>JAJJWX010005371.1:1459076-2918153 GCA_023529315.1 Papaver bracteatum
TTCGCAAACTTCGGTTCAAGTGCATAAGGACTTATATATATATATATGCGTTACCATAACAATGTTTATATCCCCCAGTGGTTATATTGTCTAAACTCTTATTTCAATCATTGAAACTTTCTCAGAGGACGTCATATAGTTTCTATTCACGAACTAGTTTTCGTCATAGAAATTTCCAAGGTGATTGAAACATAACATGACTTTCTTCACTAGGCAAAGATGAACTTGGATAAAGCGAAAGCTTTACCAACACACATTTCGAGAAATAGATAAATGAGATATGCTTATCTCGAAATATCACATGTGTATATTTTTAGTCTATATAGTAAAACGACTTTTGTCTCAAGATATGAGATAGAGTAGATAGAATTTTGAGTGATAGATAAAGTCAAGTCTCCACATACCTTTTAGTCGACAAAGATCCATTGTTTCCTTGAGTAGTCATATGTCTTGTATGATGATTTCCATGGAGTTCTTGAGGTCAACTACACTTTCTATCCTAGTCCGAAACCTTAGCTATAGTAGACTAGAAATCAAGACTTTATAGTTTTGATCACTATCATTGACAAACATTCTTGATATAGCAACGCATGCGAGTTTGACCGAGCAGTGCTCTAACAATGTTCAAGGCACGAACGTTCAAAATATTTGGCATTTAGAGTTTTCTTTCATTGTATTTCAATTCCTCCAAAATGTTTGCAATACTTGCATTCAGTAATTTGAATTCAACAATTTATAAAAATTCAGTTTACTTAAAGAAAATCTCTATCAAACCCAAAGAAAATCCTCAATCATCTACTTATCCAAAACCAAAAATAAAACCTCGCATCTCTCAGAAGTTCAGAAGTTCACGATATTATGAAAAGAAATCAAAGAAAATCAGCAAAGAAAGATTTTTGGTCCTCCGCATCTTTCAAGAATTGTAATACCACCTTCTCCATGTTCAGCTCTTCAGTCATCCTGGAAATTTTGTCTTCCTTCTCCATCACAACGTCATTAGGAAAGGGTATGTTATTTTCACATGAGTCCTTAATAGCATTCATCTTCTTACGAAGCTACTTCACGTTGAAGCCAAGTCTCTCAGAATTCTCCAAGTTGAACTGCCAATCAAAGAGTACATCTGGAGTCACAATGTTTCTGGCCCTAGTGCATATATCACTTACAACACGCAAAATAACACTTACTTGCATTGTTAAATAATAAGCACGCTTTGGGTCTCTAGTAACGATGATGTGACCAAATTTCTTTCATATTTTCTCGTACAAGTTAGCATATCCAATGGGAACGCCGAATCCACCAACTAGTTCGTGATATGGGAGTGATGCATCAAAGAGGGGATCAAAAACAATCCCTGCACTTGGGTATTCGTGCACCACTATATGATTCTAAATCACTGGAGCCACTTCTACAGTCATAGCAACAGCCTCTTCAGCTTCTTCAATGCGTGGTTCAGCTTCTTCCGCCACTGAAGCAACAACAATTCAAGTCTCAGTCTCTTCCAAAACATCAACAATGACTCCCTCATGAATTTAAAGTGCATAAATGGTTGTTCCTTCATCAATAACCTTTGTGTTGCTCAAGCCATCATTATTAGCTCCTTCATTCTCAACTTCGGTATTTGACACCTA
This sequence comes from Papaver bracteatum, assembly GCA_023529315.1. Lineage (NCBI taxonomy): Eukaryota > Viridiplantae > Streptophyta > Magnoliopsida > Ranunculales > Papaveraceae > Papaver > Papaver bracteatum. The sequence goes on from JAJJWX010005371.1 coordinate 1,460,705, forward strand.
ATACGAAGATTACATGAGATTAGGATCATCCAAGCATAAAACCAAAAGAAATCATAAATTACAGCATACAAGTGGTCCAACATCATCAAATTTCTTCATTCTACATTCTATATGTCAACAAATAACGTGAAAATCACAAAAATCACGTTTTACAACAAGCTCGCCTAAGAAGATTTTACACTTCCCTGTACAAAACGATGAACTGGGAACAATTGGTGAAGAATAAAGGGTTGTGTAATATACAATTCTATTCGTACGGATGTTATTTACAGCATATCAAAATTTCATAGCGATCGGATGAACGAGCAAAAGGATGTGGTCGAAACTTTGGACTACATGACATCTGAACATTTCCTGAAAGTCTCCTGGATGTTCAGTATTTCGTCTATTTTGACCCCTAAATGTGCTCAATACTTAAAAAGATTCTTAAATAAAGCTTGTAAATTTCCTGGGCATAAGGATACATATGTGGATCGCGAAAATCTGACGTCAGACGAAGATTTTATGGCGTTTTTGTAGTTGCAGAATAATCTATAACTACACCCTCAATAGAATTAGTAAAAACTCAAGAAGTTCTTGATGGTGAATGATAACTTTCTTATTAATTCTCTTAGTTGATTACATAGAATTATCAAAATGGAACTAGAATAGTTACAACCTTTTCTATTCTCTTTCCTAAGATAATTTCTTACACTCCTTAAGAGAACCTCTCGAATTTTACATTTGAACTCCTATTTATAGTAAAACTTATACAGCTGTATATGAATTGCGAAGTATCGCAATTCATTCTCGTAAAACTTCATATTTCTCCTCGCTACTTATATCATCGTATCATTTTATAACTCTTTCCTCCTTTATTTATTACGATACTCGTGAACTATTATCTTGCGATATTCAGTACCTACATCTTGCCTCTTCTCATGTCAATTCTACGAAGAAGAAATGTCATGAGAATCCCTATTCTCGTAAATTTAGTGTAGTTATTACCACCCATCAAGTTCGCAACACGTCTTTTTACTTTTCCCTTATCTTTTTGACACGTTTCTTCGTAACCGTTCTTTTCAACCGTTCACGCTTACTCGTATTAATGAGTTTCTATCTTCATCAAACTCTCTCTATTTATAAATATTATCCTTTGTTTTTGCTTTTTATTCTCTTATCTTATTCATATTTTTCACCACTTCTGCCTTTGCAATCTCTTTTATCTTTTTTCCTTTCTATTTTCCCTCTTATATTCAATGGCACCAAAGAAGAAAACTATTGAACAGATTAATGCGGAACTTGCTGATAGGGACCTCATTCTCTCCGAGATTGAAGGTTATGATAATAAATCTTCTCTCTGTGTGAAGCTCTTTACCAACTATGTTTGGGATGATCAGAAAATTTTAATCTCACGAGGTCAAATCCTCGTAGGTATTCCTCTTCCTCTTTATGATGTTAACTTTCCTCTATTATATGAAATTATTTCCCACCCCAATTTTTCTTGTGCCATTTACCAATTGACTGGTGATTGTATTCGCCTCTTAGTTGAATTCGCAAATCGTGTCGCTTTTGGGAAATCTTTGTATTCAGTTGATCTTAGGAAACCTGGATTTGAAAATATGGAAATTGTTGCTGCGAACTATACAGTTGAGGGTTTCTTCAAAAATTACACACTAATTCCTGCGAGGAAAGAAGATAATCGTTGGGGTGTTCGTCTTCATCGTAAAGCTAATATCGCAGCAGATGATCTTCTCATGCACGATATTGATTATGCTTTAGGAAATAATAAGACACCTCGTCGTTCTAATGATGAATATTGGTATAAGTACCCTTTAATATTATCGGGTTCTTATATTTCAGGGATAGTAGAACTTCCTGCGAACCTTCGTAACCGCCATTATCAACCTTGGGTTTTTAGAAATGTATGTACTTCCATCTCCTTATCTTTTTGTTACCCTTTAATTTCAAATGAGATAAGAAACACTCTTGTATTTTTCTAAACAATATATTGTTGCCTCTGTTTCTTATCCTTATTTGAATTTGTAGGTTCCACTTCTTCCTGAGATTGTCATGAGTGAAAATAAGAGTTCTACTTCTTCTAAAAGGTTTACTGCAAGACAACAAACTCTTCGTTCTGCGAAGGTTACCCAAGCTTCTGGTAGTCAAGATGATGCTCTTCGCATAGGGAAAAGAAAACTTCAAGATGTTGTTTACGAGAGGAGGAAAAAGAAGAAACTCTCAACCAAGTCTCATTCCAATGTAATTTCTTCTAATGAGAATATTGAGGAAGATCTTGGTGATGAAGATGATAAATTTTCTGAGAAGGACTTTAGTTCTAATTCCGATACCCTTTCTGACGAAGGAGATGATGATAATGATGTTGATGAAGGTGGAAATGAAGATTGCAGTATCCTAGAAACTTTTTCCTCAGCAATGGTCAGCATCTCTGAGGCTTTCCTCCATTCTTCTCGTGGATTAGGAAATTCTCCTACAGCGAATGCTCGCAAACTTATTGCGAAAGTTTGTAAAGTTCCTACTGTAATTGATAATAACTCCTTCAAAGGAATTTCAAGATTCGTCTCTCCTGCTTCATTATATGCTTTAGGTAGCATGATAAGTTTCTTCTCTATTCCTTATTTATTTCCCTTATTTTGTTGATTTCTAACCCCTTTTTTCTTGTTTAGGTTGGAAGAGTTAGTTGTGCAGCTGCTTATGATTGGGAAAGACGTCATTCTATTGCTGAGAAGAAAACTTTGAATCGTTGTAAGAAGTTAGAGGTTGAAAATTCAAATCTCCGTCAGAAAGTAGAGGATTTAAGTATTGATAACGCAAAATTAATATCCCGTCACGAATATAATTCACAATCTGCGAGCATCGCAATTGATAATTCTTCTCTTCTTGAGGAGAATAATCAATTAAAGCTTGAAAATTCTTCTCTTCGTAATGATAAGAAGCAATTAGAAGGTAAATTCTTTGCAATGGTAATTATTTTGATTACTTTTACTTCGTAATTTGCTAACCAATTCCTTAATTTCTCTCCTTGCTGCAGAAAATTATGCGAAGATGAATAACGATCTGGAAACTATCCTTGCTAATCGTAATAAGAAAATTTCTGATTTGAGATCTCAAACTTCTAATTTCCCAAAGATAACCATAGTTTATATGTCAAGCGTTTTCGAGCTAAGATGACTCGCAAGATTTGCGAAGATAATGAAATTCCTCTCAATAAGTACCATACGCTCCTTTCTGAAGAAATTCCTGAAGATACTCCATATCTGGAAATCTCTGAAAGTGAAGTTGAAGATGATAGTGAAGTTGAAGAAGAAGATCATTTTGATGGGAATAGATCGCCTGAAAAATAACTTCACTTTTTTTTGTATGTTTGTTCTGTTTATTTTCAATACAACACTTTCTTCTTGATTGCACTTTTAATCAATCCAACAATTTCTTTTTCAAAGCTTAATTTGAATTAATCTTTCTTTGATTGATTGTTTCCCTTATTCGCATAACTTGATCATGTGGAGAGAAATAATATATCTTAAAGACTTAGCTTAGTATTCCCTTTCCCCTTATTATTGCTCTTCAAATGATCAACTATCGCTGGAAGTATTAGAATATCCTTCTCAATTTATCTTACGAAGTTTCTTCTTATTGTGATTATGAATAAAAAATCCTCCCTTCGAAGTATAAGAAATATAAGCCTTTTGCCTTTTGCGGAATGTTGCGAAGTAAATAATAAATCTCCCCTTGAAGTATAGGAAATATGAAGTATACGAAATATGAAATACCCTTAAGAAGTATAAGAAGTATAAAATATCTTTGAAGAAGTATTAACAGCATTCAATTCATGAAGAATTTCCCAATATATGAAGAAGTATAAGAATTATTACTCATTTTATGAAGAAGTATAATAAGTACTTAACCTTCGCAAAATTAAATATCCGTTGAAGAAGTATAATAAATATGATATATTCTTGAAGAAGTATAAATAGTATTGAATTTTTGGAGAAATATTCAATATATGGAGAAGTATAAGAAGTATTTAATTCTCGTAACATTTTACTAGTATGAACTTATCTGTATTTGATTGCTATCAAAATCGCATCTTTTGTTAAGTCTTCGTGAAAATTCTTCAATGATGTTATCTTCTTTGATAGGACTTCTTGTAAAAATTCTTCAATGGTATTGACGAAGCTGTCTTCTCTTCAAAACTTCATGATGTATATTCTTGTAAAATTTCTTCAATGATATCGACGAAGTTGTCTTCTTTTCAGATCTTCATAATGTATATTCTTGTATAATTTCTTCAATGGTTTTGATGTAATGAATTTCATTAATTTTTGTGGTCTTATCGTGCCTTCCTAAGTAAAGGTCTTATTTTGCCACCTCTTTTGTAGTAAATTTTTGTATTTGCGATAATATGACAAGTCTGAACATTCTTGCGAATATACAACCTCGTGACATTATCGTCTTGCGATGAAATCGCAGGACGTTTTTACACTTTCATGTAATAACCCATTGATCTCATCTTAACTTCTTTGTTTCATTCTGCGAGTTCTTTTTGTATGTTTTCCTCCTCTTCTTATTTTTTTTTTTTTTTTTTTAGAATGCTCGCAGAACTTCATTTGTTGCACAAATATGACAAGCCTTTATGTTTTCGCAAACAAGAAGCCTCGTGACATCTGCGTCTTATAGCACGTATCAGCTCCCTAATGGAGGGTGCTGCCATTTATCTTCCCCCTGGTTTCCCCTTCAAGGAAGCGTACATCGACCATACAAGGTTAGCTCTTCCCATCCGGTTCTGCCAACAACCGACTTTTGATCGCAACCTCTTATCCTTTTTGCCTATAGGGCTTATAGTTACGAGGTTGCACCCTATGGGGTATCTTTGGGCCAAGTGCATCATTTTCCAAGACTTGTCAAAAATGGCAGATGTGGTTCAATCTCACCCGGCACTCTTGACTCAACCGTGTACCTCGGCGCCTTGATCGTTTTCTGCACTTCTTGGGAAAGACAGTATGCCTTAGTCGCCCAACCTAAATCCTCTTACACCGCATTTTATATTGCGTAATGTCGCTAGATTAGGTGAGAATCCAAGGTGTCTAACCCGGATAGGTACCCCATTATTGGGTTGTACCCCTAAATTTTTACCATGTACTAAGGGACCTTGGTGGTGTTCCGGTTACCCTTAGCCACGTTTATAGGTACCCCCTTAAATGACGTACTTTAGGACTTTGCCTCTTACGAAATATAGCTTCGCGAACTAGGGTGTACGCCACAAAGGTTTGCCTGTATAAAATTTTCTGCGGCTCTCTTTCTTTTTTGGAGGCTGATCACAGATTGCGGTCTTTTATTTGCAAATTAATGAAAGTTTAATCGCAATATAGATTTTGAAATTCGTAACTTTTCCCAATTTCCTGCGAGCAAACAATATTCGTAAAATTTATCACGAAATAAAAAAATTTGTTTTGCCACATACCTCATTTCCACGAGCAAACATACTGATTACCTTCTTGTTTTATTATTTTCCTTCTTCTTTCTTCGCAAATCACAACCCCTTATTATCATCGTAAATTTCTTGTATGATTATCATCGTAATTTTATTCTCTTTTTCCTTAATCCTCCGCCATTAAATTTTCACTTCTTTTCACAGCCTTTGCTCTTTTTCTCCAATTTTCCTTCTCAGTAGTTTTTCCTTCGCAAACTTCTACTTCTGTATCGTAACATTTCTTTCCCTCGGCCCAATCACCCTTGATAATTCCAATACCCTTCATATGAGGAAACTTTATGCACTGATGTAGAGTGGAAGCTACGCCTAGAATTCCATGAAGCCATGGTCTTCCTATCAAAGCATTATATGGTGATTCGACATCAACAACGCATAACAGAATTTCAGTTCGCATTCCACTTAATGGAATTCGCATGCTCACTTCTCCTTTGGGCTTGTTGGCAGTTCCATTAAAACCATAAATTCTGTAAGTAGAAGGTATTAAATCTGCATCTTTTCCCCTCATAGTTTTGTAAGCAGAATAGAAGAGGATATTGACAGAACTTCCCGTATCAATCAAAATCCTATTAAGACCAATTGATTCTTCCTCCATATCATCTTCGTTTTCTTCCATATTCATGTATATTGATAATCTTACTACCAATGGATTATCATGTGCTTCACAACCTTCTGGAATTTCAGTGGCTTCAAAAGAAATTTCACGTTTCTGCCAATCTTCAAGTCGTGAAATTTTTGCGATGTTCATTACTTCCTTTCCTTCACCATCCCTCGCATATACCCTGCTTAACACATTATCATGAAAATCCTCTATGGTTTTATATGAATGAACAATGGAATTACAGAAAACATTCCTTGCTTTTGATCCCACTTCTATATGTAGGATTTCTTCTCCTTTTTCTTTTGTTGTGTTCTCCCTGCGAGTTATGGCTGGAGCCTGTGGTAATTGTTGCGACTGTGTCTGCTTAAGTAAAAATTAATTTAGTTTTCCTTGATCAATCATTCGTAAAATTATCCTCTTGATATTATGGAAATTATTTGTAGAATGTCCATGAAAATGATGATATGAACAAAATTCATGACTTCTTGGACCCATTGGTGGTTCCTTTCCCATGTTCCATGGAGTTGGTATATGCTCTACCAGGATAATTTCTTTCCATATCTTTTCTACACTTGTATTCAAAGGTGGCAAATTTATCTCTTCCCTTACCATTCTTTGACCTCCTTGACCGTTGTTATAATTTTGTCTCTGGTTCCCTTGTCCAAAATAATTTTGCCTTTGTCCCCCATAATTTTCTTGTTGTTGATCTAATCTTAGAATTTGGTTATTTCCTATTCGATTATAGAAATTCCTCTCTCTATCATACTCTTCTTGATCTCTACTACCCATTGCTGCCATTTTTGGCTGGCTATCATTGATTTTCTTCTCTTCTGAAATTTGCGAAGAAGTTTGTGAGGATGTTTGCGAAGTACCTGCTACTACATTGATTATTTTGGGAAGTAAATTTGCTCCTCCCTATTGATTGCTAGTGTTTTCTACTGGATATGACTCCATACTATTTTGCTTTTCCTCTAGTGTAATGTATTCTTCTTGCAATTCTCGTAACTATGTCATCATTATGGAATTCTTTCTTCTGAAGATTTGAACATATAATTGTTCAGTTGCGAACATCGCATTTATGAAGGATAGAATCAAGTATCTCTCATCCACGCGCCCTGCCATATCACTGCACATAGTCTTCCATCGTCTTACCAATTGCTTCAAACTTTCACCCACTCTTTGTTTTAAACCAAATACATCTTCAATACCAAGCCGTGAAGAGTGATTTGTGATATATGCTCCGAGGAAAGTTGCTTGCAAATGACTGAATGACGTAATAGTGTTCTTAGGGAGTCCTTCGAACCACTTTAAAGCTTCCCCTGTTAAACTCGATGCGAAGTACTTGCATAACACAGCATCATGATTCTCCCATTGTAACATGCATCTTATGTATGCTTTAATGTGCTGAATAGCACATGAAGTCCCATCAAAGATACTGGTAAGTGTGGGCAAATTTCATTTTGGTGGAATTCCTCCCAATTGTACTTCTATAGAAAATGGAGTCCTCGCATCTTCTTCTATTGCTTCATCTAATTGCCTTCTATCTCCTCCTCTTCTATTGTTTATCATCCCTCTCATTTCTGCTAATTCTCGAAAGATCCGTGCATTTGCCTCAGAATTCTCATCCATTGGTCTTTTTAATGCAACTTCTCTTATTCTACGTTCTTGCGCTTCCTCCCTTGCGATCCTTCGCATTCTATCACATTCTTCAATAATGTTTTCATTTGCATAATTTTGCAAATATCTTCTTTCAAAATTATCATAATTGTTCAGTCGCAGAGCATCTTGGAATTCTTGTTCTTCCCTTTCTATTCTTCTCATTCTTCTCATGCGAATATCAGGAATTTCTTCTTCTTTATTTCTCCTTCTTCTGTGATTTATTTCTTCTTGATTTGCTTGTACTCTGATTCGAGAGTTTGGTTCATTCCTCTCCACTTCTGTTTGTTGATTTACAATTCTTCTTTTAATTCTTTCATACTCAACATTTTGTTTGTTACGAGCCTCTTCATATCTTCTTACTCCATTCTCGTGATTGTTTTGATGTACTTCTTGTTGTCTCTCAGTTTCTTCCATAAGTTGCTATTCTTCCTCTCGATTCTGATTGTTTTCTCTAGGATTTGGCCTTGTTCGTAAATTCTCCATGTTTTGTTCGTGGTTTGGTATTAAAATGAAACGATTCTCTTGATTTCTTTCACCTTGATTCTGCGCTTGTTCTTGCATATTATTTTCATTATTGATTATCGGTGAATTTTGTCCTTCTCTTTATGTTCTAAATTTTGATCTTGCAACACTTTGAGATTTCCTTCTTTGTAGCATCTTATTTTCCATCCTCAATTCTTGATTTTGTCTTGTTAAATTGGCACGTTCTTCAGCTTCGATCATTCGTTCTTCTTGGATTCCTTGTCTTAATGTTTCTAACATCTCCCTTTCTCTTTCAAGAATTGTTCCTCCCATCAACCTTCCATTTTCTCTGATTTGTGGTTCTCTATCTTCTTCCTCTGGTGTATCAGTTCTCCAAGTGTGTATACTCACTCGATCATGATCTATTATTTGTTGAGCTTGATTTCTTCGATTACTCCTTCTCCTACTAGGTTCTCCTGTTATATTTGCTTCTCCTCCTGCGAGTCTTACACTTCTTCTTACTTCAGTTAATGGTTCTGATGTGTTTCTTCTTCTTGTCATTTTTTCTCGCACAGAATTCTTCAAATCCTGTTTCTAGTGCCAATTATGTAGTTGTAGAATAATCTACAACTACACCCTCAATAGAATTAGTAAAAACTCAAGAAGTTCTTGATGGTGAATGCTAACTTTCTTATTAATTCTCTTAGTTGATTACATAGAATTATCAAAATGGAACTAGAATAGTTACAACTTTTTCTATTCTCTTTCCTAAGATAATTTCTTACACTCCTTAAGAGAACCTCTCGAATTTTACATTTGAACTCCTATTTATAGTAAAACTTATACAGCTGTATATGAATTGCGAAGTATCGCAATTCATTCTCGCAAAATTATTTCATCCTCGCAAAACTTCATATTTCTCCGCGCTACTTCTATCGTCGTATTATTTTATAACTCTTTCCTCCTTTATTTATTACGATACTCGTGAACTATTATCTTGCGATATTCAGTACCTACAGTTTTCGCTAAAAGGATGAGTTCTGAATTTTCTGGTGACGTATTTTCGGCAAATCTTTTCATATATTCACATGCATTCTCATTCATTCACTTATAAATCAACAATATTATGCTTCTATGGTAAAAATTCAAGGGAAATACTTACCTGAGTGACCTCTGAAGCGTTTAGAGAATCAGAATTGCTCGTGTCAGTATCAACAACACCATTATTTACATTCGGTTTTGAGCTTTGGGAGTTTCCTTTATCTCCATCCTCCAAACGAACATCATCGGTGCTCTCCACTTCCATGGAGACACCCTCCTGGATAGATTCTCAACAATTAACATTTTATCTACAAAGCATCATAATTTGTTACATGAAGAATTACTTACAGCCTCTTCTCCATCACTCAAATCAGGAGTTGTTTGCCCAGTAGCAGAGAACTGAAGACCGTCAATACTAGATGGATTAAATTTCTGTAACAAAGTAACAAACATTGGTTTTACGATCATAATTGCACGAATAAGAACAAGTCATGGTGAAAAAGACATCGACGACTCACCAAAAAAATCACTGGGGACTTTATGGTGTTAGGTAACATCTTATAATTCTTACTCATGCCTTCTCCACCATGAATAGTCGCTTCAGTTTCTGAGAGAAGTCTACATCGATTCGAGGTCTTACTTTACGACCGTCCTGTGGAAAATTTTGATACAATAATCAAAATGTGATTATCATAATATTATAAAGATTCGAAAATAATACTTACTTGTGAACATCCTGGAGATGTTTTCCGTTTATCACCACCAGGGAAATACTTCAATCTTGGTCGAGTAGCAATCATATCAGCAAAAGGAGGCTCCTTCACTAAAGGTTGATAAACTCTCACGAAATCAAGTAAACGCTTGAGTTGTTGATCCCAAAAGTTTATGTAACCCGAAGTTACATATGTGACTCTCTCAGATATGGGGAACTAGAATTCACTTCCTTCCACATGTGTGCGGTCCAGACAAGTCATGAGCTGTTCAACTGAGGGTTTTTTTCTTCGAAATGTTGGAACACACTGATCCATACCCATTTTCCGAGCCCCCTATCAATATTATATTCTTCCACCAAGAATTCGCCATGTATTATGGATATCAGATGACCGGGAGTACAACTTAACATAAAAGAACTCTCGTCGTCATTCAAATCAGCACCAAATTTCAAAGTCATACTCTCTTCAGCATTAAAAGTTGTCAACCGAGTCTTGAGTCGAGGTTGCTTTGTGGACCAGCGCATGATCCTGGTATTGGCCTTCTCAGAGAAAACATAGAGAGAATCAGTGTTCAATCTTTACAAAATGGTACGCGGAATAGGTGCATAATTCTTGAAACGCTCCCACATCAAAGCTTAAAGAAATATTGTATTGGAATATGATTCAATCTTCATAAAACCATTCGAGATGCTGGAGTCTATAATCATGGAGTCCAAGTTAGAGTACAAATAACCCAGGAACAAACTACCTATTGGGAGTTACTCACCCTGAGCCATCTTAATTGCAAAAGGAATCACGAACGGCTTCAAAAAAATTCCAGCATCTTCAAATACATCTCTAGACATCCATAAACACAAGAAAGCATCAATAGATAATGTACCATCAACAGGCCACTCCAGAGGAGTATCTCTTGGCCACCAATGTATTAACCAATGAGCATAACAACCTTTGATGCCAGATGCCTTATTAATCTCCTCTATTGTGGTTGTAAAGATGTTAGAGATTGAAATTTCCTCTAATGAAGAAATACCTTCAGGAAGATTACCCGTGATTGGAAGATGCAACAAAGCAACTACATCTTCTAAAGTAATAGTAAACTCTCCCCGTCTGCATATGAAATAATGAGTTGGAATACACTAGCGAGCAAGTAGAACTACCATACCTCGCGCATCATGAAAAATGAACAAATCTCCAGAAGCTTGAATACCTCGTATTACTTGTGCATCATGCAACTTGGCTCGAACACGAGAAAAACCTAGAATATACCTCGCCCATCCAGAAAATTTTTCTAAGGGCTGTCAAGAAAGCTTGAATTCAATGATTGATGCAAAAAAAATATCCTCGTTGAAGACAGAACCGAATAGCTGCCTGAGGAGTCACCATTTTTTTTCTTCTGAGTAACCTCTCTAGGATTTATCAGAAGACGAAATGATGGATTTTTGAGACGCTTTTCAGTCCCTTGATCCATAAAGAATACATCCTCTATGTTTGGAACGTTCTTAATTCCAGGTGTTTCATCTTCGCCAATGGAAGTCTCATCCATGTACGAATCATCCTTAGAGGCATCATTATCCACACACTTATCATCTCTGGTGGCATCATTGTCTTGGGAATCAAACATCCTTGCAAAGTAGCTGTAACATGCACACAATGCTCTGCCTCAGTATACTATTCATATAAGATGCAAACATCAATGGAATGAAGTAATTAGAAAAATGCTCATGCAAGCATCTACAAAATGGTAATTCTCAACTCTTACCTTTTTCACGATTCCACTAACAGTAGTGATTACAACGTAAGAGTTAGCACTTCAAAACTTGCTCGCTTCTTCAAACCTACAAAAGACGGGCGAAACTCAGATTTTCATAAAATCATGAACACTTCTACCGTGAACATTCACCATGGAGTTATGAAAACTAAAACATTATTTTATCATAAATAATTATTTATTTCTAATGACTTCACAAAATTCAAGTTTTGATTTTAATATATCTATTTATTTATATAAACAAAAACGTGATTAACTCACGTAAATAAAAATAAAAGAATTGACGTGAGCAAAGCTCACTAAGTAAAACTCGTGGGATATTCCACGGTTTCATCAAAAAAATATAATCCCATGGACATGCCATGGTTTTATAAAAAAATAAAAATTCCTTCGTATTATCATACGTTTTCGAAACGAGGGTTTATTTCGATTTTGTGAAAGCTCACATATTTTAAGATAAAGTTTTGGTTTTCATGAAAGCTCATAAACAAAATTTTGTCACTGGACACAAGTCTATGCAAAAAAAAAATCTCTCCTAAATCAAGGATTATCGATAGTTTCTCAAACTAACGATCGAACGAACATACGTTTTTTAAAAACAAGAGTTTTCTAAAAAAACTCACACTCATATATGCATATGTATATAATTCAACATGATTAAAGCATGAACAACTCATGAACTCAGTAAAAAAAAAAAAAACACACGTACCTGGTCGATGTCGTCCGTAATATGGCCGGACGGTGATCGGACGGCTCCGGCGATCAGAAACAACAGCAGCTCCGGCGAGAAACTTTCCTGCTCTCTCCTGTGCTCGGACGTGAAGATGATTGAGGGATGAAGGTGGTGGTCGTTCTTGAAGGTGAAGTAAAAAAAAAGGGATTACTCCTTTTATATCAAATTTTACTTCCAAAACCTAACCTTGCAAGGATTTCCTTATTGGGCCCGGCCCGTGAATCCTAAAGCGACCAAGGTCCCGTCATCAAAATAAGAGGTTCAACACCAATTCATGCTCAATAGGCGGCATTCTATCATGCCACTGGAATCTTCGTGCAGGCCGTGGTTTGCCCGTACTATCAAGAATCCAGTAAGTCTTATCTTACGACTAAGCTCAATTGCTTATATCGTTGTAACCGGAAAATCACCATTCAGTGCTGACTGAGGAATATGACTGTCCATCACTAAGCAGGGGACTTAATGTAGATGGTGGATTTTAGACAAGGGCTAAAATCATAAACCCATAATTGTATGTACTCCTGATCCAGCAATCAGATAAGTATCGAGGCTCATGTCTCTTATCGAAAGTATGAAAGCTCATGCCACAAGAATCTCTGACTGAGAATACTGTCTCTCAAAGTATATGTAGATATGTAGTCTCTAAGCTGAGGCAACAATATATCTCATGAATACTGAGAAATTTTAGTAACTACTTTTATATAGAATCACAAGATTAGACGGCTCCTAGACAGCTTGCCTGCTAGTATAGAGCAATAACGTCTTCAGGATGTAACAATGTTTTCCCTGGCTATATAAAAGAAATATGACGCTTCAACAAGCTCATGATAACTCAATTCATGAATAATTAATGCTCCTAGACGATCGTACTAGTATAGAGCCATCAATTAATTATTCATGAATCATTAGATTCATTAACTGAATCCATGGAAAATAGTCAATTTTTTTCATAATATTTCGTTACTTCAATTAATGGTTCTTTCCAGCAGAATTCCATGGGTTAGTAATAAGTATTCAACACACGGGCATATGAGCTACCTCCGAGTAAGCCCCGACCAAAATGATGCAAGTATACTTAGCAATAATGCACTAACGAGCGTCTGAATACACGAATGAGTATTTCAAAATACGACGAGACGATGAACCTATGCAAAATAGGAAAGAAAATAATAAATAATAAAATATTAACCAAGATGCTAAGGGACTGGGCCCACCGGTCGTTCAGTCAGGCTGTGGCCAGTTCCACAGCCAAATTCTATATTTTATCATATTTTTATTAGTTTCCTTGATCTCATGAAAATCCTTTTATTTGAAAAAATATCCTTCGTTTTAAGGAAACTCCCCAGTTTCATGGTGTTTCCTTCGCATCAAGGAAATAATATAAAATTGGGAAAGGTGTCACGGGACCGTGTCTACTAGCCGGATGGCTATGCCCTAGTCATGGTCGGTCCCACACCTCATGATTCCTCATTATTTTATTATTATTTCCCTAATCTCATGAAAACTCCTTAATTTCGTGGGACCGGGCCCTAGCCGGCCGGTCATGCCCTAGCCGGTCCCACACACCCCTTATTTTATCAATATTATTTTTATGTTTCCTTGATCCCATGAAATTCCTTGATTTCATGATATTTCCTTCAAATTATGAAAATTCCTTCAAACAATGAAATTATACATAAAATTAGCGAAAACTCACGGGACTGGGCCCTAGCCGGCTGACCATGCCCAAGCCGGTCCCACACACCCTTATTTTATTATTATTAATGTTATTTATTTCCTTCATCTCATGGAAACTCCTTCACTTCAACGAAACTCCTCCATTTCAACAAAACTCCTTGGTTTCAACAAACTCCTTGGTTTTATGATATTTCCCTAAAATCAAGAAAAATATTATAAAATTATGAAAAATGTCGTAGGATCGGGCTCTTTGGCCGGACGGCCATCCTTGGCCATAAACGGTCCCACACTTCACGATTCCTTTATTTTTTTATTATTATTTTCCTTCATCTCATGAAGTTTTTCACCAAAAATCCCTGATTTCTTCATATTTTCTTAAAATGTTGCTCAAATGCACACTAGAAAATATCAAAATTCTCATAATTGAGAGACGAACACTTTGGTGATGTGAGCACATTACCTTGACCACCAACGTTGGCTCTTTGGCTTGCAAGGATCTGGTCTCATGTACTTTTCACAGTTTGACCTAATTTGCGCAATTGCACGTATTAGGTCCAAAACTCCTCCAAACAATTTGAAACTTCATAAGATGATCGTCAGTCGATCCTGTGACCACCCATGGAAAGTTTCATGACCCCTTGGTCGGTCCCTCATCTCTCCATAATTAATTAGGTTTCTTCACCTAAGGCTCGGACGAGCATTATTTTAATGATTAAACCAGCATTTAATCGTCCTTTCATCAACAAATCAACAAGTCTTCAAGAGACCTTGATATTTTTCTTACGTGAGCATATGGGCACTACATGGTTGACCCATAATCCCATGTAGCCGGTCCCTCCTTCACTATGTGGTTTATTTTCAATAAATCATCAATTGATCAAATTAGGGTTTTGAGTCCAAGGTTCATAGTTCCAGATTCAAACGCTAATAATTTTACGTTGATCTCATGATCAAAATTTTATTAATTATACTCGGTTCATTTTCCAGTATTCTAATTTAATACTTTATTTGGTCACGCAACCAATAATTCATCAAACGAGCAACATTTGCTCAAACCAAGGAATATTGGTTCAACTATCAATATTCAACAATTCATCGAATGAGCAATATTTGCTCACCTTAACTATTAACATTTACTTGAGATCATACCTCTGTCTCAACAGACACGTTCGACTCAACAATACAAGGACTCATCGTCCCATGAATTCAGCAACTGACGTCTGTCTTGCAGACTCCACGAGACATCAACCGTGTTACATGGGGAGATATTAACTAGGGTTTTGGTCTGGCGGTCTAAGGCACGTGTGTTCATATACACGATGAGAATGTGAGAAAGTCGTGCAATCAATTGGGGGAGTTAACAAAGTAGTGGATGGAAAATTAACCAAGTATCCGCACATTGAGAAACTGGTTTTAACACGATTTACACTTCTCCACTCTTTGATTCCATCAACTGTCACACTTCATGGGATCATGGTGTTTACAATTCTAGCAATACAAATAAGTATTTGAATCATGATTAAAAGGAGGACAATCTTTCGTCAAATATCCAACAAGAGATTAACATCTCAATGTCTGATCAATTACTCTCAACAGAGCAAATTCAATCAATCAGAGCTTATCTTATTTGTTCATGCAGAATACACATCACACCTATAATCTTCGATCACCATCGATCTCACACATTTTTCAGCTTCCCTCCTACAGATCAACCCATCCTCTCTTGTGACCGAATTTACTCTGGAACGGCCATTGTCTTAGTTTAGGCCGGAGTACTACAAATTGATCTCTGGAATTCAAAGTACTCCCTTCTTGCAGTGTATCTGTGTGAGGTTTGACAGTTCGCTCGGTTCAAGGAGTCTCCTCCATACGGTCATCTCCTCGATTCCGTAAAATCTAACAACTAGTTTTGCCCCATCTACAGATTGGAGACCATAGTGGGAGATTATTCTCTCGGTTGCAATCTCAATTCTCACAAAGATGGTCGATCTCAGATCAGGTTCAGTTACAAACCCTAACCCAAACAATGCTAGCACTAGCAACAACAAAAATAGTGGTGGTACCCCAGCGGCTCCTGTTTCCAACAATGACGCTATTGATACCACTCTTCCTCAAACCAACATCGGGAGCAATCCTCTTTTTTGCCGGTCTCTTGAAAAAGTCAGATAAAATCCGCCTACCTTATCTGATCTCATGAAGGTGCAAGAGACTCTTGCCAAGTATCAGGCTGACATGGCCGCTATTCAGAAGGAACTATGCAATTATCTCAAGACTCTCACAGATAAGATGGCAGAGAAAACTCAGTAGAAAGGAAAATCTAAAGAAAAATCTCCAGAAAATGATTCTGAAGTCACTCCAGTCCATGTAGTAGATAATGAGGAAGTTCCCAAGGCCACAGATAATCCACCAGCGAAAGAGCCATCCAGCTTCATTACTTGCGAAGACCTGGAACGCCTTTTGGAGGATCGTGGAAAATACAAAACGCCTTATGTCCACCGTCACCAACCTCCATACCCTGTTGCTACGCAAAGGATTCCTATGACAAAAGGTTACACCTTTCGAACATTCACCCTTTATGACGGAACGGGCAATGCTCGAGAACATGTTTCTCAATTTCTAGAAGCATTGGGTGAACATGAGTACCACCATACTGTCCGTCTGAAGGAATTTTCAAAGTCTCTGAAAGGCATGGCATTGTTTATGGGAGAAAATCGCCTCTGCCGAATTTGGTAAATTCGAGGGTGGAGAGACTGGTTTAAACCCTTAAATAAATGTGATACACGTGAGCACTTTTGATTCGAGATATCAATCTGTACAACTCTGGCCTAAACCAAGGAGATGGCCGTTCCAGATTTCCTTCGGTCACAAAGTGGGGGAGAAGGGTTGATTTGGGGAGGATAGCGAAGAAGGGTGATGAGACCAGAGAGTTCTGGATAGGTAGTATCTCGACTTGTATCAGAAGTGTAGAAGCTTGCGGAAGCTTTCTAGTGATGGAAGCTTTTGAGAGAGCTTGCAAAGTTGTTATCTGATAGTGTTTTATTTTGCCTGACCAAGACTTGTTTGTTTTGTCAGAATATGTGAAACCTATTTATACAAGTGAGATTGAACGTACCCTGGCCTCATTAAGGAATTGAGTAAATGCGCTAATTAAAACAGAGGAGGTAGAAACCGTTGGCTTTATGGTGAAAACGTTTTCACCATAAATTTTCTTATTTAATTGACCGTATTCATTCCTTGCACGCCTTGCTTTATTGAGAGCGTAGTGTACGCTGCACGCTGTGACCGCCAAACCAAAACCCCGAGAAAGCATCCCCCAGTTTGTGTTGATGTCTCGAGAGTGGGCGCAAGTGGTAATGCCAAAGTTGCTAGTGAAGCGTTGCGGCATGTGCCAATGGCATGTGCGGGATATCTCGACCGCAAGTTGTATTTTGAGCGCGGATGTCAATGCCAAAGTCGCTTGGTGGAGCATTTGGCATGTGCCAATGGCATGTGTGGAATGCCTTGGCCGCAAGTTGCACTTTGAGTGCGAATGGCAATGCCAAAGTCGCTAGTGGAGCATGTGTGGCATGTGCCAATGGCATGTGCGGAATGCCTTGGAAATTGGCTAGCAGGTTGGGGATAAAAGTGGCTAGTGATAACGTGTTGTCATGTGCAAATGGCATGCACGACCACTTTGGACAAGTCGCGGGCGCTACAATTGGGTAGCGGCTTGGAATAGAAAGTGGCTAGTGGTAACATGTTGGCATGTGCCAATGACACTCACGGCCACCTAGGCCAAGTTGCGGGCGCTACAACTGGGTAGCGGCTTGGAATAGAAAGTGGCTAGTGGTAACATGTTGGCATGTGCCAATGGCACACACGACCACCTAGGCCAAGTTGCGGGCGCTACAACTGGGTAGCGGCTTGGAATAGAAAGTGGCTAGTGGTAACGTGTTGGCATGTGCCAATGGCACGCACGGCCACCTTAGCCAAGTTACGAGCGCTACAACTGGGTAGCATTTTAGAATAGAAAGTGGCTAGTGGTAACGTGTTGGCATGTGACAATGGCACGCACGGCCACCTAGGCCAAGTTGCGGGCGCTACAACTGGGTAGCGGCTTGGTTTTGGCATAGTTTC
Source organism: Papaver bracteatum (assembly GCA_023529315.1). Taxonomy (NCBI): domain Eukaryota; kingdom Viridiplantae; phylum Streptophyta; class Magnoliopsida; order Ranunculales; family Papaveraceae; genus Papaver; species Papaver bracteatum. The sequence goes on from JAJJWX010005371.1 coordinate 1,478,963, forward strand.
CATGGTGCGTAGTATGCGGCTTGGTTTTGGAATTAGGGTTTTGTGTCGAAAACCCTAATCCGGTATTTTGAAGAAAAAAAATACCCCTATTAATTATTTATTTCTTAATTAAATGTTCTCAGTTAATGTGTTGCGGGTAACACTAGGTCATGGGGTTTTACGATTCTACCCCTTGTCTAAAATCCACCATCGACAGGCATATACCTGGTACAACAACATCGCACCAAGAAGTATCAAAAGTTAGGGAGAAATGGTTAATGATTTCTGCAGAAAGTATTTCTTCGTTTCAGAGCGAATCACTCTCTTTGATCTAGGAAGGATGTTTCAAAAGAGCAACGGACATCCTAACGATTATGTGAAAATATTCAGAGTTCAAGCCTTGGATTTCCATGATCCGTACGTTACAAAGCAACAACTCGTGGACTTGTGCATCAACGGAATGATTCCAGTCTACAGAGCTTTATTGGAAAATCTCAGGTTCCAAACTTTCTCAGAACTTCATGAAGCGTCCAAGAGATCAGCAACTACCGCACCTGCATTATTTGAGAGGGCTAAGACTACAAAATCTGAAGAGCCACGAGAGACTCAAATTAGCAGACATTTGATCAACAAGCAGTACAACCTCCAACCTTTCGCAAATGTTATTGCGGAAGGGAGCAAACGAAAGGCCGAGCCATAGCGCAAACATACTTTATCAACTCCTTAAAATACACAAAGGAAGGATAATATGCAAGTTCCTGCTCAACACACATAAGCTGATACATAGGCACATGATTTTCCCTGCTCCATTGAGGAAGTTATCGAACTTCTAGATGCCTGGGTTCAAGACGGCGCAATCAAACTACCATATGTAAAGAAAGAGCCAACTGAATAGGCCCTGGAATATCCTCGTTACTGTCGCTTCCATAGGTTCGTTAACCATCCCACAAGTGATTGCAGAACTTTGAAGTGCATATTTAAAGAAAAGATCGAATCATGAGAACTTAACTTGGGTACTGAAGGAGTGCACAGAGATCCTCTCCCAGACATAACCCTTACTCTTTCTGAACCACCTGTCAAAGAAATAGTTCAATCTTTAATCGAACATGTCTGCGAATTGTTGTACTTATCAAGAGCTCAGAAGAAAGGCACATTTGTTGCAATGAACCACATCGCGTCAGGAAACCGTTTGTCGATTCAAGAGACATTTCTTGAGCCTTCAGCAATGGACTAAGAAATATACAACTGGGGACTTCTCACCACAATCTATCTCAAAGGAAATGAGTTCAAACGAGCATTGATTGATGTTTCCACTGCTTTCAATATTATCCCTCTGAAAACTCTCAGAGCTGCAGGTATCACACGATAATAAGCCATTCATGCTCCGGTCTCAATCATAGATCATGAAGGAATGCCCAGAAACTCTTATGGCTACATCATTATTAATATGAAGGTGAACTCAACTTGGACATGACCAAGTTTTACATAATCCGAGAAGATGCATGATATGAAATGATCCTTGGACATACATGGGTTCATACTGGAAAGGTAAACCCCAACAGCTTCAACTTCAGTTGCACATTTCTCCATTGAGGAATGCTCTAATTCAGAGGAAGAAATAGAGAATACTCCATTTGAGTGTCTGGAGGAAGTCAAAGCCTTGACAGAGCTGACACAAAAGCCTGAAGAAAATGCAAATGCTTTCACCAAAAATTTTCGTGATCAGGCAAGCCTTATTCCTCCTCATATGTCCATATTATCAGTTTTTCAAACATGTTGCTTTGGTGAGATAAAAGTGAGATAAAAATATTTGTATTGGGGATCACAAAGCCGAGTTGGATTTAATCTTCGTGATTGATTATACAACTTGTAATCTAGGTTTTTCACCTCTTGTCTATTATAAGGTTTTCTCTTCTGATATAAAACCATTCAAGAGTTGTTGATCATAAACCCTAGGTTTTGATAGATTTCAGTTTCCGATCGTATACCAACACTTGTTAGTCGAAATCGGAAGCTAGAAAGAAAACTTCGATTAAGGTATCTCGTAAAAATCCTTAAGAAGTTTTAAACAAGATTTCCAAAACCTTGATTTACATCTAAAGGGAAATCAAACCGGTGTTTTGTGCAAAAAAAAATATTGAATCGTATCAATCGTGTTGTTGTATCTTCTAAAGAGAACCTTGGGTTCTGCAAGAAGATTTACGAGAAGAATTCCTAAAGAGAATCAGTTTTCTGCTAGGAATTCTATAAGAATACATCTAAAGCAAGTATTACATCTAGTCCTAATAAGTAGTAGGAAATTGGTGTAACATCTTTTAATCAGTATGTGTTTATTCTGGACTAGATCCCGGGGGTTTTCTCCATTTGCAGTTTCCTCGTTAACAAAATTTCTAGTGTCTGTGTTATTTCTTTTCCGCATTATATTTTAATTATATAATTGAAATAATACAGGTTGTACATTAATCAATCATAGTTGTTAAATCCGACCTTGTTTGTTGGATAAGACTTGATTGATCTTAAACACTTGATTTTGTTATTTTCACATTTTTAGACCAGTCCGGACTAACCCTGTTTCAAGTGAACACCGTGTTGAAATATTCCTTTAGTGATTGTTGCTTAAAAAGGTTTATACACGGTGAATATTGAATAGGTTGTGATTAACACAAAAGATTTTGGTTCAAGAACTTCACACTTTAATCAGGTTTAAGGACTTGCTTCTGTTTAACCATTGATTATGTTGAGTAAGAGATAAACTCTTTAGTATTATTATTTGATTGAGTTTTCACTCTCGAAATACTATTGAGGTTCAGTCCATACAGATTTCCAAACAAAATATTGGGTGTGGTTATTATACCCCCGCTTTTTCAATTGGTATCAGAGAAGGCAAACACGCTAAGACCTCATAAGTCTGTGTTTGAAGCAATCTGATTATTATGGACAAAAGTGTTATCTCTATAAATGTACCACCAGTATTTGATGGCACGAACTATTTATGGTGGAAAATTTCTATGCGTTCTTTTATTAAAGCGCGAGATTTTTAATCATGGGTTCGTATTGTTAATGGCAATGATCCTCCATTAGTTACAGTATACGGAGTAACTATTGCAAAGGATATTGGTGAAAATAGTGATCTTAAGATTCTTGCTAGAAAGAAAAATTCTGAAGGATTAAATGTTATCATCCATGCTATTGCCCCAGATCTTCAGCACCACGTTACTACGTGTAATAAGTCTAAAGATGCTTGGGATATCTTAGAAACCGTATTTGAAGGTAATGCCGTAGAGAAAGAAGCGAGGATTCAAAACCTAGCATCTGACTGGGAAAACCATCGCATGTCTGATGATGAAACCTTTGATGAGTTTAACAAAAGACTTTCTCAAATAGTTAACGCCTCATATTCATTAGGAAAAACTATTTCAGAGAAAGTTATTGTGTGTAAAATTCTCAGGTCTTTACCATCAAGATACGAGTCTAAGAAACATACCATTGAAGAAGCAAACGATCTTTCTACACTCTCCAGAAATACTCTTGTTGGAAAGTTAAAGATCTTTGATAATGAACACGCATCTAGAAAAGAGGTGATTTCTTTTAAAGCTGCAAACAATTATGAATCCTCTAAGGATAAATATAGTTCGCCAGATACTAAGGATGTTACTCCACGACAATTCAGAAAACTCTTGAGAGACATGAAAAAAAGTTTTTCTAAAGTTACAACATCTCCTAATGATGATGTGCAATGTTATAACTGTCGTGGTTTTGGGCACCTTTCTTCAGTATGTCCTAGCTAGAACCGTAGGCAATCGGCTTATGCAACTACTTTGCTACTATTGATTATGGACCCGAATATTTTGATTACCAAGAGTACGCAAGCGAGGTTTCATTAGCTTCTGGAAAAATTCTTTCAGATACTGATTCTGACGAAGAAGTGTTCCATGTAGATCCAGTTGTTAATAATTTTCTTAAGGAATGTCATCAGAAACTCTCAGAAGCTAAAAGCACCATCTTCAGTGAGAAAGTTAAATATGACAGACTTTGTCGTCGGAATAAAGATTCTTTCGGATACTGATTCTGACGAAGAAGTGTTCCATGTAGATCCAGTTGCTAATAATCTTCTTAAGGAATGTCATCAGAAACTCTCAGAAGCTGAAAGCACCATCTTCAGTGAGAAAGTTAAATATGACAGACTTCGTCGTCGGAATAAAGACTTGCAATACCAACTTGATTTTATTGGTGCTAGAGATTATATCAACGAAATACGAAAGCTTAAAGAAGAAATTGCCGATGGTCGTGAGCAGGAAATTATTCTTCAAGCAAATCTAGATAACTTGGAGAACATTGAGATGAACTTGTTATTTGATTAGGATTGATAAGATATCAAAGTTCAATGTGAATCATCCAAGAATGATCTAGTTATTGCGCTTGAGAAGGTCAAAAGTTTGGAAGAAGAAAACTCGAGCTTAAAATAGAGTTTGTCTAGAAATAGCATCTCAGATAAATTAACCTCGATATTGGGAGCATGTAGAATTCATCTTGATACACGAGGATTGGGCACTCCTAGTATTTGTAAAGAGGTAAAAAAAAATCAAGCTAAAGATTCTTCTCAACCAAAACCTTCCAGTTGATAAAAATAAATTATCTCTATCAATTGATGATAACGAAAATAGGAAATCATGTCAATTTGCAAAGCAAGCACATACACATTCAGGTAACACCAAACATAACTTTTCCATTTTACTAAATGTTGTTTTTATTGTGGAAAACCAGGTCACTTGCAAAGGAATTGCAGATTTCTTAAACGAGATAAATCCAGATCTGATTCTTTTAAAAAGACAAGATCTGATATTCCAAACTGGAGAAAAACTGAGTCTCATAATATCAGTTCTTCTAGTATTCCCTCTAAGAAATTTTATAATTATTTTGGGGAGAAAAAGAAATACATTGCTCCAAAAGCTACTCAGAAATGGGTACCAAAGAAGATCAATAAAGCAACGAGTACTATTAAGAAGGATCTTCCAGACAAGAGTTCGACAAGGGATAACATCTTAAAAAGGTATGGAACAGTTATTGAAAGTTTCAAGGAAGTTGTTAAATTCCTAGAGTCTATGCATGATTTTGTTTCGAATAACTGTTTTGAGCAAGATTTTGTTCACCTCAACACAACCTGATTGTGTTGAAAGTGCATCCTTATCAAGAAGCCCTTGTAAATACGATGAGGATTGCAAAAAATTGGGACACACATATTATGGTGGGTAATTTTTGAATATGTGGTACAATTTATTGTTTCGAGCTGAGTTTAACTCGCTTACATATTTCTCAAAATATATGTGGAAGCTTTTTGCTTTAACCATTTTCATCTTTACCCGTGACGAAAGTCATGATGACGTTTCAATCTTGAAAATATCTTTGATGACGATAGTCGATTCTTTATGTCAAAAGATTATTATAACATTATAGAAGAATATTTCAATGATTGAAATGTAGAGTTGAGATTACGTAACCACCTATATATATAAGCATATATAGTGTGTTCGCACATTAGTGTATAAATCCATGTACCAGAAACCAAGTGCGTGCATATGTGTGCATTCGGTATTGGTGAAGGAGACAGGTTGAGTACGCGTACCCGTACGCGTACTGGCGGAAGTTCACATCCGTGAATTTCTGCTGAGTTTGGATTTTACGAACTTACAAACCAGTCACCTTAGGTACGCATACTCACGGAAGTTTTCAACCGAAAATTTCTGCTGGGTTTTCAAATCCAATTCCTGTAAAGCTAGAGTACACGTACACGTACCCGTACGCGTACCCAAGCTAGTTATATCTCAAATCGGTTAGCTCATGAACTTAAACAATAAATCAATAAGGAATCCAATCTTTGCAAACCGTGTATATATTTTTCATGAATTGACTCAAGTGAATCGAACCGATTTAGCTTCAATTGTGTCTTGTGTAGTTACATAATATTTCCTTGCAATTGAACAACTCTTCAACTAGTTCTTTTAAGTCATTTTAACTAGTTATGAGAAAGATGAATATGGCTAGATACCACATGTATGATTCTTAATTACCTAACTTGATTTGTGATTGAAATTCTTAAATATAATAGGTTAGAAGCAATTATCAAAGCCATGGATGTTGGTTTTATTGTAAAAGAAACCTTTTTAATACTCTTATGGTAACCGTTCTTGGTGTAAATCCTTGTGGAAAAGGTTATTATTCCTTCTAAGCATATCAATTCTTGTTTATACAAGTTTGTATCTTAGAAAAGATGATCACAATACTTGATCTTTATGATTACATATTGTGTATTGTCACCATGAGATAGTTCTAGTTTTTTAGTAACATGATCTCATGAGAGACTTTCAATGATTGGTTCTTTAATCATATCTCCTTGTAGTATTTCTAAAATCCAATGTATAAATCCTTCTCTCTGGAGTAACGTCACTCTTGTTGTTCTTTAGGGAATGACAGTTTATGGGTGTGTGTGTGTGTGTGTGTGTGTGGGGGGGGGGGGGGGGGGGTTCTTAAATGAACTTGTGCTTAATTTCTATAGCTTTGAGGGGACAAGCAGTTATGGAACATATAAGGGTTAACTTGTATCTTAATAAACTCCTTGATGAAGTAACTAAGTTTCTACTCTGTGATATCATCTAAACAAAATTGATATGTTTCTTTCTTTTGGTCATGAAGTGTCTCCGTGAAATCCCACTAGTTTTCATACCTTTGCCAATTTATATTGACAAAAATAGGGAGAATTAATATGTAGTTCACACTACAAATACATATCTACGGATCATTATGTAAGGGGGAGTGATACATATCACCATAGTATTATTGTCAAAGTTGTGATACAATGAAACTTTGATATTGTGTGTAATACTATGATGGATCTTCAACAAGTACAGGATGAACACACGCATTGTTGAAGAACCAAGGAAATCAAGCATGTAGGCTTTTAACAAGTACAATCCATATGTAAAATGGTTTTGTCACTAAAATTGAAAAAGGGGGAGATTGTTAGAGCACTGCTCATTTGAAACCATTAGCGTTGGTATGTCAAGTTGGTTGTCAAATTTAGTTTCCAAAATGCATTCTTGATTTAGCATACTAAAGATTTCAGACTAGATTAGGTCTAAGAAGTTGAATCGAAGCTATCCTTAAAGAATGAAGATTGAATACTACAAGAATATATCAACAAGTACTTCATCAACAAAGGTATGTAATTGATTTCATTTGGATTCTTGTTCAATTCTACCTTTCTAATCTATCGAGATAAATGCTCACTCTATGGAACAATTCCTATGACAGTAAATGTACATTTATGTATATAAATGACTTTGGTGACAATAAGATTTATCCCTATATAGGATCTCATGTTATAGTGAATGAGCTTACGAATTCAACGAGCCAAGAATCACTCAATTCTGAGTTATAACGATGAAGTTATGAGTGATTTATTAAAGTAACAATAATAAGTGTTGATGTAATTGTTACAGTTCGTTAGTAGGAAACAATCTATGGACTGTTTGTAAAGGTTCACGGACTTGGGCCCAATTACGTGACTAGAAGTCTTTTTTAGTCAAGTTGGTGATGTTTCCTTATCTAGGAAAGTTAGCTATTACTCTAAACATCTTTGATTACCATATTAAAGTGTTTGTGATTCCTTCCTAATTTAATTTGTGATTTATTTACATAAATACAATTTTCTATATTAATTATTTATTTAATTATTTTGGCAAGAGTTGTAACTTAGGAAATACTCCCAAAATTAGGAGAGTCTTGAAAAGGAAAATAGCTATGCTTAGCTTTCAAGCTACCTTTCATTATAAATAAAGAGTTCGTGAGTGCTACACCTTTTTTTCAACCCCGTTGGAAAAATTGGTGTAAGCTCATAAGGTTGTTTTCCATGTCTTCTGTTCTTCGTGAACAAGTGTGAGATAAAAGTCTTTGTATTGGGGATCACAAAGCCGAGTTGGATTTAATCTTCGTGATTGATTATACAACTTGTAATCTAGGTTTTTCACCTCTTGTATATTATAAGGGTTTCTCTTCTGATATAAAACCATTCAAGAGTTGTTGATCATAAACCCTAGGTTTTGATAGATTTCAGTTTCCGATCGTATACCAACACTTGTTAGTCGAAATCGGAAGCTAGAAATAAAACTTCGATTAAGGTATCTCGTAAAAATCCTTAAGAAGTTTTAAACAAGATTTCCAAAACCTTGATTTACATCTAAAGGGAAATCAAACCGGTGTTTTGTGCATACAAAATATCGAATCGTATCAATCGTGTTGTTGTATCTTTTAAAGAGAGCCTTGGGTTCTACTAGAAGATTTACGAGAAGAATTCCTAAAGAGAATCGGTGTTCTGCTAGGAGTTCTATAAGAATACAGCTGAAGCAGGTATTACATATAGTCTGAATAGGTAGTAGGAAATTGGTGTAACAACTTTTAATCAGTGCGTTTTTATTCTAGACTAGGTCCCGGGGTTTTTCTGCATTTGCGGTTTCCTCGTTAACAAAATTTCTGGTGTCTGTGTTATTTCTTTTTCGTATTATATTTTATTTATATAATTGAAATAATACATGTTGTACATTAATCAATCATAGTTGTTAAATCCGACCTTGTTTGTTGGATAAGACTTGATTGATCTTAAATACTTGATTTTGTTATTTTCACATTGTTAGACCAGTCTAGACTAACCCTGTTTCAAGTGGACACCATGTTGAAATATTCCTTTAGTGATTGTTTCTTAAAGATATTTATACACGGTGGATATTGAATAGGCTGTGATTAACATAAAAGATTTTGGTTCAAGAACTTCACACTAAAATCAGGTTTATGGACTTGCTTCTGTTTAACCATTGATTGTGTTGAGTAAGGGATAAACTCTTGTTAATGGTGGATTTTAGTTCAGGGCTAAAATTGTAAAACCAGTATTTTTACGCGCTGTCACCCTACAACGGGAAAGACGATTAAGAAGTGATGAGTACCTCTTCACTTTATTTATTTGAAGCAATTCAATAAATGCACAAAATTCACCCAGAATGGTGCGTGCAACAGCAATCCCAAATATTCTGTGAATTTTATTAGCATTAAAAATTAATGCATGATCTACCTAGTATTTTCCGTGTTGTGTTCTCAGCCGAACTCTCATTATTGACATGACATGATGACTGAATGTTCACTCTCAGCAGAGTATCATGAACCTCCGTGCCAATATTGAGACATGCATGAAGTACCCACACATGATACATCACTCTCTGACAGAGAGAGTCTCGCATCGGCGCGCTTTGGTTAACCCGATCGAGCATGCTTAATTTCCTTAAGGGAAATCTAGACTGTCCATGTCAGTCTCAGAAACGATCACGGCCACACAAGTTGGCCGCATGATTTAACAAGCCTAGCCAAACCCTGGAAAGAATAGGCTAATGACCACCGGCGGACCCACTTATGCCTCAGCCGGTCGGGCATCACACGAACAACCTCTAGCACCATCGAACGCCAACCCTAAGTAGGATGGCCGGGCTACTTTGTGAAGGTTCGATCGAACATAGACTGATCAAATCAATTTTAAAACCATCGCAACCGTCCAACTTCGCCAGCCTAGTTGGACGGATTAGATCATCCCATGAATGATCAGGGAAGCGCTAATACACACGTTGGCGGGCCCACTCTCCCCATACCCGATCGATTTCTCACGGTGAAGCCATGGAGCAGTGAAAACGTTTGCTCAAACCATGGCAGACGTGATGCTTCTAAGGGTCGCGGAATTCTAATAGCGTCTTAAATTGATCACAACCATCCAACTTAGCCAGCCTATTTGGATGGCTTAGATCGAACTTAGGACCATCAGGAAGGTGCACATATGTTCACCGTCGGTCTAACATGGGACCCACACAATCGGTCTCCCCAAAGGAGTAGCATAGCCTGCCAAACCATTTGGCCAAAGTTGTGCACGCGTGACTGATCCAAAACCTTAATTAGGGTTTGCGGCATTACATATATGACGCAGTTTGATCATGACCATCCATCTTCGCCAGCTCGGATGGAGGTATAGATATAGACTAAGGATGTCCAGAGAGCATCAACATGATCACCGTGGTCCCACCTGCGCATGTAACCAGTCGTCCAAGGTGGACCATAGCCAGGCGCCTCAAAATACGCGCCCAAAGATGGCATGCCGTGGCCCCCTAAAATCCTTTGCGGCAAAGGATTTATGTCGCAAGTCGATCACGACCACTCACCTTTGCCAGACAAATTGAGTGGCCTAGATCGCACCTCCTCGAGACAGAGTGCATGGACTTGTACACCGGAAAGTCTTCTACACGCGTGCCCGGTCGGTCCCACCAAAAACTTTGTCCATGCTTGATTTCGGTCAAGATAAAGAGTGATGCTTGCGCACCTCTTTAAAACCCTAAAATCCATCAATGGTTGCAAACATGTGCCGCAGATTATCTTGTCCGTCCAACTTTTCCAGCTTGGTCGGACAGCCTAGGCTAAGAGTTAAACAGCCAATGAGGCACCTTGGTGATCACTATCCGTCACTCTACCACAAGGAGTGATCATCCAAGGAATGGCCCGCCCATGCGGTCTCCAAACGATCACTCGAAGATGGTTGGGCATGCAACTATTTTAAGTCGCTTAATTCGCGACTTACTCCGTTAAGCTTTAAAATAGCGATGCTTCATACATATTAATTATATTCGATGCATTACATGCATAAAGTATACACGATATTTCATGAATATCGATTTCCTAAATAACTTAGTTATTTAACCTAATAGCATCACGTTCTATTCCCTGCGGGTCCCACGAATCAACCCACTCACTCGAGACATCAAACATGTCACAAACTGGGGGATACTCACTGGGGTATTGGTCTGGCGGTTTACAGCATGCAGCGTGCAACACGCCATTATAAGAACGTGTCAGGAAGAGTTTACGGTTAACAGTGATGAGGGAAGTGGGCAAAGGTGTGATCGTATAACGATCAACACTCCTGCACGACCCCACTACTCCATCACTTCACCTCCTCTACTTCCTATAAGATGAGGGTTGCGCTCAATGACTTGTATAAATAAGTCTTTCACCTATTTCCAAACAACACAGACAAACACTGAAAAAAACCAAGTGTTATCATCAGTAACCAGAAATCACCATTCCGATACAAGTCATAAAGAGCCAACACCTTCACAATCTCAACACATTCTTTGCTTCCCCCCCTAACATCAACCCCATCTCCTTCACTTTGTGACCGAAGCAAGTCTGGAACATCCATTTCTTGGTTTAGGCCAGAATGGTACAGATTGATCTCTCGAATCAAAAGTACTCACATGCAGTGCATTTGTTTAGGGTTTAGATTTATTTCTCATTCACACACCCAAAACTACCGAAACCAGCAAAAATAGTTTTCACCCATAAACAACTCTTTAGTATTATTATTTGATTGAGTTTTTACTCTCGGAATATTATTGAGGTTCAGTCCATACAGATTTCCAAACGAAATATTGGGTTTGGTTGTTAGACCCATGCTTTTTCATTTTCTATTTTACACATTTGAGATTCTGAGCTAAGTTTATCTCGCTTACATATTTCTCGAAATATGTGTTGGCAAGCTTTAGCTTTGACCAAGTTCATCTTATATTCTTGACGAATGTCAGAATATGATCATGTGAAAATTTCCGAGTAACATCTGACATGGTTTATGTGATACAATCATTTGGTGTAGACTTGGAATGTTTCGTTATGATTATTTCAATATCTTGAAAATTGCTTTGATGCTAATAGTGAGTGAAAACGGCTATTGTCATCCTCTAAGAAAGTTTCAATGATTGAAATAAAGAGTTTAGAATCAAGTAACCATGTTTGGATATAAACATTGTGTGTTCTCACATTTGTGTGTAAGTCCAAAACCGGGAACCTGAAGTATGTGTACCCGTACGCGTACTGGCAATTGTTGGATGTCTGGAAAGGTATGCGTACCCGTACGCATACTGGCGGAAGTCTCACGTCCGTGAATTTATGATGGAGTTTGGAAGTGTGAATTGGTATGCACACCCGTACGCATACTGGCGTAACCAAAATCGGTCTGAATACTTAAGTATACGTACCCTTTTTCATACTTGATTTGGTTACTTACTAAAATCAGTTGTACATGAACTTAAACATTTATATAAAATAAGGAATACAATCTTTTGCAAACTATGGCTATAATGTTCATGAATTGATTCGAGTGAATCAAACCGACTTTGCTTCAATTGTGTTCTTGTATACTTCTATGAGAATATAGCAATTGAATGGATCTTTAACAAGTTTCATTTGAGTCATTTGAAATAGTTATGGTTAAGATGAATAAGGTTGATATGAGAGTGATCATATGGATAACTTCGGTTAAATATTGTTCAACCAACATGGTGTACACGTTTGGTTATGGTTACATAAACCTAAATGATGAGGGTACATTTCATTTGTGTGTAACAAGCTAAGTTCGATATAACGGTTGAATCAGGTTTTTTATCTAACGGTAAATATTGAATGTTTTGTTACCAAGGTAACTTGGATTGCAAACCCCTGATTTGAAAACTATATAAAGGAGAATTCTAGCAACTGGGAAACCTAATCCCCACACCTCCTGTGTGTTACTAGTTGCATCAACTAGAGTCGATTCTCCTTTAACCTTAGGTTTCTATCGAGACCCTGTAGGTTAACGACTTCAAAGATTTCATTAGGATTGTGAAGCCAGACCTAACTATTTTCTTTGTAGTTGCGTGTTCTGATCTTGTTCGATTCTATCGTTTGAGTACTATCTTCTATAAGTTTTGCTCGAGATTTAATCTCCGATAGGCAAGATAAAAAGTAATCACAAACACCTTCGTCTCATCATTTGTGATTCCACAATATCTAGTTTCACCATCATACAATTTAGATTATTGTGAGGTGATTGATGAAAAAGAGGGGGTCTAACAACCACACCCAATATTTCGATTATAAATATGTATGGACAATTCCGAGTTGTTTTTTAGAGAATCAACTAGACTCAATCAATAGAAAATACTCAAGGAGTTATTATCTCAATCTCTCAATTTGATTTACTCAAGGAGAAGTGATTCGCGAGTCTAATCAAAGAGAGATAACTTGGATGGTACCAAAGACCAATATCCAACTGTCAATCAAATTAAATCAACAACCGATAAGGTTGGATATTCTAATTGATTAAATAACGCACAACCTGTATTATTTCAATTATATAACAAAATATAATGCGGAAAATAAATAACACAGACACCAGAATTTTGTTAACGAGGAAACCGCAAATGCAGAAAAACAGTGGGACCTAGTCCAGATTAAATATATACTGTATTAAGCCGCTACAGACACTAGCCTACTCCAAATTAACTTCGGTATGGACTGTAGTTGAACCCAAATCAATCTCACATTGATCCAAGGTAAATTTATACTCCTACGCCTCAGATCCCAGCAGGATACTGCGCACTTGATTCCCTTAGCTGATCTCACCCACAATCAAGAGTTGCTACGACCCAAAGTCGAAGACTTTAGCAAACAAATCTGTCTCACATTGAAAAGTCTACAAGATAGATAAATTCGTCTCCCACGAATAAACCTATGAGTTTTGTTCTGTATTTTGGTAAATCAAGGTAAACAAGAGCCAATCAATAAAACCAGACTTATATTCCCGAAGAACAACTCAGTTTTATTAATCACCTCACAATAGTCTTAATCGATGCAGCGAAAAAAGATATTGTGGAATCACAAACGATGAGACGAAGATGTTTGTGACTACTTTTATATCTAGCCTATCGGAGATAGAAATCTCAAGCCAATTATTACAATTGTACTCGTATGATAGAAACAACAAGATCAGATCACACAACTACAAGAAAAGTAGTATCGGTCTGGCTTCACAATCCCAATGAAGTCTTTAAGTCGTTAAACTGGTTTTAGAAGAAGAAAACCAAAGGTTAAAGGATAATCGACTCTAGCTTAGAAAACTAATATCACACAGAATATGTGGGGATTAGGTTTCCCAGTTGCTAGAGTTCTCCCTTATATAGTCTTTCAAATCAGGGTTTGCAATCAATGTTAGCTTAGTAAAAAAGCATTCAATATTCACCGTTAGATGAAAACCTGAATAGATACAAGCTAATATCTCTCAACGTTAGATCGAAAACTTATCTTTCCATACACACATGTACTTGACGATTTTGGGTTTGTGTAACCGTACCCAAACATGTTCAATAGTTGGTTCAATATTAGTCAACCAAATGGTTAGCCAAATGATAACTTTCATATCAACCATATTCTTCTTCACCATAAATAGTCCAAATGACTCAAATGAACTAGTTAAAGAGTTGTTCAATTGCTTTGAGATCTCATGTACTACACAAGACACAAATGAAGCAAAAACGATGTGATTCACTCGAATCAATTCATGAACAATAAATCCACGGTTTGCAAAAGCATTCCTTAGATAATTTATATAAGTTCACGAATATAGTTTTTAGACATAACCACCCAAGTTCACAGACTGGGTTCTCGGACTCAAGTTAACAGAATAGGAGTTCACAAACTCCAGCAGAAATTTTCCGGTTCGAGAACTTCCGTCAGTTCGCGGACTGAGTTCATGGACTGAAACTGAGTTCGCAGACTGGGTTGACTGCTCAAGTTCCGGTTTCACTTGATCAACAAAGTTCACATACTTCGGTTCAAGTGATAAGGACTTATACATATATGTGTTACCACAACAATGTTTATATCCCCAAATGGTTATATTGTCTAAACTCTCATTTCAACCATTGAAACATTCTCAGAGGACGTCATATAGTTGTTATTCACAAACTATTTTTCGTCAGGGAAATTTCCAAAGTGATTGAAACATAACATGACTTTCGTCTCTAGGTAAAGATGAACTTGGCTAAAGCGAAAGATTTACCAATACAAATTTCGAGAAATAGATAAGCGAGATATACTCAGCTCGAAATATCACATGTGTATATTCTTAGTCTATATAGTGATACGACTTTTGTCTCAAGATAGGAGATAGAGTAGATAGAATTTTGAGTGATATATAAGTTCAAGTCTCCACATACCTTTTAGTCGATGAAGATCCACTGGTTCCTTGAGTAGTCCTTCGTCTTGTATGATGATTGCCATGGAGTTCTTGAGCTCAACTACACTTTCTATCTTAGTCCGAGACCTTAGCTATAGTAGACTAGAAACCAAGACTTTATAGTTTTCATCACTAACATTGACAAACATGCTTGAGATATCAACGCATGCGAGTTCGACCGAGCAATGCTCTAACAATC
The DNA here is from genome assembly GCA_023529315.1 of Papaver bracteatum. NCBI lineage: Eukaryota > Viridiplantae > Streptophyta > Magnoliopsida > Ranunculales > Papaveraceae > Papaver > Papaver bracteatum. Next base: position 1,494,271 of record JAJJWX010005371.1, read on the forward strand.
TCCCCCTTTGTCAATTTTAGTGGCAAAACTATTAATACATATGGAATACAAAAAATATATAAATAAACTTTGTTGCTCCTATTCCACATGTCTAATCTTCAACAATACTCGAAATCTTCATCACTTCCAAGTAGTCCAATGATACCAAAGGTTGTAAGTTTAGTATCTTCGTTGTTGAAAATCCGTAGCTATAATAATGAGAAAAGCATCGGTTCTCAATCATTGTTATATAATGTCATAGTATTATTACACAACGTCAAAGTCCAATTGCATCACAACTTCAACAACAATACTATGGTGATACTTCACTCCCCCTTAGTCAATACTCCATGTCACATAGTAACCACTCCCCCTTACATAATGATCCGAAAACCATATGTATTTGTAGTGTGAACTACATATTAATTCTCCCCCTTTTTGTCAATAAAATTGGCAAAGGTGCAAGAACGGGATCCTAATAAAATTTTCGTAGGAGACATTTCATGACCAAAGGTAAATGTATACCATCTTATTTAGATGCAATCATAAAGCCGAAGCTAAATGTATTCATCAAGGAGTTTGTAAAGACGCAAGATAACCCCTCTAATATTCCACAGTCGCACTCCCCACAAAGATTTGGTAATTAACCACAAGTTCAAAAGAACTCTCCCCCATAATATGTCATTTCCTAAGGAACAACAAGAGCGACCTTAATTTCAAAAAAGAAAATAAGGATTTCTTTAGACTTAACAAATTGCATACAAGCATGAATTTGGAATCCAACAAGAAATATTCAATCAAATTAACCAAAGCGAACCAAGATTAATTTGACTAAATATGCTCAACACAAGTAAACTTATGGAGACTTAATAAATCAGTTAGATTAATCACAAGAAAACTCACAAATAATCTAATTTTCATACTCAACCAAACTAATTACAAGAGTAATCAATTTAATTGGCCACACCCGACATAAGAACTTCTATGAAGCAATAACTAAGTTAATCACGAATAACCAACCAAGTCGAAGAGATGCTCAACATAAGAAAACTTACGGAGTGATAACTAAATAACTACACAAGATGATTGATTTAGTTCAAAATACTCAACGTAAAGTACCTTACGGAACACAACTAAGCTAATCACAAAAATAATCAACTTTGGTTGTCTAATGCTCAACATAAGTCACAATACGAAGTCTCACAGTAATACACGTAAGATAGATCAGGTGTAGATGGGGAAAAATGATTTGCTTTTTTTTATAGAATTAGGGAGATGACCGTGCGGAGGAGATTCCTTGAACTGGGCGAAATGTTCAACCTCACACAGATGCACCGCTGCAAAGGGGGTGCTTTGAATTCGAGAGATCAATATGTACTACTCCGGCCTAAACCAAGACAATGGTTGTTCCAGAGTAAATTCGGTCACAATAGAGGATGGGTTAATCTATAGGAGGGAAGCTAAGAAATGTGTGGAATCAATGGTATTCAAAGATTGTAAGTGTGTTGTGAATTCTGAATATGATAAGTTCTGAATGATTGAAATTGATCAGTTGAGAGTAATTGCACAATTGATAAGTTGATGATCCCGTGATGTCAATGAGACGTGAGATTTTCGTCGTTGTTGATGTTGTTGTTTCAATCATGATTCAAAGACTTATTTATATTGTTGGAATTGTAGACACCATGATCCCATGAAGTGTGACAGTTAATGGAATCAAAGAGTGGAGAGATGGAAATAGTGTTTGAATCCAGTTGCTCATCGTGCGGAGACTTGGTTGATTTTCCACCCACTACTTCGTTAACTCCTTCAACTGATTGCACGACTTGCTCACATTCCATCGTGTGTTTGAACACACGTTCCGTAGACCGCCAGACTAAAACCCTAGTTGATATCCCCCCAAGTGACACGATTGACGTCTCATTGATTGTTCCATGAAGTTCCAAGTCGTTTGGAAGAGTTTTGGACCTAATACGTGCAATTGCGCAAATTAGGTCAAATTGTGAACATATGTAAGACCGGCTCATTGAGAACCAAAGAGCCAACCTTGATCGGTCAAGGTATCATGCTCATGTCCCCAAAGTGTTCGTATCTTAGTTCTGAGAATTTTAATATTTTCAGATGTACGTTTGAGCAATCGTTTTAGAAAATATGACGAAACCAGGTTTTTTTTATAAAACCGTCAAAACTTCATGAGATGAAGGAAAAATAATGAAAAAGTGAAAGAATTATGAAGTGTGGGACCAGACATGGCCAAGGAATCACCGGCCGGCCAAGGGGCCAATCCCACACGTTTTTCCAAAATTTTTATAATATTTTCATGATTTTAGGGAAATATGATAAAATCAAGGAGTTTTGCTAAAATTAAAGAGTTTTGTTCAAATCAAGGAGTTTCCATGAGATGAAGGAAACATAAAAAAATAATAATAACAAAATAAGGGACGTGTGAGCGTGTGGGACCGGCTTGGAGCATGGTTGGCCGGCCAGGGCCCGATCCCGTGCGTTTTCCCTAATTTTATGTATTATTTCACAATTTAAAGGAAATTTTATAATTTGAAGGAAATATCATGAAATCAAGGAATTTCATGGGATTATGAAAACATGAAAAATATAATAATAATAAAAAGGGACGTGTGGAGCCATCTAGGGTTTGACCGACCGACTATGGCCCGTGCACACGGGGTTTTCCTAATTTTATATTATTTTTAATGGGACCAAAGAAATATCACGAGATTAAGGAGTTTTCATGAAATTAGGGAAATAATAATAAAATAATGAAGAAATATAAGGTGTGGGGCCGGCTGGGACCAAGGCATGGCCGGTTGGCCAATGGTCACGCCCCAAAATATTCTTCCCTAATTTTAAATTATTTCTTTGGTGTGAAAGAAACACCATGAAACTGAGGAGTTTCCTCAAAACGAAGGATATTTGTTCAAATGAAAGAATTTTCATGAACTCAAGGAAAATAACAAAAAATATGATAAAAATATGAAACTGGCGTGGGATTGACCACGGCACGGTCGGCCGGTCAATGGGCCCATGCTCCCAGCGTCTTGGTCAATTTTTAATTATTTATTATTTTCTTTCCTATTTTGCATAGGTTCATCGTCTCGTGGTATTTTGAAATACTCGTTCGTGCGGTGATTGTTAGTGCATCGTCGTTGAGTACACTTTCACCATTTAAATCGGGGCTTACTCAAAGGTAGCTCAGACGCCCATGCGTTGAATATTTATTACTAACCCATGGATTTCTGCTGGGAAAAACCATGGTTTGCAGTAATGAAATATCTGCGAAATTATTTGAATATTTTCGGAAATTCTGTGGATGAATCCAAGAATTTGGGAATAATTAACTTATGGCTCTATACTAGCAGAGCAAGCTGTCTAGAAGCATTAATTATTCCGTTATGAGCTTGATGGAGCTTCATATCCATTATATAGTCAGGGTAAACTCGTTGTTCGTATCCTGAAGACGTTATCGCTCTATACTAGCATAGCAAGCTGTCTAGGAGCCGTCCATCCCGTGATACCATATATAAATAATTACTGAAGTGTTCAGTATTCATGAGATATATTATTGTCTAGCCGTGAGACCACATATCTACATGTACTCTGAGAGAAAGTATTCTCAATCATAGGATTCGATGTGAGACGCGTGTCTCAGTACTCATATCTGATTGCTGGATCAGAGGTTCGTATAATTATGGGTTTACGATTTTAGCCTTTATCGAAAATCCACCATCTACATTAAGTCCCATGATTATTGAGGAAAGCCGTGTTCCTCAGTCAGCATTGAATGGTGATTTTCCGGTCATAAACATTATAAGTAATTGAACTTAGTCGTAAGTTAAGACATTACCGGATTTTGATAGTATGAGCAAACCATGACTTGAATGAAGATCCAAGTGGAATGATAGAGCGTCGTTTGATGAGCATAAATTGGTGTTGAACCGCTGATTCGTATGACGGGTCCTTGGTCGTTTAGGATTCACGGGACGGGCTCAATAAGGAAATCCTTAAAAATTAGGTTTTGGAAATAAAATTGATATAAAAGGAATTGTTCCCTTTTTTTTTTCCAACGACCAGAATTTTTATCATCTCTCCATCACCTTCACGCCAGCAGCAAGGGAGGAGAAAATTTTCTCCGGACCACCAGCACCGCCGCCGTCCGGCTGTTTTCCGCCGACCAGGTGAGCGTCCAAATTTTTTTTTTTTTTTTTTTTTTGTTGATGTTTGATGATGATCATGAGTTATATAGGTTGTTCACATATTGATCATGATAAAATTATATACATGTGCATATATGAGTGTGGGTTTCGTCGAAAACCCTCGTTTTTGAAAACGTACATTCGTTTAATCGTTAGTTTTGAAAACTAATAATAATCCCTGATTTAGGAGAGGTTTTCCTTCATATATGAATATTTAGGTTCAGTAATAAAACTATGTTTATGAGCTTTCATGTGATCCAAAGTTTTATCATGAAAAAAAGTGAACTTTCACAAAACCGAAGTAAAATTTTCGTTTTAAGGGATAATGATGATACGAAGAAAAGTTTTCCTCCTTTATATGTATATATGGACTTGTGTCCAGTGATAAAATTGTGTGTATGAGATTTCATGTAAATCAAAACTTTATCTTATGATGTGTGAGTTTTCACAAAGTCGAAATAAACCTTCGTTTTAAAGACGAATGACGATACGAAGGAAAAGATATTTTTTTTAATAAAACCATGGCCTATTCATGGATTTTTTCTTTTGAAACCCTGGAGTGTCCACAAATTTATTTTTGTGAGCCTTGCTCATGTTGAATTTTTTTTATTTATTTACGTGAGTATGTAAAACGTTTTCTTTATATATATATATATATATATATGCACATATATATTATTTTCTCTAAAATCAAAACTTGATTTTTGTGTAATACTATTTAGAAACAAACAATTATTTATGATGAAATAATGTTTTAGTTTTCATGATTCCATGGTGAATGTTCACACAGTAGAAATATTCATGATTTTATGAAAAATCTGAGTTTTGTTTGTCTTCTGTAGATTTCGAAGAAACGAACGAAATTAAATTGTTAACTCTAGCATTACTCTCACTACTGTTAGTGGAAGCGTAAAGGGTAAGAGTTAAGAATTACCATTTTTGCCGATGGATTTGTTTGCATGTTGGTAATCTTTTGTGCTTCCGATTCCTGAAAAATATCCGACAACAACAATTACTCTCCTTACTCTAGCTCTTATGACGAGGATTCCAAAGTTCCTGTATCGAAGTCCAAGGTTTCTTAAGGTGAGGGGCCGAAGTATGGCGTACCCTTGAATGAGAGGAGGGTTACTTTCGATGAACTCAGGAAAATAAAAGCTGAGGATGATGCAAAAAAGGCTCGGAGTGAAAGGGATAGAATCAGGCGCAAAATACAAAGGACTGAGGAGAAACGTCAATTCTTGGACGGGAGGCCTGCTGACTCTGATGCTGATGATTCTGAAGAAGACATATGGGAGGTACCCATGAATTGGTCTGATCGATGTGAAAGAAAGTGCCAGAGGACTATGAAGCGAATTGGAGCTGAATCGGAAGAAGATTCGGATTCAGATGATGATCATGAAGCTCGTCTGAACCCCATCGCCGCTGATTCTGATTCTGATGAAGAGTAGGATAGTGATGACGACTCCGATGACTCATATGATGAGAAGGATAGTGATGATGAATCTAAAGAATAACTTTATTTCCGTCTTCTTTTCTTTGTGAAACATTTGAATGTTCCTTAGGCTTCGTAGTAGATATTTCTTCGATGATTTGAACAAATTTTCTCCTGATTTAGAATTTTCTTTGAATGAGAAAACCCTTTTATCAATGTTGATTCTTTTGAGTAAGCGAACCAATGTTCGTTCCTTGAAATTCATCATGACCTTCGACTCGCCTTAGTGATTTTTGTTTGCAGAAAGTACTGAGATACGTGCTGCATGGGCGGAGAGAATACATGTTACATATGAGTCCGTGTAACCTTGACCGTGTGCGCCAGCCCCTAGCTATTTTTTCTCCGCATATTCAGTGTTTCCCTTGTTTAAATCTTAGGGTTTCAGTAAAACCCGCAACTGAATTGACTATTCACAGAAGATAAACCTCCACCGTGTCTAGCATATATCTTCAAGACTTCGAGTATATCGTCTACACAAATATTTCTTCCATTCCTGAGTTAGTTTCATCATGCAGAGAATTCTTGATCATACCTTGTTTCCGCCATGTCAAGCAATGGTATCTCTTCTCAAGACGATACTCAGTCGAAGCGTGAAATAGCAGCGTCCATCTCAGTAAGTTGCATTTCTTTTCATCTTTACCTGATCCATATGACGATTTGATCTTTAAGTAAATGACTTATTGCAGGATAATCAGAAGAACACTTGTTATCGGGCCAAGCGAACTGTCAGAGCTCATGTCCGGTATAGGTCGTCTAGATCATCTGTAAGTAATCTTATAACTCCTGAGATTATACTGTGCTCTATTGAAATTAAATACTCCTTCGTTTCATCACAGGCGGATGTTCGCGTCGTTGTCGATGCCAGAAGAAGGAGCGGAAAGTCTGCGACTGTAGTTGAGGTTGAGGATAGCACCGACCGAGTCATTGAAGATTTTGTAGAGTCTATGGGGATAGGAGATAGTGTTCATGCCCGAGAATATCCTGCAGCTTCACTCCCATTTGAAGACCCTTTGATCAATACTTTCCCAGAAAATGAAGTGGTTGGCGGGTTCGTCGTTCCCAAATGTCATGCGCCTCTGTATACTAAGGTATGGAAAGGCTTTCTTCCAACTCTATTAACCACGGTAGCTGGTCTGTTACCAATTATTGAGGAAATGAACCAAATGCACTTGCGAGATGTTAAAAACCATGAGCTCCATGAATGGGATGAGATGATCTCAAACTGTGAGACATTGCGATTTAATGTGAGATGGCTTCATCGTCGACTTGAGATAATCAAGATTCATAAAGCGACGGAGGCTGCTGATGCAATTTATGTGAACACTGCTTTATTGAAGGAGGAGAAGATACTGGCTCTGGAATCTTCTAGGGTCGAGAAAGCAGTTGAGGATTTAAAGGTAAAAACTAGGATCTTTCAGAAGAAACTTGATAGAGTTTCTTATAGGGATTATCCACTGCTGGATGGTTTGCTCTGAGTAAGAATTTATGATTGTTGTTTTTTAATTGATTTAAGTTTCTGGTTAGGTGGAATAATTGATCATGGTACGAATGAATTTTGCTCATTTATGAAATGTTTAATGAACAAAGGAGAATTTGAATTCTCTTTGGAGGAATGGAAATTACATTTTTGAAAATGCTTGCAATGATGAAATGATGAAATGGAAGTTATTTTCTATGGATCATGCGTAATATGCTTTGAGCCATTTGTCGTTGATTTTATTTCCTCCCACTCCTCCGCCAATCTTTAAGATTTTGTAGTATCAGCTGGATAATGCTTTGGGTGACTACATATGGTCCTTCCCATTTCGGAGAGAACTTGTGAGCAGACATGTATTGTTGAATGTGCTTTTCTGTCTTTAATACCAGATCCCCTACTTGAAATGTTCGAGGTCTTACCATTTTGTTGTAGGCTCTGGAGATTCTTTGCTTGTAGGTTTCTACATATTTTTCCACCTTAGCCCGCTTTGACTCGAGCATGTCCAGTTCATTAACTCTTGAGTTGGACACTTCGGCTTCATCCCATTTCACTCCACTGGATGTTGTGATCCTTGCTGAAGGAATTTTTATTTCTGTCGACAGTATGGCATCAGCCCCATAAACAAGAGAATATGGTGAAGTCCCGATCGAGCTCCTTGGCGCGGTTCGATAAGCCCACAAAGCCATAGGTAATTGTTCGTGCCAGGTTCGGGGATTATCATGAATTGTTCGACTGAGAATGCAGATCAAAGTTTTGTTGGTGCTCTCTACTTGCCCGTTTCCTTGGGGATAGTATGGTGTAGAGAAAACTTGTTTGATGCCGTATTCCTCGAGAAATTCCGTCACGTGCTTGTTGGAAAAAGGGGTTCCATTATCGGTAACAATATGTTTGGGAACACCGAATCTGCATATTATGTATTCTTTGATAAAGTCCGCAATCGTGATTCCAGTGGTGCTTCGAAGAGGAATGGCTTCAACCCATTTGGTAAAATATTCGGTTACAGTGATGATGTATTCATGCTGCTTTGAAGATGCTGGATTAATTTTCCCGATGATATCCAGTCCCCAGATATAAAAAGGCCATGGACTATTCACAGAATTCAATGGGAGACAAGGAGTGTGAATGAGATTACCATGGATTTGGCATTGATGACATCTTTGAACGTGCGGAGCTGCATCATCTTCCATGACCGTCCAGTAATATTTCTCATGAATCTGGAGAAATAATTTCCTCTTTCCTTGATGCTCTCCATCGTGCATCTCCTTCAGGATTGTTGGGATCTCATGCTCAACTAAGCATCTCAGCAGGTTTCCACCAAAACTTCTGCGATATAAGATCTCATCGAGAAAAACAAATCTCTTAGCTCTCTGAATGAGCTTGATTGTTTCTTTCTTTTACAGCGGCAACTCGTTGTCCCGGAGGTACTTGATATAGTATTCCCTCCATTCCCCAGTGTGATGGGCCGTTAGAGCTTCCAAGTGATGAGGAGGCGTTTGACAGTTGGGATATGAATTTTGCAGAGTTCTTGATTGAACCTCCATGGAAGGCCAGTAGTATCCCATTCTTTGAAGATTTCGATAAAGTGTTACCACCAGCGTCTGTCCACAGGTTTCTTCATGTACGTGCTTGAGTTATTCGTCCGCTTCGTAAGGTCCAAGGCATCGTGATAAAGACCCATCAGAGTTTCGATAGTATAAAGCTCCATGAAGTAGAAAATAATTCCTCAATTACTTGAGACTGATTTTCCCTTCTGAAAGAGAACTGCTCAATTCATGAATAATAGGTGCTCGCCAATCATCTGCTTGGATGTCTTTGACTTGAGCAATCCAGGTAGATGACATAATATGCCTTTGTACAGTGATGGTCTTCTCTGATTATTCAAATTGCAGTTAAGAAGCGAGAGTTTCCATGCAGTCGACGTGTCTATTGTGAGTTCGTCCAGTATGGAAAATCGTTGCATCAGCGAAATAAGTTAACAGCCATTGAGCTTCGGTTCGTAATGGAGCAAGCGTGATTTCTTTGAGAGAGTATGTTCCATTCATTTGATTAACCAGTATTTTTAAATCTCCCCTTATCTCGAGGTGTGTTGCTCCTGCTTGCTTAGCTAGAGACAATCCCAGCAAGAAGGCTTCATATTCTGCTGAATTGTTGGTGCAGTGAAAATCCAGCTTGAATGAATGTGAGAAAACCTCGCCAGATGGAGAGACTAGTACTATGCCTGCTCCTCCAGTGTCATTGCTAGGGGTGGCAGAACCGTAAAAGAATAGAATCCATGTCTCTTCTTTGATGACTAAGACATCTGAAAACTCACCATGTACGTCTTCATGTAACACTGTTGCACCGTCTCCTGGAAAAGCAGTGAGTAAGTCTGCCACTGCTTGGCCCTTGATTGCTTTGGGAGGTGTACATGCTATGTCAAATTCTGACATCTGGAGTAGCCACTTTGCTGGTCTTCCTATCAAGGCTGGCTTTGATAGTAGAAACTTTATAGGGTCAGCCTTGGAAATGAGCAAGACTCTGTTAGACAGTAAGTAGTGTCTGAATTTCTGAATTACATGTACTAATGCCAGGCATGCTCTCTCAACTTTTGGGTATCGGAGTTGAGCTTCCCTCATTGTATGACTGAAGTAGTAAATTGGTCGTTCGATGCCTTAGTCATCTTCTTGAGCAAGGAGTGCTTCAATAGCAACATCACTAGAAGCCGTTTAGAGTATCAATGGTCATCCTTGCACCCGGTAACTTCATGACAGCAGGTGATAGCAGCATCTGCTTTATTTTTTGGAATGCTTCTTGTTGTACATCAGTCCATGTAAAACTGGCTTCTTTCTTCGATAGAGGGGTGAATGAAACAATGAGATGAGCTAATCCAAGGATGAAACGCCGAATATAGTTTACCTTTCCCATGAAACTTTGGAGTTCTTTCACATTGCATGGAGGAGGCATGGTAGTAATAGCTTTCATCTTGTCCGGATCAATTTTGATTCCTTTTTTTGTGACCAGGAAACCTAGAAACTTTCCGGAGGAAATACTAAAAGCGCACTTCAGAGGGTTCATCTTTAGTTTGTATTCTCGACATCTTTCAAAAACTTGCCTTAGAATTTGGAAGTGAGATGCTCGCATCTTCCATTTGACCACGATATCATCGACATAGTCTTCCACTTTCTTGTGCATCATGTCATGGAATATGGCGGTCATGGCTCGCTGATATGTGGCACCGGTATTCTTTAATCCGAAAGGCATTACTGTGTAGTGGAAGTTCCCGATAGGAGTACGGAATACAATCTTGTTGGCATCATGTTCGTACATCTTGATCTGGTCGTATTCGTTGTAGCCATCTATGAATGAAAACATACTGTGACTACTGGTTGCATCTACGAGCTTATCAATGTTGGGTAGGGGAAAGTCATCCTTCGGACAGCATTTGTTCAGATTTCTGAAATCAACACAACATCTGATTTGAATATTTTTCTTTTTGACAGGAACAACGTTCGCCAGCCATGTTGGATGTTGAATAGGTTTGATAAAACCTGCTGCTAATAGTTTCTAAATCTCGACCTTGATTTGTTCTTCGACTTCGAGTCTGAACTGTCTAGGCGGTTGTTTGACAGCTTTGGAGCCAAGAGTGATGTGCAAATGATGAGTAACCAATTTGTCATCTAGACCATGCATTTCTTCGTATATCCATTAGAAGACATATTGATAATCTTTCAGTAGTGCTATTAACTCTATCCGTTCTTCAGGTGACAGTGCTAAGCTAATTAGGATCGGCCTTGGAACATCCTCTATTTTGATGTTGATCGTTTCGAGATCATCAGTGGTGGAGTCAGTGCCGTCTTGTAATTGTCTAGGAGCATCTTGAACCTCTTCTTCGAGTGATGATTCACTCGGACATGATTCTTTGGGGAGGGGAGACTCTTCATCGTTCTCCCCTGCTAATTGCTAATCCTTGCGCCGGTAAATGATTCTACCCTCCGCATCATGAATGTTTATGAAATTAGATCCTTGAGTTGAGATATGATCCTTGCGGCGTTTAATTGGTGTGTCAGGTGGCTTAACTGACTTGACGTTTGAGGATGACGGATCGTTTGCAGCTTTTTTGATGGACTCCCATCTTAGGAGTGGAGCACTGTAAATCTTGTTTGGAGGTTCAGGGATGTTCTTCTGCGACTCAAGGAATTCAGCATCATAGACTGGGGTGTAAGGAGATGATGAAGCCGTAATACAAACAATTTTGTTATTGATTAGAGCTTTCATGCATTGATGGTATGTTGAAGGAACCACATTTTTTATCATGGAGCCACGGCCGTCTGAGTATCATGTGATAGTCAGGCTCTTGTTCAATCACGTGGAACTTTGATTTTGATTGAATAGACCCCACCTTCAGGTTTATGTATGCATATCCATATGTATAGATCTGGCTTCCTCCAAAACCCGTCATCAAGATGGGATGATGAATGATTTTATTTCGTGGAAACTTGGCCGCCTTGAGGGTCTTCATAGTGACAATATTTGTAGAAGCGTCGGTATCAACGAGAGCTCTCTTGAACTCAGAGTATTTGATAAAACCGGTTACATACAAGGCTCGATTATGTCCTTCATCTGCTATGCGGTCCTCTTCTCCAAAGGTGATGTTGTTGATCGAGTGCTCAGACGTCATGAACGTTTCTTCAACTACCGGAGATAAGGAAGCTAATGGTACCTCAGATGATATCTGGTTGAGTGCAGCAAACGTGTATGTTCGTTGCTTTACGGAAAAGTGTTAGAGTTCGCATAAGCCTTCGACTATCTGTGCAACCTCCTGGTCCACCGACTTCTCATAAGTAGTGAAACTGTTTCTTTGAGGACCATCGTGTAACGAGTCAGTCCCCAGCACTGGGAATTCTGAAGCAGAGATTCTGCCTAACTCGGATGTGGGTTTGATGAGGAAATCAAGTATGTGGTTCATTGTATCCTTCATCAGATCCATGTTTCTGGTATGGATCTCTAGAACTCGTGCCAACTCAGTTAGAGCCTGGATTTCCCTGTTTTCCGCGTTGTCGGACGTAGAGTTGGAAAGAGGAATATCACCGTTTGAAATATTCTGGATTGAGTTTGGATTAGTCGAATTACTCCTAAGACCGACCGTCCTATGAAAGTTTGAAGTTGCGACCGAGAGAATGATCTCCCACTGTGGTCGCCAATCTGTAGATGGGGAAAAATAATTTGCTGGTTTTTATGGAATTGGGGAGACGACCGTGCGAAGGAGACTCCTTGAACCGAGCGAAATGTTCAACCTTACACGGATGCACCGCTTCAAAGGGGGTGATTTTAATTCGAGAGATCAATCTGTAGTACTCCGGCCTAAACAAAGACAATGGTTGTTCCAGAGTAAATTCGATCACAAGAGAGGATGGGTTGATCTGTATGAGGGAAGCTAAGAAATGTGTGGAATCAATGGTAATCAAAGATTGTAGGTGTGTTGTGAATTCTGAATATGATAAGTTCTGAATGATTAAAATTGCTCAGTTGAGAGTAATTGCTCAATTGATGAGTTGTTGATCCCGTGATGTCAATGAGACGTGAGATTTTCGTCATTGTTAACGTTGTTGTTTCAATCATGATTCATAGGCTTATTTATATTGCTGGAATTGTAGACACCATGATCCCATGAAGTGCGACAGTTGATGGAATCAAATATTAGAGAGATGGAAATAATGTTTGAAACCAGTTGCTCATCGTGCAGAGACTTGGTTGATTTTCCACCCACTACTTTGTTAAATCCTTCAACTGATTGCACGACTTGCTCACATTCCATTGTGTGTTTGAACACACATGCCGTAGACCGCCAGACCAAAACCCTAGTTGATATCCCCCCAAGTGACACTATTGACGTCTCGTGGTTAGTTTAGTCAGTTGCTGACTTCGTGATATCATGGGACGATGAGTCCATGTATTTACTGATTTGAACATGATTTTGTAAAAAATGTCCTGAAACTCATGGATTGAACGTGGGCATGATCCTCACGTTGATAGTTGAGGCGAGCAAGTATTGCTCATTCGATGATTTGCTGAATATTGATATTTGAACCAATATTCTCTGATTTGAGCAAGTATTGCTTATCCGAGCAAGTGTTGCTCATCTGATAAATTATTGGCAGCGTGATCAAAATAAAATATTAATTAAAATACTGGTAGTTGAACCGAGTATAATTAATAAGAATATTTATCATGAGATCGTCATAAATTTATTAGTGTTTGAATCTGGAATTATAATCCTTGGACTCAGAAACCCTAATTTGATCAATTGATGACCACTTCATGATTTGTTAGGAATTGAACCATGGAACGAAGGAAGGAATGGTTTCATGAGACCATGGGTTAATCATGTAACACCCATATGCTCACGTGAGCAAACATCAAGACCTCTTGAAGAGTTGATGACTTGTTGATGAAAGAATGATTAAATGTTGGTTTAATCATTTATTCGAATTACTGTTGGGTTCAGTATTAGGTGATAAAACCTAATTAATTATGAATAAGTGGAGTACCGACCAAGGGGTCATGAAATCGTCCCTGGGTGGTCACGGGATCAATTGTTGATCGTTCCATGAAGTTCCAAGTCGTTTGGAAGAGTTTTGGACCTAATACGTGCAATTGCGCAAATTAGGTCAAATTGTGAACATATGTAAGACCCGCTCATTGAGATCCAAAGATCCAACCTTGGTTGGTCAAGGTAACATGCTCATGTCCCCAAAGTATTCGTATCTCAGTTCTGAGAATTTTAATATTTTCAGATGTGCGTTTGAGCAATCATTTTAGAAAATATGACGAAGCCTGGTTTTTTTTTATAAAACCGTCAAAACTTCATGAGATGAAGGAAAAATAATGAAAAATTTATAGAATTATGAAGTGTGGGACCATCCATGGCGAAGGAATCTCCGTCCGTCCAAGGGGCAAATCCCACACGTTTTTCCAAAATTTTCATGATATTTTCATGATTTTAGGGAAATATGATAAAATCAAGGAGTTTTGCTAAAATTAAAGAGTTTTGTTCAAATCAAGGAGTTTCCATGAGATGAAGGAAACATAAAAAATAATAATAATAAAATAAGGGAAGTGTGGGCGTGTGGGACCGGCTTGGAGCATGGTTGGCCGGCCAGGGCCCGGCCCCGTGCGTTTTCCCTAATTTTATGTATTATTTCACAATTTAAAGGAAATTTCATAATTTGAAGGAAATATCATGAAATCAAGGAATTTCATGGGATTATGAAAACATGAAAAATATAATAATAATAAAAAGGGACGTGTGGAGCCATCTAGGGTTTGACCGACCGGCTATGGCCCGTGAACACGGGTTTTCCTAATTTTATATTATTTTTCATGGGACCATTGGAAATATCATGAGATTAAGGAGTTTTCATGAAATTAGGGAAATAATTATAAAATAATGAGGAACCATAAGGTGTGGGGCCGGCTGGGACCAAGGCATGGCCGGCTGGCTAATGGTCACGCCCCACAATATTCTTCCCTAATTTTATATTATTTCTTTGGTGTGAAAGAAACACCATGAAACTGAGGAGTTTCCTCAAAACGAAGGATATTTGTTCAAATGAAAGAATTTTCATGAACTCAAGGAAAATAACAAAAAATATGATAAAAATATGAAACTGGCGTGGGATTGACCACGGCACGGTCGGCCGGTTAGTGGGCCCATGCTCCAAGCGCCTTGGTCAATTTTTAATTATTTATTATTTTCTTTCCTATTTTGCATAGGTTCATCGTCTCGTGGTATTTTGAAATACTCGTTTGTACGGTGATTGTTAGTGAATTGTCATTGAGTACACTTTCACCATTTAAATCGGGGCTTACTCAGAGGTAGCTCAGATGCCCATGCGTTGAATATTTATTACTAACCCATGGATTTCTGCTGGGAAGAACCATGGTTTGCAGTAATGAAATATCTGCGAAAATATTTGAATATTTTCGGAAATTCTGTGGATGAATCCAAGAATTTGGGAATAATTAACTTATGGCTCTATACTAGCAGAGCAAGCTGTCTAGGAGCATTAATTATTCCTATATGAGCTTGATAGAGCTTCATATCCTTTATATAGTCAGGGTAAACTCGTTGTTTGTATCCTGAAGACGTTATCGCTCTATACTAACAGAGCAAGCTGTCTAGGAGTCGTCCATCCCGTGATACTATATAGAAATAATTACTGAAGTGTTCAGTATTCATGAGATATGCTCTTTTCTAGCCGTGAGACCGCATATCTACATGTACTCTGAGAGAAAGTATTCTCAATCAGAGGATTCGATGAGAGACCCGTGTCTCAGTACTCACGTCTGATTGCTGGATCAGAGGTTTGTATAATTATGGGTTTACGATTTTAGCCTTTGTCGAAAATCCACCATCTACATCAGGGAAGCTCAATTACTGCGGAATTCACAAGGATTCATTCTTATTTTCCACCACCATTTGTACAATGACACACAATAGACATAATATCCTTGAATCACAAAAGATGTTAACCTATCTTACATCAATAATTGTCAATATAGTCTTAAATTTTGTGTTAGTCAAAAGTCTATTCATTCTTTTATCAATATTTGCATATCAATTCACGAACGACTTTACTTTTGACAAAATATGGGACATCAAGTTCACGGAAGTAAACACACATATCCCATCAAAGTATTGCAATATATGAAGATTAATACTGCAACCATCATCTTCCAAATAAACTTAGAATTTTAAACCAAAAATAATATAAAAACAAGAAGATGAAAATCATTGGATATAGCTATGTGTAATTAAGATAATGGCTATTCCAAAACACTAGTTATTCTTCTAAACAAAAGAGAAAAATAGAAGATTTACTAGATAGAAACATTTCACTTACTTTGTATACTCTTCTCATATTCTATGTATTCTTCAAGCTCATCTTCGATCAGATCAATTCTAGATTCTAGATTATCCATCTTTTCTTCAAGTCTCTTGGAAGAAGTTTCTAGTTCACTTTTCAGGGCACGAACTTGTTCCAAGACTAGATTCATAGTCAAGGAGAGCTTATCAAAATGAGAAACAGAGATATTCCCATCTAGGGAGGAATCATGAGAATCAGGATTCACACAATTATCTAAAGTATCAAAGCGTATCTTCTTTGATGAAAAAAGAACAGTCCAAACATCACTTTCTTTGCTAGAAAGGCTTGAGGAGGACATGATAGAAGAGATAGATGAAATTTTTAACTGAGAAAACTTTATTTTAAAGGAAACTAAGAAGATAAATTTCAAAACTAACCTTTGACCTAAACCCTAACAAAAATTTGATTATCCTCATAAAAAGACCTTAAAAACTGGAACATAAATATTTCATCATAACCCTCTCAAAGATTATGATTTTTTTGTCTAAGAGGGATAGACAAATAAATCCTTAATACAGTGTCATAAACCGTACATATTCCAATTCCTCTCAGAACTGGGTAACTTCTTTTGAGGTGATGAAGTTATACTCTGTTTCTGTCTTGTTTTTAAGAAGGAAGAGTGGACATCATCCTTTCCCCTTTTTAGCATAGATTTGAACACCTTGATTGTTGATTTTCGCAAACTATTCAATCTTTTGGAAATCTCTTTTACAAAGGCAGAGGATTTTGTATGAGATTTCTTTTTCTTCTTCTGCAACCAACTTTCTGTAGAAGAGAGTTTTTTCTGTTTCTGGGTGCCCCAAACTTTCATATGATTCTGATAATCACAAGTAGAGTCTGCAAGATTAGGAACGTTCTTATGATTTTCTATACCATCCCTATTGTCTGAGTGACTTAAGAAGGGTATAGTCTCAGGGAAATTTTGCTGACAACTTTTTAACGAAAAAATCGAAAAGTTTTGAGAATCATGATTGCAAGTTATCTTTGAAAGTTCACTTTCCAGATTTTCAATCTTTTTAGATACGACTTCCTTATCTAGTTGTAAGACTTCTGGGGAAGTAATATTATTTATCATGGAATGATCTTGACTGTTAGGAGGACATTCATGATTTTCAGCAAACACATTGAGTGAACCTTCATATATATCATCCTCAGGACAATAGTCAAGAGTGGCCATCCATGCTTTAGTTAACTCATTCAGTTACTTATTTAGATGTTCAGAAGTATCATGAACACTTCTATAACACTTGAAACAAGGATTATTATCATAACTTTTCTGAACCTTTTTATTGATTGACTTCTTTTTGTTTTGAGACTTTCTTTTATTTTGTCTAAGAAATTTCTTAAGTTGTTGAATAAACAGTGACAAAGCTGAATTAAATCAATTCTCATCCCTTTTATCAGTCAATTTGGAACGTCGAGACTTACGATTAGAAGCAACAACATGGTTGCTAGATAGAAGTCGTTTCTCTCTTTGTTCCAGTTCAAAATCGAATTTTTTTAACTTTCCTGCTAGAGAATTTCTGGAAAGAGTATCAAGGTTATTTCCCTCAACGATGGCATGCTTCTTAGCATCGTATCTAGATGGCAATGATCTGAGAATTTTCATCACAATGTCCTTTTCAGGAATAGTCTTACCCAATGCAAATGATGCATTAACAATTTCATACACTTTGTGATTAAACTCATCAAATGTTTCTTCATCTGCCATACAAAGGTTTTCCCAATCGGAATTAAGGTTTTAAAGCCTAGCTTCCTTTTCACTGGTATTACCTTCAAATACGGTTGCTAAGATATCCCAAGATTCTTGCGACTTAGTGCAATTAGACACATGGTGCTGAATATTTGGGGTAATGGCATGTATAATAGCATTCAAACCGTTTGAATTTTGCTTTGCAGCAAGAATTTCGGCAGGGGTATATTCATTAATATTTTTTGGAACGTTCACGTTTCCAACTGCCACTATGGGAGGATCATAGCCATTAACCATATATACCCATGATTGAAAATCACGTGTTTGAAGAAAACTCACATAGCAATTTTCCACCATAAATAATAAGAGCCATCGAAGACTGGATGTACATTTGTTGAGGTAGCACCTCTGTCCATAGAGTCAGATCGCTAAAAACACAGACTTGTAAGGTCTTGAACGTGTTGGTCTTCTCTGATACTAATTGAAAAAGCGGGGTTCTAACAACCACACCCAATATTTCAATTAGCAATCTGTATGGACAACTCCGAGTTGTTTTCTAGAGAATCAACTAGACTCAATCAATAGAAAATACTCAAGGAGTTATTATCTCAGTCTCTCAATTTGATTTACTCAAGCAGATGTGATTCGCGAGTCTAATCAAAGAGAGATAACTTGGATGGTACCAAAGACCAATATCCAAGTGTCAATCAATTTAAATCAACATACTATAAGGTCAGATGTTCTAATTGATTGAACAACGCACAACCTGTATTATTTCAATTATATAACAAAATATAATGCGGAAAAAAAATAACACATACACCATAATTTTGTTAACGAGGAAACCGCAAATGCAGAAAGAACCTGGGACCTAGTCCAGATTAAACATACATTGTATTAAGCCGCTACAGACACTAGCCTACTCCAAATTAACTTCGGTCTGGACTGTAGTTGAACCCCAATCAATATCACACTGATCCAAGGTACACTTATGCTCCTATGCCTATGATCCCAGCAGGATACTGCGCACTTGATTCCCTTAGCTGATCTTACCCACAACCAAGAGTTGCTACGACCCAAAGTCGAAGACTTTAGCAAACAAATATGTCTCACACAGAAAAGTCTACAAGATATATAAATTCGTCTCCCATGAATAAACCTACGAGTTTTGTTCTGTCTTTTGATAAATCAAGGTGAACAGGAACCAATCAATAAAACTAGACTTATATTCCCGAAGAATAGCTCAGTTTTATCAATCACCTCACAATAGTCTTAATTGACGCAGCGAAAAAAGATATTGTGGAATCACAAATGATGAGATGAAGATGTTTGTGACTACTTTTATATCTTTCCAATCGGAGATATAAATCTCAATTCAATTATTATAATTGTACTCGTACGATAGAAACAACAAGATCAGATCACACAACTACAAGAAAAGTAGTATCGGTCTGGCTTCACAATCCCAATGAAGTCTTTAAGTCGTTAACCTGGTTTTAGAAGAAGAAAGCCAAAGGTTAAAGGAGAATCGACTCTAGCTTAGCAAATTAGTATCACACAGAATATGTGGGGATTAGGTTTCTTAGTTTCTATAGTTCTCCCTTATATAGTCTTTCAAATCAGGGTTTGTAATAAATGTTAGCTTAGTAACAAAGCATTCAATATTCACCGTTAGATGAAAACCTGATTAGATATAAGCTAATATCTCTCAACCGTTAGATCGAAAACTTAGCTTTCCATACACACATATACTTGACGATTTTGGGTTTGTGTAACTGTACCCAAACGTGTACAATAGTTGGTTCAATGTTAGTCAACCAAATGGTCAGCCAAATGATAACTTTCATATCAACCATATTCTTCTTCACCATAACTAGTCCAAATGACTCAAATGAACTAGTTAAAGAGTTGTTCAATTGCTATGAGATCTCATGTACTACACAAGATATAATGAAGCAAAAACGATGTGATTCACTCGAATCGATTCATGAACTATAAAGCCACGGTTTGCAAAAGCATTCCTTAGATAATTTCACGAACATCGTTTTTAGAAATAACCACTCAAGTTCGCAGATTGGGTTCGCGGACTCAATTTAACCGATTGGAGTTCACAAACTCCAGCAAAATTCTCGGTTCGAGAACTTCCGTCAGTTCGCGGGCTGAGTTCACGGACTGGGTTGACTGCTCAAGTTCCGGTTTCACTTTATCAAAAAAGTTCGCAAACTTCGGTTCAAGTGCTAAGGTTTTATACATATATGTGTTACCACAACAATGTTTATATCCCCCAATGGTTATATTGTCTAAACTCTCATTTCAACCATTGAAACATTCTCAGAGGACGTCATATAATTGTCATCCACTATGTAATTCCTAATAGAACTCTTGCGAGAATATCGCAAGTCATATCCTAAAATAAAGGACAGATTAGCTGTCATCCACTATGTAATTCCCTATATAAAGAGTTGAACAGGCGTAAGGAGAGAGAGATCCTTTTCGAGTATTGAGCAAGTCATTAGGAGAGAGAAATTCTAGAGCGGTTGTTAATTATTTAGCTTCATTTCCTTTTCATCTTGTAAAATTTGTGAGATTAATCAATAAAAATTATGATTGTTGATCTAAAAATGATTTGATTATATGAATTCTTGTGAGGGGTGTAGTGTGGGATTTCCTGCTACTACAAAAATAATGATAAACTCCATTTTTCTCATCAGGTTCTAATTATCCATATAACTTAGACCTTTAGGTTTTAAACAAGCCAAATAATAGGTTAGTTAACTAGAATTTCCTTGTTAAGGCATTCAACTAGACTTGAATAACCGAAACCTCCACTTTGATAAGTCTAACTAAGATCAAAATTAACTTAGCGTAGCTTATCCGGAATTGAATTGGACTAAACAACTCATCCCGTCAATATATTCATTCATTAAGCCATAAATAATTCATACAAACCAATAAATCAACTTGCATAATTATTCACCTCAATCGGAAGCAATTGAAACAACATATATCATTAAAGTTTCACCATTGCACCGAAATTTTGTAAGCCTAAACAATTGATACCATACAATAAAGCAAAATAACAATTGTTTTACTTAACTGGAAGCAATTGAAATAACATAAACATTAAAGAACCGCAATTGCACCAAACTTTTGTAAGCCTAAACGATTGATATCACACAACAAAGCAAGATAACAATAGTTTTACTTAACCGGAAACAATTGAATCACACAAACATCCACGCATACATAATGGAATAAACAGATCAATTGTACCAATAATTTCGTTTAAGCAAAAGCAATATATATATCAAATAAAAATTGTCTTTTCTTAAAACAGGAAAACAATTAACTAACAAGATTGTTACCTCAATTTCGCATCCAACTTCTCCAATATGATCGCATTTTCTTCTTTTAGGGAGAATTGATATCGAAATACCATTATGTTGTCATTCTCATGCCAAAAACAAAAGAATAACAACAACCAACCTTTACCAGAGAAAGGTTGAAAATCGGTTTTAAAAATTGCAAGCAAAAGTTGAAAACCGTCGAAACACATATGCTTTTATGCTAAACCAAAACTGATTCAACATATTGTGACTTTTTTACATATTGTTTCTACAGGAATCCCTTATGATCCTTTGATAAATCCTACTAACTTTGGCTAGAACTTAATCCCGCTAAATCAAAAAGTCACCCAAACCATAAGGGTACACAACATATTATGAGATCGAATATCAAGGCATAAAACCATAATCAAACATCCCATAAACATACATAGCATATAAAATAAATCATTAAAGTACCGGCTATGTAAATCAAAAACTATCACAAGAAAAATTATAAATCAAATAATTTTATTCATAATAGTTTTATTCATAATAGTTTTATTCATAATAGACTCATACAATCAATGAAAGCGATCAAAAATTGATGTCTATTTTTCAAATACAACTCAATCCTTCATATCATAGCCACATGAAGGTAGGTTTCTGTTTTCGTTCTTCAGCTTGTGAATTTCTTCAAGTAAAAAACCTTGTTGCTTAACCAGAACCTCTTACAGGTGAAAATTTTTCGAGAAGGACTCTGCAAGAGCATGAAGTTTTGTCTTTGATTGAACACAAAAGAGTGTCAACGCCTCAATACACTGATATTTCTTCAGGGTATTCTCCCTTTCCTTTTTGCTAAGCCAATCTCCCTTTTTGATTTTCCCCCTAATCTCAAGAGAACCTCCTGACTTATTTTTAAGCTGATCATTCTGATCTGTCATCTTTTCATGCAAAGATGTTTGATCCAGACACAAGGTTCGGACAAGGAAAGATCTCAAAAAGAAAAGGATCTCTTTATATTTCTCATATTTCCGAAAATATAATATATTTACATACGAATATATCAAATACTTTCAATTGCTAGATTTTTATTTCCATATCTTACACAAAAAGTTCCTTGATTTCTTCTTCCTCACTCGAATATGGCACACATGGTGAGGAAAGAATTCTAATACCGATTAAGTATTAGTATGAGATTTTATCTCATTATGGAACTTTGAAAAACCCAAGTGTTCTTGATCTAGAATCATATGAGAACTTCTCATTTTGTTACTTCGAGCTCGTGAAGTATCTTGACTTTGGTTGTCAATGCAACTCTTAGCAGTTTTGTTCTTAAGACAGTTTATGCATCTTGTCTTATTTTTCCCTTTACCATTAGATGATTTAATAACATCGAAAGACATGTCCATTCTTAAAATGGGTAAATCACTAATGGAGGAGAAAAAAATAAGATTACAACTAATGAAATATTAGTTGTTTCCTCTTCTTCAGAATTGTATGAATCTGAGGTCTCATCATGAGTTACAGCCAAAGCCTTACTTCCGGTGTACTTCTTACGATTGGGAAAATCTTTAGCAATATGACCAAACCCTTTACACTTGAATCATTGCGGCTAATATTCATCATCTTTTTCATGTTCCTTTTTGACATGAACTTGATCATGTGGTCGAGAAGATTGGTGAATATCCTTTATGAATCTCTTATTTATAGACCTTAAGAGATCTCAAAACTGTCTAGTAATCAAAGATAATGATTCATCGATTTCATCATCAGAGTTTCCTGCAATCTGTTCATCTGAATCATCCAAATGTCTATTCTTTTCTATTAAGACTTTGGAAATTTTTTCAGCTTTAAAATCAATCCCTTTACTTTGAATAGACTGTGATTCATGATCAAAGATCTTTAGATTTCCAACGAGTGTGCTTCGTGAGAGAGTTGAAAGATCATTTTCTTCTATGATTGCATGCTTCTAAGAATCGTATCTCGGAGGCAATGATCTGAGAATTTTGCACACTATATCTTTTTCAGAAATAGTCTTTCCTAGCGAGAAAGATGCATTAATTATCTCAGAGAGTTTTAAATGAAACTCTTCAAAAGTGTCGTTGTCATCCATTCAAAGGTTTTCCCAATCAGATGTAAGAATCTAAAGTCTAGCTTCCTTTTTTGATGTGTTTCCTTCGAACACGATTTGAAGATTGTCTCAAGCTTCTTTCGAAGTTTGACATGTTGATACATGATGTTGTAGATCACGACTTACATCATGTATTATAGCATTCAAACCATCTGAATTCTGCTTAGCAAGTGCCTTTTCTTCGTTCGAAAAATCTACTAGGTGTTTAAGCTCAGTATCCGAATTTTTTATCTTTGGAAGAATATAACCATCGACGACTAATAGCCAAGTATTAAAGTCTCATGATTGAAGAAAAGATCATGGATCGCACCAAACACAGATTGTTAAATCTTTTCGTGTTTGCCTGCTCTGATACCAATTGAAAAGGCGAGGGTACCCCAAATATACCTCAAACTTTAGCTTTTCCTTCCTATAATCCCTTTCCCTGAAAGTGATTGTCTATAGACTGAGTCGAGACAATACAAAAAATCGGTTCACACTTTGTGTGATCGTCTATAGATACTAGATTGAGACAATACAACAACAAGGTGTGTTTACTTGATACAAAGGTTCGGACCTAACCAAACTCAATAGGATTCACGTATCAAGTAAATAAGAATTAACGTTTGTGTAATTTACTTTAATTATAATAAAACAATTATAATGCAGAAATATAAAGTAAATGACACAGCAAAATTTTGTTAACGAGGAAACCGCAAATGCATAAAAACCTCGGTACCTAGTCCAGAATTGAATACTCTCAGAATTAAGCCGCTATATAAAATAAGACAACTTCGTATAGTTGAGACCAAGCAACTAAACCTATAGTTCACCTAGTTCCCTCAGTATTCCTACGCCTCCAACCTGTAAACAAGTCACGTACTTAGACCATCCTTTGGATCATATTCCAAACAGTAAAGGAACAATAAATCTGTTTGGTATCAACTCTCTTCAACCAAGTGATATGAGTTGCGCAAAGTTTCCCTTTTTTATCTTAAGATAAACTCCTTTGCCAGGTTCCAAGGTCTATCTTACGTTAAATCACCCAAAGGCAATCACTAAGATTAATCCAACAACACTCTTCAACCAAGTGATATGTGTTGATGCCGATCTTCCTCAATTAATCAATCATTTAAATTCGATCTTGGGATTTACTTCCTTCTTAGACTTTAAGGAATAACTTTGAACAAAATAGAATAAACATTAATGCACCATGTTCAAAGAGTGTCGACATCTTACTCTTGCAGGTCTTTACCATGCTTGCTCACTTGAAACCGATTTACCACACTTCCAAACAAGTTTAGAATTGGTTCATTTGACTTTAAAGAACTATGTGATTGATCAAGTTCCACTCAATCACATCTCATGGGTTTCCATGTGAGTATTGTGCATAGTTACACTAGCTTACCAAAGAAACGGCTGACTAGGTACTAGGATTGGTTCCCCACATATATATGGTATCTAACTTGTATGCACTGCACATGTCCATATGATCAGTTTCCCCTTCCAAAAAATTTGTTGCACATGTTCATAGGATCGGTTCCACCTTTCTAAAACTTTGTTGCTCATGTTCATAGGATCGGTTCCCCTTTCTTCCATAAACCTTGCTGCACCTCATACAAGGATCGGTTCCCCATTGTGATGCACGAACCAATTGATAAAACCAGACTTGTATTACCGAAGAACATCTCAGTATCATCAATCACCTCACAATAAACTTAATCGATGCAGCGAAGAAGATTATTGAGCACCTCTTACTAGGATCGGTTCCTCTCTTCCCAGTAATAAGTTCAGACATACGCAACCCGATCATACCCCAGGTGATTATTTAAGATTGGTTTTACTAATAAAAGTCATATCAATACAAAAGTAACGCCTTATGTGAATAGTTTTACTAAGAACACACATAAGTTGTGAACGGTTATACACATCATACCTATTGGTCGTTCATAAGATATGCAATGAAGAACAACCCCAATAACGCCTGGCGATTTCCCTTTCGGTTCACAACACGTATCATGAACTTACTTCCTTAGAACACATGTAAACATTGTTCCCTAGGATGAAATCCTCACCTCATACCCATACATAATCACAATAGCATTCATACGATTATGTTGATGTCTTATATACAAAGTTTAATGGTTAAGCAAGAAACTTCATATTGTATTCCTTAATACTATGTCTATCTAGAGTGTTCATGCTTCGCAGTTTTATGTTTTCAATATGCACAACTTGAAAGATACGATAGGGAATGAAACAGTTCAAGTCAAATATCACTAACCTCGAGTGGAAGGATTATGTTGTTGTTGTTGTAGCTCCGTCTTCTTCTTCACATCTTCAAGTCTTCGCAATACTTGTGATGTCTCATCCTAATACTTTCAAGCTAACCTATACGAATTTGACTCTAGTACATATAAATCAAGCGACTCTTAAATGAGTTTTGATTCACTAAAATATGACAACCAAACTTGACATACCAACGCTTGGTGGGTTCAACCGAGCAATGCTCTAACATATTTGTAATGTGAACTACAATTAATTCTCCCCCTTTTTGTCAATAAAATTGGCAAAGGTATAAGAACGGGATCCTAATGAAATTTCCGTAAGAGACATTTCATGACCAAAGGTAAATGTGTATCATATTGTTTAGATGCAATCATAAAGCCGAAGCTAAATGCATTCATCAAGGATTTTATAAAGACGTAGATAACCCCTCTAATATTCCATAGCCGCACTCCCCATAAATATTTGGCAATTAAGCACAAGTTCAAAAGAACTCTCCCCCATAATATGTCATTCCCCAAGGAACAACAAGAGTGACCTTAATTTCAAAAAGAAAAGAAGGATTTCTTTAGACTCAACAAATCACATACAAGTATGAATTTGGAATCCAACAAGAAATATTCAATCAAATTAACCAAAGTGAACCAAGATTAATTTGACTAAATATGCTCAACACAAGTAAACTTATGGAGACTTAATAAATCAATTAGATTGATCACAAGAAAACTCGCAAATAATCCAATTGTCATACTCAACCAAACTAATTACAAGAGTAATCAATTTAATTGTCCACACTCGACATACGAAAATCTATGGAGCAATGACTAAGTTAATCATTAAAATAACCATCCTAGTCAATCATGCTCAACATGAGAAATTTATGGAGTGCTAACTAAATAACCATACTAGATGATTGATTTAGTTCATTTGGGCTCAACATAAGAGATTATGGAACCCCCGACTAAGATTATCTTAACCGTACGTGTACTCAACATAAGAAAACTTATGGAATACAAACTAAATAACCACACAA
This sequence comes from Papaver bracteatum, assembly GCA_023529315.1. Lineage (NCBI taxonomy): Eukaryota > Viridiplantae > Streptophyta > Magnoliopsida > Ranunculales > Papaveraceae > Papaver > Papaver bracteatum. The sequence goes on from JAJJWX010005371.1 coordinate 1,520,781, forward strand.
GTTGATTAATTTAGTTCTTAATGCTCAACATATAGCATCTCATGGAACAACCAACCATGCCAATAAGGAATCGACTTAGTCGTATCGTGCTCAACATAAGATACACAATGGAGCCTTCACAGTAATAATAATATAGAATAATAAAGCTCTATACCGTGGATAAATCAAGGATTCATTCTATGTTTCCATCACCATTTGCACAATGACACACAATAGACATAATCCTTGAATCACAAAATATTTTAACCTATCTTACATCAATAATTGACAATATAAGCTTAACTTTTGTGTTTGTCAAAAGTCTATTCATCCTTTTATAAATATTTGCATATCAATTCACGAATGACTTTAATTTTGACAAAGTATGGGACAATCAAGTTCACGGACGTAAACATACATATCCCATCAAAATATTGCAATATATCAAACCATAAAGATTAATACTGCAACCATCATCTTCCAAACAAACTTAGAATTTTAAACCAAAAAATCTAAAAACAAGAAGATGAAAATCATTGGATATAGCTATGTGTAATCACAATAATGGCTATTCCAAAACACTAGTTATTCTTCTAAACAAAAGAGAAACAATAGAAGATTTACTAGATAATATCAACTCAAACATGTCTACTAGAAACCTATCACAAGCTAAAGTTCACATTTGACAGCTTCACAGGTTTCAAGACTTTTGAGTTTGTGATCCATATCATTAACTGTGTCTTCGGATAAGATATCCTTATTGAGAAGTTCTTTAACATGTGACTTCATGAGACCAAGGTCAGCAGTAACCTTTTTCAACTCACTTCTAACCACATCAAGATCCTTCATTGTATCAACAAGTTACATTTTTGCTTTCTCAAAGTATTTCAGAAAGTCATGAACCACTTCAGCAAACACCATATCCTAATTCTCAACATCTTGATGTGAGTAGGAATAGTAGCATGAGGCATTAGGTGATCCATCTTCCACAAGAGTTCTTTTCTTTCTTACTTTTGATTCAACACCAAAACCTTTTACAAGAAATCCCTTTGCAAAACCACCATAGAAAGATGAGGACGAGGACATTCTTGATAACCCTGAAAAACCTAGAGTATGCGTACGTGACATATGTAACTCAATAGGTCGGCTATTTAAAGGTTTTGTTTAGATAAAGGACTTTTAGGGTTTCCAAGATGTAAACTCGAAATGGTAACCCGTGTACACATTCGAACACAGTGCACCCCACAAGAAAAGAACACGAGATAAATAAACAGAAAAATACTAAAAGACATTGCAAATACTTTTTAGGAAATATTGTCTGTTGGAACTAGTTTATCTATAAACAATAAGAGGAGAGCTCAACTAGGCAAAACGTAAATTGCCTAAGTACACCTAACTTTTACACATCTTGCTCAGCAAGATTTTTATGAGCAAGTTCCTAACCTTGTGATTAATTAGCACAAGTATGAGCTTTGAGATCATCTAAGGAATTGTGTCTATGATCAAGTCTCTTTTTCCGTCTGAATTTTGAAAGACTCCTTTTGATTTGAGAAATTATCATAAAACCTACTGTCATCAAAATATGAGACATAGTTTGAGTTCTTACCAGAAGGGTCTTGACTTGTGGAGGAAGACAACATGTTGAAAATTTCTTTGTAGACTTGAATTATCTTTATCAAGTCATTTCTCATATCATCATTCTTCATTCTTTCTCCTGGAATTTTTATCAAATCAAGAGACACGTTATTTTCAGAAATAACAGCTTAGTCTTTCCTCAGACGATTCTTATTAAGACTTTTGTTCTGCTTTTGAATATTTGAGGAACTCATTGAACTGACTTTCCTGGTAACATATACAGGGTACGTATGAAAATCAATGGGTTTCGACCTATGAATGTCAGTTACACCTTTGAGAATTAATTCTAAGGTGTGTTGAAGTTGAACAAGCGAGTTTTTATTCAACTTAGAGTTTCTCTTTTGTCTAACAGAACCTTTTACTTTGCAAAAGTGACATACTTTTTGATCACACGAGTGATTAGGAAGTTTAGTTTTAACATTCTCGTCAGGAGATTTCTTCCTTCCATATGGTGTAGAATTTCCTTGATCATAGGAAACTAACACAACTTTCTTAATTGGAAGGGACTCCATTTTTACTTCTGGTGCTGGAGCATTTTTAGATGTAGCAGAAGTGCTTGGTATATTGGACTGCTTAGAGCATCCTTGAATAGAGAGCTTACTCAAGTGATGTTTTATTTCCAACGCATCCTTTTTAAGGCGTGCATCAAGTATCATACATGAAGAATGATCTTCAGTATTTTCTTTGGATTTGCAGTTTCTTATCATGCCAATGAGAACACTGACATGTTGTTTCATCTGATTGAGTATATCATCTTGGGTTCTAACAAGATTCAGAATCAACTTAATCTCTTCAGCTGTTTCCCATTTATTTTGAGAAATAGACTCTTTTGAATTGTAATCAGAACAACGCATGTCAGGATCTATCTGTCTAATTCGAACACAGGGTTCGTCTATGGTTGAGATAGAGGAATCTTTCTCTTTAATAGAATTAGACGAGACAGAGTTTTTATTTCTGGTAAAACGTTTATCAGAGATACTACTCTTGTCCATAGAGTCAGATCGCTACAAACACAGACTTGTAAGGTCTTGAACGTGTTTGCCTTCTCTAATACCAATTGAAAAAGCGGGGGCCTAATAACCTCACCCAATATTTTGATTAGCAATCTGTATGGACAACTCCGAGTTGTTTTCTAGAGAATCACTAGACTCAATCAATAGAAAATACTCAAGGAGTTATTATCTCAATCTCTCAATTTGATTTACTCAAGCAAATGTGATTCGCGAGTCTAATCAAAGAGAGATAACTTGGATGGTACCAAAGACCAATATCCAAGTATCAATCAATTTAAATCAACAAACAATAAGGTCGGATATTCTAATTGATTGAACAACGCGCAACCTGTATTATTTCAATTATATAAAAATATAACGCGGAAAAGAAATAACACAGACACCAGAATTTTGTTAACGAGGAAACTGCAAATGCAGAAAAACCCCGGGACCTAGTCCAGATTAAACATACACTATATTAAGTCGCTACAGACACTAGCCTACTCCAAATTAACTTCGGTCTGGACTGTAGTTGAACCCCAATCAATCTCACACTGATCCAAGGTACAGTTATGCTCCTACACCTCTGATCCCAGCAAGACACTTCGCACTTGATTCCCTTAGCTGATCTTACCCACAACCAAGAGTTGCTACGACCCAAAGTCGAAGACTTTAGCAAACAAATTTGTCTCACACAGAAAAGTCTACAAGATAGATAAATTCGTCTCCCATGAATAAACCTACGAGTTTTGTTCCGTCTTTTGATAAATCAAGGTGAACAAGAACCAATCAATAAAACCAGACTTATATTTCCGAAGAACAGCTCAGTTTTATCAATCACCATACAATAGTCTTAATCGACGCAGCGAAAAAAGATATTGTGGAATCACAAACGATGAGACGAAGATGTTTGTGATTACTTTTATATCTTGCCTATCGAAGATATAAATATCAAGCCAATTATTACAATTGTACTTGTATGATAGAAACATCAAGATCAGATCACACAACTACAAGAAAAGTAGTATCGGTCTGGCTTCACAATCCCAATGAATTCTTTAAGTCGTTAACCTGGTTTTAGAAGAAGAAAACCAAAAGTTAAAGGAGAATAGACTCTAGATTAGCAAACTAGTATCATACAGAATGTGGGGATTAGGTTTCCCAGTTGCTAGAGTTCTCCCTTATATAGTCTTTCAAATCAGGGTTTGCAATCAATGTTAGCTTAGTAACAAAGCATTCAATATTCACCGTTAGATGAAAACCTGATTATATACAAGCTAATATCTCTCAACTGTTAGATCGAAAAATTAGCTTGTTATACACACATGTACTTGACGATTTTGGGTTTGTGTAACCGTACCCAAATGTGTACAATAGTTGGTTCAATATTAGTCAACCAAATGGTTAGCCAAATGATAACTTTCATATCAACCATATTCTTCTTCACCATAACTAGTCCAAATGACTCAAATGAACTAGTTAGAGAGTTGTTTAATTGCTATGCGATCTTATGTACTACATAAGACACAATTGAAGCAAAAATAATGTGATTCACTCGAATCAATTCATGAACTATAAAGTCACGGTTTGCAATAGGATTCCTTAGATAATTTAGATAAGTTCATGAACATCGTTTTTTAGACAGAACCACTCAAGTTTGCGGACTCAAGTTAAACGGTTGGAGTTCACAAACTCCAGCAAAAATTCTCGGGTTCGAGAACTTCCGTCAGTTCGCGGACTAAAACCGAGCTACAACTCCAGCAGAAATTCACGGGTTCGAGAACTACGCACGTTCACGAACTGAGTTCGCGGACTGGGTTGACTGCTCAAGTTCCACTTTTCACTTGATTAACAAAGTTCGCAAACTTCGGTTCAAGTGCTAAGGACTTATACATATATGTGTTGCCACAAAAATGTTTATATCCCCCAATGGTTATATAGTCTAAACTCTCATTTTAATCATTGAAACATTCTCAGAGGACGTCATATAGTTGTTATTCACAAACTATTTTTCGTCAAAGCAATTTCCAAAGTGATTGAAACATAACATGACTTTCGTCACTAGGCAAGGATGAACTTGGCTAAAGCGAGCTTTACCAACACACATTTTGAGAAATAGATATGCGAGATATACTCATCTCGAAATGTCACATGTGTATATTCTTAGTCTATATATTAATATGACTTTTGTCTCAATATAGGAGATAGAGTAGATAGACTTTTGAGTGATAGATAAGTTCAAGTCTCCACATACCTTTTAGTCGATGAAGATCCACTGGTTCCTTGAGTAGTCCTTCGTCTTGTATGGTGATTTCTATGGAGTTCTTGAGCTCAACTAAACTTTCTATCCTAGTCCGAGACCTTAGCTATAATAGACTAGAAATTAAGACTTTATATCACTAACATTGACAAACATGCTTGATATAGCAACGCATGCGAGTTCGACAGAGCAATGCTCTGATACTTTGTGATTGAGTTCACGGATTCGATCCTGTAAACGTTCTAAGTACAAGAGATATAAATATAACTTTTAATATTATTCCTTGATTGAGTTTTACTCTCGGAGTTGTATTGAGATTTTCCATACAGATTTCCTAAGAAAAAAGTGGTGGTGTATTTTGGTACCCCGCGTTTTCAATTGATATCAGAGCAGGAAAACATGTTAAGACCTAATAAATCTATGTTTGAAGCAGTTTGACTATATGGACAGAAGTGCAATCTCGATACAACGTATTGCCAGCATTTGATGGCTCTAATTACTTATGGTGGAAAATTTCTATGCGTTCCTTTCTACAAGCATGTGACTTTGAAACATGGAAACTTGTAGTTGTTGGATATAACACACCAACAGTTGTTGTAGACGGAGCTACTGTTGCGAAGCCATTAATAACTTATAATAAATCCAAGATAAGTGCTGCAAAGCATAATTCTGACGGGTTAAACCCTATTTTCCATGCCATAAGCCCAGATCTTCAGCACCATGTGACTTCGTGTACTAAGTCTAAAGATGCTTGGGATATCTTAGAAACCGTATTTAAAGGAGATACCTCAGAGAAAGAAGCTATGCATCAAAACCTAAATTCTGACAGAGAAAATCTCCGTATGTCTGATGAAGATTTGTTTGATGAATTTAATCAAAAGGTATCTGGAATTGTTAATTCATGTTATGCATTAGGGAAGACTATTCCCCAAAATTATATTGTGATGAAAATTATACGATCTTTACCAGCAAGATACGAGTCTAAGAAATATGCCATCATGGAAGGGAATTGCCTTGATACTCTTTCCAGGAATAATCTTGTTAGAAAGTTAAAGATCTTTGATCATGAATTTCAATCCAAATCCGGAAAGGATATTGTATTTAAGGCACTGGAAAACATTAATCCTCTTAAAAGAGAAAGTGTTGACAATTCTGAAGATGATCTTGTTGATCCTGATTTTTCAGATGAGGAACTTGATAACTCAGTATCATTGATTACAAGACAGTTTAGAGAACTTCTTAGGAGGAGAAGTAAATGATTCTCCAGAGAAAAACCTCCAACGTCAGCTAAGCCATAATCGTATTTCTATCAAAAATAGAGATTCTAACGATACTGACGACGGGGATATGTCGCAGTGCTTCAAATGTAAAGGATTCGATCACTTTGCCAATAAGTGTCCAAATCGTAAGAAATACACTGATAATAAGAGTCTTGCTACAACGCTTGATGAAATATCTGATAATTATGATTTCGAATAGGAAGATGGTTCAAGCCTTAAAAGAATTCTACGGATGGGAATTTGAACACGATCTAGCCGTAACATCCCTTACAACTTGGTCTAAAGTGTTATGGCTTGGTTGTTTACCATTACAGTCAGGTATTCCTATCCGTAAATATAACCGCTGATATTTTTTTCAAATAAAGGACCATATATGACTTGAAAAATCTAGACGTATAAAGGAAATTACGGCTAGGAAATCAAAATTTTCAAACCGTTCGTAGAACATTACGACTGGGAATATAAGAACTTCCAGTCGTACACAGTTTTAGAAGCTATTTTTGAAACCTAATTTTCTCGAATCGAACAAAATAATCATACAAAGGCATAAATAAAAAGTAGGTTTTTCAATTCATACCTTATAACAATTATATCCGGAGTATTATCGTCTGCTTTAACACCTTCATTCACTGATTATGGATTTTCAGGTTCATCTTCATTTGAAGATGACGAAGGTGGATTAGTTGCTGGATTAGTGGGTTGTTTTTGATTGTTTTTGTTGTCTTTTTGCTTTGTCCTCACCATGATTTATGAAGAATTTAATCAACAATAACTGAAAATTTAAATTCTAACAAAACAAAATATCTAGTTACATCAACGTATCGGGTAAGCGCGCAACAAGTTGCTCCGCAAGCCCTTTTTGAATCAATAATGATTTTTTTTCTTCTTCTAGAATCAACAATTAATCGTCGTCGAAACGAGTTGGAGAAGAAGAAGATGAAAGGAAAAAAAAATTAAGAAGAAGAGAGACAAGAAGAAGAAAATAAGTTGAATTAGATCAGGTTTTTTTAATTTTGGGTTTTTAATTAAATTAGATGAAGGGTAATAAGATAATAATAATTACTGATTAGGGGCGTTTTTAAACTTTTACATAAATTAGGTCCCATAAATATCATAAATAAAAAACCTAACTTTTACATAGATTAGGTCCCCATATCCACATTTAGAAAATAATGGATATAATTATATTATAGATCTTTGGGTTGGGAGGGTTGTTCAGGTTAGTTTTGTGGATATGGTCACCCAAATTAGTTTGGGTTCGTAATTTTTTTTCCTATGCCTGCTATCCAACTGTTTTGAATCACATTTTCCAAGACCCGCCCTTATAATACTGATAAATTGGTTATTACCTTTGAGTTTGAGATATTAGTTACATGTCCAAATGGGTTATTATCTTGAGGGATATAATTAATATTAGCATATATCCAAAAAACCGGAAGTATGCTTGTATTTCCTTCTTTACGGTTTGAATTTTTGAGAAATCTTTTTTTTTGTGCTATCCTTTATGACACCTCTACTTATATTTTTATTCCCTTTCCACACTACTTGATCCTGGTTATACCTTCGGTCTAATGTACGTGTTAACATTATCGAAATAATCTTGATATGTCCCACCTAAGTTGTTCCATTTCATACTATTATCTTTTCTCCGTAAGTTTTATCTTCAGTTTTCTATGAGAAACCCACAGTAGAACTCGTATTTGCCTTTAATCTTGTTATAGATTGTACTACCTCCGTTTCAGGAAAAATATTACTTTCACTTTTTCATTTTATCCTAAAAATAAGCCAAATTGAAAGAAAAAAATGAAAGTAACACTTTTCCTGAAACGGAGGGAGTATTTAATTAGTCAATAAAATAATAAACACAAAAATATATATATAAAATGCACCATATGATTGTCGTTTGTTCGATGTTGGTATTGCGACATATTAAATTTGTATTATTTATATACGTGAATATCGTATTTAGCATGAGGGATTTTTTTTTTTAAAAAGGGAATCAAAGCGTATACGAAGGGTGTGCATCTGAAATGGATTTTACTCCCGAGTTCCTAATGAAAAGTAATTTATTTTTTTGACTGAAAAGAGTATTTTTTCTATAAAAGACTTCTAAGTCACAAAAAAAATAACAAAGAGCAAAAGGTTACACGGGAATATGGGCTACAACATTCCAATTACAAATTAAAGTGGATAAATGAAAACTTGAGAAAACATCAGTGTTTAAAATAAATAAAAATCACCTAAAATATTCTTACTTAGATGCCCTTCTTTTGAAAGACAAATCAAAAATCAAAACTTTTAAAACAATTGTTAAAAGAATGCAGCAGAAAGTCCGAGGTTGGAAAAGTAAAATTCTACCACAAGTTAGCAAGATGGTGCTAAATAAAGCTATTCTGAAAAGTATCACAACTTCCTAGATGGGGTGCTTTGTTATTTCAAAATGATAATAATAGCATCAATGCTATTCAGAGAGACATTTTATGTGGTATAAAGGCCAATGCTAAAGGATTTTATCTAAAAGATTGGAAATCAGTTTGCACCATTAGAGAAAGTATAACCGGGTTTTAACGGTACACATCTGGTAAACTCAGCATAACAGGCTGCTTAGTTATGGGATTCTCAACTTAAAGCGAAATATTTTAGGGAAAAAAAGTCTACTCTCAAAGTTCAAGCTTCAGGTACAAACTTTCGGGGTATGAAAATGTATATGTGAAGATATTAAACTAGTTCAACAATACAATATATATATGAAATACAAGATCGAAACAAAATAAATATATGGAATGATTTGTGGATACCTAATTTAAATGAACCTTTAGTACAATTTCGAAACAATTCAAACTCCAATCTAATATTCATTGATGATCTTATAGATTCAGTCACTGAAAAGTAGAACATTTCTATAATCAACTCAATTTTTCCATTATTAGTAGCCAAACATAGAATTAAGATTAATTTGTTCACTGATAGTTATAATAATCTTAAAGAAGATAAGCTCAGATGGATTAACTACTTCCGGCGAATTTTTGTCAAGTCAATTTACAATAAACTGAATGATTCAAACTTGGAAATCGTTTTTTTAAACCTGACAGAAACTATTGGAAGAGTCTGTGAAAATTTGATTTCTCTCAAAGGATCAAGCTGTCTTCCGGAAATGTTTACAAAATGCCTTACCTACAAACTATAAACTATTGAGATTTATCAATTATGTTTTCCATGTATATTACTTTGTTTGGGGAGGAGGATACAAGGGAATATTTCTTCTTCTATTGCCCCTTTGCTAAATATATTTGGTCGTTTCCTCCTAATCTTGTTCAACTCCATTTGTGCCCTTTTACTTTCTTTTTGGATATATGTAAATTGTGGATAAGGGAAAATATTGGTAATATTAGTATAAAATTGTTCCAACTAAAATGTGGTTCGTTTGGAAGGAGAGATGTGATAAAACTTTTGAACAACTTGAAAATATTGAGGGTACCAAAATACACCACCAACTTTTTCGTAGGCAATCTATATGGACTAACTTTTTCTTAGGAAATCTGGTTCTAGAACATAGAACTGTATTGGCTCGCATACCGGTATGATTACTTTAATCCGGTTCCCTTACCATAATTCCAAAATGGTTTGCATACGAATATGTATACCCATCCGATTCACGAAACAAATAGATTTTCCCATGATGTACATACGAATATGCATATCACACAAATCTGAAAGTCGATATATAGCTACTCTGCTACGTATACAAGTACATGTTTTTAGAGCATAGCTCGGTTGAACCCACCAAGCATTGGTATGTCAAGTTTGGTTGTCATATTTTAGTGAGCCAAAACTCATTTAAGAGTCGCTTGATTTAAATTTACTAGAATCAACTTCGTATAGGTTAGCTTGAAAGTATTAGGATGAGACATTACAAGTATTGCGAAGACTTGATGAAGTGAAGAAGTACGGAGCTACAACAAAAAAATCATCCTTCCACTTGAGGTTAGTGATATTTGACTTGAACTGTTTCATTACCTAACGTATCTTTCAAGTCATGCATATTGAAAACACAAAACTGCGAAGCATGAACACTCTAGATAGACATAGTATTAAGGAATACAATATGAAGTTTCTTGCTTAACCATTAAACTTTGTATATAAGACATCAACATAATTGTATGAATGCTATTGTGATTATATATGGGTATGAGGTGAGGATTTCATCCCAGGGAACAATGTTTACATGTTTTCTAAGGAAGTAAGTTCATGATATGTGTTGTGAACCGAAAAGGAAATTGCCAGGTGTTATTGGGACTGTTCTTCATTGCAAATCTTATGAACAACCAATATGTGTGATTAGTATGACCGCTCATGACTTGGTTGCATTCTTGGTAAAAATATTCACATGAGGCCTGACTTATGTATTGGTATGACTTTTATTAGGGAAAATGATCTTAAGTAATCACCTGGGATATGATCGGGTTTGTGAGTGTCTGACCAAATTTGGGAAAGGGGAACCGATCCTATGAAGAGGTGCAGTACATCACAAGGGGGAACCGATCCTTGTATGAGGTGTAGCAAGGTTTATAGAATAAATGGAAACTGATCCTATAAACATGTGCAACACGTTTTTAGGCAAGGGGGAACCGATCCCACGGACATGTGCAGTGCATACAAGTTAGATACCAAATCTATGTGGGGAACCGATCCTAGTACCTAGTCAATCATATTTTTGGTAAGCTAGTGTAACTATCCACAGTACTCACATGGAGGTAGAACCGTACACCCATGGTTTGTGATTGAGTAGTACTTGATCAATCACATAGTTCTTGAAAGTCAGATGAAACAATTCTAAACTTGTTTGGAAGTGTGGTAAATCGGTTTCAAGTGAGCAAGTATGAAAGAAGAATTGCATGAGTAAGATGTCGACACACTTTGAACAAGCGCATTAGTGTGTATTTTTTTATTGTTCAAAGATATTCCTTAACAGCTAAGAAGGAAGTAAATCCCAAGATCGAATTTAAATAAGTTAAGAATATTTTAATTAAAGTTTTAATTATATATGGAAAATAAGAATTAGTAATGTGCATTTGCTAGTTAAAGATTTTCCAAGGAGATTTCGATCATTATTTTTTGACAGTGCATTCACAGGAATTATGAAAACCGAATTTGGGTTATTATAGAAAAATATCTTGAGGATATTTTCGGTTTTGGAAATTCCTTGGTGTCCAAACTTCCTTGTCTATAAATACTTTGATTTCGCATTTCTAGCAAACCAATCCTTCGTGACAGTAAACTTCCTCTATTCTAATATTACTGGTGAAGCCGCCTATCGGAGAGGAGAGTAATCTAATTAGGTAAAATCTCTTATGTCCGCTCAATTTAAAGTCTTCTTTAGGATTGAGAAGCTCTAGCGTGACCCGTTGGTGGGAAACTAGATATTGCGGTTTATCTTTAGTTTTCATATTGAGTTGATTGACTAACGGTGGTTGAAATTTGATTGCACCTAGTTTGTTTATGCTTGAGAATCTTCTCTTCTGATATAAGATTCACTCAAACTAGTTCAAGGTTTCGACAGGGATCTTTAGACTGTTGTTAGATCTAAAGACGATCTTGTGATAATCCATTGTTAATAGACTTCGTTCTGTGTGTGATTGATCACAAGAGATTCAAGTAGTTGTGTGCAGGTGTTTATTGAAGATCTAAGAAGATTTGAAGACAAAGAAGAGATAGAAGATTTCTGACTTGGTTTTATAATCTTTGGTGTGCACAGTACTTGTTTGGGTAACAGAGGATCCAATTAATAATCAATTTATCCTTGTGGTATATTGGACTGATTAATTGGGAAGATCGGCATCAACACAATTATTTGGATTAAGAGCATTGTTGGCTTAATCTTACCGATTGCCTTCTGGTGATTGAACATAAGATATATCTTGGAACCAGGCAAAGGATTTTATGTTAAGATAAACAGAAGAGCCTTTTCGCAACTCATATCACTTGGTTGAAGAGAGTTAATACCAAACAGATTTGTTGTTCCTTTACTATTTGGAATACGAACCAAAGGAATTGGTCCAAGTACGTGACTTGTTTACAGGTTGGAGGCGTGGGAATACAGACAGAACTAGGTGAACTATAGGTTTAGTTGCTTGGTATCAACTATACGAAGTTGGTTTATTTTGTATAGCGGCTTAATCCTGAGAGTATTCAATTCTGGACAAGGTCCCAGGGTTTTTCTGCATTTGCGGTTTCCTCGTTAACAAAATCTTTCTATGTCATTTACTTTATATTTCCACATTATAATTATTTTATTATAATTAAAGTAAATTGCACAAACGTTAATTCCTATTTACTTGATACGTGAATCCTATTGTGTTTGGTTAAGTCCGAACCTTTGTATCAAGTAAACATACTTCGTTGTTGTATTGTCTCTATCTCGTATCCATAGACGATCACACGAAGTGTGAACCGATTAGTTGTATTGTCTTGAATCAGTCCATAGATAATCACTTTCGGAGAAAGGACTTATAGGAAGGAAAAGTTATAGCTTAAGGTATATTTAGTACCCTCGCCTTTTGAATTGGTATCAGAGAAGGCAAGCAAGAAAATATCTAACAATATGTGTTTGATGCGCTCCAATCTATAAGATAGAGTCAAACTAGAGTTAAGCGAGAGCGAAAACTAAAAAAATACTCATTTAACGTATCGTAAGACGTTGGAAGTTTTGATTTTAATAACAATGCTTGAAAGGAGCTTCTTTATCAAGTTCTACTTGCTCTTCTGAGAATAAGACTGAATGTTCTCTAGATGAGACTAAGTTAAGCCCTGTATTTGAAATCAACGATTCAGACTCTGAAAAATGTCTTTTTGACAACGATAATTTTTTGAGTTCTATGCTTGAGATTTCTGATGAAAGATTAAGTGTAAAAACATCTGAACTAAAAGAATTAAGCAAACAATTTATTTTTGGTTCTAATGAACTTGTTTCAGCACTTAAAAGAGAACAAGATTTAATCTTAAAGTTTCAAAGTCTCGATGATTAGCATAACTTGCTGAAAGAAGAATACTCACAACAATTGCTTATTTATAAAAATGTAATTGAAGAAAATCAAGATGGTTTTAAAGCAATTAAAATTGAATATGAAAGGATGTATCAAAATCAAAAGAAGTTTAGGGAAGATACTTCTCAACAAATACAGGGTCTTGAAGAAAAACTTGTTAAATCTGATGCAAGGATTAAATCTTTCACGAGAAAAGCACCTTAAGGATGATCTAGCCGGTGCTCTTGATAAAATCAAGACGTTGGAAGAAGAAAATTTAGAACTGAAAAAATCCAATAAAATCTCAAACAAGTTAACCTCAATGTTAGAAGCAAGTACAAATCATCGTGATACACGAGGATTGGGCTATAAGGGAATAGATGCTTCAAATATTAACAAAGAGGTAAAATTTGTTAAAGCTACTAATTCTTCTCAACCAGATGCTTCCACTATTAACAAAAGTGATTCTATTTCTTGTAAAGAAGTAAAGCTAGTCAATCCTATGAATTGTGTTCAACCAGCATCAATCAAAGAGACCACTTCTGCTAATAAAGGAACAACGTTAAACAAGGATAAGAAGAAGAAAACTCGTCGAGCTCCAATGCAAGAGGATCCACAAAAAGGTAACACTAAAACTCATACTTCATATATTTATACTAAGCATTATTATTATTGTGGTAATAAAGGACCCTTGCAATGCGGATACAAAGTTCGTAAAATGCAAGATACATACACTTTCTTTTGTATCAAACGAATTGGCTAAGATTGCTCCCCAAAGGAACTCAGATCGGTATTGTCCTAAGTTTAAGGAAAAAATTGTTATAATGATAGTTCAAATTTTGCATATCACTCGTCAAGGTCATTTCATAAAAGACCCAATTATGCAAAGAGAGATGACTTTTTAAGTGCAAAAACAAGATCTGATGTTCCAAATTGGAGAAAGGGTGTTTCGAAAAATATTCAAAAGGACATTGATCCTAATGGTATGAAGGAGAAAGCTTCTCCTGCGAAACCAAACTCTAAATGGGTTCCTAAGTCCTTCAAGAAGGGACCAAAAGTTAGTAACAAGAATGACTCTTAGCTGTTAATTGTTGGTGACAATAATTACAAAAGTCTTGTTGAAAGGCTAAAGAAAGACATTATGTCTGAAATCTCTTGTACTAGTAAAGGTTGTGATAATGACACTTTTCATCACAAGTCAAAGAAGAAAAACAAGAGAAAACAAACTAAGCAAGAGGTCAAGAATGATTATGTCTTAGTCACTCGTAACGAACAAGACAAAACTGAACTTAACACAAATTTTTTGTGTTAGAATGTGCATGCTCACCTTGGTGCTCAATTTTGAAAGGTGAGGAAGCACATGAAACTGAGCACATGATCTCTCGATTATTATATAACTAATTAACATCTTTAGGAGATTTATTTTCTTCCATACTCATACTTTCTCTATCTATATTTGGGTTTTGAAAAAAACGGTAATTGTGAGTGCATGATGTTGATATCTACTGATCATATATGTGTAGCTCTTGCTTTTGTGGTCAAAACGAGCCAAAAATCACAGAATTCAGACATTGTATGCAAAAGTTATGTCAAAAAACAGTTTTCTGTTGTGATCCGTCACAAGTAACACTTGGGGTACCGATCCTAGTGATTGGTGCAAAATGGGAAGAGATCCCATGCACATGTGCATCAAGTTTTGTTATTGGGGGAAGAGATCATATGCACTTGTGCAGCAAGTTTTGTTATTGGGGGAAGAGATCCTATGCACATGTGCAACAAGTTTTTTTTATTGGGGGAAGAGATCATATTCACATGTGCAGCACAGTTTTAATTATAGGGAACCGATCCTAGTGAGAGGTCCCCATACAAATAAGTGTAAAACTGTTTTTCCCATAACTTCTTCATCCGAGCTCAGAATGACCTCATTCTTTTTGTGTTGGTTTCGAAATTCAATTCCCTACAAGATAGAGGTAATTTCAATACTTTACGGTGTATTGCAAATTGGTTTATGGGATGTTTGATTTTGGTTTTATTACCTTGATATTCGATCTCATAATATGTTGTGAACCCTTATGGTTTGGGTGACTTTTTTATTTAGCAGGATTAAGTTCTAGCCCATGTTGGTAGAATTTATCAAAGGATCATGAGGGGTTCTTCTAGAAACAATATGTGAAAAGTCACAATATGTTGAATCGGTTTTGGTTTAGCATTTAAGCATATGTGTTTCGACGGTTTTCAACCTTTGCTTGCAATTGTTAAAACCGATTTTCAACCTTTCTATGGTAAAGGTTGGTTGTTGTTATTATTTTGTTTTTGGCATAAGGATGATAACATAATGGTATTTCGATATCAATTCTCCCTGAAAGAAGAATATGCGATCATATTGGAGAAGTTGGATGCAAAATTGAGGTCACAATCTTGTTAGTTAATTGTTTTCCTGTTTTAAGAAAAGCCTATTTTTATTTGATGTATATATTGCTTTCGCTTAAACGAAATTGTTGGTACAATTGATGTGTTTATTCCATTATGTATGTGTGGATGTTTGTGTGATTCAATTGTTTCCGGTTAAGTAAAACTATTGTTATCTTGGTTTGTTGTGTGATATCAATCATTTAGGCTTACAAAATTTTGGTGCAATTGCGGTTCTTTAATGTTTATGTTATTTCAATTGCTTCCAGTTAAGTAAAACAATTGTTATTTTGCTTTGTTATATGGTATCAATTGTTTAGTCTTTCAAAATTTCGGTGCAATGGTGAAACTTTAATGATATATGTTGTTTCAATTGCTTCCGGTTGAGGTGAATAATTATGCAAGTTGATTTATTAGTTTGTATGAATTATTTATGGCTTAACGAATGAATATATTGATGGGATGAGTTGTTTAGTCCAATTCAATTCCAGATAAGCTAAGCTAAGTTAATTTTGATCTTATTTAGACTTATCAAAGTGGAGGTTTCGGTTATTCAAGTCTAGTTGAATGCCTAAACAAGGAAATGCTAGTTAACTAACCTATTATTTGGCTTGTTTAAAATCTAAAGGTCTAAGTTATATGGATAATTAGAACCTGATGAGAAAAATGGAGTTTATCATTGTTTTTGTAGTAGCAGGAAATCCCACACTACACCCCTCACAAGAATTCATATAATCAAATCATTTTTAGATCAACAATCATAATTTTTATTGATTAATCTCACAAATTTTACAATATGAAAAGGAAATGAAGCTAAATAATTAACAACCGCTCTGGACTTTATCTCTCCTAATGACTTGCTCAATACTCGAAAAGGATCTCTCTCTCTCTCCTTACTCCTGTTCAACTCTTTATATAGGGAATTACATAGTGGATGACAGCTAATCTGTCCTTTATTTTAGGATCTGACTTGCGATATTCTTGCAAGAGTTCTATTGTTAATCTTTGCAAATACTCTAATCATCTCAGGGTCTTCACACTTTTCTCATGTTTCTGCCATCGTCATATGTCACATCATTCTTCAAATCATTTTGCGACGCTCGCAAAGTGTTGTTGATCAAACTTCGCAAATGTGTCCTTCTTGTGATAACATGATCCTACATCTTGGCTCTTCTTATGTCTTCTCTGTGAATGGGAGAATGTCATGAGAAATTATTTTTCAAAATACCGTAGATGTTCATCTTCTCATTCTTCATATTTTTCTACCGACAAGGCTCCGTGAACTAAGCTTAACTGTCTACACGTGTTGATTATTCCTTCACTCATCGGCATATTTAACATTAACCGGTCATCTTCTCTTGCCTATTTAAAGAGAGATCTGGTAGAAGGATAATCTTCTTCTTTTACTTCATCTTTATCTTCTCCATCTTCATATTCTCTGCAAATCTTCATCATCTGCAATTTTTCTTTTTTATCGAATTCATCTTTCTGCTACTGTTCTTTCCTGCTTTCATGGAATCACCAAGGTTAGTTTTTATTTTTTTTATTTTGATTTTGCTGAGACTGATTTGATTTTGTTTTACTAAAATCATCTTTTTTTTTCTTTGTGTAACTCCCATACTGCTTCTATTTCAGCAAAAGCACTTCCAGTACTAAATTTACAGTTCAAAACCCTAATGCTCCCAAATGTTCGCAACTCAAGATTCCTGCGAGAAAAAGAAAGTCTGCGAATGACAAGGTAGTAAGAAACACGGTTCTTTTCAATAACAATATTGTTGCCTCTGTTTCTTATTTGAGTTGTGATTCGAAGGTTGATGGAGATGCCACTAAACCTACCGAAAAATCTCGCTAACCTAAAATCGTTGAAACTTCTGTTTCCTTTCTCAGACTTGCTCTTTGAGTCTCTTTTTCGCAAACTGAACCTCTACTTCCTATTTGCGAAAATATCGCAACAAATTCTGATATTTTAACTAGTTTTTCTATGGATGAAATTCTCATTGTGAAGCCTATCACGAATGAAATCTCTTCTTCTCCTGTGAACAACACTTCTCAAATTCATTCCACCACAATCTCAACCATTAATCTGCCTCAAACTTTACCCTCAAATGATATTTCTCTAACAAATAATGACGATTATCAACTTTCTGTTATTGCTACTTCTTTATCTGAGTCTCTCCCCTTTTCTAGGGAAACTATGGACGGAATGAATACTACCTTCAAGATTTTATCTGATATTTTAGATGATGTCGAGAAATCATCTGTGGACCCTGCCAAATCTGGTGTCTGCAAAATTTTAGGTAAATATTTTGGTTCTGATAGGGTAGTTTCGCAAACATCCTTAGAGAAAGATATTGAAGTTTTGAAGGAGAATATTCAAGCCAGGACTTTAGATTGCAACACTATTCGCTTTGAAAATCAGAAATTTCAAAATGTTTCTTTGGACTGCGAACTTTTTCGCAAGAAGAATAATGAATTAAAAGGTATGAACTTCTCATCTTCGTTCTTAACTTGCCTCTTAACAAATTCGTTCTTTCCATGTTGTTTATTCTTAAAATTCCTTTTTCGCTTGTTAAGCTTCAAACCAGAAACGAATAATGAAAAGATATCAGTTTGAATCTGCTGCTGAAGAAATTCGCGTTGATAGAGATATTTGGATGGATCAGTATAACCAATTAGATAATCTTCATACATATTTTATTGATCAAATAGATAATCTTACCAAAGAGAATACTCAATTAGTTCAGGAGCAAAACTCATTAAGTAGCGAAATATCTCGCCTCTCTTATTCTTTGACTAAAGCTAACTTAGAGATGGAAACTTTATCAGATGAAAACAAAACTCTATCTCAGGAGAAGCGAGCTCTCTTAAATATGGTGGCGATCTCTTCTCAGAAATTAATTTTTCTTCAAAAAGTGTGTGATAATCAAGAACAATCTCTTCGCTCGCTGAAAAATGAACTTAAAGAAGTAATTGAATCATCTATTGCTGAGAAAAATACACTTATGCAGGGTAGGATAATTTTAAGTGTAAAAGCAAATGAACTCCAAGAACAATATTCCAAATTAGAAGAATCTTATTCTTCTCTTGCGAAGGAAAACACTTTTCTCATCTCTAAGGAAAAGAATTTAAAATCTCGACTGAAGGGTTTAGTTGGAGATAAATTTGATGATGCGATAAATCATTGGGAGAATACTTGCTTGGCATTAATTCAAAATATGATTTCGCAAAAGGAAGGTAGTCATTTTGACCGCCTCAACCATTTTTTCTTTGTTAAATTTCCTTTCAATATTCTCTAGCGAAGTACTCGCCCAAATAATTTTTGTTCTTACTTTTCGTAGAATCTGAAAGAAAGCTTCATACTTTCATTTCTACTTTGGATTCTAAACTTGCCAAGCTTCGCAAATAAAATGGGTTACTTGCTGCTCACCTTGTCCATTCTCGCGATCGAGCAGAAAGAAAATATGACTACCTTGCTTACTTCAAAGACATGTAGATTAGAAACCGTGACAGAGCTTTCCTTTTCCAGGATCATCTTAGCGCTGAAGTTCTTGTGAATGAGATTTTGTTGTCCAAATCTCTTCCTCCTATATCAATCAAACCTCTGGAAGTAGATGAATATGAAACTCCTCGTGCTGCAGACAGTAACCTTTGTTTCTCAAGAACATTTAGAAGAAGAAGAAATCCCTCTTAAAGAAGGAGCTGCTGGTGATAAGCCAAATGAGGGAGAAGCTGGAGTTGGAGTCGACATAGATCTGGCAAACGGGCGGGCCGGGGCTGGCTTGTGACCAACCCGCGGGTTACGGGTTAATGCGGGCCAAAGCTTGCGGGTTGAAATTTTTCACGGGTGGTCATTTCTCCAACCCGCGCCCGTCCCGTATAAAGCTTGAGGGTGCACGGGTTTGCGGGTTTTTGTTGAGTCAACTCGCCAGAAATCAATTTGATGCCATTAATGGCGATAGTTTTGGTTTGCTGCTGTTACTATCGGCAAAATACGAGAGGTGTTACTGTGGTCGGATGGTGATTGAATGGAGTTCACGAGAATGAAAAGGAGTATTATTCCGATGTTTTTGTTAATCTTTGCTTTCTTGACTTTGGAGAGCAGAGCTTGGTGGCTCTTAGTCTTAGAGTTCGAGCTGTTGGTGACGATGGACGAGGGCGGTAGTTAAGATGATATTGTTGCTGGTTCGAGCTGATGAATGAGAATGGAAGTAATGAGTATGAAGGAAAGGCTTTAGAGCTTCTTAAGGAAGATGTTAATGGCCGTAGGAGCTGTTGAGTACGATAATGAGTAATGACGTCTGAGTTTGGATGTGTCTAAATTGAGAAACAAGGTGAGCTATGGTTGTTGGCAGTATGAGTAATGAGTTTGTCGATAGAGTTTAGAGTTTGCTGCTATGATCAATGGTGATCGAGATGACGAGAGAAGAGAAATTGTTGCTGATGGAGTTGACGAGATGCTGCTGCCGTTGATTCTCGACGATGAAGAATACTGGAAGTCAGGGTAGAGAAGAAGAAGCTCGTGTTTGAGGTTGGAAGTTACGTAGCTGGTGATAGATGGCGGCAAGGGAGAGTAACGAGCTATACAGGGAAAAAAATGAAAGTACCTGTAAATCATAAGTATTGCGGGTTTACAGGTTGTACCCACGGGTTTACGGTCCGGGACGGGTTTACCCATTTTCTCACGGGCCGGCATTTCTCCAACCCTAACCCGGCTTGTTAGACAACCAGCCAAGCCGGGTGCGGGTTTTCACGGTCCGGGACGGGCGAACCCGCGGGTTTTTGGCTTGTTTTCCAGCTCTAAGTCGACCAGAATAAGGAACACACTAGCAAAGAGGATAAAGCTGATGAAGATGAGAAAATTGGCGAAGAGGAGAAAGCTTGCGAAGAAGATATTAAAGTTTGAGTTCTAGTTTTATTTTATTGAGTTACTCTTTCTTTTATTACGGACGATGCACTTTAGACCATTTTTGAATTCAGTTATACTTTTGGTATTTTAAGTACTTGCCTATTTTCTTGCGAAAAAGATAATGTCATCTTGTTTATTAATTCCCATACTTGCCTATCATTATCTTTCTTGTGATGAATGATCTGCATAAAAAATAGTTGGTATTTATAAATCTTTTGTTCTGTTATGTGGTCTTATTTTTCCTTCCTAGTTAAAGGTCTTATTTTGCCATATTTTTTCTTTTGCGACAAAATTGCAGGACGTCCCTACATTTTCATGTAGAAACCCATTGATCTTGCCTTAACTTTTTGTTATTTTGTATTTTTGATGCGATAATATGACAGACCTAAATTTTCTTACGAAATTAAAGCCCCGTGACATTGCCGTCATGCGAAGAAATTGCAGGACGTCTTTACACTTTCATGTAATGACCCATTGATTTCGCCTTATATTCTCTTTTGTATTATTGCCTCTTCAGGAATCTTGCACAAATATGACAAGTCTTAATACCCCCATGAGTAAAAAGTCTTATGACATTAGCGTCTTAAGACACTTATCAGCTCCCTAATGGAGGCTGCCACCCTTATCTTCCCCCTGGTTGCCCTTTCAAGGAGACGTACTTCTGCCATACAAGACTAGCTCCTCCCATCCAGTCTTG
The DNA here is from genome assembly GCA_023529315.1 of Papaver bracteatum. Lineage (NCBI taxonomy): Eukaryota > Viridiplantae > Streptophyta > Magnoliopsida > Ranunculales > Papaveraceae > Papaver > Papaver bracteatum. Next base: position 1,541,961 of record JAJJWX010005371.1, read on the forward strand.
ACAATGACCAGTTGTTTTCGCAGCCTCTTATCCCTTTTTCTTATATGGCTTATGGTTACAAGACTGTACCCTAAGTGGGGTTTTCTTCGGGTCGAGTGCATCATAGCCAAGACTTGCCAAGAATGGCCTGGGTAGTTTCATACGCCCCGGGCACTCTTGGCTCAACCGTGTACCTCGGCGCCTTGGTCATACTCTGCACCCCTTAGGAGTGCTCTTATTACCTTAGTCTTCCAACTCTAGTTTTATGCTCAAGTTGAGAATCCAAGGTGTCTCTCCTGGATGGGCTTTCATTGACCCAAAATCTCCATGACTCAGGTTCCAGCAGTGGTGTAACCTTATTGCTGAGCCATGCAACATATACCCCCTTCTATGACGTACTTTAGGTCTTATATTTGCCTCTTGCGAAATTTTATTCGTGAACTAGGGTGTACGCCATAAAGGTGCGTCCCATTCTATTTTGATTTTCTCTTGCGAAATTTTTCGCATATTCTTATTTTATTTTGATCTTAAATAATCTCGCAATGAATTTTGCATAAAAATATTTTTGTTCATACTTACTTTGTTGCATCATACATCATTTCATCATCTAAGGATTCTCAAAGTTCCTCACGGGTAATATCTATTTAAATATAACCTATTACATGGTCTGTCAAGTCTTTGACCAACATCTATACCCTCTGGATCCATCAACTTGTATCCCCTATTTCAGTTATTTCTTTTATAATGTAAGGTCCATCCCATTTTTTCGCTAATTTTCCACCACCTTCTCGCTGATAATTTGGCATCTCGCGAAGAACCAAATCACCTGGATGAAATTCACGTGGCTTGACACGCTTATTGTATTCTCGGGCTAATCTTCATTTATAATTCTCCATATGCTATAAAGCCTTTTCTCTCTTCTCTTCTAATTCATCCAGTTTGTTTAAGATCATGCTAGCACTAAGATTCTTCTCCCAAGATTCTCTTTTTGTCGTGGGAATAGCAACTTCTGTTGGTAACACTGCCTCAACCCCATATGTTAGACAAAAAGGTGACATTCCAGTAGCTTCTCGCCTAGTTGTGTTGTAGGCCCATACTGCGTTATGTACTTATTCACACCATGCTCTATTATGTCCCTTTAATTTCTTCTTTAATATATCTGTGATTGTCTTATTTGTTGCCCCTGCTTGCCCATTAGCCTGTGGATATAAAGGAGTAGATTTTCCATATTTTATCTTAAATGCATTAAGCAACATTTCTATATTCTGCCCTTCAAATTTCTTTATTGATACCAATTGTGCTGGAATTCCAAATCTGCAAATGGTATTTTCAAATATGAATGTAAATATTTCTTTGTCGCGAATGTGCTGTACTGCTTTTAATTCTGCCCATTTTGTGAAATAATATGTTGCGACAATTAAGTAGCTTTTTTATCCAGATCCTGGTACAAATGGCCCCACTATTTAAGCCCCACTTTCCAAAAGGCCATACACTGGTTGAGGATGATAAGGGTGCTCCGGGTGCATATATTTTCTTTCCATGTTGCTGGAAATCTTCGCAATGTCTTGATACTTGTTTTGCATCTTCATGCATATATGTCTAATAATAACCTTGTGTTTTTGCTCTATATGCCAAATATCTTCCTCCGTTGTGGTTTCCAGCATCCCCACTATGCAGCATTTTTAACACTTTATCTCCTTCTTGTCGTGTTAAACATCTGAGTGATGGTCCATTAAATGATTTTCGATACAATATCCCATCTCTTAATTCATAATTTGTTACACACGGCTTTTTAATTTATGTGCTTCCAATTTGTTTCTTGGTATTTCCCCTCTCGCTAAATATGCATGAAGTTCTATTCTCCAATTTGCGATATTGTCTTTTGGCCCTTCTTCACCACCTTCTACTATCATTACATCTACCTCTTCTTCCTATTCTTTATTGACTGATGGCGATAAAAGTGTCTGTATTTTATGCATCTCGTAGTTGGATATGACATCATGCTTGAAATGAAAGCATAAGCATCCGCGAGCCTATTATCCTTCCTCGATATATGCCTCCATTTTATTTTTGGGATTTTCGCTGGCAATTCTTCAACAAGTTTCTTGTATTTCTTCAAAGATAGTTCATTTGTTGTGTATTCCCCTTTTATCTGGCGAATGACTAGATGCGAATCACTGGTAATTCTAGCATTTTCTAATTTCATTTCTATTGCGAATTTTAGAGCATGTACCACAGCTACATACTCTGTTTCATTATTAGTGGATACAAACTCCAACCTAAATGAAAAAGCCATTTTTATTCCCTCTGGTGAAATTAAGACAATTCCAACTCCATTACCTTACCCATTTGAGGATCCATCCACCAATATCTCCCATCTATTTGGTTATGTTAACAAGTCTTTTGGATCTCCTTGTTCTTCTTCTATATGCATCATCTCCTCCACAACTTCATCATCTTCTAAAGGAAATTCTGCTAGAAAGTCTGCAACAACTTGTGACTTTGGCGAAGATAATACTTCATATTTAATTTCGAAATGTCCTACTTGCGCATTCCACCTCTCAACTCTGCCTGATCTATTTGAGTTCTTCATCACTGATTCAATTGGTACCTTTGTTAACACTTTAACTTTATGTGGCTGAAAATATATGCGAAGTTTAAAGGTCGCATAACCAATGCTAGAATCAGTTTTTCAATCTTAAAATAATTTCTCTCTGCGGCATTGAACGTTTTGCTGATGTAGTAAATTGGTTTTTCAACTGCTGCATCTACTCGCAATAACACAACACTTAATGCATGTGAAGTTGTCGCAAGATAGATTAACATCTCTTCTCCCGGTTCTGCCTTTTGTAAAATAGATGTATTCACCATGTATTATTTTATTCCTTGAAAAGCTTTTTCACATTCATCTGTCCACCTGAATTTTGTCCCTTTTTTAAGGATGTTGAAAAAATATTTGCATTTGTCTGATGATCGCGAGATAAATCTTCCTAGCGAACCCAAGAGACCATTTAACTTTAGCACATCTTTTAATGTTGCTGGTGTTGGCATATCGCGAACTGCTTGCACTTTTTCTGGATCAACTTGTATTCCTTCCTTGGATACAATGTATCCTAAAAACTTTCCTGATGCAACTACAAAAATGCATTTTTCTGGATTCACCTTGATGTTAAAATGCCGCATATGTTCAAAAATATCCTTCATATCTTGTATATGGTTTTTAGCTTCTTTAGTTTTTATCAACATGTCATCTGCATACACCTCTAATGTTTTGTGTATCCACTTTGCGAATACCTTCTCTACCATTCTTTGATATGTTGCTCCTGCGTTTCGCAAACCAAATAGAATTTTTGTATAACAATATAACCCTCTCGGAGCGAAAAAAGCAGTATGTTCTTGATCTTCTTCAGCAAGAGGAATCTGGTTGTATCCTTTATACCCATCTAAGGAAGATATTATATCATTTCCTGCTGCTAATTCGACCATTTGAAGTATATCTGGTAATGGAAAACTGTCTTTAGGACAAGATTTGTTTAGATCAGTAAAGTCTATGCAAATTATTATCACATTATTTTTCTTTAGAACCACAACCATGTTTTCTATCCACTCCGGGTATCTTGCTTGTCTTATAATTCCTGCATCAAGCATTTTATGTAGCTCCTCTTCTATTTTGGGATGGTAAGTTGTTGCGATTTTTCTTATCCTCTGCTTAAATGGTCTTGCGTCTTTGTTGATCTCCAATTTATGAAATACAACTGATGGATCTATTCCAGTCATCTCATCCATGTTCCATGCAAAAATATCTTTATATTCTCGCAAGAGATTGACGGTTCTTTCTTCCTCATTCGTATCCATCTTAGTTCCAATCTTCAACATTTTAGGTTCTTCTTCAGTTCCAACATTTACTTCTTTTGTTGGTTCTGCTGCAGTGTAACTAGCTTCAGGTTCTCCCATTGGTGTTGGTTCTTTTATAATTTTTGCTGGTTTATCTCCTTCCTGCGAAATTTCGCTGGGTATTCCTTTTCCTTCTTCTGCTCTTATCATGTAGATTTTAAAATCCTCTTCTTTCTTTGCCTCTTTCGCCATCTTCCTGCGAGTTTTTCGCTTCTTTACTCGTCCTTCATAAAAAAAAATCTTCAATTTGATAACATAGTTTCGCACCTTCAATATCTCCTCTAATCTCACCAATCCCGCTTGGCATAGGAAACTTGATGCACTGATGTAATGTTGATGCTACAACTTTGATTGCGTGTATCCATGATCTTTCCAATAACATGTTATATGGTGACTCCATATCCACCACATATAGTGTTATTTTTGTTTCAATTTCTCCCAGCGAAATTCTCACTGCTATTTCCCCTTTTGGTTTAGTTGTGGACTTGCCGAAACCATGAATATGATATGTTGGACGTGACATTTCTTCGTCTTTTTACCCAATTCCTTTGTATGCATGATAATATAATTTCATCCATTGAGCTTCCCGTATCCACCAAAGTTTTATTCACCGCTCATTCTTCCATAGATTTTGTTGATTTATCTTTTTCTTTTCGTATAGCCGTTACTGTGATTACCAAAGGAGGTGTGTGGCTCAAATTTTCTTTTGGTATTCTGCTGATGTGAACGTAATTTTTTGCTTTTCCCAATCCCTCAACGGAGATATCTTTTCTACCGTCATAATCTTCTTTTCTTCAAAATCTCGTTTATGTATCCTCCCTCTAATGTTCTCATGGAATTCATTAACCATCGTCTTTGTGATTACGTTACACTACAACCTTCTTTTATTCTCATTGATCTTAATTATCCTTTCTCCAACTGATTTGTTGTTTTCTTTTATCATTTTCTTGATTTAAACAGCTTTCACAATAATTTCCACAATCTTCAATCAACATATCCCTATTTCTAGCGCTAATATGTAGTAGTAGGAAATCCCACACTATACCCCTCACAAGAATTCATATAATCAAATCATTTTTAGATCAACAATCATAATTTTTATTGATTAATCTCACAAATTTTACAAGATGAAAAGGAAATGAAGCTAAATAATTAACAACCGCTCTGGACTTTCTCTCTCCTAATGCCTTGCTCAATACTCGAAAAGGATCTCTCTCTCCTTACGCCTGTTCAACTCTTTATATAGGGAATTACATAGTGGATGACAGCTAATCTGTCCTTTATTTTAGGATCTGACTTGCGATATTCTCACAAGAGTTCTATTGTTAATATTCGCAAATACTCTAACCATCGCAGGGTCATCACACTTTTCTCATGTTTCTGCCATCGTCATCTGTCACATCATTCTTCAAATCATTTTGCGACGCTCGCAAAGTGTTGTTGATCAAACTTCGCAAATGTGTCCTTCTTGCAATATCTTGATTCTACAGTTTTGGTCTTATCGAATGAAGAAGTTGTATTTATACAATCGGTTTAGAAAAGGAACTAAGGTGCTTAGTTGATTTTTTGTTTGATAAACTAGTTGGGAAAATTTCTTCGGGAAATTATTTCCATGATAACATATCAAAACCTAATTACTTTGTAGTTTCGGTTTTGATATTGGTTATCAAAAATGGTATGTAAAACCCTTGTGCTTGACTCAATAGGTTACAAGTATTTTTTGAGATTTGTAATATCCTTTTCGTGTTGTCCTTTATTTTTTTCATTTCTTTGTTATTATTGTGACAAAAAGGGGGAGAAATATATGGACTAAACAGTTGATGCTGGTATCAATTTTATATTGATTGGTGTCACTAAGGAAGAGGACAATGGTGCTTGAAATGTTTATCTAACGAATAAGGAAAAGCACAGACTAAGGGGGAGTAATATATCATATGATTGGGATAACAAAGACGCGCAGATTGAAAATATACCTAAATCACCTTTAGGGGGGTATGAGCTTTGTTATTATAATGTCAACAGCGGAATTTTAAGGATTGAATTAATGCAGGTTATGTGCTGTTGAATTCGGGAATCAAGCGTATGTGTAATGAATTATTGTAATTTGTTTATCCATATGATTGTAAGAGTTTTGTCACTAAAATTAACAAAGGGGGAGATTGTTAGAGCATAGCTCGGTTGAACCCACCAAGCGTTGGTTAGCTTCATATAGGTTAGCTTGAAAGTATTAGGATGAGACATTACAAGTATTGCGAAGACTTAAAGAAGTGAAGAAGTACGGATCTACAACTACAACATCATCCTTCCACTTGAGATTAATGATATTTGACTTGAACTGTTTCATTCCCTAACGTATCTTTCAAGTCATGCATATTAAAAACACAAAACTGCGAAGCATGAACACTCTAGATAGACATAGTATTAAGGAATACAATATGAAGTTTCTTGCTTAACCATTAAACTTTGTATATAAGACATCAACATAATCGTATGAATGCTATTGTGATTATGTATGGGTATGAGGTAAGGATTTCATCCTAGGGAACGATGTTTACATATGTTCTAAGGAAGTAAGTTCATGATATTTTTTGTGAACCGAAAAGGAAATTGCCATGGTTATTAGGACTGTTCTTCATTGGAAATCTTATGAACGACCAATATGTGTGACTAGTATAACCGCTCATGACTTGGTTGTGTTCTTGGTAAAACTATTCACATGAGGCTTGACTTATGTATTGGTATGGCTTTTATTAGTGAAACCGATCTTAAGTAATCACCTGGGATATGATCGGGTTTGTGAGTGTCTGACCAAATTTGGGAAAGGGGAACTGATCCTATGAAGAGGTGCAGTACATCACAAGGGGGAACCGATCCTTGTATGAGGTGCAGCAAGGTTTATAGAAGATAGGGGAACCAATCCTATAAACATGTGCAACACGTTTTTAGGCAAGGGAGAACCGAACCTATGGACATGTGCAGTGCATACAGGTTATATACCAAATATATGTGGGGAACCGATCCTAGTACCTAGTCAGCCGTATCTTTGGTCAGCTAGTGTAACTATGCACAATACTCACATGGAGGTAGAACCAAAACTTATTTTGGTAGAACCGTACACCCATGGTTTATGATTGAGTAGTACTTGATCAATCACATAGTTCTTGAAAGTCAGATGAACCAATTCTAAACTTGTTTGGAAGTGTGGTAAATCGGTTTCAAGTGAGAAAGTATGAAAGAGGACTTGCAAGAGTAAGATGTCGACACACTTTGAACACGCGCATTAATGTGTATTCTTTTATTGTTCAAAGATATTCCTTAACAGCTAAGAAGGAAGTAAATCCCAAGATCAAATTTAAATAAGTTAAGAATCTTTTAATTAAGGTTTTTAATTATATATGGAAAATAAGAATTAGTAATGTGCATTTGCTAGTTAAATATTTTCCAAGGAGATTTCGATCATTATTTTTGGACGGTGCATTCATATGAATTATGAAAACCGAATTTGGGTTATTATGGAAAATATCTTGAGAATATTTTCGGTTTTGGAAATTCCTTGGTGTCTAAACTTCCTTGTCTATAAATACTTTGAGTTTGCATTTCTAGCAAACCAATCCTTCATGACAGTAAACTTCCTCTGTTGTACTATTACTAGTGAAGCCGCCTATCGGAGAGAAGAGTAATCTAATTAGGTGAAATCTCTTACAGCCGCTCAATTTAAAGTTTTCTTTGTGATTAATAAGCTCTAGCGCGACCGGTTGGTGGGAAACTAGATATTGCGGTTTATCTTTAGTTTTCATATTAATTTGATTGACTAACGGTGGTTGAACTTTCATTGCACCTAGTTTGTTTATGCTTGAGAATCTTCTCTTCTGATATAAGATTCACTCAAACTAGTTCAAGGTTTCGACATGGATCTTTAGACTGTTGTTAGATCTAAAGACGATCTTGTGATAATCCATTGTTAACAGACTCCGTTCTGTGTGTGATTGATCACAAGAGATTCAAGTAGTTGTGTGCAGGTGTTTATTGAAGATCTAAGAAGATTTGAAGACAAAGAAGAGATAAAAAATTTCTGACTTGGTTTTATAATCTTTGGTGTGCACAATACTTTTTTGGGTAATAGAGGATCCAATTAATAATCAGTTTATCCTTGTGGTAGATTGGATTGATTAATTGAGAAGATCGGCATCAACACAATTCTTTGGATTATGAGTGTTGTTGGCTTAATCTTACCGATTACTTTTGGTGATTGAATATAAGATAGATCTTAGAACCTGGCAAAGGAGTTTATGTTAACATAAACAGAAGAGCCTTTGCGCAACTCATATCACTTGGTTGAAGAGAGTTGATACCAAACATATTTGTTGTTCCTTTACTGTTTGGAATACGAACCAAGGGAATTGGTCCAAGTACGTGACTTGTTTACAGGTTGGAGGCGTGGGAATACATACGGAACTAGGTGAACTATATGTTTATTTGCTTGGTCTCAACTATACGAAGTTGGTTTATTTTGTATAGCGGCTTAATCCTGAGAGTATTCAATTCCGGACTAGGTCCCAGGATTTTTCTGTATTTGCAGGTTCCTCGTTAACAAAATGTTGTTGTGTCATTTACTTTATATTTCTGCATTATAATTGTTTTATTATAATTAAAGTAAATTTCACAAACGTTAATTCATATTTACTTGATACGTGAATCCTATTATGTTTGGTTAAGTCCGAAACTTTGTATCAAGTAAACATACTTCGTTATTATATTGTATCGATCTCGTATCCATAGACGATCACACGAAGTGTGAACCGATTAGTTGTATTGTCTCGACTCACTCCATAGACAATCACTTTCGGAGAAAAGACTTATAGGAAGGAAAAGTTATAGCTTGAGGTATATTTGGGCCCTTGCCTTTTCACATGTAATACGACTTCAAACATATAACAGTTTTCTCAGTTTGTAAGACTGATAACAGTGTCTTGTATTCAGAATATAGTAGTTTTACGTTTCTCTAAATCAATTCAAAATATTCCTGAATAATATCAATGACACATATCACTGTTCCAGGCTATTTTCGAATGATAAACTTGAATAAATAAATGGTTCCGAACAATAAATTGTTCTCCACCGAATTTGATCAAGTATGAGAAAAGTTTCATTAAGGTTAGTTATTATATTTCGAGAAAGTCGTAAACCAAGTAATTAATTCTCGACTCGAAATTATTGTCTATGCAAGCTAGTCTAATTAGTTGTGCGATAATCATCTCAAGGATAGAAAAGTGAATACAACTTGAGAAATAGGTGGTTCAGTCTTTACTTACCTTTTGTTGTTGAAGTTCTCCAAAAGCTTCGGTTGATATTCGCCTTCAAACGGTAAAACACAAATGATGACTGGTTCGTTTCTCAACTACCTCTATCCTAGATCTAGACTTGATTAATTGTAGGCTAAAAATCAAGATATTGTTTTGACACCTAAATTTGACAACAAGTTGATATAGCACCACTTGTTAGTTTGACCAAGCAATGCTCTAACAAAACTGATAAAACTCCACCTAAATTAGCTCTTGATATACAAAGACATCTTAGATGTTAGGACAAACCTAATAACTGCATCAGTAAAACTACCTCAAGTAATGTAAAGAACATAAACAATCCTGGAAAACTCCCTCAAGTAATGCAGCTTGGTACTCAGAAGATAATACATCTGCTTCTGCTCTAATTTTAAGAGATGAAACATGAACTTGTAAATGTAATGACCCATCCCTCCACCGATACTGTCCTCACTTAGCCACTGCGGTCATCCGGCACTGGTTTTCAACGGGCATCACTGCGGTAATCCAGCGGCATATTCCCGGGAGGTCACCCATCCCTGGATTTCCCTTGCCCGAGCACGCTTAACTGCAAAGTTTTCTGCCAACTCTAGAGCCAATTGTGCTGAAAAGGCCTCGGTATAATGTAGACGTTCATTGTCTCATATGAGAGAAGTATCTGTCATAATCCCCCAGCATACTTCCCCATCCGAGCACAAGCGAACGACCCCTAGTTGTATCCCAACTAACACCGATATTGTTCTCACTTACCCACTGCGGTTATCCAGCAGTGTGGGATTTTAAACGGCACTACTGCTGTCATCCATCAGTAGTTTTTCGAGAGGTCACCCATCCTGTGAATACTCCCGGCCGAGCACGCTTAACTTAGAAGTTTTTTCCCACAATTCAGTCAAGTGAACCCATCATGCCTCGGTGTTAGGAAAGGACAAATCATTACCTATATTCCAGTCGGCCAACCACCGCCGAATATCGGGGTATTACAATACCACCACCTTAAATTGGAGTCGTCCTCGGATCCAGAATATAATCACAAGCCCAGATCTCTGATGTTACCTACCCCTCATGAGAAGCACCTGGATCAACCCCGTCCAGCGTACCTTCCCACTCTCGGCAGGTGACCCGTAGTCGGCTTTGATACCATTTGTAATGACCCGTCCTTACACCGATATTGTCCCCACTTTGCTACTGCGGTTATCCGGAAGTGTGGGGTTTTCAACGGGCATCGCTACGGTCATCCGGCAGAAACTTCTCGGGAGGTCACCCATCCCAAGATTGCTCCCGCCCGAGAATGCTTAACTGCAGAGTTTTCTGCCAACTCTGGAGCCAATTGTGCTTAAAAGGCCTTGGTATTAGGAAAGGAAAAATCATTACCTATATATCATTCGGCCAGCCACCGCCGAATATCGGGGTATTACAATACCACCACCTTAAATTGGAGCCGTCCTCGGCTCCAGGATATAATCACAAGCCCAGATCTCCGACGTTCCCTACCCCTCATGAGAAGCACCTAGATGAACCCCGTCCATCGTACCTTCCCACCCTCAGAAGGTGACCAGTCGTCAGCTCTGATACCATTTGTAATGAATCATCCTTCCACCGATACTGTCCCCACTTAGCCACTGTAGGGTTTTCAACGGGCATCGCTGCGGTCATCCGGCAGCAACTTCCCCAGGAGGTCACCCATCCCAGGGTTGCTCCCGCCCGAGCACGCTTAACTGCAGAGTTTTCTGGCAACTCTGGAGCCAATTGTGCTTAAAATGCCTCGGTATTAGGAAAGGACAAATCATTACTTATATTCCATTTGGTCAACCACTGTCGAATATCGGGGTATTACAGTAAAGGAGCCAGAGTATGAACATCAACAATAGTAACTCCTAAAGAAGTAGAAGCTTTTGGACTTCACATGCAGCATTAGTGGGCCAAAAAGGAAATAAATAACATGTTAAACATAGAAGGAGATTACAAAAATCTATCGAAGCTTTAAATGGAGAAACGTAATCTATAACCCGACAAAGTAGAAGCATTTTGGAGGAGACTAAAAAAATTGCTACTTCCTCACCAAACTTTTTCAGATTTTTTCTTTGCTCAAAGGATTGGGAATGAACGCGCAATTGAGGGATATGTAAAGTAATTGGGGGATATGATAATAAGACAAAATAGGCATTTAAATAGTAAATCAGAGTTATCCCCTATGTGTGTATTTTGACTAATTCCTAATCTACCCGTCACTAATCATGTTTAGCGATTAATTATAATTATATAAGTTAATAGATTAGTTTGATAATGATTAATATAAATCATAATCACTTCACTTGGTTGAGAGTAGAAGGATTTTTTTTGAGGTGATTGGAATTTGGTTAAAAAATGAATACTCCCAATTTACAAAATGCCGATAAATGTTACAAAATGTACAAAAAATGGGTACTTCCAACTTATAGTGCCGGCATTGTAAGTTATTTATCGAGCACGCCGGCACCATTCTTCTGCACGGTGTTCATCACTTTCGGCATGGTCTTCATCAGTTCCGACATTGTCTTCATCACTGATACAATACTGATGATGTAAAAAAAATATTCAAAGTGAGAAGCCGGCAGCGAAGGAGAAGAGAAATTAAAAGAGAATGAGGAATATTTAGATATGATTTAGATTTTATTTATTTTAAAGGGTAGTTTAGTATTTCCGCAACTATAAAACACCTCTTAGCAGGAACTATTAGATGACAATATTAATTCATATCCCAAGATTACACTTTCTTACGAATTAGGTAGCTAATATCTTAACAAAAAAGATAAAAAGTATATATTATATTTAAGTAAAACACACACAAAAACAAAAACAAAAAATGTATTAAAGGAAAACTCGTACAATATATAAACTTAATATTATGAGGACTGACTTATTGACCTCTGTATTAGATGCCTCATCTTCTTTTGTATTTGCTCAGGCTAGGCTTTCAAGCTAGTTATTTCAAGAGCAATCGTCACTGAAATCCTAAGATTTCCGTTTTCCCACCGATCCCTCCAATGTTTGATTCAACCAACATAGAAGGACAAGTGAGTATGTCCGTATAGGTTTCTTAAGTTTGAATATTTTTTTCTCCAAGTTTATCCCTCCAGAAAAGTTAGTAACTAACCATAGTTAAGCTATATATTTGGGTTAGGAGAAATGGGTCGGTTTGAGAAATCGAAGTACTTTCCCCTAGGTTAAACACCATACTGAGCAGCAATTGATGGAGAAGCCATAATCACTAATCAGTTATTTGTTAACATTATTGCGACCTAGTATAGACGGAGGCCGGAGATGAGTTCTTATTCCATTCATTCCAAACCTTAATCATACGGTGCAGGTATTGGTAAGCTAGTTTTTTTTTTAAACCTTAATTCATCTGCACTGTATGATTTGGTTATGTTTGCTTATTTTTAATTAAGCTATAAGAGACTCAAACACTTAATGAGTAATGCCTTAAACCCAATTAGATTATAAAATCTTATAGTATTTTTGTTTTTAGAACTAGATGATTACACATATATACAGTCAATTGAAATGATTAGTTTGATGATAATGATTTGTTTGGTATGTAACGATGTTTGTTATGCTCATTTTTAATGGGTATCACTTTTACTGGAAAAATTTGGTAATATCCAATGGATATATATTGCTCCATTTCATCGAATGATTTTGCAACGTGATTATAGCAATGAACCCATCTTGGAATAGGTTGGTTATGCAAAGTTGAAGCGATAGATAATAGTTTCTATCCATGCAGCTATTCTCTATTCAGCCAATCTTGTGCAGAATTTCTTTTGCAATTGATATTAGTGATTGGAAAGCACATCCCATGGTATTTCTTCTTCTTGGTACAGATCGGTGAAACTATATTATTTATCTTCTTTACGAGAAGCATGTTTAGTGGACATAACTGATGTAGTTTAAATTGCTTGCGATTTGCGATGTATCTTAAACTGCATCGGTACTAGCGTATGCTAAAATCATTGGTGGAAGACAAACTGCCCTTTTGCTTTTCTGTAGTATAAGTAGTGTAATGATTACATATCTTAAGCTGATAAAAAAAATGATTACATATCTTAATTGATTTTTTTCACTTCGTTCTTTTACGGATTTACTGAGTTGATTCTTGAACTTTATGTAAAACATGGAATGTTTGTGCCTATCGTACAATATATATGGAATGGTGTCATCGATATGGTTGCGTTTGACTCGCCATCATATATGTCAGACGATGAAGTTCTAGAGGAACTAAATACTTATGCTTCGGAGGATATATGATATTTGAAGAAGTCGACCTAGATCATATAATGAGCCAGTCGGTTAAACTTATGTGGCTTGCTGTACACTTTTACGAGAAATTGCCTAACAATGCATCAGAGGAAATGGTGTCCCAGTATACCAGGGCATATATTTTATACCCTATTGTATATTTACGAAGTCGGGTGGATACACTGTTAGTGTGCAATATATATATATATATATATATATATATATGATTGCTATTTCATCCCTATCAAGTCATTCTTCCTGGGGAATGCACCGTTGGTCCACTTGTACAAGGGCAAGACTAACAATGTGATCTCAAGTGAAAACATGTTCAGGCTCTGCTACACTACTTATGGTAAAGTAATTTTAGTTTCATAATATACTATGTTAACTTTTTATGTTTTGGTAGACAGATAAAAATTGATATTATGGCCTTTTCATGTACAATGATGGAATCTGGATATTTGAGCGGTTCCCCGCTTTCCGTCCTGATAAAGAGAGACCTTATTGCTTCCCACTATATTGTCACTGATCGGAACAGAGTAGGACCAAAAACATGCACCATAATTATGAAAGGATCAATTGGATGTTAAAGGTATTTTATGTGAAACGTAATTTCTAACATAATTCCTTTGGAAGTTTGATGATACAGCACACACGATCCAACTTGTTGCTGCGATTTTTGGAAAGACCTAGACTTGGATAATTCGTTACAACTAGTGCGAGTTGCAGTGACCAGATACATGCATGCGTCAGTTTAGGCTGAAGCTGACTAAACCAAAAGCGCTTATTGTTTATAAAAGTCTTGCAGGTGATACACCAAACAAAGACTTCACCAAATTGCTGGGGTTGTATGTGAAGCACTGGAAAAGGTTCTGTAAAGATCAGTGTTGATACCTGTTGATTTTCTTAAAAAACAACATGTTCTCATTGCACATGTTTAAACTCTAATCTTTACTAAGAGATTTTTCATGTGTATATGAATATTAGTGAGACTACAAAGAGTATCTTTGTCAACGAAGTAGTGCATTACGCAATGTAAGCATCTTGGTCTTCTCATAGCAACTTTAGGAATAAAGGCCCATATGTATGATTTAGGCAAGTGTATTGCAAGCACAATCCTAGATTCCATCACCTACTATATATATTAAGTTGGAGTACATATGTAATCAAACAATAATATCAATTGAAACTTATAAAACAATTTACCCAAAATTTTTTATGCTACACACTGGCTACGTTACCTAGTTAAATTTATACACTTGAACACCCAGATACCCATCATAATTAATAGTATCTTGAAAAATAAGATACTCAATGAAATTCATACGACCGTGTTAGCTAGATGCCCAGTTTATTTTATAGGACCGACTGGAAGAAGAAAGAAAAGACTATGCAGTACTTTGCTCACGAAAGTGAACTTCATGGCTAATTATTCAGGAAAAACTTGTTTCCATGGGGATAAAATAGGCCATAGTGCTAATTTTCAGTAAAAAGTGTGTTTGGAGTGTTTGGAGTCTTTGGACGACCTAACCCTCATCAGACACTTCAGTTACATCTGAGATATACTTCCACTGGTGTTTTGTAATGAATATGTTACATTTTGCTACACACCCAAAAAATTAATTATCATAAAATAGGAAAGATACATGGTAAAGGATATACTAATCATTTACTTTGATGGAACTGTTACAAGTTTGGTTGAATCATTTGCCATCATGTTACAACAATTCATTCAGAAAGTATCAATGCCTTGTGATTAAATGATAAATCGTATAATACAGATAAAAGGGAAAATGTCCCACTTGAATGAAGACTGGATTTGTCCATAGATAAAATGCGCCAAATAGTAAGTGAAAAAAACTTTGGGTCTAAACCAGAACTTGCAAACCCCTTTAGAAAGCCGAATTATGAGATCAGTCAGAGCATGCCATATTATGACGACAACAGCTGCAGTTTCGTCGACCATTCTAGGAATACCATCTGCACAAATGCTTAAAATTAGAAGATGCATTACTATAATACAAAATATAGTAATTTAATTACAACTTACAAGCCATGATTGTACCCTATATATTTACTGCTCCTAACTGTAAGCCTTACAATACTTTGAGACTCGATCAACTTCCTCTTCTTCCTCTGACCACCATTGCGCTCCCAAACGGGAGGGATAATGTATTCAGAATTTGGGTCATAAAGCTATCTGGAGTAGCCTTTATATGGACAAAAAGTGACAACATGGGAGATTCGATAGTTGTCCATGAAATACCAGTCATGGAAGTAGTATGCCAGATCAAGACCCGTACGCATTATAGACGAGCATGTATGTATACGTGGAATACCAACACTTTGCAGAAACATCACCTAATTAACATTAACTGACCATCAGAAAAATATCAACAAACTAAATGATCTAAAAACAAAAATGTTGCATACAAGAGATGCAAGCTAAAATTTTCAAACAGATACAATATACAAAAGGGGAAAATATATTTGAGTGAAACTCTATAGTTTCAACATAGAACATTATATTTCATGGGAACCACGAGTCCTTCAATTTAACAATTTATTGCAATAACATTTAAAAATTAGAGAGCATATAAATAAGGGCCTTAAAGAAGCACATACAATAAGATAAATTCGTAAGAAATTGATAACATTCAGGAATTGTTATACCATTACCAATAAGCCGTGAAAAAAATACTATAAAGAGTTTATGGATACAAGAGCATTGTCATCCTAGTTTTAGAGTATGGAAACTGAAAAGGGTGGGGGAGTCTACTTAGATGACCTCCATACTAACTGCAATAAAAATTTTACAATGATTTAGAGCATTCTTTGAGACTGGATATCGTCGTATGAGGGCATATAATAATTATGATAAGGCCATACGGTAATTACGCGCATGTGCTATACATGTCATGTTAAGTTAAGAACTTAAAATGTAGAAATGTGAAAGAACCTAGCATATAAGCGAGCCTTGTTCAGCAACCACTATGTTTGCCAAAGACTTGAATGACTATCTAGTAACATATGTATTTGGGGGGGGAATGGTACAATTTGTAGAAAGTGTAGAAATTTCAATTCACCTGCTTGGTTTTTGATGAATCTTTGGACCAGTCTGTTAAGGGCATCAAAACAAGTGACATTGCTTCGCTATCTTGACCAATGGAATTTTCTTCTTTCATTGTCCTAGAGTTACTTTCCAACTTATCCAACATCTGGCAGCGTGAGCGTGGACAAACTTACTCAAAATTAAACATATCTGAATCATAAACAGGTACCAGAACTATCCATTACTAACTCCAAGAGTCATTAACTCAGACAAAAGTTAGTTTGTGTTTGTTAAATTTCACATATCAACCATCTGCACGACTAACCCTGCTCAGCTGAAACTAGGCTCCCTGAATTATGGTAACATTTAAATCAGAGAACTTAATCTCTCAGAGTGACTTGCCTGCGTAAAGAAGACAAATTGCTACTAATTAATAATTACCAAACTTATTAATTAAGATGCACCCAAGCACAAATTGTTTATAGATTCACCTATGGTTTTTTACCATTAACTGTCCCAATCTATTTATTTGACATGTAAGAGTAAGATGTCAAAATGAAACAGGATCTATGTTTTCATTTTCACTATATATATACCTGAGTCAACAGCAGGAACTGTTAATTCTGAGGAATTTTTTCGTGAGGAAATGGACTGTCCATGGCTGCAACAGGACTATATAATCTATCATCAGTCAAAGGACTCCGGCAACCTTTTTTCTCAGGAGTAGTAGAAGAATGAACTTTTCTGTAACAACGAATTTTGGAGCAGTTAGAAACAATAGAAAGCAAAATATATGACCTACAAACTTTATACCTATAGTAGCAGGATTTCCCACACTACACCCCTATTAAGATTCTATAAAAATCTAAGTGAAACTAGTTGAAGATTAAAGAATTAAACGACACTTTTATTATTTAGATCTCAGAAATGTTTACAGAAAATATTCAAACTCAGAATTACAACTTTCTTTTCTGGAGTTTCTCTCTCCTCAAGGTTTTCTCAACTCTAAAAAATACATCATCCTCATCTGGACTTACTTGAACCCTTTATATAGGAAATTACATTGTGGGTGACAGCTAAGTTTTCCCCTTCTTTCGGATATATTCTGCGATCTCATCATGGTATTTACAATATTAATCTTCACCAAGTTTTGTAATCCTCGTGAAACAACACTCTCATAACATGTCTCTTCAATCGTCAGCTATAATGACGCTTCCCTGTGACGCTCGCCAAATGTTGCTGAAGAATCCTTACGACACTCTCGTGAATAATGTCATTTATACTTATAGGAATATTTGACCTTCTCGTGAAAGCGTTGTTCTTACTACGAGAATATCGTTGTGGCGATATTCTGGTACTACATCTTGCCTCTTCTCATGTCTTTTCTGCGAAGAAGAGAAGATCGTGAGAATAAATTGCCGTAATCTCCTATCTTTTCACCTCCACCTTTATTCTGACACGTCTCTAAACTTTTCACCAGCTGTCTTCATATAATTTTATCACCCATATATTTTTCGACACGTCATCTTAAACCGCTGTTATTTTACCATTCACGTCCTTTCATTGTATTAACTATTTTAGTTTCTCGAGAAACTTCTTCTGCTATAAATACCTTCTCTCATTCTTCTCTTTTTATTTCTTCTCATTCTCTTTCCTTCTTCTTCTCTGCAAATTTCATTGCTTTCCCGCAAATCGCGCATCTAATATCTTACACCATTTTTTCAATCTTTTTTCATTCCCATTCTCTCAAAATGGTTGCTGCTGGTGCTAAAAATCTTATTGCTTTCAATTTGATGAAAGAAAAACTTAAAAATCAAGGATTTGAATTATCTTTAATTCCAAATCAAAGTCCCAAATCAGTTCTTTCTCTTGAATTATTTTCTAATTTTCAGTGTTCTCGTGAAAAAATTATAGTTTCGTTAGGCCAACTTGAAGTTGGTCTTCCACTTCCTCTCTACAACCCTGAACTTCCACTATTTTACCAAATAATTTCTGATAAGATATTTTCACGAGCGGTGTATCAACTTGGCAGGGATTGTATTAGATTATTACTGGAATATGCCTCTCGTGGTGCTGGCAAAGGATCCCAATATTCCGAAGAACATAAAAGTCTTAAATATAAACATATTCCGATTATCCCTGCAAAGTATACTGTAGATAACTTCTTTCGAAATTACCAATTACTCCCCATGGTAAGGGATAGTACCTGTTGGGGTGTTCGTTTGCATAAAAAGAAGGTCACTGGTGAAGATGCTCTTATGCAAGATATTGATTTTCATACCAATACAAATGATGGTCCTCGTCATTCTAATGACGATAAGTGGTTTATTTTTCCCTTATACCTTAAAGGTCCTTATATATCCGGTTCTTTCCAACTTCCTGCGAATCTCTCTCACTATGAACCATGGACTTTCAACTGGCCTGATAGGTCTTCCGATGTATACTATCTCATCTTCTTATGCTATTATTATTTATTTCTTCACACTCTCGCTAACTTTTCCATTATCTTGCAGGTTTCCAAAATGAAGCTTAATTACCAGAAATATAGGAAACCCAGCACTCTTCTAGCTCTTAGATCTTTCACAGATGAAGTAAGAAATATTCCTTTATTAATTAACAATATATTTATGCCCCTATTTCTTATCTTTATCTGTGTTTGTAGGTAATTGAAGAGTTACCACCTTTAGAGACAAAACCTAAGGAGAAACCTTCAACTAATCATAAATGGAAATCTATTACTTCAAGCGAAGGAAGACGCTCTGCCCCTCGTGATAAAGAACCCAGCGAGCCTCCTTTGAAGAAAAATAAAACTCAGCATTCTTCTTCTCAACATACCCAATTGGATTCAATCGTTAATAATAAATCTAATGATGAATTTATCGAAGAATTTGACGATATTAGAGAAGTCCCTTCTGTGAAAAATTCTTCTTCCTCTGATTCTTCCATGACCCAGCTGTCCATGCTTTTTGGCGATTCTTCTCGTGGAACTGCGAATGAGTATGGCGATGAGACTCTTAATGGGATAGCTCAAGCGCTCGTCAAAGTGTGCGATGCTCCAATCTTATCTGATAATAATTCTCTTCGTGGAATTTCTGGAACTCTAACTCCAAGCTTCTTAAATGCACTTGGTATTCTGGTATGTTCTCTTAGTTGTTTCTTAAATTGCCAGATTTCTCTCGTTAAATTTTTTGTACTTATAAAACTCTGTTGCAGGTTGGAAGAGCTTCTTTTGCTGCTGCTGCTGATTTAGATAATAAATGTGCTTCATTTAAGAAAAAGGTTGTTAACCTTCGCCAAGATAAAGAGAAACTTGAGGCTGAAATTGTTGTGCTTCGTGAGAAAAATAAACTGTTGGAAACTGAAGCTTCAGTTGATAAACAGAAGATTTTGGATCTTAACAATGCCAACAAACAACTTTATGGTATGATTTACTTTTTCTTTCTTTAGATTTTTTTTTTTTTTATATAGCTTATCCAAGAAATCATTTTTGCAGATGTTTATGGTCTAACTGACGAAGCTACGTTACTTCAAACCTTTCCCGAACCTGTAGATGATAATACTCTTCTTGCTCGCCTTAATAACTCCTTAAGTAATTTTGCTGACGAACAAATTAAATCCCTCTCTATAGAGGAACTTAAATTTAAGTTTAATCTCCTAACCATTGAACACAGACACACTTTAGGATTATCTAATAAATTTAAGCGTCTTTATCATGAATCAAAAGAAGTGACCAATGGATTAAGAAGTAGAAATAGTGATCTTGTTGACGAGAAAGATAAAGCAATTAGAAATGGCAGCGAAACTCTAGTATATTTCCATAAAATTCTTCTCGAAGTTCAAATGGAAAGAGATAAACTCCTCTGCGAAAATAAAGATCTTCTTGCAAGAGAAACTCAAGTTCGTTCTCGCCTTCTCATTACTAGCGATGATGAGTTTTCTTGGGCAGCACAGGTTCTTGATAATGCTAGGAATAATTTAGGTATAGATTCTAGTCTTCATGCTGATCAATCGGCCTTAATTAGGGACTTGATTTCTGAGAAAGAAGGTTGTTAACCACTCTATTCTATTAACCTTTTGCTTCTTTTATTATTTTTTCTTATAACTTCTATCTTATTTGTGCCTTATTCTCGCAGATTCTGAAGACAGATGCCGTGTAAGGATGAGAGAATTAGAAGATATTAATCATCAACTCGCGAACGATCTTACTGCTCGCAACAATAAATACTCGCGATTAAAAGATCAATTTGGGATTACTTCTGCAAATTTTAATAGAACCCTCCTCATTACTCGTAATGATACCACCAAGCAGGTTTGTGACGACCATGTAATTCCTCATTATTTGTATCCTGATCTCGCAAAGGCAATACCATCAATAATTCCAGATCTTGGTATCTCTGACTCTGATGAAGATTTTGACGAAAGTGAAGAAGAAAATAACGATGAAGAAACAAATTCTGGCGACGATGAAGAACCCATCAAAGATAATGAAGAAAAGAAATCCGGTGAAAAAGAAGAATCTGATAAAGATAACAATGTTGATTAATGAAACAATGTATCTGTCTGACTTCTTTCTTTTATGTAATCAATCACGAGTTTCTTCAATTTGTTGCAACTTTCTTCAATTTAATGTGTAAATTTCTTTGCCCCTTTATCTGTATGAATGAAAGAACATCCTCTTTTTTGCAAATATAACTTGGTCAATATAGTTTGCACCTGCTAATTATCTGCACTTTAATATCCATATAAATTTCTCATATGGTGATGAATAATAATCTTTACCCTTCTATTCATTCCCATGCTTGCCTCTATTATTCATCTGCAATATGAGAAAGTTAATAATCGAATATTTTGGCAAATTTCATAATTTCTGCGATATTGTCGCAAACCTTGATATTCTCGTGTTATTATTTTTGCGATCTTATGGTCTTATCATGCCTTCCTACTTAAAGGTCTTACTTTTAGATAGTATTCTTTCCACGACAAGATCGCAGGACGTCTTTACACTCTCATGTATTGACCCATTGATCTTGTCTTATCTGCATTTCTTTATTGTATTGCGACAATATGACAAGCCTAAGTTTTCTCGCGAAAACAAAGCCTCATGACATTGCCGTCTTGCGATGAAATCGCAGGACGTCTTCACATTTGCATGTAAAAACCCCTTGATCTCATCTTAACTTTTTTCTCTTTTGGCTTTTTGATTCTGTATAATTTACGCGACAATATGACAGGCCTAAATGATCTTGCGATCTTAGAGCCCCATGACATTGTCGTCTTAAGACACTTATCAGCTCCCTAATGGAGGGTGCCGCCCTTATCTTCCCCCTGGTTCCCCTTCAAGGAGGGCACATCGGCCATACAAGACTAGCTCCTCCCATCCAGATTTACCAACAACCAGTTGTTTTCGCAGCCTCTTGTCCTTTATGCCTATATGGCTTATAGTTACAAGACTGCACCCTAGGTGGGGTTTTCTTCAGGCCAAGTGCATTGTAGCCAAGACTTACCAAAGATGGCCAGGGTAGGTTCGTCCGTCCCGGGCACCCTTGGCTAAACCGTGTACCTCGGCGCCTTGGTCATACTCTGCACTTCTTGGAAGAGACTCTCAGTCGTCCAACCAGGGTATAACCTTATAAAGTTGGAAATCAAAGATCTCTCTCCCGGATAGGTTTTCTTTAACCCCTACATATGTTTGACTCAGGTTCCAGTAGCGGTATAACCTTATCCCTGAATCATATAAAGAGATACCCCATTTTTGACGTGCTTGTAGGTCTTACATTTGCCTCTTACGAAATTGTATTCGCGAACTAAGGTGCACGCCATAAAGGTTTGTCCCATTCTCTTAATCTCTGCGAAATTATATTCGCGTTTCTTAAAATTTCTTGCGAGCTTCAAATCTCAATAATTTCTTTTCTTTAACTTTTCAATTTCATTTTCTTCATTCAAACAGAAAAAAACAACTTTACCTTTCTACTTCTAGCGATCTGCTCGTCATATTTCATCTTTCTATCACTTTATTCTTCTCATCTTCCTTATCATCTGTTCTTTTATTTAGTGTTTTCCCGCAAGTTGCTTGTCATTTCCTCCTTTTATGCTTTTTATACATGTACCTTTGCTGCGTTTTATTTTTTTCTTGATTTCTGCGAGAGGCTCGTTAGTTATTTCTTCATGCTTTTCTATTGAATCAACCATTAATTTGTCACTTCTCTATTGTTGCTTAATTATGTATTTCCAATTGTTGTTATTCCCTGCTCTTTCCTCACAAGACTTGATATCTATCTCATAACATTTCTTACTTTCTCCCCAATCTCCTTTAATTACTCCAACACCATTTGGATGAGGGAATTTAATGCACTGATGAAAGGTAGATGCAACACCCAATATCCTGTGTAGCCAAGGTCGACCAATTAAGGCGTTATATGGTGATTCAATATCGACAACACAGAATAAAATCTTGGAAGTCATTCCTCGTAATGGAATTCTCATTGTGATCTCCCCTTTAGGCTTGTTGGCAGTTCCATTAAAACCATAGATTCTGTACGTCGATGGTATCAAATCTTCATCTTTACCACCCATGGTTCTGTAGGTGTGGTAGAACAGGATATCTACGGAACTGCCAGTATCAATTAGGATTCTATCAATGGCCCAAGACTCCTCCATTTCGTTATTGTTTTCTTTACCTTCTTCTTCTTCTTCTGCTTGTTCTGGTTTTATTTCCAATCTTACCACCAATGGGTTATCATGCAGCTCTCCAGGCTCTGGTACTTCTTGTGCTTTAAAAGAAAGGACTTGTTTCTGCCACTCTTCTAATGGCGAGATTCTCGCTATATTCATTATTTCTTTTCCATCCATATCTCTGGCGAAGACTCTACTTAAGACATTATCGTGGAAATCTTCGATGGTTCTAAAAGAATGCACAATAGAATTACAAAATAAATTCTTTGCTTTAGTTCCAACCTCTATAACAAAAGTTTCTGCTCCTTTTACATTAGTCATTCTGCGATCGTCTGGTGGTGGTGGCAATTGTTGCGATTGTTGATGCCCTTTTAGAAAATGATTTAGCTTCCCTACGATCGATCATTCTTAAGATTATTCTTTTTACATTTCTGCAATTATTTATCGAATGCCCATGAAAATGATGATAAGGACAGAATTCTTGATTACGAGTGTTAGGATGTGGTTCCTTCCCCATGTTCCACGGCGAGGGTATATCTTCCATTAAAATGATAGCTTCCCAGATTTTTCTACACTAGCATTCAAGGGTGGCATCTTAATCTCCTCCCATATGGTTCTCATGTTCCCCTGATTTATGAAATTATTTTGCTTTTGTCCACCATAAGTTTCTTGAGGTTGGTCAAGCCTTTGGATTTGACTATTTCCTCCACGATTGTAATAATTCTTCTCTCTTTCAAATTCTTCTTGATCACGACTTCCCATAGCCACTAGTTTATGTTTGTCATTATTCACCACTTTCTCTGCTTGAACTTGCGAGATTCTCGCCACGTTATTAATCATTTTGGGAAGCAAACTTCCATTAGCCATTACAGAACTGGTATTTGCAATTGGGTATGACTCCATTTCGTTTTGCTTTTCTTCCAAAGCAATGTACTCTTCTTGTAGTTCTCTTAGTTCAGTCATTGTGATGGTGTTTTTGATTCTGAAAATTTGTATGTAGAGCAAATTGGTCGCAATCATTGCATTAATAAAGGATAAAATAAGATATCTCTCATCTACTCTTCCCGCCATCTCACTACACATTGTCTTCCATCTTATGGTTAGATGTTTTAGACTCTCGCCAATTCTATGTTTTAATCCAAACACATCTTCGATACCTGGTCGTGAAGAGTTGTTGCTTAGGTATGCACCCAAAAATGTAGCTTGTAAGTGATCAAAAGAAGTAATAGTATTTTTCGGCAATCCCTCAAACCATTTTAGCTCCTCGCCAGTCAAACTGGATGCAAAGTACTTGCATAAAACAGCATCATGATTCTCCCACTGCAGCATACACCTAACATAAGCTTTAACATGTTGAATAGCATAAGTAGTCCCATCGAAAATACTGTTTAGTGCTGGCAAATTGCATTTTGGAGGAATTCCTCTTAGTTGTACTTCTTGTGTGAAGGGAGTTCTAGCTGCTTATTCGATTGCTTCATCAAGTTGCCTTCTTCCTCCTTCTCTTCTATTATTTATCATCCCTATCATTTCTTCTAATTCCCTCAAAATTTGCTCATTTGCAGTTGGGCTTTGTCTTTTTAACGCATTTTCTCTTCTCCTGCGATTTTCCTCCTCATTTCTATCCGAAATTCGCAATTGATTTTGTCTCCTAATTTCTTCTCCACCAACTTCTTCATTTCTCGCCAATTCTCTTTGTTTTCTTTATATCCTTCTCTGTATTCTGTCATATTCTTCCCGAATATTGCCATTTTCGCGATTTTGTGTACGTCTTATTTCTCGATTATCATGATTGTTTTGCCTTATTGCTTCTTGAAACTCCTGTTCTTCCATTTCTGCCCTTAGTCTTTCTCTCTCGCAAGCTAGGCATGCCTGTTCAGCATAATGTCTCTCTATTTCATTCTCAATAATTCTTTGATTTCTGACGTGCTCTCGACCATGTAATACTCTTCTACCTTCTTCGTGATTTTCTTCACCATCTTGATTACCTTAATTTCTTCGATTTTCAATATTTCGTCTTCCATTTAGAATTTCTCCTTGTGGATCATTACAATCATTATTTACTCTTTCTTCTCCCTGACGTTGTCCTCTATTTGGATTTTCAGTTTCTTCTTATGCATTTTCTCCATTATTTCTTATGGGAGAATTTCTCCTTGGTATTTCTCTAAATGATCTTGAACTTGATCTAGTAGTACTTCTTGATCTTCTTCTTTGTAACCTTAAATTCTCCATTCTCAACTCATGATTTTGTCTTGTTAAATTTGCACGTTCCACCGCCTCTAACCTTCTTTCTTCCTGTATTCTTCGCCCTAATTCCTCTGCTGTTTCATCTTCATCTTGATGAATCGACCCTTCTTCTACCTCCTGATTTCTTCCTACTCCATTTTCTTCTCTTAATTGTCGATTTGTTTCTTCTCTCATTGAATCTGATCTCCATGTATGCACGCTTACTCTATCATAATCCACTCTTCCATTTTGTATCGATGTTGATTGGTTTGGTTGTTGAATTGAATTTTCCCTTTCATTCCTTGTTCTATTCCTCCTAGTTCTCATCCTTGAAGACTCTCCTAATATACTTGTTTCTTCACCTGCAAGTCTTTTAATTCTTCTCACTGTTGTTAGTGGTTCTGATGTATTTCTTCCTCTTCTTCCAGCCATTTCTTCAATTTCTCCAAATCTTCAAATTGTAATTAGAGATTTTGGATCTTCGATTCCCCTTAGTCGGCGCCAAAATGTAGTAGCAGGATTTCCCACACTACACCCCTATTAAGATCCTATAAAAATCTAAGTGAAACTAGTTGAAGATTAAAGAATTAAACGACACTTTTATTATTTAGATCTCAGAAATGTTTACAGAAAATATTCAAACTCGGAATTACAACTTTTTTTTTCTGGAGTTTCTCTCTCCTCAAGGTTTTCTCAACTCTAAAAAATACATCATCCTCATCTGGACTTACTTGAACCCTTTATATAGGAAATTACATTGTGGGTGACAACTAAGTTTTCCCCTTCTTTCGGATATATTCTGCGATCTCATCGTGGTATTTACAATATTAATCTTCACCAAGTTTTGTAATCCTCGTGAAACAACACTCTCATAACATGTCTCTTCAATCGTCAGCTATAATGACGCTTCCCTGTGACGCTCGCCAAATGTTGCTGAAGAATCCTTACGACACTCTCGTGAATAATGTCATTTATACTTATAGGAATATTTGACCTTCTCGTGAAAGCGTTGTTCTTACTACGAGAATATCGTTGTGGTGATATTCTGGTACTACAATACCCAAGATTTTCACTCTCAAGAGTTGCAACACATGATCAAACAGGGGCCGCATGTTTGTTGTTGCCTTCGTCTTTCCAGGATGCATCATTACCCGTAGTTGCAGTAGTTGCTATACATAATTCCTGTCAGGTATTTGTCGGATCAGAATGCAAGTGATTTGGGAAAACCTGTCTTCAAATTTGATCGCTAAACCTTTAAAATAAAAATCATAAAAATAAATGGAACACTACCATAGCCTCCAGATCGTCAGAGGTTTCTTTAGCAAAGGGGTGCTCACGAAGTGCGGGCAATGTCAGCCTTCTTTGCGGCATCTGTATAGGTTATTTTATATCAATAAGTTTTCACGTGGAACATACGAGCATTACAATAATGACACTAACTTCACATAGTAATAACCTTATTGAGCAATCCCTTAAGAAAGCTTTTAAAATTTGAACTCATGGTGTCCGGATACTTTACAGGATCCTGTAAAAGTAGAAGGATTCTCAATCAACAACTCATTCAATGATACATACAAAATATTGGAGACAGAAATTTTGTCAAATTTTGGGTTGGTCGTATTGTTCCCTCAGTGCCAGCTTCTAAAAAAAATCACCCATGTAAGGCATATTTCAAGGTGGTGTTACTCGTTTCATTTACCAAAATATCATTAAAAACCCAAATTAGGGTTCAATTAGTATGTAGCTTTACCAACAACAAACCATATACACACTTAGTAGCAACATAATCACATGTGGAAGTATAAAAGTGATTTAAATTACCTGAATTCGAATTTCCGTCCATCAGTGATACATAGTTTCCGCGCCTTATGTCACCTAATCGGAATAAGTGATGGGGAGAGGAAGAAAACAGTTGCGTTTTCTGATTCACGGATATAGAATATTTACTCTACCTGTATCAGCTTTGGTTAGGTTAACCACTCAAGGATTTTTCAATTATTTCACACCGGATCGCTTCCAACAAGAATTGCCCGAATTCACTTAGTCCGTCAATATGTATTGACTGATGCCTTGTCCTTCTATAAGGTTTGACTGAAACCTACGGATTTATATGAGGATTCTTATTTCAATGAATTGCTAATTTACAAAGGCGAAAAAAAAAATCATGATTAAGAGAGAAAACAATAGTGAAATCGTAGTCATTACCGCAGGGAACATGAAAATTATAGCAGAGTTTTCGAGGCACTCACTCTCGCTGTTACTAGTTGCTGCTGTGCTTCCTGCTGCACACGCCAAAGAAGCCGGCGTCCTCGATGCTGCTCTCAGTTTTTTCATTTCATTTAATAAATAATAACAAAAAAGACATTATAATAATATTAGGTTTGAAGCTTGAAGACAGAGGATATGATAGATAGGTATTATAGTCAGCCTATATTTTCATCATTCCCCTGTCAGGGACTCAGGAATTCCCCATCATTCCTTCTGTGCACACTTTTCTGAATTCCTTCCTTACACCCTCCTCATTAATGCGAATCTGTCTTCCCAGTACAACCGACAAAAATAATTTATTATAGAGAAAATTCATAAATATTCATTTTTCAAATAAAAATGGAAAATATTTACTGCACAGTACGGTGCACACACCGTGGAGAGAGTGTGAGAGAGGAAAGAAATAATGGCCCCATCCCTGCCCTGCTCCATATCTCGATGTTTAGAAGGGATCTTGGACTTTCGGATCCCCTAACGGTGCACGCTGCGGTACAGAAAGTGAAAACTACCGTGACACCCATTTCTTAGTTTTTAAACACTATAAAACCCACCGACAAAAAACTTGGTGCTTGCACCCATTTTTTTTTGAAAACTTATTAAGAAACCCATCTTTTAAGAAATTAAGTTTTGTCCGGATTTCTTTTTCTTTTTAATGTTAAAGATAAGTTTTCCTTAAAATTCCCTCTCTTCAACAGAGAGATCGGGATGTAAAATTAAAGTAAAGAAGAAGAAGAACATTCAGTAACAAGCCAAATAGAAAATGAATGTTGAAGAAGAAGTTGAACGTTTGAAAGAAGAGATTAAGAGATTGGGTAAGGTTCAACCAAATGGTTCCTACAAGGTAGTTTTCTAATGTTTCGCTTTCTAGTTTTTGTATCAAACAGATCTATGAAGAATCGAATTATAAATCCAAAAAAAAAAAAATGAATGAAACGAGTTAAAGATCATAACATAATTGATTTTTTTGTTCCACGATGTCAACAAATTCACCAATTTTTGAATTCTAGATCTTTTTTTTTTTTTTTTTGGTACCTTAATTGAACTATCATCTACTTCAATTAAGGGCAAAATTTGAAGCATTAGTTGGAACTTTAAGAGCAGCAGAGAAGCGAAAGTTACTAACCTACGACGTTGAGTTACTACTATAAGGTGTTCATGACAATGTGGAGATAGTTCTGAAACCTTCCCCACCAGAAACAGAAGTTGCTGCATCTGTAGCATGATCGAATATGAACTATCAAAATTTGATTGTGCCTAGTGATTTCAAATGTAATTTATATTTTGGTGGACAACTTCAATGACTGATTAAAACAACTTTAGATCAGCGGGTATGTCCATGTTTATGAAGGGGAATGTTTACTATTATATCATCCAGTCACTTATGTATTTCTGTTTTCTTTAGTTTCTGATGCAAGTGATTTCTTGCTTTCTTTAGTTTCTCATGAGTCTGAGTGGATTGATCCGTACAGATAATATCCATAAGCGGAGACCAATTTGAATCAACCGTCTCTAGTATGCAGACCACTTAAACGGAACTCGTTAAACATTACATATTCAGGTTTCTCAGCTCTATCATCTTTGAATTGATGTCACATCTTGGTGCCTACACCTTCTTCACAACTCAACTCTTTCAAAGACCAAGTTCTTTTACACAGAAATTTAAGTTAACCACACTTGAACAATGGAGATATCAAAATATATTTCACATGAAAAAATATTGTACAGAAATTTCCAACGTGTATATTTTAGTACCGAAAATGGTTGCATAACACGTTATGCAGCTATTATTGTAGGTGCATGACAAGTTATGCAGCCTTTTTTTTTGCATAACTTGTTATGCAGTCAAGAGAATGGTTGCATAACACGGTATGCATCCACTTTTTTCTTAGTATTGAAACCAACAAAAATTAAGACTTCATAACTTGTCATGCACCTACAATAATATCTACATAACATGTTATGCAATCGTGAAAATGGATGCATAACTTTGTTATGCATCCAAAATATGTTTGCATAATGCATTATGCGTCGAGAAAATTGTTGCACAATCTTTTATGCATCGAGAAAATAGATGCATAACCTGACATGCATCTGTAAATATGGATGCATACTGCATTATGCATTAATTTTTTATGTACACACTAAAATCAACCAAAACAATGGTCACATAACTTGTTATAGATGCATAATTTGTTATGCAATCGAGAAAATGGTTGCATAATTCGGTATGCGTCTGCATAATGTGTTATGCATCGTTTTTGGTGGCTGCATAATGGTTATGTAGTCAATTTTCGAAATTTTGCCTAAAATGAAGATCAGCTCCAATATTTTCGTGAAAAACGAAAATTTTATATTGTTGTTTGTACTCGTTGTGTAGCTCTCTTAAAAATATTTCCAACGATATAAAATTTGTAAAATTCTAAGGCACGGATTTTTAGATATGTTATATCCAAGTTGCGTTGCCAATTATACCCCTGAAAAATTAGGATGCATAACGAGTTATCCCTGAAAAAACAGTATGCATAACACGTCATGCGGATGCATAAATCATCATGCAGACATGTTTTAATAATTTTGGATAATTATGGGTGTGACAGAAATATTATGGGTGTCACGGTATCCAAAATTAATTATGGGTCTGACAATGAATTTTGTTTTTTTTTTGGGTCTCCTATTATTTTCCCCGTAAAGAAACGCTGTACGTCTATCACGGCCCAATAAAATACGTTTATTTTACTCTACAAGTCTACATGGTAAATCGGTATCGACGTATTACGTGTCATTCTTTACTTCAGTTTTTTTAAGACCTCGAGATATTATTATATTTTGCTAGATCGGATCAGATTAGTTTGAGGGAGGCAAAAAAGAACGTTTCCTTTGCTTGTTAGCGAAGTTCCTGTGTCTAGTCTCTATCTCTCTGCTCACTACGTACGAATATTATCTCTGACACGGCGCCGTTTCAGCTGCTGTGCTGCATATTCAAAACGAATACAGCTGCTTCCATCCATCCATCTACAAGACTTGACAAGCCTCTACTACATTTACTTTCACCTATATTCTTTTGGTTAAATCGGAGCCGTTTGTTTCTCAATCTCATCATTCTTTTCAAGGATGCTAATGGGTGGACAGGTTTTGTTTTGGGGTGTACCAAATGCTAATAAGACAAAAAGTTATTTGCCTTGGGGTTCGTATACCCCCAAGCAATTTGGTACCCCCATTAGCAGTCTTGATTCTTTTCTTTACTACCCCTTTTAGTCAAACGAATCACTCCACGCAAGTTTTGACTAGTAATGCCATGTCTCTGAGCTAAACCCATCATGATCTCTATTTTCTCTCCAGAGCGTAGAGTTTTCAGACTCTTTTTTTTTCTTTCTCCAAGTTATTGCTCATTTGCTTGTAAGAATGGAACTTGTATTCTTGTCAAAATAAAAATATTCTGCAAAATATTTGCTTGGTTCTCTTTTTCAAAACAAACAAAGAAAAGACGATAGTAGTAACTCAGTTAGGCATGAGGATTTAATGTCCTATTGACTATCTAGTCTGCTATCTATCTAAATTCTTCAAAGTTGCTAAACTGAAGCCAGATTTTTTCAGCTCACTAGTGGTCGGCACGTGCATACTTGATCAACCCCAAGTAAAAGAGCGGGTAGTATATATAAAAAGGCTAATTTGCAGATGTTCTTACTGTTATACCCTCGGATTATTTAGGTCTCATCAATTGTGTCGGCATTAAATAGGGGCAAAATCATACATTCAGAAATTGCAGGTTCATTGTTACTGTGGATAAACAGTAAGGGGTGTTCCCTTTAGATATTAGATTAGATAGATTATAGATTAGATAGATTAGATTTTAACCACCTTGGTCCCCATCTTAAACAGTTACTTCCCAAAAAACGGTCTAAAAGTTACCTCCTAAATTACTCCATATTTACCGAGCACGACCACATTGGACTTGTAGTACAGTGGAGCAAACCAAAACCATGTTGAAGTTGAACTAGACTGGGACTGGGTGTAGGCTGTGTAGCCACTGTGAACCTATTCGAAGTATTTAGTGAACACATTTTGGAATAGCAACAGCGTTAAAGTGAAGAACAAGTTTTCGAACTGAAGCGCAGTGGTCGGAACAGAATTCGTTTTAGAGTAGGGCGCATTTTGTTGGATTCAGCTCGCCGATAGACTAGTAGAGTAGGTTTATACTGTTCTACTCTATATCTGAAACGTCTGCATGATGTGATGATTTATCAAGGAGGACTATTTCAAAAAGAATGCTCGTTAGTCGTTACTCTTAAAGTTTGCCTCCAAACCGAGATGTGTTAACCTCGTTCAACGTTTAAATCTTTTAACTGGTAGAGAAGAAAATAATCATTTTTTTTTTCTACCCCAAACTCTATCAAAAAGTCTAGATTCACCGTGATAAAATCACGGTAATATCACACCCTCTCACAAAAAATGATGGGGCCCACCAAATACAAAAAACCAACCTTTTTTTCTCTTAATGGGTCTCTGGGGCTGTGTGTGACTGTGTGTGTGAGTGATATCACCGTGATAAAATCACGGTGTGTGTAGCAGCGCTGAAACTCTAATGGCCAACTTAATATCTAGATTTTTCAAAAAGTTGGCACCGGGTTAATATATACGGAACGCGATTGATGGACTGGGACAGGCATCAGGCGTATAAATTCTGTTCAAGATATTACTACCTAGGAAGAGACTTGACATAATTTGGCCTGACATTATAGGGGTATTTCATCTATTAGCTATATTTAGTTATAGCTTGAGTTGGTTTGGGGTCAATTAGTATCCACCTACATAGTTGACCTTTTTGTCACGGAAGGGGATGACTTTTAATTCTTGACATGAAAGGGGGCACATAGTTTCCCTTTTACCAATTTTTATTTCTTTGTTTTTACTTCTTTTTTTTTGAGTCAATTTATTTTATTTTATTTATATATGAATTAATCATTATCGATATTTAACAAGAAATTGGACGAGAACCAAGCAACAAGCTGCAAGGTGTGTTCCGATCCCTCTTTGAATGACAACCCCTAATCTATGGAATAGAGAATCTCCTGTTATGACATTCGCATCATGACTAGCCATGTAATTTCGTAATCTTTTCAGGAAATCTATAGTATTTCCACCAAGCTCCCTCAAAGTAGTGAAGGAGAGGACCCCGAAACAAACCCCTGAAAAGTACATTCTCCGGATATTTATTACGTTTCCGAGTTACGGCATTGCTAATTGTTCGACCAGGCACAAAAGTGCGTACACCACCTCCACTAAAAGGGAAGACACCCGTTACATCCAAGCACACGTCACGATCATTATCCCAGTTATAAACCAAAGTATCAGCGGGTTTCAAAACCAGGCCATTATTAGAAAGTATGTCTAAATCAACCTCTTTAATAGATGGCACTCCTGCATGATAGCACATGTCCGCAAAAGTGTCACGTACTAGATCATGGTTGAACTTAAGACCAACTTCATGAAAAAAATGCAGTGCATGGTCGTCAAAAATATGCATTTCCATGTCACCGCTGGAGCATATCCCTCTTCTTCAAAAAGTGGAATCCCGAGCCTATATCGAAGTATCGCACATAATTGCATAGGTCCAATTTTCTGATTAAGCACTTCTATGGGGATAACCAACAAATAATCTTGCGTGTGTTCGGTTTTGTTGTGTTGCCAAAGCGCAATATCACGCTCAAACATGTTAAACCGAGAGGGTAGCTCTTTCTTCACTGCATCAAAGTATTTAATTGCAAAAGAACTCATGGTTATAGGTGTTCAAAGCAAGTTCGAAACTTGGGCTTAGATCAACCAACCCGAAATCACGCAAGATCATGTTCTGTTGGGCAGGGGTCCACACGATAGACGCCAAATAACAATCTTACATCGTATTTTCCATCATATACACACCCAAACAACTATGCTTGATGGGGAAAGTGGATAATCTCTGTTGGAGCAAGATGTACCCGGGACCATCACCTGTAATGAGATGCCTTACAAACTGATTTAGATGACTATCAAACAATATTGCGCATCACTTAAGTGTTCGGGCATGGTATTTCTCATTGAGAATAAGTACAACCAAAAGTTTGGTAGCTCTCCAAAACAAAACAAAAATTGGTTTTTGAGACATTTAAATGTATCCCCAAAGATGTACCATCCCGCTGAATAATATATAAAGCTTTCGAAATCATCAAAGTATCTCCAATTAGGGTGTCATCATCTAGGTACCAGGCTTGGAGATCCAAGACACATCGTATCATGATCTTGTTGATTAAGTGGTGTAAGACTAGAGCAAATAACAAGGGACTAAGGGGGCCTCCCTTTTGTACCCCTTTAGCAGATGCAAGAATTTTATCCATATAATATAATCTAGCTGGCTTTGCTAACAAAACTCTACCCACCTGAGATCGAGGGGTACTGCTTTCTGACTTCACACAACATTGAAGTGTGAAGCACCAGATTAAAGGCATTCGAAAAATCAACCAAAAGCATCGATTTGGATCTGTAATTATCGTGCACCTCCAACAACCTATTAACCGAGTGAAGTATCGCTTCACCTCCACATTTCAGACCCACACCAAACTGATAGTCACTCAAGTACGCTTCCATTTCCCCCCTATGTGAGAAGCTGCAACCTTAGGGACCAAACGTCTCCATATGATACCAACGTCTATTGGGCATATGCCTCCACCTGATTTCACCAATGAAGTAAGATGATTTGATGCTATATATTCTCCCAAGGCAGATGGGCATTTCTCCGCCAACCAAATATTCACAATGTCTATGATAGATGTGATCAGATCTTCCGAGAAAGTAGTTGCAGAACAACTAAGTGCATCAATTAGGTGTTGAGAACGTAAGCCATCTCTCCCGCATGAGGTACCCTTGGGAAAGCTCTTTATTTTTCCCAAGACCAAATTACTGGAAGCAACAAAGTCCTCTTGAGTAAAAGAGTCAGTTGGTGAAAAAGCGGGGGTCTAACAACCACACCCAATATTTCGATTAGCAATCTGTATGGACAACTCCGGGTTACTTTCTAGAGAATCAACTAGACTCAATCAGATAGAAAATATCTCAAGGAATTATTATCCCAATCTCTCGATTTGATTTACTCAAGCAAATACAATCTGCGAGTCTTAATCAAAGAGAGATAATTTGGATGGTACCAAAGACCAATATCCAAGTGTCAATCAATTTAAATCAACAACCAATAAGGTCGGATATTCTAATTGATTGAACAATGCACAACCTGTATTATTTCAATTATATAAAAATATAATGCGGTAAAGAAATAACACAGACACCAGAATTTTGTTAACGAGGAAACCGCAAATGCAGAAAAACCCTGGGGCCTAGTCCAGATTAAACATACACTGTATTAAGCCACTACAGACACTAGACTACTCCAAATTAACTTCGGTCTGGACTGTAGTTCAACCCCAACCAATCTCACACTGATCCAAGGTACAATTATGCTCCTACGTCTCTGATCCCAGTAGGATACTGTGCACTTGATTCTCTTAGCTGATCTCACCCACAACCAAGAGTTGCTACGACCCAAAGTCGAAGACTTTAATAAACAAATCTGTCTCACACAGAAAAGTCTATAAGATAGATAAATTCGTCTCCCACGAATAAACCTATGAGTTTTGTTCTGTCTTTTGATAAATCAAGGTGAACAAGAACCAATCAATAAAACCAGACTTATATTCCCGAAGAACAGCTCAGTTTTATCAATCACCTCATAATAGTCTTAATCAACGCAGCGAAAAAAATATATTGTGGAATCACAAACGGTGAGACGAAGATGTTTGTGATTACTTTTATATCTTGCCTATCGGAGATAGAAATCTCAAGACAATTATTACAATTATACTCGTACGATATAAACAACAAGATCAGATCACACAACTACGATAAAAGTAGTATCGGTCTGGCTTCACAATCCCAATGAAGTCTTTAAGTCGTTAATATGGTTTTAGAAGAAGAAAACCAAAGGTTAACGGAGAATCGTCTATAGATTAGCAAACTAGTATCACACAGAATGTGTGGGGATTAGGTTTCCCAGTTGCTAGAGTTTTCCCTTATATAGTCTTTCAAATCAGGGTTTGCAATCAATGTTAGCTTAGTAACAAAGCATTCAATATTCACCGTTAGATGAAAACCTGATTAGATACAAGCTAATATTTATCAACTGTTAGATCGAAAACATAGCTTGTTATACACACATGTACTTGAAGATTTTGGGTTTGTGTAACTGTACCCAAACTTGTACATTAGTTGGTTCAACACTAGTTAACCAAATGGTTAGCCAAATGATAACTTTCATATCAACCATATTCTTCTTCACCATAACTAGTACAAATGACTCAAATGAACTAGTTAGAAAGTTGTTCAATTGCTATGAGATCTCATGTATTATACAAAACACAATTGAAGCAAAAACGATGTGATTCACTCGAATCGATTCATGAACTATAAATATACGGTTTGCAAAAGCATTCCTTAGTTTATTAAGATAAGTTCACAAACATCATTTTTAGACATAACCTACTCAAGTTCGCAGACTTGGTTCGCGGACTCAAGTTAACCGGTTGGAGTTTACAAACTCCCGCATAAATTCTCGGGTCGAGAACTTCCGTCAGTTCACGGACTGAAACTGATCTACAACTCCGGCAGAAATTCTCGGGTTCGAGAACTACGCCAGTTCGCGGACTGAGTTGATGGCTAACAAACTTCGGTTCAAGCAATAAGGACTTATACATATATGGGTTACCACAACAATGTCTATATCCTCCAATGGTTATATTGTCTATACTCTCATTTTAATCATTGACACATTCTCAGAGGCCGTTATATAGTTGTTATTCACATATTATTTTTCGTCAGAGCGATTTCCAAAATGGTTGAAACATAACATGACTTCCGTCACTAGGTAAAGATGAACTTGGCTAAAGAGAAAGCTTTACCAACACATATTTCGAAAAATAGATAAGCGAGATATACTCAGCTCGAAATGACATATGTGTATAATCTTAGTCTATATAGTAATACGAATTTTGTCCCAAGATAGGAGATAGAGTAAATATACTTTTGAGTGATAGATAAGTTCAAGTCTCTACATACCTTTTAGTCGATGAAGATCCACTGGTTCCTTGAGTAGTCCTTCATCTTGTATGATGATCTCCATGGAGTTATTGAGCTCAACTACACTTTCTATCCTAGTCCGAGACCTTAGCTATGGTAGACTAGAAATCAAGACTTTAGAGTTTTCCAGACTAACATTGACAAACATGCTTGAGATAGAAACACATGCGAGTTCGACCGAGCAATGCTCTAACAATCTCCCCCTTTGTCAATTTTAGTGGCAAAACTATTAATACATATGGAATACAAAAAATATATAAATAAACTTTGTAGATCCTATTCCACATGTCTAATCTTCAACAACACTCGAAATCTTCGTCACTTCCAAGTAGTCCAATGATCCCAAAGGTTGTAAGTTTAATATCATCGTTGTTGAAAATCCGTAGCTATAACAATGAGAAAATAAGAGTTCTCAATCATTGTTATACAGTGTCATAATATTATTACACAGCGTCAAAGTCCAATTGCATCACAACTTTAACAACAATACTATGGTGATCTTCACTTCCCCTTAGTCAATACTCCATCTCACATGGAAACCACTCCCCCTTACATAATGATACGAAAACCATATGTATTTGTAGTATGAACTACATATTAATTCTACCCCTTTTTGTCAATAAAATTGGCAAAGGTACAAGAACGGGATCCTAATGAAATTTCCGTAAGAGACATTTCATGACCAAAGGTAAATGTATATCATCTTGTTTAGATGCAGTCATAAAGCCGAAGCTAAATGCATTCATCAAGGAGTTTATACAAGATAACCCCTATAATATTCCACAGCCGCACTCCCAACAAAGATTTGGCAATTAAGCACAAGTTCAAAAGAACTCTACCCCATAAAATGTCATTCCCAAGGGAACAACAAGAGCGACCTTAATTTCAAAAGAAAGGAAGGATTTTGAACAAAACACACTACAGAAAATCAACCTATGTGAATCAAACTCAAACATGGCGTAGACCTACTGGAGTTCCAAATCAATTTCCCAAAAGATCGAGATAAGCACAGGGGAAAGAGTTACGGAAATATCTAATGAACTGAAACAATACCAATATACTGCCGTAAGTGCTGAAAAGTGGTAGTGTCTAATGGTTTGGTGAGAATGTCTGCCAATTGTTGTTCGGAAGGCATAAATTCCATATTTATGATACCATTCTCATAAAGATCTCGAATAAAATGGTACCTTATGTCAATGTACTTCATTCTTGAGTGCTGATAGGTGTCTAAAACACCTTGATATTTATCTATTGCTTATGCTTTCTTTGCTATGTTTTCTTGTAAATTATGCATTTTATGTTTGATTTTGAGTTTTAGGTACTTTGGAGCAAAAGAAGAAGAAACATCGCTTAAAAGGGCTAAAGTTTCATTTCATGTGCAACTACTGGTGGAGGCGAATTATCTCTCATTATTTTCCTTTATTTCTTCATCTCTGAAAGGTATGACGGCTTTAGTGATGCGAGTTTTGTCTGAAAAGCATGGCAACCTTAGTGATGAAATTGAAGAAAAGAAGTGAATATGAGATGTAAGAGATGGTTGATCGAGAAACTACTAAAAGCACCCAGAAAAGTGTTAAAGGCACCCCCAGAAATGTCCCAGAAGAGTCGCTAAAGGTGCCCGGAGGAGTTGATAAAGGCACCCAGGATTTTTCACTATCTACAGCCTAAAATTCATCTTCGTACCCCACAAATCACTATTCACAGCCCAAAGATTATTAAATACACCCCCAAATGCTAAAGGAACCCCGAACTAGATAAGGGGTAGTCATCTTCAACCTTTTGAATTTGAATTTTGGCGGGAAAAATGGGTTTTTATGTAACAGAATTAGGTTGAAGATTTGAAGGCGTTATACTGAGATTAAATGGCTGAAACTTAATGGGTTTGCTCCCTTAAGCTTAATTGGGATGTTAATGATCTTATATTGAGTTAAAATTGGCCAGATAATCGAAATTTCAACAACAGAGGATTCACGGTTTGAAAATATTTTGGCGGGAAATTTTGGCAGCGGAAGAACTGAATTAGGGTTGAGATTTTGATCGAGTTATAGGGAGACTAAAGGGATGAAATCGATTGGATTTACTTCCAAGGCCTAAACAAGCTTGGTATAGTCGTTTAAGTAAACCCAAATTGGCTAGAACTCGGATTGGAGACTAAACAGGGTACAGGGTTTTGGTTTGAAATAATACTCACCTGCGTATTCTTCTGATTTGGATTTGGCCGTGATTTCATAGGATTTTATCATGGAATTGGGTTGATTTAAGCCTGTTAGGATCAAACAGGGTTGGTAAGAGTCTTATTTTCGCAGGAGAAGGAAGATTTTCTTGAAACAGGGAAGTTACAACTCTATATGGAAGATACGTGGGATTATATGGAAGATTTATTCCCTGTAGGATTCTATTACGTCATGAAGATAATTTTGAAGGAAAGAGATAGCTGGGAAACCGTGTAGATAAGAAAAACTAAGGAAAGAAATCAGTCCCCAAAGGATTATTTCCCGTGAACAAAAGAAAATAAAAATGGAAGATAACTTGGGAGATAATTTAGCTTGAAGTATATAAAAGGGTTGTACGAGTTCCAAAAGGGATATACGGATACTTTGGAGAAGAATAGAGAAGCTTAGAATCATAGAACAAGAAGTTTCTAAAAGTTGTTGCTGCTATCAAAAACTCAAGAACACCAAGAATAATAAACTGTCAGGGTCAGTCGCAGAAACTGCCGCAGTTCAACAGCAGAAAGCTTATATCGCAGTGCAACAGCAGAAAACGTGTATCGTTTCTTAACGACAGAAGGCTTATATCGTTTACTGCAGAATCATTGTAAGCTTATTTATATCTATTTGAATACAATGATTAATGAAATTTTCTTCAATTTTGATTCTATGAGTAGCTAAATTTATTCTCTAGGGTTTTGGAAGAAGCTATTTTTGATGTGTAATATTTAGTAATTAATTTCTTTGGCATATTTACTCCAAAATTGTGTTTTAATTTGTCTAAAAATTCTCTCTTCTTTACATGCTTCGTAAAAACTGTGTTGGGTAGTTTCTATCGTTATTTTATAAGAGAAGGAGGATTAGGCCTTAGAATAGTGATGAGAGTCATAAAAAAAAAAAGAGCTTGTAACGTTATATTTTCCAAAGCATGAGATTGAGTTCGAAAATTGTTTTGAGTAAAATAGGAGTAATTTGTCAAAGGAACTATTATTGAGTTTACAAACATTAGAAGTAGTGGAATCCAAAACCCTAGAATTTTCTCTCCTTGGTAAACAAAAATCAATTTTAATTAATTTGGCTTAGTATTTTCTTCTAATAATCAAAAACCAAATCTTCATAAAAGTCCGAGTGAACGACAACCTTCTTACCACTATCAAAACTACATCAGTTTTTGGTGCCGCCGACGCGGACTTGCCTTTAGGTTAGGTTTTAGATTTCTTTTATTCTTTTTGTAAATATTTTGGTAGTTTAGAATTATTTTATTTTCTTTGATTTTACGTTGGGTATCTTTTTAGCTTTTGTGTGCAGGTTTAATTTGACATTTATTGGAGAATAAAACTGGACACCAAAAAGGTAAGTAAAGATATTCCAATTTTATTTTTTATTTTTCCCTTTTCTGTAAATATTGATATTTGGTAGATTTTTATTTTATTTGTACATAGTTAATTTAGGATTCTTTTTTATTTTTTTGTAAATATTTTATTTATTTATTTATTTAAAAAAAAAAAAACATGCACACACCAATTGCATCGTCAGACACCGAATTTTAGGAAAACTCGTGGTTTAGTACGGTGAACCCTCTGGGCGTTATCATCCGAAACACCACAAGCCTTAGCCCAGTACCGTTGACCAGTCTTTGACTGTAGGTATATTCTTCTTGAGGTAACCTGAGCCTACCTGTTTTAGTCGACCCTGCATTTGCATGTGCACAAAAATGTCGAATTGGTATTATAAAGACCAATATTATGATTATTCGACTGAGTATCAAAATGGACAATATCCGTACTATGACCGAAGTGTGGATAGTACTTGGGACTACTACCGACCTTATGAAGGTTATGGTTCTTACCATGGTGATCTCAATTACTATTTGCAAGTCCACCAATCATATGAACGGGCGAATGAGCAATATTATAATGACAGAAATGAGAGTTCTGCATCTTTAGAGTATTTGATCAAACAATTGGGACCAGTTCCTGATGAATATAAAACTATTTCCATAGAAGATGCACTCAAACAATATGAATTATCAAGTCTTTCTTTACAGGAATCACTTAAGAAGTTGAACAAAACTGTATGTGAATATGAAATAAGAATGAATAAACTGTGTGAGACTCTTAATAATCAGGAGGACCAAAATGCACCTAAGGCTATTGCTCATAATGAAATTGAATTCCAAAATAGTGTTACCCTTGATAATACATATAATTATTCACCTAATTTAGAGGATGAGGTTAGATCAGAAAACACTGAATGTTTAGAAAAGGTTCAATCATCCTCGTATTGTTATGATGATGAGGATAGTGTCGATGAAGAATTTGAAATATATAGTCATAGTGACGAAGAAATTGTTACACTAATTGAGCCATATGATTGTAATGTTATTTCTAGTTCAAATCCTAATAATGTTAATAATTATTCACCTGTTCAAAAGGACGGGTATTTGACTAGGGATACCATTGTTTTAGATGGTGTAGTATATTATTGTGATTATGAAGCTGATGATGGCTTAGAGGAAAGAGTTTATCCTGAGACTAGTGTTTTAGAGTCTAGTGATTCGGAAACAATAGTCCCTTCTGATGATTATAGAAATGTAGAACCACACGATTACAACCTAGAAGAAATAAAAGACCATTTTCCTAAATCTGATAATTTAGAAATTAAGGAAATTGTGACTAGTTTATCCAAGGATATAGACAACCCTAGGTTTGGGTGTGAATATCATTCTCCCCGTGGTTTACCCTTGACTCTTACAAAGGTCCCTAATTTGGGACTTAATGTATGTGCCTCTACCATCTTAAGAGACTATCTTCATGCACGTTTTCATGAACCTAGTTATGTCCAAAAAGAGACTCAGTTGATAGAAACCCATCATATGGTTGATGTGGTTAACCCGGTCCACGATACCATAATTGACTTTGTCGTCCCACCAAGATTTTATTTACCAAATGTGGGAGTATCTCGATTTGAAATGTGCCATTATCTAGTTTTTGTAACTAAACCTAATTATTTTAGGAAACTAGAATCGTCGACACATTTTCTTAAGAATGACCATCACTTTCATTATGGTCAACTATGTAAGTCAAATCAAATTGACTTTAAGGATCCACAATTTTTCAGGTTATTATTATGGGCTTCTAAGTTTTTACTTGAGTTTTTCCAGACTATACAACCTGATCCCCAGGATCCTTCTTATGAGGAAACTCAGCCAATGAAAACATTTTATTTAGACCCCTTCATAGAACCTGAGCCCGAACCACAACTAGATGTAGTTGTCTTAAAAGGAAACTAGATAAGGGTGTGCGTTATTTGATCATTTTCTTGGCATTCCTTTTATTTGCGGTAGCTTTATTCAGTTTTGATAACCCACATAGGTTTCGACTATTGCTATATGATTTTATGTGGTGACTAATTCTACCAACGTCTGGCTGAAGACACTAAACTTAGTGCTAATGGGAGCCAACCCACACATGGTGATATTAAGGTCCCTATGGAGGACCCTGCTGTTGTTGTATATTGTTTTTATTTTATTTTATTTCTTTCTTTCTCCCATGGAAGGATTGCAACGCTTCATCCAGGTACTATCTTTCTGACTTACCTCTTTATTCCTCTTATTACTTATATTTTTGGTACTGCACTTTAATTTGAAACATTGAGGAGAATGTTAGATTTAAGTTTGGGGATGAGGGAAAAACTTTTAGTTAGTTTTAAATTTATATAAAAAAAAAAAAACAATAATACAAAAATACAAAAATTAAAAAATTAAAAAATAATACAAAATAAAAACTTAAGAGTCTAGAAATTTGTGCCAATTTAGGATGACACTAACCAGTATAAGTGGATGGAAACATCTTGGTTGTAGGAGTTAAGGAACCCAATAATAGAGTCTATTCATGAAAAGACAGAGTTCATGTGTTACAATGGAATCATCACACTACGTTCTGTTTTTATTTTATTTGAAAAATTATATGTTTCTTTAAGTGATTTGGTGGGGCCCGACACATCGAATTGTTACCACCGCCAGATGGAATAGAGTAATTGAGTTACTAAATAATAAATAGACCATACCAATCAGACCAAACGAAGAAAAAACACACACTTGGGAATAGCAATATGTGTGTGTTTTCCCTGTCTCCGTCGCCTAAACAAGCGTGGAACGCAGGATCCATGGGAACTATCATGTAATCTGCTGACAAGAACCATGTGCTTAGATCCAAAATATCAAATCATGCAGTCAAAAAATAAATAAAAAGTTTATTATTATGCA
Organism: Papaver bracteatum; assembly: GCA_023529315.1. Taxonomy (NCBI): domain Eukaryota; kingdom Viridiplantae; phylum Streptophyta; class Magnoliopsida; order Ranunculales; family Papaveraceae; genus Papaver; species Papaver bracteatum. The sequence continues at coordinate 1,585,284 of JAJJWX010005371.1, forward strand.
ATAAAATTATCGACCATTGGTTCCCTTGTATATGCCAGTGAGTTGATCTAGAATTGAGATTATCGACCGTTGGTTCCCTTGTATATGCCAAGCGTGTTGATATTAGTCCAGACTAGTATCTCAATCCATTAGGATTCATAGGTTCATCTTGGCGGAGGCCTTCAGACAGATATGAGAAACATCGTTGACCTTAAGAAAACATTGTTTTGAACTATCTATCTCTATAATCCATCTTCTTAATCTATTCATTTGTGTGATTCCAATTATTGATGTCCATAGTGCGATTATTGATAGAACTCTGTCACTTATATATATGAATATGACTCGCATCCGGGTACTTTCTCGTGTGATCAATGAAAGTAGGCCAACCAAGGAGACTCTTTAGTGTCATTCCTGAGTTATTCATAGATAGCTAGAGTTTGGAATAAAAGGTTTTGTAAGTACACCTCTGGTAAACCTTCCCGAGACTATAAATCGGCCACTAGGGTCACCTAGGGGTTTAAAGGATTGTTATACGTGCTAAGTGTGACCGTATCCTCGACGAGATGGAGTTGTAGGTTTTAAAATTAGTTTTGTTTTATTTGCTCGAGGACTAGCAAAGTCCAAGTGTGGGGGAATTTGATAGGTGTCTAAAACACCTTGATATTTATCTATTGTTTATGCTTTCTTTGCTATGTTTTCTTGTAAATTATGTATTTTATGTTTGATTTTGAGTTTTAGGTACTTTGGAGCAAAAGAAGAAGAAACATCGCTTAAAAGGGCTAAAGTGTCATTTCATGTGCAACTACTGATGGAGGCGAATTATCTCTCATTATTTTCTTTTATTTCTTCATCTCTGAAAGGCATGACGGCTTTAGTGATGCGAGTTTTGTCTGAAAAGCATGACAACCTTAGTGATGAAATTGAAGAAAAGAAGTGAATATGAGAGGTAAGAGATGGTTGATCGAGAAACTACTAAAAGCACCCAGAAAAGTGTTAAAGGCACCCCCAGAAATGTCCCAGAAGAGTCGCTAAAGGTGCCCGGAGGAGTTGATAAAGGCACCAAGGATTTTTCACTATCTACAGCCCAAAATTCATCTTCGTACCCCACAAATCACTATTCACAGCCCAAAGATTATTAAATACACCCCCAAATGCTAAAGGAACCCCGAACTGGATAAGGGGTAGTCATCTTCAACCTTTTGAATTTGAATTTTGGCGGGAAAAATGGGTTTTTATGTAACAGAATTAGGTTGAATATTTGAAGGCGTTATACTGAGATTAAATGGCTGAAACTTAATGGGTTTGCTCCCTTAAGCTTAAATGGGATGGTAATGATCTTATATTGAGTTAAAATTGTCCAGATAATCGAAATTTCAACAACAGAGGATTCACGGTTTGAAAATATTTTGGCGGGAAATTTTGGCAGCGGAAGAACTGAATTAGGGTTGAGATTTTGATCGAGTTCTAGGGAGACTAAAGGGATGAAATCGATTGGATTTACTTCCGAGGCCTAAACAAGCTTGGTATAGTCGTTTAAGTAAACCCAAATTGGCTAGAACTCGGATTGGAGACTAAACAGGGTACCGGGTTTTGGTTTGAAATAATACTCACCTGCGTATTCTTCTGATTTGGATTTGGCCGTGATTTCATAGGATTTTATCATGGAATTGGGTTGATTTAAGCCTGTTAGGATCAAACAGGGTTGGTAAGAGTCTTGTTTTCGCAGGAGAAGGAAGATTTTCTTAAAACAGGGAAGTTACAACTCTATATGGAAGATACGTGGGATTATATGGAAGATTTATTCCCTGTAGGATTCTATTACGTCATGAAGATAATTTTGAAGGAAAGAGATAGCTGGGAAATCGTGTAGATAAGAAAAACTAAGGAAATAAATCAGTCCCCAAAGGATTATTTCCCGTGAACAAAAGAAAATAAAAATGGAAGATAACTTGGGAGATAATTTAGCTTGAAGTATATAAAAGGGTTGTACGAGTTCCAAAAGGGATATACAGATACTTTGGAGAAGAATAGAGAAGCTTAGAATCATAGAACAAGAAGTTTCAGAAAGTTGTTGCTGCTATCAAAAACACAAGAACACCAAGAACAATAAACTGTCAGGGTCAGTCGCAGAAACTGCCGCAGTTCAACAGCAGAAAGCTTATATCGCAGTGCAACAGCAGAAAATGTGTATCGTTTCTTAACGACAGAAGGCTTATATCGTTTACTGCAGAATCATTGTAAGCTTATTTATATCTATTTGAATACAATGATTAATGAAATTTTCTTCAATTTTGATTCTATGAGTAGCTAAATTTATTCTCTAGGGTTTTGGAAGAAGCTATTTTTGATGTGTAATATTTAGTAATTAATTTCTTTGGCATATTTACTCCAAAATTGTGTTTTAATTTGTCTAAAAATTCTCTCTTCTTTACATGCTTCGTAAAAACTGTGTTGGGTAGTTTCTATCGTTATTTTATAAGAGAAGGAGGATTAGGCCTTAGAATAGTGATGAGAGTCATAAAAAAAAGAAGAGCTTGTAACGTTATATTTTCCAAAGCATGGGATTGAGTTCGAAAATTGTTTTGAGTAAAATAGGAGTAATTTGTCAAAGGAAATATTATTGAGTTTACAAACATTAGAAGTAGTGGAATCCAAAACCCTAGAATTTTCTCTCCTTGGTAAACAAAAATCAATTTTAATTAATTTGGCTTAGTATTTTCTTCTAATAATCAAAAACCAAATCTTCATAAAAGTCCGAGTGAACGACAACCTTCTTACCACTATCAAAACTACATCAAGTGCTTAACGGGATTTTCAGTAATTCGAATCGCACTTGAGTTATCACAAAAGATCTTCATTATTCCAGTATCAACTTCATAGTCAGCCAACATTTGTTTCATCCATAGAAGTTGAGTACAACGTGACCCGGCAGCAATATACTCTGCTTCGCATGTAGACAGGGATTGTGAATTTTGTTTTTTACTGTGCCAAGCAACAAGATTCAATCCTACATAGTAGAAACCCCCTAATATACTCTTTATATCTTCTACACATCCTACCCAATCAACATCAGAATAAGCGGATAGGGCAGTGTTAGTATCAAAATTGTAGGATAGACGATATCCGACAGTGTGATTGACATATTGTATGATCCTTTTTGCAGCTACAAGATGAGATTCCTTTGGATTAGCTTGAAACCTGTCACAACAACCAGGACTAAAAGAAATATCAAGTCTAGTAGATGTTAGATATAAAAGGCTTCCAATAATAGATCGATACAACTTTTAATCTACCTTTACTCCTTTCTCATCTCTATGCAGTTTACCAGTAGTAGGCATAGGTGTCAATTTTGGAGAAGACTTATCCAAGCCGAATCTTGTCACAAGATCCCTTGCGTACTTTTCTTGGGATAAGTAAATTCCATCCTTATGTTGTTGAATTTGTAATCCTAAAAAGAATTTTATTTCACCAACATTGCTTATTTCAAATTCTCTAGCAAGTGAAACTTGAAAATCCTTTGCTAGCTTCTCAGAAGTTGACCCATAGATTATATCATCTACATAGACTTGAGCAATGACAACGTTTTTCCCACTCTATTTGGTAAACAAGGTCTTATCAGCTCCACCTCTTGAAAAACCTTTCCTAATAAGAGAAGTGGTAAGTTTTTCAAACCGGGATCTAGGTGCTTGTTTTAACCCATATAAAGCCTTTTTGAGTTTGAGAACATGATCTAGAAAATCACAGTTTTCAAACCCTTTTGGTTGAGCAACATAGACTTCTTCTTTTAAAATCCCGTTTAGAAACACAGATTTTACATCCATCTGGAAAAGATTAACCTTGAGAAAAAAAGCATGAGCTAATAGAAGTCTAATGGACTCAAGGCGTGCCATATGTGCAAAGGTTTCGTCAAAATAGATACCATCAATTTGTGAATATCCTTGAGCGACAAGTCTGGCCTTATTTCTAATAATTGTGCCATATTCATCAGACTTATTCTTAAATATCCATTTGGTACCAACAATATTAACATTGGAGGGACAATGCACGAGTTCCCATACGTCTTGTCTTTGAAATTGATTTAACTCTTCATGCATTGCATTTACCCATGCGGGATCGCTAAGAGATTCATCAATATTTCTCCGTTCTACAAGAGACAGATAACAACCAAAATTACAAATATTTTGAAGTTTTCCTCTTGTGCTAGCTGGAGAATCTCTTCCTCCAATAATACTGTTTGGATTATGATTCCATTGAACCCAGAGGTGTCGTGGAGGGACACGTTCTTGTTCTTCAGGAGCGGCTTGATCAGAGTTCTTCTCCTCGTCACTAGAAATATCAGGATCAGTAACAGTTGGGATAACTTCAACTGATTCAGGTATTTCTTTGACTTTCTCAGCAGGAGAATTGTCATGATGAAAATTTCTGATATCATCGATGATAACATTAGCAGATTCCATCATGACTTGGGTTCTGAGATTGAATACTCGGAAACCACGACTATCAAAAGCATAGCCAAGAAAGATACCTTCATCACTTTTGGTGTCAAATTTCCCTCTTTGTTCTCGATCTTTTAGAATGTAACACTTACTACCAAACACTCTAAGATAGTGCAAGTTGGGTTTTCTACCGTACCACAACTCATAAGGAGTGTTGAGGGTTTTTGATCTTAAATAGACACGGTTGATCAAATAACATGCTGTGAAAACAGCTTCTCCCTAAAACCTTAAAGGTAGATTTTTGTTATGGAGCATTACCCTGACCATTTCCTGAATATTCATGTTCTTTTTCTCGGCGACTACATTAAAATACATGTTTGGAGATCCTTAGAACGCATACATGCCTATTGGAAGCATTATGGCCTTCATTTTCCCAGATATATTCTTCTTGTGCTACAATAAGATCCTCAATTAGGATTTGGTGGACATGATCTTGTTTATTTAACAAATATCCAAATAGGTAGGATCGAAATTATGATTATTTGATGCACGCACTTCTTCATCACTAGTAGAGTCCTTATCGGGGCTATAAAGTTTCATTTTGCAAAGAAAATCACAAACCCTAGTTGTTTTTTTCCCCTCTACTTCTTCTTCTTTTCCAAACCTTAGAAGAAAATATGAATTTCTACCCTAATACTAACATTATAATCAAATTCAACCACTAATTAATTTTAATTACTAACTTATTTAATAATTATTAATGAACAAGGGCATATTAGACATTAACATAAATAGGTGGAGAAGGGGTTTTTAAAATTAGATCCTGATAACCGCTTTTTGTCTTTTAGTGATAGGATTTAAATAATATTTGTAAGCCTCAAAGGCTCAAGGTAAACCATTAACTCCCAAATCGTGTCCATCGAATTGGACGCTACCGGAAGTAATTTTTTAGATAAATCCCGGAGTACTAATCGACCAACACGAAAGTAACTAAGTACACTACAAGTGTAGTATAAATGCTCGATCGATGTATTCCCCATGGTCTGCCCAGCATCATGCTTACTGTCGAGTGGAGATTGAAAACATAGTTAAGAAGAAAATAAAAAAAATATTGCGGCACAATAAATATTCAAGGATTAATTGGGGGCCCTAAAAAATAATTAGGGGCTTCACCAAATTTATGCCCACACCAAAAATTATAGGGGGCTTTCACAATGAGGGTGAAAGTGTGATTTTACCCTTACTTTAAAATTAATAGGGTCGTTTATTTATTAATAAGGTCGTTAGTCGTTAACTAATTTTTCTTCATAATAATTTTAATAGGGTCGTTTGTGTTTTTATTAATATGGTCGTTAACTAATTTTTTGTACTAAGGTAAGAGTCGTTATAAATATGTAAATAGAGTCGTCCATTTATAAAAACACAAACGACCCTATTAAGTCGTCCAGTATAGAAGCTAAGACACCAGGTCGTTAGCTAAAATGTAAATAGAGTCGTTCACAAAAAGATAGACTTATAACGACTCTAGATGACCTACAAAAGGGAGTCGTCAATATTTTCAAAATTGATTGACGATTTTTCATAACTGCACATTAGAGTCGTCCATTTATTCAAACCTGAATGACGATTTTTCATACTACAGATTAGAGTCGTTTATTTTTGTGACAAATAACTAACGACTCTTAAGGGTCGTCAGTTTAATAAACTCCCGACCTAACAACTCTAACACTGAGCTGCTGCATAGTGACCATGAATCGACAACTTGGAGCACCATTCATGCTATTTGAAGAGTATAGGAAGTTTAACTGATTGTTTAGAGCTTTGGGTTCTTCATTTTGAGTATTGGTTCGATCATTTTGAGCAAAAGGATCTTCATTTGCAACCATTTTAACCTAAATTTCCCCCCAAAACTCACTTTCTTCCTCTCTATCCAACACAAAAACACAATTTTTCTATTATCTAAACTAATTAACAACTAATCTAACTTAACTAATCAACTAAATTAACACTAATGGTTTGGGGTAGTTTAGCCATTTCGAAAAATTGGGATAAGGGGTAACCCCAAAATGTTATTGGGAGACCAACTAGTAAGGCTCCCGATTATTTTTTGTGTTCCCCAATTAATCCTTGTAAATATTCAGTTATAGTTTCTTCTTTCTTTTTAGCGAAACTTCAAAATTTTGCTCCTTTGCCACGTAAACCATAAACGTACTCGATATTGAGAAAGTAATGTTTTTGACGGTAGGCTATAAGTCGGTATAGTCAGAGATGAGTGTTCCCTAGCTAATTAATTACATGTATAAATGTTTTTGAGTCGTAGCAGCTCAATTTTACAGAGAACACATTTTTTTACATATTCTTCTTTTTGGTGAAAGAATGGCAAAGATCTTTTTTTTCCCTTTTGATATAAGAATAGGCAGGGCCATAATTTGATAGATGAGATTTTTCATGATTACTAAAGGCGGGCATGAATATTATTAGATGGGCTAGTACCATTCCAATAATCGAATGATCATCGATCAAAAAAAATAAATAATCGAATGATCAAAATTGATTATAATGTTTTCTCACATTGCTAATATTAATAGAGCAAAGGGCACCCAAATTACACCTTTTGTGGAAAGGTGCGGGCAGGGAATTGCTAATATTAATAGAGGAAGAAATCGTTAAAAAGGTGACAAAAATATGCTTTCCTCACTCGCTCGACCAGGTGAGTCAAGTCTGCCCGTTTTATTCCCAATCTACCCTTCCTGGTGGGGGTCTAAAAAAATTTAAGTGGGTACGACACTAGCAAATTCGTGTAATATAAATTGGGTACCTTGAAACTACTGGCTGAACAAATTGTTTTGGTACCTCTGTAATAGAGGTAGTATATATTTTATTGGGTACTTGTAAATTATGGGCAACAACCGTGTTGTTTGTTTTACATAATACCGACCAAAATATTGGATCCCCTTTAAGGTGATGATCATGAAGCCATTGATGTCCTTGGCTATACTCCAGATGCAAAAACGCAACTTGTAATGGAATTAGAAAACTTATTCGAGCCAAAAATGGCGATAATGGTGGGAAAAGATTTCTAACATGTTTTAGCCCCATTTGTGATTACATTGAGTGGTTCAACAACCATTGCTTAAAATACGGTCACAATGGCAGAAACTCTTATCCTTAAAATACCAGTAAACTCTTATCCTAGTTACTGAGTGGTTGTGTGACCAACGTTAATTTGCTCTTATTTTACTTTCATTGTGACCTAAGCGTATTTTACTTTCATTGTGGAACAACCAATGGGGCTAGTTGGTCACCCGATATTTTACGTTGTGACCAACCAGTTTAACCGTATTTTACTTTCATTGGTGGAGTTAATCACCCGATAGTTGTAACCTAAGCAAAGCGTATTTTACTTTCATTGTGACCAACTAGCGTATTTTTACTGAGTGGTTCAATGGCAGAAACTCTTATCCTTCATGGAACACTAGTTGGTCACAATGACATGGTCACAGCCATTGCTTGTCTAATCGACAACCCCAACATGATCGTTTCATCATCTCGTGACAAGTCAATCCTTGTTTGGACTCTTAACAAAAAAGAAGGTAATTACGGAGTTCCTAAATTTCGACTTACTGGTGGCCATTTTGTTCAAGATGTTGCTTTATCATCTGATGCTCATTTGTAGTATCTGGTTCATGGGATGGTGAACTTCGTCTTTGGGATCTCAGCACTGGTGTTACTGCACATAGATTCATTGGTCATAGTCATACTGATGATGTATTATGAGTTGCTTTTTCTACTGATAATACTGAGATTGTTTCTGCTTCAAGGGATTGTTCGATTAAGGTGTGGAATACTCTGGGTGAATGTAAGCATACGATTCAGGATGGTGATTCACATACTAACTGTGTGAGTTGTGTAAGGTTTATTCCTGAAAACTCTTGAACCAACTATTGTTTCTGCTTCATGGGAGAAGACTGTCAAACTTTGGAATTTGACCAACTGTACGTTGAGAAATACTTTAGCTGGACATGGGGGGCATGTGAGCATTGTTTCCGTTTCACATGATGGTTCTTTATGTGCAAGTGGTTGTATTGATGATGTTATTTTGTTTTCGGATTTGGCTAAGGGTAAGAAATTGGATTTCACTTGATGCTGGTGGTATGATCCATGGTTTGTGTTTTAATCCAAATAGATACTGGATTTGTGCTGCTACTGAGGAAGTTGTTAAGATTTGGGATCTTGAGACTAGGAGTGTCCTTCAAGATTTGAAGATTGAACCTGAGTTAGGAAAGAGCAAGATAGTTTAATGCTCAAGCGTGAACTGGAGTTCGGACAGAAGTAGTCTTTTCACTGGGTATGCAGATGGCACCATTAGAGTTTTGGGTTACTAAACGAGCTTCTTGTAAACCTTGTGGTATATCTTTCTGATCCATATTATATTGATCTTTATGGAAGACACTAGGATGCATTTATGTCTTCATCTTCATGTATTTTCAGGAGTTACATTGCTTGTTTTGGAAAAATGATCTATGCATCGGACATGTCTTGAATTGGTGCAAACCATCACCGCAACCGTAACAGCTCCCTTTCAACTTCACCGCCATTGAAATCACCAGGTCAGTTGCATCATTGAACCACTCAAAGTAATCACAAATGGGGCTAGAACATGTTAGAAATCTTTTCACACCATTATCGCCATTTTTGGCTCGAATAAGTTTTCTAATTCCATTACAAGTTGCGTTTTTGCATCTGGAGTACAACCAAGGACAATCAATGGCTTCATGATCATCGCCTTAAAGGGGATCCAATATTTTGGTCGGTATCATGTAAAAAAAACATCACGATTGTTTCCCATAATTTACAGGTACCCAATAAAATATATACTACCTCTATTACAGAGGTACCAAAATAATTTGTTCAGCCAGTCGTTCCTAGGTACCCAATTTATATTACACGAATTTGCTAGTGTTGTACCCACTTAAATTTTTTGGACCCCCACCAGGAAGGGTAGATTGGGAATAAAACGGGAAGACTTGACTCACCTGGTCGAGTGAGTGAGGAAAGCATATTTGTGTCACCTTTTTAACGATTTCTTCCCTGCCCGCACCTTTCCACAAAAGGTGTAATTTGGGTGCCCTTTGCTCATATTAATATCCGTCTTTAGTAACTATGGAATTTTTTAATATTAATATTTACTGTCAAATCCTTATATTCAAAGTTAGTGGAGGAAGTTGGAGTTGATAATTTTCCTCACCTGTTCATTTGGAAGCCGGCAATACCACCGAAGATTAACATCTTAATGTGGTGTTTTATTTACGGTAAACTGAATACAATCAACATCTTGCAACATAAAGGTATGGATCTTCATAATTCATGTGTTCTGTGATGCATTGGTGTAGAATCACAGGACCATTTGTTCTTACATTGTAAGATTGCATATAAGATTTGGTCGAGTCTTCTGCCTAATACAGGTTGGGTTTGGGTTTTACCTGGTTCCATGAGAACTTTGGCAGACAGTTGGCACCATAGCCACTTCTCGCAGTCAGGAAATTATAAATGGGGTTTAATACCAGCAGCGATTGTTAGCACCATTTGGAAAGAAAGAAACTGTAGATGATTTGAGGAACAATATCTCTACAAAACAGATGATGATCTAATTTTGATTGCAAAGTCAGCAGTTTTAGCATGGGAAACAGCAGCAGGTCACCAAATACATGTGAACTTCTCGGATACAGTTTTGAATAACTGGAATTCTATCTTTTTGTAATTTGCTTGATTTTTTTTTTTTTTTTTTTTTGTACCTTCCAATCTACCTATGGTAGAACTCCATGTACATTATTTTAAACTCATTAGATCTTCTCTTTTGATCAAAAAAAAATCCTCAAAGCTTTGTGAAAAAGACATAAGATTTTAGCACAAAAACAACTTATTTTAGTGCAAATTGGTTATTAATTTATTGTTATACTAGGTATCACCGGGGCCTTACGGCCCCGGCTCAACCTCTGATTAGTATTATGTGTCACGTAATCTTTGATAATCAACATGGTTTTTAACTTGGTATATATATATAGATATATGTTCCCCGAAGATAATTTAAAATACCATTAATATATTTATCCAGGCATCTTACAAATATAATCCAACTTATGTTATCTAAGTATCACAATTAATGATTTCAAGATTGTTTACCTTGGTGTGTTTTTTATTCATTGTTTCCAGGATAATTAAATGGTGACCACTAATTTAATGTAAAAAATGACCTTTCAAAGTTAATATAATGTGACCTACGTGTATAATGATGAGCCTTATTATCTAACAAATTAGAACACGAAAGCGTGGTTTGAAACAAAAAAAAATGAAGAATTCCAGTACGTATTTGCTTATTCGAAGAGAAAAACAATCTGCCTTAGCAAAATGTAATTCAGAACGATGTTGGGTTCCTAACCGACAACTATGTCCCATTTCTATTCATGGACAGTATGATTACTTGTTAAATGATATAATTCTCGACACTTAGTACATCTTGTTCTTGATAATAGGTATTCTTGACAACTCTTGACTCTTTACGTATCACAAAGATCAATTTGTACTTATCCATTTTTTTTAAACATCATAAATCTATTGTTCTATTGCTTAACACATCATAAGTGTAATTGGATGCATAATACATCTTGAAATTGGAAATATGCTATCTAATGGGACAACCAATATTTAAAACTCCGCCTATATATGTGGTATGGAGGGACGCTAAAAAAATATTAAATAATCCCTAATCAAAGATAGAAAACTTTCAAAAGTAATCACAATAAAGGCACACACATTTATAGTTTAAATAGCTTAACTTCATGGACAGAACTAAGTTGGAAGTTCAAGTTTTGAGTTCGATCGAAAGATAATCAGATCAAGGAAAACTTTGGAAATCAAATGGTGCAAAAAAAAAAAAAAACAAAGAGAGAAATAAGTGATGACAATATCATGTTTAACAAAAAAAACAAATGATTGAACGAACGAAGCGAAAGAACTCACCACCTGAATAGCTTTACGATTTTAGTGTTGAATATTTTAAGAGATTATATATTGGGTACACACACAAACATTTCCATCTTATGATGCCCGACTTTTCGTAAATGACCAAAATAAGTGCATTTTTTTAAATCTCAGTCTTGTTACTCAAACGCTCATTGAAGGAAATTCAAATAACCGAAGAAAAAGGCAAAGAACCAAGAAGTTTCCAGCCAGGTCCTGGTAAATAACCTTATGGGACAAATGAGTTTGTAAACAACCTTCTCATTGATCTGAAGACTTTCCACTAATGGAAAATGGCGTAATCTCAACCCACCACCGCGACCCTCATCAGCGGTCCATGGACCGTGGACCGGTCAAGACAGTCTAGGATATAATAATTTTTCGGAGCACAACCCAGATGGTTAAAAACAGTCGATGTATAAATATTTTAATTACCCACATGTCCCCGAATTATTAACCCACACTGAGACGGCTATACCTAGTTGAATCAGTGATTCTAGTTTAGGAGGGATATCTAACCCATTTCCCTCCCTTTCTAACCTCGTTAGTATCGATGGATATATATCTCCCCACATCCTCTCTCTCTATCCGTTGGTTCACTCACAGATAAAAAAAGAAAAACTCAGAGAGAAAAAACTAGACATCCTAAAATCTTCTTCTTCTCTCAAACTCCATCAATGAAATCTAATTAACCCCTTATATTAGAAAACCTCATTAAGATTGAACTTTTACATCTTGTGTAGCAACTAGGTTTGATTTTCAAAATCATCAGGTAAATCTACAATTTGGGTTTTTCGATTGAAATTATTTTTTTTCCTTCTCTTTTTCTGTTACTATCGATTTCCTTCATGAGTTTTAACAATTAGTGTTTTGTTTGTTTGTTTCAGGTAAATCTCAACAGTTTCAGCTGTAGTTCAGATACGGTACAATTAGGGTTTTTTGATTGAAGTTATCTTTTGCTTTTATTTTTTCTTGTAATGAAAGAATTCGTTCATGGGGTTTTAATTTTTAGTGTTTCGTTTGTTGATTTCAGGTAAATCTCAACAATTTCAGTGGTAGTTCAAACAAGGTATAGTTAGGGTTTCTGATTGAAGTTATCTTTTTCCTATCTTTTCTTTTAAATGATCGATTTCCTTCACGGGGTTTTAACAATTAGTGTTTTATTTTTTGATTTCAGGTAAATATCACCATTTTCAGTTGTAGTTCAAATCTTCATCAGGTACAGTTAGGGATTTGGATTTAGATTTAAGTTATCTTTTTCTTTTACTGGTCGATTTTGTTCAAGGGGTTTTAACAATTGTTGTTTTCTTGGTTGATTTCAGGTAGTTACAACTTAAGTTGGAATTCTGTTTTTCACCAGGTATAGCTGATTTGATAGTTGGTTAATTTATGAGTTTAAATCTAGTATGTGGATCATGTATTAGGGTTAGTTAAGTTATGTTGTTGATTTGGTTTGTGTATCATATTTTGGGTTTTGTGTTGCTTGAACAGAATTATGTTTCAGGTTTGTAACCCTTTGAGTATAGTTACCCATGTGTTAATGCTTCTCTTATATTGTTTTAGATAGTACTCATGTGTTAATGCCTGCTATTCTATATAGCCTTTACTGATGTCATGTGAATTTTTTTGCAATTCAAGGTGACTTTGTAGTAGTGTTTGTCTAGTTTTTGTAGACCTAAAACTACCCCATCCCATTGTAGACTCAAGATTTAATTTTAAGTTCTTTATTGAGATCAATATTTAGATGTCCTAATTATAATTTTATTAAGCCCCATCGGTCCAGTCATTTGAATACCAGTTTCATTATAGTTTGGCATGTGTTAAATGTATTTTACATACTAGTTTTATATCTTATTGGCAACATGATTCCTCCGGATAAGGAAGAAATCTAGAGAGCCATCAAGAATGAGTACAAGGTACATGAAATTATCAAGTGTAAGGCGTTGAGGATGGCAAATAAGTCATGGAAGAACAGAAAGACAATTTTAAGGAAATGGTGTGACCAATTTGCTACTATTGCAGAAAGAATGAACAATAGACCACAAGGTGTGAAGAGTGAGGATTGGGTGAAATTTGTGAAATTTCATGATTCAGAAGAAGATCAGAAACTAAGGGAGATAGGTAAGGAATCAAGGAAGCTACTCAAGGTTTTGCATACTACTGGAAGAGATAGCATTGCACGTCGTCGTCATATTATGGAACAACAAAGTCCAACTGGCAGTGTGTCAAGAACTGTTGTATACTTGGCAACACATGTTTACCAAGAACTCCCTCAAGAAGCACTTGATGTAATGGACCCTGATTGTTACGAAGTAAAATGCAGACAATATCTCGTAAGTCCAGTTTTTTTTGTTGGTTTTATATTGACTAACATATATTTTCTTTATTGGTTTTCCTTGTAGTTATGATTTCCACTTATACATATAATCTGATGTACATTTCAGGCACAGGTAAGAGAATTGCATGAAACCGAGCAGTATAGAGAGGAAACCCACTTGGACAGAGATACAATTACCAAGGTGGGGTGCACATTAATTTGTATTGTTGTTTGCAAAAAAATGTTGTTAGTTATAGCTAACAAATTTTGTTTACTTATTAATAGGTGGTTGGAGTTGATGATAGGGGATGTGTTCGAGGAATGGGAGGTGGGATATCAAATATTGAACTGCTTGCTTCCACACTTCCTAGGGAGCAATTAAGACAACAAGTGTTGAAGACTAGAGCTGTAGAAGATCGTATCCGTAATCTCGAAGAAACTGTTGAGACACTAATGGCTGGTTTAAGTTGCAATCCTAACCCCAGTACTTTTAATGCTCAGGTAATAACATTCTATAACTAGTTTTTTAGTTTGCAACTCATAAACATTGTTCTAAAAAATTTGTCTAGCAAAAGGAAATATTCATTTTTACTTAAAATCTCAGTAGGTAGTGGTCATTTTGCTTAATTCTTATTTGTATGCTAGGGAGCGATTAGATGAAAAACTTGGTGGATATGGTTGTTTAAAAATAATTTGAAGTATGTTATACAGTTATATGAGATTGGACAAGGATGCCACATATATACTTACATATTTGTATTCATCTACTTTTGATCAGTTGTATTAGCCATAATAGATGTGTTGATTGTTGATAATAGTTTGGATTCAAGAGTGTGTTATGTATACATGGTGTTGTTTCTATTTTCATAAACCATGTTTTTATGTATACCAGTAAAACCTTATTGCTTATTTGGGTGTGCTTATATCTTCTGCAGGGTATGAATGGTGGTGGTTGTCAACCAGCTGGATCTCAGCGAATAATTCTGAAGAACATGAGAAACAGAGCTGTTGCAGTAGGCTATATATTTACCAATAGGCCTCCAATAGATAATGGATGTAATTTGGTCCTCATCGATGAAGTCTGTTTACCTTCTGAGAATCTCTATGAAGGTGATGGAACTTTTAGAGATGTTTACATAGGTGACAAGGTTATGTGGCCACAACAGTTTGTTTTCCCAGTTGTCGCAGGTGGTGATGGTGTTTAATGGATTTGGAGTTATGGTTTTATGTGGAGATTTGGGACTTTTTTTAGGTATATATATACATGGTATACATGTAAGTTTTTTGGATATATTACATACTCGGAAGTATATGTAACTAGCAAAATAAGATTAGTCATGTATTCTGTTTGGCAAAGTAAATCTTCTATTGTGCTTCTCAGTTTAGCAGGTCACTAACATCTGTAAATAACCATCTTTAGACTGCTGAACTTTTTGATTGTGCTAGCCATTCCTGATTAATACATGTTATAGAAGTGATTATAGTGGAAGCACTGGTTCTGCTAGTTGACTACAGCTCACAGTTTTCATTAGAAAAGAGATACTCAATCCAGCATCAGGAACCAGGATTCTGTTTATAAGTGTTGTGTGTTGTTTCTCTGTTAATTACTTGTTGCTTTAACTCAACATTTGGGTTAGTTACAGTTTATGGAATTCAGTTACCAGCTCTTGAACATTAAACCTACAAAAACTGACTTGTCGTCATCTCAGTTACATCTCCTTAGTGTTAACCGACTCCTGAGATGTGTTAGGTGTTAAACAGCTGTTGTGTGCTATTTTTTTCACGAAAATTGCATCTGTAAGGTGGTAAGCATTGGAGCTGTTCAGTACTTTGCATATCATACCTTATTATACTTTGCCATAATTGGTTTAATTTGGTGAACTGATATAAATTTGAATGTCTTCCCTCTTGTGTGTTATATTATATGTGGTGCTTCCATCATATTTCAGCTTCTTGGTTGTTAAGGACCTTAAGGTTTGCTACGTGTCTTCGATTTAGACACATTTATGTGTTAAAGTATTTAGTTTCTCTAGACGTTGTCGGGTTATTTATTATGTTAGTGCACTGTTTGATCAAAACTGTTGGTGCAGAATCAAGGTTTTGACATTTGTTTGTGAACTAGAAAATGATCTATTGATTTTTTGTTTGTAGTTATTGGTCTCCTACTTTAACAAGGCTGCTACACATGAGGATTATCTCAATATCAGGGTATGTCTTTCTTTGATGTTTCAGATTATTAGTTGATTAATGATAAGATAAAAGTTATCTGAATTTTTCAGTTGAGTATTATGACCTCTGATGGTGGAACTTATTTTTTCAGTGCAGGTACACCATTATTAATCTATCATTCTACAACCGAATCTTAGAACTTAGTTACTTTTATTGTTGTATTGCTCTGAACCTTTTATTTGTTGTAATTTGAATACATTTTTTTTGTTTTGTAATTTGAACATGAATCAATGAATGTAATTTGGTTTCCAATTGAGTTTAATCTGATTCTCATTTGAGTATAATTTGGTTCCAATTTTACTTTCATTTAGTTGTTATTTGGGTTTAATTTGGTTGTCAGTCAGGCCAGACAGATTCAGTCAGGCAATCTGAGCCTATTTTTTTTATATTAAAATATATATCAAGGACCGTCCAAGGTCAGTCATAACACCTTGATAGTTAATGTCGATCGTTGAACCGCGACCCCCTCAGCCAAGTCACAGTTGAAAAAGATTCTCAAACAGCGACCCTTTCTTCGACCGCCAAAGCAAGTCATAGAAACGAGTTAAATTACTTGCTTCAGCGGTCGCGAAACTGCTGATTTCCACTAGTGTTCAAGAGAAGATACCTCGACTTGACCCTTTCATTCTTTGTAGAGATATTATGAAAATAAATAACTTGTAGTTAAATTGCTCATAAATAAATAATTTTCTATGACCCATCATTCATAGAAAATTATGTTGGAAAGAATAACTTGTAGTTAAATTGCTCAAGAAATTATGAAAATAAAATAAAATGACATGAAAAAATGTGAAATAAAGTTATTTTTTTTGAAAAGAAAAGAGCAAACTCACAAAGTTATTTTAAAAGACCTAGTCAATGTTATGTTGCATATGTCATGGCAAGGAGATGCTTTCTACCATTGTTTTGTATGATTGTATTTTTTCTTAATTTTTTATATAGTTGTACTCTTTGGATCCAATGTGTTAAAAATATTCCATGACATACGCAATTATTGTGTACGTAAATCCTGATGTTGTGGAGATTATGAGTACCTTCGATATTTTTCTTCATCATTACGAAGCAAATCTTTGCTGGAAAGTTTACACACCAATTATCTCTACTTTCACATTATTGTACATAGTCATTCTCACTCTCCGGATGTCCATAAATTTTCAGGTTTATTGCATATTAGTATTTTCTCCTTTCTTCCTCAATTTTTGAAATCCAAACTTTTCTTAATCCCTTCCCTCTTTTTTTTTTCCTCAATTTTTGATATTTTAAGTTTTAGCTTATAGATTAACGTTTTCAAGAGTTCTAATTTTCAGTTTTAGTCAAACAGTGATATGTTTTCCGATTTGTGGATCCAGTTGATCCCAGTTTTAGTTAAACATAATGCAGAGGCAAGTAAGCAGGGTGGTGCTCAGAGATCTGGGAATACCTTTTGTATCCTTTAGGTGAAGCGAAATGTTGGGGACACTTAATTGGTATGTCAAAATCATATCCTGGTAGAATAATCGCTTCGGCGGTTGTTTGTAAATTGTACCACCTTTCATCCGTAGTTTCTTTATAATAATTTTAGTAGTGCTCTCGATAGGACGCTACTCTAAGTATCATGTGCCAAAAAATAGTTATTGATGTGATAGAGTATCTTGAACTGGCTCACGTACATCTTTGACGAACACTTAGTGCATGATTAGGATCTCTATATAAAGCTGAGAATAAAATGTTTCTTTCTTGTACTAATGCACTTCACTATTTTTTCCAAGTTCCCTGAGTACTGAAAAACACATTGAATCCTTGCTTTTTAGAGACCAAAAGTAGTAATTGCATTCGAAACATTGTACTCTCAGATGTAATCACCAGACAATTTTGCGGGCATCACCGGCATCATATAATCCCTCCAATCTTTGGGAGGTTCAAGCAATAGAGGGAGTTTTACTTTCCTTTGGATAACATTTTTCAAAGGTTAAATTCTTCTTGAACGATTTAGTCAATCTCTCGTCAGACTAATATATCTGCTTACATACAGAGCATTCAACATACGTTTTTTCAAGATAATGACAAAAAGATAAGTCCGGTTCATTGTTTTGATTTACGACATTTGGTGTACCAACGTCGTCCTCCTCGTCTTACTACGAAGTTCATGCAAATCATTTGATTCAATTTTTTTTTTGCAACAGTTGTTCTATACACAAACGTGGATGCATACCCTTAAATTAATGTCAAATATAAATAGATACACATCTAAATATAGATGGAAATTCAATAGCGGAGTTAGTTTTTATATATGTTTAGCCTAAAGATCTACCAATAGATCCACATGCTCCATTCTCATGTCAGCAACCACATTGCTGGGTGGGTTATTTGAATTCCCCGGTGCAGTAATTTGAAGTGAAATGGCCAAGCGAATATTCTTAGTTCCATTTTCCGGAGCAGCACATTCACTATTGACAGACAAATTCTCTGAATAATATGTACCATTGAAGATAATATTACATGCAAACCATGACAATAGTAACATTTAGATATGACACTGCCAATTAGTTTATAACTTCTTTTTTCGGAGCTTCTTTTGCATGACGTCAACGTGCTTGCTAAGTAACTCATTAATTCCAGTACAATGGAAAATAAAACCATTTTCTTGGAAAATAGTCCCATATATTTGATACAAAGATATGAAACTAATCCCCATGGCTCTTTCATACATTCGGTGGAAAGACGCTTGCTCTTTCTAATCCCATGGTTCTTTTACCTTATTTCTATTATCATATAAATAGAAGTATATCATATATCTTCATGGTATGAATAATCTCTTTGAAAGGAAAAGCCTTACTGGTACAATATATGAAGCAAAAATGAGTAACGTTATATTTAAATAGTAAAAATAAACCATATAGGCAAGAGTAGGGCTGCACAAAACCGAACCGATAACCGCACTAACCGAACCGTAACCGCACCGAACCGAATACCATTGGTTCGGTTTCGGTTTTAAATTTGCTAACCGAACTATAAACGGTTAGTTGATCGGTTCCACTACTAACCGAACCGAAACCGAACCGATAACCGATTATTATTAGGATTAATCCTAGCCGTCTAAAATCGGGTAATCCTAGAGTATAAAAATCGAACTCGTATGCGGCCATTTCATTTCTTCTTCTCTTCCTCTCCGACTCCTCCACCTCCATCAAGATTCAAGACTTAAGAGAACCACCACCTCTATGATCTAGTAAGTTATTTTCTCTTTGATTGATTTTTTTTATTAATTTCTAGGTTTTTTTTTTAACCTTAGATTAATTTATGGTTTGAACAATAACCGAACCGAATTAAAAAATAACCGAACCGAACACCATTGGGTTCGGTTTCAGTTTTAAATTTGCTAACCGAACTATAAACGGTTAGTTGATCGGTTCCACTACTAACCGAACCGAACCGAACCGTGTGCAGGCCTAGGCAAGAGCCTAAGATCAAGAGACGTCATAGTTGGCTTCAGAAATCAACTACATGATATAATACAAAATCAACAAACCGAAATCAGTATATATAAGAAAATTTGACGCCAACATTTGACATCAACAGAGTATCAATTAAACGCATCGCATGGTCATCGACGGGGTGATGAGAAATAGCGCTGATAATTGTATTATAGCTAATCAAGAAGAGGACCGCAACTGTCCTTGCTCCTCTGATTATCTACTCGGAGTTGCATCCTTGATATAACTCATAACAACCAATATTTTTTTTAAACTTTTGACAATAATTCAAACACGACTCAGTAAGATGACCCTATAGGGAACAGTTCATTTCCATGTGGGAAACAATATAAACCCACCCCCATTTGGAGATTCTTGTTTCTTGCAATTATGCCATTTAATTCAATATGTTCTAAGATATCTAAAGTCGGATAGTGAACCTGACATGATTATAACACGCAGCCTCCTGACATGGAGTCAGGCGCGCTACCATTGCGCCACAGATTCATAATCGTGCAGATAAATAAGGGATTAGTTTAAACAATGAGGGAAGCCCAGAAGGTTCATCCATGGGATCCACATTTCTCAGATGTTTATATGGTATGGCTTCTGATTACATAGAAAAAACGTGATTCATATATAATTATGCAAAAATGTATATCATACAACTTCGTAAATATAGATTTGATAAAATTGATCTACTGAATTGCGAACAGTCAACAAGCCTCCACCCTCTGAATCTGATTCGTCCCAGTCAATTTTCGACATCTATAATTAAAAAAAAAATCCTATATGCATGGTACTCATCATGTCAAGTCTCTATAACATAAATAGTAATGCTTCAGTGCTTGACAAAACTTACCTCATTAACCACAAACCACATGTACTCATCTTTCATCTCTAAGAAGTTTTTGGCAACAAATGAGGAACGACCCATGAAATAAGATGTTGCTGCTAAAATTTTGGCCGAAAAGAAATATATTTCTTATAATATTAGTTTGATTTGAATGTCCATAGTTTGGAATATGTACTGGTAATCGTGCCCACCCAAACTAACAGAACTCTATAGCTTATTCAGACAAATACGTAAAGTTCAACTAATATTGGTATTTTATTTATTTTTTAAGCATATTAATATTCATGAACTACATTGTATCAAAGAAATTAATCACTCTCTATACAACACAACATACCTCTAAATTTAATTTTAACTACAACCCCTATGGTGGATCACTCGCCATGTGCTCAATCATAGCCTGCACACCCATATATACCTTCTCAATGCCCAAATGCTAAGAACTATTGATCCCAGTGGCTGAAAAATTTCCAAAAATATAATCACAACATCAATACATAATACGCTATCTAGTCGCTAAACAAATCTAGAAAAATTAAATGGAAAGCACGGTTTGTAATTACTCTTTGCATGACTCTCATAGTATTGGATATTTCTTCACATGGAAAATAACCTGATTTGCTTTCATGTGCCTGTTCTTAGGCATTAACCTTTTGTCCACAAAGTATGATCACGATATTCTCACATATCTTACAATGGCAACCATTTAAATTTAAACACATTAAAGATCCATACCATATGGCATCTCAAGGCACTATCACTTCACCGTGGACAATAGGGGAAACAAACTTTGAAAAGATCCTGCAGAATCGGCAATAAACAAGAACCTTATGCCATGGATCTTTTCCTATTAAACAAAGCAAACAAAAAAAAATCGGAGTGGTCACATAAAATCAAACAATTTTTCTGCGCACCGCCCTACGATCAGATGTAGCCTAAGAAACTATCATGCATGCAATAGAAAATATTTTATCCTTCTGCAATAGCTCATTCTCTCCCCCCCTCTTACCTCAAAAGAAAATTATCCATGTAAATCTCCCCACTCTACAAGTCTATTATAGTTGCATCGGAGGAGTAATACTCAATACGTTTAAGAGGACAACATAAGTAGCAACGAAGTTGAATGTTTCCTAGTGGTAAGGGTTCTCCGAGTCAATATAAAGCATACTCAGTCTTAGAACTATCAAGTTCTCAGGAGCATTATGTTCCTGAAGCGCTGCAGGTTGTTTAATAGGTTCAGTAAGGAAGTGAAGTTATATGTTACAGAAACATGTCCATTGGGCATTTTAGGAACTCTCCACATGTAATTTAAGTAAAAGTATCAACAAAAAACTAACACACAATCAAATTGTAATTTTCCCTTCTTTATTTATCATCTTGCTATATCGTTGCCACCACCATTAATGAAAAAACAAAAAGAAAACACATCATTTAAGTAAACGGGAATGCAATTACTTAGTTCAGATTTTATTTTCTCTAACAATCCAAACATATAAAACCTTAAACTCTTTTTAATACGATGCAGAACAAATTGGGAGATGACCAATGCTTTTATATTTCAGAGTTTCAATTCCAGGTGCGAAATATAAGCATGAAAATTGAACTTGATGGTACCACTAATCTTATTCAAGTAGGGAATGACAGAATGAACTAAAGAAACCCAAAAACTGAAACCAACAAAAGTACACAATAATTATAAACAAGTAATTAGCTTACAAGTAAGTATGTCAAGAAAAAGAACATATTAAAGGAAAAGAATAACAAACCATAAGAGACCGTGTTTGATTCCCAACATCAATACATTAATGTACAGTCAGTAAAGATGCACCCCTTGGACCACATATTCTTCATTTTTTTTCTCTTAGACCTCAACCGAGGAATCCCATACATTGTAACTTTCGGATCCATACCCATAAGCATACCCATATCTATAATATAATATAGGTTGCTTTGAGACTTTGTATTTTATATCTCGATGAACAAATGTAAAGCCAAGAATGAACATCGATTCAAGGATTCTTTCCTAGCCTAAACAAAGCAATAATATCTCAAAGTATTAAGGGCAGTGAAAGTGGCAAGACATGGAGAATGTAACATGCAAAAACCAAATATGAACTACTATAGGCTTGCATTTGACATGAAGTCAACTATTTTAGAATTGACAAGATTTTTGTGTTGACGTTTGGAAACTAATATATCTTTTTTGACTCACCTGAACTCGAAAGAAGACAGATGCCATAACCATCTTCCAAAGACTTGCCATTGTAAATGCACTGGAACATGATAAATTCTGATTTTCTGGTTCATGCACATTGTCTCACAATTCAGGACTTGTCATTGTAAATGCACGGGCACATGATAAATTCTTCTCTACTGGTCATGCACATAGTCTCACGATTCGTGAAGGTAAACTAAGATGAGTGTTTCAAAACCAAATATTAATATTATTGCTGGTGAATTTCTATTAGTGTTTTAGTAGCATCCCCAGTCTTTTTCTACTTAAGGGTATTAACTCATATGCATGGCAACCTTCTAAGCAGTCTGATTCTACTTCAGGGTATTAACTCATTATACCCGACATCCAAATGTAACATGTAAAATCATCGAATTGAATAAACTTGATGACGTAATTCAAATACGCAACCCTTTGACATGAAGTCCAGTTTAAAAAAAAAACACATAGAGTCAGATGAACTGTCATTGTGGCATAGATACATGTTGCAGACACGTGAGAAACACAGTTTATGCATACCAATATAAAGCAGCGTTGTTCATTGGGCTGATTATTAAAGATACGGCATAGAAGAAAATGATACTATTACACTGCTGAATAATTAATTATTGCGCTGAAATCATTCAGCGTTCTGACTCTTGATAGAGATACGAATCATATTTTGGTATTTCCGGCATATGAAACATATCCAACTAATGAGATATGTAGAACCGTAAGGGAATATCTGGTTCTGTCTTTAGAGATAAATTTCATAAATTCATCTACATGCAAACCAACTTTTGGATAAACATAGCATGTACTCTCCTCTACTTATACCCCAATTATCATGTTGTATAAAATTATTGTCTTTCTCATTTTAAGTTGAATAAAATAAGAACTACCTGAAAACTATTAAATTTAACCTAGAATGGTACCTCTGGATTAATCCAATTTAAAACCCATCATTGAACACTCAAAAATATAAGTCTTGCTACAATTACAGAAAAAAAAAAAAAAAACCAGACCTTGATTGTATGGTTGGTATGTTGGAGGATAATGTGAAACAAAAAAAGAAGTTGAACGAAACCTAGGGCGACTGGTTAAAGTGAGAATCTGATTTTAGAAATCTGAAAAAACCATTCAAAAATTAATAATCAAAATTCAAAACAAAAAAACAAAAATCTAGGGTGTCTGCACAAAGAGAAAAAGAGATCGCAAAGGTAGATAGATAATCCTATAAAAAAAAAGAGGTGGAAAGATCACCCACCTCATTGACGGCTCCAGATAGCTTACAGTGTCACCCAATTAGCAACGTAAAAGAGGGTAATAAAGCTAACCATTTGAATGAGGTTCCTAAAAAGCAACACCATATTGAGAGAAAGAAAGATAGGAGTGGTTTATGCCCTAAAATAGGAAGAGCAAGCTCAACATGATAGCTCAATTTTTTCACCTCTTGATAATAGCTCCTAATGAAGTGACTTCACCAAAAGAGCGCACAGAACAAAGGAGGGGACTCACCAATGGATGTAGATTTCAATCCTATGACATATCAGAACCGAGGTCTTTGTTTCCCGCATAGCGCAAAATAACTGCCAGCTGCTAGCTAACAAATATTTCTCCGAGAATGCAACATCAGTAAAATGGCAACTGAAAGTAAGGACAGGTTCAATGAGAATCCATGTAGTTCTCATCATAGGTGTCAACCTTACCCTGTACGAAAAACATGCATGACATTTGGGCGACAATAACATCTCGGGGGACACGCTAGTAGGTAGATCCTCTTAGGTGTGAAAGAGCATGTATATGGGTCTGGGTAGTGTGTAGGGAAAATTGTTTAACTTCAAAAAAATATGAAATATTTAACTGAATATAGGAGAGATGCGTTAATTATACCCACATAGCAATGATTCGTGAGATGTTAAGCTGTACAACCGTCAAATTCTAGAAAATTCTAGAACAAATTTTCCAAAAATTTATAAGGGAGTAACAAGATTTTCACGGATACCTCATTTAGATAATAACCTCTAATACATCAGTTAGGGTGCGTAGAATTTGGTACCCAGTGTCTAGGAGAATACAACACTTTCCAGCAGCAAAATTAACAGCAAGATATTCTTCACGTTTCCTCGATTTTATACTACCTCAAATTGGAATGAGTATTTACATGAACACAAAGCTGCGGGTCTTAAAAGCTGTGCAACCTGGAAATATGAAACAATGTGCCAATTAACCTAGTCAACTTTTAAGAGAACAACTAATCGACACAATGGATTTTGAGCCCAAAGAAGATTATGGAATAATCACATGAAATAAAGCTTTCTTAATCAATTTCTTACAAATATGCAACACAAATTCTCAACCCCATCTCTATAAGCAGTGAGAAACAACTACCTTAAGAAGTACTTATTTACATACCTTTAATGGCGACTTTAGGTGCTAAAATATCTAATTTACCTCTACGAACTAAACTCTAATTACAAAAAAAAAAAAAAAAAAAAAACTGCATGGCTGAGTAGACTCTTGAGATATGCTGACAACAAAATTGTGCTTCTTTAAGAACAAAAAAATCAAGAGTACATCCAAGAGTTTATTCGTCGACTTCCCTTAAATTGGTTGTTATCAAGCTGATTGCAAAAAGAGGGAAGACCTTAGAGAACACTGTGAACTAATGATTTTAATATTTCACATCTTCGAATAAGGTGTATGTAACAAATAAAAAAGGCGAATAGGTATTAGATAGTGAGACACAGTAGATGCAGAGAACCACTATTTTCTAAACGCATTCATTATTCAAGGCAAACAAATCAGATCTGAAGATAAATGTGAAATATCTCATCACAAATCTGATCCAAAGCTTAACGTAAAACACTCAAATATCAAGGCATGAAAATCCAAAGTGTGATCAGATATAAGAAAATCAAACAATAAGAGAACCTTCAAAATAACCAACATAAGAGAATTCAGTATTTTATGAAAATGCTATACAAATGAGGATGAAGGCTAATGTATCCAAGCATAAGATAGTTTTTCCTTGTAGTTTCTCTCATACCCATCTTTGATAATATTGAGTACTCTATTTGGTTATTAGGTAAGTTTTGTGTCATATAGTAGGGGGTGGACAAAGTAAATTGAATAATAATAGATCCAGTACATGCAAAAGGAATGAATTTATACCATCAGGAGATCAAACACTATCATCTTCCAATGATTGTACAGTGCCCACTATGTTTTGCAGCTACCACTGTAGATATACTCATGCCAATCCCTCAAGGCACTAACTCATGGCCACTTTTTTCAGATGAAGTTCCCAACATCCTATCAGAGACATCATAAGAAAATAACATTGCTAGAACATGGATATAAAAAGAAAGAGTAATAGGTGGCATTAACAGACATCATAATTGTCAGTAAATCCAAACAGTGCCTGAACCAAGATTCCACAATAACCAAAGATGTAATTAACAGAATTGAAACCACTAATGTCATCATTACCTCGATTACATTGGTCATATTAAGTTGTGGATGCAGTTTCACATGGTGAAAGATACTCACAACAAAATATGTATTCTTTTCAAAGAGTCTTACAGTTCTATCCTGCCAAGCAGACCCAAGAATCCAGCCGAGATAAACATACAATTTCACACTTAAAACCAATGAAGAAAACGAATGGTCATTTTCGAGTATTAACTTCAGCAGTGGATGGGATAATAGGTGGAAATACATGTTCAAATGTTAAACAACGGATTCCCAAAAGCAATAATTTAAGCAAACCAATTGTTCTGATTAATGTCAATTAGAACAAAGAACAAAGCTTAACAGTGCAAACTTGAAGGCTTAAGCTGTTTGTAACAATATAAGCATTGGACACTGGTTGTATGAGTAAGTTTTCTCAAAAATCGTCAACATTGGGATGAAATTTTTGTTCAAGAATCCAATAGGAGACTTGTATGAATATCCATCTGGCAACTCTGCACGAATTTTCCACACACCCTTCAGAAAGACCTGCGATGATCTAAGTCAGAAAATGAAAGCATTTGAGAAATATTTTGATCCAGGAATCCAACCATTGCAAACCTTGGAGTTGGAATTATTTAAATAGAAGAAGCATCACAGAAGAAAGCAGAAAGCTTAATTTGAACAATTATCTAAGCCCATCTTGATTGTCTCCGCAACATAGTCACACATCAACATAGGATACATCAAGTTGTCAAAGTTTTTTGTAGATTTACATTCTTCTTCCACTCCTCTCAGTTTTATGCAGACCTGGAATACGTAATTATGAATAGTGTCAACCTGGAATCGGTTTTTCCTATGGTTACGCGACTACGTTAGGTAATTTCCCCCGGACCCGGAAAACCCAATTTGTAGAAAATACTGATTTTTCCTAAACCAAATATACTAAACTTCAATAATAATTAAATGAGAATTAACTACTGATTTTACATTAATTTCTTGGCTGCCTCCTAGTAAGGTAAAAAACAAAAAAAGTAAGTCGAGAAAATCACTGAACAACCACCGGTGAAAATAATAATAATGAAAAAACTAATAAGGATTGCAATTTAAAAAAATCTAGGGTTTCCACATGTTTACCTTTTTCTTCTCCTCTTATTGTCTTTGTGATTCAACTCTCTTAAATTTCCTGCAAACATACAACACATAAAGCAAACATAAATTTCCATTGTGTGGGTTTATTTTTGAAACGTCGTGAGAAAGAATAATGTAATTGTTCAGCGCTGCTAGCTTTCCTGCCATTTGTTGTATTTATTTTCTGCAAGTTGGAGGTTTCATCTCTGATATCGCATCCTTCACACGGGCATAATTTATTTAAGGAATTTTCATTCTTGAGTTCCTCTTTTTCAAATTCAAAGCATGGTAAACGGAACATACTAAAATGCATGGTTGCGAAATAACATAAAGGTTAACCTGAATAGAAGATACAATGTTATGAAATTCCAACTTCCAACAATGTTGTATTCGACAAACTAAAATTCAAGGTAAGTTTGCTAATCAATTACCCTAAGACATTGTGAAAACTGTGAAAATGGGAGAAGGACTTCATCTTGCATTTTTGAAAGATGGAACTTCGCCTTAGATTTACACATTCACATAAATGTATTGTTTTATTTATTATCATTCTCCTAATCAGTTTCTAGTTTCTCACAGGGGGTTTAACATATTCCATTTGATATTTTTCTTGCTTTCCTTAGTAAAAGTTTAGATGATATACTCAAAATTAAAAAATAAAATAGAATAGGCACATAATGCATAAAGAGATAGTTGAGTTGTCGATGCCATAACTCCACCTGTCATTAATGTTATCACATGGTATCATTGGTGTTTCTAAATTAAGATGGGTTAGTATTTACTATCTAATTGTAGCTGCTTGCAAGAGAAGTATAGATTAGCCGTACAAATACTAACACAAAGTTAGTTAAAATTGGTTTTTCCCCCTTTCCTACTACTGGGGCATCAAGCATCTTGTGGCCCATTCCATCTTTGAAAAACATCAACAATGAAATTTAGCAGTAAAAATTCAAAGTAACTTCCAACAGCCAACGAACCCTAACCCCTAACGTATATAAAAATATGCTCTTATCCAAATTCTTTCAACACCTTTTTTAGTTTAACATTTTTTGTAAACATGGAGTCAAACCTGCAGCAGGGACAGCTCCTGAAATCCATCCAGTTGACACCGCACATGTCAACTCTCCGTAAATGCAAGGCATATAAAAAAAACATTTCTGACATCAATTTTTTCTTGTCTATCACTAAGTGACCCAAAACATGAGCATAAGTCTCCCTAATATGGGAGGTTTGCAATCTGATTAAGAAAGTTAAATAGCTAGTTTGTCGATCTCTGAAATCAGGATCCAGTGCCAAGCAGTCTAAGAAAGTCTGCAAGTTAAATCAAATGCGAAGAACATGACTTAAGTCCACACAAGTATATAATCATTAAAGTCAAAAAAAAAAAATCTACACAAAAAACCATCTAAAGAAGCAAACATTTAGTCTGAAGAGTAGTAAAAGAGACGTTTAGGTGCGGTATAAAGATAATTGATGAAATCAGAGATTAATATTCTTTGGGAAGGCCTGAAATCACCATACCAAATGAGATTATAACTGTGATTTGACCCGAAAGAAGTGGGAAGTTGTGATAATGTAATGGAGGTTGGTCTTAGACTAACTCATTAAGCTTTCTACCTGTGGCCGGAGAGTAATGGAAGGGACAAACAAACAAAGGGGAACACAAGAACAAAGTATAAGTAGAAGCCATTGCCTAGTGCTTTGCTTCACAGTACTGATACTCCCGTGTTGCATTTAGTGATTAGGAGGAGCGATAGGTTTAAAAAGATGACGTGGTTGATGAGAATTAATAGGGTGTATGAATATTGTGTTTATAAAGTATGCATTCAGGCAGTATATATATATATATATATATTTATATTTACCCCTAAAGACTAATTGTCACATAAAGAATCAAGAACAAAACTCACTTTCTTGTCCTCAGAAAAGTGTTAATAAATACTCAAGATAATTAAGCAAACATAACTGTTGTTAATCGCTTGCCATACCCCCTATATCTCACAAATCATGAACATAGTAAGGCTATCGTACTGACATCATAAATACAACAAAATTTAAATATGACTAATGCTTGTACTTAAAATTACAGTGTAGCTAAAGATATCTCGTACAAATTTCCCGTAGAAAAACATATATCCAATGTACTTATTGTAATACATCATACATATCCAAATAAAATGTGTATGTCAATATGGGTATGTAGGCGTACCAAAGCTAGCTATAATTGGCTATTGTCATCACACATGCATACCTCATTACCTTGTGAAAGATAGAGCTTGTCGTCGTGTACAGAATTAAATAAAATATAAAACAATCATAAAAACTCCTTGAATACAAAATAAAAAGAAAGAAACAACTAATACCTGTCTCGCAAGCAATTTTGTAGATTTTCCCTGTAGAAGTTGCTTCTACATCTGGACTTTATCCAATGCTTCTAGCTCATCTTCTAATTTTGCAACATCATCTTCTAAAATTATCAGACAATGAGATAAGTTACTGAAGTATTACTCTCAGGCACATATAATGTTTTTAAGACGATACCAAATTAAAAGAAGAACGAAATAATTCAGTTAATATGTTAGAACGTAGATCTTGTTTTCTAATTCAACCGCAACATATAGATACAAATTTATTAAAGTATACTAAAAAAACATACCTTAAACCAAACAATCAACTGAAGGAAAAAAATAAAAAAATTATAGGTTTCTTAATGTTTACCTTCTTCTTCTATTCCTCTCAATGAGTTCTTTCTGATTAAAACGAAACACATATAAATCATAGACAAAAAATAGAGAAGTCATAATCTTGTGTTTCGGAGAGAAGAAAAGGGATCACAGTGGTAAAGAAACATAAAAAAAAACAACCAAATCAAAATAAAACCCGACGAATAAACCCTAACCAAAGCATCAAAATCTGGAGCTATAATCTCAATGTTTCAAACATAGAAAAACTACCAAATCAAAAGAATACAAACCCTACGACTAAACCCTAACCAAAGCATCAAAATCTAGAGCTATAATCTCAAAGTTTCACACCTGGTTGAGAAAATCAAAACAAAGGAAGATAGAGAGAAATCAAATTCGTACCTGGTTGAGAATTTTTGTTTGTGTACCTGCTAACGAATTCTGAATATTAGCGAAAGAATTTTATAAGATGTCCAAATTTTAAACATGGTATTACTATTGAATACCGCCAGTCTCCCTCAGCCGTCTAATGACTTTCCAATCCGTAACATCCTTACCTTCAGATAGGGCCTAAATTAAATATTGTCAGTCTGATAGCTTTAGTCACCATGGAGACAAAGTTCATACCTTTTTATAACAATGATAAGACTAGTTTGTCACCCGTGCGATGCACGGGTCTGTTTCTTGCAAATATGGAATAGATAGTTAATATTGTATTTGAGTTGGTGTGAGAAAATAATATCTCGGGCCAATTTAGGTTACTCCCATATAAGAATTTTTTTTTCCATGTATAAACTAAAAATATTCAAAGGATAATGCGAAACTTATATTTTTAATAGACTTAACTAAAACACCATGCATTGAAGTTTAATTGATTTTTACTTTACCTATAAATTAGACCCACGATTACTCTATATATATTCAAACCTTCAAACACCAGTACTTCGTCACTCACTTCCTGTCTTTATTTACGGCATTTTTCCAGTTTACCATCTTTCTTTTTGACAACTTCTGCCAGGTTATTGAAGAGAATTATTGGCTTTCAATAAATTGTTAGTTCATTGTGATAGTTATCAAATTCATATTCATATCATATTACGTCCTTTCTTCATTTAAGAATGTCCTACATTTGTCTATAATATTTTGAACCATCTATTTGTTTTTTTTATACTCGATCCAAATTCAAGGGCGGTTGTCTGAGTGTGATTTGACAATTAATACTTGTTTTCTCGCATGTATTCACCTTACTGATTTTGCCATCGATATCAATTTAAGTCCACCTCATTTAAAAGAGGGAGAGAGGAGATATAAAACAAATTTGATGTCATCCCTACCCAAAAAGGCAATCTTATGAACGGAAAATATATGTACATCCCCAAAAATGTGTAACAAATAATAAAAAAACGTATTTTAGAATAATCCTATATAATCACATAAAACCACTTAAAAATCGAATCTCAATAAATTTCAAATCGTATCCAATTAATATTTTCAAACTACTAAAGTGTCACTGATTCGTGTAGTATTTTTCATTTCGCATCCACTCTTCATTGGTGATCAATGTACGATTCATGGTCCCAACACTAAGACTGCTAAAAAGGCATACTAACAAAAAATAGACACCAACCGAAAAGGGAACAAAAAGATGCACCACCCTGCAACCGCAACATGTACCATTGGTACAAACAGATGGGGAAAAATTGAGTCACAAAATAACCAAAAGAAGCTGATCATGAGCTCTTATTTGCATCAATAAATTATAACTAATTTCGTCATTCATAGTTCCAAGAGTCATTACCTAAAAAAATCTTTGAGCTATCACCAAGATAGCTTAAAATTACATATCAATCATAGC
This sequence comes from Papaver bracteatum, assembly GCA_023529315.1. Lineage (NCBI taxonomy): Eukaryota > Viridiplantae > Streptophyta > Magnoliopsida > Ranunculales > Papaveraceae > Papaver > Papaver bracteatum. The sequence goes on from JAJJWX010005371.1 coordinate 1,616,911, forward strand.
ATAACGATGTGGACTATATTTAGCAAATATCAAAAAGAAATTAATGGATAGTCGGGAACTGAAATCTTTGTAAAGGCGGGTAAAAAAGCCATGAAGAACTAACAAAAGACAATCTTAGAATAAAAATCTTATTCAAGGAATTTTTTTGAATTTTAAAAAAAAAAAAATCAATACTCCATGTCATAAAGAAGAGCTCACAGCAAACAAAGAGGCAAATTATCCACTTCAAAAAACATGAAAATTAGGGAGTTATGTTTTCTATGGATGTAGTTCATTATTCAGCCTTGTGTCACATTCTACTATACTTATGTTGTTTGTTGAAAATTCTTGATGGAGAAACCAATTATTTCACATCATGATCCCATCACAAAGAAAACAAAATATGCAAAAGAGAGATTTAAGTGGAACAAAATCTATAAAACGGGGCTGAATACCCATAAGCGGCCATGGTATTAATGATGTTCGGCGAATCCAAATCCATGGACCAGAACTGGTAATCCATTCTTAAGTTCCTCCATGGCGGATGGTCTTTAAATTATTTATTTAATTTAATTTCTTGGTCACCGTCTTACACTTAACAAATAAAGGATATGATAAAATGCATAAAAGGAAAAAGGTGAGAGTCAAAAGCAAAAAATATCCAATTTTGACCGCACTTCTAACACCAGGGGCTATAAATCATTAATATAGTGTACCATAAGCTATAGTTAGACAGATATGTTCATTTTAATCACCTTGTGTTTGTGGGAGAAAACTACTTCTGCAGGTTTAGGTAATTTTGGGTGTGTGTGGATGAGAAGTGAATTTAAACCTTCAACAAATGTGCTGCACGATGAGCACTTTGATTCGAGAGATAATCTGTACAATTCTGGCCTAAACCGAAGACACAGCCGTTCCAGATTTGTTTCGGTCACAGGTGAAGGATGTGAGGTTGATCGTAGGGAGGGAAGCGAAGAAGGTGTTGAGAGTATGAAGGTGAAGGATATTTGATAACTTGTTAACAGAAGGTTGATTAGGCTAGAAAATGTTGCAGGCAGGCTCTGGGTGTTGAATACAATGGTATTAACACTTGTTTTTTCTGTGTTCTGTTGGAAATAGGGAGGATAACCTATTTATACAAGTCGATAAGACTTCATCATGTCTCTCGTGGGAAAGTGGAGGAAGTGGAGTGATGGATGAAGTGGAGTTGTGTGTTAGTGTCACACGGTTGCTTGCCCATTTCTCCTATCATCGCTAACCGCCCATGTTTCCCTGACACGATCTTGTGATGGCGTGTTGCACGCTGCACGCTGTAAACCGCCAGACCAATACCCCAGTTTGTATCTCCCAGTTGTGACGTGATTAATGTCTCGAGTGTGTGGATCGTAGGATCCACAGAAAATAGTGCAGGGTGAATCGTGAACTTGGTATAACATCGCATGCGGCCATCTTCAGGTGACCGTTTGGAGGCTGTATAGACAGGCCATGCCTTGGTCGGTCACCCTGTGAAGAAGAGTGATGGATGGTGATCATGATGATACCTTGTTTTCTGGTTGATTCGTACCCTAAGTCATTCGTCCAAGCCTGCAAATTTGGACGGACGAGATGGCTCGTAGCCTTGCTTGCGATCGTTGGATAGGAGGCGCGCATGCTGTCTCTTTCAACCCAAACGTTTGCATGCTAAGGGAGTTTCTATGGAGTGTCTTGGCCGATCAGCTAGGTGTGAAGTCGGGCCCACGGTGGTCATGCTAGCATGCTCGGTTCCCTCTAAATCTTCATTTTTGCCTTCCATCCAAGCCTGTGAAGATGGACGTATGAGATGATTCTACGACATTAGGGTTTCGGACCGACCACTTTGGGTGACCGATTTGAGAGTTGCGTGCCTCCTTTGTGGAGGCCGGCCAAGCATGCAGAAACCTTGGTTGATGGTGAGAATATACATACTTGCTCCATGGCTCTGGGCGCGATCTAAGCCATCCAACTATGCCTGCGAAGTTGGATGGTCGTGATCGTTTTGGATCTTCTCAACCTGCTAAGGCGTCAAACTAGACTTGTTTGGGCAATCGTATTTTGCACCACGGCTTGCCTATGAGGGATTCGACTATGCAGGTGGAAAGTGGGCCCGACAACGGTGCACCATCACTTTACGGCGTGTTTAAAGTGTGATCTAAGCCATCCAACTATGCCTGCGAAGTTGGACGCTCACGATCAATAGAAGCCCTTGGCCGCGCGACATGCCTTCTTTGGCCAAACGGTTTGGGACAACCAACTGTAGTTGGTCTTGTCCGACGGGTTATGTGTGCAGGTGGGTCTACGGTGATCATGCCGGCATGCTCCGGACCCCTGAATCTATATCTATACCCTCCCTCTATGCCTGCGAAGATGGATGGTTGAGATTGTTTTGCGACACATGTAATATGACGATGTTTGTTTTTAGCAGGTGAGACTAACATGGGTAGTCTTGCATGCGTTCAACGGGGCTAATATAACCCGCTTCAGGTAGCCTACGGGTGTTTGCATGTCGAACACAAGGCTTTGAGTAGGGCATTAATTGTAATGCTGCAAACCTACAGAAAATCGGGATGGTTTCTACATGCTCCGCTCTGGGTAGGTTATAATTCTCAGGGATGGTTGCACATGCTCCAATGAATTATCATGGCGAGAAATATTCATCACCTGAAGGCTTTATCCTTTGCAAGACGTCAGCTTACAAAAATTGGCTTTTTACAATTTTAGCCATTAAATAGAAATCCACCATCAACATTAAGTCCCCTGCCTAGCATGTAATGATTACACTATTGCAGGGTAGGCATAAGATGGTGACTAATAAAGATAAAACTTTTGAGATAAAGTTTGATTTTACCAGGAGAGACGAGTCGTCGTGTCCTTGCTATGCCTGCCTCTGTCGAGAGCCCGCTTTGGTGGGACCCGATGCGAGCATTCTTGCTTTGAACGTGGGAAGCTGTGCATGTAACCCTAGATGAATGTGGACCCCACCATGTATATGCTTCAACCAATGTCACTCTGTTGCGCCTGCTTGATAGGCAGGTGGGGGCATGTTCCTGTTTGATCGAACATGGGCTTGTTGCGCCTGCTTCGGTTGATCGTCTCGTTGCGTGGGAGGAGGTATGTCATGTGTGTTAAATGCCTTGGAACCGGTTGAGTTGATCCTTCCAATGGTAAAGCTCGGCTGGGGAAGTACATCTTGGTGGGTCGATCCACCTTTGTTTTCCTCTTTCTGTGTGCCTTCTCATATGCCTAGCATTCGATAAACATTGTTGATCACAATCCCGACTCAACAGCCTCAGAAAGCGGCAAAGGTGGACTTCTTTTCTCCTGGGGATCTTGTTGGATCGTGAAGCATATAAAGAAGTTTTCCTGTATTCTTCTCATTAGGCGATCGTCTTCTTCAACATCTCAGGTATTGCTCCATACGTTGATTTCTTAATTGATCGGCGACAGTTGTGATTAGAATATGTTTTATGTGCCGCTGCAATTTATCTTCCCCTCTTTTTTGCAGTATATCATGAAAGGTGTTGGTGATGATCACTCTGCAGCTTATTCAGAAAAATTTTTTGAAGTTGATAAACCAGAAGCTAACGCACATGAAGAGGTGATGGCTAAAATTGATTCGCCACTTCGTGAAGTCGGCCATGCCGTACAGGGAATGTATGTCTTGCATTTAACCATTGTCATGGGTGGCTCCGTGCTCTTTCAGTTGCAATCGATATGGAGGAGAAACAAATACATGAATAAGCGTTGCGAGCGAAATGGAAACGCGAGGCGTCACAAGCACCAGTAAGCTCGAGAGTTGAAAGGTTCGCGGCTTGGTTGAAGAGACGGAGGGTTGAACACGAACGTCCTGCGGGTGATGGGAAGTGTGATTACCCAATACGTGGTGGTGTGATAATCCTTGACCCTGATACTGATGAGACTGAACGTCCGAAAGTGATCGGCACGATTTCCAAGGTTACAATGGATTTTGTAGAAGGTGCAGAAGATACGCATGCTGAATATGTTGAGGCGGTAGCTGCTGTGCCCAAAGAAGAAGTTGAGGCGGTAGCTGCTGTGCCTGAAGAAGAAGTTGAGGCATCTCTGGAGAAAGCGACACAAGATGTGGATCCCAACAGTGATGAAGACGCAACCAGCAATTGAGTTTCCCTGTTATTCTTCTTTGTATATATATATATATTTTTTTTTATACTCAGTGGCGGCTGAGTTTGAAGTTTTCTTCTTTGCTTGCTTGTCTTGAACAAAGTTTTATTCAATGTTGCTTTCGAAACATGCATATTTTTTTTGCTTGTGCCCCCTGACGTGAGTCTGGCTCTGTTGAAGTAGATCATGTAGGATATCTTCCTCCTCCCTTTTTACATGTTTTATTCCTCCCATATTACCAGGCTGGTATGAAGATTTGGTATGAGGATTTAGGGTTTTCTTTCTGGGTAATGGTGGTTTGAAGGTGACTCATAACTTTGTGTGATTTTATGAGAAATTATAAAAGGAATGAAATCTTGATTACTTGAAGAAATATTGAAACCCTAATAAGTATGAAGGCAAGAGGTGCCATCATTTTGAAGGAATTACAAATATTGTGAAAAGGAAAATTGTTGGAGGAATCCCCCCGGGGGGATTAGAGAGGTGATGTCGTGTCTTTAGGTGAGGTAGGGATTGAGCCATCGTGAGTGAACAACCACACCTTAGAGTTTGTCTGCATTGATGATCTTGCAGTAACCGCCCAAGATAACATCTGCCACTAAGAATACTTCTTCTTCCTTTGCAGGCATATCAGGATGGGCAGTTATTTTTACTGCCATGTTTCCAACTTGGAACGTGGTTACCTTTGCTACCATATCTCCGATTTGAAACGGATTTGGACTTGGTATAACAGCTTGCTTCTGACACGTGTCGTTCTTGACTGATTCCAAACTTTTGGTGAAGCGCTTAAAGGGGCCAGCACTCCATTCACATCTCTTGGTGGTGGCCCGCCTGTCAAGTGAAACAGTCCCCTGTGGTCCAGCAGGACAATCATCCACTACTTGCAAAGAGGGTTGTTCAATGAGACTTACTTGGGCTCGGAATCTCTTGACGTAGGACGAAGGGCTTTCACCAGGGAGTTGTGTTATGCTTGTGAGTTGTTGGTATGGAGGTAACAGGCAGTCTTCGAGTCTCCAAGGTTTGTTGGAAATCATCGGAGCTGGCTTGTTGGAGATTCTTACAGGTACTGAGATTGGTAAGGAATGCGCCATGTGTACCCACGGGCGCCCCATAATCATGTCGTAATCCGGATGTTCCTTAATTATATGGAATCTGGCTTGTGTTGGAGTGTTTCCAATCTTGACATCAAGGTCAATGTATCTGTATACATCCACAAACTCTCCTGCTGGCTCTTGATCACAGTCGGACCACGGGTAGCTTCTTGATTTGAGATTTTCGCAGCTTGCAGGTTCTTGATAGTAACGATGTTGAATTCAGAAGCTGCATCAATTAATGTGCTATCGAACTTGACATCTTTCAAATGGGAAACGTTCAAAATTCCCCAGTTTCCTTTGTTGGCGCTATCTTCCAAGGAGGCTTGAGATGCTGGAACGACTTCTTTTTATGGGTACAAGCGCCTGCCTGACACAATACGGTTGAGGGCCATGAATATATCTTGACGTTGTACCTTGGAAAGGTACAAGATTTCACATGTGTGTTCCATCATGGATTGTGCAGTCTTGCGCATGAGTCTCCAGAGATCATGCAACTTCGGACAGGAAGAGGGTCTCTGTGAACTCCTTCATTTCCCAATTGAAGCTCTCCTGCTGCTATCTTTTCCCTGAAGATTTCTTTCAACTTGTTGCAATCCTTAGTTGGGTGGTGGACAAACCTATGATAACGGCAGTACTTAAGGTCTTCCATGTCTTTCTCAATTGGTGGACGTCTGATAGGAGGTAGCTTGATAGCATCATCCTGAATCCATGCCTCCAAGAGTTCCATTACTTAATTTATCGGAAATGGGAAGCCTGTGTATTCGGTGCTCTGCGCAGGATCTTTGCATGTTCCCTTTCGAGGCGAAGCTTTATGCGTTTGAGCCGCACGCTTGGGTAGTTGTTCTGCCGCTGCTGGAGATTTTCTCTTTCCGCCTTCGCTTACTACACTGACAGAAGGGCCAGTATTATACTGTTTGTTGATGAGGCACCTGTTTCCCCGATTATCTCGTGAATCGACGCTCTGAACGATCCTGGTTCTTTCCAATAATGCTGGGGCGGTAGTGGCCGAACGTTTGGCTACTTCATGGAGCTCTGAGAACGTCTGGAATCCCAAGTTTTCCAGCAGGGAGCGATATATGGGTATCATTCCGTTGATGCATAATTCCACCAGCTGTCGTTCTGTGACATTTGGTTCATGGAAGTCTAACGCTTGTGTTCTGAACCTTTTGACAAAATCATTTGGATGTTCGTTGTTCCGTTGGGAGATTCTACTCAGGTCTGAGAAAGTAACTTGCTCAGATACGAAGAAGTACTTCTTGTAAAACGCACTGACCATCTCATTCCAAATGGATATGATGTCGGGTGCGATGTTGTTGTACCACGTATATGCTCTCCCCGTAAGTGATTTGGATAATTCCTTCAGGCGGAGAACGTGATTGTATTCGTGTTCTCCTAAGGATTCTAAAAATCGAGAGACATGTTCACGAGCATTAACGGTACCATCGTAAAGGGTGAATTAAGGGGAGGTGTATCCCCTGGGAAGAGGAATCCGCTGCACGTCTTGTGGATATGGAGGCTGGTGTCGATGCGCGTCCATAGGATTTTCTTTGCCACGATTTTGGAGGAGTCTCTCCAGATATTCACGTGTAATAAAGTTAGACGATCGGCTCCTTTCCCTGAGATGCTCCTGGTCCCTTTCTCTTGCGTGGTCAGCAGCATAAGACTCTTCGTTCAGGTAGGCTTGCGTAACTGAGGCACCTGCTCCAGGTGTGCTGAACGTATTTCTTGTTGGCCCTTGGGGTTGTCTTGACTCTTGTGGTAATCGATCGGTTAATGGTTTAAGGAAGGTGAGTACCTCCTTCTGAGTGGTTGCCATGTCTGCCTGAGCTTTAGCGAGGGTTTCTTGTCTCTCCATCAAGTCCACCATGGTGATAGGAGGTTTCCCTCCTTTGGGTCCTCCAGATCCTCATCCTAAAGGGGAAGTAGCAATCGTTCTGGTGACGGACAGAGGTGTCATGCTTGAGGAAATGGCTGGATTTGCAGCCGCTCTAGCTCTTGTAATGGGAGGTGTCACACCTACTGGAATGTCCGCTCCTGCTCTGCTGGTATTGGTGGTACTGATGGTAGAAGACGCAAATCCACGGGACGCGTTGATTGTACTGGCGGGTTGTATAGTGACACCAGTAATAGGGATATCAGCGCTAGAAGTGTTGTCGGCGCTACTTCCCTCGGGATTGGTTGCTGATCCAGATCTAAGATCCACCATTCTTGAAAATTGAAATGGTATTGAAGAGATCGACTTCACAACCGATAGATTAACCTCACACTATGGTCGCCAATTGTTTGTGGGAGAAAACTACTTCTGCAGGTTTAGGTAATTTTGGGTGTGTGTGGATGAGAAGTGAATTTAAACCTTCAACAAATGTGTTGCACGATGAGCACTTTGATTCGAGAGATAATCTGTAAAATTCTGGCCTAAACCGAAGACATGGCCGTTCCAGATTTGTTTCGATCACAGGTGAAGGATGTGAGGTTGATCTTAGGGAGGGAAGCGAAGAAGGTGTTGAGAGTATGCAGGTGAAGGCTATTTGATGACTTGTTAACAGAAGGTTGAGCAGGCTAGCAAATGTTGCGAGCGAGCTCTGGGTGTTGAATACGATGGTATTAACACTTGGTTTTTCTGTGTTCTGTTGGAAATAGGGAGGAGAACCTATTTATACAAGTCGATAAGACTTCATCATGTCTCTCGTGGGAAAGTGGAGGAAGTGGAGTTGTGTGTTAGTGTCACACGGTTGCTTGCCCACTTCTCCTATCATCGCTAACCGCCCATGTTTCCCTGACACGATCTTGTGATGGCGTGTTGCACGCTGCACGCTGTAAACCACCAGACCAATACCCCAGTTTGTATCCCCAGTTGTGACGTGATTAATGTCTCGAGTGTGTGGATCGTGGGACCCACAGAAAATAGTGCAGGGTGAATCGTGAACTTGGTATAACATCGCATGCAGCCATCTTCAGGTGACCATTTGGAGGCTGTATAGACAGGCCATGCCTTGGTCGGTCACCCTGTGAAGAAGAGTAACGGATGTTGATCATGGTGATACCTTGTTTGCTGGTTGATTCGCACCCTAAGTCATTCGTCCAAGCCTGCAAAGTTGGACGGACGATATGGCTCGTAGCCTTTCTTGCGATCGTTGGATGGGAGGCGCGCATGCTGCCTCTTTCAACCCAAATGTTTGCATGCTAAGGGAGTTTCTATGGAGGAACCGATTGGCCCTGCATGGAGGTGGTACAATGGTGTTCACGCCCATGCCTGCTTGACTTGCAAAGATTTGATCTAAGCCACCCACTTTAGGTGGCAAAGACGAGTGTTCGAGATTAGAACTTATGGAGGGGCCATGACATTCCACCTTTGGGCACGCGTACCAAGGAACTTGACTACTGCCGGTCTTGACCGATCAGCTAGGCGTGAAGATGGGCCCACGGTGGTCATGCTAGCATGCTCGGTTCCCTCTAAATCTTCATCTTTGCCTTCCATCCAAGCCTGCGAAGATGGACGTATGAGATGATTCTACGACATTAGGGTTTCGGACCGACCACTTTGGGCGACCGATTTGAGAGTTGCGTGCCTCCTTTGGGGAGGCCGGCCAAGCATGCAGAAACCTTGGTTGACGGTGAGAATATACATACTTGCTCCATGGCTCTGGGTGCGATCTAAGCCATCCAACTATGCCTGTGTAGTTGGATGGTCGTGATCGTTTTGGATCTTCTCAACCTGCTAAGGCGTCAAACTAGCCTTGTTTGGGCAATCGTATTTTGCACCACGGCTTGCCTATGAGGGAGTCGACCATGCAGGTGGAAAGTGGGCCCGACAACGGTGCACCATCACTTTACGGCGTGTTTAAAGTGTGATCTAAGCCATCCAACTATGCCTGCGAAGTTGGACGCTCACGATCAATAGAAGCCCTTGGCCGCGCGATATGCCTTCTTTGGCCGAACGGTTTGGGACAACCAACTGTAGTTGGTCTTGTCCGATGGGTTATGTGTGCAGGTGGGTCTACGGTGATCATGCCGGCATGCTCTGGACCCCTGAATCTATATCTATACCCTCCCTCTATGCCTGCGAAGATGGATGGTTGAGATTGTTTTGCGACACATGTAATATGCCGCTGTTTGTTTTTAGAAGGTGAGACTAACATGGGTAGTCTTGCCTGCGTTCAATGGGGATAATATAACCCGCGTCAGGTAGCCTACGGGTGTTTGCATGTAGAACCCAAGGCTTTGAGTAGGGCATTAATTGTAATGCTGCAAACCTACAGAAAATCGGGATGGTTGCTACATGCTCCGCTCTAGGTAGGTTATAATTCTCAGGGATGGTTGCACATGCTCCAATGAATTATCATGGCGAGAAATATTCATCACCTGAAGGCTTTATCCTTTGCAGGACGTCAGCTTACAAAAATTGGCTTTTTACAATTTTAGCCTTTAAATAGAAATCCACCATCAACACCTTGGTAGCTAGCTAGGCTACTGCGATGCGTAAACGAAAAAAAGAGACTGTTAGGTGTCATTCTATTGTAAAATCAACAAACCAAAAGGAGGAAATCATTGTATCAGTAGAAGTCAAGCAAAAAAAAAAAATTACCTTTATTGTATGAGTCACATTTTATAAAATTTATTCATTTTAGGGAACAACTACTGAGCGTGTATAATCTCAACCCGATACTAGCCATTAATCCTTAAACTAAATCGTTAAGATGATAAGATAAAGAGATATAAAAAGTGGCAAGAGAGAAAATTCATTGACAAATTATAAGAAAGTTACCAAAAATACTTGGATTATGATTAATTTGATCGGGTAACAATAAGAAAATAACGACACAAAAATAGTTTTGCATGTATGCTTCTTCATTAGAAACGAATTTGGGACCTGCACTCTCGGCTGCAGTCCAAACAGAAAACCTATACATTAAAAACAACAAAAACGGAATTGTATGTAAGAACAGATTTAAATGATGAAAAAAACAAATAAGAAAGCTAAAAATATGATTACCAGAGAAACATAATCACATAGATGATGAAAATATGGAGCAATGCTCAAGTCTATAGTCTTATATCCTTTATATATAGAACTGAGATTTAATTCTTAAAAAAAATCCTAAAAATATATACTATTTGAGATACCATATTAATGTCACCTAAATTTTACATAAGGTCTTAAAATGGAAGTCATGGCCATCGATAATTAAAATAGGATTTCGTATTTAATAAGAACAGAAATATCTACATTTGTTTCTCCAAATAGATTTAATAGGAATTGTAAATATGCACATTTAAGAACCTTAGATTTGTTTTCTCAAAACTATAGAATATATGCACACGTTTACATTATAATTAAAGAAATTTTTTATTTACGTAAGATAAACATGAAAAAGATTCCGGAAAAAATATTCATGTAAAGAAAAAAAAAAGATTCCTTAAGAAAAAATTCCTTTCACTAATTAAAAAAAGAATGCGTAATTGGGGGATATAGCTAAATGAAAAAATAGGGATCCAAATATCCTAGCTGGGTTACCCCTTATATAATTAAATTATTAATTCATAATCTAACCCTCACTAATCATGATTAGTTACTAATCCTGATTAGTAAAATATTAATGATTTGGGGGATATAATTTGTGTATTTATGTTTATTTGAATTTGTGTGGGTTAGTTGAAAGTAGAAGGAGGGAAAAAAAAATTGAGTAGAATTTTTTTTTTTTGAAAATGGAAGATGATTGTGATGAGAGACTTGCAACTGCTGAATCTTTAGCTCAATTACAACAACAATCTTTGGTTAATGATAACAACTCACAATTGTTGTATGATGAACCAACACCTTTGAATCATGATTTTCGTGACTATGAAGGGTTTTGTGAAGAACCAACTCAAGAAAGTAAACATATTCAGCATACAAGCAACCCCAACACACTGGTAATGCTTCAAAGAGGTCGATTTTTTTTTTTTTTTTGAAACCGCCATTTCTGTCTGAAAAACCTTAGTACCGGCATGCTCGTTTTATGAGTACTACGCCGGAACCTCTATAACTGGCATTTTATTCATACAAATTTATATGCCGGGACAAAATTCCCCAACTGTTCAAGAACAAACCGGCGCGGTATTCAAACAAAGATTGCATGACGGTACACATTTATACTTTTTACCTACCACCGAATATTCTATGGAATATTAAAACCGGCAGTGTGAGTACATGACAGACAATGCCGGTTTATGATACCGGCATAGAAACTTAAATGTCGAGGATACCGGTTTTACATGAAAAACATACAGAAGTTAAAGATATTTTGAACTTAAATACCGGCATGGAAACTTAAATGTCGAGGATGCCGGTTTTACATGAAAAACATACAGAAGTTAGTGATATGTTGAACTTAACTACCGGCATGCTTATCTTTGAACTTACTATGCCGGAACTTTATCCCGGAATGGGAACTGAAATTATCTGAATGTCGGTTTTGATACTGGCATGGAAAGTCAATTACCATGTATGCCGGTCATTAATCCCGGCAGTTTACTTTACTTATCGACAATGCCGGTTTTGAACTAATCCAATTTTATTTTCATTCATTCCTTAGATTGTGACATACAACGATCAACCAATCTCCAAATCGCTCCATCGGGATACGTCGGAATACTATAAAATGCCTCGGGTATGTTACCAAACAATACTTTCACCTAGTTTTTACAATTTTATGTTGGGATTTGCTTGTAATCTCCCATTGTTGTCCTTATGTAGGGAATAAAATATGAAAATGAAGCAATTGCTTGGGCAAAAGCGACGGATCTTAAGAACATGTGTGTCTTAGTGAGGAATAGCCAACGTTCAAATGTTCGTTTTGAGATGGTTTGCGAGAGAAGTGGAAAATACAATGAGAAAAATATCCATAAGAGAAAGGGTTATGTATATGAAAAGAAGACTAAGAGGGTATACAATACAGTTTCGAGGAATGATGAGTGCCCCTTTAAGCTTGTATTCTATCTAAGAGGAGAAAAAGAAGAAGAAAAATAATGGGAATGTAAGTTGTGGTTTGGCCGTCACAACCACCCCGATCCGAAAGATTTTGAAGGTTACTCCCTAGTTGCGAAGCTAAAACCTGATCAATTCGAGGATATCACGATGATGACAAAAGCATGTATCAAACCAAGAGTGATTCTCAGAACCTTCAAGGAAAAGGATAAGATGAACGTTTCTTCACTCACTACAATTTATAGCGCACAAGCAACCATTAAAATGTTGGAATGGGAAGAGAGGAGTGTTATGCAAGAATTTGAGAAGATAGTTTGGGATCACAACTACACGCGTATCATTAAAAGAGGTTCGGACGAGAAGCCGCTTCAAATATTCATTTCGCATCCTTTTCTTTCATAATTGGCTCATACGTGTTGTGATGTTCTTATGATGGACTGCACCTACAAGACAAACAAATACAACATGCCGTTGTTCAACATCGTGGGGAAAACTTCGGACAAGGTAACATTCACATTGGATTGGTGTTTAATGGAAAACGAGAGAGATTTCAATTATCATTGGGCATTGCGACAATTGAAATTATTGTTCCCAGAAAATCGTTTTCCGAAGGTCATCATAACCGGTCAATTCGATGCACTAATAAATGCCATATCCGACGTATATCCGGATGCACAAAATTTCCTATGTACATATCATATAGGTGAAAATGTGAAAAAACATTGTCATGATTTGTTTGAACACTCTAAGGCTGATATTAAGAAGAGAATAGTCGCTCAACTAGAGGAAGATGTCCGCAAAGAGAAACTATCACCCGAAGAAGAAGAAAATGAAAGAGGAAAAATTAAAGAGCGAGTCGACAAAGAACACGATGAAAATCAAAAAAGGTGGTTGGAATTTCTAAAGGATTGGGAGAAAGTTTATTGGTCTCTTACCGAGGACATGTATGAAAAGAGATTGAACATGTTTATTGCCAAATATAACGAAGTGTATCCAAGTGCCGTCTCATATTGTCGGGATAATTTGTTGGATAAGTTCAAGGAAAAATTTGTGCGTGCGTGGACAAATCGTTATAGACATTACGGGAATGAAGCAACTAGTATAGCGGAGTCCTCACATGGGAGATTTAAAGATCTCATCCAGTCCGGTCAGGGAAACGTGGTTACGGTCACCGAGGAAATGGAGTAACACTTTAAGGTCGATATCGATAGGATCAAGAAGGCTTTTGAGAAAATCTCAATGGAAAGGATGACTCAATTTCTTCCACATAATAAGTTGCTCCAAGGAATAGAGTTTAACGTCTCCCGTTGGGCAATAAAACATATGATGATACAAATGCAATATGAGAAAAATTACGGAAAACCGGGTGATGTGTGTATTTGTCCCGACATGTCTTCATTGGGGATTCCGTGTCGTCATATGCTTGTGAAGTATGAAGAAGTGATACCTATTGATGTTATTGATCCGTTTTGGAAGCAATTATCTTTCGAACTTCCCCCTACCGAAGCTCCCGGACAATCACCATGGGATACAAAGGAGGCCCAATAATTTTATGAAGCTTACTCACGTGGCAACTCGGCTAGCCGACAAGTATTGTTGAGCCAACTAAGACTAATTACACGGCCATGGATAGCACAAAGTGAAGAGCCAACAAAGAGAGATCCGCCGGGTAGACCACAAACTAAAATTGCAAGGAAGAAACAAAGAAAAGAATTAAAACAAATGAGTCGACGTGAAGAGGAACTCACGGCAACTAAAAAACGAGATATATGTGCAAGTGAGATTTCAGAAGAAAGATTCGCGGAAGTGCCTATTCCAAACAAAAGGGGTAGGCAGAGGAAGGAACCGATATCAAGTCAATAACAATCGACGAGTTCCGAACCTACACCAATAGTCGATGTATCGGAGATTCAAAGGAAAAGGGGAAGGCCGCCAAATATACCAACATTAAGCTACCAAGGACAACAAGGTGAGCATTCTGAAGGTACACCCATGGTTGATGTATCCAAGGTTCAAAGGAAAAGGGGAAGGCCTCCGAAGGTACCCACATTAAGCTACCAAGGACAACAAGGTGAACATTCCGAAGGTACACCAATAGTTGATGTATCCGATGTTCAAAAGAAAAGGGTAAGGCCTCCGAAGGTACCCACATTAAGCTACCAAGGACAACAAGGTGAACATTCCGAAGGTACACCAATAGTTGATGTATCCGATGTTCAAAGGAAAAGCGGAAGGCCGCAGAAGGTACCAACATTAATCAACCAAGGGAAACAAGGTGAGCATTACGAACCTACACCAATAGTCGATTTATCGGAGGTTCAAAGGAAAAGGGGAAGGCCTCCGAAGGTACCCACATTAAGCTACCAAGGAAAACAAGGTGAGCATTCCGAAGGTACACCAATAGTTGATGTATCCGAGGTTCAAAGGAAAAGGGGAAGGCCGCCGAAGGTACGAACATTAAGCAACCAAGGGTAACAAGGTGAGCATTACGAACCTACACCAATAGTCGATGTATCGGAGGTTCAAAGGAAAAGGGGAAGGCTGCCGAAGGTACCAACATTAAGATACCAAGGACAACAAGGTGAACATTCCGAAGGTACACCAATAGTTGATGTTTCCGAGGTTCAAAGTAAAAGGGGTAGGGGTAGGCCAAGGAAGAATATTCTCCCGTCTAATACCAAAGACATTTGGAGTGTAGGGATTGCAGAGGATGGTTTGGATATAATTAAGCTAAAAGTTGGTAATATGGCGATGTATAAGGATTCTCAAACGGGTAGGACTTATAGACACTACCATACGAAGATAGAGTCTTACATAGACCAACTTCCTGAGGTTATTCGCGAGTTTATTGTGTACACGTATGATGTCGATGGAGATGGAAATTGTGGCTATCATGCCATGAACGAAAAATTAAGAATCTTCGAGATGGTTGTACTTAAAGGAATGACACCATGCCGATATGCTAGAATGAGGATGTCCGATCAACTTGTGAAGAAGAGGATCTTTTATAAGCAATTGGTTGGTCATGACGAGGTGTTTGATGATATGTGTGCTCAAGTGTTAGGACCTGAGCAGGAGATAGCATTTCTTCCTACTCAATATTGGATGATGATGCCGCTTTGTGGGCATCTAGTAGCTGATACATTTAATTGTGTTGTTCATTATTTTACCCCCACCGCAGTCACAATATTTACACCAAAGTGGCAAAAATGCGAGGGATCCCTTAAGACGAGAAGAGTTGTTTTGGCGTACGTGAACGGCAATCTTTTCGTTATTCTAAAACTCAAGGACAATTGTCCATTGCCACCTGTTTGTGGGATGATTAAAAACAAGGAACTAGATCAAAATATATGGAAGGGATGGATGGCATTGAATGAGGAGAATCACCAATTATTGGATGCTTTGGCCTTATCAAAGAATCCTCTTGAAGAGGAGGAGTTGAAACTTCATACGTGTGGAAGCGATGATGAGTAATTTGGATATATGTGGTTTACTAATATGCCACCTTTTTTTTTTTTGGAAGCTTGAATTGTAATCATTAAACCATATGCCATGTACGTGCCAATGTGATTTGATTCAAACTTTACTATGCCGGTAATCGTACCGGCATTGCAATATATGTTCTCTTTTGTGCCGGAATAACACCACAAGTACACAGATATAATTTTTCCATTTCTGGCATTGTTAAAAAATGCACAACACTGTCGGAACTCTAATGGTAACGAGGGAGAGTTTTAGTACCGGCATAATTGTGGCGCTATCCACCATGCCGGAACTCTTTTTTTTTTCCATTCTGGAACTAAACAGAGAGCCGGCGTAGAACTCACGATATCGACTATGCCGGTTTTGGAAAATAAAAACTTAGAAAAAGCATATTTCAAGACGCATAAAATAACATAAGCAAAGACCTAATACCATAAAATAACATAAGCAAAGTTTAAACAAACCAAATGTGAAGTTAAGATGTTCCAAACCGAAAACAAATGAAACAGAGATGTTCAAAGTTTAACAAGCCACACAAACAAACACAAACCAAACTAATACTATAAAATAAACAAATAATCACTCATTTATTGGCTTCTTGTGTGCCCTCTTCTTCTTTTCGCCCCACAAGTCTTTTGCCTCTGGATCTTCGATTTTGTCTATCTTTTCATTCAGTTTCTCCATTTCTTTCAGGGTCAGCACCACTCCTTTCTTGGTCTTCTTCTTAATGAATTTTGACAGATTTCCAACCCGCTGACGCTGTGAGGGAATTTTTAAACATGTATTTAGTATGAACAATTTTATAATTTGATAAATATAGATTAAGAGAATAGTAATGAACTCACCAACAATGTAACGAGATGTAGAAGTCCGGGTACAGTATCTGGAGTTGTAGAGTGACGTGCTGGTGGTGGAGGGACCTCTACCATATCCGGTCGTACAACATAAGGATGTGAGTACTGTAGATGCCCGCTTAGGAATGTTGGTTCACTATCAAAACCGTTCTCAGCCAATTCCCAATCATCCCCATCCAGCACAAGTTCTTCTTCTTCCTTTTCGATCCAATGTGCAAGAATAGGTTCTGGGTCGTAGCATACCAGAGTATGGCTCTCATATGATAGGCATTTAGTAAAGTCATGAGAATATTTATGATAATATGTATCCGTGAGATCTTTATGCTTGTAACCGAGTTGGCGCATCACACGGAGAGGGTTATGCATAACAAATCCTTTTGGATGAAATAATGGTCCGTTGTAAAATGAAACATTTTCATGTCTCTGAAGGTGAACTCCTCTGACATTCCTATAAGGGTCAAACACAACATCTTCCACAGAAAATGAGTCCAAAGCCAATCTCATTTCTAAAATCCGTTTCTTGTTAGGCGAAGGGGTATTGCGGAAGAAGTATTTCTGAGCTAGAGCCATATTCGGTTCATAATCACGCCAAATCTCCAATCCTTTATACCCTACTAGTATAGACACATGTGCGATGCACGTGCTTGAATTTTTACTCATCCAACAATACTAAATTTGAAAGGCATGAATTTTTTTTTTCTAAAACAAAAATTTAATGTTCTTGTTTGTACTCGTTAGGTAGATAATTGAAAGAGCTTTTCAAATATATAAATTTTAAAAAAATCCGATGTATATTTTGAAAGATATTATGTTTTTAAAAAATTTGATATATTTTTAAAACAATGGTATTTATGTAAATATGTAAAAAATAGGGACAACTTAGTAATTTAGGGGGTCTCCTACCAAAAAGAGCTCTTTTCTTTATATTAATATAAGATGAACAAATCTCGAAAGTGTTCATAAGCCCACACCTGTGCCCATAAAATGTATAAGAAAATAAATAGTTGGAAACTAACAAATGTAATGATAACAATCACAAAATAAGTATTTCACTATACCTGAATCACAGTGAAATTCCCATTAAATTGGCGGCCTTTCTCTTTAGAAGCTCGATGCATTTCTGCCAAAAAATGTGCCAAGAAAGCAGTGCCCCATGAATACTTATGAACGTCTTCCAACGGATCCAAGTACTGCAGGTTGTTCATATGCACCCTGTTACCATTAGAGTCAGGGATTATAACGGTTCCCAAAATAAACAACATATATGCAGCGGCAGTTTGTTGAGCTTGTGCGGGAGTCAATTCCTTGTTCTTCGTATTCCCAAACAGTTGATTGAGTTTGACGAATGTTATAGTATTTGTTTGAGCAGTTTTTTTCTTGTACAAATTTGCCAACGTGGTTTCCTTGTTCCATCCAAACAACTTTACAGTGAGCTCATAGATCTTTTCCCACCCTAGGTCCTTCGAGTTGTCTCCAACCTTGACCGGTTTCCCAATAACCTCTAGTCCTATTATCCTTTGGACATCTTCAGGGATAATGGTCATCTCTCCAAAATTAAAATGCATGGTGTCAGTTTCACCATAAAACCTCTCCAAAAAGCAGTTTTCCGTGACGGTATGCTCTGACTATTTCTTGAACAGCCGGACACTCATCCTCCAAAAGCCACACATCCGATTGTTGATGGCGGCTAACATGCCAGGCTTTCCTGTGGTCCTATAAAAACACAACCAACTTAATTAAATTGATCATAAATAAATAATATAATAACAAGATACAAACGTCTTACATAAGTTTGATAGATCCAACGAGCCCAAGAGTCTTTATACGAAAATAAAAGTTGCGGGTTTATCGGTTGACCCCAATGTTTTCCATCATTGCTGTCAGGAATCAAGTCGTACTTATTAGGGAAGTGAGGTGGGGGTGACTTTTCATCATCAGTTTGTCCAAAGCCACCTGATTTTGAGGATGAGCCTCCTTCTAGTTCCGGTTCTGGTGGAGTTTCCCTCTCATCATCATCATCAATGCTGGTTGAGTCGCTTATAGGATGATCCCAAATTGTCACCTTAGCAGTAGCCGGATTTTGACGTTTACGTCGAGAAGACTTATGTTTTGATTCTTCAACAGCTTTTCCTTTTCCTTTTCCTTTGTCCTTTGATGGGGCGAGAGACCTGTGTTCCAACACGTTAAACTGAGTTATATACTAGATGCCCGCATACAATAGGAACTCACAGATAACCGGAATACTCCATAGACATATAAACTACGCCGGAATACATACCGGCATTATCGGCAATAAATTTGTCTATGCCGGTTATATTGAATTCTATACAGAAAATTCTAAGCAGTATGAAACAAAAACCTGTATAATTTGTTACCATACCTATAGTGCCGGAACATATACCGGCATAGAAAAGAATAATAAGTTGCATGCCGGTTTTTGTTGAATTCAATCCAGGGATTTAAAAAATTTAGGGATCGAAAACCGGCATAGTATGTTACCATGCAGTGAACGCCGGAACATTAACCGGCATTGCCAACGAAAATCCGACAGTACCGGTATGGATTATGGCATCCCAAAATTATAATTCTATGCCAGTTTTCTGGATTTTTTTACAGAATTCTTAACAATCTTAGTTCAGCAAAACAAGCATAGTTTGTAAACCCTAAACAGAGGCATGGTATTGATCAATAATGATTTTCAAATTGAACAGAATGCAATTTCAAAACCCTAAGCAGAATTTTTAATCTGTCATGAACCCTAGCAAGTTTGACTTTGTGTTATATATTATGGGATAAACCCTAAAAGTACTTCAATTCAACAGGAGACTTTGCGTTATACATCACTTACCGAATCAAATCTGTTACGTCCGCTTCACCAGGAGACTCTTCAGGACTTTGTTGCGCATCATCAACAGGTATTTCTGGATTGGGTTTATCACGAGATTTGCGACGAGCCATTGCTTTGGTATAGAAGATGAAAAAAATAGGGAGAGATTGAATATATCGAATATTTTTCTTTCCAAAACCGTCACTTATATAGCATGAGTAGTTTGAAACCGACGATTTTGTAACCTTCCAATGACTCATTAAAGATTTTGTAACCGTCAAATTAGTGGAATGAAATTGTAACCGTCAAACAAGTTGAATGAAATTGTAACCGTCAAAAAAGTTGAATGAAATTATAACCGTCAGAATTCCGGCATAGAAAATTACATACCTATTATGCCGGTATTAAAAGTTACTGATTTTTTTAACTTCTTAGTGTGGGAAACCAGCATAGAGTGTAAACATATCCAGTATGCCGGATTTTGTAGACCGGCATCGTATGTAACTCTTCGGGAGTGCCGGTTTGTGAAAGAAACTTGACGAAATAAACATCATTAAGCACAAACATAAGATCTCAAGCAAATTCCAACTAACATCATTTAAGGGAATAAAGTTTAAACACATAAACAACGTTACACATAGAATGAAAGATATCAAGCCAAATAAACCGAACATCATTTATTGGAACGAGATTCAACAAGCAAAGCAGCTTCGAAATGCCTAAAAGGCTCTTTTCTCCACTTCGTATATGCATCCTGAGCTTCATACCTATCACCACTGTATCTTGCAAGAAATTCGTTGTATTTGAGACATGATTTGATGAGTGCAGTTGTTCGAATGTGTACTATTTGATCAGCGTATTCAATTTTGCATTTCTTGCCGTCAAACATGTTATGCTTGTAAGAACCAGTCCTTACAAGACCCCAAAAAACATCTGAAGGGCGTTGATCCTCCGGCAAATCCGATACTATGTAGTAATTTCTAATCCACTATGTTTCCTCCTCAACATCCGCTTCTATCTTAGATTCTTTTTGACGTTTAACCGCTCCCTTAGCTTCCGCTTTTATCTTATCTAATTTTTGACGATAACGTTCAAGCTTTGCTTCCTCTTTTTCTTCTCTTTTCCTCTTAATTATCTCTTCTTCCATTGCGGCAATTGACTTGGTGGTTTCTTCCTTCCTTCTTAGTTTTTCTAGTATTGTGGCAACAGAATTGGTCGTGGTTGATGATTGATTTCCTGTCGGATTGGACAATATGTTCCTCATACGTTTTTCTTTTTCGAGGTAATTGATGAACTTGGAAGCTGGTGATTGATAATCCATCGGAGATATATCTTTGAGGTATCAAGTGCAATGGGTGTATCCATTCCTTTAAATAGATGTGGACATAACGGCTCTTGTCCACTTTATTGACGGCACTCTAAGTAACTTAGATCCCACGCCGGAACTAATGTTTTCTAGTGTATGGTTTAAAAAACTAGCCGTTAGGCATTCAATTTCTGGTACCGGCATACGTACGAGGAAGTACGCCTATGCCGGTAGTATGTTCCGGCACTAAATGTTATAATCGAAGATGCCGATAATGCGGAATTTCTTTACAGGAAATGATCCAAATGCCTAAAATACCGGCATTCAATGCATAAGAACCTCTATGCCGGAATGGGTTAAATTCGAAGAAAAACAAAATGGCTAGTTTTTTGAAAAATATGACCGTTGGAGCTTCATTTCTATATAACATCCCCCATTCCTTTGGCAAAAACTATACAAACCAAGCACCAAATAACAAAAATCATTCTCTCAAGAAAGCAAGCACGGTTCAAAGAATGGGGGATTTATCATCTACCTTTATTTTCAAAGTAAGTATAGTTACTAACAACATACTCTTCAATACTATGACGGATAACTAATATAATTTTCTCTTACAGAGTCATCATTGCAAGTGTCAAATTTGCAAGTCACCTTCTCACCTAGCCATGGACTGTCCATTTATTTATTCAAAGTGTAGAAGTTGTGATGGGACATGCCGGTTTTGGATTGCAAAAACTGATGATGCTGAAAATGGAAGAATGTTTCTAAGGTGTTTGAATAACCCAAAGTGCGATGAGTTTCAATGGTTTGACAAAGCTGTTGAACTAGCAGAGTCAAGAGAAACCACAAGGGCCAATACAATCCTATCAATGGGTGTGATGGGTGTTATATGAAGGGGAAGGAATATGTTGAAAAATAAGAAGAGCCAATGAGGATGATCCTTGACACCCCTATCCCAGACGAAGTCTTTGAACAGATTAGGGAAATGCTCAAAGGCTCCGCAATTGTTGAAAAGGGATGGAAATAGATTATCTCTAACTAAGTGCAATCCATTCACTGTTTTTTTTAATTTAAAGTTTTCAATCCAATGTAATCGATTACTTCGGACCGAAATAAAATGGAATTTGAAATGAATTAAGCAGAGTGCCGGCATTGAGGAAATCAATACAACTATGCCGGTTTTATGTCAACTCTGTAAGAGTATTTGGACGCTTTAGATACCGGCATTGTCAAAATGAATCTTAATATGTCGGTTTTATGTCACATATTTAAAAGTATTTGGAAATTTTCAATACCGACATGAACCTTGGCAAAAACCACAATGCCGGTACAAGTCAGTTTCTATACAGGAACCAAATATTGTAAACTGATTGTTCCGGCATAAAAATTGCTATGCCGGGACAAGGTACCGGCAGTGTTTTGATCATTCCGAAAATGCCGGTTTGTGTACCGGTATTTCTAAAACTGAGCCCTACTATGCCGGAACATTTTAACTTTCAAACTAGAAATCTAAACATGTTCAACATAAACCAAAGAACTAAAGAGTTAACCCACAATATAAACCAAAGAACAAGCTTGAAATTGTTTTTGACGTAACCAAAAAACTAAAGAGTTAACCATCACTAATTGTCATCAATTCTCTTCCACTAAATTGGTGTTTTGTTTCTTTTAGGTCGGCGCCTTCCTTGTTTCCCCATACATAGCTTTGACAGTAGGGTCGGTTTCTTCAATTCTATGAAGCTTTTCCTCGAGTTCCTTGATTTCTTGAAGAGATAGCACCACTCCGTCCTTGTGCTTGTAACCTAACATCTTCGTAACCTTGCCAAGCCGACGTCGCTAGTTTAATACATCAAACACATAATAAGTATATATGTTAATATATGATTATGTTTACATTTAATGACTATAATCAATTAATAAAACTTACCACCATTCCGAAAGTCTTAAGAAGTTGGGTCATCGTAGGTTGTGGAGGTGGAGGAATTTCAACAGGAGGGTTTTCTTGGTGTGGAGCTTCGATGGAGGGAGGGCTCCCGACATAAGGATGTGACCATTCCAGGTAACCCCTCATGTAGATGTCATCAACTTCATAACCATTTTCCGCAATCACCCACTTACTAATATCAACCAAACAACGTGGCTCTATTTCACTCCAATGCGATGGTTCCGGTTCTGGATCATACACTACATGTAACTTGTTGGGAGTTGAATTGCACCGAGAAAAGGAAATACGATAATTATCAACAGAGCCCGACATAAAACGGGATAATTGCTTAAATCCATGTTGGCGCATCACACGTCTTGGATCGGCTATAATGTGTCCTTTTGGGTGGTACAACGGCCCTTTGTAAAATGCAACATCTCTTGGAATTTGACAGTATCCTCTAATCTCCTTATACGTGTCGAACACAACGTCTTCCTTCCTCATAGCATCCAGATCCAATCTCATATCGATGACTCGGCCTTTGTTACCGGGCTTCGGATTACTGTTAAACTCGAACCTTTGAGCTCTAGGGGTATCGGGTTCAGGAAGGTCTTTGATCTTCAAGAATTGACAGTCCTTGAACAAGGTTGGGATGTGTTCATAACACCACACCTAATACAATGTGAACAATATACATGTGAACATAAGTTAAAAGAATACATGTGAACAATATACATGTGAACATAGATTAAAGAAATTTGTACCTGGAGTAGAGTGAAATTCGCGACAAATTGGTTTGTTTTTGCCAATGAAGACCTTCTCATCTCCGCCATCAAATGTGCCATGACTGCGTTTCCCCAAGAATATCCATAGACACCTTCCAACGGGTCAAGGTACTGGAGAAAGTTTGCACTTACCCTGTTGCCATTAGTGCCAGGGAATGCCCTAGTCCCCAAGATGTATAACAGGTACACGGCGGCTGTATACCGAATCTGTGCAGGGTCCCATACATCCTCCAAGCTTCTAGCCTTTGTATTTTCAAACATCTTCTTAAGCATCGTCAGCTTGAATGTCTTCATCTTACTTCCGTTCGATGCTGCATAAAAGCTATCCGAAGAAGTTTTGAAGTCCCAACCAAATAACTTTTTAGTCAAATCGTGCAACTTCAGCCAATCTAGGCCCCGAGACTCAACTCCTTCTGAAATTGATTTGCCGATAACATTCAAGCCTAGAATGGCATGAGCATCTTCAGGAATCAAGGTCATCTCTCCAAACGGGAAGTGCATTGTATCAGTTTCACAATGATACCTTTCGACGAAGCAATTGACGGTCATAATATCTGGATTCACGTAATTTTAAACCAAATAATACAGGCCAGAGTTCTTTACTAATGGTTGGACATCTTCATGCTCCAACGAAAATTTACACTCAGCCGCGTCTTGGTTTCAGCAAACACGCACAGCCTTAGTATGATCCTACAAATAAGAGATAATACGATTAATAGATGATGTAAAATATAAAACAATGCACATGCACAAAATAAAAAAATGCTTACATAGGTTTGAAAAATAGTACGAGCCCAAGAGTGCTTGTATCCAAACAATACTTTCGGTTCCGGAGCTCGACCCCAAAGTTTACCATCATCATTATCGGGTATCATGTCATCAATGTGGGGAAGGTGACAACCTTTAACTTTGTGTTTGCCCTTGCCCTTGCCTTGTGTTGGTTGTTGACTCATCCCACCAACTTCGCTTTGGCTTGCTAATTGACTTGGATGAACCTCATAATCTTCCTCCTCACTTCCCCATTCATCATGCTCATCTTCCTCAACTGTTCCAGTACCTTCACGGATTGTAAGTGCACTACGTTCACCACCACTCTCCCAAATTGACCCTCTTGTTTGAAACCCTAAACGCTTCTTGCGACCTGCGTCTTTCCCCCGTGGAGGCAAGGACTGAGGAGTATCAAGACTGTCCTTCCTCCTTTTCTTAGTGAGAATATGACCTTTATTTTTCTTCGCTTCTTTGGATTTTAACCTATAACATAAGCAAACAAAACAAACATAAGAAAAGTCATGGCAGTTTAGAAACCGGCATCAAAACCCTTAAACAAACCAATGCCGGTAACATGTACCTACATAATCCTTTAAATATCGAGCATGCCGGTATCTATGTATCGGCATTCTTCGCAACCTAAATTGTGTGCCGGTATTGAGCACAATTTCATTGATGTTCCTGAATGTTTTAAGTGTACTTCCGACATTTCCTAATTAAACTAATGCATGTCGGTTTTTAAGTACCAGCGTCCTACGCAACCAAAACTGTGTGCCGGTATTAAGCACAATTTCAGTGATGTTCCTAAATGTTTCAAGTGTAATACCGGCATTGACTAATTGAACTAATGCATGCCGGTTTTTAAGTACCGGCATCCTGCGCAACCTAAATTGTGTGCCGGTATCGAGCACAATTTCAGTGATGTTCCTTAATGTTTTAAGTGTAATACCGGCATTGACTAATTGAACTAATGCATGCCGGTACAAATAAAATTGTTCCTGTGTGTTTTTAGTTGGCTACCGGAATAGTCTTCAACCCAATTCGTATGCCGGTACAAGAAATTAATTTTCAGGAATCAAACCGGTATGGTATTCAACCCTAATTCTATGCCGGTATAAAAAATTCAGTTTCTGGAATTCAAACCGGTATCGTATTCAACCAAAATGCTATGCCGGTACCTGAACCGGCTTGGTATTCAAACATAGATCCCATGACAGAACTCTCTGTAACTCGACAGTTTCATCTATTGTTGGCGATTCTAACCTAAACCCATGGCTACAAATCAATTAAAACAATCATAAATGAGTTCAAAAATCACTTACCTTCTCAGAGAAGCCATGAGTGGTTGATCATCCGAGCTCGCTGCTGCGCCCTCTTCTAGTTGGTAAGCAATGTTCTCGATTCTTTGTTCATGTGTTTGTTGAGAAATCGATTTAGTGTTCCGTTTTGCTTTTGATTTCTTTCGTGGAGGCATGGTTATGGTAGGTTAGTCAACGAAGAAATTTTTGATTCAACGATTAATCGTCGATGAAGAATGAACGAGGAGGAAGAAGATGAAGGAAAAAAAAAATCAAAACCTAACTGTGTTGTCCCGGTACAAATGGAATTGGGGGATATATGAATTTGGTTATTTGAATTTTATGTTTTAGGAGAAAGGGCATAACAGTCATTTCATAAAGTTTTTAATTAATCTAAGGGTGTTTTAGTATTTTCGCACCCAAAAAACACCCCTTAACAACCACCTTTGGTTGGGGGAAGTAATTCATATCCCCCAATTAGTTTCCATATCCCCCAATTACGCGTTCTAAAAAAACTCCGGATTCTTTCCGTATAAAATAATATTTTCTCTTTTAATTTCTTTTTTAAAATTCAGGTATGAATAAAAAAAATATTTTCGTATAAAGTTTTCTTTATTTTTGTTACTATTTCCGATTTTAAAAATCAAAAAAGTATTTTCGTATAATTTTTTTATTTCTTTTAACAAAACTCGATTTTTAACAATTATCTTTAGTTTCTAAATAACTGATATCCTAATAGCGCAACCATTGATCACACTTGTATATAAAACAAAGATAATGGCAACCAATAGGATATCAAGTTCGGAATAACCGATACTAATATCCAAACTTGTCTATCGAAGTTGTTAATCAAATTTAAAATATCCAATCTTACGAATACAAACAAATACAAAAATTACAATTCAAATGCCACAAAGAAAATATTAATAGACGATCAAAATAAATAAATAAATGTGATCTCCTTATCAATACATGCCATTATCCCATGTGTTCATCTACATCAATGTAGCAAGAAGAGGTACAACAACATCTGCGGATCAAAAAGCACTGTTAACTGATATAATGCTAAAAAATTGAGAAATAGAAAAGCAAAGTCCTAGCAAAATAAAAATCACAAAAAATCACAAAAACGATGAGACCTTACCTTTGCTCGAGTGATTTATATAGAGAGCATCCACAAAATTATCAGAAGAAATAAAATCTCGGTTGATGAGAAAAAAATACCTAGTTTAGGAAACGACATCCCAAAAAAAAAAAAAAAACTAGATTTTAACAATTATCCTGATAGCGCAACCATTGATCACAATTATATATAAAACAAAGATAATGGCAACCAATAGGATATCAAGTTCGGAATTACTGATACTAATATCCAAACCTGTCTATCGAAGTTGTTAATCAAATTTAAAATATCAAATCTTACGAATATAAACAAATACAAAAATACAATTCAAAGGCCACAAAAGAAAATATTAATAGACAATCAAAAAATAAATAAATTCGATCACCTTATCAATACATGCCATTATCCCATGTGTTCATCTACATCAATGTAGCAAGAAGAGGTACAACAACATCTGCGGATCAAAAAGCACCGTTAAAAAAATATTAAATGTGATCACCTTATCAATACATGCCATTATCCTATGTGTTCATCTACATCAATGTAGCAAGAAGAGGTACAACAACATCTGCGGATCAAAAACCACCGTTAACCGATATTATTTTAAAAAAACTGAGAAATAGAAAAGCAAAGTCCTAGCAAGAAATAAAAAAAAACATCTCAAAAACGATGAGACCTTACCTTTGCTCGAGCGATTTATATAGAGAGCATCCACAGAATTATCAGAAGAAATAAAATCTCGGTTTAAGAGAAAAAAAGTACCTAGTTTAGGAAACGACATCCCAAAAAATAATATTTTTTTTTGTAATTTTGGATAGTTAAATTATTCTCATATAACACCATAAGTAGTGGTTCCAAATATTTTCTTATGAAAGATATATTTCATATTTTTTAGTATTTTTACACACTGTTTAGGAACTTTATGTTTAGGAATTTAATTAATTTAGGTTTTTTTTCTTTCAAATGGAATGTAATAAACATATCTATAATATTTTATTTTCCAATTTTTAGGATACCTAAATTATTCTCATATCATCATAATTAATGGTTGCAAATATTTTTGTATAAAAAATATACTACATGTCAAAACATAACAAAATTGGAAAATTGGTTTTATTTAGTTTATTTTTTATTTTAAATTTGTTGTATTTTTAATTATGGTATGAACAAAATTAAGAAAAATAATATGAAAATGAGGTTTATTATTTTGTCATTGATTGAATTTTTGTATGATCGTTTTTGTATTGGCTCGGTTTAGATTCTAATCTTGCTTCAATCTTTTGTTTCAGATTCTAATAATTCCGTAATTTTTTACCTTTGGACAGCACCACCAAAAAATAAATTCGCAAGAAAGACACAACATCGGTTTAAAAGGTTAGTACCCACGATCAATTTTTTTTTTTAATAATTCTCATCGGAAGTGTAATTTTATTCTTTAATTTTAATTAATAGAATATAGTTATAATTAGGAAAAGAATGATTCTGAAAGCTGTAACCGGACATTGGACATTGGACATTGATATGTGATTTTAATTCATTGATATGTGATTGATTGTGATGCATGATTGTTTTAATTTTTTTAATTTTTATGTTGAAATCGTGAACACGTGATTGATTATTGATTTAATATATTTTTGACAACATTATACTCTTTGAAATAATTGCTCTAAAATTAGATATATTATTGATTTATTTTTTTTTGAATTTTTGGTAGTTTTATAAGATTTTATTAGATTTAGTTATTTTGGTAAATATTTTTGTTGGATTAATTGGAAAAACATTTTCCTAAAATATTTATTAACGAAAATATTAAAACATTACCAAAAAAAATAATAAAAATAGGGCCACAAGCGAGAATCAACCAGGAATTCCGTCGAATGAGATCGCTTTAAAAAACTCTGTTATTATATAGAGAATATAAAAATGTGTTATTTTATTTTTTTGTTAACTAATTTTCCTAAGTATAGGGCAAAAAAAAAGAAAAAAAAACTTATTCAGGTCCACAGTGAAGGCCTGAATAGCAGTGTCGCGGGCATACTACATACGCAGAAAAAACTTAGGATGCGGACATAACATGAAATTACAAGTATCAGACACGAATCTAATGCAGACAAGTGACTATTTTAGACGTGTCCGTGCTACCCAGGTGGAAACTACTTCTCTTTTCTTCTCGGTCTTTCTGATGTGAAGTGTCCGCGCCTCATGTGAAGAGTACGCGCGAAATTAACCTATTTTTTCAAAAAGCAAAATTAAATAGGAAATTTTGTTTTTCCGAATAAAATTTCATGGGACTTTTGTGATGATGACGACGTTGTTTTTACGTGAGGGGAGAGACAGAGAGAGTTGTTTTTGTTGTTGAATTAAATTTTGTGGTGGGGTATGAAGAGATAGGTCAAAGATTAATAAGTAATGATTTCGAGAAGATCAGAAGCTCGTGATGAGAATTTCTTTTAAATTTTTCACATTTCTTTCTTTACATAGAAAAGGAAACAACAGTAGTATTATCAGAGATTTATTCAGAGACCTAAGGAATTTACAGGCCTTCCTTCTTCTTTGTTCATTCCTTTTCTCGTGATATCTCTTTCTCCTGCAGGATCATCATCAGTTTTTGCTTTTATTTGTTTTTGTACTCTTTTTATTTTCTTTCTTTCTCTCTCTCTCATTTTGTAAAAATATATTTTTGTATCTTTAAAGCTAGACAGTACTACCAACGAGATTGAAGATATATATAACCCCATTTCTGAAGGAACCCCGTCTAGTAGCTCTCTCTCTCAGAGTGTGTTCATTTCATTCTCAGGAATTTTTGGTTTTTGAAACTTGCTGAGAGCGAAATATGATAAGATGAACAAAGAGTTTAAATGTTAAAGGGAGGGAGGAAGGGTGTTGTTTAGGAGACAAAGGATAAGACACATATTCCTTCATATACATTTAATGATCTTCTGAACAAATTCAAACTTTTTTTTTTCTGATTTAAGTTTGTTTGCTTCTGTGGAGGAAGTGTCCTCATATTCTTCGTAAGTTTCTAGCTACAACAAATACGCCATCAGTTATCAGTTAAGAGAAAGTAGTTTACAGTCGGCCGAGAAGAAATAAAGTTTTTTAAAGTAATTAGAAATGGGGAGTTGTGGAAGGAATGGATCTGTAAGGCAGTATGTTAGGTCTAAGGTACCTCGTTTAAGATGGACTCCTGATCTTCATCACTGTTTTGTTCAAGCCATTGAAAGGCTTGGTGGCCAAGACAGTAAGCATACCTACTTCTCTAAACTCTCTCCTTTTTTCTCTACTAACTGCTTATATCTCACTGTGTTATGTTTTTTCTTCTTCTTCGTTTGTAGGGGCAACACCTAAGCTTGTTATGCAGCTAATGGATGTGAGAGGACTAACCATTTCTCACGTCAAAAGCCATCTTCAGGTTTTCCTTAATGCTCCGTTCTTGCGTGTTTCTAAACACTGAAAAAAGAAAAGTATATTGTTTGTCAATCTTTTATTAAGTTGTTTTAATCTCTGGTTGTTGCCATTAGATGTACAGAAGTATGAGGATTAATGACCAGAGCATCAACAGCAAGGAAGGTATGATATTTTGCACCAGAGTTCTTCAAGATAACCTGTATTTTATTATCTTGTCTTGTTAATTAAATTTTGTTCCTGTAGTTAATTAATTTCTAAAACAGCTGAACTACTCTCTCTTTTCTCACTTGTAATAAAGGCTGTTTGATATTATTCTTAATTTCTACTACTTTGATACTTTATTTGAGTCAAGTTTTTCAACTCAAATCTTTTGTTGCAGTTTCCACTCTTAGTATCTTTGTGAAATTCAAACTCTCTGTTTCAATCTCTGTCTTAATGGAATTAATGGAATTTTTCAGTGGGTGGTTATGTCTTAGCTGTTACCCTCATCATATCCATCTCCGTATAGCTAAAGCGCTCTCTTCATTTATTTTTCTCTCCTCCTAAAGCTAATATATATAGCTGCTGCCTATGCCAAAAATAGCTTCATAGTTAAGAGCTCTATCAAATCAGCTCTTTTCTAAAGAGTTGTCTTCTTTTTATACATCCAAAAAAAAACTCTAAGAGCTAACTTTATATATTTTAATAAAATCTTAACGTTGGTTTTCCTAATTAATTTTTTTTATTAACAGATTTAGATGATCCTACTGCACAAAGAGAACAGTGCTCTTTTGATGATCATGATGGATGCATTGATGAGGAAAATGATGTGAGTAATTTCCTTCAAGCTTCTTCATCAAAATGTATTGAGGATACTAATCTTCATCATAATCATAATCATCATCATCAACATCATCAATCCCTCTACGGTTCTCTGCTCCCACCAAAAAGGTTATTTGCTTTTAAAAGATTTCATAACACTTTTTTTCTCTCTTTCTCTGGTCTCTTCTCTCTTTACTTTGGGTCTATTCTGAGTTGTTTTTTCTGTTTGTTTTTCTCCGTTTTTACAAAACAGGCCGAGACTGGAGCTTAGTTGTTCAACATCACAGAGTTTGCATTGCAACGAGAGAATGTGTGCAACGACAACAGTCACCTCCCCTTATAATAAAGATATTAATGCTATTGGTGGTGGTGGTTTCATATTTCTTCTGCACAACCACCAACAGCAGCAGCAAAATCAGACTGTTTTTAACGTATCTCCCAATCCCAACAACAGTAATGCACTCTTCACATCTCATTTGGCACATGAACAACAACATCATCAACTCTACAATCTGAACACTGCTTTGGGATTTCCTCATCATCTGCAGCAAGAATCTAATTTCTCTAAGGTACTTTTTTTTCTCTCTCTCTCTCTCTCTCTCTCTCCCTCCCTAACACTTCTTTTTACTGAGTCGTCTTATTATCTTGTCTGTGTAAAAACACTGCATGACATGACAGATTCTCATTCTCATTGTACGAGACCTTAGTTTATCATAGATTCATGAAGGTATATATATTTCTAGAAAGAAAGAAGAAATAGACCATACATTGATATGTTTGATGATCTTACACATAATAAAGTTGATTTGTTTATCATGAAAAGTGGTCTTGTTAATTTTGGGTACCAGACATGTTAAGAATCTGTCATGTATTTTTAGGCATAAGATTGGCCCAATCAAAGATGTGTACGTGGGAAATTTTCAGAATTACCCAAATATATAAGACAAAGACGAGTGGTAAACACCGTCCTTATTGCAATTTTTGCATCTTAGCATAACATGGGAAACTCTCATCTTAATTAGGTTTTTTTTTTTAACTGCCACTTTTAGCAAAAAGATCTTCTTCTTTAGCAAAGAGATTTTATCCAAATTGTTTGACAAAAAATAAAAATCCTACATTTCAAGTGTAACCAAGGTGTAAAGAATTTGTGGATTTTTCTAACATGTTGGTTCATTGGTGTCACTTGGAACAGGTTGCTCAAGGGGAAGAACTACAACAAATTTCATCATTTAGAAAGCGGAAACTAGAGAGTTTAGGACCCGATTTTCGGATTCTTTCACTCCCTTCTCTTCCAATTGAATGTAAAGAAGAGAATGAAACAGGAGATTGCACATTATCACTCTCGTTGCGCCCCACTATTCAAAGGAGTAACACATCATCGACAAGTGATATCACCGACGTTTTTTCAAGTTCCAGATTAAATTTTCAAGACTGCTCTGGTTCTTCTTCTACTACTACTGCAATGAAGAAACAAAATTTGAATTTGGATCTTTCCATCTCTCTGTGATGTGCACTTAGTGTAGTACGATTTTAGCTTGTAAAAAAAACAACTAGCCTTTAGTAATTCTACTTAAATATCAATCATCTACCTATATCTTTCGTCTCTTTTTTGTGATTCTTCATTCTTGCCGCGATTTTTTTTTTTATTTTGGTTGTGTAATTGTCTCTAATCTTGGATTGCACATTTTATCTGGTAATGAAAAATCTGAAGTGTAGGTGAATCATATTTGCAGAGACTAAATGTAACAAAGATATAGAGAATAATATTCTGTTTCAAATACATCATCATATAGAGAGACACAAAGAGCTGATGATGTATGAAAAAGAATCGATTCTCTCCTCTCAAGGTACAAAGAATATATAGAGCTCAGCAGCAGCATTATATTAGGGCTACTATTTCTTTTGTTCTCTAGTTTGAACATGATCGGTACTGTCACTAAATAATGCGTGAGAGGTAGGTGATATAATAACAAGCGACTAGGTCATGAAATTGATAGTCCCACAAATTTATTCCAAACATTGAGTTTAAGCAGGTGTTTTGGTTTGGGCAATCTTTTAAGCCGGTGACTGGATTGAGACAAAACACCGACTGTAAGGCTGAGTTTCCTTAATATTTGAGATTAAACCCAAACATTTGTTAAACCGGAAAACTGAGCTAAGAACAATGCAAAGATATTCCGCAATAACACGGTAACTGGAACTGCAAGTGTAAGTGCGCATCTTCAAGAGATGATGGAGTAGTCTTATGGTGTCCGTGTCTAACCAGCACCCTAAAGCGACACCTAATAACTAATTAAGCACTGCCTAATACCTTAAAAAAAAAGCCCAGAAGAAATAGATCGGAAGGTCGAATAATTTTCTCAGTCAAAAGCAAGTTTTCTTGATAAAAAGAAAAAAAAATATTGTTGGTTGGAAGCACAAGTAAATTAATCCAAATCCTTCATGGTCCAGACAATGCTCCAATAGGAAAAACAAAACCAAGAAAAGTAAGGATGATTCACGAGTTCTTGGTACTGATTTCAACGTGGTTCAAGAAGAGATTTGCAACAAACATTATCGAATTCTATCTTGTGAGTCTGTCTAATTGTCCAGTCTGACTATTTGGGAATTTAATGTTCAAAGTTTAGCTAATTATGAAGAAAAGGAGCAAAGGCAATGGTCGAATGATAGTACGATTTTTAAATGGCGACAATGTTGGATTTTATGAGGTGTGACTACCACAACAGACACAGTGAAAGTAAAGAAAATGAATTTTCATACTCGCCAAGAGACATTAGGATGCACCTAACCATACCACGAATCCATGTCTCCCGTTGTAAACAAGTTGACATCAGACAGATTAAATTTGCAATGGGAATACTGATCTACTGGTCTATGTATATTAACATTATCATCTGACACTGCCATTTTTATCGATTGTTCTGTATCAAAAACTGAGACTCTTTACCACTGAGCTTTCTACTGTGTTATACTAAGCAGTACTGAGTTTTGTTGTTGTTTTTAACATAATAGATAAAATCATTGTGGAAGGATTCAATTTTCTCCATTTGCAGTCTTGGTATCAGCGGTTAATGCTTTAACACAGAGCTTTGGCTTTGAAGTGAAGAGATTGTGTGGAAGAACTGAAACGGCAACCACTAGTGACCCATTGGGCATTCCCGAAACAGGTAACACCTCGATGAATACGCCCAGCTGAAGATTTGAATAACCAAGTTAGCAAACATAATAACTGATGTGGAGAAACAACCAGTATCAAGAAAAAAAGGTTCCACAGCAAGATGGCCAATGAGGAAATAATCCTCACTAAGAGCCTTCTCCATGCAGGGTACTCGGAGTTGTCAACTGACGCACCAAAGCATGTAAGTATGAATGTCAAATGTGAAGGAAAGAGATGCCATTTGAAACTAACATATATGTATACACAAACAGAACAACATTGTAGTGAGGGGTTTATGGGTTCTCACCTCTGGAGATTTCAAGTCCACAACAGCATCTGCTACTATTTCTTTAACTACACCAGCTACAACGCTGAAGCACTTATTTCGGTCTAATAGCACCAGCAAATCAGAATACTTTGGGTCAGTCTTCTTATTTTTCATCTCTGTCTCATTGACCCCTCTTCTGTTATAACCAACTGCAAACTACAAAATTAAATGAACAGAAGACGCACATTATATTTAGCAGACGTGAAGCTCCAAGCTAAGGTACGGCAAGAAATCTGTTACCAAACCCTACAAACTATCCTTCTAGCAACAAAATCTTTGCAGGATCGTAAATAAAGTATAATACCAAAACTGACGCAGAAATGTAGAAAGCTTTTGAGTTGAGAATAAGTTATATAAGATCAACAGTTCAAGAACCAGCTACGGATATTTTTTTCATTCCACTTAATTTTTGCGCTGATAAATTTTGTTGGAACATTTTTGCCATTCCAATTAATCGAAGTGTTAAATATTGAAGCAGATTAAACAAAATATCTTGTGTAAAGCTTATCAAGAGCAAAACGAAATATATAAAATTGCAATTTTGTGCTTAAACTATTCATCTCACCCTGACGTAAATACTTAAAGCACGAGATTTTGTTAATCCAATCTATAATATTATTTTCCAAATTTTCAGGAAAATGTAATGACGACAAGAATACTCAATGGAATAAAACATCATTCCCATAAGAGATAAGCAGTAACCCACAAATGAAAGTAAAAGGTGAGAGACGCCATATTAACATTATTCCCTGATTTTTGATTTAATATGTGTAATAACTAATAAGTAACTCAACAGTTATATTGATTTTACCTTCAAAGGTTTTTCAAATTTATTTTGTTCACGGCCCACGAATTCTTGGACTAGCTTGGATACAACAGTCCGCAAATCCTCTTCTTTCAGTAAACAAGTTGCTTGGATGGGAAAAATACGATGACACCAACTGCAATGAAAAAGCATCAACTGAAATCAGGTAGTGGATTTTGGGGTGCCTTTTGGCAGCATAGCACTAAAAAATTGCTGAAATGAGGTGCTGCATAAAACAAAAAAGATGATTTACTTTTTTGCATACAGCTTTTGCTACTGAACGACGAGACAATACTCATTACACAAGATACCTACTCATAAGATTATTACTTTTTAAAATCCAACTAAATTGTGTTATCATAAATCTATGATAACCACCAGGGACTAGCAAGGTACCTTTAAGTCAAATAAACATCTGAGTAGGAATTATTTAGCAACTAAAATGGACAATGTGGACACTTGAAGTACTAGAATGGACAGAGATTGATGCAATAATGTAGTAACCACACGAATTCTGTCACATATCCTATGCTAATAGCCTAATATAGTAGAATGAGTAGAAAATACAAGGATTGGAGGCTTCAAGGTAGAGACGAAAGGTACTGATCAAACTAGTATACATTTGTAAATTCACCTAAGGTAGAGACAAAAGGTACTTACACTAGTGGTTTCAGATTCCCAGAACCTGAAGACTCAAATATTTTCGACACAATGTCGACAGTGTCAGGAGAGCAGCTTCTAGGAAATGTAAAAAGAAGCAACCCACTTCTTGTTAGCTTGACCAGGGATATAATTCCTTTTTCCTCAATCACATCCATCTTAGGAGATGATGGAGTAGCCTCTCTAGTACTTTCACCTGCAATTCACAAATTAAAACAAATTACATGAATGCTTGGAGATCTCGTCTTAACCAAGTACAAGAGGCGATCTTGGTAAATCAGTACTTAATAAGTGGAGATGAAAATAAAACCTCTTCAATACAAAATTACCACTTCCATCATTAGTCCTTTTGCTCTCCGCACCATTACCACTTCCTACATCCCCAGAGCATATTTTTCTTTTCTTTGCATTAGAAGTTTCTGAATTTTCAGAACTAGATGTACTCAAAGACCTAATATACTGCAACAATTTGAATGAAATTTTAACAACAATTAAGAGCTAAAAATATGCCCTATCAGAAAGCTGTAAGCACTCAGAAGCAAGTACCATAGACAATTGCAATAGTCACAGGTAGAAATAAATACGCAGTAAACTCAGTGTGTCAGTTTCAGACTGACAAAAGGAGGAATAACAGTTTTGAGCTCGTCAGTAAGAAAATTATAGATTTATTAACTGATAGTCTGATACAAAGATGTGTTCGGTGACTCAAAAAGCTATCTCTGTGTAGCAAGGAAGTTTTTACTTTCAATTCTTCCCTCCCCACCCCCACCTTCAGGGTAGAGCCTGGGGCCCTGGGCACACTAACCCAAGAAAGTTGAGTTGCTCCTGTGAGCCCACCCTCTGAACAGGGCACATACACGTCGCCTAGGAGCACCTTTGGCAACGAAGAATGAATACATATTAATACAAAATGATTCAAGACATCACTCAGTATTTTGGAAACTAATTGTTCTATTTGTATGTAAATGATATTGGTATGCAAATCGGTCCAAGGAATAAAAGGGACGAAACAAAACAAACAGTGACAAGTATTAACCAAATATATTGGATGATTACAAGTGCTGCAAAGATATATATGTAAGTTTTGACCAATATCAAATGGCATGAAATAAATTAACTGAGGTTAAGTAACTAGGTGTAAATTTCAAACCTTTGCTAAAACAGAAATGACTTCTTTCGTGGCACTTTTCTCTCGCTCTGTGAGAAAGAAAAATTTCAAAGAACGTCATTACTAATATATAGAAGATCACCAAAATATTAGAAGGAACTAAATCTCCCCTTCCCATTGCATTATAAACCTGGATAAAGAGATATGGTAGCCAATGGTTGTGAAAGATATAGGAATTTCTATTTTCAACTCAAAACGCTTTGTTCATCTAGTTAAATTTGCGGA
Source organism: Papaver bracteatum (assembly GCA_023529315.1). Classification (NCBI taxonomy): domain Eukaryota; kingdom Viridiplantae; phylum Streptophyta; class Magnoliopsida; order Ranunculales; family Papaveraceae; genus Papaver; species Papaver bracteatum. The sequence goes on from JAJJWX010005371.1 coordinate 1,654,026, forward strand.
AGCTTTGAACTACTGGTTCCCCTATATTGTAAAATCCAGTGAAAATTAGATTATACTGATCAGCAAGCCTTGCCATAACTAGAACATTTTGACTGAAAAGATTCTAACTTAATTGCATCGATAATCAGCACTGACCTTAATGTAGGGTAGAATCTTCTATGATCGTCATATTGATTAAGTGAAGTTAGTTTCACTAGTAGCATGCTTGGTTCATCAAATTTAATTTCTTAGAATTGAATTACAAGGCAATTGGATTACTTCCATGAACCAATCGGGGAAAGCAATACACATTTCACTTTCCAAATACATAAATTGCACCCATAGGTACAATTGGATTACCTTTTGTAACTACATTACTGAATTCAATTAGTTGAAGCAAACATGCTACAAAAATTCAATATGTTTCACTTTTAACAAAAATAAATAATCAGTAATGGATAATACAAAAAGAAGAGGCAGAAGAAGAATAGCTTACTGATGGAGCAGGTAATAAAGAATCCCGAATGCGAGTACTCCATAAGAGAAGAAGGTGCGTTGTAATCGAATCGAGGGATACTGATCACAGCTGAATGCTGCTCCCATGGAGTCATTGTTACAGACTCTTCCTCCTTTTCCTTTTCATTCTTCTTGTTCTCCTCTATTTCTTGTTTCGCTAACCCTAATTCTTTTGTTTCTACATCATCCGTCATGGTTTCTACTTCCTTTACTCTCTTGTTATTGTTATCTCTAGATAATGAACTTCGTTCGAGAGATTGACAGGGTTTAACACTAAACCCTAGAAGTTATTAAGAAATGGTAATGTTCCCCGAGTCTCTCCGTCTCCTGGCTCGAACCTCAGTCAAATGCTTTATGATTATTGATTTTCGTGTAGGATTCGTCACCCCTAATAGATCCTGGGTTAAAATTGTGTCACGTATTGGGGATAGAAAGTGAGAGACACTAATAGCGCGTTTAGATATTAGATGTGCAAGTGCTTCTACTTTTTCAGAAAGAGAAGTCAGAAGCAAATAAGTTTTATTTCACAAAAAGTTGAATTTTCTGCGAAACTGCTATATGACCAACCTTTTAACAGCTACTTGACAGCTGATCTGACATGGCTGAGCGATGTGGTGGAAAAATTGGTTTTTTCTTTTGTCCATGTCATTAGAGAGATAACAAGCTAATGCGAAGCATTATTTGTTTAGATCCTTGTGTACTAACTTCTTTTCTCTGATTTTTTTTTCTTTTGATTGCTACACCATTACCACCAGTCCATCGTCACTACGGATATCATTATGATTATTAATGGAAGATTTACATTCTTATCTACTTGCATGGTGATAATATTTTATTGGAAACATCTGAGATTCACATGAAAAATCTAGGCAAAACTTTTGCTAACCCTTGATATGTTCAAGAAAAATTTCAATTTCAGGTAATACAAGCTTAATTCGACTCGATATAAACAGGGTCTAACACAGAATTGAGAATTTGTTACATTAATTAGGGTGTTTTCTAATACTCTACATGTTTTTGGAAAATTGATTGGTTGGCTGATCCAAAGAACAGAATTGGAAGGTTATTGCTCAAAATACGAAACTTCTGATGAAGAAGAACTATCTTGATCTTTAATTAATGATTGAATCAAAACTATTAACACCGCGTATTTTGTGTTTGCTATACACGTTTGATTCTTAAATCGATCACAAGTATTACAAGACTATTCAACGGAAGGATAATGGAAGATCTATTTCAGAAAACAATAGATAAAAATTTCTTTCGAATTTATTTATTTTCTCTTTGATGATGTGGATATCATGACCAATTATTCTTTTCTTCCACTTTAGCTGCCACATCAGATCAGCTGTCATGTAGTTTTCATTCAGCTGTTCACCTAGGACGATTGCTTTTCTGATTCGAGAAGTTATTTTGAAATAATATTGCCAAACTGACTTCTGATTTTTCAACTTCCAGAAGCCGAAAAGCAATTTCGGAGCGTACATCCAAACACCCTATAAACTGATTTTCTGCTTAAGTGTATTTCAATGTTGGACTGCTGAATTATCGGGTTCTGGACGGATCTAAATTACTAGAATAAGTTTTGACGTTTGTTAAAATAGTTAACAAATCTACCGCTCCCTAACTTCCGAATGGCTAGGATCGGTTACAACGTCTGTCAAAACACACAATTCATAAAAGTGAAATTAAGTGGTTAGGCTACCTCTTACTGGCCTTTACTGATAGGTGTCTAAAACAACTTAATATTTATCTATTGTTTATGTTTTCTTTGCTAATTTTTCTTGTAAATTATGTATCTTATGTTTGATTTTGAGTGTTTAGGTACTTTGGAATCATTTGGAACAAAAGAAGAAGAAACGGGGCAAAAATCTCATCTCATGTGCAACTACTGTTGGAGGCGGATCATTTCTCATTATTTGCTTTCATTTCTTCATCTCTGTCTGAAAAGCATGTCGGCTTTAGTGATGCAGTTTATGTCTAAAAAGCATGGCAGCTTTAGTGATGAAGAGATATTGAAGAGAAGAAGTGATATGAGAAGTAAGAGATGGATGTTGTTGGTGGAAGAATTCGAGAAAGAAGAAAGTGTTCATTTGGAGCAAGGAATGCAGAATCGTCGCGGCACAGGCAAGCGCTATTAGAAGCATAATGGATCAAAAGGAGCTGTCATTCTTTGGCGGCTCGTATCAATGCTTAGGGTGCCTAGAGCCATCTGGCTACCCCTTAGCCAATTCACTTAAGTAGCTGTATCACTTCAGTTTCTCTTACCCTAAAATTCAGAGAACAGTTTATCTGTTCTCATTATTTCCGAGAGGAGAAAAGGCGGCCGCTGGCAGAAAAGAAATTCAATGAAGATGTGGAAAATGGAGATCAGAGAAGATGATGATGTACCTGTTGATATTGATGGAAGTTAGGGTTTGAATGAATCGATGTTGCTAGTGGTTTAATCAATATCTGAGAAGTTGGGTTTGTTTCTAAAGAATTGTGAGAGGAGATGGATGAGAAAGAGGAAGGGAAGACTCACACGAGTTGAGATCGATGGAGTTTCTAATCGGTTGCAGTCAAGAACAAGATGAAGTACAGCTGCTGTTGCTGCTGATGTTGTTACTGAAGACTAGGGTCAAATTCAAAATGGAATTGGTGATGGATTTGGGGGTTTTAAGAGAAATTGGGGCTCTTAGATGTGCTCTGACTCAAGGTTATGATGGCAACAAAAATTTGTCTTGGTGGTGTTTACGAAATGGGTTTGCCTAGTGGTTGGATTTGAATAAAAATCAGTGTATAAAGAGTTGGTGATGAATCTGAGATGGAGTTTGGGGATTTTGGTCCTGAGACTCTTGTTTATGGTTGCAGGTTGATAATATGGTAGTTAAGCTGCTAAGGCGAATATGAATGAACGGAGCTTGCTGTTATTGGTTTGGTGGTGACAAATCAAGGGTTTGAAGCAGAAATTGGAGAAGATGGTGGAGTCCTTGTTAGGGTCTGTGATGGATGAGAAAAGGGGATCTGAGTCTTCATCATTTCAAAGAAGCATACGCTACATTTTTGTTTTCCATTTGCCGGAGATCAAGCTGTGGAGTTTGTGGCTGTTCAGCAGAGGTTGAGAGCAATGAAGAAATACAGGGAATTACAAGTTCAGATCGATGGTTTTGTTGGTGAGAAACATGGAAGAACTGAAGATGTTGCTGGCCTGATTTATGTGGATGATTAAGGTGGATTGTTTTACAGGATTAGACCTAAAGTGGGTTCGAGTTGAGCTGAATTTCAGTTGTAAAATGTTGCTGCTATCACTGAATTCTGTAGCGAAATGGTATTGATTGGTGGACTATGTTACAGGGTTTCTGGTGGGATGATTTTCGCAGACTGAACTGGTTCGGTTTGGAGGAGATACTGCAAGTTGTTGAGCTAAATTTTAGATGTAGAACGTGTGCTGTTATGGGCCTGTGTTGGTGATATGATGTTAATGGAAGAGATATGAGCTGAGGTATGAAATTGTGGTGATTTGGTTGAGCTATGACAGTAAAAGATATATATATGTTGTTATTGGCTTCCTGCTAAGGGTTAACAACTTGTTTTAGATGATATTTCAGCCGCTAACCATGGACTGAGATTGAGTTATTGCTACTGGTGTTCGAGTAATTGAGGCAAGAGATCAGAGATACTGTGATGCAGTTGGAACTGATGGTTGCAGAATATGGGTGTGGTGTTGATGTTGGAGTTGAAGCTATAGTGTTGTTGTCGTTTAGAGAATGGGAGTGAAGGCACTGGTGGTACTTATGGCATTGGTGGTATTTATGAAGTGCAGTCAGAGATTACAAGGAACTGGATCTGGTGAACTGCAGGCAGTGTTGTTAAGGGTTGGCAGAGAAGCGGTGAGTTCTTGTGTTGGGGTTGAACTGAATGTGCAATAAACAGTTGCAGTAAAAAGATAATGGTTGTGCTTTGCTGGGAGCGATAAGGAGACGCAACTGAATTTCAGTTATAAAATGTTGCCGCTTGTTTGCAATCAATGGAGTTAATGAAGGTGGAATGCAATTGCAGGTCTAGAATGGAGCAATGGACTGGCTGTGAAAGAGCTACAAGTGGAGTTGGACCGGTTGACTTACTTTGACCGGTGACAGTTAACTTCTCTGGTCACCTGAGATGATTTCCGATGAGTTCTCCGGTCAACTTCCGGCACCTCAACTAGTTATACAACACAACTTTTGATTCATACCTCCCTTGGGACGATCCTGCTTTCATTATACTACTTGCTAGTGTAAAGATAAATAGAGAAATATTATTTCCTGCTTTCATTATACTACTTGCTAATGTAAAGATAAATAGAGAAATATTATTTGCGAGTTGACACTTCGTCATTTACTGGCACTACCCTGGACTTGAGAAATCTTTTAACATTTCGAGCTCACTTGAGTATTTTAAGAAAGAAGATTTGGGTGCCACACGAGTAAAACACACAATTGAGGTCAACTTTTGAAACAACTAATTCCTAAATCAACTCCCAACTATAAATTAAAAAAAATATATACTCCCTCCGTTTCAGGAAAAGTGTTACTTTCACTTTTTCATTTTAGCCTAAAAATAGGCCAAATTGAAAAAATGAAAGTAACACTTTTCCTGAAACGGAGGTAGTATATGTTTGAACAACATGAAATCCAGTGAGATAAAATGGTAGCCAATTTTTGATTAAAACCGATTAAGAGACAAGAAAAGCTTATCAATTCAGTAAGGTACAAAATTTTCTTCCAAACACATTGAGGAAGATATTGATTTTATGGAAGAGGATCTTGGAATATTCACCAAAAATATTGAAGATGAAGCCATGTAATTTCTTTTCCAATTCAAACAAGATGAGGAGAAACCTGAACAATTAGCCATTTCAAATGAGAAGGAGAGGGTACCAAGTACACCGCCAACTTTTTTGTTTGGCGAGTTATATAGAAAAAAAAAACCTAATACAATTACGGTCAACGATAAAAATCCTTGAATAAGATTATATATAAAGTCTATCTTCTCTTCCACAATCAATATGTATAGACCAAGCGTCTGTGTACTTGATTGTGTTGAAGAGTTCTTGGACGATTTCAAAAATCAATATCCAAGATCAATCTAGTATGTACCCGAACTGTACAAGATCTGAATTCTAACAAGTAAAAAATTTGTTATCTATTGTTAGAGCATTGCTCGGTTGAACCCACCAGGCATTGGTATGTCAAGTTTGGTTGTCGTATTTTAGTATCAAAACTCAATTAGAGTTATTTGATTAAATGCATGTACTAGAGTCAACTTCGTTTAGGTTAGACTAGAAAGTCTAGGAATGTTGAGACATACAAATATTACCTTGAAGACCTGAAAATCGTGAAGACGTATCGACTACAATGAAGACATCAACCTTCCACTTGAGGTTAGTGATACTGACTTGACTTGTTTCCACTCCTATTATTTCTTTCAAGTCGTTTAAGATTGAAAACATAACATGCGAGGTTATATTGAAAACTCTAGTATTAGACTTGGTCATTTTATTATAATGAAAGTGGAAAGGAAGAATATTTGATTTCGAAGTATAACGTTTATGTTTTGAACTTCGTAAATGCGATATCTACATGATCTATGTAACTAGTTACTTGATTGTATATTGGATATAGGTGTAATTTCTTCCTGGGAAACTATGTTTGATTACATATGTTTAAAGGAAGTACATATACGAGACTTGTTTCGTAATCGTAAAGAAATCAATAGGTGTTTTGGTCTGATTTTCATTGAAGATCTATTAGATGACCAATTCGAACCTAGGTAGGAACTTTGGTAGAACCGATTATGACTTATGTTGAGAGTTATGGTAGAACCGATCTTTACCTACTTTGGGATACACAGTCGAACCGATCTTGACTTATGTTGAGAGTCTTGGTAGAACCGATATTTACCTATATTGGGAGTCATGGTAGAACCGATCATAGCTATTGTTGGGAGTCATTGTAGAACCGATCCATACCTATATTTGAAGACTTTGTAGAAACGATCTTAACATATGTTAGGAGTCATGGTAGAACCGGTCCCAAGAGCAAAACCAATTTCCAGGATTCACATATTACTTAAGGTATGTGTGAGTTTGGAATTAGGGTCTGCTAAATAGGAAAGTTCCTGATGTCGACATAATTTGAATTTGAATATAATTCTTATCTTTTATTGTTCAAAAATATTCCTTGATACCCAAGGTGATCCCAATCCGAAATATTGGGAATCTTTTAATTAAGATTTTCGATTATATATTTTTGATTTTCCAACAAATCAAAAAAACATATCTCTTGGAAAGTTATATCAGTTAAGTGCTAAACTAATATTAGATATTTTCTAATGAGAGATTTCTGAATTACATGTTGGGTATTAGTTGGAAATCTTAAAATCGAAATTAGGTACTTATGCATATCTTGAGAATATTTTCGGTTTTGGAATTTCTTTGTTGTCCAAACAATCTTGGTCTATAAATAGTTGAGATTGCATTTCTTGCAAACTATTCTAAGAGCCAGGCAAACTTCATTCGTGTTGTTTCTGGTGGAGCCGTCTATAAGGAGAGGAAAGTTCCCTAATTAGGCGAAATCTCTTATGATCGCTCGTTTAAAGACTTCTGTGGGATCAAGAAGCTCTACGAGTATCGTTGGTGGGAAACTAGCATTGTTATTTTAATTTTCGATTATTGATTTGATTGACTAAAGGTTGTTGAAACCTTGATTACACCTAGTTTGATTATTCTTGGGAGCCTTCTTTTTTGACATAAAGGTCTTTCAAACTAGATCAAAATATTAACGGGATCTTTAGAACTGTTTTTAGATCCAAAGAAAACTTGTGATCATCCATTGTTAACAGATTTCGTTTTGTGCGTGATCGATCATAAGTGGATTCAATATTGTGGTGTGCATGTAAAAAAAAAGGCAATTAAAGATTTGAAAACAAGAAGATTTTTTCTTATTGGTTTTCGTACCTCATGATTTGTTCACACATCTTGATCGTCCGGGATCCGAACTAATATTAGAATTATCTTTGATAGATTTGATTATATAGTCGTATTGATTGGCAATTATCTTTAATAAATTTTTCACTCACTAATAAAAATATTGTTGTCAATATTTCAGGACTATCACAATTGCGTCTATCTGCATAAACAGGCAATGTTCCCGAATACCTCTCCAACAGAACATGTCCTTATTGTACCACTGAAGGTTACGAACTCAAACAGTTCTTCAAGTACAAAAAAAAAGTATGTAAAATAACTATAATGAAGGGTGATCGGTGCCTAATAATGCATATTTCTAGATCATTTTGCTGTCTTTTATCACCTCTCTAATGCCTTAATGTTCTATTTTGCTACAAGTCTTGTATCATGAGCATATCTCATTTAATGGGTAATTTTGTTGGAATAATCTCCTTTTGTGTTGTATTGTAGAACAAGATGTTTGCGAGAAGTGGGAATGTCGCACCGGAACACATGGGAGCTTTTAGCTGAAGCGTGTGCAGAAATGAGCTTACCAAGTCAATGGAACAAACAATCTTGGTCAAGCATTGCAAAATTAAATCAAGTCTGATCAATGGTCCAAAGTGTTCAGGTCATGTTTGAAGTCAAGGAAGTCAACAAATCTCACCCTTGAACATCTAAACAAGATACATTCCTAACACCCAAGTAACCTCCCTTTACACTTTCCCTTCTCGTTTCCAAAATTAGAAGAAAAATAAATCTATATTCTCCACTTTCTCCCTCACTGACTAGTGAAACCCATACCCTCTCAACTGTACTCTCATCCCTAATTAGTAATTCGGCGAATAATTCGCGAACCGTTCCGAATCAACCGAATTCGAATCATACAGACGAATAATTAGAACACCGCACCTGGTTCGCGCACCATATGGGTATTTTCGAATTATTCGCGAATAATTCGGACTCGCGTATAATTCGTCTGGATAATTCGGACAGTGACTAGGTATTGATTACTCGCGTATAATTCTTCTGGATAATTCAGACAGTGACTAGGTATTGAGTCATTGAGTCGGGATCCAAGAACATTTCCTTCTATTTTTATGACTAACAAAAAAGATGTTGTCCGTGAGATTTGAACCCATGACCCTTAGTTTGCTTAGTAAGTCTCCAACCATTGAGCTATGTTGCTGCTTGTTGTATATTTTCAATGTATTATCTATATAACACACAAAACTTGATTAAAATGAACCCCCAACTAAGGGATATAAGAATTAATTGGGGGATATAGCTACAAGACAAAAACGGTGTCCCAATAGCAATTCTGGGTGACCCCCATATGTAATTATTTTTTAAATTCCTAATCTATCCCCCCACTAATTAGAATTAGTGATTAATTATAATTAGTAAAATGTTAAGTATTTGGGGGATAAATTAGTGTGTATTTATTTTTATTTGAATTTGTGTGGGTTAGTTGAGAGAGTAGGAGGGAAAAATATTTTTGAGTGGAAATTTTTTTTTGAAAATGGAAGATGATTGTGATGAGAGAATTGCTGCTAAGAGTTGAAATTTTGATTTTTTTTCTTTGAATCCACCGTTGTTGCAGCTGAAAAATTAAAGCTCGGTTCCGGCATGGTATTCAACCAAAAAACCATGCCGGCATTTGATGGAAATTTTCATAAATTGTTTGCCACTATCCGGGGGGGTCGGGGCCGGTATTTAGTTCCGGCACAGTTATATGATTTTTTCAGGTTTTGATCTTTAAAACCTATTTTTTCTGGTTTTAATAAGTCTACTTCCGGCACAGTTATCTGATTTTCGAGCATGCCGGAACTACTTCCGGCATGGTCTTCATCCTAAATTTCTATGCCGGAAAATGATGAAAAGTATCCAGAAGATTGATATTTTTTTCACTATACTACCGGCATTGATAGATTTATATCGAGCATGCCGGAATTTAGTTCCGGCATTGAATTTCATCACTTTCGACATGGTATTCATCATTTCCGACATGTTCTTCATCACTTCCAGCGTGGTCTTTATCCTAAATAACTATGCCAGAACTCACTTCCGGTGTGGTCTTCATCCTAAATTTCTATGCCGGCACATGATGAAAAGTATTCAGAAAATTGATTTTTTTTCACTTGACTACCGGCATTAGTAGATTTATATCGAGCATGCCGGAATTTAGTTCCGGCATTGAATTACATCAATTCCGGCATGGTTTTCATCACTTCCGGCGTGACCTTCATCATTTCCGACATGTTCTTCATCACTTTCGGCAGCGAAGGAGAAGAGAATTTGAAAGAGAATGGGGAACATTTGGGTTTCAAAGTTTTAACCCTAAAAAATTAATAAGAAGTGGAGATGGAAATGATGGGAGTGGGGATATGGGAATATGATTTTGTTTTTTGATTTTAAGTTTTTAAATTTTATTTTGACGGAAAGGTGTTTTAGTATTTTCGCCCCCAAAAGTCACCCCTTAACACACACCATGGGTTGGGGGAAGTAATTCATATCCCCCAATTAATTTCCATATCCCCCAATTGGGGGTTCATTAAAATCATGTTTCTCCTTTGATGAAATATTAAAAGTCTACTTTCTATTAATTAAATATATGCCGAATTTTCGTTTCCGAACTCATATCTCAAAAACGAATTATACACGTACGTATGCCGTTCCGAACTACTACCGAACAACGAACCGTTGACCGGATTTTTGACCGAATCCGATCTCCCCGAATCCGTATAATTCCCGTACGTATGCCGTCCCGAACTCCCCTCCGTATCCCGAATTACTAACTAGGCTCTCATCTCTTCCATGTCTCTGATATGTAGTCATTACCATTTTTATGTTCTAAAAATACCAACTCTATTGGATATCAGACGCCCAATTTTATAATTCCTACCTATCTTCTTACACAATCAATGACCTATTAAGAAAGAATGAAGGGACTGAAATTGTAGATTATGGAGGTGGAACCTAGGTCTGAATTTCACCATCAAAGGAGCATGTTACCTGAAGTCAATCGAGTGGCTGGTGATGATGAAATTCGTATATTTTGCTTTGTCATTTGGTAAGAATGGATATCTCAACCCCTAATCTTCTGGTTGTACTTTATTGAAAATGGGATTGAGAATTGGGAGAATTTTGTATAAATAGGGTTGCAGTTGAATTTTGAAAGCAAGCCCGGAGTAGCCTGTGCAAGTTGTGGTAGTAATATTTAGGTTTTAATTTCAATCTTCTTATGTTCTAAAAATCTCTGCTAGGGCAGAGATGAAACTCCTAAATAATTAGAATTTCATGGTTTGATTTACTTGTTCTTCATGGGATTTTAATGACAAACATGATTTAGTCTAAAACACCTTGATATTTAACTATAGTTTATGCTTTCTTTGTGAGTTTTCTTGTAGAATATGTATCTTATGTTTGTTTTTGAGTATTTAGGTACTTTGGAGCCATTTGGAACAAAGGAAGAAGAAACTGCGCGAAAGTCTCATCTCAAGTGCAAATGTTGTTGGAGGCGGATTATTTCTCATTTGTTCTTTTATTTCTTCATCTCTATCTGAAGAGTATGTCGGCTTTAGTGATGCAAATTCTGTCTGAAAAGCAAGACAACTTTAGTGATGAAGAGACATTGAAGGGGAGAAGTGAACTTGAGAAGTAAAAGATGGCTATTGTTGGTGGAAGAATGCGAGAAGATCAAAAGCTTCATTCACAGGCGAGCGATGTTTGGAACCTGCTAAGGTTGTGCAGCGAAGGAGCGGGAGAATGAACTATCAGTTTCTCAAAAAAATTGATGAGTGAGTTGAGAAAGGAATTAGATTGTCGGTTCTATGAAACCGACAAGCCATATTTAGAATGGTTAGCCCTTATCCGGTGGTGCAGGGTGTCAATATCAATTTTAATCATTACAAGCCCTAAATTTAAGAGAAGTTTTCTTTTCTTCCCATTATTCCACGGAAATTGAGAGAAGCCATGGCGGCAGTGAAATTCAGAGTGTAAAGATAAGATTGAACTGCTAAATGATGTGTTGGAAATCAGATCAGGGTTTGTTGGTATGTGTTACCAGTCTGAGATTCAGATGGAGATGATGATGAACTGAGTTCAAAGCTGCTATTAAAATACAAAGCAACGAGTTAAAATGGGTTCTTGGGTATTGATTGTATTTGAGGATGAACTACAGGCTGATGTTACTGCTGATAGAGAAATCAGTTGGTGGTGTTTGTTGCTTTGAGATCTATTGTTGGGATTTCGAATTCAGTTCTTGAACGAGATGTATCCGCAAAACAGGCCAGAGAATGGAAGACGTGAATACTGCCATTGATTAATTGTGAAGTTTATGAATGTTGATTGTGTTAGGAATGATGGGTTTGAGTTAATATGCATTTGCAGGGAGAATGGAAGCATGGAAGCGGCTAAGAACATCACAACTTACTCATCTCCCACACCACCAGGATTGTGCACAATGCATGTTTGATAAAAGGTCTCATAGAACTCTTCTTAACAACTTCAAGTTGAATGGGTACTTTCAATGGTTATTAATGGTATTGAGCTGGGAATGGAGGAGCTCAAGTCAAGACATTGGAGGAGGATGGGCATGGTGATAGACTGTTGTTACTGCAGTGATAAATAGAGAAGGAATGTGAAGGAAACTGCGGGTGGATTAGGTACTGGTGGCTACAGCTGGGATTTGAATTGGTTTTGGTGGAGCAAGGAAATTGAGATGGCATTGCAGGTGGAGTTGAAGCAGAAATGGGTTAAGCTGCTGTTGCCGTTTGAAGTAGCTGCAATAGGACAACAAATGGAATCGCAGGAAGGATGGTGCCAGAAACATGATGAAGAATGAATCTATTATGCTAAGATTTGAGCTTGTTTACAATGTCAAGAAAATAGTAGGTGCAGTGCTAGAGGCTGTAAAGAGTGATGCAGGGGCAGTGGTGTTGTGTGGTATGTGTTGTTGGTTATGGATTCAGGAAATGGAAATTACAGGTGCTAGTATTGTTGTTAAGATAGTTGTGAATCATGCTTGGTGGCGATAAGAAGGTTTGCACTGTTTGTGGAAGCAATGAGTGAGAAGACTTGAATTAGAGTTGCAGAGCAACTTCCAGGAGCTGGATTTGGCGTGAGATTTTGTATGGGGTGCAGCTGGGATGAACTAAAACTATGCAGTGGTAGCGTGTTGAGATGCAGAGAATGGTTCAAGGATCTGAGGCACCGGAGTTGTTGTTATGGGTTGTATGTGATAGAAGGAGATGGTATGACTACATCAAGGAGGAATTGCAGCTGGTGGCAGGAATTGATGTGCAATGAGGCAGTTTTGAAGCTGCAGAAATTGTGCGAAAACGGAGCAGAAATGGCGAGATGATGGTATTAGTTCCGGTTGCCGGATTCCGACGACGATGACTGGAAACCGGCGATGACATCAGCAATCCGGCGACCAGTTTTGGACCCAAAAATTTCAGAGACATATTTCTTACACATGGGCTTGGTGGACTAGTAGATGGACGTGGACTTGAAGATTATGAAGACGTAACCTAATTTTGGGAAAGTATCCTTTTGGGAGAAAAGCATATAAATAGAAAATCTTTCTCTAAACCTAGATATATCTCCATTAGGGAGAGATGCTTCTACTTTTGTTCTTGGGTTTCACATGATAGTTCTTCTTTGCTTTCTATGATGATTTCCAAAAACACAAGTACTTGATTTTGCTATTGGTTAAAGATGTAGTTGGATTTTGAAAACAAGTTATGGATTTTATGAATTAGTTTTCTCTCAATATTATCATTTGATTTCTACTGATTATAATAATTACATGATTGATGTATTGCAATATGATTGAATGTTTGTTTGGTTGATTCTAGAATTGATTGAACATACATCCATATCTATAGCTATTTTAGGGTTTTCATCGATCGATAACCTTGAATATGAGTAGCATGATATGATTACGGTTTGTAGTGATGCACTCTTGTAATCATATGTAGAAATTAACCTTTGTCAGAATTGTCATGCGCAATGTATGATAGTTGCATTGATTAGCCTATTTCTAAAACTTAATCCTCCTAGGAATTGAACTTTATTAGCGCAAGGCGTTAGGTTATTCTTTAGGTAGAATTCACATACGCAGCTCTAATGTGTGTGTTGATAAATTTAGGAAATTTACAGAGTATTCTTGCAATAAGGTATTCTAGGGCTTTTGATGATAGCGAGATTAAATACGAATTCTATTCATACATTCAAATACTTGTTTACAATTAAAGATGAAATCTTTACCCAATATTCTCACTACCATGATTTGTTTGTTTATTTCTTTGTTTGCTTTTATTTTATTTTTACTTTATAAAAATCAGAAAACCCCCGGTATTTTATATTGGAAACCGAAACAACCTGACAACCTAGACCTCTCTGTGGGAACGATCCTTTCTTGCCCTTGCTATATTTTATATTTTGAGTAGTGAGAAAGTAAATTTATTTTTGATGCATACGACAACGATCAAATTTTGGCGCCGTTGCCGGGGAGGCAGCGGTTGTCACTTGTTTTTGGTTTCTTATTTTTGTTTTTTGTTTAGTTTTTAGTTTTTAGTTTTTCTGGTTTTGACATAGTTTGAGAACTCTTGTTTCAGGTACTTATTATTACATGGAAGGATCATATTGGAGCAATGGATACGGTTTTCAACCTCCTCAACACTATGACAATTTCCCACCAACTTTGGAATGCAATCAAAACCAATTTATTGGATATGATGCATATTCTAGAGAACCTTATGGTGATTTTCATACATACCAACAACAACCTTGTAGTGGGTATGTAAGTCAAGAACCTAGGTGGGAAAATTCTACTTCTAATTGGCTTCATTCGAGTTGTATGCAGATTTTGAATGGATTACAAGACATGCAACAAAAACTAGACCAACTTGACCGTAATAGAGAGAACGTCGCACAGACCAATTTTTGGAACACTTTTTCTTACCCGACTCCAGATCGTAGTTATGATCATTCACCCATTCAAAGGGAAGAGTCATGGGAAAGAGAACCTATTGTAGCTAATGGTGGTAAGCGTGTGAACGTTAGAAAACTTGCACAGAAATTATACAAGTTGGAAGATGATGGAGCCTCGGAAGAGCTTGTCGATGAAATTAGTCAGACCATTCATATGGAACTTAAACGACGTCATGATAAATGTTGGGAAACCGACGACGATTCTTATTATGTTGAGTCTAAAAATGAAGATGAAGATGATTGTGTTGAAAAGGACCAACCTTTGGAGATATTTGATGACGTTAGTGTAGTTGACTCAACTCTTGATCTTTATAATGATCAAGCACCTATTAAAAAGGTACATGAGTATGATGAAACTAATGTTTTACAGAACTTTGCAACAAGGTTTGAGTCCAATGAAGAGGAGTATGTTGAGAATGTGACCGTTATGACCAATATTGTGGAAGACCCAATTGAGCTTGCAAAGGATTGTAATGAAGATGTTGATGTCGAGACTTTGGTTAAGGCAAAAACGAATGAAGAATAGTTGCAAGGTTTAATAGAGGACCATGATATACAAGAGGTGAATAATTCACTTGAGTTTTTCAAGGATGAAGAGGATTCCGTAATAAAAGAGATTGTGCAAGGTTTGGCTAATCCTTTGCATATTGATTCTTCTCCTTTACCTCTTATTTGTTTAAATGTATGTGCTTCGAGAACATTGTTGAATGACTTTGTTTCTCGATATCCTCCATTAGAGATGCTTGATTCTCATATTATGCAGGTTTTGGAACAAGAAACCGTGAAAGTACCCGATTTCTATATTCTTTATACACTTCCAAGTGTGGACAAGTATAAGTGTGGGGGAAGCTTTTATCGGTTAATAGCTTCATTTCTATTTTATATTACTAATATTTGTGTAAAGCTAGTGTTTCCAAAATAGGTGCTATGGGTGGATCCCCAACTTTTCCGATTATTGGTGTATGGGGAATTCAACTTGCATGTCGGTCTGACGACTTTAAACCAAGCGCTAAATGGGAGGCAACCCACTGGTTTTGTGTATCTATCTCTATCTTTTTATTTTTATAAGTCTTTTATCTTTATTTTCTTATTTTGGATATTTGCATATCAAAACTCCAACTTTTAGAGATTTTTGAACAATTTAGAATAAACACTAGCCTTTCTAAGTAGATGTAATTTTTTCTTAACGATGAGGTATATATATTGGCTGAGTTGGGATTAGATGCCAACTAAATAGCTTGTTTAGTGTTTATCCTCTATTGTTCCGAAATAGCTATGAGTTGGAGTAATGAGTTTTTATTATTCATTTTATTTTCATATTGTGTATATATATCATGTTATGAATTTCACATCTTGAACTTTACTTTGAATGACTAAATTTTACATTGAGGACAATGTAAAGTTTAAGTGTGGGGGAGTGTTCTCATATAGAGTTTTTAGCCTTGTTATTTTTCCCTTGTGTTCGAAAAAACAAAATTGCTTTATAAACTCCAAAATATAGAAACATGTGCCTTTAGGATGACACTATCAATCTAAATGGATGGAACCATCTTGGATGGAGGAGTTGAGGAACCCATTAACTAAAAGGACAGAATTATTCGAGTGTTAGAAATAAAATGATAGTTGTTACCATATCTCGGAATGTCACCATATCATATTCTATTTTTATTTTTCCATATTTATCTATTGTTATCTAAGTGATTTGGTGGGTCACTAAACATCAAATTTTTATTACTGCTAGGATGAAATAGAGTGATTGAGTTGCTAAGAAAAAAAAGAAAAAAAAAAAGACCGACCAATTAGACCAACCGGAATAAAAAAGACAATTGGATAGCAGTATGTGTGAAACGTTGTCCCTGTCTTCGTCGCCTAAACAAGCGTGGAATGCAGGATCCAAGGAGACTATCATATACTTGCTGACAAAAAGCATGCGCTTGGATCCAAAAGATCTAATCATGTTGTCAAAAAAAAGTGAAAAAAAAAGAATATTATTATTGTTTAATAAAGTCGACTCCTGGTTCCCTTGTATATGCCAGTTGAGTTGATGTAGAATTAAGATTGTTGACCATTGGTTCCCTTGTATATTCCAATGTATTGACACTAGAATTGACCAGTAGATCATTCCAATAGGATGCATAGGTTCATTTTGGCGGTGACCTTCAGACAGAAATGGGAAACACCGATCACTTGTTAACATTTGCAAACATCTACATCTATATCCATTTTCTTAATCTATTCATGTGTGATTGTGGTTAGTTAGATTCCGAGTATTGTGGTTTGTTCAACTTTTTGAGTAGAGCTTAATTTACATATATATTAATTTGGATTTGCATCAGGGTACCTCCTCCAATAGCCATTTTGGATTCGTTCATAGATTTGTCACATGTAGCTGGAGTTGGAAATATAGGTTTTGTAGGTAGACCTCTTGTAAACCTTCTCGAGACTAAAACTCGTCCACTAGGGACACCTAGGGGTTTAAAGGCTTGTTATTTATGCTAAAAGTGATTGTAGCCTCGAAGACACGGAGTTGTATATATGTTTTATAATTATTTTGTTTGATTTGCTCGAGGACTAGCAAAGTCTAAGTGTGGGGGAATTTGATAGGTGCCTAAAACACATTGATATTTATCTATAGTTTATGCTTTCTTTGCGAGTTTTCTTGTAGAATATGTATCTTAAATTTGTTTTTGAGTATTTAGGTACTTTGGAGCCATTTGGAACAAAGGAAGAAGAAACTGCGCGAAAGTCTCATCTCAAATGCAAATGTTGTTGGAGGCGGATTATTTCTCATTTGTGCTTTTATTTGTTTATCTCTATCTGAAAAGTATGTCGGCTTTAGTGATGCATATTTTGTCTGAAAATCAAGACAACTTTAGTTATGAAGAGACATTGAAGGGGAGAAGTGAACTTGAGAAGTAAAAGATGTCTATTGTTGGTGGAAAAATGCGAGAAGAGCAAAAGCGTCATTCACAGGCGAGCGATGTTTGGAACCTGCTAAGGTTGTGCAGCGAAGGAGCGGGAGAATGAACTATCAGTTGCTCAAAAAAACTGACGAGTGAGTTGAGCAAGGAATTAGATTGTCGGTTCTCTGAAACCGACAAGCCATATTTAGAATAGTTAGCCCTTATCCGGTGTTGCAGGGTGTCAATATCAATTTTAATCATTACAAGCCCTAAATTCAAGAGAAGTTTTCTTTTCTTCCCATTATTCCACTGAAATTGAGAGAAGCCATGGCAGTAGTGAAATTCAGAGTGTAAAGAGAAGATTGAACTGCTAAATAATGTGTTGGAAATCAGATCAGGGTTTGTTGGTATGTGTTACCGGTCTGAGATTCAGATGGAGATGATGATGAACTGAGTTCAAAGCTGCTATTGAAATACAAAGCAACGAGTTAAAATGGGTTCTTGGGTATTGATTAAATTCAAGGATGAACTACAGGCTGATGTTACTGCTGATAGAGAAATCAGTTGGTGGTGTTTGTTGCTTTGAGATCTGTTGTTGGGATTTCGAATTCAGTTCTTGAACGAGATGTATCTGCAAAACAGGCCAGAGAATGGAAGACATGAATACTTCCATTGATTAATTGTGAAGTTTATGAATGTTGATTGTGTTAGTAATGATGGGTTTGAGTTAATATGCATTTGCAGGGATAATTGAAGCATGGAAGCGGCTAAGAACATCACAACTTACTTATCTCCCACACCACCAGGATTGTGCACACTGCGTGTTTGATAAAAGGTCTCACATAACTCTTCTTCACAACTTCAAGTTGAATGGGTACTTTCAATGGTTATTAATAGGATTGAGCTGGGAATGGAGGAGCTCAAGTCAAGACAGTGGAGGAGGATGGGCATGGTGATAGCCTGTTGTTGCTGCGGTGATCAATAGAGAAGGTAGTGTGAAGGAAACTGCAGGTGGAGTAGGTACTGGTGGTTACAGCTGGGATTTGAATTGGTTTTGGTGGAGCAAGGAAATTGATCTGGCATTGCAGGTGGAGTTGAAGCAGAAATGGGTTAAGATGATGTTGCCGTTTGAAGCAGCTGCAATAGGACAACAAATGGAATCGCAGGAAGGATGGTGCCAGAAACATGATGAAGAATGAATCCGTTATGCAAAGATTTGAGCTTGTTTACAAGGTCAAGAAAATAGCAGGTGCAGTGCTAGAGGCTGTAAAGAGTGATGCATGGAAAGTGGTGTTGTGTGGTATGTGATGTTGGTTATGGATTCAGGAAATGGAAATTGCAGGTGATGGTATTGTTGTTAAGAGACATGTGAATCATGCTTGGCGGAGATAAGAAGGTTTGCACTATTGGTGGAAGTAATGAGTGAGAAGGCTTGAATTGGAGTTGCAGAGCAACTGCCAGAAGCTGGATTTGGCGTGATATTTTGTATGGGGTACAGCTGGGATGAACTAAAACTATGCACTGGTAGCGTGTTGAGATGCAGAGAATGGTTCAAGGATCTGAGGCACTGGAGCTGTTGCTATGGGTTATATGTGAGAGAAGGAGATGGTATGACTACATCAAGAAGGAATTGCAGCTGGTGGCAGGAATTGATGTGCAATGGGGCAGTTTTTAAGATGCATAAACTGTGCGAAAACGGAGCAGAAATGGCGAGATGATGGTACTAGTTCCGGTTGCCGGATTTTTGAACCGAAAGTGGGGATCATAATATTTCAGTGAATCGTGAAGGGGGTATGAGTCGAATGCAAGAGTTGGCGGCTGGATTTATGAGCTACGGGTCACGCTTTTGGGTATGTTTTCGTAAGTACAAGAAATTGTCTTAAATGGTTCTTTTGTGAATGTATGGACTGCAGAGAAGTAGAGTTGAGGTACTGGAAGTATACAGTTGGCCTGGTGACAGTTACCGATAGTTCAGGTTGTCGGAGACATATTTTCCAGTGACCGGATTCCGATGACGATGACCGGAAACCAACGATGACATTAGTAATCCAGCGACCAGTTTTGGACCAAAAATTTCCAGAGACATATTTCTTACACATGGGCTTGGTGGAATTGAAGATTATGAAGACTTAACTTAATTTTGGGAAAGTATCCTTTTGGGAGAAAAGCATATAAATATAAAATCTTTCTCTAAACCTAGATATATATCCATTAGGGAGAGCTGCTTCTACTTTTGTTCTAGGGTTTCACATGATAGTTCTTCTTTGCTTTCTATGATTATTTCCAAAAACACAAGTACTTGATTTTGCTATTGGTTAAAGATGTAGTTGGATTTTGAAAACAAGTTATGGATTTTATGAATTAGTTTTCTCTCAATATTATCGTTTGATTTCTACTAATTATAATAATTGCATGATTGATGTATTGCAATATGATTGAATGTTTGTTTGGTTGAGTCTAGAATTGATTGAACATACATCCATATCTATAGCTATTTTAGGGTTTTCATCGAGCGATAACCTTGAATATGAGTAGCATGATATGATTACGGTTTGTAGTGATGCACTCTTGTAATCATATGTAGAAATTGACCTTTTTCCAAATTGTCATGCGCAATGTATGATAGTTGCATTGATTAGCCTATTTCTAAAACTTAATGCTCCTAGGAATTGAACTTAATTAGCGCAAGGCCTTAGGTTATTCTTTAGGTAGAATTCACATACGCAGCTCTAACGTGTGTGTTGATAAATTTAGGAAATTTACGGAGTATTATTGCAATAAGGTATTCTAGGGCTTTTGATGATAGCGAGATTAAATACGAATTCTATTCATACATTCAAATACTTGTTTACAATTGAAGATGAAATCTTTACCTAATATTCTCACTACCTTGATTTGTTTGTTTATTTCTTTGTTTGCTTTTATTTTATTTTTACTTTATAAAAATCAGAAAACCCCCGGTGTTTTATATAGGAGAAAGTAAATTTATTTTTGAGTAGTGAGAAAGTAAATTTATTTTTGACGCATACAACAACGATCACTAGAACCTTTATAGCTCCTTGATTAAAAAGAGAACTAACATATCAAATTAGGGAATTTCTATGCATTTAAGTGGTGGATTCAAATCCCTAGTTTATCTTTTATTGCTTCTTAATCTTGTTGCTTTAATATAATCATCAATCTCTAGTTGTATCGACAAACCCCCTGTTTGATCTAAATTAGTAGAAGTAAAACTTAGAAGTTTAGTTCACCAATCCAACTCTCCGTAGGATCAACCCATATTTGTCGATATTTATGTTCTAGACATTGTACGCTTGCGGTTTATAATTGTAGATTTCTAAGCCTACCAAGTTTTTGGCGCCGCTGCTGGGGAGTTGGAAAATGATGTAATTAGATTAATAGGTTTTTTTTTACTGATTTGTTATCTTTGTTTCGCAGTAAAGCTTGTTTAGAATCTCGTAGTCCTGTAGCTTTGTTACTTATTAGCATTTTTGAACAAAGTTTCTAGTATATTGCAGTTAAGTGTTAAATTTGTTGTTTTAGTCCCAATTGTATATGTCCTGTAGCAGTTAGTAATAGTAGGAATTTGTTCAGTTTATAGAGATTTTTTATTGTGTTTGTTTTGTAGCTATTTTTATTTATTTTTATTCATTTTACTTGTTCACAATTTAGGAATTTCGTAAGTACGTAACATCTAATTAGTTTCTTTCCCACTTGTAGCTTGTATATAGCTTAACACTAGTAGTAATTAGATGTGTTACTAACTTGTTTAGAAGTCCAGTAGTTAGCTTGTATATACCTTGTCCTGTAGCTCTTTGCATATTTGCTTCACTTATTTCATAGCATCTGAATTTAATTTGTTCTGGAGTCCAATAAATAGCTAGCTACCTTGTATATATTATATGTGCTCATTAGTCTTCCATTTGTTGCTTATTTTCACTCTTGTCAGTAAATTGTGTCTGTAGTTAAGCACATGCATTGGTTAGTTGTGTTCCATAGTTTTATCAAAATTGCATAATTTTCATAATAATTTGTAACTTAGCTTCTCATTTTATTTTTGTTAGTTAGTAAATTATTTCATATTCTATTAGTGGCATATTGTCAAATTATTTTTCTAGAACTTAATAACTTGTTTGTAGCTTGATACTAGTATTGGTTGGTGTCAGTTTATTATTAATATAGGCCACATAATAATTAATCATTTAGCTTCACATCATTTGTATAATTCTATGTTGCATTGTAGGCCCAAAGTAGATTTTTTTGCTTTTGGACTTTGCACTTCACTTTGGTTTCTTTTTATCTGTGGCTTTTATATATTTTATTTAGGAACTTGTTTTCTCTGCAGCTTGTGTATATTAGTTTAGGATGTCTTTGTACTGTTGGGTATCATTTCATGTCTTTGAGTAAGGTATATATATAATTCTGTAGTTTGGAGTTGTTTTCGCATTTCATTTTTTGTGTGTGTTGTTTCTGCCTATAGTGATAGTTGTAGCTTCTTTTAGTATTTTGCCATGTACCTGCAAAAGAGAAGAGGGTGTCCCTTATCATAGTCCTGGTGTTAGTTAGTCTTTAATATTAATTGTTGATTAGTAGTTTAATTAGATTTAATTAGCAGTGTAATAGATGGTTGAGATGTAACCATCTGGGTGGCTTGTGATCGCTAGATCGAGTTGAGTAAACCTAGATTTATAAGGCTAGTATCTATGTACTGAAAACTATAAAGCAAATTATAATCAATTTATCGATTTAGGTTGTGTTCTTCGGAACCAATAGGCTTGATTCATGAGAATGGAGATATTATCAGTGTCTATGATCCAAATCATGTTATTATACATCTAGGTACATAACATTTGGTATTAGAGCCACTTTTATGGGTTAAATTTCTCAATGGTGGAACTTCAACAATCCTTGTAGAGTATACACCGCAGTTTGGACATTATTTTCAAGTTCTTAAACATTCCCAACCCTAACCCCCAACAACATTGCTGCTTCAATTGGGTTTTTAGATTCACAATCAAAAATTGGAGAATCTACTACACTGATTAGAGATTTCAAGGTTGTTGAATCTGAAGAGGCAATACCAATCCCTATGGGTATTGATGAAGAATCAGATGATTCGCTTGAGTTGGAATTGATCCTTCCATTTTTCTTTTTCGATAATGAAGAAGTTGATTCTATAGAGGATTTAATTCCTTCATTTTTATTCGATGAAGCGAATGAAGATTCAAACACTACTGTAATCTACTCAATTGCAACCAAATTTGCGAGTTTTCAATTCAAAAAAATCGTCAAAGCTGTCGTGAAAGATTTTTAAAAGTAAGAATCAGATGAAATTGGGTGAGTGTTTAAATATTATTATTTACTCTTCTCATAACATATTCGATCATGGAAAAGAATTTAAACATATGACAGGGACTTCTCGTTTTGCTATGTGTGATTCTTTGTTTTGGTTTATTTTGGGTAAATTCTTTGAGGAAAATGTTCAGGAGTTGATTTTTGAACATGGGTACTGGTCATTTACATGGTTTAGAGATAAAATTTCTCGTATGTTAGTTAATTGTAGAGTTTCTAGTACTTCCTGGAAGATTATTGTTAAAACTCTTCTAATGAATGTTGTGTGTTGTGAGAACGCAAATTGTATCAACCACAAATTTCTTACAGTAAAATCCTCTCACTATGGTTTCAACTTCACTGATATAATATTTGATCGGGGAAAAACAGTTCAACTTATTGAGGGGTATTTCTATTCAGCTGGTGATTATGAAGACTATTTTCATACAGATACTTCTTGTATGATTATACTTACTGGGTCGATTATGATGGATGCATAATCTATATACTAGTGAACAATTCATCTAGGATCTTGAGTTTCAATACAATATGAAGAGTGGCATAGACACTCATCAGATTTTAATATATTCTTCAGACTCCTTGCGGAATATAGACATATCAAGGTCTACTAAATCTGACACTGGGTCAGTTAGACAGACTTTTATAGTTTTCGCCTTAAAATAAAAACCACCATCAACAACAGTAATTTCACATAAAAGTGGATCAGGGAAAGATTAATACTGGAATTTTCATAAGTTCATTCTACCTTTTATCAATATTTGCATAAAGACATAATAGACTTAACTTTTGAGCATTTATGAGATACTAGCACAGTTCACGAACGTAAAGGCATACATCTAATAAGCAATTGCAATATATGAAATCAAAAAGATTAAATACTGCAAACATCATCTTCCAAGTAACTTAGAATTTAAATAAATAAATCTAAAAACATTGCAAGATGAAAATCGTTGGAAATAGATATGTGTAATCACAATAATTTATATACCAAACCCTAGTTATCCTTCTTAAACATAAGAATAAATTCTCATAAGAAGTTTCCAAGACATTAAGATTCTTGAAAAATTCTTTATCATCCCCGAACTCCTTGTCGTCAACAGAAATTGGAACATAAGGTTCATGAAGAAAGGAGTCAATTCCAACAAACCTTCTTGATTTTCTCGAACCATGGCCTTATGAATTTCCAGAGATCTTAGAACAATATCCTTTATTTGTTGAATCTACATCCTTGTTTCTTTCAACTCTTCAAGAACAATAAATTTTTTTTTGAAGATTTCAGGGTTTCTTCATATTCTTCATTTTTCTCTTAAAAGTTGTATAGGAATGGGATTTGTATTTTTCCTTCATGACTGATGGCTTAACAATCATATTAACATCTTTTCCATCTGAAGAGATGATGCTTGGAATCTCTATTATTGTGAAAGAAACACAAAACAACAGCTCCATAAGCAAGCTTTTGATGAAAAGAGTTTCAGGGAATGAAAAAGAATGCAGGGTTACAGAACCTATATACATAGTAAGTAGGGTTCACGTACTATCAACACAAGCATACCTAACAAGGGTAGAAATATCAATTTGAACCCCCTTTTTATTAGTCAAATAGGGTGAAATTTTTTCAATACCATTACTTGAGGATATGAAAAGAACAAACATAAATTCAAAACAAACTAGAATAATTTCTGACCCAAGAACCAGACTATGCACACCTCTATTTTCGAAAATCGGGTACATGAGACAAAATGCTCCTTCAACACAATTAGACTGTGTTGGGGTGAAAAATAATCTGTTCACCACAAAGTTCCTGCACGAAAATTTTAACAACCCTTTTTATAGGTCATTTAGACCTAGTTCCTTTTTGTAGAGATCTAACTTTCTCCTTAGAAATCAACTTCTTAGGAGATGAGTTAAATTTACATACCTCGGATGGATTCGACTTTAGAACAAGTTTGATCTTGTTTTCTAATTGATTATCTCTCCGTTGCAGTTTGTTGATATATCTTACTTTATGTTTGTACTTGAAGCAATTAGAGATGACCCTTAATAGTACAATAAGAACATGTCCAATGTGGAGGATGGTTCAGGCACCATATCCGAACATGCTGCTAAACAAAGTGAAGTACCTGAAACATGTGAGATAGAGTTTTCATTAGACATGGTAAAATCCATTTCATCCTCCAATGCGGTCGAAGAAGTTTCTCCAGGAAAAATATCAAGATTGATGTGAGTATTTCTAAGGTTGCACATGGTCATGTATGACCCGGTTATCTTATGGAACCGGTCCTTGTACTTGGTGTTGGCCGGTACCTCATTTTGAGCACTGGAACCTGTACCTGGAGTTGTACATGTACCTGGAGTTGTACATGTACCTTTGGTACCGGGTTTTACCCTATGTTATCCATCTAAACTTACATTACTCAAAAGATGTCCAAAACCAATTACATTTACATTGAATCGTGCTCAAAAAAAGAAAAAATTGCATTGAATTAACCAATTCACTAGATGAGTTTGATCAAACCCTTTATTTGCAGGGGATTTCAAAATTTGGGTCTCGTTTTTCATCTTATTTTTCATTCAAGTTGCTCAAGAAAAGCACCATCTTATATCTTTCTGCTACTTCAACTAACCAATCCACTAAGATCCTTCTCATGGTCACTTTTACATCTTCTTGTACTTTCTAATGTAATCTGCTTGTGGCCTTCTTTTGTTCTCAATCTACAATGAATCAAAAACCCATATCATAAATCATATAAATAAATAAAATCTATGTGCCTTACAACCAAGATCCCCAGATTACAAATCAAAACCCTTAATTTTTAAAACTTCCAAATCATTGAAAAATTAATAAATCAGGATCCCAAAATCTTGTAATCGGTAAAATCAATAACTCCTATCTAAAATTAAGAAATGAAATCAACAGAAACCACAAATAAATCAAGATCCCCAATCATTATTATTACCTCAATTCTGAAAAATACTTCATCTACTAAATCTCCATTAGATAGCAGAAACAGGAGCAACGCTATGTTTAGATAAACAAGTAGAAGAAGAAGAGAAATAACATCTAAAAAAAAACAAAGTTGAAGGAATCATTCACTTTCACAGCAGCAGCAGCATTCGTTTTCATGGAAGTCTCAGAAGAAAAAGATGAGAAGAAGAAGAATCCAAAGATGAGGCTATCTTATAAAAACTATTACAATACCTAAATTGAAAGGCTAAGATTAGTTTTTAGAGTTCTAATCAATGGCTAAAAATTAAACAGGTATTTGGTCCGGTACAGGCCGGAAATTTGTTGAGAACTGGTCCCTATACCCATCCTACACCAGTTTTCATTTCCATTCTCATTCCCTATACCGGATACACCGATTCCGGTTTTTTTTTTCCGGTTCGAGTCTGGTACACCTGGTTATTTGTTCAGCCTTAAGTATTGCTACAATTATCAAAATTAATATTTTTTCCAAGGAGTGTTACACTTGATTTTTCATCTTCGGTCGAATTATAGTGATCAGATGTTTCATCAAGAGTTGCAGCAAGACCTTTGTTCCGAGTGTATCTTCTACGATTTGGACACTTATTAGAAAAATGACCAAAACCTTTACACTTAAAGCACCGTGGCATATCCTCATCGCCAGTGTCAACATTATCCCTGTTTTTAAGAGGAACATGATCATGAGGCATAAATGATGATCTAGGTTTGAAAATGCGGGGGTCTAACAACCTTACCCAATATTTCGATTAGCAATCTGTATGGACAACTCCGAGTTGTTTTCTAGAGAATAAACAAGACTCAATCAATATAAAATACTTAAGGAGTTATTATCTCAATCTCTCGATTTGATTTACTCAAGAAAATAAGATTCGCGAGCTTAAACAAAGAGAGATAACTTGGATGGTACCAAAGACCAATATCTAAGTGTCAATTGGTTTAAATCAACAACCAATAAGGTTGGATATTCTAATCAATTGAACAACACACAACCTGTATTATTCCAATTATATAACAAAATATAATGCGGAATAGAAATAACATAGACACCAGAATTTTGTTAACGAGGAAACCGCAAATACAAAAAAAACCCGGGACCTAGTCCAGATTAAACATACATTGTATTAAGACGCTACAGACACTAGCCTACTCCAAATTAACTTCGGTCTGGACTGTAATTGAACCCCAATCTCACACTGATACAAGGTACAATTATGCTCCTATGCCTCTGATCCCAGCAGGATACTGCGCACTTGATTCCCTTAGTTGATCTCACCCACAACCAAGAGTTGCTACGACCCAAAGTCGAATACTTTAGCAAACAAATCTGTCTCACACAGAAAAGTATACAGGTAATAGATAAATTCGTCTCCCATGAATAAACGTATGAATTTTGTTCCATATTTTGATAAATCAAGGTGAACAGGAACCAATCGATAAAACCATACTTATATTCCCCGAAGAACAACTCAGTTTGATCAATCACCTCAAAATAAACTTAATCGACGCAGCGAAGAAGATTATTGAGGAATCACAAACAATGAGACGAAGATGTTTGTGACTACTTTTATCTTGCCTATCGGAGATATATATCTCAAGCCAATTATTATAATTGTATTCGTACGATAGAAAGCGCAAGATCAGATCACACAACTACAAGATAAGTAGTATCGGTCTGGCTTCACAATCCCAATGAAGTGTTTAAGTCGTTAACCCGAATTTAGAGAGAAAACTCAAGGGTTAATGGAGATCGACTGTAGCATATAGAGAAAACTAGTATCACACAAGAAAGGTGTGTGGGGATTAATTTTTCCAATAGCTAGAGTTTCCCTTATATAGTCTTTCAAATCAGGGTTTGCAATCAATGTTAGCTTGCTAACAAAGCATTCAATATTCACTGTTAGATGAAAACCTGATTAGATATAAGCTAATATCTCTAAACCGTTAGATCGAAAACATAGCTTGCCATACACACATGTACTTGACATTTTTGGGTTTGTGTAACCGTACCCAAACATATACAATGATTGGTTCAATATTAGTCAACCAAATGGTTATCCAAATGATAACTTTCATATCAACCATATTCTTCTTCACCATAACTAGTCCAAATGACTCAAAGGAATTAGTTAGAGAGTTGTTCAATTGCTATGAGATCTCAAGTACTACAAGAGTAAAAATTGAATAAAAAACAATGTGATTCACTCGAATCATTAATCATGAACTAAAAAGCCACGGTTTGCAAAAGCATCCCTTAGTAATTTAAGAATAAGTTCATGAAAAACGTTTTCAGACATAACCTCTTGAGTTCACGGACTCAAGTTAACCGGTTGAAGTTAATAAACTCCAGTAGAATATCTCGGGATGAGAACTTTCGTCAGTTCGCGGACTGGACATGAGCTTCAACTTCAGCAGATATTCTCGGGTTCGAGAACTTACGCCAGTTCGCGTACTGGATTCGCGGACTGAGTTCGTGGGAAGAGTTGCTGCTCACGTTCCGGTTCCACTTGGTCAACAAAGTTCACAAACTTAGGTTCAAGTGTTAAGGACTTATACATATATATGTTGCCACAACAATGTTTATATCCCCCAATAGTTATATAGTCAAAACTCTCATTTCAATCATTGAAACATTCTTAGAGGATGTCATATAGATGTTTTCACGAACTAGTTTTCGTCAGAGCGATTTCCAAAGTGATTGAAACATAACATGACTTTCGTCACTAGGCAAAGATGAACTTGGTAAAAGCGAAAGTTTTTCCAATACACATTTCGAGAAATAGATAAGCGAGATATACTCAGCTCGAAATGTCACATGTGCATATATTTAGTCTATATAGTAAAACGAATTTTGTATCAAGATAGGAGATAGAGTAGATAGACTTTTGAGTGATAGATAAGTTCAGGTCTCCATATACCTTTTAGTCGATGAAGATCCACTGGTTCCTTGAGTAGTCCTTCGTCTTGTATGATGATCGCCATGGAGTTCTTGAGCTCAAATACACTTTCTATCCTAGTCAGAGACCTTATCTATAGTAGACTAGAAATCAAGACTATATAGTTTTGATCACTAAGATTGACAAACATGCTTGAGATAGCAACGCATGCGAGTTTGACCGAGCAGTGCTCTAACAATCTCCCCTTTTGTAAATTTTAGTGGCAAAACTATTAGTACATATGGAATACAAAAATTATATAAATAAACTTTGTAGCTCCTATTCCACATGCCTAATCTTCAACAATACTCGAAATCTTCGTCACTTCCAAGTAGTCCAATTATCCCAAAGGTTGTAAGTTTAGTATCATCTTTGTTGAAAATCCGTAGCTATAACAATGAGAAAAGCATTGGTTCTCAATCATTGTTATACAGTGTCATAATATTATTACACAGCGTCAAAGTCCAATTGCATCACAACTTCAACAACAATACTATGGTGATACTTCACTCCCCCTTAGTCAATACTCCATCTCACATGAAAACTACTCCCCTTACATAATGATCCGAAAACCATATGTATTTGTAGTGTGAACTACAATTAATTCTCCCCCTTTTTGTCAATAAAATTGGCAAAGGTATAAGAACGGGATCCTAATGAAATTTCCGTAAGATATCTTTCATGACCAAAGGTAAATTTTCTATCATCTTGTTTAGATGCAATCATAAAGCCGAGGCTAAATTCATTCATCAAGGAGTTTATTCCTGTGATGATATCTAGAGTAGAGATCATTCTCATAAGGTTTTTGATTTCTTGTGGGCATACGATTCACTGCTTTAGTCGGCTGACTTTCTGTTCCATTGACAGTGAAGAGAAGCAAATTACGAAGCTTAGAAATTTGTTTTCTTCTTGCAAAACAATGAATAACATAGTGATTTTGTTTCCTACAAAAAGTACAGGTTCGTAGAGGAGAAGCAATAACTGGCACCTATTTAAACTTCATAGCTATATGAGAAGATTGGAAGTTATGCAAACTTTTCTTGACACAATCTTCTTCTGTAGAACATTTCTTCATAAATGGTAATTCATGAGAATTAGTCACATAAGAATTTCTCCTTAGGACAGAGTTTTCCTTTTCCAAGGATTTACACTATTCATGGGCTAGAGTAAGAGATGCACAAAGTCTCTCTTTTTCAGCACGAAGTCTGTTGAGACCTGATGAATGAGTCTTGATCAAACGTTTTTCTCTAATGGAGTCCTCTTTAACAACTTCCTCAAGAGTACTAATCTTTTCCTGTTGTAGAGTAGTTTCTTGTAGAAGTTTCTCAATGTTCTTAGAGAAGGACTTTATGATATGATAAATATCACGTTCTCGATTAAGATACTTTTCAAATTCATCAATGAGCTGATCATGATTATTAAAATCAATATCTTCAGCTGTATGTTTTGAAATTCTGGTGAGTTCCTTTTCAGCTTCTTCCACAGTGTCACATGCCTCATGAAATGGAGAAATATCATTATCACATTGAACATTATTTCTACCTCGGGATTCAGAAGAATCAACTAAGGAATAATACTTTGAGGTATTTCCAAGACACTTTACATGGTCAAAAGCTTTAGGAGACATTTTGGTATGCGCAACAGAGATTTTGTCCACAGAATCAGATTGCCACAAACACAGACTTGTAAGGCCTTTAATGTGTTTGCCCGCTCTGATACCAATTGAAAATGCGGGGGGTCTAACAAACTCACCCAATATTTCGATTAGGAATCTGTATGGACAACTCCAAGTTGTTTTCTATAGAATCAACAAGACTCAATCAATAGAAAATATTCAAGTAGTTATTATCTCAATCTCAAGATTCGATTTACTCAAGCAAATAAGATTCGCGCGCTTAATCAAAGAGAGATAACTTGGATGGTACCAAAGAGCAATATCCAAGTGTCAATTGATTTAAATCAACAACTAATAAGGTCGGATATTCTAATCAATTGAACAACACACAACCTGTATTATTTCAATTATATAACAAAATATAATGCGGAATAGAAATAACACAGACACCAGAATTTTGTTAACGAGGAAACCGCAAATGCAGAAAAACCCCGGGACTTAGTCCAGATTAAACATATATTGTATTAAGCCGTTACAGACACTAGCCTACTCCAAATTAACTTCGGTCTGGACTTTAGTTGAACCCCAATCTCACACTGATCCAAGGTACAATTATGCTCCAACGCCTAAGATCCCAGCAGGATATTGCGCACTTGATTCCCTTAGCTGATCTCACCCACAATCAAGAGTTGCTACGACCCAAAGTCGAAGAATTTAGCAAACAAATCTGTCTCAAACAGAAAAGTCTACATGTAATAGATAAATTCGTCTCCCATGAATAAACCTATGAGTTTAGTTTCGTCTTTTGATAAATCAAGGTGAACATGAACCAATCGATAAAACCAGACTTATATTCCCGAAGAACATCTCAGTTTCATCAATCACCTCACAATAAACTTAATCGACGCATAGAAGAAGATTATTGAGGAATCACAAACAATGAGACGAAGATATTTGTGACTACTTTTATCTTGCCTATCAGAGATAGAAATCACAAGCCAATTATTACAATTGTACTCGTATGATAGGAAGATCAAGATCAGATCACATAACTACAAGATAAGTAGTATCGGTCTGGCTTCACAATCCCAATGAAGTCTTTAAGTCGTTAACCCGAATTTTGAGAGAAAACTCAAGGGTTAATGGAGATCGACTCTAGCTTAGAGAAAACTAGTATCACACAAAAAAGGTGTGTGGGGATTCATTTTTCCAATATCTAGAGTTTCCCTTATATAGTCTTTCAAATCAGGGTTTGCAATCAATGTTAGCTTGATAACAAAGCATTCAATATTCACCGTTCGATGAAAACCTAATTAGATACAAGCTAATATCTCTCAACCGTTAGATCGAAAACTTAGCTTGCCATACACACATGTACTTGACGTTTTTGGGTTTGTGTAACCGTACCCAAACGTGTATAATGATTGGTTCAATATTAGTCAACCAAATGGTTAGCCAAATGATAACTTCCATATCAACCATATTCTTCTTCACCATAACTAGTCCAAATCACTCAAATGAACTAGTTAGAGAGTTGTTAAATTTCTATGAGATCTCAAGTACTACAAGGCACACAATTGAATCAAAAACAATGTGATTCACTCGAATCATTAATCATGAACTAAAAAGCCACGGTTTGCAAAAGCATCCCTTAGTAATTTAAGAATAAGTTCATGAACAACGTATTCAGACATAACCTCTTGAGTTCGCGAACTCAAGTTAACCGGTTGAAGTTAATAAACTCCAGCAGAATTTCTCGGGATGAGAACTTCCGTCAGTTCGGGGACTAGGTTCGCGGACTGCACCTGAGCTTCAACTTCAGCAGATATTCTCGGGTTCGAGAAATTACGCCAGTTCACGGACTGAGTTGCTGCTCACGTTCCGGTTCCACATGATCAACAAAGTTCGCAAACTTCGGTTCAAGCGTTAAGGACTTATACATATATGTGTTGCCACAACAATGTTTATATCCCCCAATAGTTATGTAGTCTAAACTCTCATTTCAATCATTGAAACATTCTCAGAGGACGTCATATAGCTGTTTTCACGAACTAGTTTTTGGCAGAGCGATTTCCAAAGTGATTGAAACATAACAT
This sequence comes from Papaver bracteatum, assembly GCA_023529315.1. Taxonomy (NCBI): domain Eukaryota; kingdom Viridiplantae; phylum Streptophyta; class Magnoliopsida; order Ranunculales; family Papaveraceae; genus Papaver; species Papaver bracteatum. The sequence goes on from JAJJWX010005371.1 coordinate 1,686,375, forward strand.
GACTTTCGTCACTAGGCAAAGATGAACTTGGCTAAAGCGAAAGTTTTACCCACAAACATTTCGAGAAATAGATAAGCGAGATATACTCAGCTCGAAATGTCACACGTGCATATCTTTAGTCTATATAGTAAAACGACTTTTGTCTCAAGATATGAGATAGAGTAGATAGACTTTTGAGTGATAGATAAGTTCAATTCTCCACATACCTTTTAGTCGATGAAGATCCACTGGTTCCTTGAGTAGTCCTTCGTCTTGTATGAAGATCGCCATAGAGTTCTTGAGCTCAACTACACTTTCTATCCTAGTCCGAGACCTTAGCTATAGTAGACGAGAAATCAAGACTATATAGTTTTGATCACTAAGATTAAAAAACATGCTTGAGATAGCAACGCATGCGAGTTTGACCGAGCAGTGCTCTAACAATCTCCCCTTTTGTCAATTTTAGTGGAAGAACTATTAATACATATGAAATACAAAAATTATATAAATAAACTTTGTAGCTCCTATTCCACATGCCTAATCTTCAACAATACTCGAAATCTTCGTCAGTTCCAAGTAGTCCAATGATCCCAAAGGTTGTAAGTTTAGTATCATCGTTGTTGAAAATCCGTAGCTATAATAATGAGAAAAGCATTGGTTCTCAATCATTGTTATACAATGTCATAGTATTATTACACAACGTCAAAGTCCAATTGCATCACAACTTCAATAACAATATTATGGTGATACTTCACTCCCCCTTAGTCAATACTCCATCTCACATGGAAACTACTCCCCCTTACATGATGATCCGAAAACCATATGTATTTGTAGTGTGAACTACAATTAATTCTCCCCCTTTTTGTCAATAAAATTGGCAAAGGTACAAGAACGGGATCCTAATGAAATTTCCGTAAGAGATATTTCATGACCAAAGGTAAATGTTCTATCATCTTGTTTAGATGCAATCAAAAAGCCGATGCTAAATGCATTCATCAAGGAGTTTATAAAGATACAAGATAACCCCTAAAAATTCCATAGCCGCACTCCCCACAAAGATTTGGAAATTAAGCGCAAGTTCAAAAGAACTCTCCCCCATAAGATGTCACTCCCAAAGGAACAACAAGAGCGACCTTAATTTCAAGTGAAAAGAAGGATTTCTTTAGACTAAAAAAATTGCATACAGGTATGAATTTGGAATCCAAAATATTCAATCATATTAACCAAAGCGAACCATGATTAATTTGACTAAATATTCTCAACACAAGTAAACTTATGGAGACTTAATTCATCGATTAGATTATTCACAAGTAAACCCATAAATATTCTAACCGGATTACACAATTAAACTAATCACAAAGTAATCAATTCAATTGTCCACACTCAACATGAAAAAAAAACATATATGGAGTGCTAACTAAATAATCACACAAGATGATTGATTTAGTTCATTTGGGCTCAACATAAGAAATTATGGAACCCCGACTAAGATTATCATAGAAAATGACAACCTTAACCGTACATGTACTCAACATGAGAGAACTTATGGAATACAAACTAAATAACAACAAAAGTTGATTAATTTAGTTCTTAATGCTCAACATATAGCATCTCATGGAACAACCAACCATTCCAATAAAAAATCGACTTAGTCGTATCGTGCTCAGCATGAGATACACAATGGAACCTTCACGGTAATACATAATAATATGGAACAGTTAAGATCTATACCGTGGATAAAAAACACAAGGACCTATTCTATTTTTTTATCACAAAGTGACATAATAGAATTTATCCTTGAATCACAAAAGATTTTAACCTATCTTACATCAACAATTGACAATATAGGCTTAACTTTTGTGTTTTTCCAAAAGTCCATTCATTCCTTTATCAATATTTGCATACCAATTCGTGAATGACTTTACTTTTGGCAAAATATTGGATAATCAAGTTGACGGACGTAAACATACAAATCCCTTCAAAATATTGTAATATATAAAATCACAAAGATTAATACTGCAACCATCATCTTCCAAACAAACTTAAAAGTTTTTTAAACCAAAAAATCTAAAAACAAGAAGATGAAATCATTGGATATAGCTATGTGTAATCACAATCATGGCTATTCCAAAACACTAGTTATTCTTCTAAATAAAACAGAAAACATAGAAGATTTACTAGACTTTTAAGAGAAATCAGATTTCATTAAGAACCTCGTATCTTTCAATGAAGCCATCAAAGAAGGTATCGTTGATTTCCTTTATTCTCTTGACCGTAGACACACCATGTTCGTGAGTTAGAACACTAACTTTGTGATCAACTACCCGACAAAGTTGTCTAGCTTTGGCACATTCCATGATAAGCTTCCTTTGATTCCGTATCAGAATATTCTGATTAGCAAGAATTCTGGCCTGACCATCTAGAAGTTGGTTTATCTGCAATTGAAGATTTGCAAACTTGACCTTTGAATCATTCTGAAAACGAGTTTAATCCTTGATAGAATCATCAATCCAGGAGTTATGATACTTTCTTTCAAGCATCTTCTTTAGAACCAGCTCTTGAATTGACTCATGTTCCCGATTGCTTTCCTCCATATTAAGACACACAATTTCTTGAGCTCTTGCAGTATTCTCCATATTTGTTCAGAGAACAAGGTATAATATATTTAACAAGTATATATGCGTTCGCAAACTGTGGTGGGGAAACCCAATTTTGCCAACCCTGAGAGTTCACAGACGGAGGTTACGGGAGTTCGCGGACTGCTAGACACAAAATTTAATCAAACTGAAACAATATACAACATACTTGAGTATTTCTCAACCATTTTCCTTGTACCTCTCAAGTTAGAAACAAGGAACCAAATACATGGAATCAGGTGATTGGGTGGAAACAAGTTCCACTGCGATTGTTGAGAAAGGTGTTGCACATATCATTAGGCTGTTTGATTTTTGTGCTCTTTGCCTTTCTTCGGTTAACCTGTGTCCCTGAAGAATAGGGCAAGGCGCTTTTCACGAATTAGTCAGATGATTTTCTATGAGAACTAAATCTAGGACCTCTAGCAACAGGTTCAAGAGGATCTGAATAGATAGGGATCCATTTTCTAGATTTATATTTATCAGAAACATCCTTATAAGTACGGGAATTTTTCTTGTTAATGCAGCAAACATGATTGCCAGAAAGAATTTTATTCCTGTGATGATATCTATAGTAGAGATCATTCTCATAAGGTTTCTGATTTCTTGTGGGCATACGATTCATTGCTTTAGTCGGCTGACTTTCTGTTCCATTGACAGTGAAGAGAAGCAAATTACGAAGCTTAGAAATTTGTTTTCTTCTTGCAAAACAATGAATAGCATAGTGATTATGTTTCCCACAAAAAGTACATGTTCGTAGAGGAGAAACAATAACTGGCACCTGTTTAAACTTCATAGCTATATGAGAAGATTGGAAGTTATGCAAACTTTTCTTGACACAATCTTCTACTGGAGAACATTTCTTCGTAAATGGTAATTCATGAGAATTAGTCACATAAGAATTTCTCCTTAGGATAGAGTTTTCCTTTTCCAAGTATTTACACTATTTATGGGCTAGAGTAAGAGATGCCCAAAGTCTCTCTTTTTCAGCACGAAGTCTGTTGAGATCTGATGAATGAGTCTCGATCAAACGTTTTTCTCTAATGGAGTCCTCTTTAACAACTTCCTCAAGAGTACTAATATTTTCCTGTTGTAGAGTAGTTTCTTGTAGAAGTTTCTCAATATTATTAGAGAAGGACTTTATGATATGATAGAGATCACGTTCTCGATTAAGAGACTTTTCAAATTCATCAATGAGCTGATCATGATTATTAAAATCAATATCTTCAGCTGTATGTTTTGAAATTCTGGTGAGTTCCTTTTAAAGCTTCCTCGCCACAGTGTCACATGCCTCATGAGAGGGAGAAATATCATTATCACATTGAACATTCTTTCTACCTCGGGATTCGGAAGAATTAACTAAGGAATAATCCTTTGAGGTGTTTCCAAGACACTTGACATGGTCAAAAGCTTTAGGAGAAATTTTGGTATGCGCAACAGGGATTCCGTCCACAGACTCAGATTGCCACAAACACAAACTTGTAAGGTCTTTAATGTGTTTGCCCGCTCTGATAACAATTGAAAATGCGGGGGGTCTAACAACCTCACCCAATATTTCGATTAGCAATCTGTATGGACAACTCCGAGTTGTTTTCTATAGAATCAACAAGACTTAATCAATAGAAAATACTCAAGGAGTTATTATCTCAATCTCTCGATTTGATTTACTAAAGCAAATAAGATTCGCGAGCTTAATCAAAGAGAGATAACTTGGATGGTACCAAAGACCAATATCCAAGTGTCAATTGATTTAAATCAACAACCAATAAGGTTAGATATTCTAATCATTTGAACAACGCACAACCTGTATTATTTTAATTATATAACAAAATATAATGCGGAATAGAAACAACACAGACACCTGAATTTTGTTAACGAGGAAATCGCAAATGCAGAAAAACCCCGGGACCTAGTCCAGATTAAACATACACTATATTAAGCCGCTACAGACACTATCCTACTCCAAATTAACTTCGGTCTAGACTGTAGTTGAACCCAAATCTCACATTGATCCAAGGTACAGTTATGATCCTACGTCTCTGATCCCAGCAGGATATTGCGCACTTGATTCCCTTAGCTGATCTCACCCACAACCAATAGTTTCTACGACCCAAAGTCGAAGACTTAAGCAAACAAATCTGTCTCACACAGAAAAGTCTACATGTAATAGATTAATTCTTCTCCCACGAATAAACCTATGAGTTTTGTTCCGTATTTTGATAAATCAAGGTGAACAGGAACCAATCGAGAAAACCATGCTTATATTCCCGAAGAACAGCTCAGTTTCATCAATCACCTCACAATAAACTTAATCGACGCAGAGAAGAAGATTATTAAGGAATCACAAACAATGAGACAAAGATGTTTGTTACTACTTTTATCTTGCCTATCAGAGATAGAAATCTCAAGCCAATTATTACAATTGTACTCGTACGATAGAAAGAGAAAGATTAGATCACACAACTACAAGATAAGTAGTATCGGTCTGGCTTCACAATCCCAATGAAGTCTTTAAGTCGTTAACCTGAATTTTGAGAGAAAACTCAAGGTTTAATGGAGATCAACTCTAGCTTAGAGAAAACTAGTATCACACAAGAAAGGTGTATGGGGATTCGTTTTTCCAATAGCTAGAGTTTCCCTTATATAGTCTTTCAAATCAGGGTTTGCAATCAATGTTAGCTTGCTAACAAAGCATTAAATATTCACCGTTAGATGAAAACCTGATTAGATACAAGCTAATATCTCTCAACTGTTAGATCGAAACTTAGCTTGCCATACACACATGTACTTGACGTTTTTGGGTTTGTGTAACCGTACCCAAACGTGTACAATGATTGGTTCAATATTCGTCAACCAAATGGTTAGCCAAATGATAACTTTCATATCAACCATATTCTTCTTCACCATAACTAGTCCAAATGACTCAAATGAACTAGTTAGAGAGTTGTTCAATTTCTATGAGATCTCAAGTACTACAAGACACACAATTGAATCAAAAATAATGTGATTCACTCGAATCATTAATCATGAACTAAAAAGCCATGGTTTGCAAAATCATCCCTTAGTAATTTAAGAATAAGTTCATGAACAACGTTTTCAGACATAACCTCTTGAGTTCGCGGACTCTAGTTAACCGGTTGAAGTTAATAAACTCCAGCAGAATTTCTCGGGATGAGAACTTTTGTCAGTTTGCAGACTGGGTTCGCGGACTGCACCTAAGATTCAACTTCAGCAGATATTCTCGGGTTCGAGAACTTACGCCAGTTCGCGGACTGAGTTGCTGCTCACGTTCTGGTTCCACTTGATCAACAAAGTTCGCAAACTTCGGTTCAAGTGTTAAGGACTTATATATATATCTGTGTTGCCACAACAATGTTTATATCCCCCAATGGTTATGTAGTCTAAACTCTCATTTTAATCATTGACACATTCTCGGAGGACGTCATATAGCTTTTTTCACGAACTAGTTTTCATTAGAGCGATTTCCAAAGTGATTGAAACATAACATGACTTTCGTCACTAGGAAAAGATAAACTTGGCTAAAGCGAAAGTTTTACCAACACACATTTCGAGAAATGGATAAGCGAGATATACTCAGCTCGAAATGTCACATGTGCATATCTTTAGTCTATATAGTAAAACGACTTTTATCTCAAGATAGGAGATAGGGTAGATAGACTTTTGAGTGATTGATAAGTTCAAGTCTACACATACCTTTTAGTCGATTAAGATCCACTGGTTCCTTGAGTATTCCTTCGTCTTGTATGATGATCGACATGGAGTTCTTGAGCTCAACAACACTTTCTATCCTAGTCCGAGACCTTAGCTATAGTAGACTAGAAATCAAGACTATATAGTTTTGATCACTAAGATTGACAAACATGCTTGAGATAGCAACGCATGCGAGTTTGACCGAGCAGTGCTCTAACAATCTCCCCTTTTGTCCATTTTAGTGGCAAAACTATTAATACATATGGAATAAAAAAATTATATAAATAAACTTTGTAGCTCCTATTCCACATGCCTAATCTTCAACAATACTCGAAATCTTCGTCACTTCCAAGTAGTCCAATGATCCTAAAGGTTGTAAGTTTAGTATCATCGTTGTTGAAAATCCGTAGCTATAACAATGAGAAAGGCATTGGTTCTCAATCATTGTTATACAGTTTCATAGTATTATTACACAGCGTCAAAGTCCAATTGCATCACAATTTCAACAACAATACTATGGTGATATTTCACTCCCCCTTAGTCAATACTCCATCTCACTTGGAAACTAATCCCCCTTACATAATGATCCGAAAACCATATGTATTTGTAGTGTGAACTATAATTAATTCTCCCCCTTTTTGTCAATAAAATTGGCAAAGGTACAAGAACGGGATCCTAATGAAATTTCCGTAAGAGATATTTCATGACCAAAGGTAAATGTTCTATCGTATTATTTAGATGCAATCATTAAGCCGAGGCTAAATGCATTCATCAAGGAGTTTATAAAGATACAAGATAAAACCTAAAAATTCCACAGCCGCACTCACCACAAAGATTTGGAAATTAAGTGCAAGTTCAAAAGAACTCTCCCCCATAAGATGTCATTCCCAAAGGAACAACAAGAGCGACCTTAATTTCAAGTGAAAAGAAGGATTTATATTGACTCAACAAATTGCATACATGTATGAATTTGTAATCCAAAATATTCAATCATATTAACCAAAGCGAACCATGATTAATTTGACTAAATATGCTCAACACAAGTAAACTTATGGAGACTTAATTCATCGATTAGATTATTCACAAGTAAACCCATAAATATTCTAACCAGATTACACAATTAAACTAATCACAAAGTAATCAATTCAATTATCCACACTCATCATGAAAAAAAACATCTATGGAGTGCTAACTAAATAATCACACAAGATGATTGATTTAGTTCATTTGGGCTCAACATAAGAAATTATGGAACCCCGACTAAGATTATCATAGAAAATGACAACCTTAACCGTACATGTACTCAACATGAGAGAACTCATGGAATACAAAATAAATAACCACACAAGTTGATTAATTTAGTTCTTAATGCTCAACATATAGCATCTCATGGAACAATCAACCATGCCAATAAAAAATTGACTTAGTCGTATCGTGCTCAGCATGAGATACACAATGGAACCTTCATGGTAATACATAATAATATGGAACAATTAAGCTCTATACCGTGGATAACAAACACAAGGACCTATTCTATTTTTTCATCACAAAGTGACATAATAGACTTTATCCTTGAATCACAAAAGATTTTAACCTATCTTACATCAACAATTGACAATATAGGCTTAACTTTTGTGTTTTGCCAAAAGTCAATTCATTCCTTTATCAATATTTGCATACCAATTCGTGAATGACTTTACTTTTGGCAAAATATAGGATAATCAAGTTCACGGATGTAAACATACAAATCCCATAAAAATATTGCAATATATAAAATCACAAAGATTAATACTGCAACCATCATCTTCCAAACAAACTTAGAAGTTTTTTTAACCAAAAAATCTAAAAACAAGAGGATGAAATCATTGGATATAGCTATGTGTAATCACAATCATGGATATTACAAAACACTAGTCATTCTTCTAAATAAAACAGAAAACATAGAAGATTTACTAGACTTTTAAGAGAAATCAGAGTTCATTGATCCCAGGTACAATTATGCTCCTACGCCTTTGATCCCAGCAGGATACTGCGCACTTGATTCCCTTAGCTAATCTAACCCACAACCAAGAGTTGCTACGACCTAAAGTCGAAGGCATTAGCAAACAAATCAGTATCACACAGAAAAGTCTAAAGGTAATAGATAAATTCGTCTCCCACGAATAAACCTATGAGTTTTGTTCCGTCTTTTGATAAATCAAGGTGAATAGGAACCAATCGATAAAACCAGACTTATATTCCCGAAGAAGATCTCAGTTTCATCAATCACCTCAAAATAAACTTAATCGACGCAACGAAGAAGATATTGAGGAATCACAAACAATGAGACGAAGATGTTTGTGACTACTTTTATCTTGCCTATCTGAGATAGAAATCTCAATCCAGTTATTACAATTGTACTTGTACGATAGAAAGACCAAGATCAGATCACACAGCTACAAGATAAGTAGTATCGGTCTGGCTTCACAATCCCAATGAAGTCTTTAAGTCGTTAACCCGAATTTAGAGAGAAAATTCAAGGGTTAATGGAAATCGACTCTAGCTTAGAGAAAATTAGTATCACAAAATAAAGGTGTGTGGGGATTCGTTTTTCCAATAGCTAGAGTTCCCATTATATAGTCTTTCAAATCAGGGTTTTCAATTAATGTTAGCTTGCTAACAAAGCATTCAATATTCACCGTTAGATGAAAACCTGATTAGATACAAGCTAATGTCTCTCAACCGTTAGATCAAAAACTTAGGATTCCATACACACATGTACTTGACGTTTTTGGGTTTGTGTAACCGTACCCAAACATGTACAATGCTTGGTTCAATATTAGTCAACCAAATGGTTATCCAAATGATAAATTTCATATCAACCATATTCTTCTTCACCATAACTAGTCCAAATGACTCAAATGAACTAGTTAGAGAGTTATTCAATTGCTATGAGATCTCAAGTACTATAAGAGACACAATTGAATAAACAACGATGTGATTCACTCGAATCATTAATCATGAACTAAAAATCCACGATTTGCAAAAGCATCCCTTAGTAATTTAAGAATAAGTTCATGAACAACGTTTTCAAACATAACCTCTTCAGTTCGCGGGATAAGTTCACAGACTCAAGCTAACCGGTTGAAGTTAATAAACTCCAGCAGAATTTCTCGGGATGAGACTTCTGTCAGATCGTGGACTGGGTTTGCGGACTGCACCTGAGAGCTTCAACTTCAGCAGATATTCTCGGGTTCGAGAACTTACACCAGTTCGCGGACTAAGTTGCTTCTCACGTTCTGGTTCCACTTGATCAACAAAGTTCGAAAACTTCGGTTCAAGTGTTAAGGACTTATATATATCTGTGTTTCCACAACAATGTTTATATCCCCCAATGGTTATGTAGTCTAAACTATTATTTCAATCATTGAAACATTCTCAGAGGACGTCATATAGATGTTTTCGGCAAAGCGATTTCCAAAGTGATTGAAACATAACATGACTTTCGTCACTAGGCAAAGATGAACTTGGCTAAAGCAAAAGTTTTACCAACATACATTTCGAGAAATGGATAAGCGAGATATACTCAGATCGAAATGTCACATGTGCATATCTTTAGTCTATATAGTAAAACGACTTTTGTCTCAAGATAAGATATAGAGGAGATACACTTTTGAGTGATAGATAAGTTCAAGTCTCCACATACCTTTTAGTCGATGAATATCCACTGGTTCCTTGAGTAGTCCTTCGTCTTGTATGATGATCTTCATGGAGTTCTGATCTCAACTACACTTTCTATCCTAGTCTGAGACCTTAGCTATAGTAGACTAGAAATCAAGACTATATAGTTTTGATCACTAAGATTGACAAACATGCTTGAGAAGTAGTTTAGTGTTCTTTTGTGATTTGACCGCAATATCCTTTACTGTTTTGGATATATGCTCACGATCAAAGATCTTTAAATTTCTAACAAGAGTATTTCTGGAAAGTGTTTCAAGGTTATTTTCATCAATAATGGAATGTTTCTTAGAATCGATCTGAGAATTTTCATCAGAATTTACTTTTCAGGAATAGTCTTACCCAACGCAAAAGATGCATTAACAATGTCATACACTTTGTGATTAATCTCATCAAATGAATCTTCATCAGCCATACGAAGGTTTATCCAATCAGAATTTAGGTTTTAAAGCCTAGCTTCTTTCTTAGAGGTATTACCTTCAAATGTTTTTTTATAAGATATCCCAAGCATCTTTAGTCCGAGTGCACACAATCACATGGTGCTGAAGATCTGGGGTAATAGCATGGATGATAGCATTTAATCCGTCAGAATTTTTCTTTGCAGCAAGAATCTCAAGAACATCATACTCACAAATATCCTTTGCAACATTTACACTGTCTACTGTAACTAATGGAGGATTATAGCCATTAACAATACGAACCCATGATTAAAAATCTCGCGATTATAGAAAGGAATGCATAACAATTTTCCACCATAAGTAATTCGGTCCATCAAAGACTGGCGGTACGTTTATAGAGATAGCACTTCTGTCCATAGAGTCAGATTGCCTAAAACAGAGACTTATGAGGTCTTAGCGTGTTTGCATGATCTGATACCAATTGAAAAAGCGGGGATATAACAACCACACCCAATAATTCTTTCCGGAATCTATATGGACTAAAATCCAATATAATTCCGAGAGCACCAACTTAAAAGTGAGACAATCAAAACATATATCAAAGAGCTTTATCTCTTTCTCAATACAATCAGCAAATCGAACAGACAGAAATCCATGAGCCTGATTGATATGAGAAATAACTATAAAGGTACCAAAGACCAATGCCCAAGTGTCAATAACGTTATATCCAACAAACAAGGTTGTATTTATAAACTATGATTGAACTACGCACAACCGGTAATATTTCAATTATATAAAAAAATATAATGCAGAAAAGAAATAACATAGACATCGAAAATTTTGTTAACGAGGAAACCGCAAATGTTGAAATACCCCGGGACGTAGTCCAGCTTTGAACACCATACTGTATTAAGCCGCTACAGACACTAGCCTACTAAAAGTTAACTTTGGACTGGAATGTAAGTGAGCCCTGAAAAAGCGGGGGTCTAATAACCACACCCTATATTTCTCTTAGCAATATGTATGGACAAACTCAAATATAATATTAAGAGAATCAACTAGGCAGTCAGACTTAATCAACGGAAATATATCCAAGAGTTGTATCTCTGTTTCACAATGTAATGAGCAAATCAAACAGATAGAATTCCATGAGCCTGATTATTATATGAAATAACTTGAACAGTACTAAAGACCAATGTTCAAGTGTCAATTAATATAATCAACAACCAAAGGTTGGATTTTCAAATTGATTGTCAAAAAGCGTGGGTCTAACAACCACACCCAATATTTCGATTAGAAAACTATATGGACTTGAAAATGCGGGGGTCTAACAACCTCACCCAATATTTCGATGAGCAATCTGTATGGACAACTTCGAGTTGTTTTCTATAGAATCAACAAGACTCAATCAATAGAAAATATCTAAAGGAGTTATTATCTCAATCTCTCGATTTGATTTACTCAAGCAAATAAGATTCGCTAGTCTAATCAAAGAGAGATAACTTGGATGGTACCAAAGACCAATATCCAAGTGTCAATCGATTTAAATCAACAACCAATTGGGTATGATATTCTAATCAATTGAACAACGCACAATCTGTATTATTTCAATTATATAAAAATATAATGCATAAAAGAAATAACACAGACACCAGAATTTTGTTAACGAGGAAACCACAAATGCAGAAAAACCCCGGGACCAAGTCCAGATTAAACATACATTGTATTAAGCTGCTACAGACACTAGCCTACTCCAAATTAACTTCGATCTGGACTGTAGTTGAACCCCAACCAATCTCACACTGATCCAAGGTACATTTATGCTCATACGCCTCTGATCCCAACTGGATACGACACACTTGATTCCCTTAGATGATCTCACCCACAACCAAGAGTTATTACGACCCAAAGTTGAAGAATTTAGCAAACAAATCTGTCTCACATAGAAAAGTCTACAGGTAATAGATAAATTCGTCTCCCACGAATAACCCTATGAGTTTTGTTTTGTCTTTTGATAAACCAAGGTAAACAAGAACCGATCGATAAAACCAGACTTATATTCCCGAAGAAAAGTTCAATTTCATCAATCACCTCACAATAAACTTAATTGACGCAACGAAGAATATTATTGAGGAATCACAAACAATGAGACGAAGATGTTTGTGACTAATTTTATCTTGCCTATCAGAGATAGAAATCTCAATCCAATTATTACAATTGTACTCGTATGATAAAAAGAGCAAGATCAGATCACACAACTACAAGATAAGTAGTATCGGTCTAGCTTCACAATCCCAATGAAGTCTTTAAGTCGTTAACCCGAATTTAGATAGAAAACCCAAGGGTTAATGGAGATCGACTCTAGCTTAGAAAAAACTAGTATCACATAAGAAAAGTGTGTGGGGATCAGTTTTTCCAATGGCTAGAGTTCTCCTTATATAGTCTTTCAAATCATGGTTTGCAATCAATGTTAGCTTCCTAACAAAGCATTCAATATTCACCGTTAGATGAAAACCTGATTAGATACAAGCTAATATCTCTCAACCGTTAGATCGAAAACTTAGCTTGTCATACACACATGTACTTGACGTTTTGAGTTCGTGTAACCGTACCCAAACGTGTACAATGGTTGGTTCAATATTAGTCAACCAAATGGTTAGCCAAACGATAACTTTCATATCAACCATATTATTCTTCCCCATAACTAGTCCAAATGACTCAAATGAACTAGTTAGAGAGTTGTTCAATTGTTATGAGATCTCAAGTACTACAAGAGACACAATTGAATAAAAAATGATGTGATTCACTAGAATCATTAATTATGAACTATAAAGCCAAGGTTTGCAAAACCATTCCTTAGTAATTTAGAATAAGTTCACGAACAACGTTTTCAGACATAACCTTTTGAGTTCGCAGACTCAAGCTAACCGGTTTAAGTTAATAAACTCCATCCGAATTTCTAGGGATGAGAACTTCCGTCAGTTCGCGGACTGCACCTGAGCTTCAACTTCAGCAGATATTCTCGGGTTAGAGAACTTACGCCAGTTTGCGGACTGAGTTGCGGATCACGTTCCGGTTCCACTTGATCAACAAAGTTCGCAAACTTCGGTTCAAGTGTTAAAGTCTTATACATATATGTGTTGCCACAATATTTATATCCCACAATGGTTATATAGTCTGAACTCTCATTTCAATTATTGAAATATTCTCAGAGGACATCATATAGTTGTTATTCACGAACTAGTTTTCGTCAGAGCAATTTCCAAAGTGATTGAAACATAACATGACTTTCGTTACTAGGCAAAGATGAACTTGGCTAAAGCGAAAGCTTTACCAACACCCATTTCGAGAAATAGATAAGCGATATATACTCAGCTCGAAATGTCACATGTGCATATTCTTAGTTTATATAGTAAAACAACTTTTGTCTCAAGATGGGAGATAGAGTAGATAGACTTTTGAGTGATAGATAAGTTCAAGTCTCCACATACCTTTTAGTCGATGAAGATCCACTGGTTCCTTGAGTAGTCATTCGTATTGTATGATGATCGGCATGGAGTTCTTGAGCTCAACTACACTTTCTATACTAGTCCGAGACCTTAGCTATAGTATACTAGAAATCAATACTATATAGTTTTGATCACTAAGATTGACAAACATGCTTGAGATAGAAGCGCATGCAAGTTTGACCGAGCAGTGCTCTAACAGGACTAACTCCAATATACTTTCAAGAGAATCGACTAGTCTCAATCTTAATAAAGTATATCAAAGATTTATATCTCTCTTTCTCGATTAAATTCTTACTCAAGCAAATAAAAATCTACGAGTCTAATTGAATACAAGAGAAAACACTTGAATGGTAACAAATACCAATATTCAAGGATCAATCAAATTCCAATCAACAACCAAAGGTTGGATTTCACAATTGATCGATACAACGCACAACCTGTGATATTTCAATTACATAACAAAATATAATGTGGAAAAGAAATAACACAGTTACCAGAAGTTTTGTTAATGAGGAAACCTCAAATGCAGAAAAACCACGGGACATAGTCCAGATTGAACACACATTGTATTTAGCCGCTACAGACACTAGCCTACTACAAACTAACTTCTATATGGACTGTAGTTGAACCCTAATGATTCTCACACTGATCCAATGTTCAGTTGCGCTGCTTATATCTCTGATCCCTGTAGGATACTATGTACTTGATTCCCTTAGCTGATCTCACCCACAACTAAGAGTTGCTACGACCCAAAGTCGAAGACCTTAATAAAAAAAATATGTATCACATAGAAAAGTATATGGTAATAGATAAATTTGTATCCCACGGAAATGCCTACGAGTTTTGTTCCGTCTTTTAATAAATCAAGGTGAACATGAACCAATTGATAACCCTGACTTATATTCCCGAAGAATATCCTAGTATTATCAATCAATGATTTGATTCACTCGAATCGATACATGAACTTTATAGCCACGGTTTGAAAACTTGCATTCCTTAGTTAATATAAGTATAAGTTCACGAATAATCGTTTTTAGAAAATAACCAACCTAAGTACGCGGACTAGGTACCCATAATAAGTTTGTACAAGTTTACAAACTACATTATATTTTCTAGAGAAGAGAACCTCCGACAGTACGTGGACTGGGTTCGCGGACTCTGTTCCGGTTTTCCTGAGCAGCAAAGTACGCATACTTTGATTCAAGGAATAAGGACTTATACATGTTTATATTTTCACACAATGCTTATATCCCATAATGGTTATATAATCTAAACTCTCGTTTCAATCATTGAAACATTCTTAGAGGACGTTATATAGTTGTTATTCACAAACCATTTTTCGTCAAAGCCATTTTCAAGTAATTGAAATATAACATGACTTTCGTCATTAGGTAAAGATGAACTTGTCCAAAGCGAAAGCTTACCAACACATATTTCGGGAAATAGATAAGCGAGATAAACTCGGCTCAAAATAGCAAATTCGCATATCTTTAGTCTATATAGTAAAACGACTTTTGTCTCAAGATAGGAGATAGAGTAGATAGACTTTTGAGTGATAGATAAGTTCAAGTCTCCACATACCTTATAGTCGATGAAGATCCACTGGTTCTTTGAGTAGTCCTTCGTATTGTATGATGATCGCCATGGAGTTCTTGAGCTTAACTACACTTTCTATCCTAGTTCAAGACCTTAGGTATAGTAGACTAGAAATCAAGACTATATAGTTTTGATCACTAAGATTGACAAACATGATTGAGATAGCAACGCATGCGAGTTTGACCGAGCAGTGCTCTAACAATCTCCCTTTTTGTCAATTCTAGTGGCAGAACTATTAATACATATGAAATACAAAAATTATATAAATAAACTTTGTAGCTCCTATCCACATGCCTAATCTTCAATAATATTCGAAATCTTCGTCACTTCCAAGTAGTCCAATGATCCCAAAGGTTGTAAGTTTAGTATCATCGTTGTTGAAAATCCGTAGCTATAACAATGAGAAAAGCATTGGTTCTCAATCATTGTTATACAATGTCATAGTATTATTACACAACGTCAAAGTCCAATTGCATCATAACTTCAACAAAAATATAATGGTGATACTTCACTCCCCCTTAGTCAATACTCCATTTCACATGGAAACTACTCCCCCTTACATAATGATCCGAAAACCATATGTATTTGTAGTGTGAACTACAATTAATTCTCTCCCTTTTTGTCAATAAAATTGGCAAAGGTACAAGAACGGGATCCTAATGAAATTTCCGTAAGAGATATTTCCTGACCAAAGGTAAATGTTCTATCATCTTGTTTAGATGCAATCATAAAGCCGAGGCTAAATGCATTCATCAAGGAGTTTATAAAGATACAAGATAACCCCTAAAAATTCCACAGCCGCACTCCCCACAAAGATTTGGAAATTAAGCGCAAGTTCAAAAGAACTCTCCCCCATAAGATGTCATTCCCTAAGGAACAACAAGAGCAGCCTTAATTTCAAGTGAAAAGAAGGATTTCTTTAGACTCAACAAATTGCATACATGTATGAATTTGGAATACAAAATATTCAATCATATTAACCAAAGCGAACCATGATTAATTTGACTAAATATGCTCAACACAAGTAAACTTATGGAGACTTAATTCATCGATTAGATTATTCACAAGTAAACCCATAAATATTCTAACCAGATTACACAATTAAACTAATCACAAAGTAATCAATTCAATTGTCCACACTCAACATGAAAAAAAACATCTATGGAGTGCTAACTAAATAATCACAAAAGATGATTGGTTTAGTTTATTTGGGCTCAACATAAGAAATTATGGAACCCCGACTAAGATTATCAAAGAAAATGACAACCTTAACCGTACATGTACTCAACATGAGGGAACTCATGGAATACAAACTAAATGACCACACAAGTTGATTAATTTAGTTCTTAATGCTCAACATATAACATCTCATGGAACAACCAACCATGCCAATAAAAAATCGACTTAGTCGTATCATGCTCAACATGAGATACACAATGGAACCTTCACGGTAATACATAATAATATGGAACAATTAAGATCTATACCTTGGATAACAAACACAAGGACCCATTCTATTTTTTCATCACAAAGTGACATAATAGACTTTATCTTGAATCACAAAAGATTTTGACCTATCTTACATCAACAATTGACAATATAGGCTTAACTTTTGTGTTTTGCCAAAAGTCCATTCATTCCTTTATCAATATTTTCATTCCAATTCGTGAATGACTTTACTTTTGGCAAAATATGGGATAATCAAGTTCACGGACGTAAACATACAAATCCCATCAAAATATTGCAATATATAAAATCACAAAGATTAATACTGCAACCATCATCTTCCAAACAAACTTAGAAGTTTTTTATACCAAAAAATCTAAAAACAAGAAGATGAAATCATTGGATATAGCTATGTGTAATCACAATCATGGCTATTCCAAAACACTAGTTATTCTTCTAAATAAAACAGAAAACATAGAAGATTTACTAGACTTTTAAGAGAAATCAGAGTTAATTAAGAACCTCGTATCTTTCAATGAAGCCATCAAAGAAGGTATCGCTGATTTCCTTTATTCTCTTGACCGTAGACACACCATGTTCGTGAGTTAGAACACTAACTTTGCGATTAACCACCCGAGCAAGCTGTCTAGCTTTGGCACAGTCCGTGATAAGCTTCTTTTGATTCCGTATCAGAATATTCTGATTAGCAGGAATTCTTGCCTGAACATATAGAAGTTGGTTTATCTGCAATTGGAAACCTGACCTTTGAATCATTCTGAAAACGAGTTAAATCCTTGACAGAATCATCAATCCAGGAGTTATGATCCTTTCTTTCAAGCATCTTCTTTAGAACTAGCTCTTGAATGGACTCATGTTCCCGATTGCTTTCCTCCATATTAATACACACAATTTCTTGTGCTCTTGCAGCATTCTCTATGTCAGTTCAGAGAACAAGGTACAATATATATAACAAGTATATATACGTTCGCAAACCGGGGTGGGGAAACCCAATTTTGCCAACCCTAATAGTTCACGGACGGAGGTTACGAGAGTTCGCGGACTGCTCGACACAGAAATTTAATCAAAATGAAACAATATAAAACATACTTGAGTATTTCTCAACTATTTTCCTTGTACCTCTCAAGTTAGAAACAAGGAACCAAATACCCGGAATCAGGTGATTGGGTAGAAACAAGTTCCACTGCGATTGTTGAGAAAGGTGTTGTACATATCATCAGGCTATTTGATTTTTGTGCTCTTTGCCTTTCTTCGGTTAACATGTGTCCCTGAAGAATAGGGCAAGGCGCTTTTCACGAATTTGTCAGATGATTTTCTCTGAGAACTAAATCTAGGACCTCTAGCAACAGGTTCAAGAGGATCTGAATAGATAGGGATCCATTTTCTTGATTTGTATTTATCAGAAACATCCTTATAAGTACATGAATTGTTCTTGTTAATGCAACAAACATGATTTCCAGAAAGAATTTTATTCTTGTGATGATATCTAGAGTTGAGATCATTCTCATAAGGTTTCTGATTTCTTGTGGGCATACGATTCACCGCTTTAGTCGGCTGACTTTCTGTTCCATTGACAGTGAAGAGAAGAAAATTACGAAGCTTAGAAATTTGTTTTCTTCTTGCAAAACAATGAATAACATAGTGATTCAGTTTCCCACAAAAAGTACATGTTCGTAGAGGAGAAGCAATAACTGGCACCTGTTTAAACTTCATAGCTATATGAGAAGATTGGAAGTTATGCAAACTTTTCTTGACACAATCTTCTTCTAGAGAACATTTCTTCGTAAATGGTAATTCATGAGAATTAGTCACATAAGAATTTCTCCTTAGGACATAGTTTTCCTTTTCTAAGGATTTACACTGTTCATGGGCTAGAGTAAGAGATGCACAAAGTCTCTCTTTTTCAGCACGAAGTCTGTTGAGATCTGATGAATGAGTCTCGATCAAACATTTTTCTCTAATGGAGTCCTCTTTAACAACTTCCTTAAGAGTACTAATCTTTTGCTGTTGTAGAGTAGTTTCTTGTAGAAGTTTCTAAATGTTCTTAGAGAAGGACTTTATGATATGATAGAGATCACGTTCTCGATTAAGAGACTTTTCAAATTCATCAATGAGCTGATCATGATTATTAAAATCAATATCTTCAGCTGTATGTTTTGAAATTCTGGTGAGTTCCTTTTCAGCTTCTGCCACAGTGTCACATGCCTCATGAGAGGGAGAAATATCATTATCACATTGAACATTTTTTCTACCTCGGGATTCGGAAGAATCAACTAAGGAATAATCCTTTGAGGTGTTTCCAAGACACTTGACATGGTCAAAAGCTTAGGAGACATTTTGGTATGCGCAACAGAGATTCCGTCCATAGACTCAGATTGCCACAAACACAGACTTGTAAGGTCTTTAACGTGTTTGCCCGCTCTGATACCAATTGAAAATGCGGGGGGTCTAACAACCTCACCCAATATTTCGATTAGCAATCTGTATGGATAACTCCGAGTTGTTTTCTATAGAATCAATAAGACTCAATCAATAGAAAATACTCAAGGAGTTATTATCTCAATCTCTCGATTTGATTTAATCAAGCAAATAAGATTCGCGAGCTTAATCAAAGAGAGATAACTTGGATGGTACCAAAGACCTATATCCAAGTGTCAAATGATTTAAATCAACAACCAATAAGGTAGGATATTCTAATCAATTGAACAACGCATAACCTGTATTATTTTAATTATATAACAAAATATAATGCGGAATAGAAATAACACAGACACCAGAATTTTGTTAACGACGAAACCGCAAATGCAGAAAAACCACGGGACCTAGTCCAGATTAAACATACACTGTATTAAGCCGCTAAAGACACTAGCCTACTCCAAATTAACTTCGGTCTAGACTGTAGTTGAACCCCAACCAATCTCACATTGATCCAAGATACAATTATGCTCCTACGCCTTTGATCCCAGCAGGATACTGCACACTTGATTCCCTTAGAAAATCTCACCCACAACCAAGAGTTGCTACGACCTAAAGTCGAAGACTTTAGCAAAAAAATCTGTCTCACACAGAAAAGTCCACATGTAATAGATAAATTCATCTCCCACGAATAAACCTATGAGTTTTGTTCCGTATTTTGATAAATCAAGGTGAATAGGAACCAATCGATAAAACCAGACTTATATTCCCGAAGAAGAGCTCAGTTTCATCAATCACCTCACAATAAACTTAATCGACGTAGCGAAGAAGATTATTGAGGAATCACAAACAATGAGACGAAGATGTTTGTGACTACTTTTATCTTGCCTATCAGAGATAGAAATCTCAAGCCAATTATTACAATTGTACTTGTACGATAGAAAGAGCAAGATCAGATCACACAGCTACAAGATAAGTGGTATTGGTCTGGATTCACAATCCCAATGAAGTCTTTAAGTCGTTAACCCGAATTTAGAGAGAAAATTCAAGGGTTAATGGAGATCGACTCTAGCTTAGAGAAAACTAGTATCACATAAGAAAGGTGTGTGGGGATTTGTTTTTCCAATATATAGAGTTCCCCTTATATAGTCTTTCAAATCAGGGTTTGCAATTAATGTTAGCTTGCTAACAAAACATTCAATATTCACCGTTAGCTGAAAACTTGATTAGATATAAGCTAATGTATCTCAACCGTTAGATCAAAAACTTAGCTTTCCATATACACATGTACTTGACGTTTTTGGGTTTGTGTAACCGTACCCAAACGTGTACAATGGTTGGTTCAATATTAGTCAACCAAATGGTTATCCAAATGATAAATTTCATATCAACCATATTCTTCTTCACCATAACTAGTCCAAATGACTCAAATGAACTAGTTAGAGAGTTGTTTAATTGCTATGAGATCTCAAGTACTATAAGAGACACAATTGAATCAAAAACGATGTGATTCACTCGAATCATTAATCATGAACTAAAAATCCACGATTTGCGAAATCATCCCTTAGTAATTTAAGAATAAGTTCATGAACAACGTTTTCAGACATAACCTCTTCAGTTCGCGGGCTGAGTTCGCAGACTCAAGCTAACCGGTTGAAGTTAATAAACTCCAGCAGAATTTCTCGGGATGAGACTTCCGTCAGATCGTGGACTGGGTTCGCGGACTGCGCCTGAGCTTCAACTTCAGCTGATATTCTCGGGTTCGAGAACTTATGCTAGTTCGCGTACTGGGTTCGCAGAATGAGTTGATGCTCACGTTCCGGTTCCACTTGATCAACAAAGTTCGTAAACTTCGGTTCAAGTGTTAAGGACTTATACATATCTGTGTTGCCACAACAATGTTTATATCCCCCAATGGTTATGTAGTCTAAGCTTTCATTTCAATCATTGAAACATTCTCAGAGGACGTCATATAGCTGTTTTCACGAACTAGTTTTCGGCAGAGCGATTTCCAAAGTGATTGAAACATAACATGACTTTCGTCACTAGGCAAAGATGAACTTGGCTAAAGCGAAAGTTTTACCAACACACATTTCGAGAAATGGATAAGCGAGATATACTCAGCTCGAAATGTCACATGTGCATATATTTAGTCTATATAGTAAAATGACTTTTGTCTCAAGATAAGATATAGATGAGATAGACTTTTGAGTGATAGATAAGTTCAAGTCTCCACATACCTTTTAGTCGATGAAGATCCACTGGTTCCTTGAGTAGTCCTTCGTCTTGTATGATGATCGCCATGGAGTTCTTGATCTCAACTACACATTCTATCCTAGTCCGAGACCTTAGCTATAATAGACTAGAAATCAAGACTATATAGTTTTGATTACTAAGATTGACAAACATGCTTGAGATAGAAACACATGCGAGTTTGACCGAGCAGTGCTCTAACAAGGTTTATCTCCGATGAATCATTTACTTCTCTTCAAAAGAAGATATCTAAACTGTCTTGTGATCAGATAGACTGAGTTGTCAACATCTTCATCCGATGATTCAGTCTCAATAGGATCATTTACAGAGTTGCCAACACTTTAACTTTGATCAAGTAGTTTAGTGTTCTTTTGTGCTTTGACCGCAATATCCTTTACTGTTTTGGATATATGCTCACGATCAAAGATCTTTAACTTTCCAACAAGAGTATTTCTGGAAAGTGTTTCAAGGTTATTTCCATCAATAATGGAATGTTTCTTAGAATCGATCTGAGAATTTTCATCAGAATTTCCTTTTTAGGAATAGTATTACCCAACGCAAAAGATGCATTAACAATGTCAGACACTTTGTGATTAATCTCATCAAATGAATCTTCATTAGCCATACGAAGGTTTATCCAATAAGAATTTAGGTTTTCAAGCCTAGCTTCTTTCTCAGAGGTATTACCTTCAAATTTTGTTTCTAAGATATCCCAAGCATCTTTAGACCGAGTGCACACAATCACATGGTGCTGAAGATCTGGGGTAATAGCATGGATGATAGCATTTAATACGTCAGAATTTTGCTTTGCAGCAAGAATCTCAAGAACATCATACTCACAAATATCCTTTGCAACATTTACACTGTCTACTGTAACTAATGGAGGATTATAGCCATTAACAATACGAACCCATGATTAAAAATCTAGCGATTGTAGAAAGGCACGCATAGAAATTTTCCACCATAAGTAATTCGATCCATCAAATACTGGCGGTACGTTTATAGAGATAGCACTTTTGTCCATAGAGTCAGATTGCCAAAAACAGAGACTTATGAGGTCTTAGCGTGTTTGCATGATCTGATACCTATTGAAAAAGTGGGGATATAACAACCACACTCAATAATTCTTTCTGGAATCTATATGGACTAAACTCCAATATAATTCCGAGAGCACCAACTTAAAAGTGAGACAATCAAGACATATATCAAATAGATTTATCTCTTTCTCAATACAATCAGCAAATCGAACAGACAGAAATCCATGAGCCTGATTGATATGAGAAATAACTATGAAGGCACCAAATACCAATGCCCAAGTGTCAATAAAGTTATATCTAACAAACAAGGTTGTATTTATCAACTATGATTGAACTACGCACAACCGGTGATATTTCAATTATATAAACAAATATAATGCGGAAAAGAAATAACATAGACATCGGAAATTTTGTTAACGAGGAAACCGCAAATGCAGAAATACCCCGGGACCTAGTCCAGCTTTGAACACCATACTGTATTAAGACGCTACAGACACTAGCCTACTAAAAGTTAACTTCGGACTGGAATGTAGTTGAGCCCTGAAAAAGCGGGGGTCTAATAACCACACCCTATATTTATCTTAGCAATATGTATGGACAAACTCAAATATAATTCCAAGAGAATCAACTAGGCAGTCAGACTTAATCAATGGAAATATATCCAAGAGTTGTATCTCTGTTTCACAATGTAATCAGCAAATCAAACAGATAGAAATCCACGAGCCTGATTATTATATGAAACAACTTGAACGGTACTAAAGACCAATGTTCAAGTGTCAATCAATATAATCAATAACCAAAGGTTGGATTTTCAAATTGATTGTCAAAAAGCGTGGGTCTAACAACCACACCCAATATTTCGATTAGAAAACTGTATGGACTTGAAAATGCGGGGGTCTAACAACCTCACCCAATATTTCGATGAGCAATCTGTATGGACAACTCCGAGTTGTTTTCTAGAGAATCAACAAGACTCAATCAATAGAAAATATCACAAGGAGTTATTATCTCAATCTCTCGATTTGATTTACTCAGGCAAATAAGATTCGCTGGTCTAATCAAAGAGAGATAACTTGGATGGTACCAAACACCAATATCCAAGTGTCAATCGATTTAAATCAACAACCAATAGGGTCTGATATTCTAACCAATTGAACAACGCACAACCTGTATTATTTCAATTATATAAAAATATAATGCGGAAAAGAAATAACACAGACACCAGAATTTTGTTAACGATGAAACTGCAAATACAGAAAAACCCCAGGACCTAGTCCAGATTAAACATACACTGTATTAAGCCGCTACAGACATTAGCCTACTCCAAATTAACTTCGGTCTGGACTGTAGTTGAACCCCAACCAATCTCACACTGATCCAAGGTACAGTTATACTCCTACGCCCCTGATCCCAGCTAGATACTGCACACTTGATTCCCTTAGCTGATCTCACCCACAACCAAGAGTTGCTATGACCCAAAGTCGAAGAATTTAGCAAACAAATCTGTCTCACACATAAAAGTCTACAGGTAATAGATAAATTCGTCTCCCACGAATAACCCTATGAGTTTTGTTCCGTCTTTTGATAAATTAAGGTAAACAAGAACCAATTAATAAAACCAGACTTATATTCCTGAAGAAAAGCTCAGTTTCATCAATCAACTCACAATAAACTTAATCGACGCAGCGAAGAAGATTATTGAGGAATCACAAACAATGAGGCGAAGATGTTTGTGACTAATTTTATCTTGCCTATCAGAGATAGAAATCTTAAGCCAATTATTACAATTGTACTCGTACGATAGAAAGAGCAAGATCAGATCACACAACTACAAGATAAGTAGTATCGGTCTAGCTTCACAATCCCAATGAAGTATTTAAGTCGTTAACCCGAATTTAGAGAGAAAACTCAAGGGTTAATGGGGATCGACTCTAGCTTAGAAAAAACTAGTATCACATAAGAAAAGTTTGTGGGGATTAGTTTTTCCAATGGCTAGAGTTCTCCTTATATAGTCTTTCAAATCAGGGTTTGCAATCAATGTTAGCTTGCTAACAAAGCATTCAATATTCACCGTTAGATGAAAACCTGATTAAATACAAGCTAATATATCTTAACCGTTAGATCGAAAACTTAGCTTGTCATACACACATGTACTTGACATTTTGAGTTCGTGTAACCGTACCCAAATGTGTACAATGGTTGGTTCAATATTAGTCAACCAAATGGTTAGCCAAATGATAACTTTCATATCAACCATATTATTCTTCACCATCTAGTCCAAATGAATCAAATGAACTAGTTAGAGAGTTGTTCAATTGATATGAGATCTTAAGTACTACAAGAGACACAATTGAATCAAAAATGATGTGATTCACTAGAATCATTAATCATGAACTATAAAGCCAAGGTTTGCAAAAGCATTCCTTAGTAATTTAGAATAAGTTCACGAACAACATTTTCATAAATAACCTTTTGAGTTTGCGGACTCAAGCTAACCGGTTGAAGTTAATAAACTCCAGCAGAATTTCTCGGGATGAGAACTTCCTTTAGTTCGTGGACTGCACCTGAGCTTCAACTTCAGCATATATTCTCGGGTTCGAGAACTTACGCCAGTTCGGGGACTGAGTTGCGGATCACGTTCTGGTTCCACTTGATCAACAAAGTTCGCAAACTTCGGTTCAAGTGTTAAGGTCTTATACATATATGTGTTGCCACAATATTTATATCCCACAATGGTTATATAGTCTAAACTCTCATTTCAATTATTGAAACATTCTCAGAGGACGTCATATAGTTGTTATTCACGAACTAGTTTTCGTCAGAGAAATTTACAAAGTGATTGAAACATAACATGACTTTCGCTACTAGGAAAATATGAACTTGGCTAAAGCGAAAGCTTTACCAACACCCATTTAGAGAAATAGATAAGCGAGATATACTCAGCTCGAAATGTCACATGTGCATATTTTTAGTCTATATAGTAAAACAACTTTTGTCTCAAGATAGGAGATAGAGTAGATAGACTTTTAAGTGATAGATAAGTTCAAGTCTTCACATACCTTTTAGTCAATGAACATCCACTAGTTCCTTGAGTAGTCCTTCGTCTTATATGATGATCGCCATGGAGTTCTTGAGCTCAACTACACTTTCTATCCTAGTCCGAGACCTTAGCTATAGTAGACTAGAAATCAAGACTATATAGTTTTGATCACTAAGATTGACAAACATGCTTGAGATAGCAACGCATGCGAGTTTGACCGAGCAGTGCTCTAACAGGACTAACTCCAATATACTTTCAAGAGAATCGACTAGTCTCAATCTTAATAAAGTATATCAAAGATTTATATCTCTCTTTCTCGATTCAATTCTTACTCAAGCAAATAGAAATCTACGAGTCTAATTGAATACAAGAGAAAACACTTGAATGGTAACAAATACCAATATTCAAGGATCAATCAAATTCCAATCAACAACCAAAGGTTGGATTTCACAATTGATCGATACAACGCACAACCTGTGATATTTCAATTATATAACAAACTATAATGCGGAAAAGAAATAACATAGTTACCAGAAGTTTTGTTAACGAGGAAACCTCAAATTCAGAAAAACCCCGAGACATAGTCTAGATTGAACACACATTGTATTAAGCCGCTACAAACACTAGCCTACTACAAACTAACTTCTATATGGACTGTAGTTTAACCCTAATGATTCTCACACTGATCCAAGGTTCAGTTGCGCTCCTTACGTCTCTGATCCCAGCAGGATACTACGTACTTGATTCCCTTAGCTGATCTCACCCACAACTAAGAGTTGCTACGACCCAAAGTCGAAGACCTTAATAAAAAAATATGTATCACACAGAAAAGTATATGGTAATAGATAAATTTGTCTCCCACCGAAATTCCTACGAGTTTTGTTCCTTCTTTTGATAAATCAAGGTGAACATGAACCAATTGATAACCTGGACTTATATTCCCGAAGAATAGCCTAGTATTATCAATCAACGATTTGACTCACTCGAATCGATACATGAAATTTATAGCCACGGTTTGCAAACTTGCATTCCTTAGTTAATATAAGTATAAGTTCCCGAATAGTCGTTTTTAGAAAATAACCAACCTAAGTACGCGGACTAGGTACCCGGAATAAGTTTGTACAAGTTTACAAACTACATTATATTTTCTCGAGAAGAGAACCTCCGACAGTACGTGGACTGGGTTCGCAGACTCTGTTCTGGTTTTCCTGAGCAGCAAAGTACACATACTTTGATTCAAGGAATAAGAACTTATACATGTATATATTTTCACACAATGCTTATATCCCATAATGGTTATATAATCTAAACTCTCGTTTCAATCATAGAAATATTCTTAGAGGACGTTATATAGTTGTTATTCACAAACCATTTTTCGTCAAAGCCATTTTCAAGTAATTGAAACATAACATGACTTTCATCATTAGGTAAAGATGAACTTGGACAAAGCGAAAGCTTACCAACATATATTTCGAGAAATAGATAAGCGAGATAAACTCGGCTCAAAATAGCAAATGTGTATAATCAAAGTCTATATAGCAAAACGACTTTTGTCTCAAGATAAGAGATAGAGTAGATAGACTTTTGAGTGATAGATAAGTTCAAGTCTCCACATACCTTTTTGTCGATGAAGATCCACCAGTTCCTTGAGTAGTCATTCATCTTGTATGATGATCACCATGGAGTTCTTGAGCTCAACTACACTTTGTATCCTAGTTCGAGACTTGGCTATAGTAGACTAGAAATCAAGACTTATATTTTTGATCACTAACATTGACAAACATGCTTGAGATAGCAACGCATGCGAGTTCGACCGAGCAGTGCTATGAAAATCTCCCCCTTTGTCAATTTTAGTGACAAAACTATCAATACATATGGAATACAAAAATAGATAAATAAACTTTTGTATCTCTTCTTCCACATGCCTAATCTTGAACATTACTCGAAATCTTTGTCACTTCCAAATACTCCAATGATTCCAAAGGTTGTAAGTTTAGCATCATCGATGTTGAAAATCCTTAGCTATAACAATGAGAAAACAAAAATTCTCAATCATTGTTATACAGTGTCATAGTATTGTTATACATCATCAAAGTTTAATTGTACCACAACTTTGACAACAATACTATGGTGATATGTATCACTCCCCCTTAGTGAATACTCCATATCACATGGAAACCACTCCCCCTTACATAATGATCCGAAAACCATATGTATTTGTAATGTGAACTACACATTAATTCTCCCCCTTTTTGTCAATAAAATTGGCAAAGGTACGAAAACGGGATCCTAATGAAAATTTCCATAGAGACATTTCATGACCAAAGGAAAGTACATATCAACTTTTTTAGATGCAATCATATAGCTGAAGCTAAATGCTTTCATCAAGTAGTTTATAAAGATACAAGATAACTCCTATAATATTCCACTGCCGCACTCCCCACAAAGATTTGGCAATTAAGCACAAGTTCAATTAAGAACTATCCCCCATAATATATCATTCCCGAAAGAACAACAAGAGCGACCTTAATTTCATAAAAAAATAAGGATTTCTTTGTACATAACAAATCACATACGAATATAAATTTGAATCCAAAATAATACTTAATTAAATTAACTACAAGAAAACCCATGATTAATTTAATCGGAAATGCTCAACATAAGAGAACTTATGGAGCTTCACAGTATATATATAAAATATGGATTAGGGAAGATCAACACTGCAGAATAAACAAGGATTCATTATATTTTCCATCACTATTTGCACAATGACATACAATAGACATAATCCTCGTAAACAAAAGTTCATCCTATATTCCATCAATATTTGCACAATGACATAACTTATCATCTGACGGATAATGAGGCCACAAAAGTCAATATTTCTCCCTTCAACGACATAATAAACCAATTATGTAAGCGACTTGGTCCATAGCTATCTGCCAAGTGCGCTGGGCATCAGGTTAGCTACTAGTAATTTTCCAGCAGCTCTGAGGAACAATGCAGCATCATGTGCATCAATCTTACCTTCACTCCAGGAAACATCCTTTGCAAGGAGGAAATTTGAGAGCAAATTTGGAGAAGGTATCAGATGCTCAGGAGGAGGTAAAAGAAAGTCACCAATGTGAGTTAAGTCTAGGAGATGAGTAATAACTTGACGATTCATAACAATTACTTTTCCTTCAACAAGAGTCTTGAAGGTACAATTTACACAATCGGGCTCGTGAAAGTTAGCATAAAATTGGGCTATCAGTTCTATGTAGGCAGTGCCCATGGGATGGTGAATAATTCCCCAGTCATGATTCTCAAAGAACCTATGAAGACCTTTCTACCCTAAATTCAACATGATTATAATTTTTTTCAAAAATAGGCTTCTTAGTACTATACTCCACATAGTAATCACAAGCCTTAGTGTTCATGAACCTAATTCATAAACTTGAATCATAAAAGGAGTCATCACGATTTTGGGTACCCGAACTCTCTCCACGATTAGCTTTCTTCCTAGAAAATATTCTTGGTAAAGTATGTGAACGAGAAGTTTGAGAAACTTACTTGATTCGTGAACTGATATTAATGGTAGGGTACCGGAACTGCAAAACGGAGAAGAACGGACACCAACCCCTGAAGTAGTTTTTCATTTTGATTCTAGAGAACCTAAGAACTCTCAAAAAGATTGTGCAAAGTGAGTTAGATCATAGCTCGGTTGAACCCACCAAGCGTTGGTATGTCAAGTTTGGTTGTCATATTTTATTGAGCCAAAACTCATTTAAATCTACAAGAGTAAACTTCGTATAGGTTAGCTTGAAAGTATTAGGGTGAGACATTACAAGTATCGCGAAGACTTGAAGAAGTGAATAAGTACGGAGCTACAACCACAAAATCATCCTTACACTTGAGGTTAGTGATATTTGACTTGAACTGTTTCATTCCCTAACGTATATTTCAAGTCGTGCATATTGAAAACATAAAACTGCGAAGCATGAACACTCTTGATAGACATAGTATTAAGGAATACAATATGAAGTTTCTTGCTTAACCATTAAACTTTGTATATGAGACATCGACATAATCGTATGAATGCTATTGGGATTATGTATGGGTATGAGGTGCGGATTTCATCCTAGGAAACAATATTTTTACATGTGTTTTAAGGAAGTAAGTTCATAATATGTGTTGTGAACCGAAAAAGAAATTGCCAGGCGTTATTGGGTCTGTTCTTCATTCCAAATCTTATGAACGACCAATATGTGTGTGATAAGTTCATAATTCATATGATTTTAGTGTCCATTCCATACTTGCTTTAGCTATTATTCTTCCATGTATTCGTATTATTACTATCGTTTTCTCTTGTTTGCCTCTAATAGGTGAATCGTCCAAAAAGGAGCTACATAGTGATGAAAAGATCTAGGAAGAGAAGTATTCAAGTATCCAAGTGGAAGAAGTGCGACGAAAAGGAGAAAAACGCTCATAATCAAGAGAAGGGCCCAAGACCGATCTTAACTCACTCAAATCAAGGATTTCTCATCATCATCTTGAAGATAATTGAAAGATAAAAAGAATGCAAAGAATGAGGTCATTCCGAGTTTGGATGAAGAGGTTGTGGCCAAAACAGTTTTATTGAAAACTGAAGATAGTGCAGTCCGCGAACTAGGTTTGCGGACGGGGTTCGCAGACGTATTTCCGAAAATATCTGCTGGAATTTGAAGTTTGCGGACTGGGTTCACGAACTTAGAAAATGGGAAACGTGTATTCACACCTTGGAAAGCCTAAGGGCACATTTGGATTCGTTATTTCGGGTCGGGTTCCTAAACCTAACTAAATACTTGGATACCAAGCAATGTAAACCTATAAAAAGGTATTAGGTTATGTAAAGAGAGAATCATCGTCTCATATCACAAGTTCTACATCAAAACCTAGGGTTTACCCCTTTAGGGGAAAACCACCATTATTCATCTTATTTGTAATATGAGTAGCTAAATCCTTTGTTTATTAAGGATGAATTTAATGTTCTAAGCGTGAAGCTTTATTAATAATACAAATCTATTTGAGAGTTTTTATCATCATCGTTTGTCTTTACCATATCTAGGGTTTATGAGTGATACTTAGATTAATTTAGGATGCATACTAGATTAGTCTATTGATCATTCTATTGCTAGTGGAGATTAGGAGATAAGTAATCATCGAATAACTCTCTGCACAAGTAGAAATCACGAGACCTTACAGAGGGATTCTGTGTAGCAATAGTATGTGAAGATAACACCAGCAAGTAAACCTTGAGCTAAGAGTTTAACTACTGGGATCAACCTAATTCACAAAGCTTAAAGCGTTCGATTGGATTACACCTTGAGTGAGCTACTACTTGGTGGTTAAGTTGAATATAATCTGATATTGGAGAGCTTCCGTATCCGTGGTAAAAGGAGTTTTGGGGATAACACTGAGCTAGCTGTTATTCTACGGTTGGTGATGAATGGTTATTACGAACAATAGATAAGTATTCTAATCCTGTTATCGCTTGGTAACAGCGAAGGATTCCTAGATCATCTCTTTTCTTTATTGTCTTTATATTTATCTTATAAACCAAAAACCCTTTGTTATTTACTTTATCTTGCTATTTCAAATAACCTATCAATTACACAGCTCTCTGTGGGAACGATCTCTTACTACCGCTATATTAACAGTTAATTAGTGGAAAATATATTTATTAATTTGTTGAGCCTACGACGGCCCATACAAATTTTGGCGCCGCTGCCGGGGAGCAGTCGCTAATTGATTTGTTATTTGTTTAGACTGTTTTTATTTTATTTTATTTTAGATTTTATTTTGTTTTGATTTTATCTATCTTGTGAGTCGTCATGTTTCCTTACAGAAATAATATGTACGGAGCACAAGATCAAATATATAATTGTGGTAATCAATATGGTTTTGAATCTCATTCTAATGGAAACTACCAACCATCCTATGGGTATAATCAAAACCAATCTTTTGGCTATGATCAATATCCCACAGAACCTTATGGATATGCACATACATATCAACAACCTTATGGCGGGTATGTATGTGGACAACCAAAAGGATGGGAGGATAATTACACTTCTAATAGTTTATCTCCTGAACGTGAACAGAAGCTTGATCAGATTATGCTTTATTTAAAGGCCAGTATTTCCACAGTGGAGTCACTCAATGAGCAATTAAGTGCAGAGAACAAAAAGATTGACGAATCACGCCAAGAATTTCAAAGGAAAATGAAAAAGATAAAGACACAAAATGCTCAAGTCACTGGGAATGGGAATGAGGAAGAAGTTTGGACTCACCAAGACAATTCTGAAATTTCTGAGGACGAAAACAAATATTTTGGAGATGAGCAACCTTTGGAATTTCCTTATAATAGTGATGAAGTTATACCAGCTCCGGATTATAATTATGATCATTCACCTATTCAAAAGGAGGAGCCTTGGCATGACCGAACCATTGTTATGAACGGTGTGACATACTCAAATGCATATCAACGTTACAATGAACATCCATATTACAATATTTTTAGGCCAGTTGATTTGCAAGAAGTAGACCCGATTTTCTATTTGTCGGAGACTCATACGGAAGACCCTATGATTTGCACCAATGAACTAGAATTTTTTGGGGAGGATTCCGATGAAGAGGTTGACGAAGAGATTGAGATTGAGAATGAAACCAAATTGATTGAATTCATGGAAGATCCAATTGAGCTAGATAATAAGAGTTCGATAGAGGACCACGATAAACTTGAGGTAAATAATTCATTGTTAATTACGAATGAGGATCCGAGACAAGGTTTGTCTAATCCTTTGCATAATTCTATATCTACTGATCCTTTTTCTCTAATCGAAGTAGCATCTCAAAGAGTTGTTTACCCAACTTTTAAGAAAATACCTCACCTAGGATTGGAGTTATGTGCTTCCAAAGTTTTAACGGATTATTTTGCTTCTAAGTATCCACCACTTGATGTGTTTGATTCAAGAATTGTGCAGGTTCATCAAGTTGAGGAATCTTTTGAAGTTCCTGAATTTTATGTTCTCTATCCACTTCTGAGTGTAGAAAGGACTAAGTGTGGGGGAAATTTCAATAAAGTGATAGCTTCAATATTTATATTTTGTGCTAATGTTTTTGTGAAGCTATTATTTGAATTTCAGATTGTTATTTGGAAGGATTACCAAATTTTCAGATTATTGGTGTACGGATGATAACAATAACATCGAGCTGACGACGTTAAACCAAGCGATGCATGGGAGGCAACCCATCGGTTTTGTATCTCTATCCCTTTTTGTTTTTAGTTTTCTTAGTTTTTCTATAGTGAAAGTTTTGACGAATTCTCGTCAAAAAAATTCTGACTGCGCAGTTGTCACGAAAACAGTTCTCGAGACTTCATACAGAGTCCGATTTGAGTCGTTGACCCAAACTTTTAAAGAGGACAGACATACCTTTCTTTTACAGAAAGAAAATCTGAATTTGGATTCTGTTAAGTTGGAGCGATAGGCCTGGACATTTGAGTTTCTGTATTTTTCCAGAACTTTTTCAGATTGCATGACAGACAGTCCGGAGGCCATCAAAGTCAGACTGTTTGTAGAAACATGTTCCCTTTTGATACCATATAGAAAATATGTAGTCGAAAAAATTTCGTTTAGGATGTTTTTCCTAGTTCCCTACCCATTTGTACAGTTTTCGAGTTTTTCAGGGCTGTTATGTCAGAAATCAGAATTTTCGGTTTTGAACATTGAGGACAATGTTGAGTTTAAGTGTGGGGGAGTAGTTAAGAATGTTTTGCTTGCATTTACACATTTAAAAAATTAAAAAATAATGAGAATATAAATAAATAATACTCTTTGATTTCTTGCATCTTGAGTCTTCATCTTTTGGAGTTACTTATGAGCTATTTAGGATGACACTCTAAACCTTTTCAGGTTGAAACAAGTTCTTACAACTATAGATTGAGTTCCATTTTGTCATTATACAATCCTTAATTATATACGTTCATAATTGAATGCGAAACTAAGCTATGGTAGTCATTTGAAAGGTTCATCCTCGCAATTAATCATTACTGAATCACTTTCTTTTTATTTTTGCAGTTTTATGTTTCTCTAAAGTGATTTGGTGGGATCCTAATACTTCCGTGGATGTTGTAGCAAGGTAATCATTGGTTGAGTTTATATAAAATCCCCATAAGACAATTGTCTTACACTCGTAAATAGTAAAGAGTGAGCCGGAAAAAAAAAGAAAAAAGAAAAAGAAACATATATATAAGGCTCCTAATCTTTTATCGACATTAATAAATGATAGGTCCGGAATCGCGGATAATCATAGTCGATAAAATAAAAACCATATCATCATTATATAGCAAGTCAAAAAGACTATTGATGAGGTTCTTGACACTTTGATAGCAGTATGTGTGAAACATTGTCCATGTCTCCGTCGCCTAAACAAGAGTGGAACGCAGGATCCAAGGCAACTATCATGTACTTTCTTAAAAGGAAACATGCGCTTAGAGTATCTAATCACGTGGTTGAGTTAAATGGGTGCTTCTTTCAACTATTGTGCTATAAATATATATCCTTTGACAACATTCATACAAGTATTGTGGGTAACATCTTTCACTTTAGTCAACATTTGCACACTTCACTTTTCTATTTTCATTTCCTTATCTATCCATGTGATTTCAGTATGCGAGTGTTGTCACAAACGTTGTAATAAGTACGATGACAATCTTAGTAGAGTTTAGCAATCAGGTTGAATGTCATACGTAAGTAATTGCTTGTGTGTGTGGATTGGAATGTGTGTGGGATGTTGGCAGCTAAGGAACTTATGCAAGCTAATTATTTGGATTTTTACTTTGTGTCTATCCTTAGTGGTTCTTCCAAGGCAAGAAATTGGAGTAGGTATTGCGGGTATACCTCTTGTAAGCCCTCACGAGACTATAACTCGTCCACTAGGGACACCTAGGGGTTTAAAGGCCTGTTATTCATGCTAAGAGTAACCGTATTCTCGACGACATGGATTTGTTGTATTTAGGATTAGTTTTATTTAGTTTGCTCGAGGACTAGCAAAGGCTAAGTGTGGGGGAATTTGATAAATGCATAATTCATATGATTTTAGTGTCCATTACATACTTTCTTTAGCTATTATTCTTGCATGTATTCGTGGTATTACTATCATTTTCTCTTATTTGCCTCTAATAGGTGAATCATCCAAAAATGAGCTATAAAGTGATGAAAATATCTAGGAAGAGAAGTATTCCAAGTATCCAAGTGCCTAAGTCCAAGAGAAGTGGAAAAAGTGCAACGAAATCGAGCAAAACACTCATAATCAAGAGAAGGGAAAAAGAACGATCTTAACTCATTCAAATCAAGGATTTCTCATCATTATCTTGAATAGAAATAAAAGATAAAAATAATTCAAAAAAAATGAGATCATTCCGAGTTCGGATGAAGAAGTTGTGGCCAAAACAGTTTTATTGAAAACCGAAGATAGTGCAGTCCGCGAACTGGGTTTGCGGACGAGGTTCGCAGACGTATTTACGAAAATATCTGCTGGAATTTGACGTTTGCGGACTGGGTTCGCGAACTTAGCAAATGGTAAACGTGTATTCACACCTTGGAAAGCCTAAGGGAACGTTTAGATTCGTTATTTCGGGTCGGGTTCCTAAACCTAACTAAATACTTGGAGACCAAGCAATGTAAACCTATAAAAAGGTATTAGGTTATGTAAAGAGAGAATCATCGTCTCATATCACAAGTTCTACATCAAAACCTAGGGTTTACCCCTTTAGGGGTAAACCACCATTATTCATCTTCTTTGTAATATGAGTAGCTAAATACTTTGTTGATTAAAGATGAATTCAATGTTCTAAGCGTGAAGCTTTATTAATAATACGAATATATTTGAGAGTTTTTATCATCATCGTTTGTCTTTACCATATCTAAGTTTTATGAGTGATACTTAGATTGATTTGGGATGCATACTAAATTATTATATTTATCATTCTATTTCTAGTGGAGATTAGGAGATAAGTAATCGTCGAATAACTCTCTACACAAGTAGAAATCGCGAGACCTTACAGAGGGATTCTGTGTAGCAATCGTGTGTGAAGATAACACCAACAAGTAAACCTTGAGATAAGAGTTTAACTACTGGGATCAACCTAATTCACAAATATTAAAGCGTTCGATTGGATTACACCTTGAGTGAGCTACTACTTGGTGGTTCAGTTGAATAGAATCTGATATTGGAGAGCTTCCATATCCATGGTGAAAGGAGTTTTGGGGATAACACTGAGCTAGATTTTATTCTACGGTTGGTGATGAATGGTTCTTATGAACAATAGATAAGTATTCTAATCATGCTATCACTTGGTAACGACGAAGGATTCCTTGACCATCTCTTTTCTTTATTGTCTTTATATTTATATCTTATAAACCAAAACCCCCTTTGTTATTTACTTTATCTTGCTATTTCAAATAACCTATCAATTACACAGCTCTCTGTGGGAACAATCTCTTACTACCGCTATATTACCAGTTAATTAGTGGGAAATATATTTATTAATTTGTTGAGCCTACGACAACCCATACAATGTGATTAGTATAACCGCTCATGACTTGTTTGTGTTCTTGGTAAAAATATTCACATGAGGCCTGACTTATGTATTGGTATGACTTTTATTAGTGAAACCGATCTTAAGTAATCACCAGGGGTATGATCGGGTTTTTGAGTGTCTGACCAAATTTGGGAAAGGGGAACTGATCCTATAAAGAGGTGCAATACATCACAAGGGGGAACCGATCCTTGTATGAGGTGCAGCAAGGTTTATAGAAGAAAGGGGAACTGATCCTATGAACATGTGCAACACGTTTTTAGGCAAGGAGGAACCAATCCTATGGACATGTGCAGTGCATACAAGTTAGATACCAAATATATGTTGGGAACCGATCCTAGTACCTAGTCATCCGAATATTTGGTAAGCTAGTGTGACTATGCACAACACTCACATGGAGGTAGAACCGAAACTTGTTTTTGTAGAACCGTTACACCCATGGTTTGTGATTAAGTATTACTTGATCAATCACATAGTTCTTGAAAGTCAAATGAACCAATTCTAAACTTGTTTGGAAGTGTGGTAAATCGGTTTCAAGTGAGTAAGTATGAAAAAGTACTTGCAAGAGTAAGATGTCAACACACTTTGAGCACGCACATTAATGTGTATTCTTTTATTGTTCAAAGATATTCCTTAACAACTAAGAAGGAAGTAAATCCCAAGATCGAATTTAAATAAGTTAAGAATTTTTTAATTAAGGTTTTTAATTATATATGGAAAATAAGAATTAGTAATGTGCATTTGCTAGTTAAAGATTTTCCAAGGAGATTTCGATCATTATATTTGGACAGTGCATTCACAGGAATTATGAAAACCAAATTTGGGTTAATATGAAAAAATATCTTGAGAATATTTTCAGTTTTGGAAATTCCTTGGTGTCCAAACTTCCTTGTCTATAAATACTTTGAGTTTGCATTTCTAGCAAACTAATCCTCTATGACAGTAAACTTCCTCTGTTGTATTGTTACTGGTGAAGCCGCCTATCAGAGAGGAAAGTAATCTAATTAGGTAAAATCTCTTACGGCCGCTCAATTTAAATTCTTCTTTGGGATTGAGAATCTCTAGCGCGACCCGTTGGTGGGAAACTAGATATTGCGGTTTATCTTTAGTTTTCATATTGATTTGATTAACTAACGGTGGTTGAACTTTGAGTGCACCTAGTTTGTTTATGCTTGAGAATCTTCTCTTCTGATATAAGATTCACTCAAACTAGTTCAAGGTTTTGACATGGATCTTACCGATTGCCTTTTGGCGATTGAACATAAGATAGATCTTGGAACCTGGCAAAGGAGTTTATGTTAATATAAATAAGGGAACCTTTGTGCAACTCATATCACTTGGTTGAAGAGAGTTGATACCAAGCAGATTTGTTGTTCCTTTACTGTTTGGAATATGAACCAAAGGAATTGTTCCAAGTACGTGACTTGTTTATAGGTTGGAGGCGTGGGAATATTGACGGAACTAGTTGAACTATAGGTTTAGTTTCTTGGTCTCTACTATACAAAGTTGGTTTATTTTGTATAGCGGCTTAATCTCGAGAGTATTCAATTATGGACTAGGTCCCGGGGTTTTTCTGCATTTGCGGTTTCCTCGTTAACAAAATCTTGCTGTGTCATTTACTTTATATTTCCTCATTATAATTGTTGTAGATGGTGGATTTTTGACTAAGGCTAAAATCGTAAACCCATAATTATATGAACTTCGGATCCAGCAATCAGATGCGAGTATTGAGACACGGGTCTTTCATCGAACCTCTGACTGAGAATACTGTCTCTCAGAGTACATGCAGATATGTAGTCTCTCGGCTAGACAACGACATATCTGTATTGAGACATGGGTCTCTCATCGAATCTCTGACTGAGAATACTTTCTCTCAGAGTACATGTAGATATGTAGTCTCTCGGCTGGACAATGTCATATTTGTATTGAGACACGGGTCTCTCATCGAATTCTCTGACTGAGAATTCTTTCTCTCAGAGTACATGTAGATATGTAGTCTCATGGCTAGGCAACAACATATCTCGTGAATACTGAACAATTCAGTAATTATTTCTATATAGTATCACAAGATGGACGGCTCCTAGACAGCTTGCTCTGCTAGTATAGAGCGATAACGTCTTCAGGATACAAACAACGAAGTTTACCCTGACTATATAAAGTATATGAAGCTCCATCAAGCTCACATCGGAATAATTAATGCTCCTAGACAGCTTACTTTGCTAGTATAGAGCCATAAGTTGATTATTCCTAAATTCTTGGATTCATCCACAGAATTTCCGAAAATATTCAAATATTTTCGCAGATATTTCATTACTGCAAACCATGGTTCTTCCCAACAGAAATCCATGGGTTAGTAATAAATATTCAATGCACGGGTATCGGAGCTACCTCTGAGTAAGCCCTGTCTCAAAAGGTGTAAGTGTATTCAATGATGATGCATTAAAAATCACCGCACAAACGAGTATTTCAAAATACGACGAAATGATGAACCTATGCAAAATAGGGAAAAAATAATCAAAATATTGACCAAGGCACTGGGAGCATGGGCCACTGAATGGCCGAACGTTCCATGGCCAATCCCACACCAGTTTTATATTTTATTATATTTTTATTATTTTCCTTGATCAAATGAAAATCCTTTCATTTGAACAAATATCCTTCGTTTTGAGGAAACTCCTTAATTCCGTGGTGCTTCCTTC
Organism: Papaver bracteatum; assembly: GCA_023529315.1. Lineage (NCBI taxonomy): Eukaryota > Viridiplantae > Streptophyta > Magnoliopsida > Ranunculales > Papaveraceae > Papaver > Papaver bracteatum. The sequence continues at coordinate 1,725,447 of JAJJWX010005371.1, forward strand.
GCACGGAGGAAATAATATAAAATTAGGGAAAACATTGTGGGGTCGTGATCATTGGCCAACCGACCATGCCTTGATCCCGGCCGGCCCCATGCGTTGTTATTCCTCATTATTTTATTATTATTTCCCTAGTTTCATGAAAATTCCTTCATCTCATGGTATATTTCAAAAAATACATGAAAAATGATATAAAATTAGGGAAACCCGTGGGACCGGGCCCCAGCCGGCCGTCCATGCCCTAGGCGGTCCCACACATGCCTTTATTTTTTTATTATTATTTTTAGGATTTCCTTCATCCCATGAAACTCCTTGATTTCATGATATTTCCTTAAAATTATGAAAATCCCTTCAAATCATGAAATAATACATAAAATAAGGGAAAACTCATGGGACCGGGCCCTAGCCGGCCAACCATGCTCAAGCCGGTCCCACACGCCCTTATTTTATTATTATTATTAATAATATTTTGTTTCCTTCATCTCATGGAAACTCCTTGGTTTTAACAAATTCCTTGGTTTTATGATATTTCCCTAAAATCATGAAAACATAATAAAATTAGGAAAAATACCATGGGACCGGCCCCTTGAATTCTTCATGAATTTCACTCTCGGGCAGTTTTTACCTCCCGAACGAGCTTAAAACCTAAATATTCCCTCGCTAGGAGATAGGAAATTCTTTTCCGTACATAATGGAGGGGCGGACCATCAGAATCCGAGTCCTTATGAGAATGCTACATCGATTCTACTAATGGGCGCTAATTAGGGTTTCAACCAATCTGGGGATTGCTCAAACGATCAATATTTGATACCGTGACCACCCAGGGCCGGTTTCATGACCCTTTGGTCGGTCCCTCACCTCTTCATAATCAATTAGGTTTTATTACCTCAGGTTCAGATGAGCATTTTTCGAATAAATGATTTAACCAGCATTTGATCATTCTTTCATCAACAAATCACCAACTCTTCAAGAGACCTTGGTATTTGCTCACACGAGCATATGGGAGTTTCATGGTCGACCCACGGTCCCATGAAGCCATTTCTTCTTCATTCCGTGGTTAATTTTGAAATAAACCATCAATTGGTCAAATTAGGGTTTTCGAGTCCAAGGATCATAATTCCAGATTCGAACACTAATAACTTTACGACGATCTCATGATCAGTATTCTTATTAATTATGCTCGGTTCAACTACCAATATTTTAATTAATGTATTATTTTGGTCACACTACCAATAATTCATCAGACAAGTGACACTTGCTCAGACGAGCTATATTTTCTCAAACCAAGGAATATTGATTCAATTATTAATATTCAACAATTCATCTAATTAGAAACACTTGATCACCTCAACGTGAGAATCACATCACTGTCTCAGCAAACACGTTCAATTCATGAGTTTCAGAACATTTTACAAAATCATGTTCAACTCAATACATGGACTCATCGTCCCATTAAATCACGAAGTCAACAATTGACTAATTAACCACGAGACGTCAATCGTGTCATTTGGGGGGATATCAACTAGGGTTTTGGTCTGGCGGTCTACGACACACGATAGAATGTGAGAAAGTCGTGAAATCAGTTGAAGGATTTAACAAAGTAGTGAATGGAAAATCAACCAAGTATCCGCACGATGAGCAACTGGTTTCAAACACGATTTCTATTTCCCCACTCTTTGATTCCATCAACTGTCACACTTCATGGGATCATGGTGTCTACAATTCCAGCAATATAAATAAGTCTCTGAATCATGATTGAAACAAGAACAACAGCGTCAATAGAAACAAGAATCTCACGTCTCACTGACAATACGAGATTAACAACTCATCAATTGAGCAATTACTCTCAACTGAGCAATTTCAATCATTCAGAACTTATCATATTTAGAATTCACAACACACCTACTATCTTCGATCACCATTGATCTCACACATTTCTCATCTTCCCTCATACAAATCGACCCATCCACTCTTGTAAACGAATTTACTCTGGAACGGCCATTGTCTTGGTTTAGGCCGGAGTACTCCAGATTGATCTCTCGAATTCAAAGTACCCCCTTTGCAGCGGTGCATCTGTGTGAGGTTGAACATTTTGCTAGGTTCAAGGAGTCTCCTCCGTATGGTCGTCTTCTAATTCCTTAAAAACCAGCAAATCGTTTTCCCCATCTACAGATTGGCGACCACATTGGGAGATCATTCTCTCGATTGCAATCTCAGTTCTCAAAAAGATGGTCGATCTTAGGTCTGGTTAAGTTACCAACTCGGGTTCAACACCCAACCTTAACATTGCAAGATATAGTGGTACTGCTAATACTACACCTCCAGCGCAACCTGTTACTAATACTCCTCCAAGCACTGATGCCCTAGTGATCACCCCTGCAAGTGACTGCACTGGCGCCATCAAAAATCCACTCTTCGGTTGATCTCTTGAAGAAACCAGAGGAAATCAGTCTACCATAGTTGATCTCATGAAGGTTCAGACTGACGTAGCTACATCACAAAAAGAGTTGTGTGCTTATCTCAAAACTCTTACAGACAAGCTTGCGTCTGAATGAACTCAGCCTCAATGCGAGAAAGGAAAAGCTAAAGAAACATCTTCAACTGCTGATCCTGAAATACCTCCGTACATGATGAAGAATTTCGCAAAGCTGAAGATGACTTTCCAGCAATGAAACCTGCAAGTTTCATCACTCATGAAGACCTGGAGCACTTTTTGAGGATCGAGGAAAAGACAAGGCATCATCTGTCCATCTTCACCAACCTTCATATCCTACTGCCGTACAGAGGATTCCTCTTCCAAAATGTTATACCGCTCCAACTTTTTTTTCTTTATGATGGAAGATGCAATACTCAAAAACATATTTCTCGGTTTCTGTAATTATTGGGCGAACACGAGCACAACATGTCGTTCGTCTAAAGAAATTTTCAAAGTCTTTGACATGCAGAGCATACACCTGGTACAACAACATCGCACCGGGAAGTATCACCGATTGGGGAGAGATGATTAATGCTTTCTACAGAAAATACTTCTTCGTGTAAGAGCAAATCACTCTCTTTGATATAGGAAGGATGTTTCAAAGGATAAGCGAACATCCTGATGATTATGTGAAAAGGTTAAGGGTTCAAGCCTTGGATTTCCATGATCCGAACGTCAAAGAGCAACAACTCATGGATTTGTGCATCAATGGAATGATTCCAGTATACAGAGCCCTATTAGAAAATCTCAGGTTCTATACCTTCTCAGAACTTCATAAAACAGCCAAGAGATCAGCTACTACTGCACCTGCTTTATTGGAGAGGGATAAAACTACAAATTCTGAAGAAATATGAGAAACTCGAGGTAGCAGACGTTTAATCAACAAATAATACAACCTCCAACCTTCCACATATTCTGTTACGGAAGCGAACAAAAGAAAGTCTGAGCCACCGCGCAAGCATGCTTCCTTAACTCCTGCAAAGACACAAAGGAAAGATAATGCGCAAACTCCTGCTCAACACACAAAAGCTGATCCAGAGGCACCTGATTTTCCCTGATCCATTGAGGAAGTTATTGAGATGCTAGACGCCTGGGTTCAAGACGGCACAATCAAACTTCCTTATGTCAAGAAGGAGCCAACTGAAGAGGCCATGGAACACCCTCGCTACTGTCTCTTCCATATGTTCGTCAACCATCCCACAAGTGATTGCAGAACTTTGAAGCGCATATTTAAAGAGAAGGTCGAATCAGGAGAACTCAACCTGGGGACTGAAGGAGTGCACAGATATCCTCGCCCAGTCAGAACCTTCACTCTTTCTGAACTACCGGTCAAAGAAGCAGTTCAATCTTTAATCGAACATGTCTGCGAATTGTTATACTTATCAAAGGCTCAAAGGGGAGACATGTTCACCGAACTGAATCACATCGTGTCAGGGAAGCATTTATTGATTCAAAAAGCATTTCCTAAGCCGCCCTCGATGATATACAAAGAAATGTACGACTGGGGACTTCTCAGCACAGTCCATCTCAAGGGAAACGAGTTCAAACGAGCACTGATTGATGTTGGCACCGCTATCAATGTTATCCATATGAAAACTCTCAGAGCTGCTGGTATCACACAACAAGAATCCGTTCATGCTCCAGTAACAATCACAGACCATGAAGGAACACCCAGAGATGCTTATGGCCACATTACTCTTACGATGAACATAAACTCAGTCTGGGCGGAAACAAAATTTACATAATCAGAGAAGATCCAGGATATGACATGATCCTTGGACGTACATGGGTTCATGCTAGAAAGGTAACACCTACACTTTCAATTGCACATTTCTCTAATGAAGAAACCTCTGATTCGGAAGAAGAAAAGGAAGACATTTCACCATTCAAGTATCTGAATGAGGTCAAAGCCCTGATGGAGCTAACATAAAATCCTGAGGAAATTGCAAACGCTTTCATCAAAAGATTTCATACTCAGGCAAGTCTTATTCCTCCTCATGTGCCCATATCATCAGTTTTCAAATATGCTTATTTGATCGGAGGGCTTCGCTCCACCAAAAACTTAGCAGTTGTAAAATACTATGAATGAATGACCTCACCTCAGCAATATTTCACCAAATGGATAAGCTCCGAGTTTCTTCAAATCGAGCATACCATCAAAAAGTTTATTATTGAAGACGTAGCCAAGTATGACAAACAATATATCAAATACTCTCCTATGCATGAGTGTCCATACATACCACAACATAAGAACGCTCCTCCAATCTCTCATGCTCCTTCGAAAGCGCAAAGAAAGGATAACCAATCCTAAAATGTACAAACCTCGACCTAGCATCAACAAGCGGGGAAATAATCAGACATACTCAAACTTCTCTCTTCTCATGAAGGAGTGATCGAGTTACTAGAATTCTGGGTTCAAGATGGTGCAATCAAATTGTCGTTCATCAGGAGAAAGCCAACTGAAGAAGAAATGGAGACTCTCAGGTACTGTCGCCTTCATAGGTTCATTGATCATCCAACAAGTAACTGCAATATTTTGAAGCACGTCACCAAAGAGAAGGTTGATCCACAATAGCCTCGACCGGGGACTGAAGGAGTGCACAAGAATCCTCTCCCAGTCAGAACCTTTACACTCTCTGAACAACCTATCAAAGAGGCAGTTCAATTCTTGGTCGAACGTGAATTGCGAAGGCATAAAGGAGAGACATGTTAAAAGTACTGAACCACATCGTGTCAAGAATTCCATTCCGAAAATACTTTTTGAGCCTCCAGCCACAGACCAAGAGATGTACGACTGGGGACTGCTTACCACAGCCAATCTCAGAAGAAATAAATTTGGAAGAAAGTTGATCGATGCTGACACCGCCATCAACAACATTCCACTGAAATCCATCAGATCCACATGCATCACTCGACAAGAACACAATTATGCTCCATCTCAATCAGAGACCTTGAAGGAGTGCTCGAAAATACTTATGGATACATCATTCTCAAAGAAAACGTAAGTTCAACCTGGACAGAAACCAAGTTTCACATAATCAGGAAGATCCAGGATATGACATGTCCTTCAGACGAGCGTGGATCCATGTTGAAAAGATGGGTACTTATAAAGAACCTTTAGTTACACATATATCCAACGAAGAAAGTTCTGATCCAGAATATTTTACGGATATTCCATCATCAGAGTACTTGGAGGAACTTCAAACTTTGACGAGGTTGAAGCAAGAACAAAAGATGCATAGACATTCATCAAGAGGTTCCGCACTCAGGAAAGTCTCATTCCATGTCTATGTCATTTATTTCCTCACATGTTATCCTAGCATGGGGACTCAATTTTGCTAAACAACTCTGCAAGATGTTATGAATAGTAGCTTCACCGCATTAGTATTTTACCAAGTGGTTGAATCTGACGTCTCTCCGAATCAAGCACTGAAATATTTATTACTGAGATAATGTCCAAACATGGCAAATAAAACTTTGGGTGTTTCTCCTACAAGTCCATGTGTTCCTCAAAATCATAAATCTCTAAGGTCTGCACAAGTGTCAAATCCCACTACCACAACGAAAGGATGGTTAATCAACATAAAAAACTCCAGGGCCGAGATAATCAAACCCCTAAGACATTTGATGCTTAAGAAATATACGCCTCAACACTCAAGCATCTAAGAAGCCATCAAATTGTACTCCCAATCAAAGAGTACAACTTCAGCATAAATATCTCGACGATGACACATTGATTCAACACCAGCACGATCAAAGTGTTACTAAACTACAATCGATAAGTCTTCATTATCCCATGATAATACTTCTAAAGCAGATGAAACATCATTCATACATGGATGACACTAACTCCCTCAACATACACTGGAAACCTGAGGTGATTCCATGAAACTTCATCAACGGGATTCCTCTATATCACAAGCCTTTGCATGATTGATGAACTTTCTCTCTTCACCAATCATATCCAGTATGAAAACTTCTGATGCTACCTACCGTAACAACATCGACTCATTGACAAAACCAGTTTATGCTAAATTTATGCTTTCAGGAGCATTCAGGTTGCACTCTCAGTACACCTTCATCTTAGGGACGCTTAAATCATCAACTAGTTCGTGAATGTAAAAGGCTCACTAGATGAAGGAGCAAGGGTTATATCTATAATCATGGTTCTAGCCTTTTCGGTCTTTGGAGCAACTTCAACCATGGTATCAACATCAACAATAATCTCTAAAAGAATACCATCCATGATCTCAACGTCGACAAGGATCTCTAGAGTGTGATCATTCATAGTCTCAACATCAATGACGGTCTCAGGAGCAACATCCTCAGGGCTTCATCAACTAATCATTCTTTGAAGTGTTACACATGAAGCAGATTCCTCTAAGAACCAATGATTCATATCAAGATGTGTAGACCTGATAACATGCTCACATGAAAGTCTTCCCAAAGCTGGCACGACTAGTGGGCATAATCCAAAGTCTTCTACAAGATGTTCTCATCACCTCTACAAATGAGATACAACACACTTCAGGTCATGGGTTTGCAAAAACGTACCAATGGGTGAGGAATAGTACAATGCTTCCCCAACGAAAGATGTTCATCTATGTCTCTTCTACAACATACAAAAAGGGCGCATCAATCGGACATACGAGCTAAAAGATATGGCCTTTACTGTCAGGTCTACGAAATATGATTTGTTTTCTCTTCGCTTCAAAAGTTGGGGTCAAGCATCGAATTCCGACGTCGTATGAGGTTCCTACAGCTTCCAGAGTATACAACATGCAAGCAGCAATTCTTGGACGGAATTTATCACTTCCACAGTCGATCGATGTCCACCAAGTCCTTCCACTAAATACTTCATCAAGGTGCCTCTAACTTTGACCACCTAGGTCTTAACATCAATTTTTCTACCTGGGTCCTCTATCCAAGTCTTGCAAGAAGAAGAGAAAACGAAAAGGAGAGATTTAACAAAATACTGGGGACTGACGGTCCACGGATCCTGACGATCAGTTTCACAGTCCAAAGACCCGTGGCACAGACTCTCATGTGCTAATCGTTCATCATAAAAGGAATGCTACCACCGGGACATGAAACCATGGTCGTTACATCACCCCCTCTCGAGAGCAACATCAGCTATGGTCCCGTGACCAGAGTTTCAGAAGTAATGTTTCTACTACTGACAAAAGATGGAACTGCAAGCACCACCGTGCTCATGTATCAACGAAGGGATCCTGATCTCAAATGAATCAATGACATCAAAATCCTTCACCAACCATTCGAGACACGAGCAAATGGTCTGAAGACACAACGGGAGCGTTTTACAACAAGCTCGTCTGAGATGATTTTTCACTGTCATGCACAAATAGGCGAGCTGGGAGAAATTGGTGAAGAATATAGGGATGGGTCATATACCATTCTGTTCGTATAGATGTCTTCTACAACATATCAAAAATTCACAGCAATTGGAGAAACTAGCAAAGAGTTGTGGCTAAAATATTGGACCACATGCCAGCTGAAAATTTTCCGAAGGTCTCCTGGAAGTTTACTGTTTCATCGATTTCGACCCTTAACGTTCTCAAAACTTAAAAGTCTTCTTTGATAAAGCTTGTAAATTTCCTGGGCATAAGGATACATGGGAATACCGTGAGAATCCGACTTCGGACGAAGTGTCTACGACGTTTATATTAAAGGCTGAAGTCTGAAATTTTCTGGTGACGTATTTCGACGAACTTAATCGTATACTCACATGGATTCTCATTCATTCATTCACCAATCAGAAATTTCGTACTTCTATGAAGAGATTACAGGATATATACTTACTAAGGGAGTCTCTAAATCATCTGAAGGCTCGACAATGCCGGAATCTCCATTGATAACGCCGCTATATCCATTTAGTTCGGGATTTCAGGAATTCTCCATATTCCCTTGCCCCAAACAAGAGTGCGCTTCATCAACATGATGCTTATCTACAATGATTTCTTCCTGGAATCATCAACAATTATTATTATTATTTCATTCAAGGAGATTCCACGATCGCCTACACGAAAGAGATGCTTACATCGACTTCTTCATAGTGCTGGATTATTTTCCCGGGAACAAGTTGAAGGCCGTCAATCGATGGAGAAAAAGTCTAAAAGAAGTAAGAAACCTTGGTATCGTGATCCTAATTGCACGGGCAGGGAAAAATCATGACACAAGGAGCGCTAACAACTCACCAAAGAAACGATTGGGGACTGCACGTCATTTACTAACATCATGTAGTCCTTGGGTTCTCCGCTCCCGTAGACTTTCTTCCAATTTTGTGGGATCTACATTTATCCGGGATTTCACTATACGATCATCTCGTGGTAAAGCTAATGAAATAAGCAGAAGTACAACTCAGTATGAAGGATCTCTCACCATCACTCAGAGGTCCCAGGAGTACCATTTCTTAAAGTTTCATCCATAGAGATGTCATCTCTGGAAACGCCATCTTTGGAAGTATCATCCTTGGAGTCAGTCATTCTTGCAAAGTGGTTATTTCAGTACATCGTTCATACAAAGCACATGATTCGGCAAAATAATGAATTATGGAGTTAGGATGCTCACATAAGCGTCTACAAAAATGATCAGCGGTTCCACACCAATCTATGCACATTAGACGATGCTCCATCATGCCACTGGGATCTTCATTCAAGTCATGGTTTGCTCGTACTATCAAAATCCGGTAATGTCTTAACTTATAACTAAGTTCAATTACTGATATAGTTTATGACCGGAAAATCACCATTCAATGATGACTAAGGAACACGGCCTTCCTCACTAAGCAGGGGACTTAATGTAGATGGTGGATTTTCGACTAAGGCTAAAATCGTAAACCCATAATTATATGAACTTCTGATCCAGCAATCAAATGCTAGTATTGAGACACAGGTCTCTCATCGAACCTCTGACTGAGAATACTGTCTCTCAGAGTACATGCAGATATGTAGTCTCTCGGCTAGACAATGGCATATCTGTATTGAGACACGGGTCTCTCATCGAATCTCTGACTGAGAATACTTTCTCTCATAGTACATGCAGATATGAAATCTCTCGGATGGACAATGGCATATCTGTATTGAGTCACGGATCTCTCATCTAATTCTCTGACTGAGAATACTTTCTTTTATAGTACATGTAGATATGTAATCTCATGGCTAGGAAACAACATATCTCGTGAATACTGAACACTTCAGTAATTATATCTATATAGTATCACAAGATGGACGGCTCCTAGACAGCTTGCTCTGCTAGTATAGAGCGATAACGTCTTCAGGATACAAACAACGAAGTTTACCCTGACTATATAAAGGATATGAATCTCCAGCAAGCTCACATAAGAATGATTAATGCTCCTAGACAGCTTGCTCTGATAGTATAGATCCATAAGTTGATTATTCCTAAATTCTTGGATTCATCCACAGAATTTCCGAAAATATTCGAATATTTTCGCAGATATTTCATTACTGCAAACCATGGTTCTTCCCAGAAGAAATCCATGGGTTAGTAATAAATATTCAACGCACGGGCATCGGAGTTACCTCTGAGTAAGCCCTGTCTCAAAAGGTGCAAGGGTATTCAACGATGATGCATTAACAATCACCGCATGAACGAGTATTTCAAAATACGACGAAACGATTAAACTATGCAAAATAGGGAAAAAAGAAAAAATAATCAAAATATTGACCAAGGTGTTGGGAGAATGGGCCACTGAATGGCCGACCGTACCATAGCCAATCCCACACCATTTTTATATTTTATTACATTTTTATTATTTTCCTTGATCTGATGAAAATCCTTTCATTTGAACAAATATCCTTCGTTTTGAGGAAACTCCTCAATTTCGTGGTGCTTCCTTCGCACGTAGGAAATAATATAAAATTAGGAAAAATATTGTAGGGCAGTGATCATTGGTATACCGGCCATGCCTTGATCCCGGCCGGCCCCAAGCCATGTTATTCCTCATTATTTTATTATTATTTCCTTAGTTTCATGAAAATTCCTTCATTTCATGGTATGTTTCAAAAAATACATGAAAAATAAGATAAAATTAGGAAAACCCGTGGGACCGGGCCCCAGCCGGACGTCCATGCCCCAAGCGATCCCACACGTCCCTTTATTTTATTATTATTATTTTTAGGATTTCCTTCATCCCATGAAACTCCTTGATTTCATGATATTTCCTTCAAATTATGAAAATCCCTTCAAATTATGAAATAATACATAAAATAAGGGAAAACTCACGGGACCGGGCCCTAGCCGGCCAAACATGCTCAAGCCGGTCCCACACCCCTTATTTTATTATTACTAATATTTTGTTTCCTTCATCTCATGGACACTCCTTGGTTTTAACAAACTCCTTGGTTTTATGATATTTCCCTCAAATCATGAAAACATAATAAAATTAGGAAAAATACCATGGGACCGGCACCTTGAATTCTCACCTCACGAAAGAGCTTAAAACCTAAATATTCCCTCACTGGGAGATAGGAAATTCTTTTCCGTACAGAATGGAGGGGCGGACCATCAAAATCCGAGTCCGTATGAGAATTCTACATCGATTCTACTAAATGGCGCTAATTAGGGTTTCAACCAATCTGGGGATTGCTCAAACGATCAATATTTGATCCCGTGACCACCCAGGGCCGGTTTCATGACCCCTTGGTCGGTCCCTCACCTCTTCATAATCAATTAGGTTTTATCACCTCAGGTTCAGATGAGCATTTTTCGAATAAATGATTAAACCAGCATTTGATCATTCTTTCATCAACAAATCACCAACTTTTCAAGAGACCTTGGTATTTGCTCACACGAGCATATGGGAGTTTCATGGTCGACCCACGGTCCCATGAAGCCAGTTTTCCTTCATTCCGTGGTTAATTTTGAAATAAACCATCAATTGATCAAATTAGGGTTTCTGAGTCCAAGGATCATAATTCCATATTTGAACACTAATAACTTTACGACGATCTCATGATCAATATTCTTATTAATTATGGTCAGTTCAACTACCAATATTTTAATTAATATTTTATTTTGGTCACGCTGCCAATAATTCATCAGACGAGCGACACTTGCTCAGACGAGCAATATTTTCTCAAACCAAGGAATATTGATTCAACTATTAATATTCAAAAATTCATCTAATGAGCAACACTTGCTCACCTCAACGTGAGAATCACATCACTGTCTCAGCAGACACGTTCAATTCATGAGTTTCAGAATATTTTCCAAAATCATGTTCAACTCAATACATGGACTCATCGTCCCATTAAATCACGAAGTCAGCAATTGACTAATTAACCACGAGACGTCAATCGTGTCATTTGGGGGGATATCAACTAGGGTTTTGGTATTGCATTCTACGGCACGAGTGTTCAAACACACGATGGAATATGAGCAAGTCGTGCAATCAGTTGAAGGAGTTAAAAAAGTAGTGGATGGAAAATCAACCAAGTCTCCGCACGATGAGCAACTGGTTTCAAACACGATTTCCATTTCCCCACTCTTTGATTCCATCAACTGTCACACTTCATGGGATCATGGTGTCTACAATTTCAGCAATATAAATAAGTCTCTGAATCATGATTTAAAGAAGAACAACAACGTCAACAGAAACAAGAATCTCACGTCTCACTGACAATACGAGATTAACAACTCATCAATTGAGCAATTACTCTCAACTGAGCAATTTCAATCATTCAGAACTTATCGTATTCAGAATTCACAACACACCTACTATCTTCGATCACCATTGATCTCACACATTTCTCAGATTCCCTCATACAGATCGACCCATCCTCTCTTGTGACCAAATTTACTCTGGAACGGCCATTGTATTGGTTTAGGCCGGAGTACTACAGATTGATCTCTCGAATTCAAAGTACCCCCTTTGCAGCGGTGCATCTGCGCGAGGTTGAACATTTTGCTCATTTCAAGGAGTCTCCTCCGTATGGTCGTCTCCTAATTCCTTAAAAACCAACAAATCGTTTTTCCCTATCTACAATTGTTTTATTATAATTAAAGTAAATTACACAAACGTTAATTCCTATTTACTTGATACGTGAATCCTATTTAGTTTGGTTAAGTCCGAACCTTTGTATCAAGTAAACATACTTCTTTGTTGTATTGTCTCTATCTCGTATCCATACACAATCACACGAAGTGTGAACTGATTATTTGTATTGTCTCTACTTAGTCCATAGACAATCACTTTCGTTGAAAGGACTTATAGGAAGGAAAAGTTTTAGCTTGAGGTGCATTTGGGTACTGTTGATGGTGGATTTTAGTTCAGGGCTAAAATTGTAAAACCAATTTTAACGCGTTGACATCCTGCAGAGGATAAAGCTGTTTGATAAGTGATGAGTACCTATTCGCTTTATTAATTCACCTAGAATGGAGCATGTAACAACAATCCCAAATATTATGTGAATTAAATACACAAAATTCATCCAGGATAGAGCATGTAGCAACAATCCCAAATACCCTGTAAATTTTTGGCATTATTTATAATGCATGATTTTCCTAGTATTTCCTGTGTTGTTCCCGCAGAACTTTCATTATTGGTGCGGCATGACGACTGAGCGTTTCTCTTAGCATAGTAACACGAATCTCCAAGTTTTAATAGTGAGGCATGCACGAAATACCCGTACAGGCTATATCTCTCAGTGTGTTATATTAGCCCGATTGAGCATATTAATTTCCTAAGGGAAATATGGACTGTCCATATCATTCTCAGAAATGATCACGGTCACGCAAGTTGGCCGCATGATTTAACCAGCCTAGACGAACCATAGAAGGATTAGGCTATCACCTTGATGATCACCATCGGGCCTATTTATGCCCTAGCCGGTCGAACATTACTTTACTTCCCATCATGCCAAAATGCCAGCCCTAAAGTAGGGTGGCAGCGCTGCTTTGGAAGAAGCTCGAGTGAGCAAGACTGCTTAAGACAGTCTCAAAACGATCGTGACCGTCCAATTTCACTAGCCTAATTGGACGACTTAGATCGCACCATGAAAGATGGAGGAGGCGCCAACACGCACATTGGCGGGCCCACTCTATCCCTTCCCAATCGGTTTTCTCACGACAAAACCATAGAGCAATAAACGTTTGCTCAAAACATGGCTCGTGTGATGCTTTAAAGGGTCGTGGAATTCCATTAGTGTCTTAAATTGATCATAACCATCCAACTTCGCCGGCATGTTTGGATGGCTTAGATCGAACTTAAGACCATCAGGAAGGTGCACACATGTTTACCAGTAGCCCCACGTGGGCCCTACATAATCGTCCTCCTCAAAGGAGAAGCGCAGCTTGCCAATTCGTTTGTCCCAAGTTGTATATACGTGAACGTTTCAAAACCCTAATTAGGGTTTGCGGCATGGAATATGTATCGCAGTTCGATCATGACCATCCATCTTCGCCAGTTTGGATGGAGGGTGTAGATATAGACTAAGGGGTCTAGAGAGCATCAACGTGATCATCGTGGGCCCACCTATGCGTGTGACCAGTCGGCCTAGCCCAACCATGGCCTGGCACTTCGAAACGCACGCCCAAAGGAGGAATGTCACGCGGCCTCTAAAACCTTTGCAGCAACTAATTTCTGTCGCAAAACGATCACGACCACTTTTCTTTTCAAGACAAATGAGTGGCCTAGATCGTACCTCCGCGAGATAAAATGGTATGGACATGTACACTGGCAAGCCGTCTATACGCATGCCCGGTCGGTCCCACCAAAAACATTTTCCATGCTTGATTTCGGTCAAGCTGAAGAGTGATGCTTGCGCACCTATTTAAAACTCTAAAAATCATCAACGGTCGCAAATATGTGTTGTAGATCATCTCGTCCGTACAACTTTGCCAGGCAGTCTAGGCTAAGAGTTAAACGTCCAATGAGGTACCTTGGTATTTCATGAATAACGATTTCCTAAATAACTCAGTTATTTAATCTAGCACCGTATGCTACTTCCTGTGGGTCCCACGATCCACTCATTCGAGACATCAAGCATGTCACAAACTGGGGGATACTTACTGGGGTATTGGTCTGGCGGTTTACAGCGTGCGGCGTGCAACACGCTCATTTACAAGAACGTGTCAGGAGACATGGGCGGTTAAGAGGATGAGGGAAGTGGGCCAAGACGTGATCGTGCAATCACTCACATGACCCCACTACTCCATCAATCAACTTCCTACAATTCCTACGGGATGAGGGTTTTGCGCTCAATGACTTGTATAAATAGGTCCTTTACCTATTTCCAAAACATAAGACAAGCACAGAAAACCAAGTGTTGTCATTCGTATCCAGAAAACACCAGAGCTGATTGCTTACATTATTGCAAACCAGTTCGATATTCTGATACAAGTCATAAACAGCCAACACCTTCACAATCTCAACACCTTCTTCGCTTACCCCCCTAAGATCAACCCCATCTCCTTTACTTTGTGACCGAAGCAAGTCTGGAACGACCATTTCTTGGTTTAGGCCAGAATTGTATAGGTTGATCTCTCGAATCATAAAGCACTCCCGTGCAGTGCATTTATTTAGGGTTTAGCTTCGTTTCTCATCCACACACCCAAATTTACCAAAAACCGCAGAAACAGTTTTCACCCATAAATAATTGGCGACCATAGTGGGAGATTAATCTCTCGGTTGTGAAGTAAATTTCTTCAATACCTAATCCCATTTGGTTGATTTCAAAATGGTTGGTCTTAGGATTCCCCCAAAAATTTTAAATCCCGGTCGAAGTTCCTCCAATGAATATACCCCTCTTCCCAACGGTGTATCTGATGGTGTAACCGCAATAATCCCATCATTGATCGAGTTAGCACGGGTGCAGAAGATTCACACGAAGAACATGGACATGATCAAAGAAAAAATAAATGGCATACTCGATCTCCTCATCATGATGATATCAGATATGAGCGGTTCTCCTGTCACGGAGATTTCTACACTGAGGACTGATCCTCGCAAAGATCCTGCTCAAGTCAATAGTTTCACTATGAACTAGAGGCCGGTAAATAAGGAAGTGGCTTCTCTAGTGGAAATTTTATGCAAACTTTTACACCTCTCGAAGAATCAGCAGGCGGAGACGTTTGCTGCAATCAACTAGATAGCCCTGGACGTGCATTTAACCCCTTTGCATCCAGAAGCCTCAAAAACACCAGAGATGTATGTGAATAATGTTACATTTACAGAAGAGGACATGATGGAGGAAGAATGTCACAACTGGGCGCTACACGTTACCGTACGCATCAAGGATTCAGAGTTCAAGAGGGCCCTCATCGACATGGGAGCATCTTCGAATGTGATTACTCTCAAAACACTCAGGACGGCCAAGGTTCGCCCAAGAAAGATCATGCGACAACCTACCATAATGACAAACTTTGAAGGAAACCAAACCAACATGTACGTGTATGTCAATCTGAACTTATCTGTAGGGCCCGTCCAATCAAAGGTGAAATTCGAAGTCATAGAAAAGGAGACAGACTACCATACGATATTAGGAAGACCATGGCTTCGTGACAATATGATCATCCCCACGACGTATTACCAATGCCTGAAGACTATGCTAAATAAATAAGTCGTTCGTATTCCTGCATCATTGTCTCCTTACGTACCAATATGTGGAGTGGAATTGTTTGAACATAGAGAAGCTCCGCGCGAAGAATCAGACAAAGTTCATTGCATCCTACTCCCCACGTGGGCGTCAATCCAGGAGGAGGACCGACTTGAAGGCTAAGCCCCATGATGCATCTTTGCTTACAAGGCGTCCCAATTCTTCTTCATCATGTGAAGCCGCAACCCACGCTCACACTAAGAGGGAACAAACTTTTGTGGCAAGCCGTGACCAGAGAGGGAAAACCATGTACCGACGCCGCTGTTAGAAATTAGCAGGGGAGACTTTTACCCAATATCTCTGCCCAACGGAATGATACAACAACGATGGGCCACAAGAAAAAGTGCTAGGTGCTCCACGACAGTTGCAAGATGGTACCAACTCCATAACTGATGAGCTCGAAATCATCAACATCGGAATGATGAATCTCCTAGGCCTATCTCCATCAGCTCAACCTTGTGTACGGATGAACACACGAAAATCTCGTGGAACTTCTCAAAGAGTACTAGGACATATTCGCTGGGACGTATAAAGAAATGCCCGGTTTAGATAAAAAATTGGTCACCCATCATCTACATGTCATACCTGGATCCAAGCCGGCTAAACAGTCCCCGAGGTAGTTCAGAAACGAGGTAGAAGAGCAAATCAAGACTGAGATTCAGAAGTTGCTAGCTGCTAGCTTCATCAAACCCATTCATCATCGAACCTGGTTAGATAATGTGGTTCCGGTAAAAAAGAAAAATGGACAGATTAGGTTTTGTGTGGATTTCAGAGACTTGAACATATGCTTCCCCAAAGATGATTTTCCTCTACCTAATATCGACATGTTAGTGGATGCCACCAGCGGACACGGCATGTTCTTCTTCATGGATGGATATAGCGGCTACAATTAGATAAGGATGTATGAGCATCATGCGAGTAAGACATCTTTTCGAACTCCTCTCAGAAATTTTTATTATACTGTAATGCCATTTGGTTTAAATAATGTCGGTGCAACGTATCAACGCGCTATGACGGCAATCTTCCACGACATGATGCATAAGCAAGTTGAAGACTACGTGAATGATATATTAGTCAAATCAAAAGCTTAGGCAGCCCACACAGGAGTCTTACGACAAGTGTTTGAGTACCGTGAATATAAGTTGAAGATGAATCCTTTGAAATGCGCTTTCAGCGTTTCTTCAGGCAAATTTCTGGGATTCCAAATGACTGCTGAGGGAATCAAAGTGGACCCATCCAAGACCCAAGCTATCCCCATGATGCCGCCTACACAAATTGTGAAGGAACTCCAAGGCTTCATGGGAAAGGTGAATTACATTCGACGTTTTATACCTGGTTTATCCCAGCTTGTTGCTTCATTCACCCCCTTGTTGAAGAAAGGAGCAAGTTTCGTCTGGACCGCACTACAACATGATGCATTTCGAAAGATTCAATGAATATTGTCATCTCCAAATCATCATAAAGGGTTCACCTATTATGTCGGCCCGGACGAGAGAGAGCACGGGACATCTTCAGGTTTACTGAAGACGACACCTCAAGGGAGCAGCCTCAATAAGATAGCGATGTCTGAAATATCAATGAGAGACGCTTTCAGAATTTTGTCTCTTGTAGAAGAAGTAGTTACGTTACCAAAGGGGATTTCACCTGGAACTTAAGAGGTACATACAGATCCTCCATGAAAAGAGCTTCATCATATTTGCAGAGCCTATTAGTTAAGTCATTCACATGAAGGAACTTCGCTACACCTCAAAGACACAATCCAAAGGTGATAATGGCAAAGGAGTGTGACTGGGGACTGCTTAGCATTGCCCATCTCAAAGATGGTGAATTTAGAGAGATGTAAGCACGCTATCATTATGATTCCAAGATGTCCAAAGATGAGGATATACTCAAGAGAGAAGACGTATTGTCAAAGACCAATGATATTCCTGGACGTCTATGAAACGCAATTCAGATATAAAGACGGCCTCATGAACCTAGTGTGACAACGTCCATCAAGTCGAAGGCTCAGTGGATACTCGTGGGCAGGGGACTGTCTCCATATTTTTTATTCCATGAGGCAACATCAAGGAAGTTATTGGTTCCATCATTAATTTTTTCCTTGATACAAGCTCTACCACTATATGAAGACCGCCAAGTTCGTGCCCGTAGCTATCACGCCTCTTCCTGCTAGTCTATTCTGGTCACAGATGCATCTAAGAACCATTATTCGTTTGTTGATACCAATGCCCGAGCTTCACCATAGCAACAAATACTATGGACATAGGTAATCAGAACTTCTGCATATTTTATTTTCCCACGGAGGAGTAATAGAGTCACAGATGAGAGATAATGATATCTTTATTATGGTAAATTCACCGACCATACAAGATAGAACCATATAAATCACGCTTGGGGACTGAGGCTTAGCATGAAATTCCTTCGCGGTCAGTCAATGACTTTTTCAACAAAATAGAAATGGTCAATCAAGGATCATGTAATTCACAAGGGAAAATTAAACTGAAAAAGAAACCGCTTCAACGCTCTCTCCAGAAGAATAAGATGCTTCAACGCTCCCTCCTGCTTCAACGCTCTCTTTAGAAGATGCTTCAACGCTCTCCCTAGAATAAGAAGCCGCTTCAATGCTCCCTCAAGAAGCCACTTTAACGCTCTCTCTAGAAGAATAAGCTACTTCAATGCTCCCTCCTGCTTCAATGCTCTCTTCAGAAGATGCTTCAACTCTCTCTTTAGAAGAATAAGCCGCTTTAATGCTCCCTCCAGAAGCTGCTTCAACGCTCTCTTCAGAAGATGCTTCAATGCTCTCTCCGGAAGAAGAAGCCGCTTCAACGCTCTCTCCAGGATCCGCGTCGACGTTCGTTCCAAAAGCTGCTTCAATGCTCTCTTCAGGAGATGACGTTCGCTTCATAAGCCGCTTCAACACGCTTTCCGGAAGTTGCTTCAAGAAATTGCTTCATTAGCCTTTTAAGAATATTAATCATGATAGAGATCATCCTCATAAGAGTTGGAGATTACGACATCGTCATGAATAGTTTGAGAATCCAAACAACCATATTCCTAATCTACCTGGGCTAACCGACATCATGCTATGGGAACGCTCACCTGGACGCCTCTTGAACGTGACATGCTCCAAGGAAAGGATGACCCATCTCTCCTGGTAGCATCTAACTTTGTCTCATAATTTTTATCTTTATTTTTCACCATCTAATGCCTACCCCACAATAGTGCAACCATTGCATGCTAAGCAGGGGGCTTAATGTTGATGGTGGATTTTAGTTCAGGGATAAAATTGTAAAACCAATTTTAACGCGTTGACATCCTGTAGAGGATAAAGCTGTTTGATAAGTAATGAGTACCTCTTCGCTTTATTAATTTACATATAATGGAGCATGTAACAACAATCCCAAATATTATGTGAATTAAATACACAAAATTTATCCAGGATGGAGCATGTAGCAACAATCCCAAATACCCTATGAATTTTTAGCATTATTTATAATGCATGATTTGCCTAGTATTTTCTGTGTTGTTCCTGCAGAACTCTCATTATTGGTGCGGCATGACGACTGAGCATTGTTATTAGTAAAGTAACACGTATCTCCAAGTGTCAATATTAAGGCATGCACGAAATACCCGTACAAGCTACATCTCTCGGTGTGTTATATTAGCCCGATTGAGCATATTTAATTTCCTAAGGGAAATCTGGCTGTCCATATCAGCCTTAGAAACGATCATGGCCACGCAAGTTGGTTGTATGATTTAACTAGCCTAGATGAACCCTAATAGGAGCAGACTATCACCTTGATAATCATCAGCGGGCCTATTTATGCCCTAGACGGTCGAACATTACACTTTACTTCCCAGCATGCTAAAACGCCAGCCCTAAAGTAGGGTGGCCGCGCTGCTTTGGAAGAAGCTCGAGTGATCAAGACTGTTTAAGACAGTCTCAAAACGATTGTGATCGTCCAACTTCACTAGCCTGATTGGACATCTTAGACCACACCATGAAAGATGGAGGAGGCGCCAACACGCATATTGGCGGGCCCACTCTATCCCTGCCCGATCGGTTTTCTCGTGACAAAGCCATGGAGCAATAAACGTTTGCTCAAAACATAGCTGATGTGATGCTTTAAAGGGTCGCGAAATTCCATTAGTGTCTTAAATTTATCACAACCATCCAACTTCGCCAGCATGTTTGGATGGCTTAGATCGAACTTAGGACCATCAGGAAGGTGCACACATGTTCACCACTAGCCCAACATGGGCCCCACACAATCGGCCTCCTCAAAGGAAAATCGTAGCTTTCCAATTCGTTTGGCCCAATTTGTGTGTACATGAACGTTTCAAAACCCTAATTAGGGTTTGCGGCATGGCATATGTGTCGCAGTTCGATCACGACCATCCATCTTCTCCATCTTGGATGTAGGGTGTAGATATAAACTAACGGGTCCAGAGAGCATCAACGTGATCACCGTGGGCCCACCTATGCGTGTGACCGGCCGACCTAGGCCAACCATGGCCAGGCACTTCGGAACGCACGCCTAAAGGAGGCATGTCGCGCGGCCTCTAAAACCTTTGCAGCAACTGATTTCTGCCACAAAACGATCACGACCACTCATCTTTTCCAGACAAATTGAGTGGCCTAGATCATACCTCCGCGAGATATAATGGTATGGACATGTACACCGGCTAGCCGTCTACACGCATGCCCAGTTGGTCCCACCAAAAACATTGTTCATGCTTGATTTCGGTCAAGCTGAAGAGTGATGCTTGCGCACCTCTTTAGAACCCTAAAAATCATCAACGGTCGCAAATATGTGTCGTAGATCATCTCGTCCGTCCAAATTTTCCATCTTGGTCAGGCAGCCTAAGCTAAGAGTTAAATGGCCAATGAGGTACCTTGGTGATCACCGCCCATCACTCTACCACAAGGTGTGATCGGTCAAGGGATGGCCTACCATGCGGTCTCCAAACAATCACTCGAAGATGGTTGGGCATGCATCTATTTTAAGACGCTTAATCCGTGACTTACTCCATTAAGCTTTAAAACAGCAATGCTTCATACATATTGATTGTATTCGATGCATTACATGCATAAAATATACACGATATTTCATAAATATCGATTTCCTAAATAACTCAGTTAATCGACAGGGTCTCGAGAAGAAACCTATATGTCTTGATTTCTAGTCCAATATCCAAGGATCAATCAATTTCCAATCAACAACCAAAGGTTGGATTTCACAATTGATCGATACAACGCATTACCTGTGATATTTCAATTATATAACAAAATATAATGCGGAATAGAAATAACACAGACACCAGAAATTTTGTTAACGAGGAAACCGCAAATGCAGAAAAACCCAGGGACCTAGTCCAGATTGAACACCATACTGTATTAAGACGCTACAGACACTATCCTACTACAAACTAACTTCGGTCTAGTCTGTAGTTGAAGCCTAATCAATATCACACTGATTCAAGGTACAGTTGCGCTCCTTACATCTCTGATCCCAGCAGGATACTACGCACTTGATTTCCTTAGTTGATATCGCCCACAACCAAGAGTTGCTACGACCCAAAGTTGAAGACTTGAATAAGCAAATCTGTATCACACTGAAAAGTCTACGATAATAAATAAATATGTCTCCCATAGATAAACCAACGAGTTTTGTTCCGTCTTTTGATAAAATCAAGGTGAACATGAACCAATCAATAACCCGGATTTATATTCCCGAATAACAACCTAGAATTATTGATCACCTCATAAAAGCTAAATCGTATGGTAGCGAAACTAGATATTGCGGAATCACAAACGATGAGACGAAGATGTTTGTGATTTCTTTTTATCTTTCCCTATCGAAGATATAATCTCAATCCAATTACTCAGTTAAAATCATACGATAGAAAATGGCAAGATCAGATCGCTCAACTACAAGAGAAGTAGTTTCGTCTGGCTTCACAATCCCAATGAAGTTTTCAAGTCGTTAATCGACAGGGTATCGAGAAGAAACCTACGATTAAAGGAGAATCGACTCTAGCAAAACCAACTAGTAGCATACATGAGGTGTGGGGATTAGTTTTTCCAGTTTCTAGACGTCTCCCTTATATAATTTTCAAATCAGGTTTTGCAATTCAAGTTACCTTGGTAACAAAGCATTCAATATTCATCTTTAGATGAAAAACCTGATTTATCCAAGCTAATATCTTTCAACCGTTAAATCGAAACTTAGCTTGTCACACACACAAATGAAATGTATTTCATTTAGGTTTGAGTAACTGTACCTAAACGTGTACATTAGTTGATTCACAAATGGTTATCCATATGAGTACTTTCATATTAACTGTATTCGTCTTCTAATAACTAGTTCAAATGACTCATAAGAACTAGTTCAAGAGTTGTTAAATTGCAAGGAAATCTTATGTACTACACAAGACATAATTGAACCAAAATCAGTTTGATTCACTTGAATTAATTCATGAACAATATAGCCACGGTTTGCAAAGATTACATTCCTTATTATTTTATTGTTTAAGCTCATGAACAACCGATTTGAGAAATAACCAGCTTGGGTACGCGTACGGGTATGCGTACCTTAGCTACCGGAATTGGGTTTGAAAACCCAGCAGAAATTTTCGGTTGAAAACTTCCGTGAGTACGCGTACCTAAGGTGACTGGTTTGTAAGTTTGTAAACTCCAAACTCAGCTAAAATTCATGGACGTGAACTTCCGCCAGTACATGTACGGGTACACAAACACTTACGGTTATGAACCAGTTTCTAAACCTTGTAAGCAGAAGAGCCTTATTTCAAAAGGGCTTTGTCCTGGGATATCAAAACAGGGAAGGAGTACTGAATGATCAGTGTTTTTTCCAAGGCATGGTTTTCTCAAGAGTTTTGATTGATCAACTATGCTTTATTATGATAGGGAAGCTTGGTAAGATTTTACACAAAGTCTTATTTTATTGACTAAACGTGTACTTACACCAACCAATTTTTGTCAAGAAGAGACATATGTGTATCCTCACGTGGTTGAAGAGGGGATACACAGTGAAGTTTGATTAAGTTATAGTTTGAGCATATAGCTCTTCAATGTTCTCCTTCTTCTCATATGAATCATTAAGAGGATTCTCGCAATTAGTCTCAATAGAACTTTCACTAGGAGAACAAGACATACCTAGAGATGTTGTCTTCCTCAATTTTTTGATCTTCTGCTTGAGACTATTGTTGATGGTAGATTTTCAACAAAGGTCGAATCCATAAAATCATGATACTGCATGTTTCTGATACGGCTTCAGGCATGTGACGATTCATATTTTACGAAGCCATGATGAACATGTCTTTCGAAAAGCCTCCACTAGCGGAGCGTTCGATCCATGGCATTTCATCGTGCACTCTATGTAGAATAATAGAATTGGGCGATTCTCCAGCATAATTGTTTATTGAGAGGGGATTAACGCCTTCAGGACGTCGGTAATTTTCACTTTTCCATTACTACATGAGAGAAACTCCCCTCTACATAGAAGAACGATTGGGTGGTTCTCCGTAAGATTGAGAGCAACAACGCCTTCAGGACAGTGACACTCACTGATCCTGACTATGTAGAGCTACCGTGTATGGACTCGGGTTTTCTCCGTAGTGTCTGAGAGCACCCTCAGGATTAGTTGTCTCCTAACTATGCATATATATTAATTCTGTCGTGACATTCACCACTGAATTCCCAAAATGATCTATTATTGCTCTGATTCCATGGTCGAATCCATGGCCTAATCCCATGGAATGGAAATAACAATTGCTCCATTTCCATGGTCGAATCCATAGCCTGATCCCATGGAATGGTAATAACATTTGCGCCGATTCCATGGTCGAATCCACAGCCTGATCCCATGGAATGGCAATAACAATTGCTCTGATTCTATGATCGAATCTACGACTTGATCTCATGGAATGGAAATAACAATTTATATTATCTCATACTCCGATTTCATGATCGAATTCACTGCTTATCTCATGGAATGGTAAAAGATAATTTTATTACTCTGATTCTATGGTCGAATCCACGATCCCATGGAATGGTAATGCCTGTTTTATTATTATGAATTCATGGTCGAATCCACAACTGATCCTATGAATTGATAATAAATAACTACTTATTTTATTGTTATGTTTCATGAATTATTCTACACTGAATTTCATGAATTAACAATAAATATTCAACCATTGGGCATCTGGACCATCCCTAAGTAAGCCTCACGAAAAAGGGTGTAAGCGTACTCGACAATGATGCACGAGTGAGCACCCGGATGCACGAACGAACATCCAAAAATATGAACAAATGAGAAATCCTACGCAAAACAGGAGAAAACAACAAATAATAATAAAATAATGGGAGGCGCACAGGGGCCGGGCCCACCGGCTAGCCGGTCGTACCCTAGCTATGACCGGCCCCATACTTCTTCCATTATTTTTCCTTATTTTGTTACTTTCATGAACTCATGAAAACTCCTTCAACTTAGCAACTTTCCTTGTTTTTGCAAAACTCATGAATTCTCCATAACTTCATGGATTCATGAAAAAATATTATAAAATAAGAAAAGGTGTGCGGGACCGGGAAACATGACCGGCCGACCATGCCCAAGCCGTGTCCGGTCCTACACCTTACAATCCTTAGCCTATTATAATAGTCATTCCCAATTTCATGAAACTCTTCAGTTTCAACAAAATTGATCATGGATTCTGCATAACTTCACGAATTCATGAAATAATAATATTATAAAATAAGGAAAGGTGTGCGGGACAAGGCAACATGTCCGTCCGGCCATGCCCTAGCCGTGGCCGGTCCCACACCTTGCAATCCCTAGCTTTTTATAATTATTATTATTCCCTGAACTCATGAAACTCCTTCGTTTCAACAAAAAACTCACGGATTCTTCACAACATCACAGATCCATGAAATAATATTATAAAATAGGAAAAATTATGCGGGACCGGGCAACATGTCTGGTCCCACACCCTACAATCCATAGTATTTTATAATTATTATTTTCCTCGAATTCATGAAACTCCTTTGTTTGAGCAAAAATCATGATTTCTTCATAATTTCTCAAATTTTGCTCGAATCATGAAAATTCAAGAGCCAACATGGTCACGTGACCGGCTAGCCTCTCATGGCAAATTTAGATGTTAAAATACTCTTATTTTAATGTTTAAAAAATATTGGTCAATTGAGCATACATGCTCATTCCAACAAAATCAAGAATTTCAGTCAAGATGAAACTCTTCTGAAAATTCACAATGTTGCTCGAACGCACATCAAAAAATACTGAAACTCTCAGTACGGAGACACGAACACCATGGAAACATGCACATGCCCTAATTACCGACCAGGGTTATTCCTAGGGCTTGCACAAATCCGGTCCCACATGTTTTCATAATTCCGACCTAATTTGTTGAATTGCTCGTATTGGGCCCAAACTCTCTCCAACCAACCTGGGGATTGCTCAAACGGACAACATCTAGTCCCGTGACCACCAAGATCCGGTCCCATGCTCTCTTGGTAGGTCCCATCTTTCATACCTAGGTTTCATCACCTAATGTTGAACCCAACAGTAATTAAATAAATGATGAAACCAGCACTTAATCATCGTTCCTTCACCAACTCTCCAACTGAGAACCCTGGTACATGCTCACTCGAGAAATTGGGCATCACATGGACGTCCATGGTCTCATGAGATCGGTCCCTCTTTTTCTCATGACCTATTTTCATCAATTCGTCAACTAATGGGAAATTCGTCAAAAATTAGGGTTTTCAAACAAACGCTCAACAAATCATTATTCTGAGCAAGTTCAAACATCAAATAAATTTATGTTGATCCACGGGGATTAATTTTATAATATATAGTAATCTACCAATATTTTTATATTTTATTGGGTCACGTCACCAGTAAATATTTCGTCGAATTGAGCAACTTTGCTCAGTCGCTCAAATATTGATCCAGCTATCAATATTTAATAAATTTTTAGTAATTTGTCGAATTAAGCAACACTTGCTCAATTGCACGTCAAATTATCAACATTTGTTAATTTGAAGAATTAAGCAATACTTGCTCAGTTGCTCGTCAAATTCTCAATATTCAGTAATTTGTCGAATTGTCAGTTTATCGATATTTTGTCGAATTGAGAAATACTTGCTCAATTGCACGTTAAATTCTCCATATTAAGTAATTTGTCAAATTGAGCAACATTTGCTCAGTTATATGTCAAATTGTCAGTTTATCGATATTTTGTCGAATTGAGCAATACTTGCTCAATTGCACGTCAAATTCTCAACATTCGGTAATTTGTCGAATTGAGCAATACTTGCTCAGTTGCGCGAATATTGACCCAATTATCAATATTTCGTTGAATCAAGAAATAATTTCTCAGTTGCTCGAATAATCGACATATATTCAGTAACTCATCAATATTCAACAACTCGTCGAATTTACAATATTTGCTCAGACGAGCAACATTAACATTCATGAATCGTTGAGCATTTGTCAAAACATGCTCGATTCAACAAAACCTAGGCTCATTGCCTAATCAGTCAAAAACTGACAAACTAAATATACGTCTGTCATGCAGGCTCCACGATTCATGAGACATCAATCACTTCAATTTTGGGGATAACAACTAGGGTTTTGGTCTGGTGGCCTACATCACGTGGATTTGTCCACAACGATAAATGTGTGTAAGTTATGTCAACGGTTGAAGGAGTTAACAAAGTAGTGGATGCACGATCCGTCAAGTCTCCATACGACATGGAACTGACTTTATCACGATCTTCCACCGGCCCACTCTTCCACTCATGAAACTGTCACACTTATAGGGATCAAGGTGTTCACAATTTTGACAATATAAATAAGTCTCTGAATCCATGGTTGAAAAACAATGGACGATCATTAACAGACAACGTTTTCAGTCTACACAATAATTTCTCGAGTAACTACTCTCAAGAATTCATCAATCCATCAGAACTTATTCGAACTCAACAGTTCACCAATTATTGCAGAAACCTTCAGCACACCCACAATCCTTGATCATCACTGATCCCACATAATTCTCAGCTTCCCTCCTACAGATCAACCCATCTCCCTCTTTGCGACCGAATTGACTCTGGAATGACCATTGTATTGGTTTAGGCCGGAGTCCTACAAATTGATATCTCGAATATAAGCACTCCCTTTACAGTGCATCTGTGTGGGGTTAAGCAATTTGCCCAGTTCGAGGAGTCCCGATGACACGCTCGACTCTTCACTTTCCTAAAAAAACAGCGGACGGTTTTTCCCCATCCATATATTGGCGACCACAGTGGGAGATTAATCTCTCGGTTGCAATCCCTCATTTTCACAAAATGGTTGGTCTTAGGTCAGGATCGATTACAAATCCTAACGCAAACATCTGGTTGAGTGTAACAAACGTGTCTGTTCGCTTCTTCTTGGAAAAGTATAAGATTTCACACAAGTTTTCAACTAACTGTGTAATCTCCTGGTCCACCGACTTCTCATAAGTAGTGAAACTGTTGCTTTGAGAGTCACCGTGTGGCGAGTCAGTCCCCGGTGCTGGGACTTCTGGAGCGGAGATTCTGCCTAACTCGGATGTCAGTTTGATGAGAAAATCGAGTATGTGATTCATTATATCTTTCATCAGATCCACGTTCCTGGTGTGGATCTCTAAGACTCATGCCAACTCCGTTAGAGTTGGGGCTTCTCTGTATTCTGGTTGTCAGACGTAGCGTTAGAAAGAGGAATATCGTCGTTTGAAAGTTTCTAGATTGGGTTTGGAGTAGTTGAATTAGCCCTAAGACCAACCATCCTGTGAAAATTTGAGGTTGCAACCGAGAGATTAATATCCCACTGTGGTCGCCAATCTGTAGATGGGGAAAACAATTAGCTGGTTTTTAAGGAATTGAGGAGACGACCGTGCGGAGGAGACTCCTTGAACCGAGCGAAATGTTCAACCTCACACAGATGCACTGCAAGAAGGGAGTGATTTGAATTCGAGAGATCAATCTGTAGTACTCCGGCCTAAACCAAGACAATGGCCGTTCCAGAGTAAATTCAGTCACAAAGAGATGATGGGTCGATCTGTAGGAGGGAAGCTAAGAAATATTATGAGTATGTAGTTGCAGGATTTCCCACACTACACCCTTGTCAAGAATCTATGAAAACTAAGTCATGATTGTGGATGAACAACAACACTTTTATTAATTCACTTTCAGGAAGATTTACAAGAAATATCAAAACTCAGAAGTACAACTTTCTTTCTAGAGTTTCTCTCTCCTCAAAATTCTCTCAGCTCTCGAAAGTACATCATCATCTTCTGGATTTAGTCAAACCCTTTATATAGGAAAATACATAGTGGAAGACAGCTAAGCTTTCCCCTTAATTCGAACCTACTCTGCGATCTCATCGCCATAACTTTAGTCTTCACCATCGCCAACTTTATAACCATCGTGAAGCAGACGTATTCTTCATATATCTTTAATCGTTAACCGTTATATCACTCTTTTGTGACACTCGCCAAATGTTGTTGAAGAATCTTGCGACGTTCTCGTCAAAGTGTTGTTAATACTTGTAGAAATGTTTGGGTTTCTCGTAGAAGTGTCGTTTCCATCGCGAGAATATCGTTGTGGCGATATTCTGGTCCTACATCTTGCCTCTTCTCATGTCTTTTTTACGAAGAAGATAAGATATGAGAACTTTCAACTCTTCATGATGCTCGCAGCTTCTTTCTTTACAAGTTTTCTTCTCGACAAACCTCCGTTTATTTAGTTTAATCGCCTACACGTGTTATAGCTCTTCTTTAACACGTGTCCTCTTAATGGGTCCTACTGCTCTTGTCTATAAAAGGTGGAGCCGAGTTACGAAAATAATTTTATCTTTTTACTTCTTTATCTTCTTTATCTGTTTATTTCTCTTTTCGTCTGCAACTTTTCTTTATATTCATATACATCTGCTACTGTTTTAATAGAAACGCCAAGGTATGTATTTTGATTATACCATCTTATTTGAATTATTTTTTTACTACTTTTGCTCTTTGATATTCTTGATTTAATTATAGTCTTCGTCATATTTTCCTTTAGTAGAGTTATTCCAACCACCCATTCTGAAACTCCAAACCCTAATTCCCTCAAGAAGCTTGTTGAGAAGAGGAGGAAGAAGGATTCTGCGAATGATAAGGTAGTAAGAAACATATTTTATCTTAATAACAATATTGTTACCTCTGTTTCTTATCTAAATTATTATTTGCAGAATGACGAGAACATCGCTAGACCTCATAAAAAATCCCGTCGCAATAAAACTATTGAAGATGATATCATTATTCCTGAGTTATCATCTAAGAGAGCTATCATCACACCTTTACAATCTAATCCTCCTTCTTCTGTCTGCGAGAACCTCGCTATCAATACCCCCAATCCTTCAGAGAATTTGACAAATCAAATCCCTACAAATGTTGTGGCTGAAACTCCTTCTATTCCAATATTACCCTCAACCGTAACTTTCCCAAAAACTCCTCCTTCTCATAACGCATCCATCACAGATGATTCAAATCGTCAACTTGCTATCATTACCACTTCATCCTCTGCATCTCTTCCTCCATCAACTGAAACCTTTTCTGGAGTTGATATTGCTTTTAAAATTTTATCTAATATTTTAGATAACGCTAGAAAATCTTCCACTGATTATCTTCAATATGAAGCTTGCGATACTTTACTCAAGTATTTCGGTTCTGATAATTTTGCCTCGCGAGTATCTTTGGAATATGAAGTTGAAGCTCTAAGAAAAGGCCTTCAAGTTAAAACTTCTGAGTGTAACACTCTGAATCATATGCTTCGCAATTCTTCACTTGAGTGCGAGAATCTTCACAGACATAATGACGAGTTGAAAGGTATAGTTTTCCTGCCTCTATCCTTTTGTCTCTCCATTCTAATAACTTCCCGTATCCCTTATTTTTTTTACACTCCATTCCTTTTAAATGTTTGGTTTATTTATTTAGCTTCAAATCGGAATCGATTAGTGAGGATATTTGAATTAGAATCAATCTCTGAAGAAGCTCGCGCTGAAAAAGAGTCTTGGATGGACCAACATAGTAGATTAGATAATCTTTATACTTACTCAATTGATCACATAAATAATCTTACTCATGAGAATAATCAATTGTCTCAAAACCAAAATTTATTGTTTAGCGAAGTTGCTCGCCTTACATATTTGTTATTTAAAACTGATTTGGCGATGAAATCTTTATCAGATGAGAATAAAACTTTATCCCAAGAGAAACATAATTTTACAAGTTTGATGGCGGCTTCCTCGCGACAATTAGATAATCTTCAAAGAATTTGTGATAATCAAGAGCGATCTCTTCGTTCTGTTAAAGATGAACTCAAGGAATTAACTGAATCATCTGCTGCTAAGAAGGATAAATTTATCAAGGGTAGATTAACTCTTAGTTTAAAGTCTAGTGAACTTAAAGATCAGTATTCTCAGTTAGAGAAATCTCACTCTTTACTAGTAAAAGAAAATCTTTATCTTCGCACCAAAGAAGAAAACATGAAATCTCGTCTGAAGGGTATGGTTGGCGATAAATTTGACGATGCTATGAATCAGTGGGAGAATTGTTTCTTTTCATTAATCCAAAACTTAACCTCTCAAAAAGAAGGTAGTCAATTGACTGCCTCAATTGTTAATTTTTCTGATAAATTCCTATGTTTTACTTCTCGTGAGCTCTTCATTTGAATATTTCCTTGTCAATTTTGTTATTCGCAGAATCTGAAAGAAGCCATCTTGCTACTATTACTGCCCTTACTGAGAAATTAGATAAGGTTCGCAAAGAAAACAAGACTCTCATTCAAGATTGCTTGGACGCTCGCGATAAAGCAGAAAGAAGGCTTGATTATCTTGAGTACTTCAAGAATATGGAGATTAGAAACCGTGATAGAGGTTTTCTTCGCAAAGTTCATCTCTCTGTTGAAGTTCTGTTGAATAAGATTCTGATCTCCCATTCTCTCCCTCCTGAATCTGTTCTTCCTCTAGAAGTTGAGGATGACGAAATTCCCATTCCTATGGATAAAGATTTAGAAGATACACCCACTGAAGGAGAAGAAGGAGCTGAAGAAGATAACCCAGAAGAAGACGAAGGCTCTCCTAGAGAAGAAAAAATTCACGAAGGTAAGAATGCTGGCGATACTGAAAAGAATGATGGCGATACTGATAAATCCGCTGGAGAGAATGATAAATCTGGCGAGAAGAATACTAACGAGCCTGTCGCTGAAGTTTGAGTTTCATTTTTGCATTCTCTTCCTGCCTCTTTTTTCGCGAGGAATGTAACTTGGATGACTTTTTTAATTTTTCTAGTTGTCTGTGTTGAATCTTCTCAAGGAAGATATTAAGATTTTATTTGCTCATTCCTCTTCTTGCCCTCTAATATCTTTCTTGAGATGGTGAATTATATGATGTTGAATAGATATTTTCTGAAGTAATCTTCCTCCTGCGATGAATAAATTTTTCCTGCATTCTCAAATAAAATAATTAATGTTGAATATTAATCTGTTGGTCTTATTATGCCTTCCTAGTTAAAGGTATTATTTTGCCAACCTTCAATATTTTTCTGCGACAAGATCGCAGGACGTCTTTACATTTATATGTATTGACCCATTGATCTTGTCTTATCAGTACTTTTCAATATCTCTGCGACAATATGACAAGTCTAGATTCTCTCGCGAAAACAAAGCCTCGTGACATTGCCGTCTTGCGATGAAATCGCAGGACGTCTTTACACTTTCATGCAAAAACCCATTGATCTCATCTTAACATTTTCTCTTTAGGCTTTTTGCCTTTGTATAATTTTCGTCACGCGACAATATGACAGGCATAAATGATCTTGCGATCATGAAGCCCCATGACATTTCCGTCTTAAGACACTTATCAGCTCCCTAATGGAGGGTGTCGCCCTTATCTTCCCCCTGGTTGCCCCTTGAAGGAGGGTACATCGGCCATACACGACTAGATCCCCCATCCGGATTTTCCAACAACCAGTTGTGTTCGCAGCCTCTTGTCCTTTATGCCTATATGGCTTATAGTTACAAGACTGCACCCTAAGTGGGGTTTTCTTCAGGCCAAGTGCATTGTATCCAAGACTTACCAAGGATGGAAAGAGAGTTTCGTACGCTCCGGGCACCCTTGGCTCAAACGTGTAACTCGGCGCCTTGGTCATACTCTGCACTTCTTGGAAGAGATTCTCGGTCGCCCAACCAGGGTATAACCTTATATAGTTGGAAAATCAAGATCTCTCTCCCGGATAGGTTTTCTTTAACCTTATCGCTGAGTCATGTCAAGAGATACCCCCTCATATGACGTGCTATTAGGTCTTACATTTGCCTCTTACGAAATTTTATTCGCGAACTAGGGTGCACGCCATAAAGGTTCGTCCCATTATTTTAATTTCTGCGAAATTTTATTCGCTATTCTTGCGATGATGCTCGCATAAATTGTGATAGAAAAAGAAGAATTTTTTAATTGTTTCATCTTATATTTGTATTTCTTACCTCGCAGAAATTGCTACTGATAATACCTTTTCAGAAACAATCTATTCCATGGTCTATCAAGTCTTTGCCCAACATCTCTTCCATCTGGATCCATTAATTTGTATGCTCCATTTCCAATTATCTCTTTAATGATGTATGGTCCATCCCATTTTCTCGCTAATTTTCCACCACTTTCTTGCTGATATATTGGTGTTTCTCGCAAAACTAGATCGCCAGGATGGAATTGACGTTTCTTGACCCGTTTGTTGTACTCGCGAGCTAATCTTCGCTGGTAATTTTCCATATGTTGTATAGTTTTTTATATCTTTTCTTCTAGTTCATCTAACTCATGTAAAATCATGCCAGCACTTAGATTTTTCTCCCACTCCTCTCTTTTTATTGTTGGGATAGCAACCTCTGTTGGTAGAACAGCTTCAACTCCATATGTTAAATAGAAAGGTAACATTCCAGTTGCCTCTCGTCTAGTTATATTATATGCCCATATTGCATTATGCACTTGTTCGCACCATGATTTGTGATAACCTTCTAACTTCTTTTTTAAGATGTCTGCGATTGTCTTATTAGTTGCCTCAGCCTGACCATTTGCTTGTGGATATAAAGGAGTAGATTTTCCACATTTTATCTTAAATGCATTGAGTAACAATTATATATTTTGTCCCTCAAATTGCTTTCCATTATCAGATACTAATTGTGCTGGAATTCCAAATCTGCAAATTATATTTTCAAAGATGAATGTAAAAATATCTTTATCGCGAATATGTTGTACTGCCTTTACTTCTCCCCATTTTATGAAATAATCTGTTTCAACAATCAGATATCTTCTCTGTCCAGACCCAGGTACAAATGGTCCCACAATATCCAATCCCCATTTTCCAAATGGCCATACGCTTGATGAAGATGATAATGGTGCTCCTAGTGCATGTATCTTTTTCCCAAATCGCTGACAATCTTCACAACGCCTTGAGAGTTCCTTTGCATCCTCATGCATATATGGCCAATAATAACCTGCATCTTTGTTTGATATGCTAAAGATCTACCCCTGCTGTGATTACCAGCATCACCACTATGCAACATTTTTAGCACCTTTTGCCCTTCTTCTCTCGTCAAACATCTTAGCGATGGTCCACTAAAAGATCTGCGATATAATATCCCATCTCGTAATTCATAATTGGTTGCTCTACTTTTTAATTTATGTGCTTCTAATCGATTTCTGGGGATTTCTCCTCTCGCCAAATAAGCATGAAGATCTGCTCGCCAATCTGTAGCATTATTCCCTATTTCTTCCTCGCCAGGTTCTACCATCATTTCATCTACCTCTTCTTCCTCTTTGTTTATTGCCGGTTGTGAAAGTGTTTGAATTTTTATGCATCTCGCAAGTGGGTTCATCATCATACTTGATATGAAAGCAAAAGCATCTGCAAGCCTATTATCTTTCCTTGATATGTGTCTCCATTTTATTTTTGGAATCCTCGCAGATAATTCTTCAACAAGTTTTTTGTACTTCTTCAAAGATGGTTCATTTGTAGTATACTCTCCCTTTATCTGGCGAATAACCAATTGTGAATCGCTGGTAATTCTAGCATTTTCCAACTTCATTTCTATCGCAAACTTTAATGCATGGATTACAGCTTCATATTTTGTCTCATTATTAGTGGATGCAAATTCTAATCGAAACGAAAAAGCTGTTTTTTCTCCTTCTGGCGATATGAAAACAATTCCAATTCCATTTCCTTCTCCATTTGATGATCCATCCACTAATATTTCCCATCTGTCAGGTTCTGTTAATAGCTCTTTTGGTTCCCCATGTTCTTCGTTTATATCCATCATTTCTTCTACAGCTTCGTCATCTTCTAAAGGAAATTCAGCTAAGAAATCTGCGATAACTTGTGATTTTGGCGAGGATAAAATTTCATATTGAATATCAAAGTGCCCTACTTGCGCATTCCATCTCTCAACTCTGCCTGATCTTTTTGAATTTTTCATCACCGATTCAATTGGCACTCTCGTTAACACTTTGATCTTATGCGCTTGAAAGTAAATTCGAAGCTTAAAAGTTGCGTATACCAATGCTAGAATTAGTTTCTCAATCTTCGAATAATTTCTCCCTGCTGAATTAAATGTTTTGCTGATATAATAAATTGGCTTTTCCACCCCTCATCTACTCGCAGTAACACGGCACTTAGCGCGTATGTGGTTGTCGCAAGATAGATCAATAGCTCTTCTCCTGGTTCAGCCTTTTGTAAAATAGATATGTTCATCAGTTGTTCTTTAATTCCTTGAAAAGCCTTTTCACACTCATCTGTCCATTTAAATTTTGTTCCCTTCTTGAGTATATCGAAAAAATGTTTGCACTTGTCTGATGATCGCGAAATAAACCTTCCCAGCGATGCTAAGAGTCCATTTAGTTTTTGCACATCTTTAACTGTCGTTGGTGTTGGCATATCGCGAACTGATTGTACCTTTTATGGATCAACTTGT
Organism: Papaver bracteatum; assembly: GCA_023529315.1. NCBI lineage: Eukaryota > Viridiplantae > Streptophyta > Magnoliopsida > Ranunculales > Papaveraceae > Papaver > Papaver bracteatum. The sequence continues at coordinate 1,760,614 of JAJJWX010005371.1, forward strand.
ATTCCTTCCTTTGATACAATATAATCCAAAAATTTCCCTGAAGCTACTCCAAAAGTACACTTTTCTGGGTTCACTTTGATGTTGAATTGTCGCATTTGATCGAAAATCTCTTTCAAATCATGTACATGATTTTTAGCTTCTTTGCTTTTAATCAACATGTCATCCACGTACACTTCTAATGTTTTATGTATCCATTTTGCGAACACTTTCTCCACCATTCTTTGATATGTTGCACCAGCATTTCGTAAGCCAAAAGGCATCTTTGTATAGCAATATAACCCTCTTGGAGAAAAAAATGTTGTATGCTCTTGATCTTCTTCTGCGAGGGGAATTTGATTATATCCTTTATATCCGTCTAATGAAGATATTCTATCATTTCCCGCTGCTGATTCAACCATTTATGGAATATCTGGTAATGGAAAACTATCTTTAGGACAAGCTTTGTTTAAATCAGTAAAGTCTACGCAAATTCTTATCCCTTTATTTTTCTTTGGGACCACCACCATATTTGCAATCCAATCTGGATATTTTGATTGCCTTATAATTCCTGCATCAAGCATTTTCTGTAGTTCTTCTTCTATTTGAGAATGGTATGTTGTTGCAATTTTTCTGATTCTTTGTTTAAATGGTCTCACATCTTTGTTGATCTCTAATTTATGACATGCTACTGAAGGGTCTATCCCTGGCATCTCATCCATACTCCATGCGAAGATGTCTTTGTATTCTCGTAAGAGATTTATTGTTCTTTCTTCTTCGTTTTCCTCCATTTTAGTCCCAATTTTCAGTATTTTAGGCTCTTCCTCGCTCCCGATATTTATTTTCTTTGTTGGCTCTGCTGCGGTGTAACTAGCTTCAGGTTCTCCCATTGGTGTTGGATTTTTCATTTCTCTCGCGAATTCATCTTCTTCTCGCGAAACTTCACTTGGTATCCATTTTCCTTCTTTTGCCCTTATCATGTAAATTTTATATTCCTCTTCTTTCTTTGCTTCTCTGTTCAATTTTCTGCGAGATTTTCGCAGCTTTGGACGTTCTTCACAATTTCTTACTTCAATTTGGTAGCACAATCTCACGAAATTCACATCTCCTCTAATTTTTCCAATTCCACTAGGCATAGGAAATTTAATACATTGATGTAATGTTGACGCCACAGCCTTGATTGCATGTATCCACGGTCTTCCCAGTATCATATTGTACGGCGATTCCACATCTACCACACATAATGATATTTGTGTTTCAATTTCTCCTAGTGGAATTCGTACCATTATCTCGCCTTTAGGTTTTGTTATAGACTTTCCAAAGCCATGAACATAATATGTTGAATGAGACATTTCTTCATCCTTATATCCCATCTTCTTGAAGGTATGATAAAATATCATGTCTACAGAACTTCCTGTGTCTACTAAAGTTCTATTCATAGCCCATTCTTCTTCAGATTTTATCGATTTCTTCCTTCTCATTGGTATAGTGGTTACTGTGACCACCAATGGAGATGTATGACTTAAATCTTCTTCTGGTATTTCTGCTGCTGTAAACGTGATTTCTTGTTTTTCTCAATCTTTCAATGATGATACCTTCTCCACTGTCATAATCTTCCTTCCTTCAAAATCTCGTTTATGTATCCTTCCCTTGATATTTTCATGAAACCTATCAATCATTTCTTTTGTTATTACATCACCTTTCAATTTTCTACAATCCTTTTTAATTCTGATCATTCTTCCTTCAATTTTCTCACCGATTTACTTAATGATTTCCTTAATCTTGAACAATTTTCATTTTCTTCTTCGCTTTTTCTTCTATTTTCGTTAATTCAATCCCTATTTCGGGCGCCAAAATGTAGTTGCAGGATTTCCCACACTACACCCTTGTCAAGAATCTATGAAAACTAAGTCATGATTGTGGATGAACAACAACACTTTTATTAATTCACTTTCAGGAAGATTTACAAGAAATATCAAAACTCAGAAGTACAACTTTCTTTCTGGAGTTTCTCTCTCCTCAAAATTCTCTCAGCTCTCGAAAGTACATCATCATCTTCTGGATTTAGTCAAACCCTTTATATAGGAAAATACATAGTGGAAGACAGCTAAGATTTCCCCTTAATTCGGATCTACTCTACGATCTCATCGCCATACCTTTAGTCTTCACCATCGCCAACTTTATAACCATCGTGAAGCAGACTTATTCTTCATATATCTTTAATCGTTAACCGTTATATCACTCTTTTGTGACACTCGCCAAATGTTGTTGAAGAATCTTGCGACGTTCTCGTCAAAGTGTTGTTAATACTTGTAGAAATGTTTGGGTTTCTCGTAGAAGTGTCGTTTCCATCGCGAGAATATCGTTATGGCGATATTCTGGTCCTACAGAGTACTACAAAATTTAGCTAAGAAATTCTATGATCTGTAGTCCACGTTCAATTCATGAGTTTCAGAATATTTTATAAAATCATGTTCAACTCAGTAAATACACGGACTTATCGTCCCACTAAATCATGAAGTCAACAACTGACTAAACAGATTGATCTCTCCTACAGATCAACCCATCCTAGGACGTATGGGGACACCTATGGCTTGGCCGGCCGGCTAGGGCCCGGTCACACAAGTTTCCCTAATTTTATATTATTTTTCATGGGACCAAGGAAATATCATGAGATTAAGGAGTTTTCATGGAATTAAGGAAATAATAATAAAATAATAAGGAACCATGAGGTGTGGGGCCGGCTGGGACCAAGGCATGGCCGGTTGGCCAATGGTCACGTCCCACAATGTTTTCCCTAATTTTATATTATTTCCTCCGTACGAAGGAAGCACCACGGAATTGAGGAGTTTCCTCAAAACGAAGGATATTTGTTCAAATGAAAGGATTTTCATCAGATCAAGGAAAATAATAAAAATATAACAAAATATAAAACTGGCGTGGGATTGGCCATGACACGGTCGGCCAGTCAGTGGGCCCATGCTCCCAGCGCTTTGGTCAATATTTTGATTATTTATTATTTGTTCCATATTTTGCATAGGTTCATCGTTTCGTCGTATTTTGAAATACTCGTTCGTGCGGTGATTGTTAATGCATCATCGTTGAATACACTTGCACCTTTTGAGACAGGGCTTACTCAGAGGCAGCTCTGATGCCCGTGCATTGAATATTTATTACTAACCCATGGATTTCTGCTGGGAAGAACCATGGTTTGCAGTAATGAAATATCTGCGAAAATATTTGAATATTTTAGGAAATTCTGTGGATGAATCCAAGAATTTTGGAATAATTAACTTATGGCCCTATACTAGCAGAGCAAGCTGTCTAGGAGCATTAACTATTCCGATATGAGCTTGCTGGAGCTTCATATCCTTTATATAGTCAGGGTAAACTCGTTGTTTGTATCCTGAAGACGTTATCGCTCTATACTAGCAAAGCAAGCTGTCTAGGAGCCGTCCATCTTGTGATACTATATAGAAATAATTACTGAAGTGTTCGGTATTGATGAGATATGATGTTGCCTAGCCGTGAGACTACATATCTACATGTACTCTGAGAGAAAGTATTCTCAGTCAGAGGATTCGATGAGAGATCCGTGTCTCAATACTTACGTCTGACCGCTGGATCAAAGGTTCATACAATTATGGGTTTACGATTTTAGCCTTTGTCGAAAATCCACCATCTACAAAACTGACTCAACTTGGACTGAGACCAAGTTTTTCATAATTAGAGAAGATCAAGGATATGATATGGTTCTTGGACGAGCATGGATTCACGATGGAAAGGTCACTGCAACATCCTTTTCGATTGCACATTTCTCTGTCGAGGAAAGCTCCGACTCGGAAGAAAGCTCCAGTTCAGAAGAGATGAAGGATTCTCCACCGTTTGAATATTTAGGAAAAGTCGAAGCCTTGATGGAACTCACACAAAAGCCTGAAGAAAGCGCACATGAATTTGTCAAAAGGTTCCGCACTCAGGCAAGTCTCATTCCCACTTATCCATCTGTATTACCAACTTTCAAATATGCAAATTTGGTCAGGGGACTTGATCTTACTCATGACTCAGCTGTTACCAAAAGATACGAGTGGTTAGTCTCATCTCAGCAATACTTCACCAAGTGGTTAGATGTCGGACCTCTCGAAATTCAACATATTACCAATACGGTCATTGATAGAATAGTCACCGAGTTCCACAATCAATACCCTGAATGTTTTCCCTTGCATGAGTGTCTATATGTGCCACAAAATTGGAAAACTCCAACAGAGCATCCCGCTATGAGAAGAATTTCGAACAAACAGAAGATATTCAGAGCACGACCCACCAAGCCTAACAGGTTCCGTGAAGGAGATTTGGTTCTTAAAGAAACTAGATGCAACTTGCATTCTGCAAAAGGCTCTAACTGGGAAGGACCTTTTATGATTGCTAAGTCAGTAGCTGGTGGATATTACAAATTGGCTGACATGAAGGGCAAGACAAATTTTCCAGTGATTCATGAGAATTGGCTCAAGATTTTCGACGCATGAAGCATTCGACGTTGGGTGCTCTATGTCTAAGACAAAAGCTCGAAACATCTTACGTTTGCATTTTAGTATTTTCTTTTACCTGTAATTTCAATACCTCCAAAACGTTTGCAATACTTGCATTTAGTATTTGAATTCAGTAATTTATCAAAGTTCTTTTATTTAAGAAAAATCTCTATTAAATCTAAAACTCTGAAAGAAAATCCTCAATCACCCAAAAACTCAAAACCTATCAGAATTCAAAATCAAAAATAAAACCTCACATCTCTCAGAAGTTCAATGTTCAAGAGATCATGGAAAGAAAATTAAAGGAAGCCAGCAAAGTAAGACTTCTGTTTCTCTTTATTCTCTAAGACTTGCAAGGCCGCTTTCTCCAACTCCAGCTTTTCAGTCAATTCAGCAATCTTGGCCATCTTCTCCACCATAGTAGCACTGGTAAATGGCACATCATTCACCACTGCATAATTTATGGTGTCGATCTTTTGACGAAGCCGCTTCAGATTAAAGCCAAGTCTCTCAGAATTTTCCAAATTGTACTCCCAATCAAAGCGTACATCTCGAGTGACACTACTTCTGGGCCTAGTATGAATATCATTTATGACACGCAATATGTTTCCTAATTGCATTGTCAGGAAGTAACTACGTTAAGGATCCCTTGTGACAACGATATGGACATACATCTTCCACAACTTCTCATACATATTGGCATACCCAGTGAGAATGATGCATCCACCAACAAACACATGGTACGGAAGCGAAGCACCAAATGAAGGCTCACAAACTATCCCTGCAGTAGAGTATTCATGCAATATTATATGGTTATTAATCTCAGGAGCCACTTCAACTATCATAGGCGCAGCCTCCTCTGGGATAGTATTTTCTACCCTCGACACGGTTTCTTCTGCTTCTGAAGTCACCATTGGTGTTTCAATTGCCTCAACAACATCAGAAGTAACCATCTCACGGCCTTGAAGTGAAGAGATGGTTGTCTCCTGATCAATGGCGCCAGGATTATTCGAATCATCGTTATTGGTCTCATTGTTCCCAACTTCAGCATCTGGCACCTAATAAGAATATTACATGGGTTTAGAGCGATCCAAGCATGGGAATTCAATGCAATCATAAAGTCCAGCATGGAAGTGAACTAAAATTATCTAAGTTCTCCACTATGCGTCCAAGACATGAGACAATATCATAAAAGTCATGAAACACGTTTTTCAATAAGTCCGTCAGGAAAACTTTATACTACTCTGTATAAAACAACTAGCTGGAATCAATTGGTAAGGAATATAAGGTTGGGTCATATACAATTCTCTTCGTATGAATGTCATATACAACATTTCCAAATTTCATAGCAATTGGATGAACGAGCAGGGAGTTGTAGCCAAAACATTGGACCTCATACCAACTGAAACTTTTCTGGAGGTCTCCTGGAAGTTTACTGTTTCATCGATTCCAACCCCTAAAAGTGCTCAAAACTTAAAAATATTCTTTGAAAAAGCTTGGAAATTTCCTGGGCTTGAAAATACATATACGGATCGCGAAAATCCGATGCTGAATGAAGATTCTACAGCATTTTTACTGAAAAACTGAGGTTTGGATTTTTCTGATGACGTATTTCGGAAAAATTTATCATATATTTGTTGGGATCCCCATTAATTCATCAACAAATCAGCAACATTATACTTATATGAATATAATACAAAGTAGATACTTACTTGAGAAGTCTCCAACTCATTCGAGGGATTAACAGGGTCAGCATCAACATTGGGAGTACCATTATCTTCATTCAGTCGCGATTCTTGAGGATTCTCCTTCTCAATACTATTCGAAGACGAATGAATAGCATGACCATGTCGGATTTCCATAAAAAAATTTCTCCTGTAATTATCAACAATAATCATCATTATTTCATTCAAGGAAATGCCGAAATCACTCACACGAAATATACTCACGTCAACCTCCCCATCGATGTTGGATTCCTGAATTGTTCGTATAGAGGAAAGGTGAAGACCGTCAATAACCGAAGGAGCAAAATTCTGAAAAAAATTAGTAATACTTTTCTAATATCCTAATTAGGTGGACAAGAAAGTCACAACGATGAGAGAAGTGCTAACAACTTACCAAAGAAGCGGCAGGGGATTGCACTTTATTCGGTATCATTCTATGAGATGTTTTGCTACTTCCTTCTCCACCCTGGGGACTTTCTTGAATGTTGATGTGTGTCGTAACCACAAAAAATTAATTAATATTTTACTACCTAATTAACAAGTAATATATGGCAGTCAAGATCGATCCCACGAGGAGCAAGAGGTTTTAGTTGTCTTAAAATGTCACAAAGGGGGGTATTGATTCTAGAATTTATAAAATAAAATAAAATAAATAAACAAAACAATCAAAAAGATAAAGGAAATCAATAAAGAGAAAGTAGATCAAGGAATCCTTCTTCGTAGCAAAACAATGATTCAAGTTATGTTCTTTTCCACTTTTTATTAGTCACAGATTATCACCAACCGTAGGATAGCAGGTTCGCTTAGCTAAACCCAAAATTCCTTATTTCACTGAGTAACAGGTCAGCTTAGTTATCAGATTCTATTCAAAAGAACCACCTTGAGGTTCACTTACAAGATGTAATTCCCCGAACGCATTAAGATTTATGAATTTAGGTGTAGTACTAGTAGTTAGACTCGGTTCGCTTGGTCCACTTTCTAGTATTGTTTTCACACACAATTGCTCCACGGAATCCCTCCGCAAGGTCTTGTGTTTTCTACTTGTGTAAAGAGTCAAGAAACTATTACGTATTCCCTAACCTTCACTAGCTTTAGATCAATTAACAAATCAATTTAGTTGGCCACCTAAACAATCTATCAATCAACCATGAATGTATAAACATTCCTATTAGTAAAAACAAACGATAATCATGTGAAAATTCAAAGTAGATTTGAAACAAAAACTTAAATCACATGTTAAGAACTATGAATTCATCCTCAATCAATAATAAAATTAGCTACTCATGCTTAAAGAGTTCACACAATAATAATAAAGAAAAGAGAAGTGTTGTGTGTGTAGAGGTGTGCAAAAGGTATATAAAAGATATGTGTAAGTGTCTATAGAAAAGTAGAGAACTTCTCTATTTATAGGATTCAATGTTCTCCATATCTTCCAAGGAATGGAATCCATTTCCCTTTGTAGTTCAACTTCCAAATCCAAGCCTTTCTCAAATCTTTCATCTCCTCTTTCCAAATCCAAGCCCAATTCCAAGTCCAAGTCTTCACATCCCATTAGAGAAATTCACAAAAAATCCTGCAACTTTTGGTTCGCCGAAAAACTGGGTTTTTAGCTGGAAATAGGCTGGATTCCGTCACCGCCGGTTACCTGAGATTCTAAGTCGTCAACGGAATATTTTGTTACGGTTTTGTCAAATATAACGGTCAAGATAACGGTCTTCATTAGTCAGCAGGTCAAGTGAGAGGTAGTCAGCGGAGACAGTTGTTCTGACTCGGTCTAACTAGCTGATTTATTACAGCTCGAACTCACTGGGTTGACTCGTCGGAGTAGAGAATCCGACAGAGTCTCCTCTGTTTTTTGCTCATTTCCGGCCTATTTTCAGGCCATTCTTTTGGTCTTCAGTTCCTGCGGCATCCTAACATACATTTAAGACAATTCAATTACACAATTGCTCCATCGTTCCCTATACAGCAGCAGCATCTTCAATTCCTTATCTCGACAACGAATCGAACCCATCATCTAATTCACAGCATCACCAACTTCCAATAGTAGCAACCAACTCGATCCACAACTAAACCCATCTTTCAATTCGAGTCTCAGATGTTACCAAAGTCTTTAGAATTTGTCTTCGCTGTCTCACAAACCCATTCAATCTCAGATTACCTTTTTATCTTTGAGAACACAAACCCTAATTTCTAAATTCATCCATCTTATGTTTACTGCTTCATTCAATGACTGCCAAAATCAATTTCCCCACAACCCATTTTAGTAATCAGCAGATCTATCTTGAATCTGCGTCATTTCCATCGTCTTCTCGATCTGATTCCCAATAACCCAACCGAACTCTTATCAACTCGTTTATTTGTCAATAGCAGCTTTGAACTCAGTTCATCATCATCGCCATCTAAATCTCAGATCCCCTTTCTTGCTCTTTCAATTCTCTACTGCAACCATCAGTTCATCAGTTACAACTTCTTCTTCGATTCGTGACTATGGCAGCGACAAATTCTTCAAACCCTAATTTAAACCAACACTAGTTCGATCCTCCATCAATTTCATCTTCCTCTATTTAATTCCTCCTTTCAGTTTTACTATCAGCAGCCCTGCTTTTCAATTTCAGGTGAAAGAGAGGAAAGAGGAAAAGATGATATCTTCTTTAATGAATTAGGGTATAAGTATTGGGGCGGATTTTTTCACCCACTGAGCTGGAATATAGCCACCCAATGAATTTCCCCTTATCCTTATCTGAGTTGTCTTTAGTTATTCTCCAAAAGAGAGTCACCCCTTAACCTTAACTTGACCCCAGATAGTGCTCGCCCTATGAAATGACAATTCTGCCTTTTTTACTCAAATTGGGTGATTTCTTCTTCTTTTTTCCTGTGCGACTTCAGAGTACCTAATAACTCAAAAACACACGTAAAATACATAATTTACAAGAAAAATAACAAAGAAAGCATAACTACTAGATAGTAAATTAGGTGTATTCTACACCTATCAAATTTCCCCACACTTAGACTTTGCTAGTCCTCGAGCAAATCAAACTAAAACTCACAACTTCAAAGCATTTCAGCGTCCAAAGCATCCAAAGAGTTATGAGGACATAAAGTTTCTTCATGCTAGTAATAAGAAGTTAGAAATACTAAAGAACATATTCTCATTCTTAAATGTTGAGTGAGAAATAACCACACCACAATGAGAGAACGCGTGTTTGAGAAACGATCAATAAGCATTTCGCCTCGACTTCTGCCTCACCAAAAAGGTTTTATGAAATTGCACTCAAAAAGATGACTTTTTTATGGGACTCACATGTGTGCAGGTAGGAATGAAGAGAGAATTCCCGCAACACGTTGAATGGTGGGAAGGATAACTTCCGAAATATTTTAAAAACCCACATATTTTAACATTTTTAAAAACCATTTTTTTTTCTAACGATTTCTAAGAAAGGAAATCAACCACTATTATCGAGGATAAGATTACTTACTTACCTTCACATCCGATTGCCAATGATAACACCACTCTCATGGAATCCAATAGAAACGTCTTCCGCTCCTCGTCTTCATCTTCTTAATCCTCGTCTTCGGCTTCAACTATTGATGATAAACTTTCGAACTTCATAAATCCTGGACAATTTGTAACCTTTTTCCTTAAAATCCTTGTCGCTTGAAACTTCTTGATAAATTTCCCTTCCCCATGGCTTATTACAAAAACAAAAACAATAATAGATATTTCTCTTGTCAATATTTTTTTTAATCAAGAGAAACAAGATACAAAACAAAGTGAAAAATAAAACAACCATGGACGTGGAAAAGTACTTTACCGCTTGATTCTTCACAACTTGTATCGTCTCGAAACCATAAACTTCAATAATTCTCACCTTTTGATTTTCTTTGCTCTTGTAAATAAGTCTTCATACTTGAATATAGAATTACCTCATTGTATTGTAAGTCTTCATCATGTATGTAAAAATCTGCTCATTTTATGTTGCTTTACTTGAATATGAAATTTGTTCTTTTTTTTTTTTCATTGTTGCTTGCAAACCTTGAACCTTTTCAACTTTCCTTGTAGATTTTGATGTCGCTCCCTTGTTGTTGATGATGTTTCTATGGACCCGTTGTTGTCGAGAGAGAATGGTGCTAACTGCAAATCGAACTACAAGAAGGAGGATTTCATCCATAGACGTCACCCACATGATTGACAAAAATTAGCACTCAAGAGATCAAGAATAGTGCTGAAATTTGGTGCGAAGTTGGGTAGCTCACCATTCTACCCGGAATTAACGTACGGTGACACACACTCAAAAGAAGCTCTTTAGTCAGGGAAGAACTTTTGGTCGGTGCCTTGGTTGATATGAAAATGGGTAGTCTCCACTAATGATTGATCAGCAACTCTAATAACGCACTTCTCCCTGCACCAAATTTGCATCACCGGCATGATTAAATCCATTATTTAACACTCTAACAAATAAGAAATCCGAACGTAGTTCCCTAACATTTCCAAGTTCAGTTATGTCGGTCAGAATTCTCTATGTAAACATACCTAGAAGTATGCAAGTGACTCTAAAATCTCTAAAAGTTGAAATTTTTATGCAATTTTTTTTTTAAAAATATATACTTAACCACTCCCCCACACTTAAACCTTACATTGTCCTCAATGTAATTGAATCCTCCTAGCAAAGTCAAGGTGGGAAATCCTAATATGATATGAAACCAGAAAATTAAAAAAATAATAAAAAGCAAAATAAAAGGATAAGAAATACAAAACCTATGGGTTGCCTCCCATTAAGCGCTTGTTTTAAAGTCGACGGCCCGACTTGGCTTCTTGTAAGATTTATTCCCTATATACTAACAATCGAAAAATTTGGGGATCCTCCCATAGTACCCGTTTTGCAAACAATAGCTTCATACAAATATTAGAACAAGAAAATAATAGTAAAGTTATCGCCCGATAGAAATTTCCCCCACACTTATTCTTATCCACACTTGGAAGTGTATAAAGAACATAGAATCTGGGAATTTCTATGTATTCCTCTTGTCAACCCTGCATGTATTAGCATCAAGCGTTTCCAATAGTGGATATCGAGAAACAAAATCATCCAAAAATACTTTCGAAGCACATACATTCAAACCAATAAGAGGTAAAGGAGAAGAATCAATATGCAAAGGGTTAGACAAACCTTGCACAATTTCTTGTATTACGGTATCCTCCTCATCCTTAAAAAAATCGAGTGAATTACTTACCTCTTGCATATCATGGTCATCTATCAAACCTTGCAACCATTCTTCATCATTTTCTACCTTAACTAAAGTCTTGGCATCATTAAAATCATCAGCAAGTTCAATTGGGTCTTCCACAAATTTAAACAATTCAGTTTCATTATTGAGCATCATCTCTTCAACATATTCATCATCGGAATCGGGTCATTCTTCTCTCATAAAATCTTCCTCGGTATAAATTATAAGATCTTCTTGTGAGGGTGTTACACCGTTTACAACAATAGGTAAGTTATAACCAATCTCCTCCTTTTGAATAGGTGAAGGATCGTTATTATGATCCGGAGTTGAAATAACTTCCTCATTGTTGCAACGCTCATACACTTCCGCGGACTCATATATTTCCCTAAGGAATTTTTTCCAAGCACTAAATGCATCTTCCTCAAGCTCTACCTTTTGAATAGGTGATTGATCATTATTAAGATCAAGGCTCGAGTAATCTACACTAGCGTCATCAAAAGTTTCCAAAGGTTGGTCCTTTTCAACACAATCATCTTCATTATCGGAATCACCATAATAAGAATCGTCGTCGGTTTCATTACCTTTATCTAGACGTCATTTAAGTTCCATATGAATGGTCCTACTAATTTCTGCGACAAGCTCTTCCGAGTCTCCATCATCTTCCAATTTGTATAATTTTTGTGCAACCGTTGGCTACAATAGGTTCTCTTTCCCATGACTCTTCCCTTTGAATGGTGAATGATTATAACTACGATCCGGAGTCGGGTAATAAAAAGTGTTGCAATAATTGGTTTGCGCGACGCTCTTTCTATCATGGTCTAGTATTTGTCGCATGCCTTGCAATTCATTGATAATCTGCATACAACTTGAATGAATCCAATTAGAAGTAGATTTATCCCACCTTGGTGCTTGACTTACATACCTATTACAAGGTTGTTGATATGTATGAGAGTATCCATAAGATTCCGTAGGAGATTGATCATAGCCAAAAGATTGGTTTTGATTGTATCCTAAGGATGGTTGGAAGTTGTCATAATGTTGAGGTTGAAAACCGTATTGATTGTTGTAATATGCTTGCTCTTGTATACCATACATGGAGAACCGGTACCTGAAAAAACAATTCTCAAAAACTAAGTTAGACACGATATAGAATCTAACAAAGCAAAAATAAAAATAAAAACAACTAAAATCGCCCGCTGCTCCCCAGCAACGGCGCCAAAATTTGATGCGTGTCGTAACCACAACAAATTAATTAATATTTTACTACCTAATTAACAAGTAATATAGGGCAGTCAAGATCGATCCCACGAGGAGCAAGAGGTTTTAGTTGTCTTAAAATGTCACAAAGGGGGGTATTGATTCTAGAATTTATAAAAGAAAATAAAATAAATAAACAAAACAATCAAAAAGATAAAGGAAATCAATAAAGAGAAAGTAAATCAAGGAATCCTTTTTCATAGCAAAACAATGATTCAAGTTATGTTCTTTTCCACTTTTTATTAGTCACAGATTATCACCAACCGTAGGATAGCAGGTTCGCTTAGCTAAACCCAAAATTCCTTATTTCACTGAGTAACATGTCCGCTTAGTTATCAGATTCTATTCAAAAGAACCACCTTGAGGTTCGCTTACAAGATGTAATTCCCCAAACGCATTAAGATTTATGAATTTAGGTGTAGTACTAGTAGTTACACTCGGTTCACTTGGTCCACTTTCTAGTGTTTTTTTCACACACAATTGCTCCACGGAATCCCTCCGCAAGGTCTTGTGTTTTCTACTTGTGTAAAGAGTCAAGAAACTATTACGTATTCCCTAACCTTCACTAGCTTTAGATCAATTAACAAATCAATTTAGTTGGCTACCTAAACAATCTATCAATCAACCATGAATGTATAAACATTCCTATTAGTAAAAATAAACGATAATCATGTGAAAATTCAAAGTAGATTTGAAACAAAAACTGAAATCATATGTTAAGAACTAGGAATTCATCCTCAATCAATAATAAAATTAGCTACTCATGCTTAAAGAGTTCACACAATAATAATAAAGAAAAGAAAAGAGAAGTGTTGTGTGTGTAGAGGTGTGCAAAAGGTATATACAAGATATGTTTAAGTGTCTATAGAAAAGTAGAGAACTTCTTTATTTATAGGCTTCAATGTTCTCCATATCTTCCAAGGAATGGAATCCCTTTCCCTTTGTAGTTCAACTTCCAAATCCAAGCCTTTCTCAAATCTTTCATATCCTCTCTCCAAATCCAAGCCCAATTTTCCATCCAATTCCAAGTCCAAGTCTTCACATCCCATTAGAGAAATTCACATAAAATTCAGCAATTTTTGGTTCGCCGGAAAACTGGGTTTTTGGCCGGATTCCGTCACTGCCGGTTACCTGAGATTCTAAGTCGTCAACGGAATATTCTGTTACGGTTTCGTCAAATATAACGGTCAAGATAACGGTATTCATTATTCAGCAGGTCAAGTGAGAGGTAGTCAGCCGAGACAACTGTTTTGACTCGGTCTAACTGGCTGATATATTACAGATCGAACTCACTGGGTTGACTCGTCGGAGTAGAGAATCCGACAGAGTCTCCTCTGTTTTCTGGGCATTTCCGGCCTATTTTCAGGCCATTCTTTTGGTCTTCAGTTCCTGCGGCATCCTAACATACATTTAAGACAATTCAATTACACAATTGCTCAATCGTTCCCTATACAACAACAACATCTTCAATTCCTTATCTCGACAACGAATCGAACCCATCATCTAATTCACAGCATCACCAACTTCCAATAGTAGCAACCAACTCGATCCACAACTAAATCCATCTTTCAATTCGAGTCTCAGATGTTGCCAAAGTCTTTATAATTTGTCTTCACTGTCTCACAAACCCATTCAATCTCAGATTACCTTTCTATCTTTGAGAACACAAACCCTAATTTATAAATTCATCCATCTTCTGTTTACTGCTTCATTCAATGACTGCCAAAATCAATTTTCCCACAACCCATTTTAGTAATCAGCAGATCTATTTTGAATCTGCGTCATTTCCATCATCTTCTCGATCTGATTCCCAATAACCCAACCGAACTCTTATCAACTCGTTGCTTTGTCAATAGTAGCTTTGAACTCAGTTCATCATCATTGCCATCTGAATCTCAGATCCCCTTTCTTGCTCTTTCAATTCTCTACTGCAACCATCAGTTCATCAGTTACAGCTTCTTCTTGGATTCGTTACTATGGCAGCGACAAACTAATTCTTCAAACCCTAATTTATACCAACACCAGTTCGATCCTCCATCAATTTCATCTTCCTCGATTTAATTCCTCCTCTCAGTTTTACTATCAGCAGCCCTGCTTTTCAATTTCAGGTGAAAGAGAGGAAAGAGGAAAAGATGATATCTTCTTTAATGAATTAGGGTATAAGTATTGGGGCGGATTTTTTCACCCACTGAGTTGGAATATAGCCACCCAATAAGTTTCCCCTTATCCTTATCTGATTTTTCTTTAGTTATTCTCCAAAAGAGAGTCACCCCTTAACCTTAACTTGACCCCAGATAGTGCTCGCCCTATGAAATGACAATTCTGCCCTTTTTACTCAAATTGGGTGATTTCTTCTTCTTTTTTCCTGTGCGACTTCAGAGTACCTAATAACTCAAAAACACACGTAAAATACATAATTTACAAGAAAAATAACAAAGAAAGCATAACTACTAAATAGTAAATTAGGTGTATTCTACACCTATCAAATTCCCCCACACTTAGACTTTGCTAGTTCTCGAGCAAATCAAACTAAAACTCACAACTTCAAAGCGTTCCAGCGTCCCAAGCATCCAAAGATTTATGAGGACATAAAGTTTATGCATGCTAGTAATAAGAAGTTAGAAATACTAAAGAACATATTCTCATTCTTAAATGTTGAGTGAGAAATAACCACACCATAATGAGAGAACGCGTGTTTGAGAAACGATCAATAAGCATTTTGCCTCGACTTCTGCCTTACAAAAAAGGTTTTATGAAATTGCACTCAAAAAGATGGCTTTTTTATGGGTCTCACATGTGTGCAGGTAGGAATGAAGAGAGAATTCCCGCAACACGTTGAATGGTGGGAAGGATAACTTCCGAAATATTTTAAAAACCCACATCTTTTAACATTTTGAAAAACCATTATTATTTTTTCTAACGATCTCTAAGAAAGGAAATCAACCACTATTATCGAGGATGAGATTACTTACTTACCTTCACATTCGATTGCCAATTATGATAACACCACTCTCACGGAATCCAATAGAAACGTCTTCCGCTCCTCGTCTTAATCCTCGTCTTCGGCTTCAACTATTGATGATAAACTTTCGAACTTCATAAATCCTTGACAATTTGTAACCTTTTTCCTTAAAATCCTTGTCGCTTGAAATTTCCTTATAAATTTCTCTTCCCCACGGCTTATTACAAAAACAAAAAAAATAATAGATATTTCTCTTGTCAACATTTTTTTCAATATTTTTTTTTTTAATCAAGAGAAACAAGATATAAAACAAAGTGAAAAATAAAACAACCATGGCCGTGGAAAAGTACTTTACCGCTTGATTCTTCACAACTTGTATCGTCTCGAAACCATAAACTTCAATAATTCCCACCTTTTGATTTTCTTTGCTCTTGTAAATAAGTCTTCATACTTGAATATAGAATTACCTCATTGTATTGTAAGTCTTCAACATGTATGTAAAAATCTGCTCATTGTATGTTGCTTTACTTGAATATGAAATTTGCTCTTTTTTTTTTCATTGTTGCTTGCAAACCTTGAACCTTTTCAACTTTCCTTGTAGATTTTGATGTCGCTCCCTTGTTGTTGATGATGTTTCTATGGACCCGTTGTTGTCGAGAGAGAATGGTGCTAACTGCAAATCGAACTACAAGAAGGAGGCTTTCATCCATAGACGTCACCCTCATGATTGACAAAAATTAGCACTCAAGAGATCAAGAATAGTGCTGAAATTTGGTGCGAAGTTGGGTAGCTCACCATTCTACCCGGAATTAACGTACGGTGACACACACTCAAAAGAAGCTCTTTAGTCAGGGAAGAATTTTTGGTCGGTGCCTTGGTTGATATGAAAATGGGTAGTCTCCATTAATGATTGATCAGCAACTCTAATAACGCACTTCTCCCTGCACCAAATTTGCATCACCGGCATGATTAAATCCATTATTTAACACTCTAACAAATAAGAAATCCGAACGTAGTTCCCTAACATTTCCAAGTTCAGTTATGTCGGTCAGAATTCTCTATGTAAACATACCTAGAAGTATGCAAGTGACTCTAAAATCTCTAAAATTTGAAAGTTTTATGCAATTTTTTTTTTTTTTTAAAAATATATACTTAACCACTCCCCCACACTTAAACCTTACATTGTCCTCAATGTAATTGAATCCTCCTAGCAAAGTCAAGGTGGGAAATCCTAATATGATATGAAACCAGAAAATTAAACAAATAATAAAAAGCAAAATAAAAGGATAATAAATACAAAACCTATGGGTTTCCTCCCATTAAGCGCTTGTTTTAAAGTCGACGGCCCGACTTGGCTTATTGTAAGATTTATTCCCTATATACTAACAATCGAAAAATTTGGGGATCCTCCCATAGTACCTGTTTTGCAAACAATAGCTTCATACAAATATTAGAACAAGAAAATAATAGAAAAGTTATCGCCCGATAGAAATTTCCCCCACACTTATTCTTGTCCACACTTGGAAGTATATAAAGAACATAGAATCTGGGAATTTCTATGTATTCCTCTTGGAAACCCTGCATAGTATTAGCATCAAGCGTTTCCAATGGTGGATATCGAGAAACAAAATCATCCAAAAATACTTTCGAAGCACATACATTCAAACCAATAAGAGGTAAAGGAGAAGAATCAATATTCAAAGGGTTAGACAAACCTTGCAACCATTCTTCATCATTTTCTACCTTAACTAAAGTCTTGGCATCATTAAAATCATTAGCAAGTTTAGTTGGGTCTTCCACAAATTTAAATAATTCGGTTTCATTATCGAGCATCATCTCTTCAACATCTTCATCATCGGAATCGGGCCATTCTTCTCTCATAAAATCTTCATCGGTATAAATTATAAGATCTTCTTGTGAGGGTGTTACACCGTTTACAACAATAGGTAAGTCATACCTAATCTCCTCCTTTTGAATAGGTGAAGGATCGTTATTATGATCCGGAGTTGGAATAACTTCCTCATTGTTTCAACGATCATACACTTCCGCGGACTCATATCTTTCCCTAAGGAATTTTTTCCAAGGGCTAAATGCATCTTCCTCAAGATCTACCTTTTGAATAGGTGATTGATCATTATTAATATCAAGGCTCGAGTAATCTACACTAGCGTCATCAAAAGTTTCCAAAGGTTGGTCCTTTTCAACACAATCATCTTCATTATCGGAATCACCATAATAAGAATCGTCGTCGGTTTCATTACCTTTATCTAGACGTCGTTTAAGTTCCATATGAATGGTCCTACTAATTTCTGCGACAAGCTCTTCCGAGTCTCCATCATCTTCCAATTTGTATAATTTTTGTGCAAGTTTCCTTACGTTCACACGCTTACCACCGTTGTCTACAATAGGTTCTCTTTCCCATGACTCTTCCCTTTGAATGGTGAATGATTATAACTACGATCCGGAGTCGGGTAAGAAAAAGTGTTGCAATAATTGGTTTGCGCGACGTTCTTTCTATCACGGTCTAGTATTTGTCGCATGCCTTGCAATTCATTGATAATATGCATACAACTTGAATGAAGCCAATTAGAAGTAGATTTTTCCCACTTTGGTGCTTGACTTACATACCCATTACAAGGTTGTTGATATGTATGAGAGTATCCATAAGATTCCGTAGGAGATTGATCATAGCCAAAAGATTGGTTTTGATTGTATCCTAAGGATGGTTGGAAGTTGTCATAATGTTGAGGTTGAAAACCGTATTGATTGTTGTAATATGCTTGCTCTTGTCCACCATACATGGAGAACCGGTACATGAAAAAACAATTCTCAAAAACTAAGTTAGACACGATATAGAATCTAACAAAGCAAAAGCAAAAATAAAAATAAAAACAACTAAAATCGCCCGCTGCTCCCCGGCAACGGCGCCAAAATTTGATGCGTGTCGTAACCACAACAAATTAATTAATATTTTACTACCTAATTAACAAGTAATATAGGGAAGTCAAGATCGATCCCACGAGGAGCAAGAGGTTTTAGTTGTCTTAAAATGTCACAAAGGGGGGTATTGATTCTAGAATTTATAAAATAAAATAAAATAAATAAACAAAACAATCAAAAAGATAAAGGAAATCAATAAAGAGAAAGTAGATCAATGAATCCTTCTTCGTAGCAAAACAATGATTCAAGTTATGTTCTTTTCCAATTTTTATTAGTCACAGATTATCACCAACCGTAGGATAGTAGGTTCGCTTAGCTAACCCCAAAATTCCTTATTTCACTGAGTAACAGGTCCGCTTAGTTATCAGATTCTATTCAAAAGAACCACCTTGAGGTTCGCTTACAAGATGTAATTCCCCGAACGCATTAAGATTTATGAATTTAGGTGTAGTACTAGTAGTTATACTCGGTTCGCTTGGTCCACTTTCTAGTGTTGTTTTCACACACAATTGCTCCACGTAATCCCTCCGCAAGGTCTTGTGTTTTCTACTTGTGTAAAGAGTCAAGAAACTATTACGTATTCCCTAACCTTCACTAGATTTAGATCAATTAACAAATCAATTTAGTTGGCCACCTAAACAATCTATCAATCAACCATGAATATATAAACATTCCTATTAGTAAAAACAAACGATAATCATGTGAAAATTCAAAGTAGATTTGAAACAAAAACTGAAATCATATGTTAAGAACTAGGAATTCATCCTCAATCAATAATAAAATTAGCTACTCATGCTTAAAGAGTTCACACAATAATAATAAAGAAAAGAGAAGTGTTGTGTGTGTAGAGGTGTGCAAAAGGTATATAAAAGATATGTGTAAGTGTCTATAGAAAAGTAGAGAACTTCTCTATTTATAGGCTTCAATGTTCTCCATATCTTCCAAGGAATGGAATCCCTTTACCTTTGTAGTTCAACTTCCAAATCCAAGCCTTTCTCAAATCTTTCATCTCCTCTTTCCAAATCCAAGCCCAATTCTCCATCCAATTCCAAGTCCAAGTCTTCACATCCCATTAGAGAAATTCACACAAAATTCTGCATCTTTTGGTTCGCCGGAAAACTGGGTTTTTGGCCGGAAATAGGCCGGATTCCGTCACCGCCGGTTACCTGAGATTCCAAGTCGTCAACGGAATATTCTGTTACGGTTTCATCAAATATAACGGTCAAGATAACGGTCTTCATTAGTCAGCAGGTAAAGTGAGAGGTAGTCAGCCGAGACAGTTGTTCTGACTCGGTCTAACTGGCTGATTTATTACAGATCGAACTCACTGGGTTGACTCGTCGGAGTAGAGAATCCGATAGAGTCTCCTCTGTTTTCTGGGCGTTTCCGGCCTATTTTCAGGCCATTCTTTTGGTCTTCAGTTCCTGCGGCATCCTAACATACATTTAAGACAATTCAATTACACAATTGCTCCATCGTTCCCTGTACAGCAGCAGCATCTTCAATTCCTTATCTCGACAATGAATCGAACCCATCATCTAATTCACAGCATCACCAACTTCCAATAGTAGCAATCAACTCGATCCACAACTAAACCCATCTTTCAATTCGAGTCTCAGATGTTACCAAAGTCTTTAGAATTTGTCTTCGCTGTCTCACAAACCCATTCAATCTCAGATTACCTTTCTATCTTTGAGAACACAAACCCTAATTTCTAAATTTATCCATCTTTTATTTACTGCTTCATTCAATGACTGCCAAAATCAATTTTCCCACAACCCATTTTAGTAATCAGCAGATCTATCTTGAATCTGCGTCATTTCCATCGTCTTCTCGATCTGATTCCCAATAACCCAACCGAACTCTTATCAACTCGTTGCTTTGTCAATAGCATCTTTGAACTCAGTTCATCATCATCGCCATATGAATCTCAGATCCCCTTTCTTGCTCTTTTAATTCTCTACTGCAACCATCAGTTCATCAGTTACAGCTTCTTCTTCGATTCGTGACTATGGCAGCGACAAACTAATTCTCCAAACCCTAATTTAAACCAACACCTGTTCGATCCTCCATCAATTTCATCTTCCTCGATTTAATTCCTCCTCTAAGTTTTAGTATCAGCAGCCCTGCTTTTCAATTTCAGGTGAAAGAGAGGAAAGAGGAAAAGATGATATCTTCTTTAATGAATTAGGGTATAAGTATTGGAGCGGATTTTTGCACCCACTGAGCTGGAATATAGCCACCCAATGAGTTTCCCCTTATCCTTATCTGAGTTTTCTATGGTATTTTCCAAAATAGAGTCACCCCTTAACCTTAACTTGACCCCAGATAGTGCTCGCCCTATGAAATGACAAATCTGCCCTTTTTACTCAAATTGGGTGATTTCTTCTTCTTTTTTCCTGTGCGACTTCAGAGTACCTAATAACTCAAAAACACACGTAAAATACATAATTTACAAGAAAAATAACAAAGAAAGCATAACTACTAGATAGTAAATTAGGTGTATTCTACACCTATAAAATGTCTAAGAAGTTTACACAGATTCGAGGCCTCACAGCACAGACATCCTACATGGAATTAACGAGTGATTAAAAATACTTCTATCTTACTCTCACCAATCGTGAAGAAAATAGGCCTACATGTGCACATTCTGGAGATGTCTTCCCCTTGTCACCACGAGAAAGGTACTTTAGTCTTGGTCGAGCATTAATGGAGTCAGGGGAAGCAAAATCTGGTGTTGGGGACTTAATATCCATCACAAAAGCATACAGACGCTCAAGTTGCTGACGCCAGAAGTCTATGTAACTCGGAGTCACGAAACTAGTACGGTTAGAACACGGGGATAAATACTCATTTCCCTCCACATGAGTGCAATCCAGATTAGCCTTCAAATACTCAACTGATGGTTTGTTCATTCGGTGACCTGGGATGCACTGGTCAACGCCCATCTACCGAGCTGCCCTATCGATGTTATACTCCTCTACTGTAAACTCTACATGCATTCCTGATACTAGGTGGCCAGGAGTGCAACTTAATATGAAAGATCTCTCTACATCATTCAAATCAGCACCAGTCTTCAATGTGACATTTGCTTCAGCAGTATTTGTAGGATCAGAATATCGCAAGAAAGACATATTTGTGAAGTTTGACCAACAACACATTGCGAATGTCGCAGGATGATTTGAAGAATGACGTAACAGATGACGATGGCAGAAACATGAGAAAAGCGCGATGATTCTGCGAAGTTTAAAATATTTGCGAAGATTAACATTAGAACTCTTGCGAGTATACCGCAAGTTAGATCTGAAATTAAAGGACAACTTAGATGTCATCCACTATGTAATTGTCCTATATAAGAAGCCGAATAGGCATAAGGGAAGAGAGATTTTTTTAAAGTGTTGAGCAAGTCATTAGGAGAGAGAAAGTCCAGAGCAGTTGTTAATTTCTTAGTTTCATTTATTTCCTTTCTTGTAAAATTCAGAAGATTAATCAATAAAGATTGTTATTGTTCATCTAAAAATAACTTAATTGTATGAATTCTTGTGAGGGGTGTAGTGTGAGATTTCCTGCAACTATATTTTGGCACTAGAAATAGGGACGGGAAAACCGTGTCTGTTTTGAAGATCAAGATTGAAAGTGTGATTTGGAAGAATTTGGAACAATTGGTGAAGAATTTTAAATAAATTTTCAATAATTCGTTAAGATTGAGGAAATGGCTAGAAGAAGAAATACTTCAAGACAACCAACAACTATTAGAAGGAGTAAGAGACTTGCTGGAGAAAGAAGGGATGAAGTTGGAGAATCTTCAAGAAGGAACGCAAGAAATAATGAAGAAAATCAAGTTCAACAGCCAATTCAGCGTACGCCAACGCAAAACAGAATTATAGATTATGATAGAGTGAGCGTACACACATGGCAGTCAGATTCATCAGATGAAGTAGAGGAAGAACGACAATTACGAAATGATAGACGAGTAGAGGAAATCAAGAAGCAGTTGGAGGAATAATTCATGAAAATGAAGAGATTGAAGCATTAGAGGCATTGAGACAAAGAATACATGAAGAAAGGAGAATAGAAACAGAAGAATATGCAAATTTGACAAGGAAAAATCATGAGTTGAGAATGAAAAATATGAGACTACAGAATAGAAGGTCAAGAAGCACTACAAGATCGAGTTCAAGATCGTTTAGAAGAGAAGAAAGACGAAATTCACCCGTAGAAAATGTTGATGGAAATATTCAGCAGGAGATGCAGAATCTAGATGAAGAACATCGCGAAAATAGAGAAATGATTGAAGATCGCTACATTCCACATGGCGAAATTATCCAAAACAGGCAGCGTCAAGAACGAAATAATCAAGATGGTGAAGAAAATCAAAAGGAATGAAGGAGAATATTACACGGGAGAGAAAATCGCAGGAATTAACAAATTGAAGAGGAAATCGAAAGGCATTACGCTGAACAAACACTCCTATCTTACAAGAGGGAAAGACTGAGAGCAGAAGTGGAAGAACAAGAGCTTCAATAGGCAATACGCCAAAACAATCATGACAATCGAGAAAGAAGACGTGAACAAAACCGCAACAATGGTAATATCAATGAAGAATATGATAGAATACAAAGGAGAATCGAAAGGCAACAAAGAGAATTGATGAGGAATGAACGGAATCGCAGGAGAGAAAATAAAAGGAATAATCATGTGCGAATTCAAGAAGGAGGTGGAGGAGAAAATTACAGAAGGAGACAAGATGAAGATGATGAAGAAACACAGAATCTCGCAAGATAAGACATGCATGAACGTAGAAGAAGGTAAGAAGAACTTAAAAGACCAATAAACCAAAATCCAGGTGCAAATAAACAAATCTTAAGAGAACTGGCAGAGATGAGAGGGATGCTAAATAACAGAAGAGAAGGAGGAAGAAGGCAATTAGATGAGGCCATTGAAGAAGATGCGAAAACTCCATTCACACAAGAAGTACAATTAGGAGGAATACCCCCAAAATGCAATCTGCCGGCGTTAACTAGCATTTTTGATGGAAAGATGATGAGTGCCAAATATTGCATATTTATACACATTTTTATTGGCATTTGACTCATCTTTTGCGCTTTAAAATCATATATTATCCCAAATTCTTTTTTTTCTTCGTTTTCAAGAATAAATACTTGTACTAATTAATTTTGTGTTTTTAGGTACTAAATAAAGCTTGGATGAATTAAGGAGCCAAAAGAGCATAAAATTGGAGACTATCGACTATGGAAAATAAGTTGCAACCCGCGTGCGCATCATTTGCAACCTGTTTACAAGTACATGGGATTGAGCTATCCAATATCCGAACCCATAACCGAATCCAAACCCGCCTCCATCCTGAACCGTTAGATTGAATCAAGCAGCTGCATCCAACGTCTTCTTCACTCGATGCATTAACATTCGAAGCACCCGCCTCACACCCTAGCCACTTATCCCTTTCACCCATCGACCAAAAGACAAACTCAGTTCTTCTTCTTCTCCTCTCTTCTTTCTTCTCTGCCATTTTCTTCCACCCGACCATTTCTGCAGTTCCAACAGCACCAACATCACCTTCTTCTCCCGACCATCACTAGCACATCCACCTTCATCATCCCCTATCTCTAGCTATCTCTATCTTAGCTTCTCTCAAAACCCTAGAAACTGATCTCGAGACAGATAGAGTTAGGGTTTCTCAAAACATGGAATTAATGACTTGCAGAAGCGAATTGGAAGAGGGGACAAGCAATTCAGACAATTGGGTTTGTAGGGTACGCATTTAATTTCGTTGTTGAAGGTGATAAGAGAGTTTTTGTATAAATTTCAGTATCTACTGTGTGAAAAAGTGGCTGAATTTTTAGGGTTTAATTGTTAGTTAAATTTAGTGTGTTTTTATCATGTTCAGTATGTTCTAAATTCACCTACTAGGATTTAAATGAATCCTTAATTCTCTGTTGTGGTATTCATACTTGGTTTGTGTTATTCTTGAATGATTAATCTGTTAAGATAGTTTCAATTTCAGTATTTAAATGCTTTGATCTCACAATAAATGCCATGTATCAATTGTAGTTAGGATAAAACTGTGTTGATTATACTTCAACTCATGCTTTAGAGATTATTGTCCATTCCTTGACTAGTTGTGCTTAATTAGATAATTAGTACTCTGAGTTGATACTTTAGCTGATAATTGGACTAACTACTGGTGAAACTCCTAGGTAAGTGGTAGAATTGACACATCTTCCTTATCTGTTACAAGGAAAAGAACATTCAAACTAGTTGAATACATAACAAGAATTAGTGGTGTATTTGATAATCAGTCTTTGGACTCTGTAACTCTTTGGAATTGCTGTTGTTCATGGTTTGGCCAATCCATTTGTGGTTATAAACCTTGCATTTGTTCTACTGAGAGATGATATAGTTTTGAAGTGGTAAGTAAAGGGTTTGATTCTCATACTTGATGAGATTCGATTTTAGAAATAATAAACAAAATATTTACACAAAATTGGCACAAGATCAAAAAGTACTAGGATTCAGGACTCCACCAATTCTCATTCATGTGGTTCAACTAATAATTCTAGACATTCATAGCTCAAATAATAACAATTTATTGACTCTATTTCTTTGCCAAGGTAGATTTTTGAAAAGCAATGACTATAAATCTAAAGCATGGGATATCAAAAGACTTAACCTAAGTATAACCCATCAATTGAAATAAGAATAACTCAATAAAAGTCATAAATCAACTAAAAATCAATGCAATAAGTCATAAAAAAATTAATAGAATTACCACACGCGTGAAGAATGGCTTCCTCCATCATCCCAGTGTTGGGGTTTAGCTCTTCATGGTGAAAACGTTGGGGTTTAGCTCTTCATGGTGAAAACACACTCAAAATATTGATTCATGTCTGAAAAAGGTGTTTTTATTGAAGAAATTGTTTAAGACAGAGTTTTGCAACACTGTAATATGTTACAGAGTCACTGTTACAAAGAACGATAAATTTGAAGTGCAGCAGAATAAACGACTGTCTCCACGGGTCTGTTCTTCGTGTTCTTGAGAACGACACTTCTCTTCTGTCGTCTGCAACTCTTTTTCTTCCACTTCAACTGTTGCTGCTGCAATTCTTCCGGCAGCGTGATTTTATGCCTATACTCTACCCCAAACTCTCGACTCCTCTGTTTGTGACTCGAACCCACCTTTATATAGGCAACAGGTCAATTAAAACTCTCGGAAAATCCTTATTTCTCCTTCACAGCAAGTTACGATATTTTCTTCCCTGTTAAGCTCTGGAGATTTCTTCCCAAGTCTTCTTTACGTATCTGATTAGCAGTATACTTTCCAAAGTCTTTCCTGATGTGGTAGCAATAAATCTGTAGTGAATATCCTTTCCTAAAAACCCATGTAACTGCCAAATTTAACACAAAATACCCGAGATAATATTAGCTTTCCTGTATTATCGTGGTGAGAATAAATCTTCTTTCTGAGACCCTTACCCTGCCTGTTTCGATGCACTGGATCATTCCCAACCCAAATTGTAGACAGATAACGAGAAAATCTCGTTTAAATCAAGACCAGAAAAAGTCCGAGAACTCTCCACATGCCCTGTTTTGCTTCAGATCAATTATCCAATCCAATTCGGTCCATTCGATCACCTTTACTAACATTGTTCGGCCAAATAAAATCCATTACAACCAATTTTAACGATTAAATCTCATTCAAATCCCTTCAAATGTTGAACCCTAATTCTGCTTCTTGACTGCCTATTTTCCCGCCGGTTTATGAATTCAAACAGTTGAAGATGACCTCCCCCTATCCTGTGCGGGACTGCCAATAGTATTTGCCTTAGAAATGGATGCCCCTTAGTAATTTGGGTACCCCTTATCCACTGTCGGGTTCCCTTTAGCAATTCTTCTGAGGTGTAACTATGACTTTTCTGGGGAGTCTCCAGCATACTTCCGGGGTGCCTGTAGTGCGTCTTCTAGGTTCCTTTAGTAATTTTGTCCCAAGACCACTTTTCGAGTTAATTTCCCCGCAAGAACTTATTTCTCCAAAAATTCCTACAAAGACATAGAACACCAAAATAAGTACAAAAATGGGTACTAACAATATAGAAAATCGAGATCAAAATAGACACATAAATGCGTCTATAAAATACCCCCAAACTTATTATTTGCTAGTACCGAGCAAATCAAATCTACAAATAAAATCCTAACTCACTGTCGCATGCATCGTCGATTGCATTTAGCGTATGCAATAATCCTTAAAACCCCTAGGTGGACCTAGTGGCCGAGTTATAGTCCTGGGAGGGCTTACCAGTGATATACCCACAAAACCTTTTCTCCAGACCCTAGCTATCTATGCAGAACCATGGAATGCACTAAAGAATCTCCTTGGTTGGCATACTTATTGACTACAGGAGCAAGTACCCTGATGCGAAATTCCAATTGTTGTACACGAGTTTGCACTCAAGCATATTAAAATTCATATATAAGTGACAGAGCTCTACTCAGATAGTCACACTATGGACATCAATATCCGTAGTCAAAACTAATCACATGGATAGATCAAGAAGATGAATATAGAGAAAAACATAGATGGTTTTGATGTTTACTAAGTGAACGGTGTTTCTCATATCTGTCTGAAGGACACTGCCAAAATGAACCTATCCTAATGGATTGAGATACTGGTCTGACTAATATCAACACAACTGGCATATACAAGGGAACCACTGGTCGATAATCCTAATAATAGATCAACTCATCTGGCATATACAAGGGAACCATCGGTCGATTTTATTCACTGAACATTAACAAAAAAAAAATTAACTGCATGATTAGATCTTTTGGATCCAAGCGCATGCTTCTTGTCAGCAGATTACATGATAGTTACCATGGATCCTGCGTTCCATCCTTGTTTAGGCGACGGAGACAGAGAAAACACACACATATTGCTATTCCCAAGTGTTAATTTTTTTTTTTTTTTTCATTTGGTCTAATTGGTCTGGTCTCTTTTTTTTTTTCTTTTTCTTTTTCTTAGTAACTCAATCACTCTATTTCACCCTAGAAGTGGTAACAACTTGAATCGTGAGCCCCACCTAATCACTTAGACAAACATATTTTAAAAAGAAAACAAAATAAAAACAAAAGTGAAAAGGACTCAACGAGATATGGTGAAACTACCATGTTATTTCTAACACCTGAGCTCTGTGCTTTTATGAATAGACTCTTTAGATGTTTCCATCTAATCAAATTGGTTCCTCAACTCCTACAACCAAAATGCTTCCATCCACTTAGATTAGTTAGTGCCATCCTTAATAAGCATAAATTTATAGGCTCTGGAGTTTAATTATTGCAACTAAAAATTTCTCCCATACCCCCAAACTTAAATATAACATTATCCTCAATGTTCTAAAGAT
Organism: Papaver bracteatum; assembly: GCA_023529315.1. NCBI lineage: Eukaryota > Viridiplantae > Streptophyta > Magnoliopsida > Ranunculales > Papaveraceae > Papaver > Papaver bracteatum. Next base: position 1,788,644 of record JAJJWX010005371.1, read on the forward strand.
AAAATTAAAAGCCTGAACAAGGAGAAACTGTTACCATTTAAAGCAAAAGAGATAAGAAAAGATATTACCGTGTTGCATGAATATTGGGTTATCTCCCAAGAAGTGCTAAGTTTAACGTCTTCAGCCGGACATAAGAAAGAATTAATCACCTCGAATCATATAGCAATAGCCGAAACAACTGTGGATCATCTGCATCAAAAAGTGTTAACGCAGATAAAAGGAAACTGCAGCAAACCAAGAATAAACATAGCACACCCTTGCCTAGTTTCCTGTTTAAGATAACTACATCTAGTTGTGGCGGTTCAGGTTCAGGTTCAATAAAGGGGTCTAACTAAAATATTTTCATGGGTTTCCCCTCCTCATAAGTAAGACTCAAAAGATCAGGTTCTAAAGTTTGGAAAAAATTAGAAGCACACAATAACAACCTGAATAATTGAGGATCCTCTAAGTCAATCAGATTTGACTTACACAACTGAACATAATGAGAGTGGTGGTCATTCTTAAGCAAATGTGTCAATTATATTTTCCAAAAATAATTAGGTTTAGTCTCAAAACTTAATAACTGACACATTTCAAATTCAAACATTCCCACATTTGGAAGAAAAATATTTGGTGGGAAAACAAAATCAATTTGGGTATCATAGCCTGAATGAACCACATCAACCAGAGGATGGGTTTTTAACAACTGAACTTATTTATGGACATCACTAGGTTCATGAAGTGTATGAAGATAATCTTTTAAAATGGTTGAGGCACATATGTCGAGTCCCAAGTGATGGATCTTTGTAAGAGCTAAAGGTAAGGCATGGGGATGATGATAATCACCCCCAAGCTTAGAGTTTTGGGAGTCTCTAGATAGACTAGCTATAATTTCCCTAATTTTTAGATCATCAGAATCCTGAAAATGGTCAATTGCTTCTTGTACGTCATATTTAGGTGACGCATCCTCATACATATTTAAAATCTCTACGAGTTCATCTTCTTCATCTAAGAATGTTGTTTCTAAATCCTTGGACTCTAAAACAGTATTCTCGGGATAAATCTGTTCCTCTAAACCATTATCGGCTTCATAATCAAAAGGAAATACTACATCGTCTAAAACGGGGGTATCTCTAGTCAAATCCTCGTCCTTCTGAATAGTTGAATAATTATTAAAATTATTTGGATTCGAACTAGAAATATTATCATTGTAAATCTCAATTGGAGTAACAAATTCCTAATCACTATGCCTACATATTTCAAATTCTTCATCAACACTATTCTCATCATAATCATCATTATAAGAACATGAAAATGGTTTAACCTCATCTAAACAAGTAGTGCTACCAATTCTAACCTCGTCATCTTGATTATGTGAATAACTATCCTCGTTTTCAAGGGTACTATTGGAAACACTATAATGGAAATTAAGATTATTCCGAGCAAGTCTTTCGTTCCTCAACTTAGATGTATTTTCAGCTAGTATCTTGAGAGACTCTTATAGAGGACGAATAGGAACAAAATGATCATAAGGACTAGTTTTTAACTGTTTAATTAAGTCGTCCAAAGACGAAGTACTAGTACTATAATATTCCTTATTTTCTTGCTCGTATGACCTGTGCGCATGTGGATAGTAATTGGGCTCACCATGGTAATACCCATATCCTTCAAAAGGATGGCGTTCCCAACCACTATTCACACTATGGTCATAATAAGGATAATGTCCATGTTGCTCAATCGAATAATCATTATATTGGCTATTGTAATACCAGTTCGACATTATATAGTGCACGTGCAAATGCAAATGCTGGGATTGACTATATAGGGTAATCTCAGGTTACCTTTAGCAAAATATACCTACAATCAAGGACTGGTCAAAGGTACAAGGCTAAGTCTTGTAGTGTTTCGGATGATAACGCCCAAAGGGTTCACCGTACTAAACCACGTGTTTTCCTACTAATCGGTGCCAGACGATGCAATATGAAGTGCACGTGTGCGTTCGTGTTCGTGTTTGTGGTTTTTTCTTTTTATATTAACAAATATATACAAATAAACAAACAAAAATAAAAATAAAAATTCCAAAAATAAAATCTAACAAAAATAAATATAAATAAAAAGTTTGGGATTTTCTGCTCTTTTAGGCAAGTCCAACTTTCCACCTTTAGTTTCCAGCAAAACCTGCACACCAAAAACAAAAATACCCAGGACGTAAAATAGAACAAAAAATAATAATAATAAAAATAAACAAAATTGTCACAAGATCAAGAAGTAATGGGATTCAGGACTCCACCAATTCTCATTCATGTGGTTCAACTAATAATTCTAGACATTCATAGCTCAAATAATAACAATTTATTGACTCTATTTCTTTGCCAAGGTAGATTTTTGAAAAGCAATGACTGTAAATCTAAAGCATGGGATATCAAAAGACTTAACCTAAGTATAACCCATCAATTGAAATAACAATCACTCAATAAAAGTCATAAATCAACTAAAAATCAATGCAATAAGTCATAAAAAAATTAATAGAATTACCACACGCGTAAAGAATGGCTTCCTCCATCATCCCAGTGTTGGGGTTTAGCTCTTCATGGTGAAAACACACTCAAAATATTGATTCATGGCTGAAAAAGGTGTTTTTATTGAAGAAATTGTTTAAGACAGAGTTTTGCAACACTGTAATATGTTACAGAGTCACTGTTACAAAGAACGATAAATTTGAAGCGCAGCAGATTAAACGACTGTCTCTACGGGTTTGTTCTTCGTGTTCTTGAGAACGACACTTCTCTTCTATCGTCTGCAACTCTTTTTCTTCTACTTCACCTGCTGCTGCTGCAATTCTTCCGGCAGCGTGATTTTATGCCTATACTCTACCCCAAACTCTCGACTCCTCTGTTTGTGACTCGAACCCACCTTTATATAGGCAACAGGTCAATTAAAACTCTCGGAAAATCCTTATTTCTCCTTCACAGCAAGTTACGATATTTTCTTCCTTGTTAAGCTCCGAAGATTTCTTCCCAAGTCTTCTTTACGTCTCTGATTAGCAGTATACTTTCCAAAGTCTTTCCTGATGCGGTAGCAATAAATCTGTAGTGAATATCCTTTCCTAAAAACCCATGTAACTGCCAAATTTAACACAAAATACCCGAGATAATATTAGCTTTCCTGTATTATCGTGATGAGAAGAAATCTTCTTTCTGAGACCCTTACCCTGCCTGTTTCGATGCACTGGATCATTCCAAACCCAAATTGTAGACAGTTAACGAGAAAATCTCGTTTAAATCAAGACCAGAAAAAGTCCGAGAACTCTCCACATGCCCTGTTTTGCTTCAGATCAATTATCCAATCCAATTCGGTCCATTCGATCACCTTTACTAACATTGTTGGGCCAAATAAAATCCATTCCAACCAATTTTAACGATTGAATCTCATTCAAAACCCATCAAATGTTGAACCCTAATTCTGCTTCTTGACTGCCCATTTTCCCGCCGGTTTCTGAATTCAAATAGTAGAAGATGACCTCCCCCTATCCTGTGCGGGACTGCCAATAGTATTTGCCTTAGAAATGGATGCCCCTTAGTAATTTGGGTACCCCTTATCCACTGTCGGGTTCCCTTTAGCAATTCTTCTGAGGTGTAACTATGACTTTTCTGGGGAGTCTCCAGCATACTTCCGGGGTGCCTGTAGTGCGTCTTCTGGGTTCCTTTAGTAATTTTGTCCCAAGACCACTTTTCGAGTTAATTTCCCCGCAAGAACTTATTTCTCCAAAATTTCCTACAAAGACATAGAACACCAAAATAAGTACAAAAATGGGTACTAACAATATAGAAAATCGAGATCAAAATAGACACATAAATGCGTCTATCAAATACCCCCAAACTTATTATTTGCTAGTCCCGAGCAAATCAAATCTACAAATAAAATCCTAACACACTGTCGCATGCATCGTCGATTGCATTTAGCGTATGCAATAATCCTTAAAACCCCTAGGTGGATCTAGTGGCCGAGTTATAGTCCTGGGAGGGCTTACCAGTGATATACCCACAAAACCTTTTCTCCAGACCCTAGTTATCTACGCAGAACCATGGAATGCACTAAAGAATCTCCTTGGTTGGCATACTTATTGACTACAGGAGGAAGTACCCTGATGCGAAATTCCAATTGTTATACACGAGTTTGCACTCAAGCATATTAAAATTCATATATAAGTGACAGAGCTCTACTCAGATAGTCGCACTATGGACATCAATATCCAGAGTGAAAACTAATCACATGGATAGATCAAGAAGATGGATATAGAGAAAAACATAAATGGTTTTGATGTTTACAAAGTGAACGGTGTTTCTCATATCTGTCTGAAGGCCACTGCCAAAATGAACCTATCCTAATGGATTGAGATACTGGTCTGACTAATATCAACACAACTGGCATATACAAGGGAACCACTGGTCGATAATCCTAATAATAGATCAACTCATCTGGCATATACAAGGGAACCATCGGTCGATTTTATTCACTGAACATTAACAAACAAAAAAATTTAACTGCATGATTAGATCTTTTGGATCCAAGCACATGCTTCTTGTCAGCAGATTACATGATAGTTCCCATGGATCCTGCGTTCCATGCTTGTTTAGGCGACGGAGACAGAGAAAACACACACATATTGCTATTCCCAAGTGTTAAATTTTTTTATTTTTATTTTCTATTATTGCATTTGGTCTAATTGGTCTGGTCTCTTTTTTTTCTTTTTTATTTTTCTTAGTAACTCAATCACTCTATTTCACCCTAGCAGTGGTAACAACTTGAATCGTGAGCCCCACCTAATCACTTAGAGAAACATATTTTAAAAAGAAAACAAAATAAAAACAGAAGTGAAAAGGACTCAACGAGATATGGTGAAACTACCATGTTATTTCTAACACCTGAGCTCTGTGCTTTTATGAATAGACTCTTTAGATGTTTCCATCTAATAAAATTGGTTCCTCAACTCCTACAACCAAAATGCTTCCATCCACTTAGATTAGTTAGTGCCATCCTTAATAAGCATAAATTTATAGGCTCTGGAGTTTAATTATTGCAACTAAAAAGTTTCTACCAAACCCCCAAATTTAAATATAACATTGTCCTCAATGTTCTAAAGATAAAATTAGAAGCATGAACAAGGAGAAACGGTTACCATTTGAAGCAAAAGAGATAAGAAAAGATATTACCGTGTTGCATGAATATTGGGTTACCTCCCAAGAAGTGCTAAGTTTAACGTCTTCAGCCGGACATAAGAAAGAATTAATCACCTCGAATCATATAGCAATAGCCGAAACAACTGTGGATCATCTGCATCAAAAAGTGTTAACGCAGATAAAAGGAAACTGCAGCAAACCAAGAATAAACATAGCACACCCTTGCCTAGTTTCCTGTTTAAGATAACTACATCTAGTTGTGGCGGTTCAGGTTCAGGTTCAATAAAGGGGTCTAAATAAAATATTTTCATGGGTTTCCCCTCCTCATAAGTAGGACTCAAAAGATCAGGTTCTAAAGTTTGTAAAAAATTAGAAGCACATAATAACAACATGAATAATTGAGGATCCTCTAAGTCAATCAGATTTGACTTACACAACTGACCATAATGAGAGTGGTGGTCATTCTTAAGCAAATGTGTCAATTATATTTTCCAAAAATAATTAGGTTTAGTCTCAAAACTTAATAACTGACACATTTCAAATTCAAACATTCCCACATTTGGAAGAAAAATATTTGGTGGGAAAACAAAATCAATTTGGGTATCATAGCCTGAATGAACCACATCAACCAGAGGATGGGTTTCTAACAACTGAACTTCTTTATGGACATCACTAGGTTCATGAAGTGTATGTAGATAATATTTTAAAATGGTTGAGTCACATATGTCGAGTCCCAAGTGATGGATCTTTGTAAGAGCAAAAGGTAAGGCATGGGGAGGATGATAATCACCCCCAAGCTTAGAGTTTTGGGAGTCTCTAGATAGACTAGCTATAATTTCCCTAATTTTTAGATCATCAGAATCCTGAAAATGGTCAATTGCTTCTTGTACGTCATATTTAGGTGACGCATCCTCATACATATTTAAAAGCTCTACGAGTTCATCTTCTTCGTCTAAGAATGTTGTTTCTAAATCCTTGGACTCTAAAACAGTATTCTCAGGATAAATCTGTTCCTCTAAACCATTATTGGCTTCGTAATCAAAAGGAAATACTATATCGTTTAAAACGGGGGTATCTCTAGTCAAATCCTCGTCCTTCTGAATAGGTGAATAATTATAAAAATTATTTGGATTCGAACTAGAAATATTATCATTGTAAATCTCAATTGGAGTAACAAATTCCTAATCACTATGCCTACATATTTCAAATTCTTCATCAACACTATCCTCATCATAATCATCATTATAATAACATGAAAATGGTTGAACCTCATCTAAACAAGTAGTGCTACCAATTCTAACCTCGTCATCTTGATTATGTGAATAACTATCCTCGTTTTCAAGGGTACTATTGGAAACACTATAATGGAAATTAAGATTATTCCGAGCAAGTCTTTCGTTCCTCAACTTAGATGTATTTTCAGCTAGTATCTTGAGAGACTCTTATAGAGGACGAATAGGAACAGAATGATCATAAGGACTAGTTTTTAACTGTTTAATTAAGTCGTCCAAAGACGAAGTACTAGTACTATAATATTCCTTATTTTCTTGCTCGTATGACCTGTGCGCATGTGGATAGTAATTGGGCTCACCATGGTAATACACATATCCTTAAAAAGGATGGCGTTCCCAACCACTATTCACACTATGGTCATAATAAGGATAATGTCCATGTTGCTCAATCGAATAATCATTGTATTGGCTATTTTAATACCATTTCGACATTATATAGTGCAAATGCAAATGCTGGGATTGACTATATAGGTTAATCTCAGGTTACCTTTAGCAAAATATACCTACAGTCAAGGACTGGTCAAAGGTACAAGGCTAAGGCTTGTAGTTTTTCGGATGATAACGCCCAAAGGGTTCACCGTACTAAACCACGTGTTTTCCTACTTATCGGTGCCAGACGATGCAATATGAAGTGCACGTGTGTGTTCGTGTTCGTGTTTGTGGTTTTTTCTTTTTATATTAACAAATATATACAAATAAACAAACAAAAATAAAAATAAAAATTCCAAAAATAAAATCTAACAAAAATAAATAAAAATAAAAAGTTTGGGATTTTCTGCCCTTTTAGGCAAGTCCAACTTTCCACCTTTAGTTTCCAGCAAAACCTGCACACCAAAAACAAAAATACCAAGGATGTAAAATAGAACAAAAAATAATAATAATAAAAATAAACAAAATTGTCACAAGATCAAGAAGTAATGGGATTCAGGACTCCACCAATTCTCATTCATGTGGTTCAACTAATAATTCTTGACATTCATAGCTCAAATAATAACAATTTATTGACTCTATTTCTTTGCCAAGGTCGATTTTTGAAAATCAATGACTGTAAATCTAAAGCATGGGATATCAAAAGACTTAACCTAAGTATAACCCATCAATTGAAATAACAATCACTCAATAAAAGTCATAAATCAACTAAAAATCAATGCAATAAGTCATAAAAAAATTAATAGAATTACCGCACGCGTGAAGAATGGCTTCCTCCGTCATCCCAGTATTGGGGTTTAGATCTTCATGGTGAAAACACACTCAAAATATTGATTCATGGCTGAAAAAGGTGTTTTTATTGAAGAAATTGTTTAAGACATTGCAACACTGTAAATATGTTACAGAGTCACTGTTACAAAGAACGATAAATTTGAAGCGTAACAGAATAAACGACTGTCTCTACGGGTCTGTTCTTCGTGTTCTTGAGAACGACACTTCTCTTCTGTCGTCTGCAACACTTCTTCTTCCTCTTCACCTGTTGTTGCTGCAATTCTTCCGGCAGCGTGATTTTATGCCTCTACTCTACCCCAAACTCTCGACTCCTCTGTTTGTAACTCGAACCCACCTTTATATAAGCAACAGGTCAATTAAAACTCTCGAAAAATCCGTATTTCTCCTTCACAGTAAGTTACGATATTTTCTTCCCTGTTAAGCTCCGAAGATTTCTTCCCAAGTCTTCTTTACGTCTCTGATTAGCAGTATACTTTCCAAAGTCTTTCCTGATGCGGTAGCAATAAATCTGTAGTGAATATCCTTTCCTAAAAACCCATGTAACTGCCAAATTTAACACAAAATACCTGAGATAATATTAGCTTCCTTGTATTATCGTGATGAGAAGAAATCTTCTTTCTGAGACCCTTACCCTGCCTGTTTCGATGCACTGGATCATTCCCAACCCAAATTTTAGACAGTTAACGAGAAAATCTCGTTTAAATCAAGACCAGAAAAAGTCCGAGAACTCTCCACATGCCCTGTTTTGCTTCGGATCAATTATCCAATCCAATTCGGTCCATTCGATCACCTTTACTAACATTGTTCGTCCAAATACAATCCATTCCAACCAATTATAACGATTGAATCTCATTCAAATCCCTTCAAATGTTGAACCCTAATTCCGCTTCTTGACTGCCCATTTTCCCGCCGGTTTCTGTATTCAAATAGTAGAAGATAACCTCCCTCTATCATGTGCGTGATTGCCAATAGTAGTTGCCTTAGAAATGGATGCCCCTTAGTATTTTGGGTACCCCTTATCCACTGTCGGGTTCCCTTTAGCAATTCTTCTGAGGTATAACTATGACTTTTCTGGGGAGTCTCCATCATACTTCCGGGGTGCCTGTAGTGCGTCTTCTGGGTTCCTTTAGTAATTTTGTCCCAAGACCACTTTTCGAGCTAATTTCTCCGCAAGAACTTATTTCTCCAAAAATTCCTATAAAGACATAGAACACCAAAATAAGTACAAAAATGGGTGCTAACAATATAAAAAATCGAGATCAAAATAGACACATAAATGCGTCTATCAAATACCCCCAAACTTATTATTTGCTAGTCCCGAGCAAATCAAATCTATAAATAAAATCCTAACTCACTGTCGCAGGCATCGTCGATTGCATTTAGCGTATGCAATAAGCCTTTAAACCCCTAGGTGGCCATAGTGGCCGATTTATAGTCTCGGGAGGGCTTACCAGTGATATACCCACAAAACCTTTTCTCCAGACCCTAGCTATCTACGCAGAACCTTGGAATGCACTAAAGAATCTCCTTGGTTGGCATACTTATTGACTACAGGAGGAAGTACCCTGATGCGAAATTCTAATTGTTGTACACGAGTTTGCACTCAAGCATACTAAAATTCATATATAAGTGACAGAGCTCTACTCAGATAGCCGCACTATGGACATCAATATCCGGAGTCAAAACTAATCACATGGATAGATCAAGAAGATGGATATAGATAAAAACATAGATGGTTTTGATGTTTACTAAGTGAACAGTGTTTCTCATATCTGTCTGAAGGCCACTTCCAAAATGAACCTATCCTAATGGATGAGATACTGGTCTGACTAATATCAACACAACTGGCATATACAAGGGAACCACTGGTCGATAATACTAATAATAGATCAACTCATCTGGCATATACAAGGGAACCAGCGGTCGATTTTATTCATTGAACATTAACAAAAAAAAATTTAACTGCATGATTAGATCTTTTGGATCCAAGCTCATGCTTCTTGTCAGCAGATTACATGATAGTTCCCATGGAACCTGCGTTCCACGCTTTTTTAGGCAACGGAGATAGGTAAAACACACACATATTGCTATTTCCAAGTGTTAAATTTTTTTTTTTTTTTTCATTTGGTCTAATTGGTCTGGTCTCTTTTTTTTTTATTTTTCTTTTTCTTAGTAACTCATTCACTCTATTTCACCCTAGCAGTGGTAACAACTTGAATCGTGAGCCCCACCTAATCACTTAGAGAAACATATTTTAAAAAGAAAACAAAATAAAAACAGAAGTGAAAAGGACTCAACGAGATATGGTGAAACTACCATGTTATTTCTAACACCTGAGCTCTATGATTTTATGAATAGACTCTTTAGATGTTTCCATCTAATCAGATTGGTTCCTCAACTCCTACAACCAAAATGTTTCCATCCACTTAGATTAGTTAGTGCCATCCTTAATAAGCATAAATTTATAAGCTCTGGAGTTTAATTATTGCAACTAAAAAGTTTCTCCCATACCCCCAAACTTAAATATAACATTGTCCTCAATGTTCTAAAGATAAAATTAAAAGCATGAACAAGGATAAACTGTTACCATTTGAAGCAAAAGAGATAAGGAAAGATATTACCGTGTTGAATGAATATTGGGTTACCTCCCAAGAAGTGCTAAGTTTAACGTCTTCAGCCAGACATAAGAAAGAATTAATCACCTCGAATCATATAGCAATAGCCGAAACAACTATAGATCATCTATATCGAAAAGAGTTAACGCAGATAAAAGGAAACTGCAGCAAACCAGGAATAAACATAGCACACCCTTGCCTAGTTTCCTGTTTAAGATAACTACATCTAGTTGTGGCGGTTCAGGTTCAGGTTCAATGAAGGGGTCTAAATAAAATATTTTCATGGGTTGCCCCTCCTCATAAGTAAGACTCAAAAGATCAGGTTCTAAAGTTTGGAAAATATTAGAAGCACATAATAATAACTTGAATAATTGAGGATCCTCTAAGTCAATCAGATTTGACTTACACAACTGACCATAATGAGAGTGGTGGTCATTCTTAAGCAAATGTGTCAATTCTATTTTCCAAAAATAATTACGTTTAGTCTCAAAACTTAATAACTGACACATTTCATCTTCATACATTCCTACATTTGGAAGAAAATTATTTAGTGGGAATACAAAATCAATATGGGTATCATAGCCTGGATGAACCACATCAACCAGAGGATGGGTTTCTAACTACTGAACTTCTTTACGGACATCACTAGGTTTAGGAAGTGTATGAAGATAATCTTTTAAAATGGTTGAGGTAAATATGTCGAGTCCCAAGTGATGGATCTTTGTAAGAGCTAAAGGTAAGGCATGGGGAGGATGTTAATCACCCCCAAACTTAGAGTTTTGGGAGTCTCTAGATAGACTATCTACAATTTCCCTATTTTCTAGATCATCAAAATCCTGAAAATGGTCAATTTCTTCTTGTAGGTCATATTTAGGTGATGCATCCTCATACATATTTAAAAGCTCTACGAGTTCATATTCTTCGTCTAAGAATATTATTTCTAAATCCTTGGACTCTAAAACAATATTCTCTGGATAAATCTGTTCCTCTAAACCATTATCGGCTTCGTAATCAAAAGGAAATACTACATCGTCTAAAACAGGGGTATCTCTAGTCAAATCCTCGTCCTTTTGAATAGGTGAATAATTATTAAAATTATTTGGATTCGAACTAGAAATATTATCATTGTAAAGCTCAATTGGAGTAACAAATTCCTGATCACTATGCCTACATATTTCAAATTCTTCATCAACACTATCCTCATCATAATCATCATTATAAGAACATGAAAATGATTGAACCTCATCTAAACAAGTAGCGCTACCAATTCTCACCTCGTCATCTTGATTATGTGAAAAACTATCCTCGTTTTCAAGGGTACTATTGGAAACACTATAATGGAAATTAAGATTATTCCGAGCAAGTCTTTCGTTCCTCAACTTAGATGTATTTTCAGCTAGTATCTTGAGAGACTCTTATAGAGGACGAATAGGAACATAATGATCATAAGGACTAGTTTTTAACTGTTTAATTAAGTCGTCCAAAGACGAAGTACTAGTACTATAATATTCCTTATTTTCTTGCTCGTATGACATGTGCGCATGTGGATAGTAATTGGGCTCACCATGGTAATACCCATATCCTTCAAAAGGATGGCGTTCCCAACCACTATTCACACTATGGTCATAATAAGGATAATGTCCATGTTGCTCAATCGAATAATCATTTGTATTGGCTATTGTAATACCAGTTCGATATTATATAGTGCACGTGCAAATGCAAATGCTGGGGTTGACTATATAGGGTAAGCTCAAGTTACCTTTAGCAAAATATACCTACAGTCAAGGACTGGTCAAAGGTACAAAGCTAAGGCTTGTAGTGTTTCGAATGATAACGCCCAAAGGTTTCACCGTACTAAACCACGTGTTTTCCTACTAATCGGTGCCATACGATGCAATATGAAGTGCACATGTGCGTTCGTGTTCGTGTTTGTGGTTTTTTTTTTATATTATCAAATATATAAAAATAATCAAACAAAAATAAAAATAAAAATTCCAAAAATAAAAGCTAACAAAAATAAATAAAAATAAAAAGTTTGGGATTTTCTGCTCTTTTAGGCAAGTCCAACTTTCCACCTTTAGTTTCCAGCAAAACCTGCACACCAAAAACAAAAATACCCAGGACGTAAAATAGAACAAAAAAAATAATAATAAAAATAAACAAAATTGTCACAAGATCAAGAAGTAATGGGATTCATGACTCCACCAATTCTCATTCATGTGGTTCAACTAATAATTCTAGACATTCATAGCTCAAATAATAACAATTTATTGACTCTATTTCTTTGCCAAGGTCGATTTTTGAAAAGAAATGACTGTAAATCTAAAGCATGGGATATCAAAAGACTTAACCTAAGTATAACCCATCAATTGAAATAACAATCACTCAATAAAAATCATAAATCAACTAAAAATCAATGCAATAAGTCATAAAAAAATTAATAGAATTACCGCACGCGTGAAGAATGGCTTTCTCCGTCATCCCAGTGTTGGGGTTTAGCTCTTCATTGTGAAAACACACTCAAAATATTGATTCATGGCTGAAAAAGGTGTTTTTATTGGATAAATTGTTTAAGACAGAGTTTTGCAACACTATAAATATGTTACAGAGTCACTGTTACAAAGAACGATAAATTTGAAGCGCAACAGAATAAACGACTGTCTCTACGGGTCTGTTCTTCGTGTTCTTGAGAACGACACTTCTCTTCTGTCGTCTGCAACACTTCTTCTTCCTCTACACCTGTTGTTGCTGCAATTCTTCCGGAAGTGTGATTTTGTGCCTCTACTCTACCCCAAACTCTCGACTCCTCTGTTTGTGACTCGAACCCACCTTTATATAGGCAACATGTCAATTAAAACTCTCGAAAAATCCTTATTTCTCCTTCACAATAAGTTATGATATTTTATTCCCTATTAAGCTCCGAAGATTTCTTCCCAAGTCTTCTTTATATCTCTGATTAGCAGTATACTTTCCAAAGTCTTTCCTGATGCGGTAGCAATAAATCTGTAGTGAATATCCTTTCCTAAAAACCCATGTAACTGCCAAATTTAACACAAAATACCCAAGATAATATTAGCTTCCCTGTATTATCGTGATGAAAAGAAATCTTCTTTCTGAGACCCTTACCCTACCTGTTTCGATGCACTGGATCATTACCAACCCAAATTGTAGACAGTTAACGAGAAAATCTCGTTTAAATCAAGACCAGAAAAAGTCCGAGAACTCTCCACATGCCCTGTTTTGCTTCGGATCAATTATCCAATCCAATTCGGTCCATTAGATCACCTTTACTAACATTGTTCGGCCAAATACAATCCATTCCAACCAATTTTAACGATTGAATCTCATTCAAATCCCTTCAAATGTTGAACCCTAATTCCGCTTCTTGATTGCCCATTTTCCCGCCGGTTTCTGAATTCAAACAGTAGAAGATTACCTCCCCCTATCATGTGCGGGACTGCCAATAGTATTTGCCTTAGAAATGGATGCCCCTTATTAATTTGGGTACCCCTTATCCACTGTCGGGTTCCCTTTAGAAATTCTTCTGTGGTGTAACTATGACTTTTCTGGGGAGTCTCCAGCATACTTCCAGGGTGCCTGTAGTGCGTCTTCTGGGTTCGTTTAGTAATTTTGTCCCAAGACCACTTTTCGAGCTAATTTTTCCGCAAGAACTTATTTCTCCAAAAATTCCTACAAAGACATAGAACACCAAAATAAGTACAAAAATGGGTACTAACAATATAGAAAATCGAGATCAAAATAGACACATAAATGCGTCTATCAAGATCTATTTCATCTGTTGCATTTGTCACTTTTCACTAAGGTTGCTTGCATACATTTTGGCATAACTCAGTTACTTTCGTTGTTGTTTCAGTTCAGTGCATCTCATGCTGTAACTTAATATCATCTTAGCTCTGTAATAGTAGCTATAAGTTTGAATTTCAACCACTTTCATTTGCATAAGTTGTATCATTTTTTATCTTACATTCAGTTTATAGTTCACCTGTACTTGTCACTTTGATGATGAACATAGTTTGTTATAACTTAGATTTTGAAGCCTTTAGTCATTTGTAGCTTAATAATATCTTAGCTGTAAATTTTGTATCTAGCTGAAGCCTTTAGTCATTTGCATCATTGTTTGTCCTGCACCCTGTTGCTCGTAGTAGTTGTAATCTTTCTTTATATATTGCATTCTTTTCAGTTCTCTTTGATTAAAGTAAACATCTTTGCATCATTCTCTTATAGTTATAACTTAGCTCTAGTTTTTCTAGCTTAATTTGTGTGACTATTAGTCTAATCTGCACCTCAGTTTTCATTCTCAGTTTCATTGCATTTCTGCATTTTGTTTCAGTTAGCTATATCACTGTCAAAGTAGTCTTAGTTGTTGCATTCATAGCATTCTTGTAATATCAATCTTTGCATATTAGTTCAAATATCTCCCTGTAAATTTCTTTGTTGTTTTAGCATGTTAAGTCAGTTAGTGGAGTCTGTAGCTTTAGTTTGTAATTTTTTTAATTTTTTTTTTTTTGCACTTCATACTCATAGCTGCATTTTTACAGGTTCAGTTAGTGGAATCTATTTGTGTATACATTCATCATCTTTTGGTATTCTTTTAAGTTAGTAAGCTTGCATAATCTTCCTATAGTAGTGCAAGTTCTAAAATATAGTCATCCCATCTGCATAACTGCACAATGCATTTCAGTTGAACATCAGTGCAGTAAACATCTTTTGTTCTGCAGTCCTAGTTGTTAATTACCAGCTTTGAATTTTTTTGTTTCACCTGCACATTCCTAGGAACTCAAACTCTCATTTGAGATCACAATTACCTGCAATACTTCTGCAAAAGCCAAGGAAAGGAAGGACAAGGAGCAGGATAATTGGTGGAATTTCCTAAACCCAGTTTGATACTGGAGATAATGTATTCTCAAACTCATAATTTGTCTTGAATATCTGTCATGACTGCTGAAATCAGTTCTCATTAGTGATTGTTGAACCCTAGTTTCCATAAACATTTGTTTTCTATCCAATAGTTAATCTCTGAACTTTTAATACTCTGATTCACCATGTTCACCTGATATTGGCATTGTCCAGTTATTTCACTTTGATCTTTTCATCTCGAATGAACCTGTGCTTTTGGTCATTGGAACTTTCTATCATTTGAATAATCTTTGATCTGTATACTTTGGTTAGCTGAGTTTGTTATTAACTGAGTTTGTTGAACTATCTGCTATGGCACCTTTGTGCATGATCTGTGAAAATTGAGGTTTGCCAGACCTATTGATAACCTGTGATCCATATTCACATGCCAAGCATGTTGTTTATCACAATCACACAGCACATGCTTAACCTTGAGTTAGCATAATCAGTTCTTGTGCACCTTGAATGATTGTTCAAACTAGCTTCCCTGATACATGTGCGCATAATCTGTTATTTGGCCAACCTGTCAAGCAAGTTTTTGCTGTATCTTTTTTAAAACCAACAGTCTTCAGTTCTGTATGCATGGAAAGCTAGCTGCTGGTTCATATAAAGCTTTGCCCCCATGATTTACTCATTGCTTAGCTTGCTTTTTAGGCGCCAACCCATGTTTTGAATTGCATGAGTAGTTTCTACCCCTGAATTGGTTGTCCTGGGTGTTATAATATGCTTGATGTGTTCTAGGCTATGATTGTGTCTTTTAGAGACCAAACAAATCGACTAGTTAGAATCCGCCAAGAAGATATTTTCGACATACCTAGTTCTGCAGTAGAAAGCCAAGACCAACCTGAGACAATGGGTGATGAGAACCAACCCCGTAGTCTCAAGGACTACATGTACCCTAAAAGGGAAAGTTAGCCCTCTTGCATCATTCTACCAGCTGATGCTGGTCAGTTTGAGCCGAAAGCACGCACAATTCACATGTTGCCCGTGTTTAGAGGGGTTGATGCTAAAAACCCCTATCACCATGTTAGAGACTTTGAAGATATCTGTGGGACTCTACGTTTTAACCAAATGCCAGAAGAGTCCCTCAAACTGAGATTATTCCATTTCTCGTTGAAAGAAAAAGACAAGTCCTGGCTTCATGCCCTACAACCACAGTCCATTAGAACATGGGATGATCTCACAAAAGAATTTTTCAAAAGGTTTTTCCCCAACCATAAGACTGCGACAATTCGTCAAAGTCTAAATGGTTTAGAAGAAGAGACTCTAGCAAAATATTTGGAGAGATTCAATGAATTATTTCTCCAATGTCCTCATCATAGTTTTGAAAAATGGAGACTTGTGTAGATTTTGTATGAAGGCCTAGATGTCAGGACCCGAACCACAGTTGAGTCAATGTGCAATGGTGCATTTATTGACAAAAGTGCTGATGAGTCTTGGACTTTCTTAATTGAAGTCGCTGAAAAGACTCAGCAGTGGGAGTCCATCTGTGAACCTAAAAGGACTACCCCTGTAGCTAATGTTCATAGAATTGAGTATGACTTTGAGGGAAATGCAAAGATTGCATCTTTAGCTAGGAGAGTAGAAGTACTAGAGCTGCAGAATAATGTGAAAACTACTGCCCCTACTCTCCGTGACCAAATTGAAATGGCCACTTGTGCCGCGTGCGATGGTTCAGACCATTTAGTGGACAGTTGTCCAGACCTACATGCATTTAAAGAGTCTAAAACCGAGCAATCCAATACTTTGTACCTTAAGCAAGAGAACAACCCTTATTCTCAGACCTACAACCTAGGGAGGAGAAATCACCCTAACTTTTCATGGTCTAAAGGGCCTATACAAGGGGGAACAACAAATAATATCCAAGGATACTCAAATCCTAGAAACACCCAAGTGAAACCACACACTCAATACCCTATAGAGAAAAATCCTAGCTTTGAAGACAGTGTCGGTCTGTTGACCCAAAATCTTTTACAACTTCAGAAGACCACCGACCAATATTTCACAAGTCTAGAACTTAAAATGGGTCAAATTTGTGATGCATTGAATGAGAGAGAAAAGGGAAAAATCCCTAGTCAACCCTAACAAAATCCAAAGAATGTATTTCAGGCAGGTACTTCAACTTGCAATGAAACTTCACATAGTCCTGTGAATGCTGTCACCACTCTTCGTAGTGGTAAAGTTGTTGAAAACAATGTAGGTGTACCTCAATCGAGTGAGTGTAGATCAGACTCACCAGTGCATACAACTCCACAGAAAATACCCGTTGTGGATAAGGAATCTGAGCATGATAATGACTCTAAGAATTCCCATGATGTTAATGTCCCTGCACCATCTCATGTACATGTTGCTCCAATTTCCTCAAAGATTGGAGCAACAAAAGAAAGGTACCCAATACAATGAGATGTTGGAGACATTTAAATGAGTCAATATAAATATTCCTTTTCTCGAAGCAATTAAGCAGATACCTGCTTATGCTAAATTCTTGAAGGACCTATGCACACAAAAGCGAAAGCTTCATGTGAATAAGCGTTCCTTTCTCACTGAGCAAGTAAGTTCAATTATTCAAAACAAAACCCCACCTAAGTTTAAATACCCAGGTAGTCCAACTATCTCTTGCACTATAGGTGATCATACAATCAGAAAAACTTTATTGGACTTAGGAGCTAGTGTGAATATACTTCCATATTCTGTGTATGTGCATTTAGGTCTTGGGGAGTTATAACCCACCCCTGTTACGTTATAATTAGCGGACAGATCTGTGAAAATGCCTTGGGGAATTGTTGAAGATGTGCTAATCAAGGTTGATAAATTTTATTTCCATGTGGACTTCATTATGTTAGATACTCAACCTGTGCAAAGTCCTGAAAATCATATTCTTGTTATCTTAGGACGTCCCTTCTTGGCAACGTCAAATGCTATCATAAATTGTCGTAGCGGAATATTGAATTTGTCTTTTGGGAACATGACATGTTTTTCGTGTAAGTCAATAACCCATAGATTGTGATGATAATGAATTGCAAGAGATTAACATGATTGAGAGTCTGATTCAAGACTCATTTCCTAACATCCTATCTGTGGACCCTTTGCAAGCATGTTTAGATAAATTTGACTTAGATCTTTTCGATTCTGAGTACATTATTGAGGTTCACTCGTTGTTGAATCTGTGCCAACGATGGATATTGCTAAATGGAAGACTGCAGTGGAACCACTTCCACTCTCTGATTCCAAATATTCCTTATCTCTTGATGAACCACCTAAGCTTGATTTGAAACCATTACCTGATACTTTGAAGTATGCTTTCTTAGGTCCTTCTGATACTTTGCTGGGATTATTGCATCATGTTTAGACACAGAACAGGAAATTCAACTTTTAGAAGTGCTTAAAGAACATAAAGAATCCTTAGGTTGGACCATCTCAGACCTTAAAGGTATAAGTCCCACAATTTGCATGCATCACATAAATCTTGAAGAAAGTACTAAACCATCTAGGTAAATGCGAAGGAGACTTAACCCCAATATGAGAGATGTTGTTAAAGGTGAGATTTAGAAATTGCTTGATGCGGGTATCATTTACCCGGTTCCAGATATCCAATGGGTCAGTACCATTCATGTGATACCCAAAAAGTCTGGCATTACTGTGGTTCAAAATGAAATGAATGAGCTTGTCCCCACCCGTATGACCACAAGGTGGCGAGTTTGTATTGACTATAGGAAATTGAACACAGTAACAAAGAAAGACCATTTTCCCCTGCCCTTCATTGACCAAATGCTAGAAAGGTTGTCGAGACATATGTACTATTATTTCTTAGATGGTTATTCTGGATACAACCAAATTCACATAGCACCCGAACACCAACATAAGACCACATTAACATGTGCTTATCGTCGTATGCCTTTTGGGTTGTGTAATGCACCCGCTACTTTTCAACGTTGCATGATGATCATATTTTCCGACATGATAGATGAGTTTCTTGAAATTTTCATGAATGATTTTTCTGTCTTTGGGTCTTCTTTTGATGAATGTTTGCATCATCTTTCTCGTGTGCTGATTCGGTGTAAGGAAAAGAGTTTGGTTTTAAATTGGGAAAATGTCATTTCATGGTTGACTCAGGCATTGTTCTAGGACATATCATCTCGGAAAAAGGCATAGAAGTAGATAAAGCCAAGGTTGATCTCATTCAACACTTGCCTCAACCTCGTTCTGTGAGGGACATAAGATCATTCTTAGGCCATGCAGGTTTTTACCACCGATTCATCAAAGACTTTAGTAAAATTTCAAGACCTTTGTGTAATCTTCTTGCAAAAGATGTTGCATTTGTCTTTGATGATGCTTGTAAGGAAACATGGGAGCAATTGAAATCTCTCCTTACATCTGCCCCTATAGTCAGACCACCCGACTGGACCTTACCATTTGAAATTATGTGTGATGCGTCTGACTATGCTGTAGGAGCTGTTTTAGGTCAGCGAGTAGACAAACTCCCTTATGTGATATACTATTCTAGTAAAACACTTAATGATGCTCAAATGAATTATTTAACAACTGAGAAAGAGTTGCTAGCTGTTGTGTTTGCATTGGATAAGTTTAGATCGTATTTGATAGGATCTAAAATCATCATATATTCTGACCATGCTGCATTTAAATATCTTTTGTCTAAAAAAGATGCTAAGGCTCGTCTAATTCGATGGATACTCTTGTTACAAGAGTTCAACCTCGAAATTCGAGATAAGAAAGGGTCGGAAATGTTGTTGCTGATCACTTGTCTAGGTTGAATGTTGAATCTGTTGATGAATCCGTGCTTATTAGAGAATCATTCCCTGATGAACAATTGATGCTTGTGTCTGAAATTCTTTGGTTTGCTGATGTCATAAACTACCTTGATACAGGTAGAATTCCTTTGCATTGGTCTAAACAAGGCCGTTCTAAATTCTTGGATGAAGTTAAACATTTCCTTTTGGATGACCCATATCTATTTAAGTACTGCCAAGACCAAATCATTAGGAGATGTGTCCCCAATTTTGAACAAAGGGATGTCATCTCTTTCTGTCATGACCATGCATGTGGAGGCCACTTTAGTGCCAAGAAAACTGCTGCAAAGATCTTGTAGAGTGGTTTTTACTGGCCAACATTGTTTAAAGATAGCCATGTTTTTTGTGTTGCTTGTGACTGATGCCCTAAATTAGGAAATATCTCTAAAAGAAACGTGATGCCCTTATAACCCATTTTGATTGTTGAGCTGTTTGATGTGTGGGGTATTGATTTCATGGGGCCATTTCCTAACTCTGAAGGTAAGATGTACATTATTGTTGTTGTTGATTATGTCTCTAAGTGGGTAGAAGCCATTGCATCCAAAACAAATGATCATAAAGTTGTTCTTTCTTTTCTTAAAGAAAACATTTTCTCTCGCTTTGGAACACCTGGAGCAATAATCAGTGATGGAGGTAGTCATTTTTGCAATAGACCTTTTGAATCACTTGTGCGCAAGTATGGAATCACTCATAAGGTAGCAACACCTTACCGTCCTCAGACCAGTGGCCAAGTAGAAGTTTCTAATAGGGAAATTAAGCATATTCTTGAGAAGACTGTTAATCCTTCTAGGAAAGATTGGTCTTTACGTTTAAATGATGCTTTGTGGGCCTATAGAAGTGCATACAAGACTCCCATTGGCATGTCCCCTTACAGACTTGTGTACGGTAAAGCTTGTCATCTACCTGTAGAGTTAGAACATCGTGCATAGTGGGCTGTAAAGAAACTGAACTTTGATCTTGATAAGGCTGGCACCCAAAGGAAGCTTCAACTCAATGAGTTAGAAGAGTTAAGAAATGATGCATATGATAGTGCCAAAATGTACAAACAAAGAATGAAAGTGTTTCATGACAAGCGCATTTTGCGCAAGTCTTTCACACCTGGTCAAAAAGTTTTATTGTACAACACTCGTTTGCATTTGTTTCTAGGAAAGTTACGTTCTCGATGGTCAGGTCCATTCTTGGTACATACAGTTTTCCCCCATGGAGCTGTTGAAATCGAAAACCCAGCAAACAAGAACATTTTCAAGGTCAATGGTTAGAGACTGAAACCATTTCTGGAGCATCTACCACCAGAAGTTGAGACCCTAGACTAGGAAGACCCCTTCTATGTGGACTAAACTAGTTCACCCTTGTACATACATATGGACTAAAAATCCATTCTCTTTCCCTTTTCCTTTTCTTTTTGCATAGTTTTTATGTGTGCTAACCAAATTTTTTTTCTTTCGCTCATGTTGCTTGCTTTCAAAGCATTCATCCCCTATGGTTTAGCACCATCCTTGTGCATCCGGTAATCTCTTCCCTTTTCTCTACTCAACATAGTTCTCATGGTATGTGACTGTTTCAATTTTTATCATCTGTTGAAACATTGAGGACAATGTTAGATTTAGGTTTGGGGGTGTGTTTTGCAATATAGAGTTTTTAGTCTTTTCATTTTTCATTCTTTAAAAAAAAAAAAAAAAATCAAAATCAAAATCAAAATTCAATTTTTTTTCAAAACTCTTTGTAAATATGAACATAAAAACCTCCAACTTTTAGAGATCTCAGAGTCACTAGCATGCTTCTAGCTATGTTTACATAGAGAGTCTGACCGAAATAACTGAACTTAGAAGTACTGGAGAACACAATCGGGTTTCTTAATTGATTAGAGTGTTAAAGTTGGATTTAACCATGCCGGAGGGAGAATTAGGTGTTGCAAAGATATTTGGTAGTAGAGTTGTGATCACCCTTAGTGGAGACTACCCATTTTTACATCAAGCGAGGCACTGACCTTCAATTTTTGTGACTTTCTAAAAAAAATCTTTTAGATTGTGTGTCACCGTATGTCAATTTCGGGTAGGAATGGTGAGCTACCCAACTTCGCACCACTTTTAGCACTATTTTTGATCTCTTGAGTGCTAATTTTGTCAATCATGAGGATGACGTCTAAAGATGAAAACCTCTTCTTGTAGTTTGATTAGCAGTTAGCACCACACACTCTCTCTCGAAAACATCAACGGATCCATAGAAACACATCATCATCAACGAGCAGAGCAGAGCAACACCAGAATATTTGAAGAAAAGTTGAAATAGTCTAAGGTTTACATGCAACAATTCAAAGAAAATAAAATAAGATGAGAATTAGTGAAGTTTATGAAATCAAGACAATACAAGTTGTGAAGAATTGAGTGATAAAGTCCTTCATCCATGGAGTTAGTAGTTTCATTATTTTTGTTGTTATTTTCATTTCATGTTTTTACTTTCAAAAAAAAAAAAAAAAACATCAAAAAAAAAAAAATTGTAGATTATTTTCTTAGTTTAGTTTTGATACCACCATGGTAAAGAAGAAGAATTCAAGAAGAAAAATTCCAAGCAACAAGGAAATTGAAGACAAAAGTTACAAATTGTCAAGTTTCTAAGAAGTTCAAGAAGTTCATCATCAACAGTTGAAGACCGGAGATTGAAGACATTTCTATGGATACTATGAGAGTGGTGTTGATTGCCGATCAGATGTGAAGGTAAGTGAGTACTCTCATCCTTGCTAATGGTTGATTTCCTTTCTTAGAGATCATCAGAAAAAGATTCTTTTTGTCCACAATTCTGTGGAGTCTTCAGAAATTATTTCGGAAGGTTCTCCTTCCCACTATTCAACGTGTGCAGGATTTATCTCTTTATTCCTGTCTGCACA
Organism: Papaver bracteatum; assembly: GCA_023529315.1. Taxonomy (NCBI): domain Eukaryota; kingdom Viridiplantae; phylum Streptophyta; class Magnoliopsida; order Ranunculales; family Papaveraceae; genus Papaver; species Papaver bracteatum. The sequence goes on from JAJJWX010005371.1 coordinate 1,811,540, forward strand.
CATGAGAGATGAAAAAAACGATCTTTTTGAGTGCAATTATCATAAAACCCTATTAATGAGGCATAAGTTGAGGCTTGTGATTACTCTCGAACCCGAATTATTTCATATGGTATGGTTATTTCTCGCTCAACTCTTAAGGATGAGAATGCGTTCTTTGGTAGTTCTAACTTCGTGTTACTAGCATGCAGAAACTCTATGTCCTCATAGCTCCTTGGATGCTTGAGACTCTTTTACGCTCTGAAGTTGGAGAAGGTTTTGTGGGTACATCTTTGGTAGTCCCTCACGAGACTACAACTCGTCCACTAGGGATACCTAGGGGTTTAAAGGCTTAGTGCATACGCTAAATGCATTCGAGAGACCAGCGACAGTGGTATAGTTAGGATTTCTTAATTTCTGTTTCACTTGAGGACAAGTAAATTTCAGGTTTGGGGGTATTTGATGAGTGCCAAATATTGCATATTTATACACCTTTTTATTGGCATTTAACTCATCTTTTGCGCTTTAAAATCATATATTATCCCAAATTCTGTATTTTCTTTGTTTTCAAGAATAAATACTTGTACTAATTAATTCTGTGTTTTTAGGTACTAGATAAATCTTGGATGATTGAGGAGCCAAAATAGCAGAAAATTGGAGACTAGCGACTATGGAAAAGAAGTTGCAACCCGCGTGTGCATCAGCTGCAACCTTTTTACAAGTACATGGGCTAGAGCTATCCAAGATCCGAACCCATACCCGAATCCAAACCCGCCTCCATCCTGAACCGTTAGATTGAATCAAGCAGATGCATCCAACGGCTTCTTCACTCGATGTATCAACATTCGAAGCACCCGCTTCACACCCTAGCCACTTGTCCCTTTCATCCATCGACCAAAAGACAAACTCAGTTCTTCTTCTTCTCCTCTCTTCTTTCTTCTCTGCCATTTTCTTCCACCCGGCCATTTCTGCAGTTCCAACAGCACCAACATCACCTTATTCTCCCGACCATCACCAGCACATCCACCTTCATCATCCCCTAGCTCTATCTATCTCTATCTTAGCTTCTCCCAAAACCCTAGAAACTGAGCTCGAGACAGATGGAGTTATGGTTTCTCAAAACATGCAACTAATGACTTGCAGAAGCGAATTGAAAGAGGGTACAAGCAATTCAGACGATTGGGTTTGTAGGGTACGCATTTAATTTCATTGTTGAAGGTGAGAAGAGAGTTTTTGTATAAATTTCAATATCTACTGTGTGAAAAAGTGGCTGAATTTTTAGGGTTTAACTGTTAGTTAAATTCAGTGTGTTTTTATCATGTTCAGTATGTTCTAAATTCACCTACTAAGATTTAAATGAAGCCTTAATTCTTTGCTGTGGTATTCATACTTGGTTTGTGTTATTCTTGAATGCTTAATCTGTTAAGATAGTTTCAATTTCAGTATTTCAATGCTTTGCTCTCACAATGAATGCCATGTATCCATTATAGTTAGGATAAAACTGTGTTGAGTATACTTCAGCTCATGCTTTAGAGATTATTGTCCATTCCTTGACTAGTTGTGCTTAATTAGACAATTAGTACTCTGAGTTGATACTTTAGCTGATAAATGGACTATCTACTGGTGAAACTCCTTAGGTAAGTGGTAGAATTGACACATCTTCCTTATCTGTTACAAGGACAAGAACACTCAAACTAGTTGAATACATAACAAGAATTAGTGGTGGATTTGATAATCCTAGCGCCTTTACTCTCATTGCTATTCTCCTTGTTATTGCATCTTTATTTTACTGTCATAATCTTCATCAACATCTTGTCGTATCAACACAACTCAATGAAACTCCTTTGTGTTACTTATGCTTTGAATCAGCTTAGTTAAACCAAAGAATCAACCTAGCACTCTCTAAGTCTCTATGGATCGACATGTGCTTGCACTTTATACAAACTGTCACTGTGCACTTGCAGTATCATTGTAGGTAACTTTATAAGCATACCAAACGACATGTGCAATTCAACACATCAAGGCGTATGTGAGATGTATGCTACAGTAGGAAAACCATGGTGCTGGTGCAAGTATTTTGCATCCAGTTTAACAGGGGAGGCGCTGAAATGGTTTGAAGGTTTACCCAAGAATACGATAACATCTTTCAACCATTTGCAGACTACATTCATAGGGGCATACATAAGTAACAACTCTTCGCGACCCGGCATTGAAGATGTATTTGGGTTAAAGCAGAGAATTGGTGAAAGTTTGAAGCATCTAACCATAAGATGAAAAACAATGTGTAGTGAAATGGATGGGCGTGTGGATGGGAAATATCTCATTTTATCATTCATTAACGCAATGTTCGCAACCAATCTACTGTACATTCAAATTTTCAGAATTAAGAATACAATCACAATGACTGAGTTTTGGGAACTGCAGGAGGAGTATATTGCCCTTGGATGGTTATTCGGGCTACAATCAGATTGTTATTGCACTAGAAGATCAAGAGAAGACTACTTTCACTTGTCCTTTTGGTACGTTTGCCTATAGACGAATGTCGTTTTCTCTTTGCAATGCACCTGTAGATTTTCAAATGTGTATGGTCAGTATATTTTCTGACTATGTGGAGCGCATAATTGAGGTATTTATGGATGATTTTAGTGTTTATGGTGATTCATTTGATAATTGTTTAAAAAATCTTGAACTTGTGCTTAAAAGATGCATAGACACTAACCTTGTTCTAAATTGGGAGAAATGTCTCTTTATGGTAAACCATGGCATAGTGCTTGGTCACATTGTGTCCTCTTGAGGGCTTGAAGTTGACAAAGCAAAGATTGACTTAATAAGAAACTTACAATACCCCACTTCGGTTAGGGAAATTCGCTCGTTTCTTGGTCATGCAGGTTTTTACAGGCGGTTTATCAAGGATTTCTCCAAAATCTCAATGCCGATGTGCAAATTATTGCAAAAGGAGGTTATTTTTTACTTCAACAAGGAGTGCAAGGATGCCTTTGATAGATTAAAAGAATTGTTGACGACTGCACCAATTATCAAGTGACCGAATTGGAGTTTTCCATTTGAATTGATGTGTGATGCGAGTGACTATGCAGTTGAAGCCGTTTTCGGTCAAAGAGTAGACAAGTTGTCTCATGTGATTTATTATGCATCTAAGACCCTAAACGATGCTCAAATCAACTATTCTACCACCGAGAAAGAATTTCTGGCTATAGTGTTTGCACTAGAAAAATTTAGATCCTATTTGGTGGGTTCAAAAGTGGTTGTGTATTCTGATCACGCCGCACTTAGGTACCTATTAAAGAAGAAAGAAGCTAAGCCAAGGCTTATACGGTGGATTCTACTATTGCAAGAATTTGATTATGAAATAAAGGATAAAAGAGGTGTTGAAAATACTGTTACAGATCATCTTAGTAGACTTGTTGTTTTCGAAGATGAACTTCCTTTACAAGATTGTTTTCCAGACGAACAACTTTTCTCAATTGAAGATTCAACACCTTTGCACGCGGATATAGTGAACTACTTGGTTACAAGACAAGTACCTAGTACAATGTCTAATTTTCAAAAGCTTAAGCTTAAGAAAATAGCCAAGCAGCATGTGTGGGATGAGCCCTACTTGTGGAAATATGGTTCTGATAAAATCATTTTATTCTTACTTTTTGTCATACATATGCATGTGGTGGTTACTTCGGTTCTAAACGTACCGCTTTCAAAGTACTTGAAAGTGGTTTTTATTGGCCTACCCTATTTGAGGATGCATATATTTTTTGCAAATCTTGTGATAGATGTCAAAGAACTGGCAATCTAAGTGCTCGAAATCAAATGCCACTCGATCCTATTCTCACTGTAGAGATTTTTGATGTGTGGGGCATAGATTTTATGGGTCCTTTTGTCAATTCTTATAGAAAATTTTATATACTTCTTGTTGTGGATTATGTTTCGAAATGGGTGGAAGCTAAAGTATAGCGGACCAGAGAATTTCACTCCGAACGGGTCGGGTTACGATCCACTTGGAAAGCTCCGACTCTCTGATTCGCCATTCAGAAATCGCACTTTCAACAATTTCGAATCAATTCGAAATTTAATTTACCCTGCAAAATGTTTATTCAATTACCCCAAACTGCATTATAAACAAACATACATGCTTTGATACTTCAAGGGTCATAAAATCCCACAAATAATTTCCATCTTTACGAGGAAAAAATATTTCTCACACACTAGCCAATTCTTAATGGTGAGGAATAGCCAATTGTCAATTCTAATCACTTATATGGCCAATTACCAATTCTACCGATATGTAGGGCTGCACATGGTTCGGTTTTTATCGGTTTTTGGCAAAACCTAAACCGAAACCAAAGTACTCGGTTTTCCAATAATAAAAACCAATGAAACCATATAGCCTATTCGGTTTTGTTGGTTTCAGTTTCTACTCGGTTTTGTTAAAAACCAAACGGTTTTTGGTTAACCGAATGATTTATAAACAAACTTCTACTCGATCTCTTCTACTCCAACTTCAATATGATGGTGAGGTTTGTTACAATCCTATGTAAAACAAAGTAGAGGATGAAGTAAAACAAAGAGAATAAGAAGGTGATGGTGATCCTGGTGGTGGTAGTTTTAGGATCGAGTGAAGTATGGTGGTAGTTCTTTCACTTTAGGGAAGAACAGAACAAGAGAGACGGAGTTTTGAGAAACATAGGGAAGAGAAGACTCGAGTGATGTATTACAGTATTAGGGTAAAATATCTAACATCCTGTGGCTAATATCATTTCGATCCTATGGCTAGGAACAGTCGGTTAACCATATGGTTTTCGGTTCGGTTTTTCTAAGAAACCTAAACAATTACCGATAGTGTCGGTTTTCTGGGACTAACAACCCATAAATGAACCATTAGAGTATGGTTTTGGTTCGGTTTAAATTCTTCGGTTTCGGTTTTGTGCAGACCTACCGATATGTATGGACAGCTGCAAAAAATTCATATGACCAGTTGCCAACTCCAAAAATTCATATGGCCAGTTGCCAACTCCAAAAATGCATATGGCCAGTTGCCGACTCTAACAATTTATACAGCCAGTTGCCAAAATGAACCCGGGGCAGTCGCCCAAAATAACAGACGGCCAGTTGCCAAAATTAATACGGGCCAGTTGCCCAAAATTAACACGGGCCAGTTGCCCATGATATATACTTGCCAAGGTTGCAATCATCTCTGAATAGATGGTGTGAACTGTAAAGCAGTAACCAACTCTTTTCTGATGATATGAACAACCCCACAGAGTTGTGCTAAACCGCATAGCGGCTGCCTACGTACCCTCTCTGTTGCTCGAAGGGATCAAGCACGACCGTAGTTCGTCACTAGATAGTATGAACTACCGATAATGGTAGTAACTATATCTTACCAGCAGATGATATGAATTATCCAGTTTAGATAACAAACTTGTATTTTCTAAAGGTTCGTGTAAACGTACAAAGCAAAAATAAATTTATTAAGATGCCAAAGACGGATGTCAGTAAAAAACTCAAGTTCTGTTCATTTGAAGCACCATAATACTACTAAGCTCATGCACTATATTCATTAAATTAGTAATATAAATGCTCAATCTAGGCCAAGACGCAAGTCTTATAAAAATCCAAATCAAAATGCGACAAAAATATATTAAAATATTACTCGCCATCCTTGGTGAAGGAACAAGTCAGCAGGTACTACTAGTGTTGAAATCACAGGATCAAATATTGGAAAATGAGCAGCTAGACTCCTTGTTGCCTTTTGACTTCCCTTTTGTTTTACCATTCAATGGAACCAAATCTATCTTTTCCAAAACAATTAGCAAAATCGCAAGGAGCATTACCTGATATTGATTAAGCATAGAAACATGTTGGCTCGGCACAAAAATATATAGCTCCATTCCTTTCTCAACGGTGCAGCATTAGTACGGAGTGAAAGCATTTCCCCCAACAGGCCAGAAGCAAATATCATGTCTATATACACAAACCACATAATTTAATATTACGACGTACCGGAGTATAAATGAATAGAAAATCCCATGTGAAACAATGCTTCGTCCACCATCAATATACTTGAACCAAGAACGATTCGGCATCCATCAGAATATTGCAAAACAACATAATCTAGCTAATCAGTTAAGTAAAAAAATCAACTTAAGCTAGTATCACCTAAATGCAAATGCAACAGTAAGCCTTGTCCTTATCAAAATTCCATTTAAGTACTGAAACTTATATTTTCCACTTATCAGTTGACATTAACCAACTAACACAATTATGCTAGATGACTAACTGATTCTCTAATATCATTTGCGAATGATTAATTGAAAATGGAGACCCTCCCAATTTCAGGGTACAATATAACCAGCTTCCCAAAAGTAAGTACAAGACCTTAGATATCAGAAGAGTAGGCAGACATAAAAAGAATATAAATACACGACATTGTTAGACCTTGATCCCAGATATTAATCCTATGCAAAATCAACAACAATAATTGAAAAGGGAAACATCTACAATTTTGAGAAGAAGAATGTGGGTCTTCTTGCACATATACATATATATACGTACACCTACTAGCACTCTAAAGCTATGCGAATTGATGACTAGATATAAAACCATATACATATACATTTCAAAATCCTCAAGAGTTATAGCTGTATCTACTCATCCAAGTAAGATCAAATATTTTTATCAAACATTAAAGTAACTACCAAATAGAAATTAAGAAGAATAGCAACAGGTGAATGTGAATTGGGCATTCTTCACCACATTAACTCTTATTTCCTGAGAACTTGCTTGTTATTTTCAACTAAAAGTCTCTAAGACACAACCTGCGACCACCTCGTTCTTTTTAGTACTCAAAAGAAACCAAACTAAACCTCACGCTACAGATCTACATGAATTCGGTGATCTGTAACCGACTACCGGCTGTATTAGGACACAATTCTCAACTGTTCAATATTTCATACAACAGGCACAAATAAATTAACACGCGATGTACCTACTATTAAAACATAAGCAAGATTAGAATGAGTGCATATTCAGACAAAATCTGAAATTGCACATACATCGATCAACCACTAAATTACTTAGTATACAGAATTCTACGGGATACTCTATTACCGTCAGTTTCGAAGTAAAACAGAATTAGTCGAGAGTATGTGTGATGTAAAACTTCAAATGAACTACTCTAGAATAGATTACGAAATGCATAGGGTCATTCCCACATGTTAAAGGCCATACAAGGGAAGATATACTAAAATGCATATATGCTTCACGGCACCAACTAGGAATATACATTTTTTTCCCACTAGGAAACTTCTTATGGTAACTCAAACTCACAAATGAATTAAATTTGACGGGAACAAATTAAGCTAATCCAACAATCACTTTACCTGGCTAGCTGCCAAAAGAAAAGCATGATACTAAGTTTTAACTATACGATCTACAGGGTGTAGAAAAAGCATAATTGTGAAAACCAAACATGCTATCAAGGAATTAATTGAGATAATCCATATGAAGGTCAAAACAAAGGTCAGAAATCAATTTCCCTTTTCAACTTTACCAGTGCCTAGAATCATTTGGATAGAACACAAGTTTGATACACATAAAATTACAAAAGTGATACCGACTACAAGCCAACAGTATATGTGAAACTTGGTTAGAGTCTGTTAGTTTCCTTTCCAAAACAAATAATCAAATCAAGGATTAGGGCATTTAGAACGGCAGGCTATTCTACCCAGGCATTACTAAGATACTGAAAGAAAACAATAAGGGCTTTTACCTCTTTCCGGCTTTTAATCGAACATTTGAGGTGCAGTTTTGCTGTTCACGGAGGATGCGTTTTCCATTATTGATTTAAGCTCTTCTCACAGCTTCTTCCCTGCAAATTCCAATCAAACCAAAAACCCAAGTTTCTTAATGCTAAAAAGACTCCAAAACATTCAAGAATCAGAGACATCCATCCATAAAAGTTAATTGACACAATAATCATTCTTGGATTTTAAATTCACAGGAACCAAAGATTACAGTCAACAACATCTATTTATTGTTGAAATCCCGAGTCTATATACTACTCGAATCCTCTACTGGCCTACACGCTTCATTCCTTCATTGTATCAACTACCAAAACCTGTCTAGATGCTTCAAAATCAACCCTCGAATCCATTGAAAACAACATCTGTTCTCAACTTGGAAACTCAACTTAAGAAAAGGTATGAGACTCCAGAAGAAGAAGAAGGTGAAAAAAAAAAGAACCACCCCCGTCTTTCTCCCTGCCCCTTTTTAATTTCCCTTTCGTTCAAAACAAGGAGTGGAGTAACACATGTACACTTCCAGTGTTCCCGGGAGATACCCAAAATTTAATCACCCAATAAGAGAGAAGGCTATCCACAATATCACTAAGATGGGCAATGCCAAGCTTCAGCTGGATCAAAATTAACACGGATGGAGCAGCCAGAGATCATCCAGGTTTTGCAAGAGCAGGTTTCATATGCAGGGATTCAAACGCCCGAACCCTTTTAGCGCTGGCTCAACCACTGGGAATTACGACTGCATTAATTTCGGAAACCTGAGCGATGCTCTTAGCTACAAGAACAACAACAGAAAGGCTTTGGCCAAAAGTTATATTTGAAACATACTCAGAAAACCTCTTGCGTTTCATCACCTCTTCTACCCCCACCCTGGCGCATAGCAGAAATGATTGAAGAAATAAAAATGAGATTCCATAGGATCCCGCAGGCGGCCATCCAACACAACTACAGAGAAGGAAACCAAGCGGCAGACGGATTGGCTAATCACGCGACAGATGGAAGTCAAACAAGAAACTCATCAACAAAAATATGGGACCAGGCAATCCCATCTTTCATTTCTCGGATCTTATTTTCAGACTCAGTGGGTACCACATACCCACAACAAATTGTAAACTAATTTCGCTTAATAAATTATGCTTCAAAAAAAAAAAATGTACACTTTGCATGGACGACTATTATGGCACCTAGGTTTTAGATTTAGAGGCGGTGAAATGAAAATGAGAACTATTTCTCTTTGACTCTCTTCTCTCTCCTCTCTCTGGGCGATTTTTGCACCGCCACTAAAACCCCGGTGAAGTTACCAGTAAACACCACTATCAACCCAATCTCCACCATAAACTAGTCAGTAACTTCCGCCGACGACGAAAATGATCACCAAAAACCACTAATAATATTTCCAAATGTCTACTGATCCATCCTATTTCCAGATCGAATACCACAAGTAACAAAAATAGTTTTTCCCAGCCACTTCAATTTCAAAGCTCCGGCGAGCTTTATCGAAGATACCAAGTACTGAGACACCAAGACCCCAAGTTTCCGAGCCACCAAGACACCAATATACAAATTTCTAAGATACCAAGACTCAAAGTTTCAGAGACTCTTTTCTGAGATTTTTTTTTTCAATTTTTTTTCTGTTTTACTTCACCTGTCTCAAAAGTTTTGAAGACCCAAAGTTCTGGCCACTAAATTTCTTAGATCTACAGACCCAAAAATTATGAAGGCTTCAAAAATCTCAATCTATCTTTGCTTTATTTAATTTTGATTCCCGTATACTAAAATTGGAATTTTCCCCCTAATTTCTTTTTCTATCTGACCCATTTTAATCCCAGTATCCCTCCATCTTGATTCAATTATTTTATTACTTCATTTAGATCCCCTTTTCTTAAGTAATTTTTATTGTCTTTACTACTTCTGTTTTTTGTCTCTTTACTGAAAGTGCAATTCCCTTTCATCTTTTGTTGCAATTCATACCATCGTTGGAGAAGTTGGAGACCGCCTAATATCTTTGAGAATATTCTTCTGGAAAAGATATTAGTCAAATCACTTTGTCACTTTGTCAATTTTTGCTCCTGGCATTTCATTAGCTGCGGGATAACGAATTGAATCATCTATCTCCTCTAAAGATTTATGTTAACTTAAACTGCTTGATTTTGTTTTTTTTTTTAACTAAGACTATCTGTTTTTAATTTTGATTCTCGTCTCTTTTTATTTAATTTGGTCGTCTCTCTTTATTCCTGTCGATAATCTTACATGCTTCTTCTTGTATTTCTGCTTAGCAGATCTATGAAGTTCATCAAACTTTGTAAAAGACATTTAAAATCTTTTTCAAGCCTAATCCATACTCGCATGAATACAGGTACCTCAAGCTACAATTGGAAAAAAAGAAAACTGCTGAGTAAACAAGGATTTCAAGGAAATTCACAAAGCCTCCTGCTGACTCTTGCCAGGAAAGATGTCTATTTAGGCACCTCTCAGGTCAGTGAGACATATGAGGTAAATCTTTTACAGGTAAAAGAGTTGGTATCACTTGAAAATGCTCTTAAGTATCGCTCTTCGGAGGAAGAGACTGCCGCTAGATATTCTTTGTCTTTCCACGGATTGTTCTCCAAAACTTACATCTTTTGGAAGTTTCGGTTTCGGAGGCAAAATCCTAAGGAAAATCTTAACCTTTTCAAAAAGGGCTCTTCAGGCTCAGTTGGGGTCCTTAAAAATAAAAATGTTGATTTGAAAAATCTTGAGGTATTTATCCAACACCATTTCCTAAATTTCAATTCTGTAGTAATTTACAAAATTGCTAAAAACTATAAACTTAATTTGCATATGTTAAATGTCTTTGGAAATTCTGTGTTGCTTGTTTTAGAATACCCTATTTATCTTACTTTTGGCAATTTATTAGTGGCATAGCCTGGAATTGTCAGGGCCTAGGAAATTTGGAGACCATAAACAGCCTCAATGATACCCTGAACAGAGACAATACTGATGTTATGGTCATCGCTGAGACCAAACAAAAAAATGATGAAATGCATAAAATTTTAAGAAAAGTAAATATATGTAACTACTTGCTTGTTCGGTTGTTCCCCCTAGGGGTAATGCTGGTGGTATATGTCTCATTTGGAAAGATAACATGCAAATGAATATCATAGACTACAACCATAATCATATAAATGTAAATATTCATGCTAGCAAAAATAGACCAAGTTGGCTTCTTACTTGTTTCTATGGCAGTCCCTATAGGAAGAATAAAATACATTCCTGGAATATCATTAAACAAATGGCACCAAATATTGACCAACCCTAGATTGTTTTAGGTGATTGTAATGTTGTTTTTCATAGAGAAGAAAAGAAAAGTATATTTCCTTTTAATTAGAGAGAAGCCTTGATTTTCAATATCCTGATAGGTAAATGCGGTCTTATGGATCTTGGTTTCCAAGGGTATACTTTTACGTGGAATAATAGAAGAACAGATAATGATTTCATAGAGCAAAGATTGGATCGTGGCTTAGTTAATTCTAACTGGAACTCATGTTTTCCTAATTCGAGTATAAGACATTTAAGTCTGTTGATTTCCGATCATGTTCCTATATGTTTAAATACCCATAACACTTGGAATGATGGGGCAACCCCCTTTAAGTACTTTGGAGACTGGATTAAGCATGAGCAATGTAAACCCTTACTTCAGGAATGTTGGCGTACCAACATTCAAGGATCCCCTGCTTTTACTTGGACTAAAAAATTATCGAAAGTTAAGTATACTCTCAAAGGTTGGAATAAATCCACTTTTGGTCACATCCAGACAAATATAGAACAAATTAAGAAAAATTGGATCATACTAACAAGAGGGAGAACTATCATAACAAATCTAAAGACCTGTCCGCTCTAACTGCGGAGCTTTCTAGTTGGTATGATATAAAGGAAAAGTTTTGGAAAGATAAAAGTAGAGACCAAAATCTAGCCTTAGGAGATAGAAACACTAGATACTTCCATAGTAAAGCTAAACAACGGTTTAGAAGAAATATAATTGAGACTATTCAGAAAGAAAATGGAGATTGGGTAAATAGTATAACTGAAATTGCCTCTTGTATTACTTCTCACTTTCATAATATTGTAACAACCGTTAACCCTGATATTGATAAGAACATGATAGATCTTATTCCCTCTTGCATATCTAATCTTGACAATGATATGCTTTGCACTACTCCTTATATGGTTGAAATTAGGAAAGTTGTTTTCTCTATGGAACCTGATAAAAGCCCGGGTCCTGATGGATTCCCCCCAAACTTCTTTCAACAAAATTGGGAAACCATTGGACCTGATTTAACCTTAATGATACAAAAATTCTTTGAAACTGGGCATATATCTAAAGAGATGAATGCCTCATTTATCTCTCTTATACCTAAAACTTTGAATCCTACTACTCCTGCTGAATTTAGACCCATAGCTTTGGCTAATACCTCCTACAAAATTATCTCAAAGTTGATGGCAGGAAGAATGAAAACCTTGCTAGACAGAATCATATCTCCATTTCAATCTGCCTTTATTCCAGGAAGACAGATCTCTGATAACATAACAATAGCACATGAGTTAATACATAAAATGAGAAACAAGAAAGGAAAGAAAGGGTTAATGGGACTTAAAATAGACATGTCAAAAGCTTTTGACAGGGTGGAGTGGACGTTTTTAATCCAAATAATGACTAAGTTAAGCTTTAATGAGAAATGGTGCAATTTGATCTCTGAATGCATATCTACCACTACTCTAGCTGTTTTGATTAATGGTTCTCCAACTGATTTTTTCAAACCTACCAGAGGATTGAGGCAAGGAGATCCCATCTCTCCATATTTGTTTCTCTTTTGTATGGAGGCTTTATCTAGAACTATAATGCATGCTGAAACTCTTGGTTACATAAAAGGCATCAAAATAACTAAAACTGCTCCTTCTGTGAGTCACTTACTTTTTGTTGATGACTGTTTAATTTTCTGTGATGCTAATGCTACTGCTAGTCATAATCTTGTTGAGTTGTTTAAAGATTTTGGCACTTCTTCTGGTAAACTGATTAATCTTAGCAAATCTGGTGTTTTCTTCAGTCCTAAAACTAATCCTAATATTGTGAATGAGGTAATAATAATTTTAGGTGTCAATGTTATCCCTTTAAATGATAAATATCTAGGTTCCCCTCTCCACTCATAGATCAAAGATTAAAAGTTTTGAACCTATGGTGGATAAGATGAAAAATCGTCTATTAGGTTGGAAAAACCTTAATTTTGCTGGGAGGTCCGTAATGATTAAAAATGTTACCTTTTCCCTATGTGTTTACCAGATGAATTGATTTAAAATTCCTGTGAAAATTTGCAACACTATTACCAAAATGCAGAGAGATTTTTGGTGGGGTAAATATGAGAAAGGTAAGAACGAAAATGGTAAGAAATGAGTGTTTCTTAAGGGTTGGGAACCTGCTTGTAAGCCTTTAAGTAAAGGTGGTTTAGGTTTTCAGAACATGCAACAGTTTAACCTTGCTATGATAACCAAAACAGGATGGAGACTTCAAGAAAATCCTTCTTCCCTATGTGCCTCCATTCTAAAAGCTAAGTATTATCCGAACTGTGACATTTTGCATATTAACACTAAACCCAAACATAGAGATAGTTGGATATGGAAAGGTATTCTCATAGGTGTTCAACAAATCAATAAAATTTGTTTATGGAAAATTGGTAATGGGGAAAATATTGATATCTGGGATGACTATTGGATACCAGACACAAAGCCTCCTCTAATTAAGCCTGCTTCAGGAGCTGAAAACTTTAATAAGGTTAGTCAACTAATAACTATTATGAGAACTTGGGATCATGCCAAACTGATAATTTTCTTTGATCAAGCTACAATTGATAAAATTGTGAGACTTACAATACCAGCTTCAGTCATGGAAGATGCTCCTCTTTGGAACTTAAACAACACAGGTAAATTCACTGTTAAATCTTTATACGATTCCATTAATTCGATTGGCGATGATTCAAAGGATTGGAATAAAATCTGGAACATGAAAGTAACTCTTTCAGTTAAAACCTTTGTTTGGAAGGCAGCTCAATCCATACTTCCCAATAGTATGAGAGTGGCAACAATACTACCAAATATTAATACTACTTGGACTTTGTGTAATAATGGTGAAGAGACTCTTACTCATCTCTACCTTCAGTGCAACTTTGTATTTCAGGTATGGATGCATCTTAACTTTGATATGCAGTATGTCTCTAATGGTACTTCTACTTTTCATGGTTGGCTCAATAACTGGTTTGATAACCTAGACAAAAATGGATTTGCAATGGATTGGTCTGATTTTTGTAGCATTATAATTTGGCATGTTTGGAAAGTGAGATGCAACCTGGTGTTTAAAAAGACAAAGCAGAACAGTGCTGAAACTGCTAGAACTATAGTAAAATATATTAACGGTTTTATGAATGTGAACAAAATTGACTATGACATTATGCAATCTCTTTATTATAATCCCATGAATGACGAAACATTGGAAATAAACAATACTGAACCTGATAGGTATAAGGTTTTCATGTCTCTAAGGATAAACATTGCTTTGTCAATGTCGAATCTTATCACTAGTTTTGGGATTGGACTAACTCTATGTGATTGTACAGGCACCATAGTCGAAGCAAGGGGATCGAATGCTAACTGTAGTACCAGAGAATAACTAGATATGAAAGGGGCCGAAGCTGCTTTCCAGTGGGCAACACAATGGAGTAGGCACAACATCATTTTTCAAAGCGATTCTGAACCCACTCTCATGCTGCTAATAAGAATGTACGCAAATGCCCATGAAATAAGATACACTATCAGTGACGACTTTGGAAATACGACAAACAATTGTATAAATTTTAAAGTCCAAGCTTTTGCTTTGAAAAATAGGTTTGATATTATTGAGGCAACCCATATATCAACCTTTTGTAATCGATATGCTATTAAAAAGTGTGGTTAGGTGAAAATCTTAGAGTAATCTTAAACAATCTTCAATTCCAATTCTGGAATACGAATGTAACTAATGCTCTTTATCTCCCTCTACACAATGAGGAAGAGGAGATTTTAATCAATGTATGAGGTTTTTCCTCTTTTTTCGAAAAAAAAAGGTTTTAGATTTAGACAAACTCTATAGTTGGAAATCGTGTAACCCAAAATCGTTAAAGGCACGTGACCATTAAATTTTCATTTTTCTTATTTTTAGCACACCCAGTTTATAATTTGATTTCCAACTCTAATGGGTTCAGTTAAACCCGAGAAAAAGGTACGTACTGTCACATAAAGCCACCCCTACTAATGATTCTCAAGTTGTTTGTGAGTTTGTGAAGGAATATATTTTCTCTAGACATGGTACACCAAGAGTGGTTATCAGTGACGGAGGCTCACATTTTCAGAAATCCTTCCATGCTTTACTCAAGAAGTACAACATAACACACAAGGTTGGTACGCCATATCACCCACAAACTAGTGGGCAAGATGAAATCTCAAACCGTGAGATTAAATCCATTCTTAAGAAAACCGTGAACACTTCACGGAAATATTGGAGTTATAGGCTTAATGATGCACTCTGGGCATATAGAACGGTGTACAAAACACCGATTGGTATGTCTCCATATCGGTTGGTCTATGGCAAAGCTTGTCATATTCCGGTTGAACTTGAACATAAGGCTTATTGGGCAATAAAGATGTGCAACATGGATTATGACAATGCGGGGGAACAAAGGAAGTTACAACTCAATGAGCTATAGGAGATACGTAATGATGCTTACGAGAGTTCTCGTATTTACAAGGAGAAGACGAAACTATTCCATGACAAAATGATTTCTCGAAAGAATTTTGTTGTGGGACAAAAAGTTCTTTTATTTAATTCTCGTCTTAGACTATTCCCTGGGAAGCTAAGGTCCAGATGGATTGGACCATTTGTTGTTACTAATGTTTTCTCTTATGGTGCAGTTGAAATTTTTAGTCTTAGAGATGGGATAACGTTAAAAGTAAACGACCATAGACTAAAGCCGTATTATGAAAACATTGCTTATGTGAACATGGATGAAATTGAGCTTCGTGATTTACTCCCTCTGGAGGAGTAGCATAAATGGAATGCCAAGTCGGGCTGAGGACATTAAACTAAGCGCTAAATGGGAGGCAACCCATCGTTTTTGTATCTCTATCTCTTTGTTTTTAATTTTCTTAGTTTTGCATATTATATCTTGCATTCCCATCTTAGATTTTACAAGTCCTATATCTATAATGAAAGTTTTGATGAATTCTCGTCAGAAAATTTTGACTGCGCACTTGTTACGAAAATGGATCTCTAGACTTCATACGAAGTCCGATTTGAGTGGTTGACCCCAAATTTTAAATAGGATGGACATACCTTTATTTTCCAAAGAAAATCTGAATTCGGAGTCTGTTAATTTAGAGTGATAGGCCTGGACATTTAAGTTTCGGAATTTTACAGAACTTTTTCAGATTGCATGTCAGTCAGTCCGGAGGCCATCAACGTCAGACCGTTTGTCGAAAAATTGTTACATTTTGACACCTTATAGAAAAGACGTAGGTGAACAACTTTCATTTAGGATGCTTTTCCTAGTTCCCTACCCATCGGTGTAGTTTTTTAGTTTTTCAGGGCTATATGTCAGAAATCAGAATTTTCGGTTTTGAACATTGAGGACAATGTTGAGTTTAAGTGTGGGGGAGTGGTTAAGCATGTTTGGATTGCATGTATATATATATATTAAAAAATAGGTAATACTCTTTGATTTCTTGCATTCTTGAGACTTCATATTTTGGAGTTAATTATGAGCTATTTGGGATGACACTCTAAACCTTTCAGGTTGAAAAAGTTCTTACAGTTATAGATTGAGTCCCATTTTGTTATTCTACAATCCTAAATTATATACGTTCATAATTGAATGTGAAACTCAGCTATGGTAGTCATTTGAAAGTTTCATCCTCGCAATTAATCATTACAGAATCACTTTATTTTTATTTTTGCAGTTTTATGTTTCTCTAAAGTGATTTGATGGGATCCTGATACTGTTGTGGATGGTGTAGCAAGGTAATCATTGGTTTAGTATTTGAAAGCCCCATAAGATAACTGTCTTACACTCTTAAAGAGTGAGCTTAATAAAATTTAAATATATATATATATATATATATATATAAGGCTCCTCTTCATTTGTCGACACTTGGATAGCAATAAGTGTGAAACATTGTCCCTGTCTCCATCGCCTAAACAAGCGTGGAATGCAGGATCCAAGGAAACTATCACGTATTTGCTGAAAAGGAACATGCTCTTAGAATATCTAATCATGTAGTCAATCAAACAAAAACCATAGCATCACTATATAGCAAGTGAAAAAGACTATTGATGAGGTTCTTGACACTTGGGTGGCAGTATACATGAAACATTGTCCCTGTCTCCGTCGCCTAAACAAGCGTGGAACGCAGAATCCAAGGAAACTATTGCATACTTGTTGAAAAGGAAACATGCGCTTAGAGTATCTAATCATGTGGTCAAGTTAAGCGGGTGCTTCTCTCAACTATGTGCTATAAATACATATCCTTTGACGACGTTCACACAAGTATTGTGGGTAACATCTTTCAATTTAGTCAACATTTGCACACTTCACTTTTCAATTTCCATTTTCTTATATATCCATGTGATTTCAGTATATGAGTTTTGTGATAAACGTTGCAACAAGTACGGTGACTATCTTAGTAGAGTTTTGCAATCAGGTTGAATGTCACACGCAAGTAATTGCTTATGTGTGATGATTGGAATGTACGTGGAATGTTTGCAGCTAAAAAACATATGCAAGCTAATTATTTGGATTTATACTTTGTGTCTATCCTTAGTGGTTCTTCCAAGGCGAGAAATTGGAGTAGGTTTTGTGGGTATACCTCTTGTAAGCCCTCACGAGACTATAACTCGTCCACTAGGGACACCTAGGGGTTTAAAGGCTTATTATACATGCTAAGTGTAACCGTTTTCTCAACGACATGGAGTTGTTGTATTTAGGATTATTTTATCTTAGTTTGCTCGAGGACTAGCAAAGGCTAAGTGTGGGGGAATTTGATTAGTGCATAATTCATATGATTTTAGTTTCCATTCCATACTTGTTTTAGCTATTATTCTTGCATATTTTCGTATTATTACTCTTGTTTTCTCTTATTTGTCTCAATTAGGTGAATCATCCACAAAGGAGATACAAAGTACAGAAAAGATCTAAGAACAGAAGTATTCCAAGTGCCCAAGTCCAAGAGATGTTGAAGAAGTGCGACGAAAAGGAGCAAAACGCTCAAAATAAAGACATAGGCCAAAGATCGAGATTAACTCATTTAAATTAAGGATTTATCATCATCATCTTTAATATAATTTAAAGATAAAAATAATGCAAAAAAATGAGGTCATTCCGAGTTCGGATGAAGAAGTTGTGGCCAAAACAGTTTCTTTTGAATACCGAAGACAGTGAAGTCCGCTAACTAGTTTCGCATACCGGGTTCGTAGACTTAATTCCTAAAATTTCTGCTGGAATTTGAAGTTTGCGGACTGGGTTTGAGAACTTAGCAAATGGGAAACGTGTATAAACTTCTTGGAAGGCTTAAGGGAACGTTTGGGAACGTTATTTCGTTATTTTGGGTCGGGTTCTTGAACCAAACTAAATACGTGAAGGCCAAGAAATGTAAACCTATAAAAAGGTATTATGTTATGTAAAAACATATGATATCATTAGGTCACGAAATTGTTAGGGTTTGGAGAGAAGAAACATCAAACGGAGCGATTATCAATCGTAACGTTTTCTCTTTACCTTTCTCATATGTATATCATGGACGTTTCTATATCCATGAGTAGCTAAACACCTATTGATTGAGGATGAATTCTAAGTTGTAAACAAGATTTGAGTTATTATATTAATCTACTTTGAAGTTCTTCATATGATTATCGTTTGTTTATACTATATGAATATTTATGATTAATTGATAGATTGTTTAGGTGGCCAACTAAATTGATTTGTTGATTCAATCTATTGCTAGTATTGAGTTAGGACGATAAGTAATCGTCGAATAACCTTTACACAAGTAGAAAACACAGGACCTTACAGAGGGATTCTGTTGAGCGATTGTGTGTATAAACAACACTAGAAAGTTGACCTTGAGCAAAGAGTTTAACTACTAGGATTAACCTAATTCACAAATCTTAAAGCGTTCGATTGGATTATACCTTGAGTGAGCTACTACTTGGTGGTTCAGTTGAATAGAATCTGATATTGGAGAGCTTTCGTATCCGTGGTATAAGGAGTTTTCGGGATAGCACTGATCTAGCTGCTATTCTTAGGTTGGTGATAATGTATGATTAACGACGAGTAGGTAATTATAATAACTCATTGACGGTTTATTAACGAAAAAGGATTCCTCGATCATATCTCTCTCTATTGATTACAATTCAACTTTATTTGCTTTGATTATCTATTTTGTTACAATCTAAAACAAAACCCCCCTTTGTGACACTTTGACAACTAAAACTCACTGCTCTTTGTGGGAACAATCCTTAATTCCATTATATTACCAGTTAATTGTGTGGAAATAAGATTATTAATTTGATTGCACTCACGACACGCATCAGCTACAGACACTAGCTTACTACAAACTAACTTTGGTCTAGAATGTAGTTGAACCCTAATCAATATCACACTGATTCAAGGTACAATTGTGCTCCTTACGTCTCTGATCCCAGCAAGATCCTACGCACTTGATTCCCTTAGCTGATCTGACCCACAACTAAGAGTTTCTACGACCCAAAGTCGAAGACTTTAATAAATAAATCTGTATCACACAGAAAAGTCTACGATGATAGATAAATCTGTCTCCCACAGATAAACCTACAAGTTTTGTTCCATCTTTTGATAAAATCAAGGTGAACAAGAACTAATCAATAACCCAGACTTATATTCTCGAAGAATATCCTAGAATATTGATCACCTCACAATAATCTAAATCGTATGGTAGCAAAACTAGATATTGCGGAATCACAAACGATGAGACGAATATGTTCGTGATTTCTTTTTATCTTGCCCTATCGGAGATATAATCTCAAGCCAATTATTCAATTGAACTCATACGATAGAAAACGGAAAGATCAGATCGCTCAACTACAAGAGAAGTAGTTTCGCCTGGCTTCATAATCCCAATGAAGTCTTTAAGTCGTTAACCGATAGGGTATCGAGAATAAACCTACGGTTAAAGGAGAATCTACTCCAGCAAAACCAACTAGTATCACACAGGAGGTGTGGGGATTATTTTTTCCACTTGCTAGACATCTCCTTTATATAGTTTTCAAATCAGGGTTTGAAATCTAAGTTACCTAGGTAACAAAGCATTCAATATTCACCGTTAAATGAAAAACCTGATTTATCCAAGCTAATATCTTTCAACCGTTAGATCGAAACTTAGCTTGTCATACACACAAATAAAATGTATTCCATTTAGGTTTGAGTAACCGTACCTAAATGTGTACATTTGGTCGGTTCATAAATAGTTAACCAAAGGTTAGCCATATGAGCACTTTCATATCAACCATATTCATCTTCTTCACAAGTAGTTCAAATGACTCAAAAGAACTAGTTGAAGAGTTGTTCAATTGCTTAGATCTTTACACATAGACACAATTGAAACAAAATAGGTTTGATTTACTTGCATCAATTCATGAACAATATAGCCACGGTTTGCAAAGATTGCATTCCTTATTGATTTATTGTTTAAGTTCAGGAGCTACCGATTTGAGAAATATAACCAGCTTGGGTACGCGTACGGGTATGCGTACCTTAGCTACCAGATTTGAGTTTACAAACTCAGCAGAAATTTTCGGTTCGAAAACTTCCGTGGGTACACGTACGACTATGCGTACCTAAGGTGCCTGGTTTGACAGTTTGCAAACTTACAAAATCATCAGAAATTTTCGGTTTGAAAACTTCCGCCAGTATGCGTACCCAACCTGTCTCCTTCACCAATACCGCATGCACACATATGCACGCACTTGGTTTCTGGTACATGGATTTATACACTAATGTGCGAACAGACTATATATGCTTATATCCATATATGTTTACGTAATCTCAACTCTACATTTCAATCATTGAAACATTCTTCTATAATGTTATAACAATCGTTATTCATGACTATCGTCATCAAAGCTATTTTCAAGATTGAAACGTCATCATGACTTTCGTCACGGGTAAAGATGGATAGTGGTTAAAGTGAAAGCTCACCAACACATATTTCGAGTAAAATATAGGCGAGTAAACTCGGCTCGAAATAACAAATGTGTATGTATGAA
The DNA here is from genome assembly GCA_023529315.1 of Papaver bracteatum. Classification (NCBI taxonomy): domain Eukaryota; kingdom Viridiplantae; phylum Streptophyta; class Magnoliopsida; order Ranunculales; family Papaveraceae; genus Papaver; species Papaver bracteatum. The sequence goes on from JAJJWX010005371.1 coordinate 1,832,684, forward strand.
AACTATCACACTTATACGACTGTTGTCTCAAGAGTATGAGATAGATAGACTTTTGAGTGCTAGATAAGTTCGAGTCTCCACGTACCTTTGGTCGGATGAAGTTCCACTGGTTCCTTGAGTAGGTCTTCGTCTTCGTAAGATAATCGCCATGGAATCTGGAGATCAACTACACTTAACTATCCTAGACCGAGACTTAGTCATAAGTAAACCAGAAATCAAGACGTATAGTTTTGATCACTAATATTTACAAACATTCTTGAGATAGCAACGCATGCGAGTTCGATCGAGCAATACTCTAACAATCTCCCCCTTTGTCAATTTTAGTGACAAAACTATCAATACATATGGATTACAAAATAGATAAAACTTTGCAGCTTTTCATCCACATGCTTGATCTCCTTGGTGCTTCAACATTACTCGAAAACTTTGCCTTTTCCAAGTACTCCCATGATTCCATAGATGTTCATTTCAGCATCATAGTTGTTGAAGATCTGTAGCCATAACAATGAGAAAACAAAAGCTCTCGATTATTGTTATATAGTGCCATAGTATTATTACACAACATTAAAGTTTTTATATCACAACCTTGAAAAAAATACTATGGTGATATGTATCACTCTCCCTTAGTCAATACTTTCGTCTCAACACGAAAACCGCTCCCCCTTACATAATGATCCAAAAACCATATGTATTTTTAGTGTGAACAACATACTAATTCTCCCCCCTTTTGTCAATAAAATTGGCAAAGGTACGAAAACGGGATCCTAATGAATTTTTCACGGAGATGCTTCTAGACCAAAGAAAAAGAAATATCAGCTTTGTTTAGATGAAATCATAAAGCCTAAGCTAAATGCATTCATCAAGGAGTTTATAAAGATACAAGATAACCCCTAAAAATTCCACAACCACACTCCCCACAAAGATATGGAAATTAAGCGCAAGTTCAAAAGAACTCTCCCCCATTTGATGTCATTCCCGAGAAAACAACAAGAGCGACCTTACTTTTACAAGAAAAGAAGGATTTATTAGGACACCAAAAACCACAAAAATGATTTTGCATCCAAAATTCTCAGTTAAACTAACCACAAGAAAACCCATGATTAATTTAATCGGAATACATAACCAAAATAACCACAACGAATCTATGATTAGTTAATTTGGAAATTCTCACACAAGAAGACTTATGGAGCCACACAGTATATACATAAAATATGGATCAAGAAAGATCAATACTGAGGCATAGACAAGGATTCATTCTATTTTCCATCACTATTTGCACAATGACATACAATAAACATAATCCTCGTAAACAAAAGATTTTAACCTATCTTCCATCAATGAATGACATAATAGCCATAACTTTTGTTTGTCAAAAGTTCATCGATCTTGTATCAATACTTGCATATCGACATATAAAAGAGATAACTTTTGACATCGTATGAGACAATAATAGTTCACGGACGCAAACACACATATCCCATAACATATTGCAGTATATGAAACCATAAAGATTAATACTACAAAATCATCTTCCAAACAATTTTAGAGTTTAAATAAATAAATCTAAAAAAAGATGAAAATATTGGACATAGTTATGTGTAATCACAATAATGGCTATTCCAAACTCTAGTTATTCTTCCTAAAACATAATAATAGAATTCTCATAAGAAGACTTCCTAGACATTAAATTCATCTACCCAAGTCGTGCAATAAGATCTCAAACACAAACAAGTTCCTCATTGGCTTCCTTTAGTTTGATCTTCACAAACTCGAGATTCTTTACCGCAATTGCAAATTGATCACGTACAACCTTAAATTCATGAAGAAGATTTCCAACCAATTGTGATGACATCTGGACTGGTTGCTTGTTTTCATGATCAATTGCTTGATAGAAATTTATAAAAATAGGGTTCTCATAAAACTCAGCATTGTTGATTTCTTCATCCTCAACTTCCTTCTTGCTTCCATCCATAGTTTGCACCATTATCTCAAGAGAGACTTTTGCCGTTACCGAACGTGTATATATATCAACGAGGAACTTCATGATATATATAATTGTACATGTATAAGGTATACATATAAAGAAACCTTAGTGTTACACGTTTAAGGTCGGTAGCGGGCTGGGTATACAAACCCTCAAGGTTATGAAATGAGTTTCAACCCATTTGAGCAATGGTACCTTAATTAAAAAGGTTTTGACAGAAGTAGATTTACAAGAGTCTTTAATTCAAAAGACAACAACTTAACTGTCAATGGAAGAAGTACTGAATGTAAAGCTTTAGAGATACATCAGAGTGAGAGTTTCTCAAGAGTTTTCATTGATCAACTAAGCTTTATTATGATAAGAAAGCTAGAGAAGATTTTACACGAAGGCTTATTTTATTGACTAAACATATACTTACAACAACCATATTTTGCTAATAAGAGATGCTTCTTAAGACATATGTGCATCCTCACGCGGTTAAAGAGAGGATGCATAGTAAAGGTTGGTTAAGTTATAGTCTGATCATATAGCTCATCAACGTTTTCCTTCTTCTTCTCATATGAACCATTAAAAGGATTCTCACGATTAGTTTCAATATATTTTCGCAAGGAGAACAAGACATACCTAGAGATGATGTTTTCCTCAATTTTTTGATTTTCCGCTTTAGACTATTTATGTCGGTCCTTAGATCTGAAGCATGATTGTTAATGTGTATATAATCATAGGTAGAACCTTTGGACACAGTGTGATCCTTGCCAAAAGATGATTTTCTTTTCTTAATTGAATCATCCTTTTTCCTTTGAGTCTTTTCTTCTTTACTGGAACATCAATCGTCTTAGTTGTACATATGACATTCTTTCCTCTACGATTATATAAGAAGTTAGTATCATACATATAACTAAGTGAGGACTTATCACAATACTCTTTCTAATTTGGGGCTATGATGTTCTCAGAACGGAGAGAAACAAGCTTGATTACTTCCTTTGACATCCATATGAGAATGTTATGAAGTTTTTCATTCCTTATTTGGTAACGACATTTTCGTTCAACGTGGCCTTTGTTTCCACAATAATAACAGTTGAAGGTAATGTTTACCGGCTTTCCTATGCCCTTTCTTCGAAGTATGACAATCTTTGTTTATAGAAACATCAACTATAATAGGTGATTTTTCACATTGCAAGTTGTTATTAGCACAAACAAAATTGATCTTCCCAGTATTTGGAGCGTCTATTCTTTTATAGCCCAGACCACATATATCACGATGTTCTTTACATGCTCTTAACATAAAAGATAATTTTGTAGAGCTAGCGTTGAATCTTTTCAGATTCTCTTCAAGTGATTTTACCTTGCTGACATCTGTAGACAGATCATTCTTCAATTGTTTTTCTTTGGAAAGAAAAAGGTATTCTTTGTTATTACAGTATTTATGTTGAGAGTCATGTTAGAGCATTGATAGGTTGAACTCGCATGCGTTGCTATATGTTTGTCAATATTAGTGATCAAAACTATAAAGTATTTGATTTCTAGTTTACTATAGCTAAGGTTTCATACTAGGATAGAAAGTGTAGTTGAGCTTAAGAACTCCATGGAGATCATCATACAAGATGAAGGACTACTCAAGGAACCAGTGGATCTTCATCGACTAAAATGTAAGTGGAGACTTGAACTTATCAATCACTCAAAAGTCTATCTAATTTATCTCTTATCTTGAGACAAAAGTCGTTTTGCTATATAGACTTAGATTATACACATGTGGATATTTCGATCTGAGTATATCTCGCTTATTTATTTCTCGAAATATGTGTTGGTAAAGATTTCGCTATAATCAAGTTCATCTTTACCTAGTGACGAAAGTCATGTCATGTTTCAATCATTTTGGAATTCGCTCTAACAAAAAATAGTTTGTGAATAACAACTATATAACGCCCTCTGAGAATGTTTCAATGACTGAAATGAGAGTTTAGACAATATAATCATTGGAGGATATAAGCATTATTGTGGTAACACATATATGTATAAGTCCTTATTGCTTGAACCGAAGTTTGCAAACTTTCTTGATCAAGTGAAACCGGAGTAGTGCGTGATCTCAGTCCGCGAACTCAGTATACAAACTAAGTCCGCGAACCCAGTCTGCGAACTGGCATAGTTCTCGAACCCGATAATTTCTGCTGGAGTTTGTGAACTCCGTCCGGGAACTTAAGTCCGCGAACTTGAGTAGGTTATGTCTAAAAACGATGTTTGTGAACTTATCTTAATAAACTAAGGAATACTATTATAAACCATGGCTTTATAGTTCATGAATCGATTCGAGTGAATCATATCGTTTTTGCTTCAACTATGTCTTGTGTAGTACACAAATATCTAAGCAATTGAAAAACTCTCTAACTAGTTCATTTGGGTCATTTGGACTAGTTATGGAGAAGAAGAATATGGTTGATATGAAAGTTATCATATGGCTAACCATTTGGTTAACTATTGTTGAACTAATTAATGTTCAAGTTTGGGTACGGTTACGCAAACCTAAAAACGTCAAGTACATGTGTGTATAACAAGCTATGTTTACGATCTAATGGTTGATAAATATTAGCTTGAATCTAATCAGGTTTTCATCTAACGGTGAATATTGAATGCTTTGTTATTAAGCTAACAGTGATTGCAAACCCTGATTTGAAGACTATATAAGGGAGAACTCTATCAACTGGGAAACCTAATCCCCACACATTCTATGTGATACTAGTTTGCTAAGCTAGAGTCGATTCTCCTTTAAGATTTGGTTTTCTTCTGTTAAAAATAGGTTAAATACTTCATTGGGATTGTGAAGCCAGACCGATACTACTTTTCTTGTAGTTGTGTGATTTGATCTTGCTTCTTCTATCGTACGAGTATAATTGGAATAATTGTCTTGAGATTTATATCTCCGAAAGGAAAGATATTAGAGTAGTCACAAACACTTCGTCTCATCGTTTGTGATTCTTCAATAATCTTCTTCGATGCGTCGATAATGTTTATTGTGAGGTGATTGATAAGACTGAGTTGTTCTTCGGAAATATAAGTATGGTTTTATCAAATGGTTCCTGTTCACCTTGATTTATTAAAATACGGAACAAAACTCATAGGTTTATTCGTGGGAGACGAATTTATCTATCCTTGTATACTTTTCTGTGTGATACATATTTGTTTATTAAAGTCTTCGACTTTGGGTCGTAGCAACTCTTGGTTGTGGGTGAGATCAGCTAAGGGAATTAGGTGTGCAGTATCCTGCTGGGATCATATGCGTTGGAGCATAATTTTACCTTGGATCAGTGTGAGATTGGTTGGGGTTCAACTACAATCCAGACCGAAGTTAGCTTGGAGTAGGATAGTGTCTGTAGCATCTTAATACAGTGTATGTTTAATCTGGACCAGGTCCCGGGGTTTTTCTGCATTTGCGGTTTCCTCGTTAACAAAATTCTGGTGTCTGTGTTATTTCTTTTTCGCGTTATATTTTGTTATATAATTGAAATAATACAAGTTGTGCGTTGTTCAATCAATTAGAATATCCGACCTTTTAGGTTATTGATTTAAATTGATTGACACTTGGATATTGGTCTTTGGTACCATCCAAGTTATCTCTCTTTGATAAAAACTCGCATATTTCTATTTGCTTGAGTAAAGATCAAATTGAGAGATAGAGATATAAACTCCTTGAGATATTTTCTATTGATTGAGTCTGACTATCTAGTTGATTCTCTAGAAAGTAACTCGGAGTTGTCCATATAGATTGCTAATCGAAATATTTGGTGTGGTTGTTAGACCCCCGCTTTTTCAAGTCATACTTTGCCTCAGATTCAGTAAGTATTTCTTTCAACATACAAAAACTCATCTGAATTTTTCAAATTCATTAATCTTTGAATGAACTTCTTCATCACGGTATTTAAGGATAGATTGTAAAAGTTTATAACCACTATCATATCCTTTAAAGAGTTTTTTGAGTTTCCTGTTTTCACGATAGAGAGGAAACATATATTCTTCCAGGTAGGCAGTTGATCCTTTCTTTGTTATGATATAGTCAAAGAGTATGATATATTATGAGACTTCTTTATCAATAATTGGTTCCTCATCTGAATCACTTTCATCTGAAAGTTCATCCAGTTGTTCATCTAGGCGATTTTCCCAGTTGACATTGGTTTATGACAGAGGAGAAGATTTGAGAGATTTCTTGGCAGTCTCAGAACTTTGAATTTTATCAAAAGGATCCTGATCTGGTTTTGCGGAATCAGATATATTACTACTTTCCATATAGTCAGATCGCTACAAACACAGACTGATAAGGTCTTTGAACGTGTTTGTCTGCTCTGATACCAATTGAAAAAGCGGGGGTCTAACAACCTCACCCAATATTTCGATAAGCAATCTGTATGGACTAAGTCGAATATACTTTTAAGAGAATCAACTAGACAGTCAGACTCAATCTAAAATAAAAAGTATATCAAGGATTTAATATCTCAATTTGATATATACTCAAGCAAATAAAAATCAGTGAGTCTTTATCAAATACAAGATATATAAACTTGGATGGTACCAAAGACCAATATCCAAGGTTGGATTTAACAATTGATCGGTACAACGCACAACCTGTGATATTTCAATTATATTACAAAATATAATGCGGAATAGAAATAACACAGACACTAGAAAAAAATTTAACGAGGAAAACGCAAATACAGAAAAACCCCGGGACCTAGTCCAGATTGAACACCATACTGTATTAAGCCACTACAGACACTAGCCTACTACAAACTAACTTCGGTCTGGACTGTGGTTGAACCCTAATCAATATCACACTGATTTAAGGTACAATTGCGCTCCTTACATCTCTAATCCTAGCAGGATACTACGCACTTAATTCCCTTAGCTGATCTCACCCACAACCAAGAGTTGCTACGACCCAAAGTCGAAGACTTTAATAAACAAATCTGTATCACACAGAAAAGTCTACGATAATAGATAAATCTATCTCCCACAGATAAACCTACGAGTTTTGTTTCGTATTTTGATAAAATCAAGGTGAATAGGAACTAATCAATATCCCAGACTTATATTCCCGAATAACAGCCTAGAATTATTTATTACCTCACAATAATCTAAATCGTATGGTAGCGAAACTGGATATTGCGGAATCACAAACGATGAGACGAAGATGTTTGTGATTTCTTTTTATCTTCCCCTATCGGAGATATAATTTCAAGATAATTATTTAATTCATACGATAGAAAAAGGCAAGATCAGATCGCTCAACTACAAGAGAAGTAGTTTCTTCTAGCTTCACAATCCAAATGAATTCTTTAAGTTGTTAACCGACAGGGTCTCGAGAAGAAACTTTCGGTTAAAGGAGAATCAACTCTATCAAAACCAACTAGTATCACACAGGAGGTATGGGGATTAGTTTTTCCAGTTGCTAGATGTCTCCTTTATATAGTTTTCAAATCAGGGTTTGCAATCTAAGTCACCTTGGTAACAACGCAATCAATATTCACCGTTATATGAAAAACCTGATTTATCCAAGCTAATATCTTCAACCGTTAGATCGAAACTTAGCTTGTCACACACACACAAATGAAATGTATTTTATTTAGGTTTGAGTAATCATACCTAAATGTGTACATTTGGTTGGTTCACAAATAGTTAACCAAAGGTTAGCCATATGAGGACTTTCGTATCAACCATATTCATCTTCTTCACAACTAGTTCAAATGACTCAAAAGAACTAGTTGAAGAGTTGTTCAATTGCTTAGATATTTATACATAGAGAATTGAAACAAAATCGGTTTAATTCACTCGAATCAATTCATGAACAATATATCCACGGTTTGCAAAGATTGCATTCCTTATTGATTTATCATTTAAGTTCATGAGCTAAGATTGGAGAAATATAACCAAGTTGGGTACGCGTACCTTATCTACCGGATTTTAGTTTACAAACTCAGCAAAAAAAAATCGGTTCGAAAACTTTCGTGGGTACATGTACAGGTATGCATACCTAAGGTGACTAGTTTGACAGTTTGCAAACTTACAAACTCAGCAGAAATTTTCGGTTTGAAAACTTCCGCCAGTACGCGTACGGGTACGCGTACCTGACCTATCTCCTTCACCAATACCGCATGCACAAATATGCACACACTTGGTTTTCGGTACATGGATTTATACACTAATGTGCGAACATACTATATATGCTTATATCCATAGATGGTTACTTAATCTCAACTCTACATTTCAATCATTGAAACATTCTTCTATAATGTTATAACAATCATTATTCCCGACTATCGTCATCAAAGCTATTTTTAAGATTGAAACGTCATCATGACTTTCGTCACAGGTAAAGATGAAAAGTGGTTAAAGTGAAAGCTTACCAACACATATTTTGAGAAAAATATAGGCGAGTAAACTCGGATCTAAATAGCAAATATGTATGTATGAAAACTAGCATAATTATATGACTGTTGTCTCAAGAGTATGAGATAGATAGACTTTTGAGTGCTAGATAAGTTCAAGTCTCCACATACCTTTTTGGTCGGATGAAGTTCCACTGGTTCCTTGAGTAGTTCTTCGTCTTCGTAAGATAATCGCCATGGATTCTGGAGATCAACTATACTTAACTATCCTAGACTGAGACTTAGTTGTAAGTAAACTATAAATCAAGACGTATAGTTTTGATCACTAATATTGACAAACATGCTTGAGATAGAAATGAATGCGTGTTCGACAGAGCAATGCTCTAACAATTATAGAAAAAACTAGAAAAGTGATTTTTCAAGGAATTCGTGGTAATATCTTCTTGATACTCAGTTAGTAATTATTGTAATTTGACTAAGGTGGAATCTACACATCTTTGGCATGAGCATTTTGGTCACATCAATTATCGTCTCTTAACTAAGATCATTAACAAGGAACTTGTTAGAGACGTTTCCAAAATCAATGCAAAGATTGACGGTGTATATGGTGCCTTCCAAAAGGGTAAACAAACGAAAGTTCACCATAAGTCATCTCAAGATATTCTCACTAAGGCTCCACTTGATTTAATTCATATGGATATCTTCAGACCAATTCAACAATCTATTGTTGGAGGAAAGAAGTACGCTTTAGTTATGGTAGATGAGTACACTACATTCACTTGGGTAGCATTCATAGCTCATAAGAATGAAACCCTTGGTGAATTTAAGATTATTATTATAGGATCCATAATGAACAAGTTCGCAAACTAAATAAAATTAGAAGTGACCGTGGCACTGAATTCAAAGACACTAAAGTATTTGAATTCTGTGACAAACTGGGGATTATTCAACAATACTCACCACCCATTACTCCTCAAGCTAATGGAGTTTTTGAAAGAAAAAATAGGAATATTCAGGAAATGGCCAGGGTAATGCTCCATAACAAAAACTTACCTCTAAGATTTTGGGGAGAAGTTGTCTTCACAACATGTTACTTGATCAACCGTGTCTATCTACGGTCTAAAACCCTAAACACTCCATATGAGTTATGGTATGGTAGAAAACCCAACTTAGACTCTCTTAGAGTGTTCAGAAGTAAGTGTTACATCCTAAAAGATCGAGAACAGAGAGGGAAATTTGATACTAAAAGTGATGAAGGTATGTTTTTGGGCCTGCAGAACTGCCTCCAACCGAGACAACTAAAAAAGTCAAAGAAGTTTCGGATTCAGTTGAATTTATACCTACTATTACTGATCCTAATCTTTCTAGTGACGAGGAGAAAAACACTGATCAAACTGTGCCTATTGAACAAGAACGTGTCCCTCCATGACACCTCTGGATTCAAGGAAACCATGATCCCAACAGTATCATTGGAGGAAGAGATTATACTGCAAAGACTAGAGGACAACTTCAAAATTTGTGCAATTTTGGTTGTTATCTTTCATATGTAGAACTAAGAAATATTGATGAAGCTCTTAGCGATCCCTAATGGGTGAATGCAATGCATGAAGATTTAAATCAAATTGAAAGACAAGATGTATGGAAGCTTGTACCTTGCCCTCTAAATGTTAATATTTTTGGTACCAAATGGATATTTAAGAACAAGTCTGATGAGTTTGGCACTATTGTCAAAAATAAAGCAAGACTTTTCGCTCAAGGATACTCACAAATCGAAGGAATCAACTTTGACGAAACCTTCGCTCCTGTGGCACGCCTTGAGTCCATCAGATTGTTATTATATCATGCTTGTTTTCTTAAGGTAAAGCTATTTCAAATGGATATCAAATCCGCGTTTTTAAATGGAACCTTAAAGGAAGAAGTCTATGTATCTCAACCTAATAGATTTGAAAACCCTGACTTCCCAGATCACATCCTTAAACTTAATAAGGCGTTATATGGGTTGAAACAAGCACCTCGTGCCTAGTTCGAAAAATTGACCTCATCTCTTCTTGGGAAAGGTGTTTCGAGAGGATGAGCTGATAAAGCATTGTTTACCAAGTGGAGTGGAAAAGATGTTGTGATTTATCAAGTTTATGTAGATGATATCATCTATGGATCAACATCGGAGAAACTTGCACAAGATTTTCAAGTGTCTCTTGGAAATGAATTTGAAATGAGCAATGTTGGTGAATTAAAATTCTTTTTGGGTTTACAAATTCAACAACACAGGGATGGAATTTACTTATCTCAAGAGAAATACGCTAAGGATCTCATCTCAAGATTTGTCCTTGATAATTCTACCCCTAAACTAACTCCTATGCCTACCACTGGTAAACTCCATCGAGATGATAAAGGTGTAAATGTGGATCAAAAACTTTATCGATCTATCATTTGAAGCCTTATATATCTTACAACTACTCGACCTAATATTTCTTTTAGTGTTGGTTGTTGTGCTAGGTTTCAAGAAAATCCAAAGGAATCTCATCTTGCAGCTGCAAAAAGGATTATACGCTACATTAATCACACTGCAGGGTATGGTCTCTCTTACACTTTTGATACTAACACCGATCTTACTGCCTATTCATATGCAGATTGGGCAGGATGTATGGAAGATATAAAAAGTACATCAGGGGGTTTCTACTATGTAGGACTGAATCTTGTAGCTTAGTATAGCAAGAAACAAAATTTACAATCCCTCTCAACATGTGAAGCAGAATACATCGTTGCAGGCTCATGTTGTACTCAACTTCTATAGATGAAACAAATGCTTTCTTATTATGGAATCAAAACTGGAGTAATGAGAATCTTATACGACAACACTAGTGCAATTCGCATAACATAAAATCCAGTTGAGCACTCAAGGACTAAGCACATTGACATAAGGTATCATTTTATTCAATATCTTTATGAGAATGGTATCATTAATATGGAATTTGTGCCCTCGAAACAATAATTGGCTGATATTCTCACCAAACCATTAGATACTGCTATATTTTAACACTTGCGGCAGTCTATTAGTGTCGTTATGGTTCATTAGTCGTCCATAACTCTTGCCCCTGCTCTTATCTCGATCATTTGGGAAATTGAGTTTAAAACTACTTGAGGTGTAAGATTATTCTCCATATCTATTTCTAGTAGATGTATATTCTAAGTATCTTAATGTTATCTTGAAATCCTTTTTTTCTTGTAAAAGTAAGGTCGCTCTTGTTGTTCTTTCGGGAATGACATCAAATGGGGGAGAGTTCTTTTGAACTTGCGCTTAATTTTAATATCTTTGTGGGGAGTGCGACTGTGGAATATTTTTGGAGTTATCTTGTATCTTTATAAACTCCCTGATGAATGCATTTAGCTTCGGCTTTATGATTGCATCTAAACAAAGTTGATATGTACTTTTGTTTGGTCTTGAAGCGTCTCCGTGAAAATTTCATTAGGATCCCACCTTTGCCAATTTTATTGACAAAAAGGGGAAGAATTAATATGTAGTTCACACTACAAATACATATGGTTTCAGATCATTATGTAGGAATGGTTTTCATGTTGAGATGAAAGTACTGACTAAGGGAGAGTGATACATATCACCATAGTATTGTTGTCAAAGTTGTGATACAATTGAACTTTGATACTGTGTAATAATACTATAACACTGTATAACAATGATCGAGAACTTTTGTTTTCTCATTGTTATGGCTACGGATCTTAAATAACTATGATGCTAAACTGAACATCTATGGAATCATGGGAGTACATGGAAAAGACTAAGTTTTAGAGTAATGTTGAAGCACCAAGGAGATCAAACATGTGGACGCGAATCTACAAAGTATTATCTATTTTGTAATCCATATGTATCGATAGTTTTGTCACTAAAATTGACAAAGGGGGAGATTTTTAGAGCATCGCTCGGTCGAACTCGCAAGCGTTTCTATCTCAAACTTGTTTGTCAAATTTAGTTGTCAAAATTATATGTCTTGATTTCAAGTATACTTATAGCTAAGTCTCTGACTAGGATAGTTAAGTGTAGTTGAGCTCCAGAATCCATGAAGATCATCTTACGAAGACTAAGAACTACTCAAGGAACCAGTGGAACTTCATCCGACTAAAAGGTATGTGGAGACTTGAATTTATCTGTAATTCAAAAGTCTATCTACTCTATCTCCAGCTCTTGAGACAAAAGTCGTATAAGTATGATAGTTTTCATACGTACACATTTGTTATTTCGAGCCGAGTTTACTCGTCTATCTATTTCTCGAAATATATGTTGGTAAGCTTTTGCTTTAACCATTTTTCATCTTTACCCGTGATGAAAGTCATGATGACTTTTTAATCTTGAAAATGGCTTTGATGACGATAGTTGTGAATACCGACTTTTATAACATTATAGAAGAATGTTTCAATGATTGAAATGTAGAGTTGGGATTACCATCTATGGATATAAGCATATATAGTGTGTTCGCACATTAGTGTATAAATCCATGTACCGGAAACCAAGTGTGTGCATATGTATACATACGGTATTGGTAAAGGAGACAGGTTAGGTACGTGTACCCATATGCGTACTGGCGGAACTTTTCCTCCCGGAAAATTCTGCTGAGTTTGGAGTTCACGAACTCATAAACCTGTCACCTTAGGTACGCATACCCATACGCATACTGACAGAACTTTTCTTCTCGATATTTTTTGCTGAGTTTGGAAAATCAAATGTAGTAGCTAAGGTACGCATACCCAAGATGGTTATTTTTCAAATCTGTAGTTCATGAACTTAAAACAATAAATTATAAGGAATGCAATCTTTGTAAACTTTGGCTATATTGTTCATGAATAAATTCAAATGAATCAAACCAATTTTATTTCAATTGTGTCTATGTATAAAGATCTAAGCAATTGAACAACTCTTCAACTAGTTCTTTTGAAGTCATTTGAACTAGTTATGAGAAAGATGAATACGGTTAGTAAGAAAGTGCTCATATGGCTAACCTTTGGTTAACTATTTGTGAACCAACTAATTGTACATTTCATTTGTGTATGACAAGCTAAATTTCGATCTAACGGTTGAAAGATATTAGCTTGGTTGAATCATATTTTTCATCTAACGGTGAATATTGAATGCTTTGTTACTAAGCTAATATTGATTCCAAACCCTGATTTGAAAACTATATAAAGGAGAGCTCTAGAAACTAAAAAAACTAATCGTCATACCTCCTGTGTGATACTAGTTAGTTTAGCTAGAGTCAGTTCTCCTTTAACCTTACGTTTCTTCTCGAGACCTTGTAGGTTAACGACTTAAAGACTTCATTGGGATTGTGAAGCCAGATGAAACTACTTCTCTTGTAGTTGAGCGATCTGATCTTGCCATTTTCTATCGTACAAGTTCAATTAAAAGATTGACTTGAGATTATATCTCTGATAGGGAAAGATAAAAAGAAATCACAAACATCTTTGTCTCATCGTTTGTGATTCCGCAATATCTTGTTTCGCTATTATACGATTAAGATTATTGTGAGGTGATTGATAATTCTAGGCTGTTCTTCGGGAATATAAGTCCGGGTTATCGATTGGTTCCTATTCACCTTGATTACTATCAAAAGACGGAACAAACTCGTAGGTTTATCTGTGGGAGACAGATTTATCTATTATCGTAGACTTTTCCGTGTGATATAGATTTGTTTATTCAAGTCTTCGACTTTGGGTCGTAGCAACTCTTAGTTGTGGGTAAGATCCTCTAAGGGAATCAAGTGCGTAGCATCCTGCTGGGATCATGGACGTAAGGAGCGCAACTGTACCTTGAATCAGTGTGAGATTAATTAGGTTCAACTATAGTCCATACCGAAGTTAGTTTGTAGTAGGCTAATGTCTGCAGCAGCTTAAAATAGTGTGGAGTTTAATATGGACTAGTTCCCTGGGTTTTTCTGCATTTGAGGTTTTCTCATTAATAAAACTTATGGTGTTTGTGTTATTTCTTTTCTTCATTATATTTTGTTATATAATTGAAATATCACAGGTTGTGCATTGTATTGATCAATTGTGAAATCCAACCTTTGGTTGTTGATTAGAAATTGATTGATCCTTGGATATTGGTCTTTGGTACCATCCAAGTTTATATCTCTTGTATTTGACAAAGACTCACAGATTTCTATTTGTTTGTGTATAGATCAAATCGAGAGATAGAGATATTAACTCCTTGATATACTTTTTTATTAAGATTGAGTCTGACTGTCTAGTTGATTCTCTTAAAAGTATATTAGTCCATACATCTCTAATCGAAATATTGGGTGAGGTTGTTAGACCCCCGAATTTTTAATTGGTATCAGAGCAGGAAAAACATGTTCAAGACCTCAAAAGTATGTGTTTGTGGTGATCTGAATAAATGGACAGTAAAGTCTCTATAAACGCTTTATCGGGAATAAAACCACAATCTTATGGAATGTTATAAAAACCTTGTTATTCTCCAAAGGAAGTTGGATGAACAAATCCGGATCAACCGTTATCTTGCTGCAGAAATTGTAAAGCATAAGGATTTGAAGTCTGTCAAAACTTCTTCAGTGATGATGAATAACTTCTTTGATTCTACTCTAAAGGATCATAGTAAGTCAAGTGTTAAACAAAGTATATTCTTTGATAAACTTGATATAATGAAGAACTTCTTAAATAAGATTACTGATGTTGGCTCTTGTATGTTTTGTCAGTCTCACAATCACGCTCAACAGACATGTACACGTTTTCGCAAAATTTTAAAAGATGTGAGCAATCTCCACAAGAAAGCTGAACAACTGTTTACTTATATAAAAAGGTGTACAATACTGTAGATGGGGAAAAACGGTTTGATGGTTTTTATGGAAATTATTAGACGAACGTGTCATCGAGATTCTTCGACCGGGCAAACTGCTGAACCTCACACTGATGCACTGTAAAGGGAGTGCTTAGATTTGATAGATCAATCTGTAGGACTCCGGATAAAACCAAGTCAATGGCCGTTTCAGAGTCAATTCGGTCACAAAGAGGAGGGTTGATCTGTAGGAGGGAAGCTGAGAATTGTGTGTGATCAGATGATCAAATATTGTGGATGTATTGAAGGTTTCTGCAAATTGAAGAACTGCTGAATATGAGTTATGTGAATAAGTTTTAATCGAGTTGTTGACGGATGATGATGATTATTTGTTGTCCTCGATTTGGACTTATTTATATTGCAAAAATGATGAACCACTGATCCCTGTAAGTGTGACGGTTTCTTGAGTGAAAGAGTGGGAAAGTGGAAGAACGTGGTGAAACCAGTTCCAGGTCATGCGGAGACTTAGTTAACCGTCCACCCACTACTTTTATAACTCCTTCAATCGTTGCACGACTTAATCACATTCTCATCGTGGATGAATCCACGTGCCGTAGGCCGCCAGACCAAAACCCTAATTGATATCCCCCCCATTTATGACGTGATTGATGTCTCACGATCGTGGAGTCTGCATGGCAGATGTGTATTTAATTTGTTGACTGATTAGACAACGAGTCTAGGTTTTATTGAATTGAACATTATTGGGAATGCTCAGTGATTCATGGATTTGGACGTGTTAGTCCTTGTGTTGATATTGCTCGTGTATAATTATTGTAAATTCGGGCGTATGAACAAGTTTTGCTTAATTCGACGAATTACTGATAGTTGGATGAGCAATTGAGCAAGTATTGCTCAATTTGACGAATTACTGAATATTGATAGTGGATCAATATTCGAGCAACTGAGCAAGTTTTGCTCAATTTGACGAATTACTGAATATTGATAGTTGGATCAATATTCGAGCAACTGAGCAAGTATTTCTCAATTCGACGAATTATTTATTTATTAGTGATGTGACCCGATAAAATATTAAAAATATTGGTAGATTACCGAATATTAATCCGCGTGTTGCTTGATGGATCAACATAAATTTATTTATTGTTTGAACTTGCTCGGAATAATGATTTGTTGAGCATTTGTTCGAAAACCCTAATTTTTGATCAATTGCTCATTAGTCGGCGAATTGCTAAAAATAGGTCATGAGCGAAGGAGGGACCGACCACATGAGACTATGGACGTCCATGTGATTCCCAATTGCTCGAGTGAGCATGCACCAGGGTTCTGAGTTGGCAAGTTGGTGAAAAAATGACGATTAAATGCCGGTTTCATTATTTATTGAAATACTGTTGGATTGAGCATTAGGTGATAAAACCTAATTATAGAAAAGTGAGGGACCGAACAAGGTGGCATAAGATCGTCCCTTGGTGGTCGTGGGACCGCTGATGGGAGTTTGCACAAACTCCGAGTTGGTTGTGAAGAGTTTGGACCCAATATAAGCGATTGCGCAAATTAGGTCAAAAGTGTGAAAACATGTGGGACCGGATTTGTGCAAGCTCTATGGATGACCTTGGTAGGTCAAGAAGGCATGCACGTGTTACCATGATGTCCATGTTTCCGTACCGAGATTTTCAGTATTTTCTAATGTGCGTTTGAGCAACATTGTGAATTTTCTGAAGAGTTTCATCTTGACTGAAATTCTTGATTTTGTTGGAATGAGCATGTATGCTCAATTGATCAATATTTTATAAGTATTAAAATAAGAGTGTTTCAACATTTAAAATGAGAGGCTAGCCGTTTGTGTGACCATGTTGGCTTTTGGATTTTCATGATTCGAGCAAAATTTGAGAAATTATGACGAAATCATGATTTTGCTCAAACCGATGAGTTCATGAATTGAGGAAAATAATAATTATGAAATACTAGGGATTGCAAGGTGTGGGACCGGCCACAGATTGGGCATGGCCAACCGGCTAGGTTTCCCGATCCCGCACACCTTTTCCTAATTTTATAATATTATTTTTTCATGAATCCATGAAGTTATGGAGAATCCATGAGTTTTTGTTGAAACGGGGGAGTTTCATGAAATTGGGGAAATAATAATTATAAAAGGCTAGGGATTGTAAGGCGTGGGACCGGCCACGGCTTGGTTATGGCCATCCAGCTAGGTTTCCCGATCCCACACACCTTTCCCAATTTTATAATATTATTTTTCATGAATCCATGAAGTTATGGAGAATTCACGAAAATATGGAGAAACCATGAGTTTTGCTCAAACAAGGAAAGTTGTTAGAATGGAGGAGTCTTCATGAGTTCATGAAAATAACAAAATAAGGAAAATAATGGAGGAAGCATGGGACCGGCCCCGGCTAAGGCACGGCCGACCAGTGGGCCCGGCCCATGGGCGCTTCTCCATTATTTTAATCTTATTATTATTTTCTCTTTCCTATTTTAAGCAGGATTCCTCATTTTTCCATATTTTCAAATGATCGTTCGTGCATCATTGTCGAGTACACTTGCATCATTTTATGGGGATTACTCAGTGATAGTTCAGATGCCCGATTATTGAGTATTTATTACTAATTTATGAAATTCAGTAGAGAATAATTCATGAAACTGAGTAATAAAAGTGAGTAGTTATTTATTATCAATCCATAGGACCAGCTGTGGATTCGACCATGGATTCAGAATAATAAAGCGAGTATTACCATTCTGTGGAATCGTGGATTCGACCACAAAATCGGAGTAATAAAGTTGTATTTTACCATTCCATGAGATCAGCCATGGATTTGAACATGAAATCAGAGTAATAAGATTATCTATTACCATTCCATGAGATCAGTCGTGGATTCGATCATGAAATCAGAGTAATTAGATAAAATAGATTGTATTCTAGGAATTTAGCGGTGAATGTCACGGTAGAACTAATCTATTGCAGAAGGGATATTATCCAGCTAAGGCGTCATATCCATTCTGCAAGGTGCATAGTCAGGAGACGACTGATATCCTGTAGGTGTTATTGCTCTCAATCTTACGGAGAACCGCTTGGGTCTATACATAGTGTCTCTACATAGTCAGAAACAGTGAGTGTCACCGTCCTGAATGCGATGTTTCTCTCAATCTTACGGAGAATCGCCCAATCGTTCTTCTATGTAGAGGTGGGTCTCTCTCCTGTAGTCAGGGAACAGTGAGTATCACCGACGTCCTGAAGGCGTTATTGCTCTCAATCTTACGGAGAACCGCCCAATTACGTTATTCTACATAGAGGGCACAATGAAATGCCATGGATCGAACGCTCATGTAGTGGAGGCTTTTCGAAAGACACATTCATCATGGCTTCGTAAAATATGAATCATCACATGCCTGAAGCCATATCAGAAACATGCAGTATCATGATTTTAAGGTTTTGGCCTTTGTTGAAAATCCACCATCAACATTAAGTCCCCTGCTTAGTGAGGGACAGTCATGTTCCGCGATAAGCATTAGATGGTGATTTTCAGTCGACGATATCGGTGGTTGAACTCGGTCGTACAAAGGTATTATGAGAATCCTCAATTTGCTCCAATGGTGTCATGTATGAGCAAATGTTCAGGTAAGGACCCTGATAGTATGATAGAGTGTCATCCCGTGAGCATGGAGAGATGAGGCATTGCAGATTTGGATGATCGGGCATCCTGTTTTAGTCGGTTTCAGGTTTGCGGGCCCGAGCCAAAAAGGGAAATCTATGTTTTATTAGGTTTTGGAAATAAAATTGATATAAAAGGGAAGAAGCCCTAAATTTGTTTTTTAAAGTTCAGTTGTTCAGGAGTTGTTCCAAAATAAAATTACATGTGTGCATGTATGCGTAAGTTTCATAAAAATTTGTTTTAAAAAACATATGCACGTTCCTTCGTTAGTTTAAGAAACCAGTAATAATCCCTAATATGAAAGAGATACATAAATCCTTGAATAGACATGATTTAGTTACAGTAGATAAAATTTTGTTTATGAGGCTTCATGAAAATCAAAATTTTATCTTTTAAATATGTGAGATTTCACAAGATGGAATAAACTCTCGTTTCAAAGTTGGATGCTCGAATGAGAGAAAAAAGTTTTTTTTTTAAAAGACATGTGTCCGTTAGTAATAATTTTTTTGTCTATGAGCTTTCATGAAAACAAAATTTAAATACATGAATATGCGGATTTTCACAAAATTGAAAGACTCTCGGATGCTCGCGAGAGGGAGCAAAATATATACATATATTTTCAAATTTGCATGAGTTTCACGTTGAAATATATATTTTTGTAACATCAATGTTTTGATTTTGAACAACTGTTGAGAGTAGAAAATTATTCATGGTGAAATAATGTCTGTATGTGAGTTTTCACAATTGTAGAATGGACGTCTGTCCAATTTTTGAAAAATCAGTGAATGTTCACACAGTAAAAATTTATGTGAAATAAAATTTTGATTTTCAGCAATTGCTAGAAGTAGACACAGTTTTTGATAAAATATTGTTTGTACGGATTTTGTGATCTTATAGTGTATGCACAAAAACTAATGAGTGTTCACCCAGTGGAGTTGATCTCAGGGTTAAAATTATGTGAATTGTTCACGATTTTGTGAAAGATTTTGCAAAATCATATTTTGATTTTAAACAATTGTTATAAGAAAACAATAATGTCATCATGAATTTCGTGATTTCATAGTGTATGCACACACGGTAGAAAATCAGTGAATGTTCACATGAAGGGTTATGTGAATTATTCATAATTTCGTGAAAAGTCAGTATCGACTCTTGAATGATGGATTTTGCTCGTCTTTGAAGGAGCAAGCAAGATTTTCAAGATTTTACGTTATTATCATTAAGTTCGTGAAACCGTAAATAGGTAAGAGTTGAGAGTTACCATTTTTGTAGACGCTGATGTGAGCACACTAATTATTTTTGTTGTGCTTTAATTCCACTGCTTTGATGAAATATGCATCTACGGATGATATATTGAAGTAGGAATGTTGTATGGACGTCACAACAACTTTGCAAGAATGACTGGTTCCCATAATGATACTTCCAAATATGATATCTATAGATGCAGCTTCAATAAATGGTGCTTCTGGGACCTCTGAGTGATGGTGAGAGATCCTTCACACTGAGTTGTACTCCTTATTACTTAGTATCATTAATGCACATGATGTCTCTGATGGAGGAATATAACATCGAGAGCAGCTCGACAAATGGGTCTTTTTTCGATTGATGTGATTACCCGGAAATAACAGTAAGTCTTCGGAGTGGAGAATGCAGAAATAAGGATCATAGAATAATATCGAACACTGTAAAGTCCCCGACTGTATCTTTGGTGAGTTATTAGCTGATAGGTGTCTAAAACACCTTAATGTTTATCTATTATTTATGCTTTCTCTGCTAGTTTTCTTGTAAAATATGTATCTTATGTTTGTTTTTGAGTATTTAGGTACTTTGGAGTCATTTGGAACAAAAGAAGAGGAAACAATGCAAAAGTGTTGGAGGCAGATCATTTCTCATTATTTTCTTTTATTTCTTCATCTCTATCTAAAAAATATGTTAGCTTTAGTGATGCAAATTATGTCTGAAAACCATGGCGGCTTTAATGATGTCAAGACATTAAAGAGAGTAAGTGGATCTAAGGAGTAAGAGACGACTGTTGCTGGGTGAAAGTATTTATTTGGAGCATGAAGGATGAAAGCGTCATTTCATACACCAGCAATATTGGAAACCAAGTCAACGCTAAGGGGCAAGTCTTTTGGAGGAGCACTATAGACAGTCCAGCCAAGGTTAAAGGGGGCTCCTAGCTGGGTGGATCTTCTACAGTTGGGTGCATAAATCCACCCAATCATTCCTACAACCCTAAATTCGAGAGATTTTGTCTCTCATTCAATCCATCTCATTTTACACCTGAAACTAAGAAAAGAGGAGCAGTGGCTATGTCGTTGGATCCGAGAGATTTAGAGAGAAACAGGCAGAAAATTAAGAGATGATTCTGCTGGAAGAGGTGGTGATTCAGAAATGGGTTTTGCTGGAATCAAACGCAGGGAAGAGGAATTGGTTGTGGTTTAATCAAGGTTAAACTGGGAGAAGAAGAACTTGAATCAGTTGGTGGTGTTATGATTACGGAAATGGGTTTTCTGAGACGATGGAAGAGAAATTGATGCTAGGGTTTGCCTTGGTGAAGGATTGAACCAAGAATGATGCTGGTTGTTACTGTCAAAATTGGGTGTTGGATCGGTGAATTGAGAAACAAGATTGAGTAGATAACGGCAGTGATGAATTAATGAAATGGGCAAACTAGAGTTTAATTTGAGATGGGTTCTGGAGTGGCAAGATGCTTTTGTTGGTGCAGATTCAGATGAGAAAATAATGAGAAGAAGATGATTGTGCTGCTGATTGATTCTGCTGGGAACTGAGAATGAATTAGATGTATGTTAGGATGGGTTCATAGTAGATTTGAAGGATATGTGCTGTTGGAGTTGGCCTAGTTCTGATATGAGTTAGAATGGGTGGCTTACTGCTACAGAATGAAGTGTGTAGCTACAGGGAGAAGACAAATGATGTTGAAATGGACTGGTGGTACTGTTGGCAGTTTAAACTCAAGATGGCTAAAGTGTTGAGAAGATATTGAATGAGATAGCAGGTGCAGCTGAAACGAAGTACATGGTATGGTGTTATGGGTGATATGAATTGCAATCGATGGAGTTTGTGTGTTGATCCAAGAAGTATGGTGTTGGTTCAGATGGTTGAGCCAAGGAGCAGTTGCAGTAGAGAAGCTACAGAAAGAGATATTGGTACTGATGGTGATGCATTCAAATGTGTAGCGGTACTGAGATGGTGAGCTTCAGATGAAGAAATTGGTAACAAAGGTATGGCTGTAAAATGGCATTGCAGGTTGGTTGTGGCAGTAACTCGATGGTGTTGCAGCTGGTGAAGCATGAGAGCTGTTAGAATTACAAATAGAGGTGAAACAATGGTGGTGGTGTTGTCTCAGAAGTGGAAGTGATAATCAAGATGGTTTAGAACAGTTTGAAGGAGTTATGAATGTTGAATGAGTGGAATCATTACAGGGATGGAGTGTTGTTGTTACAACAAATGGTATGCTAGGTGTGGTACTGCAGCGAACACATAAGTGGCAGCGAAGGCATCGGTGGTGACTTGAGATGGGTACGCTGTGAACTGAGATAGGAGTGTTTCTGTGGTGCAGTTACGCTAGGAATGAATACTGTTGCTGTTATTGTGCAGGATCCACAGATGGAAGAAATGTTGGCCTGACTATGTGGATTTTGGGAATGCGTTGCAAGTTGGATTATGGAGCTGTGGAGATTGCACTGAACAAGAAGCTACATAGAGGTATGCTTAGGATATTGCAATTACAGGTGGTATGGTTCAGAGTCTGCATTTGATACTAAGGAGAAGCTGTGTTGCTCTGTCCATGAAGCTGAGGTGGAATTGGTGGTGTGATATGGAGAGTCTACAATGGACTGTTGCTGCAATGGTATGTGTGAGTCAATGCACAGGTTCACAGCAGCTCAGAATTGCTTGAACTTGTTGTGGTTTTGATCAAGATTTTGGTGAAACAAACTAAATTCAGTGCTAGTTCAGTTTGAGGAAAGAGACGGTGCAAGGTTACAAGATGATAAGGGTTTTTTGAAGTAGATTGTTGCTGGGTTTGAACTGGGAACCTATTGACATCAGTATGGCTCGAGTTTGTGAAGTTTTAGCTAAGTTTTGTCAGGCAAAAGAGCTGGAGTTTATTGGTTCAAGGAACTATTTTGAGCTCAGTTTTGAACCTGAGTTGCAGCTGCGAGGAATGTAGCGCCATCTTAGCTGGAATGTAGATGTGACGCACCATAATCGTTCAACACTGGGAATGGTCTGGTCTTGGCTAAGTCACCCGAGTTAGCCAACTGACTTGTTTCTGAATCACTCGGCCTGACTCGGTTAACACCGTTAATGACCGTTAAGACTGACCGTTATATTTAACGGTGACCGGGCGGACTTTGCCGGTCACCTGAGCTCCGTTCCGGTGCCGGATTCCGGTGAACTTCCAGCGATAGTTTTTGGGACATATTTTCTACATGGGTTTCTCTCACATATGGGCTTGGTGGATTTTCATCCAATGGACTTTGGGGAGACTTGACCTACTTTTGGAAGGAGGAAAATCTATAAAAGAAAAGTCTTCTATAACTTTTTAGATATCATGTATTCTACTTGGAGCTAAGGAGAGAACTGAAACTAGGGTTTGCTTTCGTATTTAATTTTTATCTTCTTTATTTGATTATTGATTATGATGAACTCCATAGCTATGAGTAGCTAAATATTATATTATTGGTTAAGGATGTAGTCCTATTTCTAAAACTTGTGCTTGATTAATGCATTAGTTTTCTCTCTTGATTATCGTTCAAATCTCTACTGCTTTTAATAATCACATGATTGATGTATTGTGATAGGATTTAGATGTTTGGTTAGTTAAGTGGCCAATTAATTGAACTTGCATCTTGTCCATAGCTATTTTATGGGTTTTCATCGAGCGATAACCCAAATACAAGTAGCATGATATGATTATAGTTTGTAGTGATACACTCTTATAATCATATGTAGAGTTTGACCATTGTCCGAATTGTCATGCGCAATGTATGAAAATTGCATTTATTAGCCTATTTCCCTAAACTAATGCTCCTAGGAATTGAACTTAATTAGCACAAGGTGTTAGGTTATTCTTTAGGTAGAATTCACATATGCAGCTCTAATGTGTGTGTTGGTGAACTTAGGAAATTATTAGATTATCTTGCTCTCTTGATATTCTAGTCTTTTGATAATAAAAGAGATTAAATTGTAATTATAATCATATATGCAAGCACATGCTTAAGATTGAAGATGAATTCCTTGACCAATATCTTTCTCTCATTGATTATTTCCAACTATTTACTTTGCTTTTATTTTACTTTTATTTACAAAAATCAGAAATCCCCCCCTTTTGGTTACTAAGAAACTAGAATTTGATAACAACAATCGCCTCTCTGTGGATACGAACTCTTCCTTACTTTATACTTCATTTATATTTTGTTGAGTAAGAAAGTGAAATTATTTTTGCTCGGCTGACAACCGATCAAATTTTGGCGCTGTTGCCGGGGAGGCATTCGGCTTGTTATTAAGTTTTTAATTTCTTTTTATTATTTTTCAGCGTGCATATTTGTGTTTCGTTTCTTGTCTTGTTTCTCACTTGTTTGCGAGAATTGTTTTCAGGTACCTAATCCATGGCTTCTAAAGATTGGAATTATCCAAGGTGCGGGATAGCTACTCGAAAAGGCACAATACTCCAACCAAGGCAAGACACAACGGAAGAACACGACTTGGAAGTAGAACACGATACTTTCCAGCAAGTAGAAGAAGAAGTTGTAGAACAAGAGGTTCCGGTTGAACAAGAACCACCTTTTGAAGAAGAAGAAGAAACAATGGGTGATGCAAATCGTATACTCAAGGACTTGGCTTCTCACAAGCTGGATACACAACAGGGTTGTATTCAAACAAACTCTACTTTTGAGATCAAGCCGGGGTTGCTTAGGGAATTTCCAAAGTTCCATGGCATGATGAATGAAGACCCAAATGAGCATCTTATGGACTTCCACACCATGGTTACGGCCATGCTTACAGCTGATATAGAAGCGGATGGTGCAATGTTGAAAGTTTTTCGATTCTCTTTGGCGGATAGTGCTAAGGATTGGTTATACCATTTGCCTTCCGGAAGTGTCACAACATGGAATGGGCTGAAAAAACTCTTTCTAGAGAGATATTTTCTTGCATCAAAGGCTACTCAAATTCGCAAGGAGATTTGCGGAATGAAGCAAAATGTGGGAGAATCCTTATATGATTGTTGGGAACGATACAAGAGATTGTTGGCAAGCTGTCCTCATCACCAATTCAGTGACGCGATGATTATCCAATACTTCTATGAAGGACTCCAATCAAGTGATAGGAATCTTATTGATGCCGCGGGTGGTGGTGCACTAGTGATCAAGATGGTGGCACAAGCTAGAGAGTTGATTGAGAACATAGCAGCAATCTCCCAACAATTTTTGAGTCGTGGTTCGGATTTGCTTCTTAGGAGAGTGAATGAAGTAAGCGAGGTCGAGGAACTTCGTCAACAAATGGGTAACATGACAGCCATGATGCAATAAGTTGCATCCGCGGTGATACCAAATTCTCATCAAGGATATGAAGAAGCCAATGAGCAAGCTAATGTGATCTTTCCAAATCATCAAAGATTCCAACACTTACAATCCGGGATGGAGAGATCACCCAAATTTTAGCTACGCGAACAAGCAAGGAGCGGTTCAACAATCCAACATCAATAATTCGAGTGGATTTCAACCTCAACAACAACAATTCCAGCCGCAACAACAATTTCAACAACAACATCAACCTCAAAATCAGGGGTCAAGTATGGAAGAGTTGATGAAATCTTTTATGCAAAGAACGGAGAGCACGGTTAAGGAGTTGCAAACCAAAGTGGGTTCCATGGCTACTGAGTTGAGCCAAGTGAAGGCAACAATTGGTGGGAAACTCCCTTCTCAACCTATCAACCTAAAGGAGGGTGTCAATGCTATTACGTTGAGAAGTGGTACACAACTTGTGCAACCCGAAGTTCATGATTCAGGCAAGGTGGAAACACCAAAGGAACCTGTTTTGGAGGAGAAGAATGAGGATTCTCCCCAAACTTCTGAGGTACCTATTCCTAACTCTAAAACTCCGGTTCTACTTATGTTCCTCCTTTACCTTTCCCTCGCAGATTTGCAAATTCCAAGAAGGAGGTACTGGAAAAGGATATTTTAGACATTCTCAAGAAGATCCATGTGAACATACCACTCATAGATGCAATCAAGCAAGTTCCAAAATATGAAAATGTGTTTAAGGATTTGTGTACCAATAAGCAAAGGCTCAAAGGTAATGAATTTCTAAGTGTGGGGGAGAATGCTTCGGAAATCTTACAACACAAACTCCCACTAAAATGCAAGGACCCGGGTAGCTTTGACATTCCCGTCACAATTGGTAATACTACATTTAATAAAGCTATGTTGGATTTAGGTGCATCCGTAAATGTTATTCCTGCATCTATGTATAACTCACTTGATCTTGGTCCTCTTAAAAAGGCTGGAATTGTGTTACAATTAGCTGATCGCTCTAACGTATACCCAATGGGTATTGTTGAGGATGTTCTTGTGCAGGTTAATCAACTAGTATTTCCAGCTGACTTTTGTGTCTTAGAGATGGATGAAGGTTCACCGGACTCGTCTCTTCCATTGCTACTTGGGTGTCCCTTCATGAAAACGGCGAAAACCATTATTGATGTTGACAAGGGAAAGATGACTATGGAGTTTGATGGAGAAATAATACGTTTCAATATTTTCGAGACGATGAGATATCCTAGTGATGTCCACTCTTGTTTCTCCGTTGATGTGATGGACACATTGGCGCAACAAATGTTTGAGTTGAATGGTGCTGATTCTTTGGAAATCATGCTCACTACACATATTGATAATGGTTTGGAGTACGGTGATGAGATTAAGGAAACCATTGGTTCTCTTGACTCATTACCGGAAAAATATGCACTTAAGAATATTTCATATGTTTCTTTACCTTGCAATGATGAAAAACTTTTACCTTCCATTGTTAAATCTCCAAAGTTAGAATTGAAACCTCTTCCAAGTCACTTAAAGTACTTGTACTTGGGTGACAATGAAGAGTTACCTGTGATTATTTCTAACGAGCTTAGTGAATTACAAGAGCAAAAACTTCTAAGGGTGCTAAGGAAGTACAAGACGGCCATATGATGGACAATTACTGATATCAAGGGTATATGCCATGCCGTTTGTATGCAAAATATCAAATTAGAAGACGATGCAAAGCCTACAAGGGAAGCGCAACGTCGTTTGAACCCCCCAATGATGGAAGTTGTGAAAAAGGAGATACTCAAGCTTTTGGAAGTGGGTATTATATACCCCATATCCGATAGCAAGTGGGTAATCCCGGTACAAGTTGTACCAAAGAAATCAGGTGTGACCGTGGTGGAGAATGATAAGAATGAACTTGTCCCAACTCGTGTGCAAACCGGTTGGAGGGTTTGTATAGATTATAGAAAATTGAATGCCACCACTTGGAAGGATCATTTTCCATTACCTTTTATTGATCAAATGCTTGAACGTTTAGCTAGACACTCTTATAATTGCTTTCTTGATGGCTATTCAGGTTATAATCAGATTGTGATAGCGCCGGAGGATCAAGAGAAAACCACTTTCACTTGTCCTTTCGGTACTTTTGCTTATAGAAGGATGCCTTTTGGCTTATGCAATGCTCCATCTACCTTTCAAAGGTGTATGGTAAGTATCTTTTCATAATATGTTGAAAACATAATCGAAGTCTTCATGGACGACTTTAGTGTCTTTGGTGATTCATTTGACCTTTGTTTGAACAATTTGTCACTAATCCTTAAATGATGTGTTGAAACAAACCTTGTGCTAAATTGGGAGAAGTGCCATTTTATGGTAACTCATGGCATAGTTTTAGGCCATATAATATCTTCTAAAGGCTTGGAAGTTGATAAATCTAAGATAGACCTTATTCGTGCTTTAACCCCTCCCACTACGGTGAGGGAGATACGTTCTTTCCTTGGTCATGCATGTTTTTATTGTAGTTTCATCAAGGATTTTTTCAAGATAGCATCACCACTTTGCAACTTATTGCAAAAAGATGTGGTTTTTAACTTTGATGAAAAGTGTATGGCTGCATTCAATCGTTTGAAAGAACTTTTGATTTCAGCCCCTATCATTAAACCACCGGATTGGAGAAAGCCTTTTGATATCATGTATGATGCAAGTGACTATACGGTTGGTGCGGTGCTTGGGCAGCGTGTAGGGAAGATACCTCATGCTATTTATTATTCTTCTAGAACGTTAAATGAGGCTTAAAAAACTACACAACCACTGAAAAATAGTTGTTAGCTATTGTTTTTGCGTTGGAAAAGTTTCTCTCTTATCTAATTGGTACAAAGGTTGTTGTTTTTTCTAATCATGCAGCGCTTAGGTACTTGCTAATGAAGAAAGAAGCGAAACTGAGGCTCACACGATGGATTTTACTCTTGCAAGAGTTTGATATTGAAATCAAAGACAAGAAAGGAATCGAGAACACCGTTGCGGATCACTTAAGCCGTCTTGTTGGGGAAAAGGAAACTATCCCATTGCGTGAAAGTTTCTCGGATGAGCAAATATTCTCAATTGATTTTGGAGAACCATGGTACGCTGATATTGTTAATTACTTAGTGTATAAACAAATCCCAAAGAACTTGTCTCATGCTGAGA
The DNA here is from genome assembly GCA_023529315.1 of Papaver bracteatum. Classification (NCBI taxonomy): domain Eukaryota; kingdom Viridiplantae; phylum Streptophyta; class Magnoliopsida; order Ranunculales; family Papaveraceae; genus Papaver; species Papaver bracteatum. The sequence goes on from JAJJWX010005371.1 coordinate 1,861,258, forward strand.
GGGACAAACTTAAGAAATTAGGAAACCAATACATATGGGATGATCCATATTTATGGAAACATTATAGTGACCAAGTAATACGAAGGTGTGTTCCCGAATCTGAATTTAACTCCATCTTGTCTTTTTGCCACTCTTATGCTTGTGGAGGACACTTTGGGAGAAAGATAACCGCTCTCAAGGTACTAGAATGTGGTTTCTATTGGCAAACTTTGTTTAAGGATGCATATGCATTTCGTAACACATATGATAGGTTCCAAAGAACAGGCACTCTAGGTGCTCGAAATCAAATGCCGCACACTATTATTCAATTTGTTGAGGTTTTTGATGTTCGGGGAATTGATTTTATGGGCCCTTTTGTCAATTCTAGTGGAAATTATTATATCTTGTTTGCTGTTGATTATGTATCGAAATTGGTGGAAGCTAAGGCCACCCCAACTAATGATACTAAAGTTGTTTCAGATTTTGTGCAAGCAAATATATTTGCAAGGTTTGAAATTCCAAAGGCTATAATTAGCGATGGAGGTTCACACTTCAAAAACAGGTTCTTGCAAACCTTGTTAAGGAAGTACAATGTGTCGCATAGGATTGCAACACCTTACCATCCACAAACAAATGGACAAGCCGAGGTTTCCAACCGAGAGGTGAAATCCATTCTAGAGAAGACGGTGAATGCAACAAGGAAAGATTGGAGTTTGAGACTCAATGATGCTTTGTGGGCGTATAGAACCGCATACAAGACACCTTTCACTACAACAAATCCTGGTTTTAGCAACGCTTAATTTTCGGAGGTGCGCAACGTCTATATATGTTGCGCACAAGAATATCCGTTGCACATAATATATATATCCCATTTACTAATATTCCATTTATTTATATTAGTGGTGCAACGTATGTCAACTCTTAGAACCGTTGCACAACCCGTGGTTTTTTTGTAATATTTCTTTTTTTATTTTTTATTATTAATTTTCTGATTTTTTTTCTTAATTTTTTTAAAAGTATTAAAATTGGTTTCCCTCAATTTTTCCCTCTCAAATTTTCACCCAATTCATTCTCCCTCCCAAACTTAAAATTAACAAAACCTTCCCCCCATTTTTACCCTCTAATTTCATCATTTAAGAACATGAAATACACATCTAAAAAAATTTCAGACAACTCTTCCTATTTTTTCTTAATTATTTTGGGAAATAAAACCCCCCATATTTTCAGACAACTTTAATGCCTATCCCAGTTCCCTCTCTTTCTATTTTTTTAATTTCTTCATTTCAGTTTTCCAGATCGATGTTGGGGAAATTTTTTTCTCTTTTCTTCCTCATCATCAGATCTGCTTAGTTTCTAGGTTTACCCTGAAATTCTAGTTTCTATTTTTCATTTCTTCATTTCAGTACTCCGGATCGATATAGGAGAATTTTTTTTCTCTTTTCTTCATCATCATCAGATCTGCTTAGATTCTAGGTTTACTCTGAAATTCTATTTTTCGTTTCAACAAATCAAAACCCATGTTCTAGAAATCTTATAATCGATTCATTACTTTAAATCTTCCAGAACCCTAATTCTAGAAAACCAACTTTTTCTCTGAAATCTAAAACTAAATCATTCAATAGGATTATCACCACAAGTTTGTGGATTTTCATCAGGTATAATCCTTCAACTACTGCTACTGCCTCTTAATTTTATTTTTAGCGAAAACTTTTCAAGTTTTATTTATTTATTTTGACCTAACCCTGTGAATGAGTTAGGGTTTTTTTATTTTATTGTTCTTTATTTTGTAATATATGGTATTAAAGAATTGGGTTTTTTTCTATTTAGTTGAAGTTAAAAAAATTTGGTTGTTTATCTGAAACAGTTAGGGGTTTGTGACAACTACAGTTTTTTTTAGTAGTTGGATTGATTTATGTTTTTTATAAGTCAGAACATGCTATAGCTATCATGTCTATGATTAATGTTATAAGTCTCAAAAGAGGACTGATTTTTATAAGCATGATTCTAAAAATCAATGTTTGAATGAGTGAATCTATAAATATTTGGGTGGAGAAGTGACTGAATCATAATGGTGCATGATACCTTGTTGATTTTCATTGTTTTATTTCTCAAAAAAATTCAGTATTGCTCTTCTCATTGTTTTTCTCGGTATTTTTGTGTGTGTTGTGTACAGGACTGAGTATGATAGAGGTGTAAATACTTTCAGGTTGAGTATGTTATTGAAGCAATTAAGGTAAACAACAAAACTAAGAAGGCCTACTGCGTGTGTGTAGCCTAATTCTTGAAATTTTGAGTATTCTACTGAAATTTTGTAGGCTAATTATGGGTTTTTGTATGTTTGTTTGTAGCTTGGATCAACTGCAACTGGATTAGAGTTTTTCACTTATGTTGTCGAGAAGAATATCACTTGGTATCAGCTCACACTATTAGTATCAATTTTGTTTAATGTGTTGTAGAGTAGAGTTTTTCCTTATGTTTGATGTTTGAGTATGATGAATAGTGTTAACCATTCTTCTAGATTTCAATTTTGTTTAATGTGTTGTAGACTAGGATTCACCGCATAATCTAGTCTTGTGATACCGATTTGGGGTTGCTATATCAAATCTGTTTGCAATTGTATTTTATAATCTAGTTTTGTTAGTGTTGTACAATGTCTGGCAAAAATTGGATATTTGAAGACAGGTTTAGTCATGCATTTAGAACAGGAGTAGATGCATTTATTGCATTTGTATATAAGAATAGACTTAGAGATTCAGTGTACTATCCTTGTCCTTGTCGTGTTTGTCGAAATTCAAAATCTAAGAAATTTGAACAAGTGAGGCATGATTTAAAAGTGAAAGGTAAGCTTGAATCATATGTACTTTGGTCACTGCACGGAGAGCAGTCTACAAGAGCATCGAAAGTAGCTGCTGCAAGTGTAGAGCAGTTGGTTCAAGAAGAAATACCAGTGGAGCCTGTAGAGGAACACGTTGAAGAGGAAAGTAGAGATAATGGGTGTAGGTTAAACAATTTTGTTGATAATGCATTCGGGATTTTTGAATGGGACCATGTAAATGTAGATGATTCTCAACATCCATTTACTCAAGAGCCTAACCTTGGTAAGAAACATGACAAGTACAAACAGTTGGCAGAAGAGAAGATATATCCAACATGTGAGAATGGCGAGACAACACTTTCTGTCATCATCGAACTGCATCATTTAAAGAATACTTTTGGCTGGTCTGGGAATAATGTTACTCAACTGTTGGGATTACTCAAAAAATAGTTTCCAGAAGGAAATACTTTCCCTGCAAAATACCCCGTAATGAAACAGATGTTGCAAGATCTTGGAATGAAGGCTGAAAATATACATGTTTTTGTTAACCATTGTGTGTTGTTCCATAAAGAGCATGAGAATGCGGTAGTGTGTCCGACTTGTGGAGCATCAAGGTACAAAGTCAAACAGGGGAAAGATGGAATATTAAAGGTAACAAAGGAGTCGAGAAAGTATTGAGAAATTTTTCACTACCAGAAAGACTTAAGAAATTTTATACCATACCTTGGATTTCTGAAGATATGACGTGGCATGATCGAGTAGAATCTTCTTATGACTATATGCGCCATCTAGTATACTCCTTGCAGTGGCAGAAAATGAAGACAAGGTTTCCTGATTTCGCAAGTGAAGCGAGAAATGTGTGGCTTGGAATCTCGACAGATGGTTTTAATCCTCGCGGTATCCAATCTACCGGTTACAACTGCTGGCCAGTTATATTGGTTCCTTACAATTTTCCACCATCGCTATGTATGAAGGCAGAGTTTCAGATCTTATCGCTGCTAATACCAGTATCAAAGGCTCCGGGTCAAGATATTTGCGTTTTTCTTCAAGTGTTGATATAGGACTAAACAGAAATTTGGGAGGGTGTTGATGCTTTTGATATGCGTTTAAAAGAGACATTCAAGTTGAGAGCAATTCTTATGTGGGGTATTCATAATTTACCCGCATATGGAAATCTTTCTGGGTGCGTAGTTCATGGTTACAAAGCATATCCTGGTCGTGCAGATGAGACGGAAATTAATTGGTTACCTCACTCCCGCAAGATTGTGTACAGAAATTTCCGAAGATTTCTGAAGACGAATCATCCTTTCAGGCAAGTCTTTTTCCCTCTGCGTTATATTCCATTTCACTGTGCCTACTATTTTGAAATACTTTTCGGTATTAGTGTTTTGAAATTAGATTCATCAAGTTTATGTGTATTTTCATCTTCATAAGTATGAAAACGTATGTGTTTAGACAGTTCTAAGTGTTTATACATGGCATAATACTTTCTGATACTTTTAGTGTTCTCTTTTCAGGTCAGGCAAGTATATGGGACTCAAAACAAAGGAGAAGGGATTTGCGCCATTTCGTTTAACCGGACAAGAAGTAATGGCGCTAACCAATAATGTTCATTATGTTCTTGGTAAGCTTTCCAAAGATGGTAAGAAGAGAAAGAAAGATTTTTATGAAGTTGATTGTGATGAGATTGATTCACCAACTAAAGCGTTTTACAAGAGGTCAAGGCTGCTGGATATACCAACATGGGTTTATAATGAATATCGTCATTGTTTGGATGTAATGCACGTTGAGAAGAATGTAACTGAACATCTTGTAGATGCTTTCCTTGACATAAAAACAAATCCAAAGATAGTGTGTGTGCTAGGAAAGACATGAAGGCTTTGAATATTCAGAGTGGTCAATGGATCACTGAAGATCCTGAAACTGGTAAAGACATCGTACCTGGCGCTCCTTATATTTTGAGCAAGAAGGAGAGAGATGATTTTTTAAAGATATTGAAAGACATGAAGTTTCCGACTGGATTCTCGTCAAATCTTGGAAACAATGTCACTCTTCAACCTCCTGGTCTGCATTGTCTGAAGTCACATGACTTTCATATGATTATGGAATATATGTTTCCGGTGCTTCTTCAACATGCATTCCCGCGCTACCCAGACCTTCAAAGATCTCTTCAACAAATCAGTATGTTCTTAGAATATTGTGCTCGAAAGTTTTGATTAAAAGCGAACTTCAATAAGACAAATACATGGTTGTCGAGGCATTGTGTGTTCTGGAGAAGTATTTTCCGCCTTCATTTTTCGTTATCAGCATCCATTTGGTGGTTCATCTTGTTAACGAAGCTCTAGCTTGCGGACCGGTTAGATTCCGATGGATGTATCCATTCGAGAGGTAATTGCTTTCAATTATTTTGATCACATGTAGTTCCATACTCCGATTTGTTTGTGGTTTAAAAACTTAAGAATTCTGTTGTTACGCAGAGCAATGAAAATTTATAAGAACAGTCCAAGAAACAAGCATTACCCTGAAGGGTCGATCAAAGAAAACCATCTTATATATTTTCATTGTAACTAACAAGTCTTGTAATGTTCCAGTTGGTGAAAGAGCACAAAATGAACTCCAAATTGTGGCGTTATGTAAAAGGGCCTGTTGGAGCAAAGGAATATAAAAAGTACATGGTCAATGGTTATACCTTCTCATCCAAGTCAAATGAGTCAAGTCGCATCTCACATGATAGTGGTGTTTGTATGGAAGCAACTACTGCATATAGGGCAAGTAGTAAAGATAGAAACCTTGTTGATGGTGTGACCAAGTGGTATGGTGTGGTTGAACAAATACTGGAGCTTGACTATACAGAGTTTACAGAGGTAGTATTTTACTGTGATTGGGTGAAGGTCGAGAACAGGAGTCGCGGGTGTAAAATGTATCCGGATTCCAACTTGGTCTTGGTTAATTTGAATAATTTCAGAAGTTCAGATGGTGACTTTGATGAACTTGCCATACTCGAATTTGATGCTCCTCAATTGCTTTATTCGACAGATTTGAAGGAGCCTGAATAGTCTGTTGTAATTCAATCTCCAAGGAAGATAACTAGACTAGCAGATGACTTATTGAAACCTAAATTCGGAGAATTCCAGTCGATATTTCGAGATGAACCACATTTGAGATATTTGCTAGTAACACGCAGTAGTTAAATGTTGATTATGTTGTAATTGAATTTTGGTTATTGGGTCAGAATGTAACTTTTTTTTCTTTAACAGGCATATCACAAACTTTTGTGTTTAAATGTATTTGCGGCGTATGATGATATCATGATATGCTTTCTTCTCTTTGTAGTTTGATTTTTATTTGGTCTGAATATTGCTCCTTACTGTGATTTTACTAATACTTTATATTTCTTTTTGCAGTACAACATGTCCAGCTCTTCAAGAGATGCAACATCATAGCAAAACATGTCCAGCTCTTCAAGAGATGCAACATCACAGCAAAACATGTCCATCTCTTGTAGAGATACAACATCACATCAAAACAAGTCCAGCTTTTCTTCAGTTAAACCGAAGTATTGCATCGAATTTGACGATGGTTTGAAGCCTGTTGGAGAGAGTGCTACCAAATTATCAACTAGAGCAGGAGAGATCATAAGAATTCATATTCCTATCAACTTCACTGACTGGCGGCTCGTGCCTGATAATTTCATAGATGATGTTTGGAAAGCTTTATTGGTATTTCTTTTATTCCTGGAATTGTTGACATTTTTATTTTTACTAATACTGATGTTATTGTAGTTGGTATTTATTAACATAAATTGTATTTCAGGGGGAGTTTGAATTTCTTATAGACCCATATATTTGTCGCCCTATTATAGTACTAGCATTTCCATCATTGTACCGGAGACATGAGAATGACTTGAGGGATATGGTCAGAGGAGTACGTAAGAAAAGATCAAAGAAGAGGCCTGCATTATCTGAGGATGGGTCTGTTGTACCTGAGGAAGGAGCTGAAGTACCGGAACCACAAGAACTCACTCCTGAACTTTGGGAAGCTTGGAGAGATAAATTTCCACTTGGGATTAATCGAAATGTTTGGCATGAGTTTGTTGATCATGAGAAGAAACCTAAGACGATTGCAAATAATTCTGCCAATTCAAAACGTAGAAAAAAAGATATTGTCTGCCATACACTTGGGCGATGCTCATATGCCAACAAGAAATATAAACTAGTAAGTTTATTTAATCTATAACTATTGTTTAGTACAACGATAAAGGTTCTGTGCTAATATGATAAACCATTTATTTGTAGGATGATTCGGATATTCCACAAATACCAAAAGATACTACAGACAAGTGGTTGTTGGGACACCAGCGGAGTGATGGGAGTGTGCATCCTAGTGCGATCGAGCCACATGTAAGTATTATTTGTTTCTTACTCTTAAGTAATGTGCATAACACTTATTTGACTGCTACTATCTCTTAGTTATTGATGCTAACCACCAAGTTTCAATTATCAAATTACAGAATAAAGTATCAGAAGCTAAAGCGAAGCATCAAGAAGCAGGAACAAGTGGTAGTAAAGGCACTATGGTTTCATAAGTACTGGAAGATGTGTTTGGAGCAAACCGAAAAGATGGTGTTCGTGGATACTCATCCAATATGTAGAAGAAGCAGGCTCAGGTGGCAGCGGTTGCGTATTCTGCTCTTCAAACAAAACAGTCCCAGAATGAGGAAAAAATGAACACAATTCAAACTGAAGTTTCTAGTTTGGGTTCCAGAATGGCCGGTGTTGAATGCGCAGTTGGGTCGTTTAATGGTAAAGTCGATGTAAGTGTTCTCATCTTACTTGCCGTGAATTAGTAAATAAGTTTTATGCACATTGAATGATATGTGCTAATTCTAAATTATTCTTGTTCACAGGCGATATTACAGTTACTAAGACATAATAATGGGTCTTCACTGGCAAGTACCACCAACACTCCTAGAACAGTCACTCCTATCCCAGAGAAAGGTTCCACTACTTATCCAGTTGGTGGAAGTCATCATGCTGTGGAAAACGAGGAAATTGTATCTCGTGTGGTTACATCTGGGCAAGTTGAGCTACTGAACAATAGAGGTAAGGTTGTTTCTTTAGGGAGTATAAAGGGCGGTTCTGATGATGAATACGTACATTGTGTTAAGGTGATGCTGAATTAGAGGAAAGTCTATGTCGAGGAAGTGTATGACCAATCAGTTGTTATTTGGGATGCCCCTCAAGGAGACGATTATCACTTCTTAAAACAGCTACCACTACATGCTTTCTTGAGATGGGGCGAGAATAGGCTGCAACCTGCAGTTAGTTCAAGTTTTTAAGATCGGGCGAGAATAACAATGTCTTTAGTAGTTGGTTGTAGTTTTTTCTATTTTTTTGCTGCAAACAGCTACCCCTCAAGGAGACCAATCCTACAGCCTACTTTTTTTTGCTATTTTTTGGTTATAAGAAGATTAGACAGACTATGCATCTGTCTACTCTGTCTTTAGTAGTTGGTTGTAGTTTTATGTGCCTAATGGATTATATATATATATATATACATATTTTGCTTCTTGTTGTTTTTGATGGTCAATCCCTTTTTAACTCCGCCAGTGTGAATGCGTTGCTGGTCCCAAGCCCGGATAAAGGAAGAGGGAAAAGGTTGGTGTATATATTCCTGTTATTTTCTTTCCCTTTTCAGGTGGCAGTTCAACTCCATGCTAACCGGTCGGTGTGAAGCTGTGCTACCAGGTTTGTCACTCTCTTCTTTCAATCTGAAATTTCAATTTTTTCCCCTTAAACTGTAGTTTAGACTCAATCTAATTGTTAGAAGCTTATTTCTATCCATGTGCAGGGTAGTTCTACAAACTAATAATAAGAAATCAAGTGAAGGTATTCTATCGACTAATGCTATTTTATACCTACAGGTAGCTGCTTTTTATTTTCTTCTTGTTCTTTTTTGTGTCCCCAGTTCTTTTCTTCTTGTTCGCATATCGACTAATGCTATTCTATAGAAGATGAACAATACCTCTTCGCTGGTGTGAAGCTCACGGTAGGAGGTCTGGAGCTCTGCAATAATGACAGTGTATGGGAGGTAGCTGTAAGTTGGCTTCCTGTTTTATATTTATCATGCAAATATACAGCTGAATGCTTACATTTCCTTTGGAGTTAATATTCTTGTGATGTACCTATTCAGTTATTTTATAGGCTTGTCATGCTAGAATTCCGAGCCTAGATTTTCAGTGGACCTTGTGTTCTCGTTTTTAGTTATAATAAGAATCATGAACCTATTATCCTAACAGTCTCGATCACTTTTATGTGACCTGGTGTTTCTGTGTTTTATGATTTGATCAAGTGTTGTCATCTGCATGTAGCCGTTCATCGAAGAATTTATCAGTGAAGAGCTTCATCATGTTTGGGTTGCTCTTGCAATATAGCATTCTACCCAGGATTTTTATTCGATTACATTGACTCCACGGGTATAGAAAATTCTACACCAAATTCTTTCACCTGTTCTTTCTTACCCAAAATTGGCCATACATGCTTCACATATGTGGTAACTTCTTTGAGTTCAGAATTGGATTCTAATTCTGTCCTTTACTCCGCATAATTTTGTTTAATGTGTTGTACACTAACAGTGGTTGAACAAATGGACTTTCGATGATATCCAGGTAACCCCTCAACAAAATCATTAAACTCTTTAGATTTAATCTGTTTTAGTGGATTTTTTTTCGTTTGATTGTTTTGAATATGGTTATTTTTTGACAATCTTATATCCATTTTTATTCTCTAGATTTGGCCTTTTCTTATGATTTGTTGTTGATTGTTCTTATTTTTCAGGTTAGTGACATATCACTTGCAGATTACATTGGAGTAAGTGCATCTAGACATGCTACATACGTTCCTCAAACTGCTGGGAGATATTCTGCTAAAAGGTATATCTGCTAGATTGTCTATTTGAATTCTTCCTGTGTTTTACTTTTTGTGAAAAAACTTCGTGTACTTGCGCAATTTAGGCCGTGTTCCTTTAGAACCTTTGTTGTTGTGAATTTTTGTATAGTTTACCAAGTAAAAATTGAACTTTTTAATCTAGCTACTTAATTTGTTGATATATGAATCGTTCTTGATGGATTGTGATGATCAATAATTGTTCTTGGTTCAGGAGCAGAAATCCGCCGGAATTTATTTCCGGCGGTTATTTTTTTTTGAACTATTAATTGGGGGATATGGATTTTAATTGGGGGATATGAATTACTTCCCCCAACCATTTGTGGCTGATAAGGGGTGTCTTTTGGGTGCGAAAATACCAGAATATCCCTTCATTAATTAAAAAACATTATGAAATTACTGTAATTCCCTTTCCCTAAAACAATAAAATCTAAATACCAAATTCATATATCCCCCAATTGATTTTGTACCGGCATAGGGTTAGGTTTAGAAAAAAAAAAAATTTCTTCATCGTATTCCTCATCGTTCATTCTTCATCGACGATTAATCGTTGAATCAAAAATTTCTTCGTTGACTAACCTACCATAACAATGCCTCCACGAAAGAAATCAAAAGCAAAACGGAACACTAAATTGATTGCTCAACAAACACATGAGCAACGAATCGAGAACATTGCTCAAGAACTAGAAGAGGAAGAAGCATCCAACTAGGATGATCAACCAATCATGGCTTCTCTGAGAAGGTAAGTGTTTTTTTAGCTCATTTATGATTGTTTTAATCGATTTTTAGCCATGGGTTTTGGTTAGAATCGCCAAAATTGGTGAAACTGTGGAGTTGCAGAGAAAACCGGCATTCAATCTTAGTTTGAACACCATGCCGGTTTAACTTCCTGAACCTGAAATATCAATACCGGCATACGATAGTAGTTGAACACCAAACCGGCTTGAGTTCCTGAAAATTAGATTTTAGGACCGGCATTCGAATTGGGTTGAAGGCTATTCCGGTAGTCAACTTAAAACACACAGGAATTTTTTTTTTTTTTACCGGCATTATTTCTAGGTTTCGTCATTGCCGGTTTTTAAATACCGGCATCAGGTAGTTCAATTCGTGTATGCCGGTTTGACACTTGAAACATTCAGTAAGAAAAACTCAAAAACCGGCATGCTCGATATTTGTACAAATATGCCGGTACATGTTACCGGCATTAGTTGTTTTAAGAATTTCAATGCCGGTTTACAAACTGTGATGACTTTTCTTATGTTTGTTTCGTTTGTTTATGTTATAGGTCAAAAGCCAAAGTATCGAGGAAAAATAAAGGTCCTATTCTCACTAAAAAAAGGAGAAAGGACGGTCTTGATACTCCCCAGTCCCTGCCTCCCCGGGGGATAGATGCGGGTCGCAAGAAGCGTTTGGGGTTTCAAACAAGAGGGTTAGATTGGGAGAGTGGTGGTGAACGTAATGCAGTTAGAATCCGTGAAGGTACATTTGTGAATGATGAGAATGATGAAGGGGACAGTGAGGATAAAGATGATGAGGTTCCCCCAAGTCAATTAGCAATCCAAACCGAAGTTGGTGAGACTAGTCAACAACCAACACAAGGCAAGGGCAAGGGCAAACACAAAGTTAAAGGTTGTCACCTTCCTCACATTGATGACATGATACCCGACCGCGATGATGGTAAAATTTGGGGTCAAGCTCCGGAACCGAAAGTACAATTTGGATACAAGAACTCTTGGGCTCGTACAATCTTTCAAACTTATGTAAGTATTTTTTATTTTGTGCATGTGCATTGTTTTATTTTTTACATTATCTCTTAATCGTATTATGTCTTATTTGTAGGATCATACTAAGGCTGTGCGTGTTTGCCGAAACCAAGCCGCGGCTGAGTGGAAATTGTCGTTGGAACATGAAGATGTCCAAACATTAGTAAGGAACTCGGGTTTGTATTCTTTGGTTGAAAATTACTTGAATCCAGATACTGTCACCGTCAATTGCTTTGTCGAAAGGTATCATGGTGAAACCGATACAATGCACTTCCCGTTCGGGGAGATGACCTTGATTCCTGAAGATTCTTATGCCATTCTAGGCTTGAATGTTATCGGAAAATCAATTTGAAGGAGTTGAGTCTCGGGACCTAGATTGGCTGAAGTTGCACAATTTGACTGAAAAGTTGTTTGGTTGGGACTTCAAAACTTCTTCGGATAGCTTTTATGTAGCATCGAACGGAAGTAAGACGAAGACATTCAAGCTGACGATGCTTAAGAAGATGTTTGAAAATACAAAGTCTAGAAGCTTGGAGGCTGGATGGGACCCTGCACAGATTCGCTACACCGCCGCGCACTGTTATACCTCTTGGGCACTAGGGCATTCCCTGTGATAATGGCAACCGGGTAAGTGCAAACTTTCTCCAAGTACCTTGACCCGTTGGAAGGTGTGTGTGGCTATTCTTGGGGCACCGCGGTCATGGCACATTTGATGGCGGAGATGAGAAGGGCTTCATTGGCTAAAACAAACCAATTTGTCGGGAATTTCACTATACTCCAGGTACAATTTTTTTTAATCTATGTTCACATGTATTTATTTAACTTTTGTTCACATGTATATTGTTCACATTGGATTAGGTGTGGTGTTATGAACACTTCCCAACCTTGTTCAAGGACTGCCCATTCTTGAAGATCAAAGACCTTCCTGAACCCGATATCCCTAGAGCTCAGAGGTTCGAGTTTCACAGTAATCCGAAGCCCGGTAACAAAGGTCGAGTCATCGATATGAGATTGGCTCTGGATGTTATGAGGAAGGAAGACGTTGTGTTCGACACTTATAAGGAGATTAGAGGATACCGTCAAATCCCAAGAGATGTTGCATTGTACCATGGGCCTTTGTACCACCCAAGAGGATACATCATGGCCGACCCATGCCGTGTGATGCGCCAACATGGATTTAAACAATTATCCCATTTTTGGTCGACCTCTGATGATAATTATCTTCTTTACTTTTCTCGGTGCAATTCAACTCCCAACAAGTTGCATGTAGTGTATGATCCAGAACCGGAACCAACACATTGGAGGGAAAGAGACCCACGTCGTTTGGTAGATATTAGTAAGTGGGAGCTTGCGGAAAATGGTTATGAAGTTGATGACAGCTATATGAGGGATTACTTGGAATGGTCACATCCTTATGTCGTGCGCCCTCCCTCCGTGGAAGCTCCACACCAAGAAAACACTCCTGTTGAAATTCCTCCACCTCCACCACCTACGATGGCCCAACTTCTCAAGACTCTCGGAATGGTGGTAAGTTTTCTTAATTGGTTATAGTTATTAAATGTAAACATAATCATATATTAATATATATCCTGATTATGTATTTGATGTATTAAACTAGCGACGTCGACTTGGAAAGGTTACGAAGATGTTAGGTTGCAAGCATAAGGATGGAGTTGTGCTATCTCTTCAAGAAATCAAGGAACTCGAGGAAAAGCTTCATAGAATTGAAGAAACCGACCCTACTGTCAAAGCTATGTATGGGGAAACAAGGAAGGCGCCAACCCAAAAGAAACAAAAGACTAATTAGTGATGGTTAACTCTTTAGTTTTATGGTTACGTCAAAAACAATTTCAAACTTGTTTTGGTTTGTACTGTGGGTTAACTCTTTATTTACTTTGGTTTATGTTGAACATGATTAGAGTTTTGGTTTGAAAGTTAAAATGTTCCGGCATAGGACAGCTCATTGTTTGAAATACCGTTACACATACCGGCATTTCTGAATTCATCAGGTTTCACAAACCGGCATAGTAAAATTCAAAATCAGACATGTACCGGCATTATTGTGTTTGCTAAGGTCTATGCCGGTATTCAAAATCTCCAAAAACTATTAAATAAGTGACAGAAAAACCGGCATATGAATATTCATTTTAAGAATGCCGGTATTCAAAAACTCTTTAATTATCTCCTAATGGAACTGTTCCCAAAACCGGCATTGAATTTATTAAACATTGTATGCCGGTATAGTAGTTATATTTGGTTCCTCAACCTGAATAGAATTTCCTCCAAACCGGCATCATTGTTGTATTACGTTGAGTGCCGGAACATAGTACCGGCGTAGTTTTACTTCATCCATTTTCTGCCGGTTTCAGGCATTGAATAACTAACGGCTAGTTTTTTAAACCATACTCTAGAAAACATTAGTTCCGGCGTGGGATCTGAGTTTCTTATTGTGCCGTTACTAAAGTGGAAAAGAGCCGTTATGACTAAATCTATTTAAAGGAATGGATACACCCATTGCACTTGATACCTCACAGATATATCTCCAATGGATTATTACTCACCGCCTGCCAAGTTCATCAATTCCCTCGAAAAAGAAAAACGTTTGAGGAGCATATTGTCCACTCCGACAGGAATTCAATCATCAACCACGACCAACTCCATTGCCACAATACTAGAAAAACTAAGAAGGAAGGAAGAAACCACCAACTCAATTGTAGCAATGGAGGAAGAGATAAGTAAAAGGAAGAGAGAAGAAAAAGAGGAAGCAAAGATTGAACGTTATCGTCAAAAAATAGATAACATCAGAGCGGAAGCTCTGGGAGAGGTTAAACATCAAAAAGAAGCTAAGATAGAAGAAGATGTTGAGGAGGAAACAGAATGGATTAGGAATTACTACTTAGTATTGGATTTGGCGGAGGATGAACGCCCGTCAGAAGTGTTTTGGGGCCTTGTAATGAATGGTTCTTACAAGCATTACACGGTTAATGGTAAGAAACGCAAAACTGAATACGCTGATCAAATAGTACGCATTCGAACAACTACAGTCATCAAATCATGTCTCAAATACAACGAATTCCTATCAAGATACGGTGGTGATAGGTATAAAGCTCAGGATGCATATACGAAGTGGAGACAAGAGCCTTTTAGGCATTTCGAAGTTGCTTTGCTTGTTCAATCTAATTCCAATAAATTATTTTAAATTGTATTACTATTGATATCTTTAATTCTATGTGTAACGTTATTCCCTTAAATGATGTTAGTTGGAAAATGCTTGAGATCTTATGTTTGTGGTTAATGATGTTTATTTCGTGAAATTTCGTTCAAATACCAGCAACAGCTATGAGTTAAAAAAATAAGAAGTTATGAAATCTTAAAACCGGCATCATGTATATGTTTACGAAAGATGCCGGTTTACCACACTAAGAAGTTAAAAAAATAATGAACTTGTAATGCCGGCATCACCGATATGTAATTGTCAATGCCGGTATTCTGGCGTTTAAAATTTCATTCAACTTGGTTGACGGTTAGAATTTCATTCAACTTTTTTTACGGTTACAATTTCATTCAATTTGTTTGACGGTTTCCAAATATTTAATGAGTCATTGGAAGGTTACAAAATCGTGGGTTCCTTTAATGACGGTTTCAAACTTCCAAAGCTATATAAGTGACGGTTTTGGAAAGAAAACTATTCGTTGTATTCAATCTTTCCCTATTTTTTTCATCTATTATACCAAAACAATGGTTCGTCGCAAATCTCGTGATAACCCCAATGCAGAAATACCTGTTGATGCGCAACAAACTCATGAAGAGTCTCCTGGTGAGGCGGAAGTAACAAATTTGATTCGGTAAGTCATGTATAACACAAAGTCTCCCGTTGAATTGAAGTAGTTTTAGGGTTTATCCAATAATATACAACACAAAGTGAAACTTGATAGGAGTTCATGATGGATTAAAATATCTTTTTAGGGTTTTGAAATTGCATTCTAGTCAATTGAGTTCAATTTGAAAAACAAAATTATTTTTTTCAAGTTTTGGGTAAAAAATTACAGAAAACCGGCATTCCAAAAAAAATATCTGTGAACTTATGGTGTTATTTCGGCACAAAAGAGAACATATATTGAAACGCCGGTACAAGTAATGGCATAGTAAAGTTTGAATCAAATCACATTGGCACATATGGTTTAATGATTACAATTCAAACTTCCAAAACAACAAAAAGGGGGCGTATAAGTAAACCACATATATCCAAATTACTCATCATCACTTCCACACGTATGAAGTTGCAAGTCATCCTCTTCAAGAGGTTTCTTTGATAATGCCAAAGCATCCCATAATTGGTGATTCTCCTCATTCAATGCCATCCATCCCTTCCATATATGTGGATCAAGTTCCTTGTTTTTAACCATCCCATAAACAGGTGGCAATGGACAATTGTCCTTGAGTTTTAGAATAACGAAATGATTGCCGTTCACGTACGCCAAAACAACTCTTCTCATCTTAAGGGATCCATCGCATTTTTGCCATTTTGGTGTAAATGTGGAGACTATGGTGGGGGAAAAAATAATGAACAACACAATTAAATGTATCGCTACTAGATGCCCACAAAGCGGCATACTCATCCAATATTGAGAAGGAAGAAATGTCATTTCCTGCTCGGGTCCTAACACTTGAGCACACATATCATCAAACACCTCATCGTGACCAAGAAATTGCTCATAAAAGCTCCTCTTCTTCACAAGTTGATCGGCCATTCTCATTCTAGCATAGCGGCATGGTGTCATTCCTTTACTAACATCCGTCTCGAAGATTCCTAATTGTTCGGTCACGGCATGATATCCACAATTTCCATCTCCATCGACATCATCCGTGTACGCAATAAACTCACGAATAACCTCAAGAAGTTGGCCTATGTAAGACTCTATCTTCGTATGATAACTTCTAATGGTCCTACCTGTTATGGGATCCTTATACATCTTTATATTACCATCTTTTAGCTTAATTATATCCAAACCATCATCTGCAATCCCTACACTCCAAATGTCTATGGTATTAGACGGGAGAATATTCTTCCTTGGCCTTCCTCTACCCCTTTTCCTTTGAACCTCGGCTACATCGACTATTGGTGTAGGTTCGGATTGCTCAAATACATGCCCTTGGTTGCTTAATGTTGGTACCTTCGGCGGCCTTCCCCTCTTCCTTTGAACCTCGGACACATCGACTATTAGTGTAGGTTCGGAATGTTGACCTTGTTGTCCTTCGTAGCTTAATGTTGGTACCTTTGGCGGCCTTCCCCTCTTCCTTTGAACCTCGGATACATCGACTATTGGTGTAGGTTCGGAATGTTGACCTTGTTGTCCTTCGTAGCTTAATGTTGGTACCTTCGGCGGCCTTCCCCTCTTCCTTTGAACCTCGGATACATCGACTATTGGTGTAGGTTCGGAATGTTGACCTTGTTGTCCTTCGTAGATTAATGTTGGTACCTTCGGCGGCCTTCCCCGTTTCCTTTGAACCTCGGATACATCGACTATTGGTGTAGGTTCGGAATGTTGACCTTGTTGTCCTTCGTAGCTTAATGTGGGAACCTTCGGCGGCCTTCCCCTCTTCCTTTGAACCTCGGATACATCGACTATTGGTGTAGCCTCAGAACTCGTCGATTGTTGTTGACTTGATATCGGTTCCTTCCTCGGCCTATCCATTTTATTTGGACCGGGAGTTTCCGCGAATCTTGCTTCTGAAATCTCACTTGCACATAGATCTCGTTTTTTTGTTGCCGCGAGTTCCTCTTTACGGCGAGTCATTTCTTTGAATTCTTTTCTTTGTTTTTTCCTTGGAATTTTAGTTTGTGGTCTACCCGGCGGATGTCCCTTTGTTGGCTCTTCACTCTGTGTTATCCATGGCCGTGTAATTAGTCTTAGTTGACTCAACAATACTTGTCGGGTAGCCGAGTTGCCACGTGAGTAAGCTCCAAAAAATTCTTGGGCCTCCTTTGTATCCCATGGTGTTTGTCCGAGAACTTCGGTAGGGGGAAGGTCGAAAGATAATTGCTTCCAAAAAGGATCAATAACACCAATAGGTATCACTTCTTTATACTTCACAAGCATATGTCGACACGGAATCCCCAAAGAAGACATGTCGGGACAAATACACACATCACCCGGTTTTCCATAATTTTTTTCATATTGCATTTGTCTCATCATATGTTTTATTGCCCACCGAGAGACGTTAAACTCTATTCCTTGGAGCAACTTAGTATGTTTAAGAAATGGAGTCATCCTATCCATGGAGCTTTTCTCAAAACCCTTCTTGATCCTATCAATATCGGCCTTAAAGTTTTGTTCCATTGCCTCGGCGACCGTAACCACGTTTCCCAGGACGGACTGGATGAGATCTTTAAATCTCCCATGTGAGGACTCCGCTATACTAGTTGCTTCATTCCCGTAATGTCTATAACGATTTGTCCACGCACGCACAAATTTTTCCTTGAACTTATCCAACAATTTATCCCGACAATATGAAACGGCACTTGGATACACTTCGTTATAGATGGCAATAAACATTTTCAATCTCTTTTCATACATGTCCTCGGTAAGAGACCAATAAACTTTCTCCCAATCCTTTAGAAATTCCAACCACCTTTTATGGTTTTCATCGTGTTCTTTGTCGACTCGCTCTTTAATCTTTCCTCTTTCATTTTCTTCTTCTTCGGGTGATAGTTTCTCATTACGAACATCTTCATCAAGTTGACCAACCATTTTTTTTTAATATCAGCCTTAGAGGGTTCAAACAAAGCATGACAATGTTTTTTCACATTTTCACCTATATGAAATGTACATAGGAAATTTTGTGCATCCGGAAATACGTCGGATATGGCATTCATTAGTGCGTCAAATTGATCGGTTATGATGACCTTCGGACCACGATTTTCCGGGAACAATAATTTCAATTGTCGCAATGCCCAATGATAATTGTAATCCCTCTCGTTTTCCATTAAACACCAAGCCAATGTGAATGTTACCTTGTCCGATGTCTGCCCCACGATGTTGAACAACGGCATGTTGTATTTGTTTGTCTTGTACGTGCAGTCCATCATAAGAACATCACAACACGTATGAGCCAATTTTGAAAGCAAAGGATGCGAAATGAATATTTGAAGCGGCTTCTCATCCGTACCTCTTTTAATGATACGCGTGTAGTTGTGATCCCAAACTATCTTCTCAAATTCTTGCATAACATTCCTCCCTTCCCATTCCAACCTTTTAATAGTTGCTTGTGCGCTATAAATTGTACTTAGTGAAGAAACGTTCATCTTATCCTTTGCCTTGAAGGTTCGGAGAATCACTCTTGGTTTGATACATGCTTTTGTCATCATCTTGACATCCTCGAATTGATCAGGTTTTAGCTTCGCAACTAGGGAGTGACCTTCAAAATCTTTCGGATCGGGGTGGTTGTGACGGCCAAACCACACCTTACATTCCCATTCTTTTTCTTCTTTACTTTCTCCTCTTAGATAGAATACAAGCTTAAAGGGGAACTCATCCTTTCTCGTAACTGTTTTGTATACCCTCTTAGTCTTCTTTTCATATACATAACCCTTTCTCTTATGGCTATTCTCCTTGTATTTTCCGCTTCTCTCACAAACCATCTCAAAACGAACATCTGAATGTTGACTATTCCTCACTAAGACACACATGTTCTTAAGATCCGTCTCTTTTGCCCAAGCAATTACTTCCTTTTCATCTTTTATTCCCTACATAATAATGAGAGATTACAAGCAAATCCCAACATTAAATTGTAAAAACTAGGTGGAAGACTTGTTTGGTAACATACCCGAGGTATTTTATAGTGTTCCGACGTATCCCGATGGAGCGGTTTGGAGTTTGGTTGATCGTTGTACAAAATTATCTAAATGAAAAT
Organism: Papaver bracteatum; assembly: GCA_023529315.1. Classification (NCBI taxonomy): domain Eukaryota; kingdom Viridiplantae; phylum Streptophyta; class Magnoliopsida; order Ranunculales; family Papaveraceae; genus Papaver; species Papaver bracteatum. The sequence continues at coordinate 1,880,673 of JAJJWX010005371.1, forward strand.
AAAATTGGATTAGTCAAAACCGGCAGTGTCGATACGTAAATTAAAGTGCCGGTTTTCAAAAACGGCATACAAGGTAATTGTCATTCTATGCCAGTATTAAAACCGGCATTTTTACAAATTCATTATTATGTCGGGATATCGTATCAAGCATACATATATCAAAAAAAGGAATGCCGGTTTTTAAGTTCAAAATATAATTTGTTTCTGTATGTTTTTCCTATTAAACCGGCACCATCGACATGCAAGGACCTATGCCGGTATCACAAACTGGCATGGTGTGTCATGTACGGTCAGTGCCGGTTTGAGTATTCCATACAATATTCGGTGGTTGGTAAAAAGTAAAAATTCAAACCGGCATACAATCTTGGTTTGAATGGTACGCCGGTATGTTCTTGAACTTGGGGATATTTTAAACCGGCATTCAAATTTGTATGAATACAATGCCGGTTATAGAGGTTCCGGCATGGTATTCATATAACGAGCATCCGGTTTTCTCGCTTTTTTCGGACAGAAATGGCGGTTTCAAAAAAAAAAACAAATTTTCGACCTCTTTGAAGCATTACCTGTGTGTTGGGGATGCTTGTATGTTGAACATGTTTACTTTCTTGAGTTGGTTCTTCACATAACTCCTCATGGTCACGAAAATCGTGATCCAAGGGTGTTGGTTCATCATATAACTCCAATTGGGAGGTGTTATCATTAACTGAAGATTGAAGATATGATTGTTGTTGTAGTTGAGCCAAGGATTCAGCAGCTGCAAGTCTCTCTTCAAATTCATCTTCCATTTTCAAAAAAAAAAAAAATTCTACTCTAAATTTTTTCCCCTCCTTCTACCCACAAAAAATTCAAATAAACTCAAAAACACTAAATATATCCCCCAAATCATTAAGATTTTACTAATCTTAATTAGTAACTAATCCTAATTAGTGAGGGTTAGATTAGGAATTAATAATTTAATTACATAAGGGGTAACCCAGCTAGGATATTCGGATCCCTATTTTGTCCTCTAGTGATATCCCCCAATTAAAATCCATATCCCCCAATTAATTGTTCTTTTTTTTTACCTGAAAATTATTTTGCAACGGATATAGACGTTGTACAATTATACGTTGCACAATATACCGGAAATGAGCAACGGATGTAACTGTAACAAAATAAATAAAATGTTGACAAATTCAAAATGGGACCCACAAAAGTGTTATTCTATAAATTATATACGTTGCACAAATAGGAAAAGGTTCAACGGTTATGCAACATTTATAAACGTTGTAGAAATTAATTTGTGCAACGGATAATATGTGTTGCACATCCATGCGCAACGCCATTTTGCCAACGTTTATTTCCGTTGCACAAATTATGCGCAATGTTTATAAACGTCCCTAAATGGCCGTTTTGGTGTAGTGTATTGGGATGTCTCCCTTTAGGATTATTTACGGTAAACCTTGTCACTTACCCGTTGAAATTGAGCATAAGGAGTTTTGGGCTATTAAGCAATGCAATTTGGAGTTGGATGGTGCTGGAAAGCAAAGGAAGTTGCAACTCCAAGAGTTGGAAGAGATTCGCAATGATGCATTTGAAAGATCAAGGATTTACAAGGAAAAGACGAAAGCATTTCATGATAATATGATCACAAAGAATTTTTTTTGCATTGGGCAGAAAGTGCTTTTGTTTAATTCATTATTTCCGGATAAATTAAGGTCACGTTGGATTGGACCTTTTATTGTGACTAATGTGTTTTCTCATGGTGCAGTGGAAATTCATAGTTTAGCTACAGGAAATGAACTTAAAGTGAATGGGCACCGGTTGAAACCATATTATGAGAACTTCTCTTCGGATGTCGTGGAAGGAGTTAACCTTGTGGAAGTGCTCCCTCTGGAGGAGTCTTAGCAAACAAGGAGCAAGTCGGGCTGACAACTTTAAACCAAGCGCTAAGTGGGAGGCAACCCACCGGTTTTTTTATCTTTACCTTTATCTTTTTATTCTTTAAGCATTTTATCTTTATTTTCTTGTTTTTTGCATATCATTTGCGGAATTTCCCACCTTGAACTTTCTTTGGACGATTCAATTTTACATTGAGGATAATGTAAAGTTTAAGTGTGGGGGAGCATTTATATGTTTGTATAGTTTGTTTTATGCCTTTAGTAAAAAAAAAAAAAATCAGAAAAATAGAAATACCAAAAAAAAAAGAAAAATTGTGCTTTTTGAACTCCGAAATCTAGAAACTTGTGCCTTTAGGATGACACTATAAATGGATGGAACCATCTTGGTTACAGGAGTTGAGGAACCAATTAACTAAAAGGACGGACATAGATCATGAATCAAAAATAACATGATAGTTGTTACCATATCTCGGAATATCACCATATCACATTCTATTTTTATTTTTCCATATTTATCTATTGTTCTCTAAGTGCTTTGGTGGGTCACTAAACATCGACTTGTTATTACTGATAGGATGAAATAGAGTGATTGATTTGCTAAAAAAATAAAAAAAGACCGACCAATTAGACCAATCGGAATAAAAATGACACTTGGATAGCAATATGTGTGTGTTCTCCCTGTCTCCGTCGCCTAAAAAAGCGTGGAATGCAGGATCCATGGGAGCTATCATGTAATCTGCTGAAAAGAAGCATGCGCTTAGATCCAAAAGATCTAATCATGCTGTCTAAAAACAAAACAAAAAAAGTGAAAAAAATAAAAAATATTATTGTTGAATAAAGTCGACTCCTGGTTCTCTTGTATATGCCGGTTGAGTTGATGTAGAATTAAGATTGTTGACCACTGGTTCCCTTGTATATTCCAGTGTGTTGACACTAGAATTCAGACCAGTAGCTTAATACAATAGGATGCATAGGTTCATCTTGGCGGTAACCTTCAGACAGATATGGGAAACACCGATCACTTGTTAACATTCGCAAACATCTACCTCTATATCCATCTTCTTAATCTTTTCATTATGGTTGTGGTTAGTTAGATTCCGAGTATTGTGGTTTGTTCGACTATCTAATTAGAGATTTATTTACTTAAATATGCATTGAATTTGCGCAAGGTACCTCCTCCTGTAATCATTTTGGATTCTTTCATTGATTTGTCACAAATAGATGGAGTTGGAAGTATAGGTTTTGTAGGCAGACCTCTCGTAAACCTTCACGAGACTAAAAATCGTCCACTAGGGACACCTAGGGGTTCAAAGGATTGTTATTTATGCTAAAAGTGACCGTATCCTCGACGAGACAGAGTTGTTGTATTTTAGTTTTGTTTGATTTGCTCGAGGACTAGCAAAGTCTAAGTGTGGGGGAATTTGATAGGTGTCTAAAACACCTTAATGTTTGTCTATTATTTATGCTTTCTCTGCTAGTTTTCTTGTAAAATATGTATCTTATGTTTGTTTTTGAGTATTTAGGTACTTTGGAGTCATTTGGAACAAAAGAAGAGGAAACAATGCAAAGTGTTAGAGGCGGATTATTTCTCATTATTTGCTTTTATTTGTTCATCTCTGTCTGAAAAGTATGCCATCTTTAGTGATGCAAATTATGTCTGAAAATCATGGCGGCTTTAATGATGTCAAGACATTGAAGAGAGTAAGTGGATCTGAGGAGTAAGAGACGGATGTTGCTGGGAGAAAGTATTTATTTGGAGCAAGAAGGATGAAAGCGTCATTTCATACACCAGCAATATTGGAAACCAAGTCAACGCTAAGGGGAAACTCTTTTGGAGGAGCACTATAGACAGGCCAGCCAAGGTTAAAGGGGGCTCCTAGATGGGTGGATCTTCTACAGTTGGGTGCATAAATCCAGCCAATCATTCCTACAACCCTAAATTCGAGAGATTTTGTATCTCATTCAATCCATCTCATTTTATACCTGGAACTAAGAAAAGAGGAGCAGTGGCTGTGTCGTTGGATCCGAGAGATTTAGAAAGAAACATGAAGAAAAATTAAGAGATGATTCTGCTGGAAGAGGTGGTGATTCATAAATGGGTTTTGCTGGAATCGAACGCAGGGAAGAGGAATTGGTTGTGGTTGAATCAAGGTTAAACTGAAAGAATAAGAACTTGAATCAGTTGGTGGTGTTATGATTACGAAAATGGGTTTGCTGAGACGATGGAAGATAAATTGATGCTAGGGTTTGGCTTGGTGAAGGATTGAACCAGGAATGATGCTGTCAAAATTGGGTGTTGGATCGGTGAATTGAGAAAACAAGATTGAGTAGGTGACGGCAGTGATGAATTAATGAAATGGGCAAACTAGAGTTCAATTTGAGATGGGTTCTGGAGTGGCAAGATGCTTTTGTTGGTGCAGATTCAGATGAGAAAAGAATGAGAAGAAGATGATTGTGCTGCTGATTGATTCAGCTGGGAACTGAGAATGAATTAGATGTATGTTAGGATGGGTTCATAGTAGATTTGAAGGCTAGGTGATGTTGGAGTTGGCCTAGTTCTGATATGAGTTAAAATGGGTGGCTTACTGCTACAGAATGAAGTGTGTAGCTACAAGGAGAAGATAAATGATGTTGCAATGGACTGGTGGTACTGTTGGCAGTTTAAACTCAAGATGTCTGAAGTGTTGAGAAGATATTGAATGAGATAGTAGGTGCATCTGAACTGAAGTACAGGTATGGTGTTATGGGTGATATGAATTGCAATCGATGGAGTTTGTGTGTTGAGCCAAGAGGTATGGTGTTGGTTCAGCTGGTTGAGCCAAGGAGAAGTTGCAGTATAGAAGCTACAGAAAGAGATATTGGTACTGATGGTGATGGTGATGCATTCAAAAGTGTAGTGGTACTGAGATGGTGAGCTTCAGATAAATAAATTGGTAACAAGGGTATGGCTGTAAAATGGCATTACAGGTTAGTTGTGGCAGTAACTCGATGGTGTTGCTGCTGGTGAAGCATGAGAGCTGTTGGAATTGCAAAGAGAGGTGAAACAATGGTGGTGGTGTTGTCTCAAAAATGGAAGTGATAATCAAGATGGTTTAGAATAGTTTGAAGGAGTTACAAATGTTGAATGAGTGGAATCATTACAGGGCTGGAGTGTTGTCGTTACAACAAATGGTATGCTAGGTGTGGTACTGTAGCGAACAAGTAAGTGGTAGCGAAGGCATCAGTGGTGAGATAGGTGCATTGTGAACTGAGATAGGAGTGTTTATGTGGTGCAGTTACGCTAGGAATGAATGTTGTTGCTGTTAGAGTGAAGGAGACACAGATGGAAAAAATGTTGGCCTGACTATGTGGATTCTGGGAATGCATTGCAAGTTGGATTATGGAGCTGTGGAGCTTGTACTAAACAAGAAGCTACATAGAGGTATGATTAGGATATTGCAATTGCAGGTGGTATGGTTCGGAGTCTGCATTTGATGCTAAGGAGATGTTGTGTTGCTCTATCCATGAAGCCGAGGTGGAACTGGTAGTGTGATATGGAGAGTCTACAATGGACTGTTGCTGCAATGGTATGTGTGAATCGATGCATAGGTTAACAACAGCTCAGAATTGCTTGAACTTGTGGTGGTTTTGATCAAGATTTTGGTGAAACAAACCAACTTCAGTGCTAGTTCAGTTTGAGGAAAGAGACGGTGCAAGGTTACAAGATGATAAGGGTTTTTTGAAGTAGATTGTTGCAGGGTTTGAACTGGGAACCTATTGACATCAGTTTGTGAAGTTTTGGCCAAGTTTTTTCAGGCAAAAGAGCTGGAGTTGTTTGGTTCAAGGAACTGTTTTGAGCTCAGTTTTGAACCTGAGTTGCAGCTGCGAGGAATGTAGCGCCATCTTGGCTGGAATGTAGCTGTGACGCACCATAATCGTTCAACACTGGGAATGGCCTGGTCTTGGCGAAGTCAGCCGAGTTAGCCAGCTGACTCGTTTCTGAATCACTCGGCATGACTCGGTTAACACCGTTAGTGACCGTTAAGACTGACCGCTATATTTAACGGTGACCGGGCAGACTTTGCCGGTCACCTGAGCTACATTCCGGTGCCGGATTCCGACGAATTTTCGACGACAGTTTTTGGGACATATTTTCTACATGGGTTTCTCTCACATATGGGCTTGGTGGATTTTCATCTAATGCACTTTGGCGAGACTTGACCTACTTTTGGAAGGAGGAAAATCTATAAAAGAAAAGTCTTCTACAACTTTTTAGATATCACATATTCTACTTGGAGCTAAGGAGAGAACTGAAACTAGGGTTTGCTTTCGTATTTCATTTTCATCCTCTTTATTTGATTATTGATTATGATGAACTCCATAGCTATGAGTAGCTAAATCTTATATTATTGGTTAAGGATGTAGTCCTATTTCTAAAACTTGTGCTTGATTAATGCATTAGTTTTCTCTCTTGATTATCGTTCAAATCTCTACTGCTTTTAATAATCACATGATTGATGTATTGTGATAGGATTTAGATGTTTGGTTAGTTAAGTGGCCAATTAATTGAACTTGCATCTTGTCCATAGCTATTTTATGGTTTTCCATCGAGCGATAACCCAAATACAAGTAGCATGATATGATTATAGTTTGTAGTGATACACTCTTATAATCATATGTAGAGTTTGACCATTGTCCGAATTGTCATGCGAAATGTATGAAAATTGCATTGATTATCCTATTTCCTAAAATTAATGCTCCTAGGAATTTAACTTAATTAGCGCAAGGCGTTAGGTTATTCTTTAGGTAGAATTCACATACGTAGCTCTAATGTGTGTGTTGGTGAACTTAGGAAATTATTAGATTATCTTGCTCTCTTGATATTCTATTCTTTTGATAATAAAAGAGATTAAGTTGTAATTCTAATCATACATGTAAGCACATCTTTAAGATTGAAGATGAATTCCTTGACCAATATCTTTCTCTCATTGATTATTTCCAACTATTTACTTTGCTTTTATTTTACTTTTATTTACAAAAATCAGAAATCCCCCCTTTTTGGTTACTAAAAAACTAGAATTTGATAACAACAATCGCCTCTCTGTGGATACGAACTCTTCCTTACTTTATACTTCATTTATATTTTGTTGAGTAAGAAAGTGATATTATTTTTGCTCGGCTGACAACCGATCATTAGCGCTCTTTATATCATGACTTATTCTTGTCCATGCAATTAGGATCATGATACCAATGTTTGTTACTTCGTTTCAGAACTTTGCTCCATCGATCCTTGACGGTCTTCAATTCATTGCTGCTGAACAAATAATTTCTGAATCGAGCATCAAAGAAGAATTTGATGTAAGTACCTTTTCGTATAATCATTCATGGAACTCCTTAAATGAAATACTACTAATTGTTGTTAATGTATTCAGAAGGAGATTTCCATGGAACGATAAAGTACTGATGATTCCCATTCGTCTTCGGAGGATGGTGAAGAAGAAAACCCCGGATTTCGAAACCGAGTGAAAGCAATGATGTTTCCAGTGGTGATGTTGGCAATTCCGGTCCTTTGAGCACTTTAGGGACTACTCCAGTATGTACATATCGTATTTTTTCTTCATAGAAGTATGAAATTGCTGATTTGTTAATAAATGAATGAAGATTCTCATGAATAAGTGAAAAGTTTTACCGAAATACGTCATCAAAAAATTCAGAACTCGGCCTTTTAGAAGAAAAAAAACGTTGTAGAATCTTCTTCCATGTCGCATTTTCGCGATCTACCCATGTTTTTTAATTCCCATGAAATTTCCAAGCTTGAACAAAGAAGCTTTTTGAGTATCGAGCATGTTTAGGGGCCGAAATAGGTGAAACACCAAACTTCCAGGAGAATTCCTGAAAAGTTTTAGCTGGTATGTAGCCTAATGTCATATCTTTACTCGTTTCTCCAATTGATGTGAATTTTGGGTATGTTGTAGAGGATATCCATACGAAGAGAATGGTATATGACCCATTCCTATATTCTTCATCAACTTTTTCCAGATCGCTTCTTTGGGAAGAACAGTGTAAAATCATCTCAGATGAGCTTGTCGTAAAACACTCATGTTGTGTCTTTAGACCATTCTCTTGTGTCTTGAACGGTTGGTGAAGGATTTTAATGTCATTGATTCATTTGAGATAAGGAACCCTTTATTGATACATGAGAATGGTGGTGCTTGCAGTGCTATCTTCTGTCATTAGTAGAAACATCACTTCTGAAACCATGGTCACGGGATCATAACTGAGGTTGCTCTCAAGAGGGGGTGATGTAATGACCATGGTTTCATGTCCCGGTGGTAGCATTCCTTTTATGATGAATTATTAGCACATGAGAGTCTGGTGCCACGGGTCTTGAACTGTGAAACTGATCATCATGATCAGTGGACCGTCAGTCCCCAGTATTTTGTTGAATCTCTCCTTTTCGCTTTCTCTGCTTCTGGCAAGACTTGGATAGAGGACCCAGGTAGAAAAATTGATATAAATACCTAAATGGTCGAATTTTTAGGTACCTTGATGAAGGACTTAGCGGAAGGACCTGGTGGACATCGATCGACTGTGGAAGTTATGAATCCTGTCCAAGAATTGCTGCTTGCATGTTGTATGCTCTGAAAGCTGTAGGAACCTCATACGACGTCGTAATTCGATGCTTGACCCAAACTTTTGAATCTAAGAGACTGAATTATCACATGAGAAAATAATCACTCAATTTGGAGCGGTAGAGGTCAGTAAACGAAGCATGCACATTTGTAATTTGTAATCCCGTACAAACTTTTCAGATTTCGTAGACCTGACGGTAAAGGCCATATCTTTCAGCTCGTATTTTCAATTGATATTCCCTATTGCTATGTTATAGAAGATACATAGGCGAACATCTTTCGTTGAGGAAGCATTGTCCCATTCCTCACTCATTGGTACGTTTTTGTAAACCCATGGCCTGAAGTGTGATGTATCTCATTTGCAGAGGTGATGAGAACATCTTGTAGAAGTCTTTGGATTGTGCCCACCAGTCATGCAAGCTTTGGGAAGAATTTCATGTGAACATATTTTCATGTCTACACATATTGACATGAATCATTAATGCTTGGATAAGTACGCTTCACCGAGCAATGCTTCAAACAATGGTTAGTTGATGAAGCCGGATGTTGCACCTGAGACTGTTGCTGAGATCACGATTGAATTCTCTCTAGAAATTCTTGTTGATGCTGAGACCATGAATGGAGTTCCTGCACATATCCTTGTTGATTCCGATACTATGGTCGGAGTTGCTAAGATGTAGGTGTACTGGGAGTACAACCCGAATTCTCCTGATCAATATGAATTTACTGTGAACTGACTTCGTCAGTGAGTCGGCGTTGTTGTGGAAGATAGAAGCAGTGGTCTCCATTCCGGGTGTGATCAGTGAAGAGAGATGTTCCTTAGTCGTGCAAGGTTCGTGATGTAGAGAGATTCCGTTGATAATGTTTTCATGGAATCGCATCAGGTTGCAATGACTTGTTATGTCTTGAATATTGTCTAGTAAGATCAAGTCCCCAGTGCATGTTGAAGGAATTCGTGCCATCGATGGATGAATGATGTTGCATCTGCTTCAGAATTCTTGTCATGGAGATAGTTAAGACTCAGCGATTGTAGTTCAGTTTCACTTTCAGTGTGTCATCGTCGAGATGTTTGTGCTGAATCCAGATGCGCCATTATCAAAGGTATACTCTTTGATTGGGAGTAAAATTTGAAGACTTCTTTGATACCTGAGCGTTGAAGCGTCGTATCATTTAAGATTCGAATATCTTAGGCTTGATCGTCTCGACCCCGAGTATCTTCTGTTGATTCAGCATTCCTTTCCCTACGGTAGTGGGATTCAACACTTGTGCAGACATCAGAGCTTTCTGATTTTGTGGCACACATGGACACTCCTGCAAGGCTACGGAGAAACGCCCAAAGTGTTCCTTGCCATGCTTTGACATTATCTCATTAATGAATGTCTCTATTCTCAATTTAGAGAAATGTTAGATTCAACCACTTGTTAAAATACTAATGCGGTGAAGTTACCATTGATAACGTCTTGCGGAATGGCCAGCAGAATTGAGTCCCCATGCTAGGATATCATGTGAGGAAATAAATGACACAAACATGAAATGAATGAGACTTGCCTGAGTGTGGAACCTCTTGATGAATGTCTATGCATCTTTTGCAGGTCATTACTTCAACCTCGTCAAAGTTCGAAATTTCCCAAGTGCTCTGATGATGAAACGTTCGCCAAATCTTCTTGATCATAACTTTCTTCGTTGGAGAGATGTGCAACCAAAGGCACTTTTTTTGTAGTTATATTTTCATCATGGATCCACACTCGTCTAAGGATCATGTCATATCTTGGATCTTCCTGATTATGTGAAACTTGATCTCTGTTCAGGCTGAACCTATTCTCACCTTGAGAGAGATGTAGCCATAAACATCTCTGAGCATTCCTTCATGATCTCTGATTGAAATAGGAGAATGAGTAGCTTCTTCTCGAGTAATACCTGCGACTCTGAAGGATTTCAGTGGAATGTTGTTGATGGCAGTGTCAGCATCGATCAACATTCTTCCAAATTAATTTCCTATAAGATGGACTGTGCTATGCAGTCCCCAATTGTGCATCTCCTTGTCTGTGGATGATGGTTCAAAGAGTATTTCCGGGATGGACATACATCTGCCACAATGTAATTTGGTGTTGTGAACATGTCTTTCCTTTTTTCCTTAGACAGATAGAGCAATTTCACAGATACGCTCGATCAACGATTGAAATGCTTCTTTGACTGGTTGTTCAGAGAGTGTAAAGGTTCTGACTGAGATAGGATTCTTATGTACTCCTTCAGTCCCCAGTTGAATCTAGTATGGATCAACCGTCTTTTTGAAGATGTGCTTCAAAATATTGCAGTTACTTGTTGGATGATCGATGAACCTATGAAGGAAGTACCTGGGATTCTCCATTCCTTCTTCAGTTGGATCTCTCCTGATGAACGACAATATGATTGCACCATCTTGAACCCAGATGGTAGGACTTGAAAGGTACCTACAATGATACTGCAAGTACACAGTGCCTTATTGTGTATAGCGCAAATACAGGTCGATCCACAGGGACAAGGTGGGTATAGAGTTGATTCTAAAGTCTTACTGAAACTGATTCAAAACAGGCAGTAACGAGATGATTGTTTGGGTGTCTATACGACAAGGATGATGGATAGAGAACAACCAATAAAACAGATTGTAAAATAATGATACAGTGGAATGATTGTAACAACTGTTTGAGAATCACTAGGGTGATTGAATCCACCTCCTAATCCTATTCTAAGGCAATACAAACTCAAATTATGTTCTTGTCCCTTCCATTGAAGGTCTCAGATGGATGATTTATCAACCAACTTCACTAACTCACCCCTAGTGTAGGACCAGAATATCGCTACAACACTATTTTTGCGATATTAACAACACTTTTGTGAGCGTCACAGAAGACTCTTTAACGACACTTCGCGAGCGTCACAGAAGAACCCAAAAGAAGCTGACGATAGAAGAAATACAAAGAGAATATGTTTATCCAGCCATGGTTATCAATTTTGCGAAAGAGAATATTATAACAATCGCGATAAGATCGCAAAGTATATCCGAAAAAGGAGGAAAACTTAGCTGTCATCCACTATGTAAAACCCTATATAAAGGGTTCGTTAGGTTCAGAAAATGATGATGTCTTTTAGAGAGTTGATAAGATTTTGAGGAGAGAGAAACTCATGAAAAAAATTTGTACTTCTGAGTTCTTATGTCTTTTGTAAAGAATTAAAAAGTTAAAATAATAAAAAAGTCTCGTAATTCATTCTCAAACATAATTCAATTTCTATAGATTCTTATCAGGGGTGTAGTGTAGGAATTCCTGCAACTATATTTTGGCGCCCGAAACAGGGATTGAATTAACAAAAATTGAAGAGAAAGTGAAGAAGAAGATAAGAATTGTTTAAGATTAAGGAAATCATTAAGTAAATTGGTGAGATAATTGAAGGGAGAATGATCAGAATCAAAGAGGATTGTAGAAAATTGGAGTATGATATGGTAACAAGAACAATGATTGATAGATTTCATGAAAATATTAAGGGGAAGATACACAAACGGGATTTTGAAGGAAGGAAAATTATGACGGTGGAAAAAATATCACCATTGAAAGATTGGGAAAAGAAATAAATCACGTTTACAGCAGCAGAAATACCAGAAGAAGATATGAGTCATACATCTCCATTGGTGGTCACAGTAACCATTATACCAATGAGAAAGGAGAAATCAATAAAATCTGTAGAATAATGGGCTATGAATACAACTTTGGTGGACACAAGAAGTTCTGTAGACATGATATTTATATTTTTATCATACTTTCAATAAAATGGGATATAAGGATGAAGAAATGTCTTATTCAACATATCATGTTCATGGCTTTGGAAAGACATTAACAAAACCTAAAGGCGAGATAGTGGTACGAATTCCACTAGGGGAGATTGAAACACAAGTAACGTTATGTGTGGTAGACGTGGAATCACCGTATAACATGATATTAGGAAGACCATGGATACACGCAATTAAGGCTGTAGCATCAACGTTGCATCAATGCATCAAGTTTCCTACACCAGTGGAATTGGATAAATCAGAGGAGACACAGATTTTGCGAAACTGTGTTGCCAAATTGAAGTAAGAAATTATGAAGGACGTCCAAAACTGCGAAAAGCTCGCAGAAAATTGGCGAGAGAAACAAAGAAGGAAGAAGAATTTAAAGTTTACATGATAAGAGCAAAAGAAGGAAAAGGAATACCCAGTGAAATTCCACAAGAAGGAGATGAACTCGCGAGAATTATGAAAGCACCAACACCAATGGGAGAACCTAAAGCCAGTTATATCGCAGCAGAACCAACAAAGGAAATAAATATTGGGAGTAAAGAAGAGCCTAAAATGCTGAAAATTGGGACTAGAATGGAGGCAGATGAGGAAGAAAAAACTATAAATATTTTGCGAGAGTATGCAGATATCTTCGCGTGGAGCATGGATGAGATTCCAGGGATAGATCCGTATATAGCATGTCATAAACTAGAAATCAATAAAAACGTAAGACCATTTAAGCAAAGAATAAGGAAGATCGCAACAACATATCATTCTCAAATAGAAGAAGAATTACAGAATATGCTCGACGCAGGAATTATAAGGCAAGCAAAATATCCAGGGTGGATTGCAAATATGGTAGTGGTCCCAAAGAAGAATAAGGGGATAAGAATTTGTATAGATTTCACTAATTTAAACAAGGCTTGTCCTAAAGATAGTTTTCCATTACCAGATATTCCACAGATGGTTGAATTAGCAGCGGGAAATGCTAGAATATCATCGTTGGATGGATATAAAGGATATAATCAAATCCCTCACGCTGAAGAAGATCAAGAACATACCGCATTTTTTGCCCCAAGAGGATTATATTATTATACAAAGATGTCACTTGGCTTACGAAATGCTGGGGCAACGTATCAAAGAATGGTGGAGAAGGTGTTTGCAAAGTGGATCCACAAAACATTAGAAGTATATGTAGATGATATGCTGATCAAAAGCAAAGAATCTAAGAATCATGTGCAAGATTTAAAAGAGATCTTCGATCAAATGCGGCAATTCAATATTAAAGTGAATCCTGATAAGTGTACTTTCGGAGTAACTTCAGGGAATGTTTTTGGGTATATTGTATCAAAACAAGGAATACAAGTTGATCCAGAAAAGGTACAAGAAATTCGCGATATGCCAACACCTGCGACGGTAAAAGATGTGCAAAAATTAAATGGACTCTTAGCCTCGCTAGGAAGGTTCATTTCGCGATCTTCAGACAAATGCAAACATTTTTTCGATATACTCAAGAAGGGAGCAAAATTAAAATGGACAGATGAATGTGAAAAAGCTTTTCAAGGAATAAAAGAACATTTAACGAACATAACTATTTTACAGAAAGCTGAACCGGGAGAAGAATTATTGATTTATCTTGCAACAACCACATATGCGCTAAGTGCTATGTTGCTACAAGTAGATGTATGGGTAGAAAAACCAATTTATTACATTAGTAAAACATTCAATTCTGCAGAGAGAAATTATTCAAAGATTGAGAAACTAATTCTAGCATTGGTACATGCAACTTTCAAACTTCGCATCTATTTTCAAGCACATAAGGTCAAAGTGTTAACGAAAGTTCCAATTGAATCAGTAATGAAAAATTCAAAGAGATCAGGCAGAGTTGAGAGATGGAATGCACAAGTAGGACACTTTGATATACAATATGAAATTTTATCCTCGCCAAAATCACACATCATCGCAGAGTTCTTAGATGAATTTTCTTTAGAAGATGATGAAGCTGTGGAAGAGATGATGGATGTAGAAGAGGAATGTGGAGATCCAAAAGAGCTATTAATAGATCCCAACAGATGGGAAATATTAGTGGATGGATCATCCAATGAAGAAGGAAATGGAATTGGAGTTGGAGTTGTTTTCATATCGCCAGAAGGAGAAAAAACATCTTTTTTATTTAGACTTGAATTTACGTCAACTAATAATGAGACAGAGTATGAGGCCGTGATCCATGCTTTAAAATTTGCGATAGAAATGAATTTAGAAAATGCGAGGATCACCATCGATTCACAATTGGTTATTCGCCAGATAAAAGGAGAATACACAACAAATGAACCATCCTTGAGAAAATACAAAAGACTTGTTGAAGAATTATCTGCGAGAATTCCAAAAATAAAATGGAGACATATATCAAGGAAAGACAATAGACTTGAAGATGCTTTTGCTTTCATATCTAGTATAATGACAAATCCATTGGCAAGGTGCATAAAAATTCAAACACTTTCATTTCCGTCGGTAAACAAGGAAGAAGAAGAGACAGATGTAATGATGGTAGAAGCTAGCGAAGGAGAGCCAGCAAGCAATATCACAGATTGGCGAGCAGATCTTCATGCATACTTGGCAAGAGGAGAAATCCCAAGAAATCGATTGGAAGTGCATAAATTGAAGAGTAAGGAAACCAATTATGAATTAAGAGATGGAGTATTATATCGCAGATTTTTTAATAGACCATCGCTAAGATGTTTGACGAAGGAAGAAGGACAAAATATATTTAAGATGTTGCATAGTGGTGACGCTGGTAATCATAGTGGAGGAAGATCTTTGGCATATAGAACAAAAATGCAAGGCTACTACTGGCCATATATGCATGAAGATGCAAAACAACTCTCAAGGCGTTGTGAAGATTGCCAGCGATATGGAAAGAAGATACATGCACCAGGAGCACCATTATCATCGTCAACAAGTGTATGGCCTTTTAGGAAATGGGGGTTAGATATCGTGGGACCATTTGTACCTGGTTCTGGACAAAGAAGATATTTGATCGTCGCAACAGATTATTTCACAAAATGGGGAGAAGTAAAGGAAGTACAACATATTCGCGATAAGAATATTTTTTACATTCATATTTGAGAATATAATTTGCAGATTCGGGATTCCATCACAGTTGGTATCTGATAATGGAAAGCAATTTGAAGGGCAGAATATAGAATTGCTACTCAATGCATTTAAGATAAAGTGTGGAAAATCTACTCCTCTATATCCACAAGCAAATGGTCAGGCTGAAGCAACCAATAAGACAATCGCAGACATCTTAAAAAAGAAGCTAGAAGGATACCACAGAGCATGGTGTGAACAGGTGCATAATGCAATATGGGCCTACAATACAACTAGATGAGAAGCTACTGGAATGTCACCTTTTTGTTTGACATATGGAGTTGAAGCTGTGTTACCAACAGAAGTCGATATTCCTACCACAAAAAGGGAGGCTTGGGAAAGAAATCTAAGTGCTGGAATGATTTTAAATAAATTAGATGAATTAGAAGAAAAAAAAGAAAAAACATTGCAACATATGGAAAATTACCATCGAAGATTAGCTCGTGAGTACAACAAACGTGTTAAGAAAAAAAAAAATCAACCTGGTGATTTAGTGATGCGAGAAACACCAAGTTATCAGCGAGAGAATGGTGGAAAGCTGGCAAGAAAATGGGATGGACCATACATCATTAAAGAGATAGTTGGAACTGGGGCATACAAACTAATTGATCCTGAAGGAAGAGATGTTGGTCAAAGACTCGATAGACCATGGAATAGATTATTTCTGAAAAGGTATTATCAATGACATCTTCTACAAGATAAGAGATACTGGTATGTTGTATGATGAAATAGGTAATAATAAATTCTTCTATCTCTATTTACAACTGAAAAATTATTCTTATAACAAAGTACAACAAGAACATCGAGCATCATCGCAAGAAAAGCGAATAAAAATTTCGCAGAGATTAATAGAATGGGACAAACCTTTATGGAGTGCACCCTAGTTCGCGAATAAAATTTCGCAAGAGGCAAATGTAAGACCTAATAGCACGTCATAGGAGGGGGTATCTCTTGACATGATTCAGGGGTAAGGTTATACCGCTGCTGGATCCTGAGTCATGCAGATGTTGGGGTTAAATAAAACCTATCCGGGAGAGAGATCTTGGATTTCCAACTATATAAGATTATACCCTGGTTGGAAGACTGAGAATCTCTTCCAAGAAGTGCAAAGTATGACCAAGGCGTCGAGGTACACGGTTGAGCCAAGAGTGCCCGGGGCGTACGAAACTCCCTTGCCATTCTTGGTAAGTCTTGGCTATGATGCACTTGGACAAAAGAAAACCCCACTTAGGGTGCATTCTTGTAACTATAAGCCATATAAGCATAAAGGATAATAGGCTGCAAAAACAGCTGGTTGTTGGTAAATCTGGATGGGAGGATCTAGTCTTGTATGGCCGATGTGCCCTCCTTGAAGGGGAAACCAGGGGGAAGATAAGGGCGGCATCCTCCATTAGGGAGCTGATAAGTATCTTAAGACGGAAATGTCATGGGGCTTTATGATCGCAAGAACATTTAGGACTGTCATATTGTCGCGTGACGTAAATGATACAGAGGCAACAAGCCACGAGAGAAATGTTAAGATGAGATCAATGGGTTTTTACATGAAAGTGTAAAGACGTCCTGCGATTTCATCGCAAGACGGCAATGTCATAAGGTTAAATTCTTGCAAGAGAGTTTATGCTTATCATATTGTCGCAGATATTTTGAAAGAACATGGATAAGACAAGATCAAAGGGTCTTTACATGCAAATGTTAAGAAATCCTGCGATTTTGTCGCAGAAAGAAAAAGTTTGGCAAAATAAGACCTTTAATTAGGAAGGAAAAATAAGACCAAAAGAATAATCTTACCAATTAACTATTCTATTTTAAGATTGCAGGAAATATTCATTCATCGCAGAGAAATATATAAGAAGACAAATTCTTAACATTGTAGATTCCTTCAGAATTTTTCAGAACATCTCAGCAGTATTCATTGCATCGCAGATACAAAAAATAATTCACCATTTCAAGAAAGATAATAAAGAGCAAATAGGGGAATGGAGAAGTAACATTTCATTATCTTCCTTGAAAATATTCAAAGTTGAAAATTAAATTCTAAAAAGGTTTCAGAAGTTACATCGCTCGCAAGAAAGAAGAAGGAAAAGAAAGCAAAAATAAAGTTCAAGCCTCGCCAAATTCATTATTCTTGCTTGTCAGATTTATTATTCTTGCAAGAGTTATCAACTTCATCAGCATCCTTTTCACCACGGGTCTCTTCTTCTTTTGATTCTTCATCAGCGATTACTTCGCCACTTACAGTTACTTCTTTGGGAGGATTTCTTCTTCTTCTTCTTCTTCTTCTTCTTCTTCTTCTTCTTCTTCTTCTTCTTCACCATCTTCTTGGGAGATATTTTCTTCATCATTAGTAAACTCTAAATCTTCATCCATGGGAAGAGGAATTTCATCATCATCAACCTTAAGAGGAGGAACAGATACAGGAGGGAGAGCACGGGAGAGCAGAATCTCGTTCACAAGAACTTCAGCACTGAGGTGGACCTTGCGAAGGAAACCTCTATCACGATTCCTAATCTCTATATTTTTAAAGTACTCGAGATAATCAAGTCTTCTTTCTGCTTTTTCGCGGGCTTCAAGATAATTGGAAAGAAGAGACTTGTTCTCTTTGCGAACTTTATCCAATTTTTTGGTAAGATCAGCAATGGTAGAATGAAGACTCCTTTCAGATTCTGCGAGTGAAAGTGATAAAAAATCATTTAGTCAAAGATTTTGCAAGAAATATAACACAAAATTTAACAGAAAGGTCAATAAGAGAGAGGCAATCAATTGACTACCTTCCTTCTGTGAGGTTAAGTTTTGAATTAATGAAAAGAAACAGTTTTCCCATTGATTCATAGCGTCATCGAATTTATCGCCAACCACACCCTTCAGACGAGATTTCATGTTTTCTTCTCTAGTGCGTAGATACAAGTTTTCCTTTGCTAGTAAAGAATGAGATTCCTTCAATTGAGAGCACTGGTATTGGAGCTCGCTGGCCTTCAAACTAAGAGTTAACCTACCTTTGATAAGTTTATCCTTCTCAGCAGCGGATGATTCAGTTACTTCCTTAAGCTTATTTTTAATGGAACGAAGAGATTGCTCCTGATTATCACATATCCTTTATAGATTACTCAATTGATGTGAAGAAATCGCCATCAAGCTTGAAAATCTATGTTTCTCTTGGGATAAAGTTCTATTTTCATCTGATAAAGATTCTACCATCAGGTTAGACTTGGTTAACGAATATGAGAGACGAGAAACCTCATTACTTAATAAACTTTGATTTCGCGATAATTGATTATTCTCATTAGTAAGATTATCTATTTGATCAATCGAATATATATGAAGATTATCTAATCTATTATACTGGTCCATCCAAGAATCTATTTTGAAACGAGCTTCATCAGCAATCGATTCAAACTTAAGTCTCTCCATGAAACGAGTCCGATTTGAAACTAATATATGAATCAAGAATTTAAGAAAAAAACTTGAGTACAAAAGATATAAAAGTAAAACAGAAAAAAAAAAAAAAGCAGAGGCAAAAAAAAATGTACCTTTCAGCTCGTCATTTTTTCTGCGAAGATTCTCGCAGTCTAGATAAGAATTGCGGAGCATATGATTCAAAGTATCGCATTCAGCAGTCTTGGCTTGAAGGCTTCTTCTCAGAGCTTCAACCTCATTTTCCATAGACGCTCGTGAAGCATTACAATCAGATCCATAATATTTGAGTAGACTCTCGCAAGCTTCATATTGAAGGGGATCAGTAGAGGACTTTTTAGCATTGTCTAAAATATTGGACAAGATTTTAAAAGCAACATCAACACCTGTAAAGGTTTCATTTAATGAAGGAAGGGGTGTAGAAGATGAAGTAGTAATGAGAGAAAGTTGATGATTTGAATCGTTTGTGATGGTTGAGTTGTCAGGAGGAGGGGTATTTGGAAAAACAACAATTGAAGGCAGTAAAGGACTATGAGGAGTCTCCGTCACTGCGATTTTAGAAGCTTGATTCATCAAAGGGTCAGAAGAGGTAGAAGTATGAGCAGTGATATCCTCGCAGACAAAAGAAGAAATATTTGGTTGTGAAAATATGGGAGTAGCCCTCGCGGATGTTAGTGGGGGAAGAACGAGATTATCTCTAAGAGTCTTAAAGTGGAGAGATCTCTTGGGAGGTTTAACAGAGTTTTCATCATGCTGCGAATAATAATTCAGATAAGAAACAGAGGCAACAATATTGTTATTAAAAATAGAGGGTGTTTCTTACTACCTTCTCATTCGCAGAACTCCTCTTCTTTTTCTCAGCTGGCCTTTTGTGAATATTAGGGTTATGAGTTGTGGATTGTGTGTTAGAGACAGTTCCGCTGAAAAGAAGGTATAACATGGAAGTTATGAAGAATCAAATAAGAAAATTTGGAGAATATAAATAAAAATTGGTTTAAATAAATATCCTAAGTCAAGAAATATACCTTGGTGACTCCATTAAAACAGTAGCAGGAGAATATGAAGAAGAAAAGTTGCAGACGAAAGACAAAGTAAATGGATGAAGAAGATAAAGAAACGGAAGAGGAAAATTAGTTCTGAAATTTAACTCTACCTTTTATAGGAAAAAAGGAGTTGACCTATTAAGCAAACACGTGTCAATAAAAATAGGGCTAAACAACACGTAGAGGCGGTAAGGCTAGATTAACGGAACCTTGTCGAGAAGAAAATATAAGAGGGAAATAAGTTGCGAGTATTAGTTCTCATGATCTTCTCTTCTTTGCAGAAAATACATGAGAAGAGGCAAGATGTAGGACCAGAATATCGCTACAACACTATTTTTGCGATATTAACAACACTTTTTCGAGCGTCACAGAAGACGCTTTAACGACACTTCGCGAGCGTCACAGAAGAACCCAAAAGAAGCTGACGATAGAAGAAATACAAAGAGAATATGTTTATCCCTCGATGGTTATCAATTTTGCGAAAGAGAATATTATAACAATCGCGATAAGATCGCAAAGTATATCCGGAAAAGGAGGAAAACTTAGCTGTCATCCACTATGTAAAACCCTATATAAAGGGTTCGTTAGGTTCAGAAAATGATGATGTCTTTTAGAGAGTTGATAAGATTTTGAGGAGAGAGA
Organism: Papaver bracteatum; assembly: GCA_023529315.1. Classification (NCBI taxonomy): domain Eukaryota; kingdom Viridiplantae; phylum Streptophyta; class Magnoliopsida; order Ranunculales; family Papaveraceae; genus Papaver; species Papaver bracteatum. Next base: position 1,901,200 of record JAJJWX010005371.1, read on the forward strand.
AACTCATGAAAGAAATTTGTACTTCTGAGTTCTTATGTCTTTTGTAAAGAATTAAAAAGTTAAAATAATAAAAAAAATGTCGTAATTCATTCTCAAACATAATTCAATTTCTATAGATTCTTATCAGGGGTGTAGTGTAGGAATTCCTGCAACTACACCTAGTATAAGTTATCTTCTTACAGTACAACCTATCACAGGTTCATTTGGTTTATTAGCTAACTATCAATCCTAAATCAATTTAAGCATAACAAGAGCAATAACTGAAATTTGACTAACAAAGCATATGATCAAGGGTTTCATCTAAACCCTAGTAAACGAATTTAGAACATGATAAACAAGATTAAAACACAAATTATATTCAAACTAATTGAACCATCTAGTCTTGGATAATTTGTTACAAAGAAAACAACCCTATTTATACCCAATTCTCTTCAGTTCGGAAATTAAATGCAAACCCACTCACCATAACTACCTGAATTCCTTGTTCCCTCTTCAATTCTTATCTGCAAGCCATTAATGTCTTGTTTACTCCACTGTAGAAAAACCCTGATATTATCCCTCTCAATCCTAGCTTCTAGGGAGGAGATACGATGGAGAGAGATAGGATTAAGAGTTTGTGGTGATGGATGGGTTGAGATCAGAGCTGGTCGGGAGATGAAGAAGATGTTGGCTCTACAAAAATGGTTGGGGATGAAAGAGATGCAGAAGAAAATGTTGCTTCTGTTGTTTTGCAGGAGAGGAAGAAGAGAAAACCGTACAAGGGATTGTTTGGATTGTAGTTCGATTTGGGGAAGAGAAGTAGGAGATAGGGTGTTAGGCAGGCGTGTCAATGCATCGATTGGAGAAGTCGTTGGATGCTTAGCAGCTATATCAAATCTAACGGCTCCGGTTGGAAATGGGTTTGGGTATAGGATCTTGGTTCTTGGTTTTTTTTACCAATCCCATGTATTTGCAAACATATTGCAACTGATGCGCAAGTGGATTGCGGCTTCTCTTGCGTGATATTTCCTTTACATTCTCCACTTCCATCTAGCGGAAGCTTTGTTGCCTCTATTCCATAGTCGCTAGTCACCAATTTCCTGCTTCTTTTGGCTTCTCAATTCATCCAAGCTTTATTTGGTACCTAAAAACACAAAGTTAATTAGTGCAAGAATTTATTCTTGAAAACAAAGAAAATACAGAATTTGGGATAATATATGATTTTAAAGTGAAAAAGATAAGTTAATTGCCAATAAAAAGGTGTAGAAATATGCAATATTTGTCACTCATCAAATACTCGCAAACCTGAATTTTACTTGTCCTCAAGTGAAACAGAAAATCTAAAATCCTAACTATACCACTGTCGATGGTCTCTCGAATGCATTTAGCGTATGCACTAGGCCTTTAAACCCCTAGGTATCCCTAGTGTATGAGTTGTAGTCTCGTGAGTGCCTATCATAGATGTACACACAAAATCTTCTCCAACTTCAGAGCGTAATAGAGTCCTAAGCATCCAAGGAGCTATGATGACATTGATTTTCTGCATGCTAGTAACATGAAGTTAGAACTACCAAAGAACGCATTCTCATCCTTAGGAGTTGAGCGAGACATTACTATACCATATGAAAGAATTCGGGTTCGAGAGTAATCACAAGCCTCGACTTCTGCCTCACTAATAGGGTTTTATGATAATTTCACTAAAAAAGATCGCTTTTTTAGTCTCTCATGTGTGCAGGCAGGAATAAAGAGAGAAATCTCCCACACGTTGAATGGTGGGAAGGATAACCTTCCGAAATAATTTCTGGAGACTCCACAAAATTGTGGACAAAAAGAATATTTTTCTGAAGATCTCTAAGAAAGGAAATCAATCATTAGCAAGGATGGGAGTACTCACTTACCTTCACATCCGATCGACAATCAACACCACTCTCATAGCATCCAAAGAAACGTCTTCGTTTTCGATCTTCAACTGTTGATGATGAACTTCTGAACTTCGTAAAGCCTTGACAATTTCTAATTCTTCTCTTCAATCAATTTCCTTATTGCTTGAATTTTCTTCTTAAATTTCTTCTTTGCCATGGTGTTTATTAAACTAAAAACAAACTGTAATAAATTTTTCATTTTTTTTTAGATAAATAACACATTTAAATAATACATCAAAATAAATAATGAAACTACTAAATCCATGGATGAAGGATTTTATCACTCAATTTCCACAACTTATATTGTCTTTGATTTTATAAACTTCACTAATTCTCATCTTATTTTCTTTTCTTTGCTCTTTGTACTGTATCTTCATTTTGAATAGGAACTTCTTCTATTTCTTGAATTGTTGCATGTAAACCTTGGACTGTTTCAACTTTCTTCAAATATTCGGATGTCGCGCTGCGTGTTGATGATGTGTTTCTATGGATATGTTTGATGTTTTCGAGAGAGAGAATGGCGCTAACTGCAAATCAAACTACAAGAAGGAGTTTTCATCTTTAGACGTCATCCTTATGATTGACAAAATTAGCACTCAAGAGATCAAAAATAGTGCTGACAGTGGTGCAAAGTTGGGTAGCTAACCATTCCTACCCGGAATTTATGTACGGTGACACACACTCTAAAAGATTTTTTTAGATAGTCACAAAAATGAAGGTTGGTGCCTCGCTTGATGTAAAATAGGTAGTCTCCACTAAGGGTGATCACAACTCTACTACCAAATATCTTTCCAGCACCTAATTTGCCCACCGGCATGGTTAAATCCAACTTTAACGCTCTAACAACTAAGAAACCGATTGTGTTCTCCAGTATTTCCAAGTTCAGTTATTTCGGTCAGACTCTCTAGAAGCATGCTAGTGACTCTAAAATCTCTAAAATTTGGAGGTTTTATGCAAGTATTTACAAAGAGTTCTGAAGAGATTTTTTTTTTTTTTTTTTTTTGAATAAGAAGACTAAAACTAAAATAAGAAGACTAAAAACTCTATATGCAAAACACTCCCCCAAACATAAATCTAACATTGTCCTCAATGTGTCAACAAATGATAAGAAATTTAAACATCCACATACCATGAGAACTATGTTGAGTAGAGAAAACGGAAGAGATTACCGGATGCAAAAGTATGGTGCTAAACCATAAGTGGATGAATGCTTTGAAAGCAAACAACATGAGCGCAAGACAAAAGTTTTGGTTAGCACACATAAAAAATTATGCAAAAAGAAAAAGAAAAGAGAAAGAGAATGGATTTTTAGTCCATATGTATGTACACAAGTGAACTAGTTTAGTCCACATAGACGGGGTCTTCCAAGTCAATGGTCTCAACTTCTGGTGGGAGATGCTCCAGAAATGGTTTCAATCTCTAACCATTGACCTTGAAGATGTTCTTGTTTGCTGGATTTTCGATTTCAACAGCTCCATGGGGAAAAACAGTACATACCAAGAATGAACCTGACCATCGAGAACGTAACTTTCCTGGAAAAAGATGCAAACGAGTGTTGTACAATAAAAAAATTTGACCAGGTGTGAAAGACTTGTGCAAAATGCGCTTGTCATGAAACACTTTCATTCTTTGTTTGTACATTTTGGCACTATCATATGCATCATTTATTAATTCTTCTAACTCATTGAGTTAAAGTTTTCTTTGGGTACTAGCCTTATCAAGATCAAAGTTCAGTTTCTTTACTGCCCAATATGCACGATGTTCTAACTCTATTGGTAGATGCCAAGCTTTACCATACACAAGTATGTAAGGGGACATGCCAATGGGAGTTTTTTATGCAGTTCTATAGGCCCACAAAGCATCATTTAAACGTAAAGACCAATCTTTCCTAGTAGGATTAACAGTCTTTTCAAGAATATGCTTAATTTCCCTATTAGAAACTTCTACTTGGCCACTAGTCTGAGGATGGTATGGTGTTGATACCTTGTGAGTGATTCCATACTTGCGCATAAGTGATTCAAAAGGTATATTGCAAAAATGAGTACCAACATCCCTGATTATTTCTCTAGGTGTTCCAAAACGAGAGAAAATATTTTCTTTAAGAAAAGAAAGAACAACCTTATGATCATTTGTTTTGGATGCAATGGCTTCTACCCACTTAGAGACATAATCAACAGCAACAAGAATGTATAGCTTACCTTTAGAGTTAGGAAAGGGACCCATGAAATCCATACCATGTACATCAAATAGTTCAACAATCAAAATAGGTTGTAAGGGCATTATGTTTCTTCTTAAGATACTTCCTAATTTCTGGCATCAGTCACAAGCAACACAGAATGCATGACTATCTTTGAACAATGATGGCCAATATAAACCACTCTGCAAGAGCTTTGCAGCAGTTTTCTTGGCGCTAAAATGGCCTCCACAAGTAAGGATGCACAAAACCGAACCGAAACCGTTGCAATATAAACCGAACCGAAGTGAAACCGAATCATACGGTTTAGGTTTAGGTTGTCAGTTCCAGTAAACCGACATATCCAGTTTCTTTCAAAAACCGTACCGAATTAACCGAGAAACCGAATATAAATAAATATTAGTCGTTGATTTGTTAGGGTTAATCATATCTATTAGATTTAGGTATATAAGTTCATTATCTCTTCATTCAGCATCAAATTTGTGCCTTTGCCCATTTTTTCTCTCCTCCTTTTTCTCTTCTCCTTTCCTCTTCTTCTTCTTCACAGTTAGTCACCTTCTCCATCTCACCCTCAAATTCAGATCCACCTATCTTTATAACGAAAAGGGTAAACTTATTCACTCAATCTCTTCTTGATTTTCTTTATCAACTGCATGTTTAGGGGTTTTACTGATTTCAGGGATTTTTTATTTCAGGGTTCACTGTTAAAGTTTTTCTCCATCTCTACAACAAAAAAATTAAATCTCTGTTACCCAATTCTCTTCTCAATTTTTCGTTTATCGTTATTTTAATTCAACTGTATGTTTATAGATTTTGATATTACTGCTTTTTGATTTCAGGGTTCATTGGTAAGGTTTTTCTCCATCTGTAGAACAAATGAAAGGTAATCTCTGTTATAAGCGTTAGATTTGAATTATTTATGAAATTATTAGTTAGATTTGATGCTACAAATTTGAAAATTAGGGTTTTGTGATACTAATTTAGGTTGACTTAAAACTGAAAAGGAGATTACAGAAGAATGATTGGGTAAATCTAATGTTAAATTTATTCAATTGAAGGAATAATTTTCTCTTATGTGATTTTCTTTGGCTCAGAGGCTTGATTGTATGAGATCTGTGTACTGTTAGTCTGTTAGTATGAGGCTTGATTTCCTTTGGTTAAATTTTATTTTTAAAATTGTGTATTGTTTGTATAAGATTTGTGTTGATGTGTGGCATAATATTAATGGGTTGTAACTAAAATCTGGAATATGAACTATACATATGTGTGGGTGACTAAAATTATACATATTTGGAAATTAAAAAGGAAATGATAAACATTTCCAACTGAGATTTATGGGGTATGTTCTTGCTAACATAGTATTATTGCTGTTATGTGGGATTATTCATTATCTACAATATTGAATAATAAAATTATGTAGGATGCATTTTGATATGTAGTGGCTGCATTTTGATATGTTGTTTATTCCACTTATGTGCAGGTGCTATGAAATCTTCCATGGAAAACACAGCAACACCACTTGGTAGGCATCGTCAAATTAGGGCTGCAATATGGGATCACTTCGTTAGGGAAGAGCCACCTTCAAAACATGCTATGTGTCGGTATTGTAATGCAAGATTCCATGCTGATCCAATGATGAATGGGACCTCCAGTTTGATTCTTCATCTAAAGTGAGTAGGTTAATGCCTAAATGGTTAGGTAGCATGAATGATATGTACTTTGTATTAGTATTAGTTCGATTTCTGAATGCACTCAACTTGTTACTGTGTATGTGCAGGTACTAGTAAAGCTCCAATGGAAAACGCAGCAGTAGCAGCACCACTTGGTAGGCAGAGTCAAATTAGGGTTGTATGGCCTCATTTCGATATGGAAGAGTCACCTTCAAAGTATGTAAATTGTCATCATTGTAACGCAAGACTTGCTGCCGATCATGTGATTAATGGAACCTCTAATTTGATTGCTCACCTAAAGATATGCAGAAACTTCATAAGAAACAACCAATTATGAACTTATGGCGTTTGAATATTTTTTTTATCATCAAGGAGAAACTGAACTCTTGGCATTATATATTTTTCTGTTAATTTTAGTTGGAAGAACACGGAATGTGTTTAAAATTCTGTGAAATATAATATTTTTATGATAGGTTTAAAAAAAAGTTGTTTGTCAGGTTTGTACAACCGACAGAAATAACAATAAAATTTTAAATCAGTTGGTTAACTGAAACCGGCTGGTTTTATACCGAAACTGGATGTCTCTAAACGGGATGAAACCGAATAAGCTAAATGGTTTCATCGGTTTCCAATATTGGAAAACCGAGTACTTCGATTTCGGTTATTTTTTGGCCAAAAACCGTATCGAACCGAACCATGTGCAGCCATATCCACAAGCATGGTCATGACAGAAAGAGATGACATCTCTTTGTTCATAATTGGGGACACATCTCCTAATGATTTGGTCCAGGCAGTACTTAAACAGATATGGGTCATCCCAAAGAAAATGCTTAACTTCAACCAAGAACATAGAATGATCTTGTTTAGACCAATGCAAAGGCATTCTACCTGTAGCAAGGTAGTTTACGATATCAGCAAACCAAGACATTTCAGACACAAACATCAATTGTTCATCAGGGAATGATTCTCTAATAAGCATGGGTTCATCAACAGATTCAACATTCAACCTAGACAAGTGATCAACAAAAACATTTTCAGACCCTTTCTTATCTCGAATTTCGAGATTGAACTCTTGTAACAAGAGTATCCATCGAATTAGACGAGATTTAGCATCTTTTTTAGACAAAAGATATTTCAATGCAGCATGGTCAGAGTATATGATGACTTTAGACCCTATCAAATAAAATCTAAACTTATCCAATGCAAACACAACAACTTGCAACTCTTTTTCAGTTGTTGAATAATTTAGTTGAGCATCATTAAGTGTTTTACTAGCATAGTAGATCACATAAGGGAGTTTGTCTACTCGCTGACCTAAAACAGCTCCTACAGCATAGTCAGACACATTACACATAATTTCAAATGGTAAGGTCCAGTCGGGTGGTCTGACTATAGGGGAAGATGTAACAATAGCTTTCAATTGCTCCCATGCTTCCTTACAAGCATCATCAAATACAAATGCAATATCTTTTCCCAGAAAACTACACAAGGGCCTTGAAATTTTACTGAAGTCTTTAATGAATCGGCGGTAAAAACCGGCATGGCCCAAGAAAGATCTTATCTCCCTCACAGAACGAGGTTGAGGCAAGTGTTAAATGAGATCAACTTTAGCTTTATCTACTTCTATGCCTTTTTCAGAAATGATATGCCCTAGAACAATGCCTGAGTTAACCATGAAATGACATTTTTCCCAATTTAAAAGCAAATTCTTTTCCTTACATCGAATCAGCACAAGAGTACGATGATGCAAACATTCATCAAAAAAAGACCCAAAGACAGAAAAATCATCCATGAAAATTTCAAGAAACTCATCTACCATGCAGAAAATATGCTCATCATGCAACGCTGAAAAGTAGCGGGTGCATTACACAAACCAAAAGGCATACGACGATAAGCAAATATTCCATAAGGACAGGTAAATGTGGTCTTATGTTGGTCTTTGGGTTCTATGTGAATTTGGTTATAACCTAAATAGCCATCTAAGAAGCAATAGTGACTACGCCTTGACAACCTTTCTAGAATTTGGTCAATGAAGGGAAGGGGAAAGTGATCTTTCTTTATTACTGTGTTCAATTTCCTATAGTCAATACAAACTCGCCACCATGTGGTCACACGGGTGGGGACAAGATAATTCATTTCATTTTGAACTACAGTAATGCTAGACGTTTTGGGTACAACTTGAATGGGACTAACCCACTGGCTATCTGGAACTGGGTATATGATACCCGCATCAAGCAATTTCAAAATCTCACCTTTGACAACATCTCTCATGGGTTAAGTCTCCTTTGCATTTCCCTAGATGGTTTAGTATTTTCCTCAAGATTTATGTGATGCATGCAAATTGTGGGACTTATACCTTTAAGGTCTGAGATGGTACAACCTAAGGCCTCTTTATGTTCTTTAAGCACTTATAAAAGTTTGATTTCATGTTCTGTGTCTAAACATGGTGCAATAATCACAGGAAAAGTATCAGAAGAACCTAAGAAAGCATACTTCAAAGTATCAGGCAATGGTTTCAAATCAAGCTTAGGTGGTTCATCAAGAGATGAGGCAGATTTGAAATCAGAGAGTGGAAGTGGTTCCACTATAGTCTGCCATTTAGCAATATCCATGGGTGGCACAGATTCAAGCAAAGAGTAAACTTCACCAATGTACTTAGAATCAAAAAGATCTAAGTTAAAGTTATCTAAACATGCTTGCAAATGGTCCACCGATAAGATGTTAGGCAATGATTCTTGAATCAGACTCTCAATCATGTTAATCTCATGTAATTCATTATTATCACAATCTATGGGTTGTTGACTAATGTTAAAAACATTCAGTTCTACAGTCATGTTACCAAAAGACAATTTCAACACTCCATTATGACAATTTATAATAGCATTGGACGTCGCCAGGAAAGGATGTCCTAAAATAACAGGAATGTGATTATATGGGTTTTACACAGGTTGAGTATCTAAGACAATAAAGTCCACAGGAAAGAAAAATTTATCAACCTTGATTAACACGTCTTCAACAATGCCATGAGGGATTTTCACAGATCTGTCCGCTAATTGTAGCGTAACATGAGTGGGTTTCAGCTCCCCAAGACCTAACTGCACATACACAGAGTATGGCAATAGATTCACACTTGTTCCTAAGTCTAGTAAAGCCTTTTCGACCACATGGTCACCTATAGGGCATGTAATTTTTGGACAACTTGGGTCCCTAAACTTAGTTGGAATCTTGTTTTGAATTATTGAACTTACCTGCTCAGTGAGAAAAGCACGCTTTTGTGTGCACAGATCTTTCAAAAACTTAGCATAGGTAGGTATCTGCCTGATTGCTTCGAGAAATGGAATATTTATGTTGACTCATTTAAACATATCCAATATCTCATTGTACTGGTTATCCCCTTTTTGCTGCACCAACCTTTGTGGGAATGGAGCAACAGGCACATGACATGGAAAAGAAATATTCATATCAGTAGAACTTTTAGATTTATCAACATGCTCAGATCCATTTTCTACAGTAGATATTTTATGTGGTGGTGTGTGTACTGGTGAGTATGATTTTGACTCATTTGACCGTGGTGCACCTACATTATTATCAACAACTTTACCACTACGAAGAGTGGTGACATAAACCACTTGATCATGTGAGGACTCATTGAAAGCTGACGTACCTGCCTATAATGCGGTCTTTGGATTTTGTTGGGGCTGACTAGGGAGTTTACCTTTTTCTCTCTCATTCAATGCATCACAAATTTGACCCATTTTAAGTTTTAAACTTGAGAAACGTTGGTCTGTGGTCTTTTGAAGGTGCAATAGATTTTGGGTCAATAGACCGACACTGTCTTCAAATCTAGGCTTCTTCTCTACAGGGTATTGTGTGTGTGATTGCACTTGAGGGTTTCTGGGATATGAGTATCCTTGATTATTACTGGTTGTACCCCCTTGTACAGGCCCTTTAGACCATGAGAAGTTAGGGTGGTTTCTCCACCCTGGGTTGTAGGTCTGAGAATAAGGGTTGTTCTCTTGCCTATGGTACACGGCATTGGCTTGCTCGGTTTTAGACTCTTGAAATTCCTGCAAGTCTGGACAGCTATCCACTAAGTGTTCTGAACTATGGCATGCGGCACAAGTGTCCATTTCAATTTGGTCACGAAGAGTAGAGGAAGTAGTTTTCACATTCTTCTGCAGCTCTAGCACTTCTACTCTCCTAGCCAAAGATGAAATCTTTGTATTTCCCTCAAAGTCAGACTCAATTCTATCAACATTAACTACAGAGGCAATCTTTTTAGGTTTACGGATGGACTTCCGCTGCTGAGTCATTTCAGCGACTTCGATTAAGAAAGTCCAAGACTCATCATCACTTTTGTCAATAAATACATCATTGCACATTGACTCAATTGTGGTTCGGGTCCTGACATCTAGGCCTTCATACGAAATCTGCACAGGTCTCCATTTTTCAAAACCATGGTGGGGACATTGGAGTAATAATTCATTTAATCTCTCCAAATATTTCGCTAGAGTCTCTTCATATAATTGCACAAAACCGTTTAGACTTTGAAGAATTGTCGCAGTCTTATAGTTTGGGAAAAACTTTTTGAAGAACTCTTTCGTAAGAGCATCCCAGGTTGCAATGGACTGTGGTTGTAGGGCATATAACCAAGACTTGGCCTTTTCTTTCAAAGAGAAAAGAAATAGTCTCAATTTGAGGGACTCTTCCGGCATTTGGTTGAAACGCAGAGTCCCACAAATTTCCTCAAATTCTCTTACATGGTGGTAAGGGTTTTCAACATTAACTCCTCTAAACATAGGCAACATATGAATTGTGCTTGCTTTCAGTTCAAACTGGCCAGCATCAGTTGGTAGAATGATGCAAGAGGGCTGGCTTTCCCTTGTTGGGTAATGTAGTCCTTGAGACTACGGGGTTGGTTCAGTTCATCACCCATTGCCTCATATTGGTCAGGGCTATCTACTTCATAGCTGGGAATATTAACAATGTCCTCTTGACTGATTCTAACTAGATGATTAGTTTGGTCTCTATAGGACACAGTCATAGCTTAGCATTCATACTAATCATGTTATAACACCCAGAGAAACAAGCAAATTGCAATACAAGGAAAACAATGTTTGCGAGATTCAAAAGCTAGCTCTAGGAACCAAACTATGCTAACCAAAGTATAGCTTAAATACCACATAATCAAACCTTTGTGCATAGATTCAAGCAGTTTCAGGGGTGAAACCATGCACAGGCTTTGTTGAGGTTAATAAATCCACAGTAAAATAGTAAACTGATTATTCAGTCAGTTTTAGTGACTGAACACACAAAAGCACAAGTTTCAGCTAGCACGAATTTTACTCAAGTGTCACAGAATATATATTGCAGGGTTGGATAATACTCAGCAGGGTAGCTAGTCTATCCCACGGTTATATATCATTCACACAAATGTAAAATATAATGAGGTTCAAGAATGACACCAACCGGTTTAGCCACAATAACAATTGTGTTCTGCTCCTTTTTCTCCTTCCTTTCCTTGGCTTTTTCAACAGCTTCTCAGGCACCTGGTTGCTCAAAAGAAGTTATCAGTTCCCAGAGTTGTAAAGATTAAACAAAGGAACATATATGAAATGCAAGAAATAGTTAAGCAAGCACACTAGGCTACATAGTGCAATGAAAGACTTAACTTGCTTGGATTCTCAAAAATGGTGTGTGATACAGGACAAAGGAGAAACTAAGAGAGAACGATACTACAAAAAATGGGTTAACTGAAAATGAAAAGTTACAATTAATACTAACTCTAAAAATGCAGATTATGGATGCTATATGCTTATCTTACAAATGCAGTATGCTACTGTAGACAGAAATCTAGAATATATAATGTAACTAACTGTGATGCAATCAGAACAACATGGATCTGACAAGAATGATGTACTTATAGACAAGCTGCAGATGTAAAAAGAAGTAAGATGACGTACATAATGCTTGAATGGATTTTATACAGGGTTAAAATATGAGATACAATATGAAATGCAAGATGAACAGAATGCAATGACTGAACTAAGCTAAAAAAAATTCCAAGATGCAATAACAGATAGATTTAAAGTGATGCAAGATGTATGAGCAAACATATAACAACTGAGATGGTTGAAAACAACTAAGTTAAGTTATACTAGACATATATGAACAGGTGTAAGCAGGCATAGATATCCTACAGGTGCAACAAAGTTAACAAGCTACAATATGAAATAACAGACAGTTTTTTTTTTTTTAGAATGTTAAGATGCTAGATACAGGTAAACTACCTAAAATTCGCAACTACAACTAATTCTAAGGAGATGAAAGTTATACAAAGATGGAGTTAAAATTACAAAAGATTATGACTGAAAATGGCACAAAGTGTAATGACAAGATGCCAATGCAATGACTGGAAAACTACTACTACAACTAACACTAGTACTGAGGTGCAATTTATAGAAACAGATGAACTACTAAGATAAAGATGAAGAATAGAAACAGATGAATGCCAAAAGATTACGAAAAACAGGGCAACAAGTTTCAACCCACAACAACTAAACAACTACAGCTATAATAGTGGGAAAGCAAAAGAAAATCTAACACATATATACAAGAAATATATTAACAATCAGCACAGTAAAGGATAAATCAACTACACCGCTATCGAGTCCCCGGCAACGGCGCTAAAAACATGGTAGGACTTGAAAGGTACCTACAATGATACTGCAAGTGCATAGTGCCTTATTGTGTATAGTGCAAATACAAGCCGATCCACAGGGACAAGCTGGGTGTAGAGTTGATTCTAAAGTCTTACTGAAACTAATTCAAAACAGGCAGTAACGAGATGATTGTTTGGGTGTCGATACGACAACGATGATGGATATAAAACAACTAATAAAATATATTATAAAGTAAGGATACAATGGAATGATTGTAACAACTGATTAAGAAGCACTAGGGTGATTGAATCCACCTCCTAATCCTATACTAAGGCAATATAAACTCAAATTATGTTCTTATCCCTTCCATTGAAGGTATCAGATGGATGATTTATCAACCAACTTCACTAACTCACCCCTAGTATAAGTTGTCTTCTTACAGTACAACCTATCACAGGTTCATTTGGTTTATTAGATAACTATCAATCCTAAATCAATTTAAGAATAACAAGAGCAATAACTGAAATTTGACTAACCTAGCATATGATCAAGGGTTTCATCTAAACCCTAGTAAACGAATTTAGAACATGATAAACAATATGAAAACACAAATTATATTCAAACTAATAGAACCAGCTAGTCTTGGATAATTTGTTACAAAGAAAACAACCCTATTTATACCCAATTCTCTTCAGTTCAGAAATTAAATGCAAACCCACTCACCATAACTACCTGAATTCCTTGTCCCCTCTTCAATTCTTCTCTGCAAGCTACTAATGTCTTGTTTCCTCCAATGTTGAAAAACCTTAATATTATCCCTCTCAATCCTAGCTTCTAGGGAGGAGATACGATGGAGAGAGATAGGATTAAGAGTTTGTAGTGATGGATGGGTTGATAGCAGAGCTGGTCGGGAGATGAAGAAGCTGTTGGCTCTGCAAAAATGGTCGGGGATAAAAGAGCTACAAAAGAAAATGTTGCTTCTGTTGTTTTGAAGGATAGGAAGAAGAGAAAACCGTACAAGGGAGTGTTTGGCTTGCAGTTCGATTTGGGGAAGAGAAGTAGGAGATAGGGTGTTAGGCAGGCGTGTCGAGAGTTGATATATCGATTGGAGAAGTAGTTGGATGCTTAGCAGCTACATCAAATCTAACGTCTCCGGATGGAAATAGGTTTGGGTATAGGATCTTGGTTCTTGTTTTTTTTACCAAGACCATGTATTTGCAAACAGATTGCAACTGATGCGCAAGCGGATTGCGGCTTCTCTTGCTTGATATTTCCATTACGTTCTCCACTGCCATCTAGCGAAAGCTTTGTTGCCTCTCTTCTATAGTCGCTAGTCACCAATTTCCTGCTTCTTTTGGCTTCTCAATTCATCCAAGCTTATTTGGTACCTAAAAACACAAAGTTAATTAGTACAAGAATTTATTCTTGAAAACAAAAAAAATACAGAATTTGGGATAATATATGATTTTAAAGCGCAAAAGATGAGTTAATTGCCAATAAAAAGGTGTAGAAATATGCAATATTTGGCACTCATCACCAGACTTCCAGTAACTCGATTACTCCTTTATGAGAAGAGAGAAGTTTGAGTCTGTTTGATTATTTCCCCGTTCGTTGATATCGGGTGGAGGTTTGTGCATTTCAAGATTGGTTATATTTTTTCCGCGCCTTCAAAAGAGCCTAAGATGTTGGAGAAGCGCTCTGATGTTGTGTCTCGTCTTTCCTTTCATTTCTTTCGAAAACAACAATATTTTTTAAAGGCTGAAGATTTTACTCATTGTTGACTAGGCGTTGGCTGCTTCGAGGTTTCTCCACCTTGCTGACTTTCCTCTTTCCAATAAAGCAGGTGCAGTAGTTACTGATTGTTTGGCTGCTTCATGAAGCTCTGAGAAATTATGGAACTGGAGATTTTCCAGCAAGGCTCTATAGACCGGGATCATTCTGTTGATGCACAACTCCACCGGTTGTTGTTCAGTGACATTCGGGTCATGACAATCCAAAGATTGGACTCTGAACCTCTTCACATAATCGTTGGAATGTTCATTGCTCTTCTAAGACATTCTTCCTAAGTCGGAGAGAGTAATATTCTCTGATATGAAGAAGTATTTCTTGTATAAGGCATTAACCATTTATCCCCAACTAGCGATGCTCCCAGGTGCAATGTTGTTGTACCAGGTGTATGCTCGGCCTGTCAGAGATTTTGAGAATTCCTTCAGACGGATGACATGGTTGTACTCGTTCTCTCCTAGTGCATCCAGGAATCGAGAGACATGTTCTCGAGCGTTCACTGTTCCGTTGTACAACGTGAATATTGGGGAAGTGTAGATCTTTAAAAAAGGAATTCTTTGCGTAGCAGCAGGATATGGAGGTTGATGACGATGAACAAATGATGCTTTGTCTTTTCCTCGATCCTCCATGAAGCGTTCCAGGTCCTCACGAGTGATGAAGCCTGCAGGTTCCTTTGTTGGTGGGTTATCTGCAGCTTTGTGCACCTCATCATCATCTACTACATGGATCGGAGTGACTTCAAGATCAGCGGCCGGAGATGTTTCTTTGGCTTTTCCTTTCTTCTGAACTTTCTCTGACATCTTGTCAGTGAGAGTTTTGAGATAATTTCACAGCTCCTTCTGAGTGTTATCCATCTCAATCTGATTTTTGGAAAGAGTTTCTTGCACCTTCCTGAGATCACCTATGGTAGGTGAATTTCTTCTGATTTTTTTAAGAGACTTGCCGAATAGAGGATTGTCTCCGATGTTGGTTTGCGGAGGAGTGGTATCACCAGCACCGATGTTGGAAGCAGGAGTAGTTTATGGAGTACCACCATTATTGCTAGTGCTAGCGTTGTTTGGGTTAGGATTTGTAACCGAGCCTGACCTAAGATCAACCATTTTGTGAAAGTTTGAGATTGTTGATCGCTGTCGTAGGCATCAAAAATAAATTACACTTTCTTACTACTCAAAATATATAATAAAGCAAGGGAAAGAAAGGATCGTTCCCACAGAGAGGACTAGATTGTCAAGTTGTTTCGGTTTCCTATAAGTAAAACGTGTGATTTTCTAATTTTTATAAAGTATAAGTAAAATAAAAGCAAATAAAGAAATAAATCCCACAAATTAAGGTAGTGAGAATATTGGTTACATATTTCATCTTCAATTGTAAACAAGTATTAAATGTATGATTAGAATTCGTATTTAATCTCACTATCATCAAAAGCCCTAGAATACCTTATTACAAGAATACTCAGTAAATTTCCTAAGTTTATCAACACACACATTAGAGCTGCGTATATGAACTCTATCTAACGCCTTGCGCTAATTAAGTTCAATTCCTATGAGCATTAAGTTTCAGAAATAGGCTAATCAATGCAATTGTAATACATTGCGCAAACAATTCGAACAAAGGTAAATTTCTACATATGATTACAAGAATGTATCACTACAAACCGTAATCATATCATGCTACTCATATTCAAGTTTATCGCTCGATGAAAACCCTAAAATAGCTATAGATATGGATGTATGTTCAATCAATTCTAGACTCAACTAAACAAACATTCAATCATATTGCAATACATCAATCATGCAATTATTATAATCCGTAGAAATCAAACGATAATATTGAGAGAAAACTAATTCATAAAATCCATAACTTGTTTTCAAAATTCAAATACATCTTTAACCAATAGCAAAATCAAGTACTTGTGTTTTTGGAAATCATCATAGAAAGCAAAGAAGAACTATCATGTGAAACCCTAGAACAAAAGTAGAAGTTCTCCCTAATGGAGATGTATCGGTTTAGAAGAAGACTTTTCTATTTATATGCTTCTCTCCCAAAAGGATACTTTCCCAAAATTAGGTTAAGTCTTCATAATATTCAAGTCCACGTCCATCTACTAGTCCACCAAGCCCATGTGTGGAAAATACCCGTGTGAAAATCTCTGTCCAAAATTATCCGCCGGAATTGCTGACATCATTGCCGGAATCCGGCCACCGGGAAACTATCTCCGACCACCTGCATTCTTTACATCTCCGTGATCATCACCTCTTAACAACAACAACTCCACTGCTTTACAGCTTCATGTTCTGGACCATCACCATTGCATTTGCTACCATTTTCTTGTTCATAACACTCACCACCTGCAATTAGCTTCACAACCAGACAATTCCATTACCTTGTATAAATTCTAAGTCATGACCAAAATATCCTTAATTCAACCACCAGAAATTGCAGTTCCATGCCTATTATGAGCTAGCACCACCATTCCATTTCAATTCCTGTCATCTTCCCCTGAAATTTCATTCACAGTCTGATGCAGCAACTAATGAAACTTGTACCACCACCTTGACTAACTTCTGATGCTCTGCAGTTTGATATTTTCTTAGCACAAAACCCAGAGACCCAGTTATGATTTCTCTTGCATTCTACTCAGCTGCAATTAATCCCATGGAACTCAACTCCTTCACAACAATATTTCTAACCTAGACAATTAAGCTGCTAAGTACGACACCACCAGTCACCTCTCTTCTCGATACCAGCTGCAACTACAATAGCTCAGCATATCCTAACTCTGGGTAGATAACACCAACACCAATCATACATGACATTCATCACTCCACAATCCATACTAACACAACCATTGTGACCATGGAAGCAACACCCTTTCTGCTTCGTCCATTGCAACAACACCAGCCTATTGTATCAAATACAACTGATGCTCACTTTATCTCTTCCATGTTCTTCCCAGGATCAAACATCATCCCAACATGTACCTTAACATCTAATCCAACATCGAGAACAACCCATTTTCTGCAGCTTTAGTACCAGTACAACCTTCACTAACTTCTTAGCATAAGACCATTCTAACAACCCCTTTCTTGTTCTCTTTTCATCTGAGCAACACCTCCATTCCTCCATTCCTGCATTTCACATACACAACACCTTCAGTCCTTCAAAGCATAAGACCAACATAGCCTTCTTTGTAATACACAAATCAACAACGCCGGTACCCTGTTCTCAATCTCCTTTGAATCCATTCCACCAAACTGCAACTGCGAAATTCATACCCAGTAACTTCAATTTCTTGATTGTCTTCTCAAACTTCCACCAGATTCAACCAAAACCCTGTAATAGCAACATATTCTTCAACAAACCCATCTTGTTCTGTTCTTCTTCAGAACTCACCAATGCACTTGAGTCTCCACCATAGTCAATACCAATTATTCTTGCTGCTCTGCCAGCAAATTCAATTCCACCAACAAATCATCTCAGCTACTGTTTCTTTCTCTTTGAGATACCACCTCCAACACTGTCACAAACTCGCTGCACCAATCTCGTACCCTGTAGTTACCACCAAGTGCACCAACACCTGCCCAAAACAACATCAGTAGCAGCAACATCAACTCTTCCAACAAACTCTGCCTTAATGCACACCTACAGCTGCAACTCAGCTCCAACAGAAATCCATTAGCTGATTGTAATTTCTTAGTCTTCTTCACTAGATCCTCTTCCAAAACATGTGCAAAGACTCATCATTCCATGGCAGACTTGGAGCAGTAAGCTAGTACAACTGAACTTGAATTGTGAAGAAATAGTATTTCAGGCATTTTCTCAAACATCCTGTGTGCCACAAACTGGTAACTCAGTTTTAACCTTGCTGGTGATTCTTAAGTCCACTGCTCCTTCCTTGCAAGTAATTTCACCATTGTGACACAAACCCATTCATTTATAATCATTCATTATTCAGAAATATCCATTAATCGCACCCATTCAGCCTAAAGAGCAATGGCTGCAGCACTCTGTCTTGGCTGTTTTGTCCTTGATATAATCTTTACTGTATCTTCATAACTTGCTGTACATTCGAATCAGCAAGAACCCAACTTTTTACCTCCTTTACAGAATCTAAAACACTTTGATTCATAATCATTCATGCACAAATCAAATGGCAGCCAACACTTTTCATCCATGTCTTTCAGGTGTTAATTCTGCCCAGACTCCTTAAAACTCATGATGCAAGACCCTTCATTTCCTTAACCTTCTAATCCTTATTCTAATCACCCATCATCCTTGGTTAATCCTCCCCTGAATTACTCTCTGGATGATAATTCCGCCATGGCTCTTTTATGTCTTCTCTGAATTTGAGAAGTAAATGATTGAGAAATAACCTCTCTCAATTTTAGGGTTATGTAGGAACCCCAAAATGTTATTGGCACTCAGTTTCTGGATAAGGCGACCCATAATGGTTTGTATGCTTGCTAGCTCGCATCCATCAATGCGCAATGACTCCGAGCAATGAATTGAGCCCTTAATCCCCTTCTTTCGCTCCAATGACTCCAAAATACCTAATAAACTCAAAAGTAAACATAAGATACATAATTTACAAGAAAAGTAGCAAAGAAAGCATAAACAATAGATAATAAATCTAGGTGTTTATGGAACCTATCAAATTCCCCCACACTTAGACTTTGCTCATCCTCGAGCAAATCAAACAAAATAATTCTAAAACATACATACAACTCCGTGTCGTCGAGGCTACGATTACTCTTAGCATAAATAACAAGCCTTTGAACCCCTAGGTGTCCCTAGTGGACAAGTTTTAGTCTCGTGAAGGTTTACAAGAGGTCTACCTACAAAACCTATATTTCCAACTCCAGCTACCTATGACAAATCTATGAACGAATCCAAAATGGATATTGGAGGAGGTACCCTGATGCGAATCCAAATTAATATATGTGTAAATTAAGTTATACTCAGAAAGTTGAACAAACCACAATACTCGGAATCTGACTAACCACAATCACACATGAATAGATTAAGAAAATGGATATAGAGGTAGATGTTTGCGAATGTTAACAAGTGATCGGTGTTTCCCATATCTGTCTGAAGTTCACTGCCAAAACAAACCTAATAATCCTATTGGATTGAGCTACTGGTCTGAATTCTAGTGTCAACACACTAGCATATACAAGGGAACCAGCGGTCAACAATCTTAATTCTACATCAACTCAACTGGCATATACAAGGGAACCAGGAGTCGACTTTATTCAACACAATAATAATATTCTTTTTCCTTTTCCTTTTTTCCTTTTTTTATTTTTTTAGACATCATTATTAGATCTTTTGGATCCAAGTGCATGCTTCTTGTCAACAAGTATGTGATAGTTGCCTTGGATCCTGCATTCCATGCTTGTTTAGGCGACGGAGACAGGGACAACGTTTCACACATACTGCTATCCAAGTGTCTTTTTTATTCTGATTGGTCTAATTGGTCGGTCTTTTTTTTTTTTAGTAACTCAATCACTCTATTTCATCCTAGCAATAATAACAATTCGATGTTTAGTGACCCACCAAATCACTTAGAGAACAATAGATAAGTATGGAAAAATAGAACGTGATATGGTAACAACTATCATATAATTTCTAACACTTGAATAATTCTGTCCCTTTTAGTTAATGGGTTCCTCAACTCCTCCAACCAAGATGGTTCCATCCATTTAGATTAATAGTGTCATCTTAAAGGCACAAGTCTCTAGATTTCGGAGTTTATAAAGCAAATTTTTTCTTTTTCTTTTTCTATATATTTCTTTTTTCTTTTTTTATGAACACAAGGGAAAACTAACAAGGATAAAAACTCTATATGAGAACACTCCCCCACACTTAAACTTTACATTGTCCTCAATGTAAATTGAATCGTCCAAAGAAAGTCAAGGTGGGAAATCCATAACATGATATATATATACAAATGCATAATAAAAACTGATACTCCAACTCATAGCTATTTCTGAATAATAGAGGATAAACACTAAACAAGCTATTTAGTTGGCATCTAATCCCAACTCAGCCAATATATATACCTCATTGTTAAGAAAAAAAAATTCCATCTATTAGAAAGGCTAGTGTCTATTCTAAATTGTTCAAAAATCTCTTAAAAGTTGGAGTTTTGATATGCAAATATCCAAAATACGAAAATAAACATAAAAGACTTAAAAATAAATAAAAAGATAGAGATAGATACACAAAACCAGTGGGTTGCCTCCCATTTAGCGTTTGGTTTAAAGTCGTCAGCCCGACTTGCAAGACGAATTCTCCATACACCAATAATCGGAAAAGTTGGGGATCCACCCATAGCACCTGTTTTGCAAACACTAGATTCACACAAATATTAGTACAAGAAAACAGAATTGAAGATATTAACCGATAAGAGTTTCCCCCACACTTATTCTTGTCCACACTTGGAAGTTCATAAAGAATATAGAAGTCGGGTACTTCCACGGTGTCTTGTTCACAAACCTACATAGTATGAGAATCAAAGTTTTCTAATAGCGGATATCGAGAAACAAAGTCATTCAACAATATTCTCGAAGCACATACATTCAAACCAATAAGAGGTAAAGGAGAAGAAATAATATGGAAAGGGTTAGAAAAACCTCGCACAATCTCTTGTAGCACGGAATCCTCTTCATCCTTGAAAAACTCAAGTGAATTATTCACCTCTTGTATATCATGGTCCTCTATCAAACCTTGCAACCATTCTTCGTCCTTTTCTACCTTAACCAAAATCTCGGCATCAACATCATCATTACAATCCTTTGCAAGATCAATTGGGTCTTCCACAATATTGGTCATAACGGTTTCATTCTCAACATACTCCTCTTCATTGCAAGGTACATACTCTTTTGCGGATGCAATTCTGTCCATAAGGATTTTTTTTAGAACACTCATTGCATCATCCTCAAGCTCTACCTTTTGAATAGGTTCTTGATCATTATAAAGATCAATGCTTGAGTAAGCTACACTAGTGTCATCATATTCCTTTTCAACTTCACCTTGATCATAAAAAGAATACATTGTACACTCCTTTGGGATGTCACCATAAATTGGTTCAAGCGATGTACTTTCATAGTCATCGTCATTATCATAGTTAACATAAGATTGGCTACCACTTCCCAAAGATTGGTCTTTCACAGAATTTTGCATGTCCTCTTTGTATTCTTGAATGACTTGTCTTAAATTGGAAACAACTTTTTGAAGCTCTTGGAGTGATCCATTCAAATTTTGAAAATAACGTTCCATTTGTTGGTAAAGCTCATTCGACAAAGAAAAAGTATAATTACTTACTTCAGTATTGCTAGGCCAATTTTCTTCCCTTTTGAATGGGTAAATGATTATAACTACGATCAGAAAATGGGCCAAACATACTATGAGCATATTTGGTCGATGAAATTAGTTCCACGCTTGGTTGTCTACAAACTGACTCCATGCTGACCATAAATTGTTGCATTTCATCTACCAAACTCGAAGAAATATTAAGAGAAGCACAACTATTCTCCCCTCTTTGTGGTTGCTCACTTACATACCCACCGTAAGAAGGTTGATATGTATGAGAATAACTCAAATGGTATGTGGAATATTGACCATAACCAAAGGATTGGTTTTGATTGTATTCCCCATAAGGGTGATAGTTTTCATAGTGTTGTTGAGGTTGATAACCGTACTCATTGTTCCAATATGCTCCGTCCATAGAAATTGGTACCTAAAACAAGAGTTCTCAAAACAAGGTTAAAACCAAAAACAAAAAAAATAAAAAAAAAACCAAAAACAAATGACAACCGCTGCCTCCCCGGCAGCGGCGCCAAAATTTGATCGCTGTCGTAGGCGTCAAAAATAAATTACACTTTCTTACTACTCAAAATATATAATGAAGCAAGGGCAAGAAAGGATCGTTCCCACAGAGAGTACTAGGTTGTCAAGTTGTTTCGGTTTCCTATAAGTAAAATGTGTGATTTTCTAATTTTTATAAAGTATAAGTAAAATAAAGGCAAATAAAGAAATAAAGCCCACAAATTAAGGTAGTGAGAATATTGGTTACAGATTTCATCTTCAATTATAAACAAGTATTGAATGTATGATTAGAATTCGTATTTAATCTCGCTATCATCAAAAGCCCTAGAATACCTTATTGCAAGAATACTCAGTAAATTTCCTAAGTTTATCAACACACACATTAGAGCTGCGTATGTGAACTCTACCTAAAGAATAACCTAACGCCTTGCGCTAATTAAGTTCAATTCCTAGGAGCATTAAGTTTCAGAAATAGGCTAATCAATGCAATTGTAATACATTGCGCAAACGATTCGAACAAAGGCCAATTTCTACATATGATTACAAGAATGTATCACTACAAACCGTAAGCATATCATGCTACTCATATTCAAGGTTATCGCTCAATGAAAACCCTAAAATAGCTATGGATATGGATGTATGTTCAATCAATTCTAGACTCAACTAAACAAACATTCAATCATATTGCAATATATCAGTCATGTAATTATTATAATCAGTAGAAATCAAACGATAATATTGATAGAAAACTAATTCATAAAATCCATAACTTGTTTTCAAAATCCAACTACATCTTTAACCAATAGCAAAATCAAGTACTTGTGTTTTTGGAAATCATCATAGAAAGCAAAGAAGACCTATCATGTGAAACCCTAGAATAAAAGTAGAAGTTCTCCTTAATGGAGATGTATCGGTTTAGAAGAAGACTTTTCTATTTATATGCTTCTCTCCCAAAAGGATACTTTCCCAAAATTAGGTTAAGTCTTCATAATCTTCAAGTCCACATCCATCTACTAGTCCACCAAGCCCATGTGTGGAAAATACCCGTGTGAAAATCTCTGTCCAAAATTTTCCGCCGGAATTGCTGACATCATTGCCGGAATCCGGCCACCGGAAAAATATCTCCGACCACCTGCATTCTTTACATCTCCCTGAGTATCACCTCTTAACAGCAACAACTCCACTGCTTTACAGCTTCATGTTCTGGACCATCACCATTGCCTTTGCTACCATTTTCTTGTTCATAACACTCATCACCTGCAATTAGCTTCACAACCAGACAATTCCATTACCTTGTATAACTTCTAAGTCATGACCAAAATATCCTTAATTCAACCACCAGAAATTGCAGTTCCATGCCTATTATGAGCTAGCACCACCATTCCATTTCAATTCCTGCCATCTTCCCCTGCAATTTCATTCACAATCTGATGCAGCAACTAATGAAACTTGTACCACCACCTTGAGCCACTTCTGCTGCTCTGCAGTTCAATATTTTCTTAGCACAAAACCCAGAGACCCAGTTATGCTTACTCTTGCATTCTACTCAGCTGCAATTAATCCCATGGAACTCAACTCCTTCACAACAACATTTCTAACCTAGCCAATTCAACTTCTTAGCACAACACCACCAGTCAACTCTCTTCTCGGCACCAGCTGCAACTACAATATCTCAGCATCTCCTAACCCTGGGTAGCAAACACCAACACCAATCATACATGACATTTATCACTCCACAATCCATACTAACACAACCATTGTGACCATGGCAGCAACACCCTTTCTGCTTCGTCCATTGAAACAACACCAGCCTATTGCTTCAACTCCAACTGATGCTCACTTTATCTCTTCCATGTTCTTCCCAGTATCTAACATCATCCCAACATATACCTTAATATCTAATCCAACATCGAGAACAACTCATTTTCTGCAGCTTTAGTACCAGTACAACCTTCACTAACTTCTTAGCATAATACCATTATAACAACCCCTTTCTTGTTCTCTTGTCATCTGAGCAACACCTCCATTCTTCCATTCCTGCATTTCACATACACAACACCTTCAATCCTTCATAGCATAAGACCTACCTAGCCTTACTTGTAATATACAAATCAACAGCGTCGGTACCCTATTCTCAATCTCCTTTGAATCCATTCCACCAAACTGCAACTACGACATTCATACCCAGTAACTTCGATTTCTTGCTTGTCTTCTCAAAATTCCACTAGATTCAACCAAAACCCAGTAATAGCAACAGATTCTTCAACAAACCCATCTTGTTCTATTCTTCTTCAGAACTCACCAATGCACCTGAGTCTCCACCATAGCCAATACCAATTATTCTTGCTGCTCTGCCAGCAAATTCAATTCTACCAACAAATCATCTCAGCTACTGTTTCTTTCTCTTTGAGATACCACCTCCAACACTGTCACAAACTCTCTGCACCAAGCTTGTACCCTGTAGTTACTACCAAGTGCACCAACACCTGCCCAAAACAACATCAGTAGCAGCAACATCAACTCTTCTATCAAACTCTGCCTCAATGCACACCTACAGCTGCAACTCAGCTCCAACAGAAACCCATTAGCTGATTGTAATTTCTTAGTATTCTTCACTAGATCCTCTTCCAAAACATGTGCAAAGACTCATCATTCCATGGCAGACTTGGAGCAGTAAGCTAGTACAGCTGAACTTGAATTATGAAAAAATAGTATTTCAGGCATTTTCTCAAACATCCTGTGTGCCACAAATTGGTAACTCAGTTTTAACCTTGCTGGTAATTCCTAAGGCCACTGTTCCTTCCTTGCAAGTAATTTCACGATTGTGACACAAACCCATTCATTTATAATCATTCATAATTCAGAAATATCCATTAATCGCACCCATTCAGCCTAAAGAGAAATGGCAGCAGCACTCTGTCTTGGCTATTTTGTTCTTGATCAAATCTTCATTGTATCTTCATAACTCACTGTACATTCGAATCATCAAGAACCCAACTTTCTACCTCCTTCACAGACTCTAAAACACTTCGATGCATAATCATTCAGGCACAAATCAAAAGGAAGACAACACTTTTCCTCCATGTCTTTCAGGTGTTAATTCTTCCCAGACTCCTTAAAACTCATGATGCAAGACCCTTCATTTCCTTAAACTTCTAATCCTTGTTTTAGTCACCCAGCATCCTTGGCTAATCCTCCCCTGAATTACTCTCTAGATGATAATGCTTCCATGGATTTTTTATGTCTTCTCTGAATTTGAGAAGTAAATGATTGAGAAATAACCTCTCTCAATTTTAGGGTCATGTAGGAACCCCAAAATGTTATTGGCACTCAGTTTATGGATAAGGCAACCCATAATGGCTTGTATGATTGCTATCCCAGTATCCATCAATGCGCAATTACTCCGAGAAATGAATTGAGCCCTTAATCCCCTTCTTTCGCTCCAATGACTCCAAAATACCTAATAAACTCAAAAGTAAACATAAGATACATAATTTACAAGAAAAGTAGTAAAAAAAGCATAAACAATAGATAATAAATCTAGGTGTTTATGGCATATATCAATTGCAACCGAGTGATTAACCTCCCACTGTGGTCGCCAATCTGTAGATGGGGGAAAACGATTTGCTGGTTGTTATGGAAATGAAGAGATGACCGTGTCGTCGAGATTCTTCAACCAGGAAAACTGCTGAACCTCACATATATGAACTGCAAAGGGAGTGCTTAGATTCGAGAGATCAATCTGTAGGACTCCGGCCTAAACCAAGTCAATGGCCGTTCCAAAGGCAATTCGGTCACAAAGAGGGAGATGGGTTGATCTATAGGAGGAAAGATGAGAATTGTGTGGGATTAGTGATGATCAAGGATTGTAGATATGTTGAAGGTTTCTACAAACTGAAGAACTAATGAATGTGAGTTCTATGAATAAGTTTTAATCGAGTTGTTGACAGATGATGATAATTATCTGTTGTCCTCGATTTGGACTTATTTATATTGCAAGAATGATGAACCATTGATCCCTGTAAGTGTGACGGTTTCTTGAGTGAAAGAGTGGGAAAGTGGAAGAATATGGTGAAACCAGTTCCAATTCGTGCGGATACTTGGTTAACCATCCACCCACTACTTTGCTAACTCCTTCAACCGTTGCACGACTCACTCACATTCTCATCGTGGATGAATCCACGTGCCGTAGGCCACCATACCAAAAACCTAATTGATATCCCCCCATTTGTGACATGATTGATGTATCACGATCGTGGAGTCTGCAGGGTAGACGTGTATTTAATTTGTTAACTGATTAGACAATAAGTCTAGGTTTTTCTGAATTGAGCATTATTGGGAATGCTCAGTGATTCATGGATTTGGATGTGTTAGTCCTTGTGTTGATATTGCTCGTGTATAATTATTGTAAATTCGGGCGTATAAACAAGTTTTGCTCAATTCGACGAATTATTGATAGTTGGATGAGAAATTGAGCAAGTATTGCTTAATTTGACGAATTACTGATAAATTACTGAATATTGATAGTGAATCAATATTCGAGCAACTAAGCAAGTATTGCTCAATTCGACGATTTACTGAATATTGATAGTTGGATCAATATTCGAGCAACTGAGCACGTATTGCACAATTCGACGAATTATTTATTTATTGGTGATGTGACCCGATAAAATATTAAAAATATTGGTAGATTACCGAATATTAATCCGCGTGTTGCTAGACGGATCAACATATATTTATTTAGTGTTTGAACTTGCTCAGAATAATGATTTGTTGAGCGTTTGTTCGAAAACCCTAATTTTTGATCAATTCCTAATTAGTCGACGAATTGCTGAAAATAGGTCATGAGCGAAGGAGGGACCAACCACATGAGACTATGGACGTCCATGTGATTCCTAATTGCTCGAGTGAGCGCACACTAGGGTCATGAGTTGGCCAGTTGGTGAAGGAATGACGATTAAATGCCGGTTTCATCATTTATTGAAATAGTGTTAGATTGAGCATTAGGTGATAAAACCTAATTATAGAAAAATGAGGGACCGACCAAGGTGGCATGAGACCATACCTTGGTGGTCGTGGGACCGCAGATGGGAGTTTGCACAAACTCCGAGTTGGTTGTGAAGAGTTTGGACCCAATATAAGCGATTGCACAAATTAGGTAAAAAGTGTGAAAACTTGTGGGACCTGATTTGTGCAAGCCCTAGGGATGACCTTGGTCGGTCAAGAAGGCATGCACGAGTTACCATGATGTCTGTGTTTCCGAGAGTTTCAGTATTTTCTAATGTGTATTTGAGCAACATTGTGAATTTTCAGAAAAGTTTCATCTTGACTGAAATTCTTGATTTTGTTGGAATGAGCATGTATGCTCAATTGATCAATATTTTGTAAATATCAAAATAAGAGTATTTTTAATATTTAAAATTTACGTGAGAGGCTAGCCGGTCGTGTGACCATGTTGGCTTTTGGATTTTCATGATTCGAGCAAAATTTGAGAAATTATGACGAAATCATTATTTTGCTTAAACCGAGGAGTTCATGAATTGAGGAAAATAATAATTATGAAAGACTAGGGATTGCATGGTGTGGGGGATCGTCCACGGCTTATGCATGGCCAACCGGCTAGGTTGCACGATCCCGCACACCTTTCCCTAATTTTATTTATTTTTTCATGAATCAATGAAGTTATGGATAATCCATGAGTTTTTGTTGAAACAGAGGAGTTTCATGAAATTGAGGAAATAATAATTATAAAAGTCTAGGGATTGTAAGGTGTGGGACCGGCCACGGCTTGGTCATGGCCGGCTGGCTAGGTTGCCCGGTCCCGCACACCTTTCCTAATTTTATAATATTATTTTTCATGAATACATGAAGTTATGGAGAATTCATGAAAATATGGAGAAACCATGAGTTTTTCTAAAAAAAGGAAAGTTGTTAGAATGGAGGAGTCTTCATGAGTTCATGAAAATAAAAAAATAAGGAAAATAATGGAGGAAGCATGGGACCGTCCCCAGCTAAGGCACGGCCGGCCGGAAGGTGGTCCCGGCCCATCGGCGCTTCTCCATTATTTTAATGTTATTATTTTCTCTTTCCTATTTTATGCAGGATTCCTCATTTGTCCATATTTTCGAATGCTCGTTCGTGCATTTGGGTGCTCGTTGGTGCATCATTTTCGAGTACACTTGCATCATTTTTATGGGGTTTACTCAGTGATAGTTCAGATGCTCGATTATTGAGTATTTATTACTAATTTATGAAATTCAGTGGAGAATGATTCATGAAACTGAGTGATAAAAGTGAGTAGTTATTTATTATCAATCCATAGGACCAGTCGTGGATTCGACCATGGATTCGGAATAATAAAGCGAGTATTACCTTTCCGTGGGATCGTGGATTCGACCACGGAATCAGAGTAATAAAGTTGTGTATTACCATTCCATGAGATCATCAGTGGATTCGATCATGAAATCAGAGTAATGAGATTATCTATTACCATTACATGAGATCAGCCGTGGATTCGATCATGAAATCGGAGTAATTAGATAAAATATATTATATTCTAGGAATTTAGCGGTGAATGTCACGGTAGAACTAATCTATTGAAGAAGGGGTATTAGCCAGTTAAGGCGTCATATCCGTTCTGCAAGGTGCATAGTCAGGAGACGGCTGATATGTTGAAGGCGTTATTGCTCTCAATCTTACGGAGAACCGCCTGGGTCTATATATGGTTGGTCGGTTGTCAGCCGAGCACAAATAATTTCACTTTCTCACTCTACTAAATATAAATGAAGTACTTGGTAAGAAAGAGTTTGTTCCCACAGAGAGGCTTTTGTTGTTATAAAAATTTCAGTTTCTTAGTAACCAATGGGGGAGAATTTTGATTTATCAAAGTAATAAAATAAATTGAAAGCAAAGTAATAGTAATCAATAAGGAGAAGATATTGGTCACGGGATAGTTTCATTCACAAACATGTATTTTCATCAATGACTAGAATTGGTATTTTAATCTCTCATTTACTAAAATTCCTAGGATACCTTGATCGCAAGAATATCCCGCTAATTCCCTGATTTCATCACAACCACATTAAAAGATGTATATGTGAATTCTTCCTAGAAAGCAACCTAAAGTGTAAAAGCACAATTAGATTTAACTGCCCAAGAGCATTAAGTTTTATGGAATAGACTAATTAATGCAAACGAACGTGTAAAAGCACTAATCCGTTTTAACAAAAAGTTATGATTCACTTGTGACTAGTAGGATATATCACTACAAGCACTACCCACAATTATGCTACTTAGAATCAGGGATAAACAACTTTTTCGTATTGAAAACCCTAATATATCTTTAGAAATGAATGCAAATCGGATTGATTCCGGACTCAACCAAACAAAAAATCAAATCATATAAAAATATTAATAATGAATCATAAACAATAAATTACTGAGACAAAACTAATGCATTGTATCAAATATCATTTGTGAAATCCACTTTATCCCATAACCAATATGATTTGTTTAGCTACTCATAGCTTTTGAGTTCATCATAATCATAATCAATAATAAAAATGAAATGAAGAAAAATAAATGAAAGCAAACCCTAGTCGTTGCTCTCCTCCAAAACTCCCATTAGAAAAATACGTGCCTCCAAGAAAAATAGAAACTTTCTCCTTTTATAGCTTTTTATCTTTCCAAAATTAGGTCTTCAAAGCCCAAAGTCCAAATGATCCAATAAGCCCACACAAGAGAAATACCCATGTGAAAATATGTCCCAAAATAGGTCACCGGAAAATTTGTGTCACGTCGGAAGTTGGCCGGCAAAGTATCTCAGGTGACCGGCAAAGTCCACCCGGTCACCGGTCAACGAGTAAGAGGTTGAATCAGTCAGCTAACTCATCTCAGTAGGCTGACTTGCCAGGTCAAACCTTGAGCTTGCTGTTTAATCATGATTGCACTTCACCAGTGAAGTCTAGCCATGATGGTTGTGCCTTTCTGCAATCCTTCCGACTCTACCATCTTGCTCAACCATTCAGTAACAAACACTATGACCTGCAATTTCAAAGCTTCTTCTCTAACCAACAACAGAAACTGCTGGTCATCTTGCATTCCAGTTCATAATCTCCTGCAATATATGTAACTGTATCGCAAAACCAATATCTCAATTCCATCGTCTTAACCTGAACTGTAACAACAACTAGTGCAACTTCCATCTCATACACAGCTCACCATTACAACTGCTTTTTGCACCACCAGGATAACCATTTCATTATTGCCTGTAAACATAGCCAACTGCAATTCTGTAGCTTCACATCCACTTTTGCCAGCTGAACCAAAACCTATTTAACTTCATATTGTACTGCCACAACCACCATCTCCCACTGTAGCTTACTGCCTTGACCTGCTCAGTTCCATTGCTTGCAGATCCAATTCCTCATCTGTAATTTGAATTCCACCAAACATCCATTCACCAACCCCTGAAACTCAGTTTCAACTTCTATTCTCACTGCACATTGCCACTTCTCCCTTATTGCAGATCCACAAGACCATACATTCCAATGCACAAACATTCCCTGTAATTTTGAGCTCAAGTTACCTTTCTGTCCAAAGTTGATTATCAGTAGCATTCAGCATCCAGCATTAACCATTGGTTCCATCACCATATCATAACATTTAAGCCATATATCCACCATTGCAACAGCTGCAAACATTCAAACATCACCACAAGCCAAAGTAGTCCAGCTGCAACAACTTCACTAGACACCAACACAAGAAGAAAACCCTTGTTTTGCACCACCTTGTATCACCAGGTCCATCTCTACTGCAGCTGCAATGTCATTCCAGCTTCCCTGACTTGTTCCTTAAAGTTATTCACTAACTACACACCACTTCCTCATACCAACATCAACTCAATCCATATCTACAGCTGCCATTTCATCATCAATACCTGTTATTCCCTGTATTTTCCATTTCTCCTCCAATAAAAGCTTTGTACTGCATTAAGACATATCACCACCAACCCATGAGAATCATCACATGCACCTGCAATTTTACTACACATCTGCCATATACTCATTTCCTCCACATGACTGCAAACCTCCACCATTTCATAACACTAAAGAGCTTCATCACTTCAACCACTGTGAAATGAAATCACCAAAATACCTATAACAAAAACTGCATCTTCTCAACCCTATCTACTCAACTTCAATCTCATCTCAGATTCGAACCGAGACTGGAATAACACCATAACTGAATTGAATGCAAACTCCATTCAATCCATTACAGCACCAGCAAAGCATTCTTCCATAAACCCATCACTTTCTGTCACCATGATAGACATAACTTCATATCAACTTACTTCTGCAAATCAAGGCCAGAAACTTCAAGTTTTTTCTCTGCTCTTCACATCACCAACCCATTGAATTCAACACTTCTAACACTACTGCAGCTGCATCTTCTTCTATCGGTTCTAACTGATTCTTCAAAACCCAGTTAACCAACAACCTCAAATCACTAATTTCAGATTCAATTGATCAAACCCTAACTCCTTCAGATTCACATCTTCGTTTTGGATTCAATCAAACCTTATTTCTATAATTCCCTAGCAAACCCATTTCAATTCTACCACCAATTCCTTCTTTTCAGATCCAATTCTTCAATCCCTAGTCTGAACTAAACTTGAAATATCCTCCACTGATTCTTTTTCAAGCATCCATTGCATCTTCATCTTCTCAATCTCTCCCTGAATTCTCTCGATAATTTCTCTGTGTCTCTAACTCTCAGACAAATGCCGCCATGAGTTCTTCCATTGTTTTATGTAAAGAAGGTAATGATGAGAAGAATTATCCCTTATCTGAATTTTAGGGTAAAAGAAACTGAGTGATACATCCATCTAGGTTAGGAAGATAAGGGTAACTCAAATAACTTGGCCTGTCAGTTCCAGATAAGTGACAACCCACTCGCTTCTTGCTCAACGGTTAGTTATGGAAAACTGATGGTTCATCTTCACCTCCTCCTTGCACACGTTAGCCCGCTACAAATATAGCTCCCATGTGAATTGGCCTCTTTGCCTTTTACGCTCCAAATAAACGTTTTCTCCTTCTTTTTCTCCCAAGGACTCCATTGCACCTAATAACTCAAAACCAAACATAAGAGATGCAATTCCCAAGGATAATAGTAAAAAAAAGCATAAATACTAGATATAAAATTAGGTGTTTTACAACACCTATCAACGGTATCTCTACATAGTCAGGAACAGTGAGTATTACCGTCTTGAAGGCGTTGTTGCTCTCAATCTTACGGAGAACTGCCCAATCGTTCTTCTATGTAGAGTTGGGTCTCTCTCCTGTAGTCATGGAACAATGAGTATCACCGACGTCCTGAAGGCGTTATTGCTCTTAATCTTACGGAGAACCGCCCAATTACATTATTCTACATAGAGGGCACAATGAAATGCCAGGGATCGAACGATTAGCTAGTGGATGGTTTTCAAAAGACCCATTCATCATGGATTCGTAAAATATGAATCATCACATTCCTGAAGTCGTATATGAAACATGCAGTATCATGATTTTACGGTTTTAGCCTTTGTTGAAAATCCACCATCAACAAATACTAACAAGAAATCCTAAACAGGAAAGTAGTGTTAGTATGGGAGCCTTTGCCTTAAAATCAACATCACCCTTTGAATGGTTTCTTGACAGTGGTTGTAGCCGACATATGACTGGTGACCTTTTGTGGTTTGTTTCCATAAGCGACTTTGAAGGAGGACCAGTTACTTTCGGAGATGGGAGTTGTTGATACATTAGCAAGAAGGGTATGATCAAGCTTCCCAGTGTTACATAAATCCATGATGCAGTATACGTCAAAGGTATGACTGCAAATCTTCTTTATATTAGTCAAATTTGTGACAAAGGCCATAGAGTTATCTTCAATGCAAATGGATGTGACATTGTAGACAAAACTGGAAATGTGATTTGTCAAGGAACTCGTGGTAAAAATAACTGTTACCTTCTTGATACTCAATTAGTAATTATTGCAGTTTGACTAAGATGGAATCTACACATCTTTGGCATGAGCGTTTTGGTCACATCAATTATCGTCTCTTAACTAAGATCATTAATAAGGAACTTGTTAGAGGCATTCCCAAAATCAATGCAAAGATTGACGGTGTATGTGGTGCCTGTCAAAAGGGTAAACAAACGAAAATTCACCATAAGTCATCTCGAGATATTCTCACTAAGGCTCCACTTGATTTAATTCATATGGATCTCTTCGGACCAATTCAACAATCTACTATTGGAGGAAAGAAGTATGCTTTAGTTATGTAGATGACTACACCAGATTCACTTGGGTAGCATTCCTAGCTCATAAGAATGAAACCCTTGGTGAATTTAAGATTATTGTTAATAGGATCCAGAATGAACAAGGTCGCAAACTAAAGAAAATTAGAAGTGTCCGTGGCACTGAATTCAAAGACACCAAAGTATTAGAATTCTGTGACAAACTGGGGATTATTCAACAATACTCACCACCCATTACTCCTCAATCTAATGGAGTTGCTGAAAGAAAGAATGGGAATATTCATGAAATGGGCAGGGTAATGTTCCATAACAAAAACTTACCTCTAAGATTTTGGGGAGAAGTTGTCTTCACAGCATGTTACTTGATCAACCGTGTCTATATATAGTCTAAAACCCTAAACACTCCATATGAGTTGTGGTATGGTAGAAAACCCAACTTACACTATCTTAGAGTGTTCGGAAGTAAGTGCTACATCCTAAAAGAACGATAACAGAGAGGGAATTTTGATACTAAAAGTGATGAAGGTTTTTTTTTTTTGGGTTATGCGTCTGATAGTCGTGGCTTTCCAGTTTTTAGTATCAGAACCCAAGTGATGATGGAATCCACAAATGTTATCATTGATGATATTAGCGACTTTCATCATGATTTTTCTAATGCAGAACTGCCTCCAACCGAGACAACTGAAAAATTCGAAGAAGTTTCGGATTCAGTTGAAGTTATACCTACTATTACTGATCCTGATCTTTTTAGTAACGAGGAGAAAAACACTAATCAGACTGTGCCTATTGAAAAATAACATGTCCCTCCACGACACCTCTGGGTTCAAAGAAACCATGATCCCAACAGTATCATTGGAGGAAGATATTCTACCGTAAAGACTAGAGGGCAACTTCAAAATTTGTGCAATTTTGGTTGTTATCTTTCACATGTAGAACCCAGAAATATTGATGAAGCTCTTAGCGGTCCCTTATGGGTTAATACAATGCATGAAGATTTAAATCAATTTCAAAGACAAGATGTATGGAAGCTTGTACCTTGTCCTTCATATGTTAATATTGTTGGTACCAAATGGATATTTAAGAACAAGTCTGATGAGTTTGACACTATTGTCAGAAACAAAGCAAGACTTGTCGCTCAAGGATACTCACAAATCGAAGGAATCGACTTTGACAAAGCCTTCGCTCCTTTGGCACGCCTTGAGTCCATCAGATTGTTATTATCTCATGCTTTTTTTCTTAAGGTAAAGCTATTTCAAATGGACATCAAATCCGCTTTTTTAAACGGAACCTTAAAGGAAGAAGTCTTTGTATCTCAACCTAAGGGATTTGAAAACCCTGACTTCCTAGATCACGTCCTTAAACTTAATAAGGCGTTATATGGGTTGAAACAATTACCTCATGACTGGTTCGAAAAATTGAACTCATCTCTTCTTTGGAAAGGTTTTTCGAGAAGAGGAGCTGATAAAATGTTGTTTACCAAGTGGAGTGGAAAAGTTGTTGTGATTGCTCAAGTTTATAAAAATGATATCATATATGGATCAACATCGGAGAAACTTGTACAAGATTTTCAAGTGTCTCTTGGAAAGGAGTTTGAAATGAGCAACGTTGGTAAATTAAAATTCTTTTTGGTTTTTGTAGATGGTGGATTTTTGACAAAGGCTAAAATCGTAAACCCATAATTATACGAACCTCTGGTCCAGCAGTCAGACGTGAGTATTGAGACATAGATCTCTCATCGAATTCTCTGACTGAGAATACTTTTTCTCATAGTACATGTAGATATGTAGTCTCACAGCTGGACAACGGCATATCTCATAAATACTGAACACTTCAGTAATTATTTCTATATAGTATCACGGGATGGATGGCTCCTAGACTGCTTGCTCTGCTAGTATAGAGCGATAACGTCTTCAGGATATAAAAAACGAGTTTACCCTGACTATATAAAGGATATGAAGCTCCAGCAAGCTCATATCAGAATAATTAATGCTCCTAGACAGCTTACTCTACTAGTATAAAGCTATAAATTAATTATACCTAAATTCTTGGATTCATCCGCAGAATTTCCAAAAATATTCAAATATTTTCGCAGATATTTCATTACTCAAACCATGGTTCTTCCCAGCAGAAATCCATGGGTTAGTAATGAATATTCGACGCACGGGCATCGGAGATATCTCTGAGCAAGCCATGTCTCAAACCTAAATTCTTGGATTCATCCGCAGAATTTCTGAAAATATTCAAATATTTTCGCAGATATTTTATTATGCAAACCATGGTTCTTCCCAGCAGAAATCCATGGGTTAGTAATATATATTCAATGCATGGGAATCGGAGATATCTCTGAGCAAGCCCTGTCTCAAACCTAAATTCTTGGATTCATCCACAGAATTTCTCAAAATATTCAAATATTTTCGCAGATATATCATTACGCAAACCATGGTTCTTCCCAGCAGAAATCCATGGGTTAGTAATAAATATTCAATGCACGGGCATCGGAGCTATCTCTGAGCAAGCCCTGTCTCAAACTTAAATTCTTGGATTCATCCGCAGAATTTCTGAAAATATTCAAAATTTTCGCAGATATTTCATTACGCAAACCATGTTCTTCCCAGCAGAAATCCATGGGTTAGTAATAAATATTCAACGCACGGGCATCGGAGCTACCTCTGAGTAAGCCCTGTCTCAAATGGTGCAAGTGTATTCAACGATGATGCATTAACAATCACCGCACGAACGAGTATTTCAAAATACGACGAAACGATGAACCTATGAAAAATAGGATGAAAAAATAACAAATAATTAAAAATTGACCAAGGTGCTGGGAGCATGGACCCACTGACCGGCCGACTGTGCCGTGGTCAATCCCACACCAGTTTCATATTTTTATCATATTTTTGTTGTTTTCCTTGAGTTCATGAAAAGCCTTTCACTTGAACAAATATCCTTTGTTTTGAGGAAACTCCTCAATTTCATGGTGCTTCCTTCGCGCGGAGGAAATAATATAAAATTAGGGAAACATGATGGGGGCGTGACCATTGGCCAACCGGCCATGCCTTGGTCCCAGCCGGCCCCAAACCTCATGGTTCCTCATTATTTTATTATTATTTCCCTAATTTCATGAAAACTCCTTAATCTCATGATATTTCCTTGGTCCCATGAAAAATAATAAAAATTAGGGAAACCCGTGTGCACAGGCCATGGCCGGTCGGCCAAACCCTAGGTTGCTCACACGTCCCACTTTTTTATTAGCATATTTTTCATGTTTTCATAATCCCATGAAATTCCTTGATTTCATGATATATCCTTCAAATTATGAAAATTTCTTCAAATCATGAAATAATACATAAAATTAGGGAAAAATGCACGGGATCGGGCCCTGGACGACCAACCATGCTCCAAGTCGGTCTCACACGTCCCTTATTTTATTTATTATTATTTTTTATGTTTCCTTCATCTCATGGAAACTCCTTGATTTCAACAAAACTCTTTAATTTTGGCAAAACTCCTTCGTTCTATCATATTTCCCTAAAATCATGAAAAATATTACAAAAAATTATGAAAAACGTGTGGGATGGCTCCCTTGGCCATGACCGGTCCCATACTTCATAATTCTTTCACTTTTTCAGTATTTTCCTTCATCCGATGACGGTTTTATCAAAAAACCCTAATTTTGTCATATTTTCTCAATGGTCGCTCAAACGTGCACCAGAAAATATCAAAATTCTTAGGACTGAGACACGGACGTCTCAACGAAGAAGGCATGTTACCTTGACCGACCAAGGTTGGATTTTTGGCTCGCAATGAGCCAATCCCACGTGTTTTCACAATTTGACCTAATTTGCGCAATTGCACGTATTGGGTCCAAAACTCTCCAAATAATTTCAGAATTTGACGTAGCGATCATCATTTGATCCCGTGACCACCCAAGTCCGGTTTCATGACCCCTGGTCGGTCCCCCACCTTTTCATAATTAATTAGGTTTTATCACCTAATACAGAACCCAACAGTAATTAAATAAACGATTAAACCGGCATTTAATCATTTTTTCATCAACTCACCAACTCTTCAAAGAGGTCTTGGTTTTTGTTCACGCGAGCATATGAGAATTTCATGGTCGATCCATGGTCCCATGAAACCGGTTCTCCTTCATTCCATGGTTAATTTTAAAATAAACCATCAATTGGTCATCAATTGATCAAATTAGGGTTTCTGAATCCAAGGATCATGATTCCAGATTCAGACACTAATAATTTTGCGATGATATCATGATCAGTATTCTTATTAATTATGCTCGGTTCAACTACCAGCACTTTAATTAATGTTCTATTTTGGTCACGCTGCCAATAATTCATCAGATGAGCAACACTTGCTCAGATGAGCAATATTTACTCAAACCAACGAATATTGGAACTATCAATATTAAACAAATTATCGAGAAACACTTGCTCACCTCAATGAGAGAATCCTATCACTGTCCCAACAGACGCACTTAATTCATGAGTTGCAGAATATTTTACAAAATCATGTTTAACTCAGCAAATACGTGGACTCATCGTCCCACGAAGCCATGAAGTCAACAACTGACTAAATTAGCCACGAGACATCAATCGTGTCACTTGGGGGGGATATCAACTAGGGTTTTGGTATGGCAGTCTACGGCACGTGTGTTCAAACACATGATGGAATGTGAGCAAGTCGTGCAATCGGTTGAAGGAGTTAACAAAGTAGTGGGTGGATAATTAACCAAGTCTCCGCACGAGGAGCGCAACTGGTTTCAAACACTATTTCCATATCTCCACTCTTTCACTCCATCAACTGTCACACTTTATGGAATCATGGTGTCTACAATTCCATAAATATAAATAAGTCTCTGAATCATGAATGAAGGACAAGAACGGCAGCAATGAAATCAACGACGATTTCACGCCTCACTCATCAATTGAGAAATTACTCTCAACTGGGTAATTTCAATCATTCTGAACTAATCTTATTCAGAATTCACAACACACCTACAATATTTGATTACCATTGATTCCACACATTTTCTTAGCTTCCCTCATACAATCCTCTCTTGTGATCGGATTTACTCTGGAACGGCCATTGTCTTGGTTTAGGCCGGAGTACTACAGATTGATCTCTCGAACTTAAAGCACACCCTTTGTAGCGGTGCATATATGTGAGGTTGAACATTTCGTTCGGTTCAAGGAATCTATTCCTCATGGTCGTCTCCTCAATTCCGAAAAGACCAGCAAATCGTTTTTCCCCATCTATAGGTTTACAAATTCAACAACACAGGGATGATATTTACTTATCACAAAAGAAATATGCTAAGGATATCATCTCAAGATTTGGCCTTGATAAGTCTACCCCTAAACTAAATACTATGCCTACCACTGGTAAACTCCATCGAGATGATAAAGGTATTAATGTGGATCAAAAACTTTATCGATCTATCATTGGAAGCCTTCTATATCTTACATCTACTCGACTTGATATTGCTTTTAGTGTTGGTTGTTGTGCTAGGTTTCCGGGAAATCCAAAGGAATCTCATCTTGTAGCTGCAAAAAGGATTATACGCTATATTAATCACACTGCAGGGTATGGTCTCTCTTAAACTTTTGATACTAACACTAATCTTACTGCCTATTCAGATGCAGATTGGGCAGGATGTGTGGAAGATATAAAAAGTACATCAGGGGGTTTCTACTATGTAGGACCGAATCTTGTAGCTTGGCATAGCAAGAAACAAAATTCACAATCCCTCTCAACATGTGAAGCAGAATACATCGTTGAAGGCTCATGTTGTACTCAACTTCTATGAATGAAACAAATGCTTGCTGATTATGGAATCAACACTGGAGTAATGAGAATCTTATGTGACAACACCAATGCATTTTTCATAACAGAAAATCCAGTTGAGCACTCAAGGACTAAGCACATTGACATAAGGTATCATTTTATTCGAGATCTTTAAGAGAATGATATCATTAATATGGAATTTGTACCCTTGGAACAACAATTGGCTGATATTCTCACCAAACTGTTAGATACTGCTACATTTCAATACTTACGGCAGTCTATTGGTGTCGTTCTGGTTCATTAGTCGTCCATAACTCTTGCCCCTGCTCTTATCTCGATCCTTTGGGAAATTGAGTTTGGAACTACTTGAGGTGTAAGATTATTTTCCACATCTGTTTCTAGTAGATGTATCTTCTAAGTATCTTAGTGTTATCTTGAAATCCTTCTTTTCTTGTAAAAGTAAGGTCGCTCTTATTGTTTTTTCGGGAATGACATCAAATGGGGGAGAGTTCTTTTGAACTTGCGCTTAATTTCCATATCTTTGTGGGGAGTGCGGCTGTGGAATATTTTAGGATTTATCTTGTATATTTATAAACTCCTTGATGAATGCATTTAGATTCGGCTTTATGATTGCATCTTGTAGATGGTGGATTTTCGACAGAGGGTAGAATTATAAAACTATACTCCAGATTCGGCAACCGGATGAGTATTGAGGCTCATGTCTCTCGTTAAAGCATGAAAGCTCATGCCACAAATCTCTGACTGAGAAGGCTGTCTCTCAGAGTACATGTAGATGTGTAGTCTCTCAGCTGAGAACACAACACATCTCATGAATACTGAGCAATTTCAGTAATTACTCCGGGTCTGGCAACCAGACGAGTATTGAGACTCATGCATGAAAGCTCATGACACCTATGATGGAGAAAGTCTCTCAGAGAAGATGCAGATGTGCAGTCTCCCAGCTCAGACCACGTCACATCTCATACTGTATATAATCGAAAGATTGGACGGCTCCTAGACATCACGCCTGCTAGTATAGAGCGACAACGTCTTCGGGACGCAACCAGGTTTTCCCCGACTATGCAAGAGGAATATGATACTCCAGCAAGTTAATATTCCTCAACCCTCAGATAATTAATGCTCCTAGATAGGAATCCTTTCTAGTATAGAGCCATCAATTAATTGTCTAAAATCGTCTGAATATCCAGCAATATTCTACGAGCCATCTTTAATCGTCTTAATATCCAGCAATATTCTACGATTCTTCGTTATATTTCATCACTTCAATTCGTGGTTCTTCCCAGCAGAATACCACGGGTTAGTGATAAATATTCAACGAAACAGGCATCTGAGCATCGAATAAGCCCTGACAAAAATGGTGCAAGTGTAATTAGCAAATAATGCACAGACCAGCATTTTGAATGCACGAACGAGCATTTCAAAAAATATGAACGAACGACTATATAAAATAGGAAGGAAATATAATAATAAAAAATATTAGCAAAAGCGCTAGGGGACTGGGCTCACTAGCCGGCCAGTCATGCCGTGACCAGTCCCGCGCCTAATTTTATATTTTATCATATTTTTACTATTTTCCTATCTCATGAAAATCCTCTCGTTCGAGCAAATTTTCTTTATTTCAAAGAAATTATCTGAATCACATGATTTCATCAAAAAATAATAAAATTAGGAAAAGGTGTCATGGGACCGCCAGCCAGCCGGTCATGCCTTGGATGTGGCCGGTCCCACACCTCATGTTCCCTATTATTTTATTATTTCTCTCAAATTATGAAAATTCCTTGATTTTATGAATTTTCTTTAAATCATGAAAATTACCTAATTTCATGTATTTTATCTAAATCACATGATTTTATCAAAAAATAATAAAATTAGGGAAAGGTGTCATGGGACCGCCGGCCGGCCGGTCATGCCCTGGCCATGGCCGGTCCCACACCTCACGTCCCCATTATTTTATTATTCCTCCTAAAATTATGAAAATTCCTTGATTTTTTATGAATTTTCTCTAAAATCATGAAAATTACCTAACTTCATGTATTTTTATCTAAATCACATGATTTTATCAAAAAATAATAAAATTAGGGAAAGGTGTCATGGGACCGCCGGCCGGACGGTCATGCTCTGGCTGTGGCCGGTCCCACACCTCACGTCCCCATTATTTTATTATTCCTCCTAAAATTATGAAAATTCCTTGATTTCATGAATTTTCCCAAAAATTACCTAATTTCATGTATTTTCTCTAAAATCATAGAAAATATTAAAAAATTAGAAAAACTTGTGGGACCGGGCTCTAGCCGGTCCCACACGCCCCTTGTTTTATTATTATTTGGTGTTTTGTTTCATGATTTCATGAAAACTCCCTGATTTCAACAAAATATCTTGGTTTTCAACAAATCTCCTTTATTTTATGAAAATTATCCAAAATCATCAAAATTTGGTAAAATTGGGAAGAGTGGCTTGGGACCCGTGCCCATTGGCCGACCGGCCATGCCGTGGCCATTGCCGGTCCTACACTCCCATTCCCTATTTTATATTTATTAATTTATGTCTCTCATCTTAGGGAAGTTCCCTAATTTCGCCAAACTTTCCAGTTTCATGGAATTTCCCTTAAATCAGAGAAAAATACATAAAACTGGGAAAAGCATGTGGGATCGTGTGTTAGCCGGCCGGCCATACCCTATCCGTTGCCGGTCTCACACCTTGCAATTCCCTGTTTTATTTATTTTCCCTCATCTCATGTATTTTTCCCAGTTTCAGCAAAACCATGGATTTTGCATATTTTCTCCAAATGTTGCTCAAATGTGCACCAGAAAATATCAAAATTCTCAGGACTGAAACACGGACATTATGGTGACACGGGAACATCCCCTTGACCGACCGAGGGTGACCCTGAGGCTTGCAGAAAGCTGGTCCCACATGTTTTTAATGATTTTAACCTAATTTGCTCAACTGCTCATATTAGGTTCAAACTCTTTCCAAACAATTGGAAGTTTGCACAAATAACCATCCACTGGTCCCACACGCACCAAGAGATGGTCTCATGACCTCTTGGTCGGTCCTTTGTATTTTCATAATACCCGGTTTTATTATTTGTCGCTCATACGAGCATTATTTCGGTAAATGATTAAACCAGCATTTGATCATTCTTTCACCAACTGGTCTTAGGATACTTTGGTATTTTTGCTCATTCGAGCATTTGGGTGATATATGGTGAACCTGTCATCCCATATAGCAGGCCCCTGTGTTACTCTGTATTGATTTGCAATAAATCACCATTTTGGTAAAATTAGGGTTTTGAATCCAGAGCTCCGCGGAAACGTGATTCTGAGCAGATTCAAACACTCTGATAATTTTATGTTGATTCCATGATTAACATTTTTATTTATTTTGCTCGACCCAGCATCCAGTAAATTAAATTAATATTTTATTCGGTCCTACTACCGATAAATTCATTAAACGAGCAATATTTGCTCGAACTGGCAATATTTGCTCGAACTGGCAATATTTGCTCGAACCGGCAATATTCACTCAAATTAGCAATATTCGCTCAGACTAGCAATATTTGCTCGGATCAAAGAATATTGGTTCAACTATCAATATTCGACAATTCAGCAACACAGTTTGCTCGTTTTAGGACATAATGGTACCTCGTCTCAGCAAACATACATTTAATTCATGAGTTTCGGAACATTTGCTACAACGTGTTCAACTCAGCACTACATAGACTCATCATCCCACAAAGTCAGCAACTGACTCCACAATCACGAGATTTCAATTGTGTCACAATGGTGGATATTAACTAGCGTTTTGGTCTGGCGGTCTACCGCAATTATGTTCACCCACGATGAGAATGTGAGCAAGTCGTGCAATCAGTTGGAAGAATCAGCAAGGTAGTGGGTGGAAAATTAACCAAGTTTCCGCACAATGAGTAATTGGTTTAACACGATTTCCCACTTTCCCACTCTCTGATTTCAGCAACTGTCATACTTCATGGGATCATGGTGTTTTTAATTCCGGCATTATAAAATGTCTCTAAATCCTGATTGACACAACAACATTGACAAGGTTCGAACAATTCGAACATTCGCCTAAATGAGCAATTTCTTATCAAAGTTCATTCAGACAATCTTTCGTCTACACGAACTCATAGAAATCACTCTCAATCAGGAAAAACTTAATCATTCAGAGCATTCTCACGCTGAAATCACAACACACCTACAATCTCCGATCACCATTTATCTCACGCATTTTTCAGCTTCCCTCCTACAGATCAACCCATCCTCTCTTGTAACCGAATTGACTCTGGAACGGCAATTGTTTTTGGTTTAGGCCGGAGTCTTACAGATTGATCTCTCGAACTTAAAGCACTCCCTTCTTGCAGTGCATCTGTGTGACGTTCAACATTTTTCTCGGTTCAAGGAGTCTCCACACGGTTGACTCTTCAATTCCGTAAAACCCAGCAAATTGTTTTTCCCCATCTACACATCTAAACAAAGTTGATGTGTACTTTTCTTTGGTCTTGAATCGTCTCCGTGGAAATTTCATTAGGATCCCGTTTTTGTACATTTGCCAATTTTGAAAATGCGGGGGTCTAACAACCTCACCCAATATTTCGATTAGAAATCTGTATGGACTAACTCGAATATACTTTTAAGAGAATCAACTAGACAGTCAAACTCAATCTTAAATAAAAAGAATTTCAAGGAGTTAATATCTCCATCTCCCGATTTGATCAATACTCAAAGAAATAGAAATATGTGAGTCTTTATCAAATACAAGAGATATAAACTTGGATGGTACCAAAGACCAATATCCAAGGATTAATCAATTTCCAATAAACAACCAAAGGTTGGATTTCACAATTGATCGATACAACGCACAACCTGTGATATTTCAATTATAAAACAAAATATAATTCGAAATAGAAATAACACAGACACCGGAAGTTTTGTTAATGAGGAAACCGCAAATGCAGAAAAACATCGAGACCTAGTTCAGATTGAAAACCATATTGTATTAAGCCGCTACAGACACTATCCTACTACAAACTAACTTCGGTCTGGACTGTAGTTGAACCCTAATAAATCTCACACTGATTCAAGGTATAGTTGCGCTCCTTACGGCTTTGATCCTAGTAGGATACTACGCACTTGATTCCCTTAGCTGATCTCACCCACAACCAAGAGTTGATACGACCCAAAATCGAAGACTTAAATAAACAAATCCGTATCACATAGAAAAGTCTACGATAATATAT
The DNA here is from genome assembly GCA_023529315.1 of Papaver bracteatum. NCBI lineage: Eukaryota > Viridiplantae > Streptophyta > Magnoliopsida > Ranunculales > Papaveraceae > Papaver > Papaver bracteatum. The sequence continues at coordinate 1,945,616 of JAJJWX010005371.1, forward strand.
AAATTTGTCTCCCATAGATAAACCTACGAGTTTGTTCCGTATTTTGAGTTTCCAAACTCAGCAAAAAAATTCGGGTAGAAAATTTCCGCCAGACAGAACAAACTCATAGGTTTATCTATTGGAGACAGATTTATCTATTATCGTAGATTTTTCTATGTGATACAGATTTGTTTATTCAAGTCTTCGACTTTAGGTCGTAGCAACTCTTGGTTGTGGGTGAGATCAACTAAGGGAATCAAGTGCATAGCATCCTGCTGGGATCAGAGACGTAAGGAGCGCAACTGTACCTTGAATTATTGTGATATTAATTAGGGTTCAACTACAGCCAGACCGAAGTTAGTTTGTAGTAACCTAGTATCTGTAGCGAATTAATACAGTATGGTGTTCAATCTGAAATAGGTCCCGGGGTTTTTCCATATTTGTGGTTTCCTCGTTAACAAAACTTTCGGTGTCTGTGTTATTTCTATTCCACATTATATTTTGTTTTATAATTGAAATATCACAGGTTGTGCGTTGTATCGATTAATTGTGAAATCCAACCTTTGGTTGTTGATTGGAAATTGATTGATCCTTGGATATTAGTCTTTGGTACCATCCAAGTTTATATCTCTTGTATTTGTTAAAGACTCACAGATCCTATTTGTTTGAATATAGATAAAATCGAGAGATAGAGATATTAAGTCCTTGATATACTTTTTATTAAGATTAAGTCTCACTATCTAGTTGATTCTCTTAAAAGTATATTAGAGTTAGTCCATACAGATTGATAATAGAAATATTGGGAGAGGTTGTTAGACCCCCGAATTTTCAACTTTTATTAGTAAAACCGATCTTAAGTAATCACTCAAGATGGTATGATCGATGCCTTGTAAATAACAAATTTTATCTAGCCATTGGGGAACCGATCCTAGTAAGAGGTGCAACAAATTTACATGAGGGGAATCAATTCTTGTAAGAGGTGCAACACGTTTTTAGTAGATGGGGGAACCGATCCTATGAACATGTGCAACAAGTTTGTAGTTTTTGGGGAACCGATCCTATGGACATGTGCAACCGAATACAGGTAGTTACCATAAGTTATGGGGAACCGATCCTAGTACCAAGTCAACCAAGTTTTGGTGACTAGTGTGATTATGCACAGTATTCACATGGAGGTAGAACCGAACTTGTTTTGGTAAAACTGTGAAACCCATGATTGGTGATTTGATATGATAATTAATCACATAGTTCTTGGAATTCAGACGAACCAATTCTAAACTTGTTTGGAAGTGTGGAAAATCGTTTCCAAGATTGTAAGTATGAAAAAGGACTTGCAAAGTAAAGATGTCGACATACTTTGAACATGTGCAGTAACTCTTATCATTAATTGTTCAAACTTCAAAGATATTCATTAATAGCTAAAGGAGAATCCCAGGATCGAAATAAATTGAGAATCTTTTAATTAAGGTTTCTTAGTTTTTATATGCTATTGAATCTCCAACAATTAAATGCATATCTTTAGAAAATAATAATTAGTAATGTGCATTTACAGATTATAGATTTTTCTATTGGGATTTCGGTCAATATTTGGACAGTGCATTTCCAGGAGTTATGAAAACCGATTTTGTGTTTATTGCATATCTTTGAGAATATTTGGTTTTGGAAATTCCTTGGTGTCCAAACTTCCTTGTTTATAAATACTTAAGTTTGCATTCCTAACAAACTAATCCTCAGAGCCAGCAAAACTACCTCAGTTGTGTTGTTACTGGTGGAGCCGCCTATTCGGAGAGGAAAGTAACTTAATTAGGCGAAATCTCTTATGGCTGCTCAATTTAAAGACTTCTTTGGGATTGAGAAGATATATTAGTACCATTGGTGGGAAACTAGATAATTGTAGTTTATTTTAGTTTTCAATTGATTTGATTGACTAACGGTGGTAGAACTTTGATTATAACTAGTTTGTTTATGCTAAAGAATCTTCTCTTCTGATATAAGATTCACTCAAACTAGATCGAAGTTTCGACAGGGATCTTTAGACTGTTTGTATATCTAAAGACGTCTTGTGATAATCCAACATTAACAGATTATGTTCTGTGTGTGATTGATCACAATAGATTCAAGTTGATTGTTTGCAGGTGCTGATTGAAGATTAAAGAAGATTTGAAGACAATAAGACTTTTCGGGTTCATAATCTTTGGTGTGCACAATACTTGTTTCGGATGGAAATGGATCCAACTATAATTAGTTTATCCTTTAGTTTGCAGGTGTTGATTGAATATTAAAGAAGATTTGACGACAAGAAGACTTTTTGGGTTCATAATCTTTGGTGTGCACAATACTTGTTTCGGCTGGAAATGGATCCATCTATAATCAGTTTATCCTTGTGATAGATTAGATTCATTATTTGAGTAGATCGGCATTAATATACTTCTTTGTGATTAATAGTTTTGATTGCATAATCTAACAATTACTTCAGTAGTTGTTGAGAGATTGATCTAAGGACCTGACAAAGGAGTTTATTGGTTAAATGGAAGAACCTTTGTCAAACTCATATCACTTTGTTTGAAAAGAGTTGTTACACAACAAATTTGTTGTTGATTTACTGATTGGAATACAAACCAAAGGAATTGTTCCAAGTGCGTGACTTACTGCAAGTTGGAGGCGCAGGGATACTGAGTAGGTGAAGTATAGGTTTAGTTGCTTGGTATCAACTATACGAAGTTAGTTTGAATTTGTATAGCGTCTTAATTCTGAGAGTATTCAATTCTAGACTAGGTCTCGGGGTTTTTCTACATTTGTGGTTTCCTCGTTAACAAAATCTTGATGTGTCATTTACTTTTATTTTCCTCAATTATAATTGTGTTTATTATAATTTAAAGTAAATCGCACAAACGTTAATTCCTATTTTACTTGATAGACAATCCCTAGAGTTTGGTTAAGTCTGAACCTATTATCAAGTAAACATACTTCGTTGTTGTATTGTCTCGATCTCATATCCATAGACAATCACGCGAAGTGTGAACCGATTAGTTGTATTGTCTCAACTCAGTCCATAGACAATCACTTTCGAAAAAGGACTTATATATGGAAAAGTTTTAGATTGAGGTATATTTGGGTACCCTCGTCTTTTCAGTAACAAAGCATTTGATATTCACAGTTAGATATACTCTTGATTTAAGATTCAAGCTAAATATGCTTAGAAATTAAGCAATCATTCTCCACTGTTATATGGTTTTATCTTGTTACGCACAAATGAAATATACTTATATTTAGATATGGGTAACCGTACCTAAACATGTATATTGTGTTGGCTCAATAACAATTAACCGAAGTTAGCCATATGAACAATTTTGACTTAGCCGTATTCATCTAACAATTCTAGATCAAATATGATGATCACTCAATCATGATAGATAATCAAATGAATCTAATTGTGTTTCAAATAGAGTTTGAAAAGGCGAGGGTACCCCAATATACCTCAAGCTAAAACTTTTCCTTCCTATAAGTCCTTTCTCCGAAAGTGATTTTCTATAATCTGAGTCGAGACAATGCAACTAATCGGTTCACACTTCGTGTGATCGTCTGTGGATACGAGATCGAGACAATATAACAACGAAGTATGTTTACTTGATACAAAGATTCGGACTTAACCAAACACAATAGGATTCACGTATCAAGTAAATACGAATTAACATTTGTGCAATTTACTTTAATTATAATAAAACAATTATAATGCGGAAATATAAAGTAAATGACACAGCAAGATTTTGTTAACCAGGAAACCGCAAATGCAGAAAAACCCCGGGACCTAGTCCAGAATTGAATACTCTCAGGATTAAGCCGCTATACAAAATAAACCAACTTTGTATAGTTGAGACCAATCAACTAAACTTATAGTTCACCTAGTTTCGTCTGTATTCCCACGCCTCTAACCTGTAAACAAGTCACGTACTTGGACCAATTCATTTGGTTCGTATTCCAAACAGTAAAGGAACAACAAATCTGTTTGGTATAAACTCTCTTCAACCAAGTGATATGAGTTGCGCAAAGGTTCCCTTGTTTATCTTAACATAAAATCCTTTGTCAGGTTTCAAGATCTATCTTATATTCAATCACCAAAAGGGAATCGTTAAGATAAAGCCAATCAACACTCTTAATCCAAAGAACTGTGTTGATGCCGATCTTCTCAATTAATCAATCCAATCTACCACAAGGATAAACCGATTATTAATTGGATCCTATGTTACCCAAACAAGTATTGTGCACACCAAAGATTATAAAACCAAGTCAGAAATCTTCTATCTCTTCTTTGTCTTCAAATCTTCTTTGATCTTCAATAAACACATGCACACAACTACTTGAATCTCTTGTGATCAATCATACACAAAACGTTGTATGTTAACAATGGATTATCACAAGATCATCTTTAGATCTAACAACAGTCTAAAGATCCCTGTCGAAACCTTGAACTAGTTTGAGTGAATCTTATATCAAAAGAGAAGATTCTCAAGCATAAACAAACTAGGTGCAATCAAAGTTCAACCACCGTTAGTTTATCAAATCAATACGAAAACTAAAGATAAACCGCAATATCTAGTTTCCCACCAACGGGTCGCGCTAAAGATTCTCAATCCCAAAGAAGACTTTAAATTGAACGTCCATAAGAGATTTCACCTAATTAGATTACTCTCCTCTCCGATAGGCGGCTTCACTAGTAACAGAACAATAGAGGAAGTTTACTGTCACGAAGGATTAGTTTGCTAGAAATACAAACTCAATGTATTTATAGACAAGGAAGTTTGGACACCAAGGAATTTCCAAAACCGAAAATAAGCTCAAGATATTTTTCCATATTAACCCAAATTCGGTTTTCATAATTCCTGTGAATGCAATGTCCAAATATAATGATCGAAATCTCCTTGGAAAATCTTTAACTAGCAAATGCACATTACTAATTCTTATTTTACATATATAATTAAAAACCTTAATTAAAAGATTCTTAAGTTATTTAAATTCGATCTTGGGATTTACTTCCTTCTTAGTTGTTAAGGAATATCTTTGAACAATAAAAGAATACACATTAATGCGCGTGTTCAAAGTGTGTCGACATCTTACTCTTGCAAGTCCTTTTTCATACTTACTCACTTGAAACCGATTTACCATACTTCCAAACAAGTTTAAAATTGGTTCATCTGACTTTCAAGAACTATGTAATTGATCAAGTAACAGTCAATCACAAACCATGGGTGTAACAGTTCTACCAAAAAAAGTTTCGGTTCTACCTCCATGTGAGTAATGTGCATAGTCATACTAGCTTACCAAAGATACGGCTGACTAGGTACTAGGATCGGTTCCCCACATATATTTGGTATCTAACTTGTATGCGTTGCACATGTACATAGGATCGGTTCCCCCTTTCCTAAAAACGTGTTGCGCATGTTCATAGGATCGGTTCCCCTTTCTTCTATAAACCTTGTTGCACCTCATACAAGGATCGGTTCCCCCTTGTGATGTACTTCACCTCTTTATAGGATCGGTTCCCCTTTCCAGAATTTGGTCAGACACTCACAAACCCGATCATACCCCAGGTGATTACTTAAGATCGGTCTCACTAATAAAAGTCATACCAATACATAAGTCAGGCCTCATGTGAATAGTTTTACCAAGAACACAAACAAGTCATGAGCAGTTATACTAATCACACATATTGGTCGTTCATAAGATTTGCAATGAAGAACAGCCCCAATAACGCCTGGTGATTCCCTTTTCGGTTCACAACACATATCATGAACTTACTTCCTTAAAACACATGTAAAAACATTGTTTCCTACGATAGAATCCTCACCTCATACCCATACATAATCACAATAGCATTATTACGATTATGTCGATGTCTCATATACAAAGTTTAATGGTTAAGCAAGAAACTTCATATTGTATTCCTTAATACTATGTCTATCTAGAGTGTTCATGCTTCGCAGTTTCATGTTTTCAATATGCACGACTTGAAAGATACGTTAGGGAATGAAACATTTCAAGTCAAATATCACTAACCTCAAGTGGAAGGATGATGTTGTGGTTGTAGCTCCGTACTTCTTCACTTATTCAAGTCTTCTCAATACTTGTAATGTCTCACCCTAATACTTTCAAGCTAACTTATACGAAGTTGACTCTAGTACATTTAAATCAAGCGACTCTTAAATTATTTTTTGGCTCACTAAAATATGACAACCAAACTTGACATACCAACGCTTGGTGGGTTCAACCGAGCAATGCTCTAAAAATCTCCCCCTCTGTCAAATTTAGTGACAAAACTCTTACAATCATATGGATAAACAAATTACAATATTTTATTACACATACGCTTGATTCCCGAATTCAACAACACAAAACCTGCATTAATTCAATCCTTAAAATGTCGTCGTTGACATTATAATAACAAAGATCATACTCCCCCTAAAGGTGAGATAGGTAGATTTTAAATCTGCACGTCTTTGTTATCCCAATCATATGATATGTTACCCCCCTTTAGTCTGTGATTTTCCTCATTCGTTAGATAAACGTTTCAAGCACCATTGTCCTCTTCCCTAGTGACACCAATCAACATAAAATTGAAACCAACATCACATGTTTACTCCATATATTTCTCCCCCTTTTTGTCACAAAAATGACAAAGAAACGAAAGAATAAAGGACAACACGAAAAGGATCTTACAAATCTCAAAATAGACTTGCAACCTGTTGAGTCAAGCACGAGGGTTTTACTTACCATTTTTGATAACCAATATCAAAACCGAAACTCCCAAGTAATTATGTTTTGATATTTTATCATGGAAATAATTTCCCGAAGAAATTTCCCAACTAGTTTAGCAAACCAAAAATCAACTAAGCAACTTAGTTCCTTTTCTAAACCGATTATATAAATACAACCGCTTCATTCGATAAGACCAAAACAAAGATAAACTCCATTTTTCTCATCAGGTTCTAATTATCCATATAACTTAGACCTTTAGATTTTAAACAAGCCAAATACTAGGTTAGTTAACTAGCATTTCCTTGTTTAGGCATTTGGCTTGACTTGAATAACCGAAACCTCCACTTTGATAAGTCTAACTAAGATCAGAATTAACTTAGTTTGACTTATCCGGAATCGAATCGGACTAAACAACTCATCCCGTCAATACATTCATTCGTTAAGCCATAAATAATTCATACAAACCAATAAATCAACTTGCATAATTATTTACCTCAACCAGAAGCAATTGAAACAACATATATCATTAAAGTTCCACTATTGCACTGAAATTTTGTAAGATTAAACAATTGATACCATACAATAAAGCAAAATAACAATTTTTTTACTTAACTGGAAGCAATTGAAATAATATAAACATTAAAGTACCGCAATTGCACCAAACTTTCGTAAGCCTATAAACGATTGATATCACACAACAAATCAAGATAACAATAGTTTTACTTAACCAGAACCAATTGAATCACACAAACATCCACACATATATAATGGAATAAACACATCAATTTTACCGAAAATTTCGTTTAAGCAAAAGCAATATATATATCAAATAAAAATAGGCTTTTCTTAAAACAGGAAAACAATTAACTAACAAGATTGTTACCTCAATTTCGCATCCAACTTCTCCAATATGATAGCATCTTCTTCTTCCAGGGAGAATTGATATCGAAATACCATTATGTTGTCATCCTTATGCCAAAAACAAAAGAATAACAACAACCAACCTTTACCAGAGAAAGGTTGAAAATAGGTTTTAACAATTGCAAGCAAAAGTTTAAAACCTTCAAAACACATATGCTTTTATGCTAAATCAAAACCGATTCAACATATTGTGAATTTTTCACATATTTTTTCTACAGGAACCCCTCATGATCCTTTGATAAAGCCTACCAACATGGGCTAGAACTTAATCCTGCTAAATCAAAAAGTCACCCAAACCATAAGGGTTCACAACATATTATGAGATCGAATATTAAGGTAATAAAACCGAAATCAAACATCCCATAAACATACATAGCAAATAAATAAAGCATTAAAGTATCGGCTACGTAAATCAAAAACTATCACAAGAAAAATTAAAAATCAAATAACTTTATTCATAATAGTTTTTATTCATAAATAGACTTATACAATCAATGAAAGAAATCAAAAATTGATGTCTATTTTTCTAGATTAAGTATTACAGCTTATAACTTAATCTCTAGTGGTGCTCTTGTTGTTCACCGATGTTACTTCGGTGTTCAAACTGTTAAAGCATGTCTCAAGAGACTTGTCTGCAACCACTTCCTGTTTCTCTAGCTCTTCAACAAGAACCTTGAGTTCGGAAAGAACTTCTTTTGTCCCTTCGATTCGTTCTTTTAACCAATCCTGATGTCGGACTGTCATAACTAGATCAGTTTCCAGTTTTTCAAAACTTTGGATGTATTGATTCATATTGTTTGAACGAATCCACTTGATTTTGGTTGGATCTATTGTAGTCCAACATACATGACTCATCTTGTGATCCAACCGAACTCTCAGAATCATAATCAGACATGATCTTTGATCTGCTTCTTTTCTTCTTCTCAGTATTGATTCTTTGACAATCTTTAACCCTTTGAGCCTCCTCCTTATTAGTCTTTGAGACACTTCGAGTTATTGGAGGCATGCTTGGTTATATATAAGATGATTGATCAGGGTATCAATATACTGGAAGAGATAGTTTCCCTATACAAAGGGACAGCTTTCGGACCGAAAGATATCAGAAGAATCCAAATATATTAAAGAATATATATATTGTTTCCTTTTGTCCGAACTTCTTAGTTTAATTCAAAAATTCCAAATAAAACTTATCTAGAAAATCATGATAAACATGAACAATTTTTGGATCTACAACTATCCATAAAATTTAAAACTTTTCTGATAATCAATTACACAAACACATGTGCTATAGATTTATTGTGCCATTTCCATCCATAAATACGAGCACAAATAAGGATGAGAATTCACAATTTTTATACAACTAAGTTGCATCGGAATAAGCGTTTTCAAGCCTAAATTGAATATCAGAACTATAGTTCATGTTTCATTTAGGGAATTTATGCCCAATATATTTTCTCCCAAGATGATGATCTTTTCTAACTCTAGAGATATGATCATGTGGAGAAATTATACCGATATGAGAATTCTCAGAGATTGATAGATCTCTCTTAATTCTTTCAATGAGATTTTCATACGATTTTCTCATTTTAAGGACTTCCTTATGATTCACATCGGTGTGATTATCTGAAACAATTATTGGAAATTCCTCATTATTTCTTTTGGCAGAGATTCTCTCTTTCCCTTCCTTCTGGAATCGTTCTTCATCAAAACAAGAATTCTTTCGACATGGATGAGGAGGAATCTTCTTCCAGAATCTATTGTCAACTCTTTCCTCTGATTTCGAGTTGATCTTATAGGGTTGTGGCACAATCTGTATTTCTACTGAGGAATGATCTTTCAGTTTTTTAAGACAAGAAACTTCCTTCAATATTTTGACTACTGAAAAAGCAGGGGTCTAACAACCACACCCAATATTTCGATTAGCAATCTGTATGGACAACTCCGAGTTGTTTTATAGAGAATTAACTAGACTCAATCAATAGAAAATATCTCAAGGAGTTATTATCCCAATCTCTCAATTTGATTTACTCAAGAAAATGTGATTCGTGAGTCTAATCAAAGAGAGGTAACTTGGATGGTACCAAAGACCAATATCCAAGTGTCAATCAATTTAAATCAACAACCTATAAGGTCGTATATTCTAATTGATTGAACAACGCACAACCTGTATTATTTTAATTATATATCAAAATATAATGCGGAAAAGAAATAACACAGATACCAGAATTTTGTTAACGAGGAAACTGCAAATGCAGAAAAAACCCGGGACCTAGTCCAGATTAAACATACATTGTATTAAGCCGCTACAGACACTAGCCTACTCCAAATTCACTTCGGTCTGGACTGTAGTTGAACCCCAATCAATCTCACACTGATCCAAGGTACATTAATGCTACCACGCCTCTGATCCCAGTAAGATACTGCGCACTTGATTCCCTTATCTAATCTCACCCACAACCAAGAGTTGCTACGACCCAAAGTCGAAGACTTTAGCAAACAAATATGTCTCACACAGAAAAGTCTACAAGATAGATAAATTCGTCTCCCATGAATAAACCTATGAGTTTTGTTCAATCTTTTGATAAATCAAGGTGAACAGGAACCAATCAATAAAACCAGACTTATATTCCCGAAGAACAACTCAGTTTTATCAATCACCTCACAATAGTCTTAATCGACGCAGCGAAAAAAGATATTTTGGAATCACAAACGATGAGACAAAGATGTTTGTGATTACTTTCATATCTTGCCTATCGGAGATAGAAATTCAAGCCAATTATTATAATTATACTCGCACGATAGAAACAGTAAGATCATATCACACAACTACAAGAAAAGTATTATCGGTATGGCTTCACAATCCCAATAAAGTCTTTAAGTCGTTAACCTGGTTTTAGAAGAATAAAACCAAAGGTTAAAAGAGAATCGACACTAGCTTAGCAAACTAGTATCACACAGAATGTGTGGGGATTAGGTTTCCCAGTTGCTAGAGTTCTCCCTTATATAGTCTTTCAAATCAGGGTTTGCAATCAATGTTAGCTTAGTAACAAAGCATTCAATATTCACCGTTAATATCTCTCAACCATTAGATCGAAAACTTAGCTTGCCATACACACATGTACTTGACAATTTTGGGTTTGTGTAACCGTACCCAAACGTGTACAATAGTTGGTTCAATATTAGTCAACCAAATGGTTATCCAAATGATAACTTTCATATCAACCATATTCTTGTTCACCATAACTAGTCCAAATGACTCAAATGAACTAGTTAGAGAGTAGTTCAATTGCTATGAGATCTTATGTACTATACAAGACATAATTAAAGCAAAAGCGATGTGATTCACTTGAATCAATTTATGAACTATAAAGCCACGGTTTGCAATAACATTCCTTAGATAATTTAGATAAGTTCACGAAAATCGTTTTTAGACATAACCACTCAAGTTCGTGGACTAGGTTCGCGGACTCAAGTTAACCGGTTGGAGTTCACAAACTCCAGCAGAAATTCTCGGGTTCGAGAACTACGCACGTTCGCGGACTGAGTTCACGGACTGGGTTGACTTCTCAAGTTCCGGTTTCACTTGATCAACAAAGTTCGCAAACTTCGGTTCAAGTGCTAATGAATTATACATATATGTGTTACCACAACAATTTTTATATCCCCCAATGGTTATATTGTCTAAACTCTCATTTCAACCACTGAAACATTCTCAGCGGACATCATATAGTTGTTATTCACAAACTATTTTTCGTTAGAGAAATTTCCAAAGTGATTGAAACATAGCATGACTTTCGGCACTAGGTAAAGATGAACTTGGCTAAAGAGAAAGCTTTACCAACACATATTTCGATAAATAGATAAGTGAGATATACTCAGCTCGAAATATCACATGTGTATATTCTTAGTCTATATAGTAATACGACTTTTGTCTCAAGATAGGAGATAGAGTAGATAGACTTTTGAGTGATAGGTAAGTTCAAGTCTCCACATACCTTTTAGTCGATGAAGATCCATTGGTTCCTTGAGTAGTCCTTCGTCTTGTATTATGATTGCCATGGAGTTCTTGAGCTTAACTACACTTTCTATCCTAGTCCGAGACCTTAGCTATAGTAGACTAGAAATCAAGACAATATAGTTTTGATCACTAACATTGACAAACATGCTTGAGATAGCAACGCATGCGAGTTCGACCGAGCAATGCTCTAACAAACTTCCCCTTTGTCAATTTTAGTGGCAAAACTATTAATACACATGGAATACAAATAATATATAAATAAACTTTGTAGCTCCTATTCCACATGTCTAATCTTCAACAATACTCGAAATCTTCGTCACTTCCAAGTAGTCCAATGATCCCAAAGGTTATAAGTTTAGTATCATCGTTGTTGAAAATCTGTATCTATAATAATGATAAAAGCATTGGTTCTCAATCATTGCTATACATTGTCATAGTATTATTACACAACGTCAAAGTCCAATTGCATCACAACTTCAACAATAATACTATGGTGATACTTCACTTCCCCTTAGTCAATACTCCATCTCATATGGAAACCACTCCCCCTTACATAATGATCCAAAAACCATATGTATTTGTAATGTCAACTACATATTAATTCTTCCCCTTTTTGTCAATAAAATTGGCAAAGGTACAAGAACGGGATCCTAATGAAATTTCCGTAAGAGACATTTGATAACCAAATTTAAATGTATATCATCTTATTTAGATGCAATCATAAAGCCGAAGCTAAATGCATTCATCAAGGAGTTTATAAAGACGCAAGATAACCCCTCTAATATTCCAAAGCCGCACTCCCCACAAATATTTGACAATTAAGCACAAGTTCAAAAGAACTCTCCCCTATAAAATGTCATTCATATGGGAACAACAAGAGCGACCTAAATTTCAAGAGAAGAGAAGGATTTTTCTTTAAACTCAACAAATTACATACAAGTATGAATTTGGAATCCAACAAAAAATATTCAATCAAATTAACCCAAGCGAACCAAGATTAATTTTGACTAAATATGCTCAACACAAGTAAACTTATGGAGACTTAATAAATCAATTAGATTAATCACAAGAAAACTCGCAAATAATCTAATTGCCATACTCAACCAAACTAATTACAAGTGTAATCAATTTAATTGTCCACACTCGACATAGGAACTTCTATGGAGCAATGACTAAGTTAATCACGAATAACCAACCCAGTCAATCATGCTCAACATGAGAAAATCCTTACGGAGCCATAACTAAATAATCACACAAGATGATTGATCTAGTCCAAAATACTCAACGTAAAGTACCTTACGGAACACAACTAAGCTAATCATAAAAATAATCAACTTTGGTTGTCTAATGCTCAACGTAACTCACAATACGGAGTCTCACAGTAATACACAAGACATAGATCAGTGAAGCTCAATTACTGCGGAATACACAAGGATTCATTCTATGTTTCCATCACCATTTGCACAATGACACACAATAGACATAATCCTTGAATCACAAAAGATTTTAACCTATCTTACATCAATAATTGACAATATAGGCTTAAATTTTGTGTTTGTCAATAGTCTATTCATCCTTTTATCAATATTGGCATATCAATTCACGAACAACTTTACTTTTGACAAAATATGGGACAATCAAGTTGACGGACGTAAACACACAAATCCCATCAAAATATTGCAATATATGAAGATTAATACTGCAACCATCATCTTCCAAACAAGTTTAGAATTTAACATAATAAATCTAAAAACAAGAAGATGAAAATCATTGGATATAGCTATGTGTAATCGCAACAATGGCTATTCCAAAACACTAGTTATTCTTCTAAACAAAGGAGAAAAATATAATTCCCAACAGAAGACTTACTAGTTCTCATAGATATTTCTCAGAGTATCTACTGAGAATTCCTTCTCATTATTGAAAAACCCATTGATTATGGGATCGTTCAATTCCTCCAAATCTTCAGAAATATCAGTTAACTCACTGAGTTCTCTTCTCAAGTCACGCAGGGTATTTTTGGATAGAGAAAACATTTGTTCATAGTGAGTTATCTTTTCCAAAGAGGAAATGATTTGAGATTTTAAACCATTTCTCTTATTGATGAACTCTTTTACCATGCCCCTAAAGTTAGCATCATAAGGACAAAAAGAAAAGACACAGTTAGAGGAAGAACCTTCTCCATTAATTGTAGTCTTCACTTTCTTCACCCTTGAGGAAGAAATCCCTTTACATAGATACACGGTAGTTGCTTCAACTGTGTCCCTGCTTGTGATGCTTCTGGTTATAGGAGCCATAAGGTTGTATCTTTTCAAGGAAGGAGGAAATCTATCAAAGACTTAATTAGACTTATGAACAAGAAACCCTAGAACAAAAAAGTCTTATGTAGATTAATGATTCATTATCTATATTATTAGAATAATATTTTCTTAACCAAAATAGACACAAGACTTCAGTCACAAAAATAACAACGCAAAGCCTAACTTTATCAAGTCAGAGATGAGGATGCGAACACCCTTAATGTTTGATAGGGACATTATGAGCCAAACGCTCTCCTTGTTTATCACATAGTGATTTTTCAAGGTTTGTTGTGTAAGCAGGTTTCTTACCTTTTCTGATTCTGGAAGCATTGTTCTTAGAAGAACTGTGTAGATTATCCAGATTCATCTTTTACATGTTCTTATGTAGTTTGGAAATTCTTTCCAGTTTCTTCTTGAATCTCCAACACGTACTCTGAACATTCCTTGCATTTCCACAAAACGAACAACCCAAGGATTCTTTGTTTTGTTGAGGTTTATTCTGCTTATCGTGGCTTCCACCTTTTATATTTCCCTGATCAATCGAAGCAACATGATTCATAACGTCTAAACAATTGGTTTTGTATCCTAAACCACTAGTATTTCTAAAGGGCTTCTTACCAAATAACATAGCTGAAATTTATCAGAACTTCCAGATAATCTTTGTAGGTCATCCTTAAGAGTATTAATATCTTTTTCCTTTAGAACAATGGTTCTAGTGAGTTTATCATTAAGATAGTCTATCTCAAGATTTTTCACCTGGATTAATGATTATAGTTTCTTTAATGAAGCCTTTAATTGAAGATTTTCTTGAAGGACCTCTTTATTCAAGAAATTGAAAATCTCTGTGTCTGTCTCATATTCTGAATCAGAACTTGAGTATGTAGATGTTTCTGCTGTAAAAGATGAGACTTCATTGCATCTATTGAATGTGTTCAATCCGTTGACACTTAAAGGTTTTTCTTTCACAGAATCATTGGCAGTGAGGACAGACAAGGGACGTTTATCATGTCTAATGCTCATTTTTATTAATTCTGTGATCTTTTCTGTCATCAATGGTTTTTTAAACCAGATGTCATCCGTACAACATTCATCGCCCCAAGACAAGATAGAGGTTTTTCTTGTGGTTGACACACCATTGAATGCAACGGCTTGAACAGAATCTTGATCAGAGAATCTTATCTTTCCGAAAGACGAATTTTCAGAAAGAGTAGTGAGGTTATTTCCTCCATCGATGGTACATTTCTTATAAACATGTTTGTTGACTTCAAAAGTAGTTTCTAAGATATCCCAGGTATCTTTAGACTTAGTGCAAGAAGACACATAGTGCAGAAGGTCTGGGGAATGGCCTGTCTGATAGCATATAGACCTTCAGAAATATGCTTTGCAGCAAGAATTTCTTCTGGACTATCACTATCAACATCCTTTGGTATATATACATCGTCTTCTATATTTACCGGGGGTTCATAGACATTAACAACATGTACCCATATTTGAAAATCACGAGCTTGAAAATACGTGCTCATAGAAATTTTCCACCATGGGTAGTTTGAACCATCAAAGACTGGTGGTACGTTTATTGAGATAAAACCTCTGTCCATAGAGTCAGATCGCTACAAACATAGACTTGTAAGGTCTTGAACGTGTTTTCCCGCTCTGATGCCAATTGAAAAAGCGGGGGTTTAACAACCACACCCAAGTTATTTTATAGAGAATCAACTAGACTCAATCAATAGAAAATATCTCAAGGAGTTATTATCTCAATCTCTCAATTTGATTTACTCAAGCAAATGTGATTCGCGAGTCTAATCTAAGAGAGATAACTTGGATAGTTCCAAAGACCAATATCCAAGTGTCAATCAATTTAAATCAACAACCTATAAGGTCGGATATTCTAATTGATTGAACAACGCACAACCTGTATTATTTCAATTATATATCAAAATATAATACGGAAAAGAAATAACACAGACACCAGAATTTTGTTAACGAGGAAACCACAAATGCAGAAAAACCCCGGGACCTATTCCAGATTAAACATACATTGTATTAAGCCGCTACAGACACTAGCCTACTCCAAATTAACTTCGGTCTGGACTGTAGTTGAACTCCAATAAATCTCACACTGATCCAAGGTACAGTTATGCTCCTACGCCTCTGATCCCAGCAGGATACTGGGCACTTGATTCCCTTAGATGATCTCACCCACAACCAAGAGTTGCTACGACCCAAAGTCGAAGACTTTAGCAAACAAATCTGTCTCACACGGAAAAGTCTAAGAGATAGATAAATTCGTCTACCACGAATAAATCTATGAGTTTTGTTCCATCTTTTGATAAATCAAGGTGAACAGGAACCAATCAATAAAACCAGACTTATATTCTCGAAGAACAACTCAGTTTTATCAATCACCTCACAATAGTCTTAATCGACGCAGCGAAAAAAGATATTGTGGAATCACAAACGATGAGACGAAGATGTTTGTGATTACTTTTATATCTTGCCTATCAGAGATAAAAATATCAAGACAATTATTACAATTGTACTCGTACGATAGAAACAACAAGATCAGATCACACAACTATAAGAAAAGTAGTATCGGTCTGGCTTCACAATCCCAATGAAGTCTTTAAGTCGTTAACCTGGTTTTAGAAGAAGACAACCAAAGGTTAAAGGATAATCGACTCTAGCTTAGCAAACTAGTATCATACAAAATTTGTGGGGATTAGGTTTCCCAGTTGCTAGAGTTCTCCCTTATATAGTCTTTCAGATCAGGGGTTGCAATCAATGTTATCTTAGTAACAAAGCATTTAATATTCACCGTTAGATGAAAACCTGATTAGATACAAGCTAATATCTCTCAACCGTTAGATCGAAAACTTAGCTTGCCATACACACATGTACTTGACGATTTTGTGTTTGTGTAAATGTACCCAAACGTGTACAATAGTTGGTTGAACATTAGTCAACCAAATAGTTAGCCTAATGATAACTTTCATATCAACAATATTTTTCTTCACCATAACTAGTCCAAATGACTCAAATGAACTAGTTAGAGAGTCGTTAAATTGCTATGAGATCTCATGTACTACATAAGACATAATTGAAGCAAAAGCGATGTGATTCACTCGAATCAATTCATGAACTATAATTCCACGGTTTGTAATAGAATTCCTTAGATAATTTAGATAAGTTCACGAACATCGTTTTTAGACATAACCACTCAAGTTTGCGGACTGGGTTCGCGGACTCAAGTTAACCGGTTGGAGTTCACAAACTCCAGCAGAAATTCTTGGGTTCGAGAACTTCCGTCAGTCCATGAAATGAAACCGAACTACAACTCCAGCAGAAATTCTCAGGTTCGAGAACTACGCACGTTCGCGGACTGAGTTCGCGGACTGGGTTGACTGCTCAAGTTTTGTTTTCACTTGATCAACAAAGTTCACAAACTTCAGTTCAAGTGCTAAGGACTTATACATATATGTGTTACCACAACAATGTTTATATCCCCTAATGGTTATATTGTCTAAACTATCATTTCAACCATTGAAACATTCTCAGAGGACGTTATATAGTTTTTATTCGCAAACTATTTTTCGTCAGAGCAATTTCCAAAGTGATTGAAACATAACATGACTTTCATCACTAGGTAAAGATGAACTTGGCTAAAGCGAAAGCTTTATCAACACATATTTCGAGAAATAGATAAGCGAGATATACTCATCTCGAAATATCACATGTGTATTTTTTTAGTCTATATAGTAATACGACTTTTGTCTCAAGATAGGAGATAGAGTAGATATAATTTTGAGTGATAGATAAGTTCAAGTTTCCACATACCTTTTAGTCGATGAAGATCCATTGGTTCCTTGAGTAGTCCTTCGTCTTGTATGATGATTTCCATGGAGTTCTTGAGCTCAACTACACTTTTTATCCTAGTCCGAGACCTTAGCTATAGTAGACTAGAAATCAAGACTTTATAGTTTTGATTACTAACATTGAAAAACATGTTTGAGATAGCAACACATGCGAGTTCGACCGAGAAATGCTCTAACAACTACAATATGTTGAACAAGTATAAGTTTCCTGTCAAGTGACTGAAAAGTGTATTCCTTAAGATCGTTTTCATGGAATCGGTTCAAAGTTTCCTTTGGACAAGATTTCATTTGATCAACAATAGATGTAGAAGCTTGTTTCTCATCCTTTTCTGACTTGATGTAGTTTGGAAAACTCCCATCATCTTGATCTGTTTCATATGTGACTAAAATAACAACATCATTTGTCAGAGTCATTGGACATGTATTTTTATTAAGAGAATTAACAAGAGCTTCTAATTTGACAGTGAGATTCATATTCTCTTCAGCCAGACTATCTAGTTGACTGTCTTTATTTCTGATCTCCTGTTTAAGAAGATTTGACTATGTATTTAAAATCACCATTTTATAAGACAGAGATTTTATAGGCTTTAGGAGTTTTACCAACTCTTTATCAGCATCTTCTTTTTCATCAGAAAAAAATATAGATGTTTTCGCAACTCCTGGATCATGATTCAACGAAGTAGTAACATCTTTAACCTTTGAGTAGTCATACTCTTGCTTAACGTTAACTGATTCAGACATGGATTCAATTCTTATAGGATGGATCGCACCAAACACAGATTGTTAGATCTTTTTGTGTTTGCCTACTCTGATACCAATTGAAAAGGCGAGGGTACCCCAATATACCTCAAGCTAAAACGTTTCCTTCCTATAAGTCTTTTCTCCGAAAGTGATTGTCTATGGACTGAGTCGAGACAATGCAACTAATCGGTTCACACTTCGTGTGATCGTCTATGGATACGAGATCGGGACAATACAACAACAAAGTGTTTTTAGTTGATACAAGTGTTCGGACTTAACCAAACTCAATAGGATTCACGTATCAAGTAAATAGGAATTAACGTGTGAAATTTACTTTAATTATAATAAAACAATTATAATGCGGAAATATAAAGTAAATGACACAACAAGATTTTTTTAGCGAAGAAACCGCAAATGCAGAAAAACTACGGGACCTAGTCCAGAATTAAATACTCTCAGGATTAAGCCGCTATACAAAATAAACCAACTTCGTATAGTTGATACCAAGAACCTAAACCTATAGTTCACCTAGTTCCGTCTGTATTCCCACTCCTCCAACCTGTAAACAAGTCACGTACTTGGACCAATTCCTTTGGTTCGTATTCCAAATAGTAAAGGAACAACAAATCTGTTTGGTATGAACTCACTTTAACCAAGTGATATGAGTTGCGCAAAGGATCTTCTGTTTATCTTAACATAAACTCCTTTGCCAGGTTCCAAGATCTATCTTATGTTCAATCACCAAAAGGTAATCTTTAAGATTTTGCTATCAATACCTCTAATCCCAAGGAAATGTATTGATGCCGATCTTCACAACTATTCTATCAAAATACTACAAGGATAGATAGATTATAGTTGGATTCTCTATTACCGAAACAAGTATTGTGCACACCAAAGATTATAAAACCAAGTATGAAATCTTCTATCTTTTCTTTGTTTTCAAATCTTTTCTTTGTCTTCAAATCTTCTTAGATCTTCAATAAACACATTCACACAACTACTTGAATCTCTTGTGATCAATCACACACAGAATGAAGTCTTTTAACAATGGATTATCACAAGATCTTCTTTAGATCTAACAACAGTCTAAAGGTCCCTGTCGAAACCTTGAACTAGTTTGAGTGAATCTTATATCACAAGTTGTGCGTTATATCGATCAATTGTGAAATCCAACCTTTGGTTTTTAATTGGAAATTGATTGATCCTTGGATATTGGTCTTTGGTACCATCCAAGTTTATATCTCTTGTATTTGATAAAGACTCACAGATTTCTATTTGTTTGAGTATAGATCAAATCGAGAGATAGAGATATTAAGTCCTTGATATACTTTTTATTAAGATTGAGTCGGACTGTGTAGTTGATTCTCTTAAAAGTATATTATAGTTAGTCCATACATATTGATAATTGAAATATTAGGTGAGGTTGTTAGACCCCCGCATTTTCAACTTTTATTAGTGAAACCGATATTAAGTAATCACTCAAGATGGTATGATCGATGCCTTGTAAATAACAACTTTTATCTAGCCATTGGGGAACCGATCCTAGTAAGAGGTGCAACAAATTTACATGAGGGGAATCAATTCTTGTAAGAGGTGCAACACATTTTTAGTAGATGGGGGAACCGATCCTATGAACATGTACAACAGGTTTGTAGTTTTTGGGGAACCGATTCTATGGACATGTGCAACCGAATACAGGTAGTTACCATAAGTTATGGGGAACCGATCCTAGTACCTAGTCAACCGAGTTTTGGTAACTAGTGTGACTATGAAAAATACTCATATGGAGGTAGAACCGAACTTATTTTGGCAGAACCGTGAAACCTATGATTGGTGATTTGATAGGATAATCAATCACATAGTTCTTGGAATTCAGACGAACCAATTCTAAACTTGTTTGGAAGTGTGGAAAATCGTTTCCAAGATTGTAAGTATGAAAAAGGACTTGCAAAGTAAAGATGTCAACATACATTGAACATGTGCATTAACTCTTATCATTAATTGTTTAAAGATATTCCTTAAAAGCTAAAGGAGAATCCCAGGATCGAAATAAATTGAGAATCTTTTAATTAAGATTTCTTAGTTTTTATATGCTATTTAATATCCAACAATTAAATGCGTATCTTTAGAAAATAATAATTAGTAATGTGCATTTACAGATTATAGATTTTTCTATTGGGATTTCGGTCAATATTTGGACAATGCATTTCCAGGAGTTATGAAAACCGATTTTGTGTTTATTGCATATCTTTGAGAATATTCAGTTGTGGAAATTCCTTGGTGTCCAAACTTCCTTGTCTATAAATACTTAAGTTTGCATTCTTAGCAAACTAATCCTCAGAGCCAGCAAAACTACCTCAGTTGTGTTGTTACTGGTGGAGCCGCCTATTCGTAGAGGAAAGTAACATAATTAGGCAAATCTCTTATGGCCGCTCAGTTTAAAGACTTCTTTGGGATTGAGAAGCTCTATTAGTACCATTGATGGGAAACTATATAATTGCAGTTTATTATAGTTTTCGATTGATTTGATTGACTAACGGTGGTTGAACTTTAATTGCACCTAGTTTTTCATGTTTGAGAATCTTCTCTTCTGATATAAGATTCACTCAAACTAGATCGAAGTTTCGACGGGGATCTTTAGACTGTTTGTATATCTAAAGACATCTTGTGATAATCCAACGTTAACAGACTCCGTTCTGTGTGTGATTGATCACAATAGATTCAAGTTAATTGTGTGCATGTGATGATTGAAGATTAAAGAAGATTTGAAGACAAGAAGACTTTTCGGGTTCATAATCTTTGGTGTACACAATACTTGTTTTGGATGGAAATGGATCCAACTATAATCAGTTTATCCTTGTGTTTGTGGGTGCTGATTGAAGATTAAAGAAGATTTGAAGACAAGAAGATTTTTTGGGTTCATAATCTTTGGTGTGCACAATACTTGTTTCGGCTGGAAATGGATCCAACTATAATCAGTTTATCCTTGTGATAGATTAGATTGATTAGTTGAGTAGATCAACATCAATACACTTCTTTGTGATTAATAGTATTGATTGCATAATCTAACAA
Organism: Papaver bracteatum; assembly: GCA_023529315.1. Classification (NCBI taxonomy): domain Eukaryota; kingdom Viridiplantae; phylum Streptophyta; class Magnoliopsida; order Ranunculales; family Papaveraceae; genus Papaver; species Papaver bracteatum. The sequence goes on from JAJJWX010005371.1 coordinate 1,967,275, forward strand.
TTACTTCAGTAGTTGTTGAGAAATTGATCTAAGGACCCGACAAAGGAGTTTATTGGTTGAACGGAAGAGCCTTTGTCAAACTCATATCACTTTGTTTGAAAAGCGTTGTTACATAACGGATTTGTTGTTCCTTTACTGTTTGGAATACAAACCAAAGGAATTGTTCCAAGTGCATGAATTGCTGCAAGTTGGAGGCGCAGGGATACTGAGGAAATTAGGTGAAATATAGGTTTAGTTGCTTGGTATCAACTATACGAAGTTGGTTTGATTTTGTATAGCGGCTTAATTCTGAGAGTATTCAATTATGGACTAGGTCTCGGGGTTTTTCTGCATTTGCGGTTTCCTTGTTAATAAAATCTTGCTGTGTCATTTACTTTTATTTTTCGCAATTATATTTGTATTTATTATAATTTAAAGTAAATCGCACAAACGTTAATTCCTATTTTACTTGATAGAGAATCCCTAAAGTTTGGTTAAGTCTGAACCTATTATCAAGTAAACATACTTCCTTGTTGTATTGTCTCGATCTCGTATCCATAGACAATCACATGAAGTGTGAACTGATTAGTTGTATTGTCTTGACTCAGTCCATAGACAATCACTTTCGAAAAAGGATTTATATATGGAAAAGTTTTAGATTGAGGTATATTTGGGTACCCTCATCTTTTCAGTAACAAAGTATTTAATATTCACTGTTAGATATACTCTTGATTTAAGATTCAAGCTAAATCTACTTAGAAATTAAGCAATCAAGCTCCACCGTTATATGGTTTTATCTTGTTACACACAAATAAAATATACTTATATTTAGATATGGGTAACCGTACCTAAACATGTATATTGCGTTGGCTCAGTAACAGTTAACCGAAGTTAGCCATATGAACACTTTTGACTTAGCCGTATTCATCTAACAATTCTAGATCAAATATGATGATAACTCAATCATGATAGATAATCAAATGAATCTAATTGTGTTTCAAATAGAGTTTGAAAAGGCGAGGGTACCCTAATATACCTCAAGCTAAAAAATTTCCTTCCTATAAGTCCTTTCTCCGAAAGTGATTATCTATAGACTGAGTCGAGAAAATACAACTAATCGGTTCACACTTCGTGTAATCGTCTATGGATACGAGATTGAGATAATACAACAACGAAGTATGTTTACTTGATACAAAGATTCGGACTTAACACAATAGGATTCACGTATCAAGTAAATAGGAATTAACGTTTGTGCAATTTACTTTAATTACAATAAAACAATTATAATGCGGAAAGTAAATGACACATCAAGATTTTGTTAACGAGGAAATCACAAATGCAGAAAAACCCCGGGACCTAGTCCAGAATTGAATACTCTCAGGATTAAGCCGCTATACAAAATAAACGAACTTCGTATAGTTAAGACCAAGCAACTAAACCTATAGTTCACCTTGTTCCGTCTGTATTCCCACGCCTATAACATGTAAACAAGTCACGTACTTGGACCAATTCCTTTGATTCGTATTCCAAACTGTAAAGGAACAACAAATCTGTTTGGTATCAACTCTCTTCAACCAAGTGATTTGAGTTGCGCAAAGGTTCCCTTGTTTTTCTTAACATAAACTCCTTTGCCAGGTTCCAAGATCTATCTTATGTTCAATCACCAAAAGTTAATCGTTAAGATTAAGCCAATCAACACTCTTAATACAAAGAACTGTGTTGATGCCGATCTTCTCAATTAATCAATCCAATCTAACACAAGGATAAACCGATTATTAATTGGATCCTCTGTTACCCAAACAAGTATTGTGCACACCAAAGATTATAAACCAAGTCAGAAATCTTCTATCTCTTCTTTGTCTTCAAATTTTCTTAGATCTTCAATAAACATCTGCACACAACTAATTGAATCTATTGTGATTAATCACACACAAAACGGAGTATGTTAACAATGGATTATCACAATATCGTCTTTAGATCTAACAACAGTCTAAAGATCCCTGTCGAAACCTTGAGCTAGTTTGAGTGAATCTTATATCAAAAGAGAAGATTCTCAAGCATAAACAAACTAGGTGCAATCAAAGTTCAACCAACGTTAGTCAATCAAATCAATACGAAAACTAAAGATAAACCGCAATATCTAGTTTCCCACCAACGGGTCGCGCTAGAGCTTCTCAATCCCAAAGAATACTTTAAGTTGTACGGCCGTAAGAGATTTCACCTAATTAGATTACTATCCTCTACGATAGGCGGCTTCACCAGTAACAGTACAACAGAGGAAGTTTACTGTCATGAAGGATTAGTTTGCTAAAAATGCAAACTCAAAGTATTTATAGACAAGGAAGTTTGGACACCAAGGAATTTCCAAAACCGAAAATAAGCTCAAGATATTTTTCCATATTAACCCAAATTCGGTTTTCATAATTCCTGTGAATGCACTGTCCAAATATAATGATCGAAATCTCCTTGGAAAATCTTTAACTAGCAAATGCACATTACTAATTCTTATTTTTCATATATAATTAAAAAACTTAATTAAAATATTCTTAACTTATTTAAATTCGATCTTGGGATTTACTTCCTTCTTAGCTGTTAAGGATTATCTTTGAACAATAAAAGAATACACATTAATGCGCGTGTTCAAAGTGTGTCGACATCTTACTCTTGCAAGTCCTTTTTCATACTTACTCACTTGAAACTGATTTGCCACAATTCCAAAGAAGTTTAAAATTGGTTCATCTGACTTTCAAGAACTTTAGGGAATGAAACAGTTCAAGTCAAATATCACTAACCTCAAGTGGAAGGATGATGTTGTGGTTGTAGCTCCGTACTTCTTCACTTCTTCAAGTCTTCGCAATACTTGTAATGTCTCACCCTAATACTTTCAAGCTAATCTATACGAAGTTGACTCTAGTACATTTAAATCAAGCGACTCTTAAATGAGTTTTGGCTCACTAAAATATGACAACCAAACTTGACATACCAACTCTAACAGAGTTGTTCAGGTTCCACCTATTTTCCACCCATGTTTTTCCTATTTGCCACTCTCATTAATTTCCACCCTCATTTATCCTATTTGCCACTCATATATTTTCCCATATCTCCTAAATATACTACTTTATGATTTTTTATTTACACCCAACAGTAAAATCACCTTAAGAAAAATCCTAATTTACAAGTTAAGTCTCTCACCGGATACCTTCTTCCACTCCATCTCTCCCACCATTCTTCTGCTCTATCCCTCCCTGATCAACACCTTCACTAATATTTTGTTTGATTTTTCTTCTGATTTTTGACTCTACATCAAAAAGATCGAAAAATAAGTAGGGAGTGTTCAAGCAAAACCAAAATCTTAAAAGATATAAACTAAACCTAATTGTAATTTTACTTGGAACCCTAAACTAACCTAATATTAAACGCGTGATTCTGAAGTTCATTTTTATCTCAAATTCTAATTTCTGGTCCACAAATTAATTATGTTCACATGGCATTGACTCAAGTTCCATGATGCCTTTCGTGTGTATATAATAATTGATTGGTACACCATTACGTGCTGAGTCCATATAATGCAGTCTGTCCTATGCTAGTGTTGTTTTACACGTTCCAGTATAAGGAAATTCAATGTTGTTTAGTTCATTCCAAGTATTACATTTGTCGGCGTAATAAGATTACAGATCCAAAATCTTCTATAATTTCATTTTTGTATTAAAGTGGCTTGGTTGTATTAGTTTGTCGTTTCGACAAATCATGATTGAAAATGGTGGTGGCCACTGGTCATCTTTATCCTCTTCTTGCAAGGATTAATCAACTCCACTGATCGGTTCGGCATTTCCTTCTTAAGTTTCCTTTTCAAATGAATTTTTTCGTTAATGTTCTAGTTACTTTTCACTTTGTTTTTATTATGTACTTTTACCTGATCAAGTATATATATATTTTGACAATGATCCATTATGATCAAGTATTGTAAATATTTCGAAAATGATCAGTAATATGAGAACTATTTTTATTGATGGGTTTTAAGTAAAACAAGGATTAATAAATAAGATGACAAATTATAATGGTGGTAATTATAGTCAAATTTAATTTTTGTAGGTGGTAAATGGATAAAACTATAATTTAAAAGTAGAATTACTTTAGAAATTCTGATGAGGGTGGAAAATAGGAAAAGCGTGGGTGGCAAATAGGTGGAACCATGAAATTGTTCACTATCTCATAGAAATATTCATGAACAATTTGAAACGAAATCGGATTGATTCGTAATCGAACAAAATACTTATATAAAAATCAAGTCATGAACATTAAGTCACGGTTTCTTAAGTTAATTTGCATTCCTTAAATCATAAATGTTTTAGTTCATGAGTATGAGAATCATACGTAACCGATTTTAGAAATTAACCACTGTGTTCGCAAACTGGGTAAGTGAACGACAGTTCCGAACCTTGTCCTAGAAAAGCCGTTTGCAAACCTGTTTCGCGAACAAATGTTCCAGACCCACTCAGGTAAACCCGTTTACATACTAGGTATGCAAACAAGAGTTTCAGACCTTCTCAAGTAAATCCGTTCACATACTAGGTACGCAAACAATAGTTCCAGACCTGAATCATCGTAATACAGTTCGCATATTGGATATGCATACCGTGTTGTATCCAGACATGGGTAATTGTTCTAAAATTTCATTTTAATCATTGAATCATCCTTATAAGACGACAATAATAATCTCACACATACCACTAGCTTCAAGTAATTTTAAAGTGATCGAATGATCAATACGAGACTTCTCAACCTAACATCAAATGACTGTCTCTCACAAATCATATAAGATGTTCGACGTAATTTTCACATCATCATATTTTGACTTAATATTTAGTTTCAACAAATAAATTTTTTCCAACCAAACTCGTCAAGATTACGATGAACATAACTAAATAAAAAAGCTTCCAACATATATTTCAAGAAATAGAAAAGCGAGATAAACTCGGCTCGAAATATCAAATGTGTATAATGTAAAAGTCTATATAGCTATACGACTTAGTCTTATTAAATAAAGAATAGAATAGACTTCTGAGTGATAGATAAGTTTTAGTCTCCACATACCTTTTTTGGATGAAGTTCCTCCAAGCTCCTCAGTAGATCTTCTTTTTAATTGGTGAACGCCGTGAAGTATAAAGCTTAACTACACATTCTATCCTAGTCTGAAACATAGATATAAGTAGATTAGAAATCGAGTATATAGTTTTGATCAAATAAAGTTGACAAGCAAGCTTGAGATACCAACGCTTGCGAGTTCGACCGAGCATTGCTATAAAAATAAGTTATCAAGGAAACAATTGCCCGAAGCAATTTTTCCTATGATCGAACAATTCGACTAAGATACTCAATTCCCTTGTTAGACCCGATTGACCAAAAATTGATTTACGGTTCAAACACATACGCAATCGGTTCATTCGACAAGACCAAAATAAAGATCAGAATTAACTTTATCTTTTTCATCATTCTCTAATTATCCAGACAATAACTTAGACCATTACCTTTTAAACAAGACAAACACTAGGTTAGTTAACTAGTTTTTCTTGTCAAGGCATTCGATTAGACTTGAATAACCGAATCCTCCAATTTGATAAGTCTAACAAAGATTAGAATTAACTTAGTTTCTCTTATCCGGAATCAATTGAACTAAACAAATGATCCCGTATGTTGTTAATCCACAAACAATACATATAAACCAAAATAAATTGACTTGCACAATTATTTTCTTAACCGGAAGAAATTGAAATAAACATACACATTATAGCACCGCAATTGCACCGAATTTTGTTCAGCAAAAACACTTGATACCCAACAATAAAGAAGATACCAAAAAATAAGCCAAATAAATTGACACCGTTTTTCTTAACCGGAAATAATTGAATCACACACACACATCCATACACAATATCATGGAATATATCAATTGTACCAAAATTTTGTTAAGCAAAAGCAAAATATATGCAATATAAACAGGCTTTTCTTAAACAAGAAAACGATTAAGCAACAAACTCGTTACCTCAATTTCCGCAGCCAGTCTCCCCAGAAAGATATATCATTAAGCGTACATTCAAATAAGATCTCTCCCCCAGTGTGTTGTCATCCTCTTGTAAGAACAAAAGAACAACAACAAAAGTAACCTTTACCAGAGAAAGATTGAATCAGTTTTAACTAATGCATGCTAATAGCAAAAGTTGAAAACCCGAAACACATATGTTATGCTAAACACAACTCATGAAAACACAAATTGATTCAACATATTATGAATTTTCACATATGAGTTTCAATAGGAACACCTTATGATCCTTTGATAAATCCTACCAACATGGGCTAGAACTTAATATCGCTAAATCAAAAAGCCATACAAATCATAAGGGTTACATCATATGAGATCAAATATTAATATTAATAAAAATCGAAATCGAAATCAGACATCTCATAAACCGAACACACATAGAAAAAAATATAAATATTCATTAACAGGCTATGTAATCGGTAACTATCACATGAAACAAAAAAGTATAAAATTATAATTTTATTCATAAATAATAATGATAGTTTTATTAAAAAATAGACCTTATACAAAGATATCGAAGTAAATAAATACATTGATGTCTATTTTCTCTAAATAAGAATCTAATCTTATTTTTATGCCATGAGCAACTTAATCCTCCATATCAGTACTAGAGGAAGGCAGGTTATTACTTTCAGTCTTGAGTTTGTGAATTTCTTCAAGAAAATAACCTTGTTGCTTGACCATAATTTCTTGCAGTTGTGAAGTTTTAGTGAAGGACTCTACAAGCACATGTAATTTTGTCTTTGATTGAACATAAAATTGTGTCAATATCTCAATACACTGATCTCACTTCAGTATATTCTTTCTTTCCTTCTTGCTAAGACAATCTCTCTTTTTGGTATTTCGCTTAGGTTTCTTAGCATCAAGAGATGGTGCAGACTTATGCTTAGAGAAATCTTTTAGATCAAGCACTTTGCAAGAGAAGACATCAGATCCCGACTCATAGTCCGGACAAGGAATGACAAGAGAATGAGAGAGACATTTTATATTTTTCATACCACAAAAAATATAATATTCCTATAAATACGAATATCTGAAAACATATTTCAATTACTAGATTTTATTCCCATAATCCACACATAATCTGCCTTAATTTTTGCTTCCTCACACACATAAACGACGCACAAGGTGAGAATGCAATCTAATACCTCTTAGGTGGTATTAGTATGAGATTTTCTCTTATCATGGGATTTAGAACAAACATGTTGTTTTTTATCTAGTGAAGTATGATTCAAATAGCTTCTATTGTTACTTCAAATTAACGAAGTTTCCGGAGATTGGTTGGAATTTTATATGCACTTCTCAACAATCCTTGTTTTTGAGACAATTTTTCACTCTGTCTTATTTTTCCTCCCACCATTAGATGATTTTTCAACATCGGAGTCCATTTTCAAAATGGTTAAATCACTAATGGAACATGAGGGAATTAAATTAACAACTAGTGGAGTATTAATTGTTTCCTCTTCCTCATAGTTATATGCATGATTTTGAAAATCGTACGATTCGCTTCATTTTCTATGGAATCGATTCAAATCGTGCAGCAGAATCGTTTTCCCATTAAATCGTATAGTCAACTCTATTTGACTACGATTCTTGACTGAATTATGAAGTCAATTATGGATTTTCAAAAATACTAATGAGAAGGATCGAAGTCGTGACCTCCTGCGTCATGAGAATGACCGTCAACCAATGCTCCACCTTATTTTTTTTGATATTTAATGAACTTCGCTAGTATATATTGGATCAAAGAGCAAAATTCTGTAAAAGAATATGATAATTGTTAAATACTTCGCATAATTCAATATATTTACAAGTGATCATACGATTTAATAATCGACGGTGAATCTTCGATTCACGCTTTAACATGCGATTCGATTCACAAAATAAAAAAACGATTCACGTTACGATTTACGATTTTACAACCTTGGTTATATGAATCAGAGGTCTCATCTAGAGTTACAGCTAATGCCTTGCTTCCAATGTATTTCCTTAGATTAGGACAATCTTTGGTCAAATGACCAAAACCTTTACACTTGAATCACTAAGGCTAATATTCATCATCTTCTTCTTGATCCTTTTTGTTCTTGACTGGAACTCGATCATAGGGGCGAGAAGATCGATGAATATCTTTTACAAATCTCTTATTTCTTTTCTTCAATAGATCCCGAAATTGTCTTGTAATCAGTGATATTTTATTATCTACATCATCATCAGAATCTTCTGCAATCAATTCATCGAAATCATCTAACAATCTATTTTTCTTCATAGGAGCTTTTGGAAAAAAATTATCTTTAAAAGCGACTCCTTTAGCTATAATAGATTTTGATTCATTATCAAAGATCTTTAACTTCCCAACAAGTGTGCTTCGTGAGAGAGTTGAAATATCATTTTCCTCTATGATTGCATGCTTTTTAGATTCGTATCTAGATGGCAATGATCTGAGAATTTCGCACACTATATCTTTTTTCAGAAATAGTCTTTCCAAGATAGAAAGAAGCGTTAACTATCTCAGAGAGTTTAACACGAAACTCTTCAAAAGTATCATTGTCATCCGTTCGAAGGTTTTCCCAATCATAGGTGGGAGTTTGAAGTTTAAGATTCCTTTTATGATGTGTTACCTTCGAATACGATATGAAGATTATCCCAAGCTTCCTTTGAAGTTTGGCATGTAGATACATGATGTTGCATATCACGGCTTACATCATGTATAATATCATTCAAACTATCTGAATTATGTTTAGCAGATATATTTTCTTCCCCTGTATAATCTTCTAAGCGTTAAACCCAGTTTCCGAAATTTTAATTTTCGGGCGATTATATCCATCAATGACTAATAGCCAAGTATTAAAATCGCGTGATTGAAGAAAAGATTTCCACCATAGACAGTTTGTTCCGTCAAATCTTGGCGGTACGTTAACTGAAATCGATTCATGAGAACTCGAGTTCATTTCTTATAGGTTGGATCGCACCAAACACATATTGTTTGATCTTTTCGTATTTGCCTGCTCTGATACCAATTGAAAAGACGAGGGTACCCAAATACACCATAATCTTTTTTTTTTCAACCTATAAGTCCTCTACAGAATGTGATCGTCCATGGATAGAGTCGAGACAATACAACGTTTCGGTTTACACTTCTTATGGATACGAGATAGAGACAATACAATAATAAGATGACTTGTGTGATTGACTATGAATACAAGATCGAGACAATACTACAAAAAAGGGTGTTACTTGATAATAGGTTCGGTAATAACCAAACTCTATAGGATCACTATCAAGTATAACGGAGTTAACGTATATGTGTATTTTACTTTATTATAATAGACAATTATAATGCAGAAATCAAAGTAAAAGACACACCGCAAATGCAGAAAAACCCCTGACCTAGTATAGTTTTGAATGCAAAACATAATACCAACTTCGTATAGTTGAGACCAAGCAGACTACCCCTAGCAACTTAGTTCCCTCAGTATCCATGCGCCTTCGACTTCTAGAGTCACATGCACATGAATAGCTAGTCATTTGGATCGTATTCCAAACAACAACAAAAAGAATCTGTTTGTAACCACTTTAATCAATCTTGCTACAAGATTTAGATGAGTCATTTACAAAGGCTCTTATGTTTAATCTACTAAACTCCTTCGTCTGGTTAGATCAATCTAACTTTAACTACCGAAATAGTCAAGTATAGTTTCGCACCCAATCAATATAAATCTCAAAGAGAAATATAGAAAATGTCGATTTCACGCAACTAATCAATCCGATCTATCAATTGATTCTAGTTGGTTCCTAACCGATCAAGGTTTGTTAACACAATTCACAAGATACGAAAACTAGATCTTCTGGTCTTCAAATTTTCTTTTATATTCAAAACCTACACAAAAACCACTTGAATCTCTTGTGATCAATCACGTACAGAACATAGGATTATCACAAGATATCTTTAGATCTAACAACAGTTCTAAAGATCCAATCGATACTCTAATCTAGTTTGAGCGAATCTTATATCAGAAGAGAAGATTCTCAAGCATAAACAAACTAGGTGCAATCAAAGTTTTAACAACCATTGGTCAATCGAAAACTAATAACACTGCAATTATCTAGTTTCCCACCAACGGTACTCATAGAGCTTCTTAATCCTACAGAAGTCTTTATACGAGCGGTCATAAGAGATTTCACCTAATTATGATACTTTCATCTTCGAGGAGACGACTCCACCAGAAATAACAAGAAATGGAGCTTGCACGGCTCTTAGGATAGTTTGCTATAAATGCAAACTTAGGTATTTGTAAACCAAGGATGTTTGGACACCAAGGAATTTCCAAAACCTAAAGTATTCTCAAGATATGCAATGAATGGAAAAATTTGGTTTTCTTAATTCCAATAAATGCTTGTCCAATATTTCCGAAATCTCTCAATAGAAAATATACAATTAGTAAATGCACATTACTAATTTTTATTCTCTAGAGCTATGCATTAAATGATGGTAATTAAAGCATTGTTGATGGTGGTTTTTAGTTCAGGGCTAAAACCACAAAACTCCATATTTGTATGCCTTCTTTCTGCAAAGAAGTAGAGTTGTCAAGAAGTTGATGAGCGCATATACCTCTCTACTTACATATGAACCCATCTGCGTTATTCACAAATGCAGGGCTTGCTGAGTATTTACCCTATGTTGTGTTTCCAGCTGAACTCTTAATGTTGACATGACATGACAATTAATGTTCACTCTTGGCTGATTAGCATGAATTTACCTAAGTGTCGGGATTAAGATATGCATGAAAGTACTCAATCAAAGGCACGCAAGCTGCGCTGCTCTCTGAGATAAATTTTTTTAATGATTTTGTATCAACGTGCAAAATTCAATTTTTCTAACCTAATTGTATTAATTTGAAAAAAATAGGTTTTCGTAGATTGCACGATATCTTGATCCCTATTTGTCGAGATACCTAGACGAACTAGGAAATTGGTCCTGAAAAAGCGGTGGTCTAACAACCACACCCAATATTTCGTTTAGGCAATCTGTATGGACTAACTCCAATATAATTCCAAGATAATCAACTAGACAGTCAGACTCAATCAAGGAAAATATATCCAAGAGTCATATCTTTGTTTCTCAATGTAATCAGCAAATCAAATGTCACACCCCGCGAATTTTGGGGCTAGAACCTAGCTCAGAATCCCAAAATGCGACTATCGTAGGTCCATATTTCCCCTTTTAAAAATAAGAACAATTTAGAACTACGAAAGACATTCCAATAGATAAATAAAATAATTACAAAATACTTTTAAATGGTTACAACCCATAAATAAAATAATCAAATATTTCATGTAAACCAAAATTCAATGACACTGGAATATGATGCCCAAATCCCCGTGATAAATTTATGATTTCTTTTCTTCAGCTAGTGTCTTTATATATTCTGTAAGGAGAGAAGGAAAAAGGGGTGAGCAACCACGGCCCAGTAGAGAATTTCCAAAAATAATATAGTGCAGCGGAAAAACAAACAAAACAATGCATCAAAGGCACAAATAAGTAATTATAATCATTTTGCAAATTATTGATTTTTATCTCACTTTTACTCGAACACAGTTCACTTTAAATAATTAGCTTTTTAAATTATTTTAAAACATATTATAATTAATTTTTCTTCGACCAAATATCACTGGCAATTTCTTTAGGTGTGTTCCAAACTTCGTAACTTTTTATTTTAGATGTTTCTCGCTTCATTGTCTTAACTAGACTTTTCCAACAAATCCTTAAATACTTTAGACTTACAACCACTGCCCACCACGACACATACTATTTGAATAGTTGTGGCCCTGAACTCGGCAAACTCGACAACCCCAATTTTATCCATGGACCGCAGCCCAAATTATAATCAAACTTGACAACCCCATATCAGTATCCATGGACCGCAGCCCAAATCATAATCAACAACTGTTGCCCACCGGCGCTGACAAGGTATTTCTTTCTATTGTGGCCCTGATCTCTTGCCTCTAACATCATCTACTGCCCACCAGCATTCGAAACCTAACCTCTTAGCAAGTAGATTACCCAAAACTTACTATAAACAATGATCGACGAATATCTTTCGGACCAAAGATTACATTAATTTCTCTTATTTAAATCTTTTACTTAGAAACAATCTATTTCTTTAAGTTTGCCGTTAACCATTTTTCATTAGTGTAACTCTTAATTCATTTACTTTTCTTAATGTCGTTATTAAGACACGTCCAGTCCATTATCAAGTTTATTTTCAGTAACCTCAAGTGGGTACCGCGTTACGTTTGGTTAACCAATTGCTTCCACTCTTGTTATCAAACCAAAAAGAGTTTCTTCCAAAGGCAATCATAATTTAGCTACCATTCGAGTATCATTTTATGTTAATGGGTTGGTGTCAATACTAAAATCATATTACTCATTTAATCGGTACCACAAATACTTAGGTTATTATGTAGAATCAATATTAGTTTATTAATTAAGTAATTTCATTTCTTTCTTCAGTGGATAAGACGATACAAACAGATACACATTATCGTTCAATATTTTTCCAAAGTAACAAAGCATAAAATTAACACTGTCATCCATGCGATCAATTGAGAAATGTCATCCAATTACTATCAAGTGCAATCAAAACACAATAAAACTCTTTGGTGTGTCTTTAAACAGTACGATAACCAACTCAAAACATTAAATAGATAACCACTCAATTATAATGGACGCAAAGCTAAACCAATTCAAAGCGCTTCTAAATCATCAAAATTAATTGTAGATGCAGAATTAACCGGAACAAAAATCATAATGCTATACTAATATTTTATTTTTAATATTAGATAAAAATCCCCGGCACATCAAAATATAGAAACGATGATGCAAACAAAAGTCATGCCAAAATAGTTTAGTTTTTAGTATTACGTATAAAATCCAATATAACGACGATGATTTGAAAAGACATAAACGAAATCCCGATTAAGCTCCACATATACATCGTTGGCTAGAAACCAGACATCTTAACCTTTGGGTAGTTTAGGTAGCGACACGAAGAAAGATGATTGCTTGTGGCTGCGTTAGGTTTAGTGTTCTAAAGAGGACGAAAAGAAAACGAAAGGAAAAGAGTCCTCGGCTGATCCCTTTTTCTCGGATTTTTAGGTCCGGGAGAAAACATTTATGGATTGGGCCGCATGGGTATCAGAACGTGAGAAAAAGCCATGGGTCAGTTTGACTAAAGTCGACTCCAACTAAGATAACAACATTAATTTATTTTTGATACTATATAATTATTTTTATCCCCACTTTAATTCTTCTCATATGCAATATTTACTTGGATCATAAATATACATCCCAAATGGATAAGCCTCGCTAGGAGAAATATAATTAATTTATATGTTCCTACGTCTTAGAGAGTCGGTTTTGGTGGAAGCACATTCCGAAAAGACGGATTATGACATCAAACATATAGAAACCCGCGAGCCTGATTATTATGAGAAACAACTTGAACGTTACCAAAGACCAATGTTCAAGTGTCAATCAATTTCAATCAACAACCAAAGGTTGGATTTACCAATTGATTGAACTACGCACAACCTGTGATATTTCAATTATATAAAAAAATATAATACGGAAAAGAAATAACACAGACACCAAAAGTTTTGTTAACGAGGAAACCGCAAATAAATAAATAAACCGGACCTAGTCTATATTTGAACACCACACTGTATTAAGCAGCTACAGACTCTAGCCTACTACTAGTTAACTTCAGACTATAATCACTACACCATTTTTCCCGATTAGAAACTAAATTTTGCAACAGCTCTAATGCAGTTGCGAATTCGCAACTGATTTTGCAACGGCTTTAAAATTCGCAACTGCTGAGAAAACCACATGTGCTGCCTGTTTGTGTGCCGGGTAACACCAGAACTTCACGTGTGCGACCTGGCTGTGTGCCTGGTAACACCTAAACTTTACACGTGTATTTAAGTGTGTAAATATCGTCCGTAGATAGAGTTGTTAGAATAAAATCTAAACCATTAAATTAAACCCTATCCCATATCCACTTCATCTTCGTTCTTCACTTCACCCTTCTTCCTTCTCTCGCAGCCGACTTCTGTTTCTCATCACAAAAAACTTAAAAGTTTTTATTCTCTCTGTCTGAAAAAATCGATTAATAATTCAATCTTCAGACAAAATCTCGATTGAATCAAGCAAACCTTTTCGTTTTAGGTGAAGAAGATTATAGTTTCTCTTAATCTAGGTTTCTTAGAAAAATTTCTTTGTTTCGTGTGGTTAGTTTGATATGATGGAGAAACTTTACCTATGGGTTTTATTTAATTTGTGTTTTTGCTTATTAGATTTTGGTTTTAGAGTTTGTGATGATGATGAATTGATGTTCTCCCTCAACAAAAAAAACCAGGTTAGGGTTTCTTCAAATCAAGATATCCTTCTGTTCATTTGTATTAAGGTTTCCGATTTTTTTTTTGGTTTAATTTTAATATCTAGTAGCTAATTATGTAATTTTATTAGACTTTAGGGTTTCTATTAGATTGGTAGTTCGGATTTTGATTTATTTGTCGGGGATTTTAATACACATCCCTCATTTTCTTCACTCTCTGTATTAGTAATTGTTTATTGTTGTGTAGGTATTAAGGAGGAGGATGATTTAGCTCATGGAAAAGGAGTGTATGTTACTCAATAGGGGCTTTTCAAGTATCTTATGTGGTTACAGGTACGAAATTGAATGGCTTCAGAACTATATGATTCAGTAAGCAATTGATTTGTCTACAAGTTGCTCCTTCTCGCATGCTTCTTCTATCTGTTATTGTTAGTGTTTTGTTAGATTCGCTTTTGGAGCCTATGTATGATTTGATGGTAGTTTACCAAATATGTTTGCTATCACTAATGTGATTTTGTCTTTATGGATGCCAAAAATTTGATTGGTAGGAGCTTCTGTGACAGCACTGTCCATGGTGATGTCAAGCACTGGCCATTCAATGTTCTATCTTGTCCAGCTGACAATCCCATGACTGAGGTCTCATAGAAGGGAGAGGAGAAGAAGTTCGTTGCCGAGGAAATCTCATCCATGGACTTGATTAAGATGCGTGAGATTGATGAGGTACACCTTGGTTCTACAATTAAGAATGTTGTTGTTACAGTCCCTGCCTACTTCAGCGATTTAAAGCGCCCAGCTACAAAGGATGCAGGAGCATCCCGGAACCTATTCGATTGACAATTCTGTTTATATACTCAAGTGCTTCTTTAATTTTATCAGTTTTTGTCTTTCTGGTCTCACTACAATTGTACAACTATACTTTGTAGAGTAACTTATGATGACTTCTATCGTTGCTTTGTTTTTTTTGTTTGTTGCAGGTCCATCTTGTTACTCAAAAAGTTGCTGATAGTGTTGTAAAGTTGAATCCATCATTTCAATCACTTGCTCTTGCATACTTTGCTCTTGTGAGTGCTCATCTTACTTTTGCTTTTTAATGCATCTGTAGAATCATATCATTTTTTTAGAATGCACTATATATATCTATGCCGACGTGGAAGATAATACTTTCATCAATAATTACTGCCATGTGTTTGCATTGGAGACACCCTTCCAAAATGAGGTTCCTATGGGTTTGGATGATTATAGTTTCTTCCTTTCTGTAATCTGATATCATTGCAACTATCATTCTAACCTGTCTTTTGTGTGCATAGTCATTGAAGAAGGGTGGTAAGAGGGAACTAGAGCTGATGTTGCACGAGCAAAGTAAGCTAATTAACGAGTCGATAGGTGAAGCTGCCAGCAGAAACATATATCAACTAGTATGGGAAGAATGGATGGCAAATATCTTCTAGCAGGCTTGGTTCTCAAGTAGTATGTCTTCCTAAGGGGGTTTAGTTCTCTTGGACTTCAAGTACGATTATTGGTTAACTTACCCCCATGGCTAACTTTATAATTTTCTGGAACTGTTAAAATTAGGAAATCGTAAACTTGGAGAGCTGCTAGATACACCTCCTCCTGGTTTGGATGAAGCTTTTGCAATTTCTAACGCATGTATACGATGTAATATCTTCTTTGCTTTAGCTGCTTTGCGATGACTGATCTATCTAGTTTTTTTTTTTTTGGGATTCTTTGCTAATTACTATTCCGCCTTCCAGGTTCTGCAATTCGTTGAATCCCAAGAGTATAACATGTTTACACGAATTGTTTTTGATACATCACCAACAGTAAGCACAATTTGTTTACTTTATAATTTTCTTGTTGTATTTTCTTTCTTATATTCCTCGTTATTTTACTCATAGGGTCGCTCTCCGTCTGTTGTCTCTGCCTGAAATGCCTACATTTCTTAGGTGGGTGCACCAGGATAGAATACTATTTACCAAATCTATGAAAACATTTGTTATGAACACACTTTTAGAAAAAGTTGAACTTTTCTACTGATACTATGGCCAAGATAGGAGTTAACTTGTCTAGTGATGACCACAAGAAATACAATACACGCGTTGGATAGATTTTTTTCTTACTCTATTTGGTCCAACACGGGGATATATCAAAGTGACAAGTATGATGATTTTTTGCATTATCTTTCTTCTTTCTTGTGTATCTGGAGTTTGCTATCGTAAATGGTATTCTCACTTAGGTGGTTAAAAATTAATTTTCCTGTGTTTCAGGGGTTTGCTGGTGTTTCTCTTTGTTGTACATGTTTCATGCAATACAATAGGCTTATGATAGATTAGCATCATTTGTTTTGCCACGAAGACCACCAATGCTGGGCAAATTGCGTCAAAATTGCATGCGATAGAGCTTGGTGCCCATCCAGGTCTGCCAAAGAAAACCCCTGAGATTAAGGTCTTTGTCCTACTTTTGGTTGTACTCATCATTTTTTTTAGAAATTTTAGAAATGTTTACTGAATTTTTAGTAATGGAGGACATCTTTCTTCAATGCACACTTGATTTAAGTTTTTTTCATTGTTCAATGCGCAGTTGATGCCTCTCAGTAGTATTTGGCCTGAAAATGTTGCAGGGAGCTATTGACTAGGTCAACAACAATTGACTTGTTTTTTGTTTCGATGTTGCAAATATTTAGCAACGGCCACCAACAATTGCTAAATTTTGAACCAGAATAATAAAACCGGTTCCGGCTAAGATTAGTCGTTCCAAGTTTTTTTTGTTCTAAATTTCGCAACTGCTATAGGACAGTTGCGAATTTTCCATTTCGCAACGACTATGAGCTGTTGCAACAAGAATATAGCAACAGCAATTATCTGTGGCTAAATATATTCGCAACAGCTAAAGCAGTTGCAAAGTCGCAAAAAACACAGTTGGCTGAACCAAAAACCGTTGCGAAAAAAATTCGTAACGGCCTAAGATCTGTTGCAAAAAAAATGCAACGCCATGTTTCGCAACGGCTGGCTGCTGTTGCAAGGCACTTTTGTAACTACAGACAGCCGTTGCTAATCCACAAAAATGGTGTAGTGAATGTAGTTGAACCCTAACCAATCTCACACTAATTAAGGTACATTCGCGTTCCTTATGCCTCTGAATCCCAGCAGGACTCTACGCACTTGATTCCCTTAGCTAATATCACCCATAACTAAGAGTTGTTACGACCCAAAGTCGAAGACTTGATAAACAAATATGTCTCACACAGAAAAGTCTATTGAATAGATAAATCCGTCTTCTACAAAAATACCTACGAGTTTTTGTTCCGTCTTTTGATAAATCAAGGTGAACAAGAACCAATTGATATACCAGTCTTATATTCCCGAAGAATAGCCTAGTAATATCAATCACCTCACAATAAATTAACTATATGGTAGTAGAACAAGTTATTGTGGAATCACAAAGAATGAGACGAAGAGCTTTGTGGTTACTTTTTATATCTTACCTATCGGAGATAAATCTCGAGCAAACCTTAGAGAACATAATACTCAATATGAAAGAACAAAGTAAGATCAGAACACGCAACTACAAAGAAAATAGTTGGGTCTGGCTTCAGAATCCCAATGAAGTCTTTAAGTCGTTAACCTATAATGCTTTTAGGAAAAACTTAGGTTAAAGGAGAATCGACACTAGTCGCAAATAGTATCACATATGAGGTTTGGGGATTAGGTTTCCCAGTTGTTAGAGTTCTCCCTTATGTAGTCTTCAAATCAGGGTTTGATAGCTCTGGAACAAAGCAATCAATATTCACCATTAGATGAAACCAGATTCAAGATTCAAGCTAATATATTTCCACCGTTAGATGGTCTTTAGATTGTTACACACAAATGAAACATACCTTCATTTAGATATGGGTAACCGTACCAAAACGTGTATATTGAGTTGGCTCAATAACAGTTAACCGAAGTTAACCATATGAATACTTTTCTCTTAACCTTGTTTATCTTAACACTTCTAGATCAATTGATAATCAAATGAATCTAATTGTGTTACTCATAGAGTTGTTCAATTGTTTATATTCTCATAGAAGACAAGACACAATTAAAGCAAAATCGGATTGATTCAAAATAATCAGTTTATGAACATTTTAGCCACGCTTTGCAAAGATTGCATTCCTTAATATATAAATATATTTGTTCATCAGTATGAAATCATACTTAACCGATTTAAAAACCTAAACCACTTAAGTTTGCAAATGGGTACCCAAACTTAAGTTTCGGAACTTGTTCACAAGCCGATAATTTGAAAACGGGTATGCAAACTTTAGCTCCGGACCGAACTTAGTTAAAACCGTTTGCAAACGGGTACGCAAACTTGGTTACGGACTTCAACAGTTAAATCAATTTGCGAACGGGTATGCAAACTTAAGTACCCTGACTTAAACAGTTGAATAAGTTTGCGAATAGGTATGCAAACTTCCGGACCTGAATTCTATCAAAACAGTTCGTACATTAAGTATACAAACCGTATTGTATCCAAACATGGGTTTTAGATCTTAACTCCTATTTAAATCATTGAAACATTCTTAGAAGACGACAATAGCTGTCTCACATAAACTATTAGCTTATAAGAAATTTTCAAGTGATCGAATGATCAATACGAAACATTCCGAGCCTACATCAAATGACTGTCTCACACAAGTCATGTAAGATGTTACCAGGTGATTTTCACATGATCATCTTTTGACTTTCGTCAAGAATAATGATGAACATGGTTAAAGCGAAAAGCTTTCCAACACATATTTTGTGAAAGATATAAGAGAGTTAAACTCAACTCGAAATATCAATATAAAGTTTATATAGCTATATGACTTTTGTCTAAATATGAGATAGAAAAAAAATAGACTTCTGAGTCATAGATGAGTTCAAGTCTCCACATACCTTTTGTTTATGAAGTTCCACAAGCTCCCCTTAGTAGTTCTTCATCTTCAATCGATGAACGTCGTGAAGTATAAAGCTCAACTACACATTATATCCTAATCCGACACATAGCTATAAGTAGACTAGAAATTAAGACTTATAGTTTTGACAACAAAACTTGAGAAACATGCTTGAGATAGCAATGATTGTGAGTTTTACCGAGCAGTGCTCTAACAATCTCCCCCTTTGTCAATTTTAGTGACAAAACTATCAATACATGGATTAAAAAATAAATAAACTTTGTAGCTTCTTATCCAAATGCTTGATTTCCTTGGTTCTTCAATATTCCTTGAATTCTTTATCACTCCAAGTACTCAAGTGATTATGAACGTGTTAAACTCAGCATCATAGTTATTGAAGATCCGTAGCCATAACAATAAGAAAACAGATATTCTCAATTATTATTATACAGTGTCATAGTATTATTACACATCTTCAAAGTTCAATTGTATCACAACTTTGAAAATAATACTACGGTGATATGTATCACACCCCCTTAGTCAATACTTCATCTTACAATGAAAACCACTTCCCCTTGTTTATTATAATTAGAAGTAAAATACACAAACGTTAACAAAATCTTCATATGTCTTTTACTTTTCTAGTTCCATAATTATAATTTTTTATTATAATTAGAAGTAAAATACACAAACGTTAACTCCGCCTTACTTGATAGTGATCCTATAGAGTTTGGTTAAGTCCAAACCTATTATCATGTAATCACACTTTGGTAGTTGTATTGTCTCGATCTCATATCTATAGACAATCACACAAAGTGTGAATACCGATTTGTAGTATTGTCTCGACTTTGTCCATAGAAAATCACATTCGGTAAGAGGACTTATAGGTAGATAAATTAAAGAATGTGGTTTATTTTGGTACACTCGTCTTTTCAATTGGTATCAGAGCAGGCAAACACGAAAATATCTAACAATTTGTGTTTGGTGCGATCCAACCTATAAGAAATAAACTCGAGTTCACATGAATCGATTTCAGTTAACGTACCGCCAAGATTTTACGGAACAAACTATCTATGGTGGAAATCTGCTATGATATATTTTCTTCAATCATGAGACTTTAATACTTGGCTATTAGTCATCGATGGTTATAATCGCCCGAAAGTAGAAAATTCGGAAACTAAGTATAAACGCTTAGTGGATTATACATGCGAAGAAAAGGCTTTTGCAAAGTAGAATTCAGGTGGTTTGAATGCTATTATACATGTTGTAAGACGTGATCTATAACATCATATATCAACATGCCAAACTTCATCGTATTCGAAGGTAACACATCAGAAAAGGAAGCTAGACTTGAAACTCTCACTTCTGATTGGGAAAACCTTCGAATAGATGATAACGACACTTTTTAAAAGTTTCATATCAAACTCTCTGAGATAGTTAATGCTTCTTTCTCTCTTGTAAAGACTATTTCTGAAATAGACATAGTGTGCAAAATTCTTAGATCGTTGCCATCTAGATACGAATATAAGAAGCATGCAATTGCAGAAGCTAACGATCTTTCTTCCTTATCAAGAAGTTCTCTTGTAGGAAAACTGAATATATTCGATCAGGAGTACTTGTAAAAATGGAAAGAAAATTTGGCCTATAAAGCCATTAAAAATCCGCCTACTTAGTGTTAGGAAAACTCCCAAGATCATGAAGATTTAGATGATGAAGATGAGACTGAACTAAATCATCATTTATCTCTTATTACTCAATGATTCAAGAAATTATTGAGACACCGAAAAAGAGATCTTCCTGTGTCGAAAAGAAATCATATTTCTACCAATAAAAGTGAAGATACATGGGATGACGATGATATTATTCCTTGATGCTACAAATGTAGATGATTTGATCATATTTCTCCATATTGTCCAACTAAGGATATTCAGTGGAAGAGAAATGCATATACTTCCACACTTTATTATATACCTGACGAGGATAATCAAGACTGTATGATGGACCATGTTGCAACCATTGCAGAAGTCTATGATTCAGAAATACTATCAACAATAGATACTCAAGAAGAGTTCACTCCTAAGTTTTTCAACAAGAATTTCCTTGTGATTATAAAAGAACTCAGTTTCTTGAATATGAAATCAAAGGAATAAAATCATCACTTGATCAAATCAGACTAAGTTATCTGAATAATAATGAAAAACTTAACAAGCGTCTTATGAAAATCTAACTCTCTCAAAGTTCTAAGAAAGAACAAGTATTTAAACTCATTCATGACATCAATTGTTGTCAAGATGAAATTAGAAAGTTAAAAGCAAAAAATTTAAAATTGAGAGATAAACTTGTCTGTTCTTGTAAATCAACACTTGATATGAATAAATCAAAAGACAAGAAAACATGGTTGAATAAACCAATCAAATTTAAGGGTTGTAACAGAAGTACTTCTGGGCCTTGTTTCCGATACAGACAATGGAGACACTATCAAAAATAATGTCCTGGTATCACACATAGTGGAAAACTTTGTCGATCCAAAAAACCATGATCTAAGTCCAAATCAAAAATCACTTCAGAAAATCAACTTGAAAAATTGAATAATGTAATTTTTAGATATCAAGATCTTGTCTCAAATTTGAGAAACGAACCTAACAGTTCAAAAATAAAAGGTTCTCAAATCTGTAAGAATGTTGAAACCTCTAAGGGAAGAAAATTCAACAACAGAAAATTGATAACCTAACTTGGTTGTCATAAACATGAATCCTTATTTCTTTACCCTCCTCAAAAAGTAAACAGTAAGGATATGTATGTAAATATTTTAGTAAAAATATTTCTAAATTAATTTTCGGTTAAGGAATTAAATAAAATAATATTCTTAAATATTGTGAGAAAAACTTCTCTTATTAATAAGAGAAAAGGTTTTACATTTCATTTTAAAGAGATCTGACAGAATGTCTACCTCTAGCTGTAACTCTCACAAAGTTGAAAAAGTCTGGACTATATTGTTTCCTAACAAGAAACTTTTTCTTGAATCTTTAAATGGTGATTCAGACTCATCTCCAGAACTTCATCAAGATGTTCCTAATAAAAAGATTTTCTCTCTTAATGATAATATATCTTCTTAAGAATCTTTCACTAAAATTAGATCTAATCTTATGTGAAGTAATGAACGTGGAAAAGGATTTGTGAAAGGAAGTCAATGACAAAATTATTAGTCTTGAATCAAGATTAGTAATCATAGAAGATGATTGAATCCTGTGAAATCTTCTAGTCTGACTCCAAAAACATCCGAGAAACTCTAAAGAAATAAAATTAGAGTCTTATGTCAAAAGAAAATAAACATCAATTGTTGATTTATTTCGATTATTGTATAGGTCTATTTTGAATAAAACTATCATTATTTTTGAATAAAATTATTATAATTTTTCTTGTGATAGTTTCTGATTGCATAGCCAGTGCTTGAATGTTTATATTTTTGCTATGTGCTTTCGGTTTATGGGATGTCTGATTTCGGTTTTCATAACCTTAATATTCGATCTCATATGATGTGAGCCCTTATGGTTTGTGTGACTTTTTGATTTAGCGGGATTAAGTTCTATCCCATGTTGGTAGGCTTTATCAAAGGACCATAAGGTGTTCTGATTGAAACTCATATGTGAAAAGTCAACAATATGTTGAATTAATTTGTGTTTACATGAGTTGTGTTTTTCATAAATATATGTGTTTCGGGTTTTCAACTTTTGCTATTGGCACACATTAGTTAAAATCCGATTCAACCTTTCTCTGGTAAAGGTTGCTCTTTTTGTTGTTCTTTTGTTCTTGCGAGAGGATAACAACATACTGGGGGAGAGTTCTTTTGTGAACTTGTGCTTAATGATATATCTTTCTGGGTAGAAGAGGATGCGGAATCTAAGGTAACGGATTTGTTAGTTAATGGTTTTCATGTTTAAGAAAAGCCTCTTCATATTGCATATATTTTTATTTTGCTTAACCAAATTTCTGTACAATTGATATATTCCATTATGATGTGTATGGATGTGTGTCTGTGTGATTCAATTGTTTCCGTTTAAGAAAAATTATGTCAATTTTTTTGGCTTATTGTTTGGTATCTTCCTTATTGTTGGGTATCAAGTGTTTTTGCTTAAGGAAATTTTGGTGCAATTGCAGTGTTATAATGTCTATGTTTGTTTCAATTGATTCTGGTTAAGAAAATAATTGTGCAAGTCAATTTATTTTGGTTTGTATGTATTTTTTATGGATTAACAAAATACGGGATCATTTGTGTAGTCCAATTCGATTCCGGATAAGAGAAACTAAGTTAATTATGATCTTAGTTAGACTTATCAAATTCAAGGATTCGGTTATTCGAGTCTAATTGAATGCCTTGACAAGAAAAACTAGTTAACTAACTTAGTGATTATCTTGTCTAAAGATAAAGGTCTAATTCATTTTCTGAATAATTAGAGCCTGATGAGAGAAATAAAGTTAATTCTGATCTTATCGAAATAAGCGATTGTATGTGTACAATCGGTTTAATAATGGAACTAAGTTTCTTAGTCAATTTGTTAAACCATTAGGGAAAACTGCTTCGGGCAATAGTTTTCCTTGATAACATATTAAAACTAAATTACTGGTAGTTTCGGTTTTAATGTTGGTTATCTAAAGTGGTATGTGAAACCTTCGTGCTTAACTCTTATAGGTTTTACAAGTCTTTGGATTTGTAAGATCCTTTCCGTTTGACCTGTATTTGCTCGAACCTTTGTCATTTTGTGACAAAAAGGGGGAGAAATATATGGAGTAAACAAGTGATTTACAATCACTAAGGAAAGGACAATTGTGCTTAAATGTTATATCTAACGAAAGATTAAAGCATTGACTAAGGGGGAGAAACATATCATATTGCTTTGTAGTCATTCTGTACTACAAAAGGGGAATAACAAAGATGTTCTGATTTAATATCTGCCTATCTTACCTTTAGGGGGAGTATAAGCTTTGTTATTCAGATGTCAACATCGGCATTTTTTGATTGAATATATGCAGGTTATTGTGCTGTTTAAACTTGGAATCAAGCGTATGTATAATGAATTCTTGTAATTTGTTTATCCATATGTATTAAGAGTTTTTCACTAAAATTGACAAAGGGGGAGATTGTTAGAGAATAGCTCGGTTGAACCCACCAAGCGTTGGTATGTCAAGTTTAGTTGTCATATTTTAGTGAGTCAAAACTCATCTAAGAGTCGCTTGATTATGTACTAGAGACAACTTCGTTTAGGTTAGACTAGAAAATCTAAGAATGTTTAGATATACAAGTATTACTCGAAAACCTGAAGAATGTGAAGAAGTAACGAGCTATAATGACGACATCATCCTTCCTTTTGAGGTTAATAATATTGACTTGAATTATTTCATTCCTAACGTATCTTTCAAGTCGTGCTATATTGAAAACATAACTACGAAGCTGTGTATAGATATATTACTCTAGTAGTGAGACATGATCACATGATCATAGTATTAGGAAATTAGACTACGAAGTATAACACTTATATTTTGAACTTCGTAGATATGACATCGACATAATCTTATGAATGATGTTATGATTATGTGAATGGGTAAAGGTGAAGATTTCACCCTAGGAAACAATGTTTTACATTTTTTTTAAAGGAAATACATTCATGAACTTTTTTTTTATGAATCGAAAGGGAAATCGCTAGGCTTATTGGTACGGCTATTCATTGCAAATCCTGGGATTACCAATATGTGTGAGATGGTAGAAAAAATCGTAACTTTTTTATGTATCTTGGTACAACTAATCACAATGCATGACTTATAATTTTCTATGACTAGTTTTAATTTTAGTGTAATTGATCATAAGTAATCACCTGAGATGGTATGATCGATATTTGTAATTGGTGAGACCGATCCTAGTAATTTTTGTGACCGATCACAAAGAGTTGTGTAATTGATCCTTGTAATTAGTGTAACCGGTCCTAGTAATTGGTGTAACCGATCCTAGTGACTGGTGTGACCGATCACAAGCAATACCATATGTATATGGTAACTAGTCCTGGTAATGTAACCGATCCTGGTAACTGATATAACCGATCCTCGTAACTTGTGTGACTGATCAAAAGTGCTTCCATATTAGGGTATAACCAATCCTAGTGATTTGTAGAACCTATTGAACCCATGGATGTTATTTGATATTTGATCAATCACATAGTTGTCTTGGAATACAGATGAACCAATTATAAACTTGTTTGGAAGTGTGGTATGATCGATTCCAAGATTGTAAATATGAAAGAGGATTTACAAAGAAGGAATATCAACATATTTGAACATGTACAATAACTCTTATCTTTTATTATTCAAAGATATTCCTTAGTACTCAAGGAGATCCTGTTCTGAAATAAATTAAGAATATTTTAATTAAGGTTGTTAGTTTTATATTCTTTAATTACCAGTAATTAAATGCATATCTCTAGAGAATAAAAATTAGTAATGTGCATTTACTAATTGGAGATTTTCTATTGAGAGATTTCGGGAAATATTGGACAAAGAATTTACTGGAATTATGAAAACCGAAAGGGCATTTATTGCATATCTTGATAATACTTTCGGTTTTGAAAATTCCTTGGTGTCCAAACATCCTTGGTCTACTGTTTATGGGTGAAAACTACTTCTGATGGTTTTGGTAATTTGGGGTGTGTGGATGAGAAGTGAATCTAAAACCTAAACAAATGCACCGCACGTGAATGCTTTTTATTCGAGAGATCAATCTATACAATACTGGCCTAAACCAAGAAATGGTCATTCCGGACTTGTTTTGGTAACAAAGTGAAGGATATGGGGTTGATCTTAGGGAGAGAAGCGAAGAAGGTGTTGAGATTGTGAAGGTGTAGGCTTGTTTATGACTTGTAACAGAAAAGATGAGCATGCTTACGAATAATGCAAGCATGCTCTGTGTTTGAATACGTTTCGTATTAACACTTGGTTTCTGTGTTGTGTTATGTTCTGTTCTGGAAATAGGGAGGAGAACCTATTTATACAAGTCATTTGAGCCTTATTCACGTCTCTCGTGGGAAGTGGAGGAAGTGGAGTGATGGAGTAGTGGAGTTGTGTGTTAGCGTCACACGATCAGTCTTGCCCACTTCTCCTATCATCACTAATCGTCCATGTATTCCTGACACGTTCTTGTGATGGCGCGTTGCACGCTGTAAACCGCCAGATCAATACCCCAGTATGTATCCCCCAGTTTGTGACATGATTGATGTCTCGAGTGTGTGGATCGTGGGACCCACAGAAGGTAGCATGTAATGCTAGTTAAATAAATAAGTTATTTAGGAAGTCGATACTTTTAAAATATCGTGTGTATTCTATGCATGTTATGCATTGAATATATTCGGCATATATGAAGCATCACTGTTGAGCATTATGCCTTGCCTACTTCACGTGAGGGTTTGGAGGCTGCGCTAGCAAATCCTCCCTTGGCCGACCACATGGTGTGGCAGAGTGGCAGACGGTGATCATGGTGATACCTCACTGGTCGCCTAACTCCTATCCTAGGACGTCCGTCCAGACTGGCGAAGTTGGACGGACAAGATGACTTGCGACCCACATCTGCGACCGTCGGATTAGGGTTTAGGAGGTGCGCGAGTGCACTCCTTCAGCTTGGTCGAATCCAAGCCTGGGAGACGTTTCATAGAGGACCGATCAGGCATGTGTGCAGACATCATGCTGATGTCCATGTCCATGCTTCACTGTCCCACGAAGGTTTGATCTAGGCCACTCAAATTTACCGGTGAAGTTGAGTGGCTGAGATCGATTTGCGAAAGAAATCCTATGTCGCAAAGGATTCCTAAAGGGAGCGGTATGTTACCTTCAAGGAGCGCGTTTCGAGACGACCAATCTTGGTCGGTCTCGGCCGATTGGTACAGCATGTAGGTGGTAAGCTGATATTCAAGCCTATACCTCACTGTCCCATGAAAACGTGATCTAAGCCACTCAATTTGTTTGGTGAAGTTGAGTGGTCGAGATCAGTTTGTGATTTGGGAAGCGTGACCACGCTAGTTTAGGCGTTAGATTTGGAGAAACCAAGCATGGTATGCCTTGGTCAATCGGGTGAGGATATAGATGGGTCCATGGTGATCATTTTGATGCTCACTGGACCTATTCAGTTGTCGCCTGAGCCCTTCATTCGATCAAGAGAAATCGTACGCTCGTGATCGTTACAAACCCTAATTAGGGTTTTTGCCGGTCGTGCGTCATACTTGGTTTTGTTCGCACGAATTGGGAAAACCAACCATAGTTGGTCCTGATCGACTGGTCATGTGTGTAGACGGGCTTATGTTGATTGTGTTGACATGCTTCGGGCCCTTTGAATCTACATCCACACCCTACATCTATGCCTACGAAGATGGATGGTTGAGATCGTTTTGCGACACATGTAATGTGTCGCAAACCCTAATTTATGGTTTCTTGTCCATTCCGCTTGGTTTGGACGATTTGGAAAGATTTGCCACCACTTTTGGGGAGGCCGACCATGCGAGGCACACGTTGGGTCAGCAGTGAATATTCCAATACCTGCTTGGGGGTATTGGATTCGATCTGGGCCATCCAATCACGCTAGTGAAGTTGGATGATCGTGATCGTTTCTAGACTACTATGGAAAGTCTAGATGCTCAATCGGGCTAGTATAACACACCGAGAGTTATATGCTTAATCGGGCTAGTATAACACACCGGGAGTTACATGCTCAATCGGGCTAGTAAAACACACCGAGAGTTATATCATGTACGGGCATTTCGTGCATGCCTCACTATTGGTACTTGGATATTCATGCTACTCTGCTACAAATAACAATCAGTCATCATGCCGCCCCAATAATAAGAGTCATGCTAGGAACAACACATGAAATACAAGGTGTTTTATGCATTAATCAATAATGCTAAAATTCACAGAATATTCGGGGGATTGTTGCTACATGCTCCATTCTAAGTGAATTAATAAAGCGAAGAAGTATTCATCACTTATCAAATGGCCTTATCCTCTGCAGGACGGCTTGTACAAAATATTGGTTTTACAACTTTAGCCCTGAACTAAAATCCACCATCAATATCTACAAATACCAAAGTTTTCATTTTCTAGCAAACCATCCTAAGAATCGGGAAAACTTCATCTTTTTGTTGTTTCTGGTGGAGCCGTCTAATCAGAGAGGAAAGTACCCTAATTCGACGAAATCTCTTACGACCGCTTGTTTAAAGACTTATGTGGATCAATAAGCTCTACGAGTACCGTTTGGTGGGAAACTAGATAATTGCAGTGTTATTTGTTTTCGATTGATTTGATTGACTAACGGTTGTTGAAACTTTGATTGCACCTAGTTTGTTTATTCTTGAGAATCTTGTCTTCTGATATAAGATTCACTCAAACTAGATCGAAGTATCGACGAGATCTTTAGAACTGTTTGTAGATCTAAAGAAATCTTATGATAAAACATTATTAAAGAGTCCGTTCTGTGTGTGATTGATCACAAGAAATTCAAGTGTTGTTGTGCAGCTTTTAATTGAAGATTTAAAGACGAATAAGATTTCTTATTGGTTTCTCATATCTTAGTGTTGCATAAACATTGATCGGCTGAGATCCAACTAGAATCAAATTTGTTCGATTGATTAGTTGTTTGAGATCGACATCACTTTATAGTTTCTTGTTGGAAACTTGGAATCCATATCGATTGATTGTGAATCTAAACTTGACTATTTTTGTAGTTATTGGATATATTGATCCAACCAAACAAATGAGTTTATTAGCTTAAACGAAAGAGCCTTTGCATATGACTTGAGATATCTTATCTTAAAGAATCAATAGAGTTGTTACCAAACAGATTTGTTGTTCCTTTACTATTTGTAATACGAGCCAAAGGAATTTTTCTAGTGTGTTCACTCATCGAAGTAGGAAGCGCATGGATACTGGGGAAACTAAGTGAACTAGGTTTAGTTGTTTGGTCTCAACTATACGAAGTTGGTTTAGATTTTATATAGAGGCTTAATTATGAGAGTATTCAATTCTGGACTAGGTCCCGGGGTTTTTCCGCAATAGCGGTTTCCTTGTTAACAAAATCTTGCCGTGTCTTTTACTTTTCTATTTCCGCAATTATAATTAGAAGTAAAATAAACAAACGTTTACTCCACTTTACTTGATATTTATCCTATAGAGTTTGGCTAAGTCCGAACCTATTATCAAGTAATCACACTTTGGTAGTCGTATTATCTCGATCTCGTATCTATAGACAATCACACAAAGTGTGAATACCGATTTGTAGTATTGTTTCGACTATGTCCATAGACAATAACTTTCGGAAAGAGGACTCATAGGTGGATACATTAAATATTGTGGTGTATTTGGGTACCCTCGTCTTTTCAGAGGAAACCCTTTTTAATGTGAAAAAATATCATAAAAATTACTATCATCAAAGTATGAGACTAAGTTTGTATCCTTACCAGAAGAAGTTTGTTTGGAAGATTTTGACAGCCTGTTGATAAGATCCTTATATCCTTCAATTATCAGATTGAGGTTGCCCTTCATGTATCCATTGTTGTTTTCACTTCTTGGTACCTTTTCCCCATCTTGCATGTCATCCTTCTCCTTAAGTTGAGAAGGAATTTTCTGAAATCTTCTTGACTGATTTGTATTAATGCTATAATTAGTCCGAACGTTCGATGAGCAAATTGAACTGACTTTCCTGTAAGAATTCACAGGGTGAGTATTAAAACCAATAGGTGTAGACATCCAAAAGTCAGTTACACCTTTGAGTATTAAATCTAAGGTGTGTTGAAGTCGACCAAAATACTTATCATTCAACCTCAGTTTTCTCTTCCGTTGAACATGTCCTTTTGAATCACAAAAGAGTCATACTTTCGGATCACCGGGGTGATTAGAGTGTGTTGGATTAGTAACATCGTTAGAAGATTTGTTTCTTCCGTGATATGTAGTGATTCCTTAATTAAGGAAAGAAGTAACCACATCTTTAACAAGCAGAAGCGTTTGCAGTTTAGCTTCTAAAACAGGTTTCAATAGATAAACATGATTACAAGTAGTCATATTTTCCATCATCATTGTTGAATGAGAAGTGATTGGTATAGTGGAATCCATAGAGCATCCTTTATATTGGATAGAGAGATTACTCAATAAACGTTCTAATTTCAGGGCATCTTCCTTGAGTTTAGCCTCGAGTAAAGTTCGAGATGAACAAAATACAATATTTTCCTCATGAATAACCCTTAATTGGGAGTTACGATCTATTATCATACCAATCATCGTATTGACCTTATGTTTCAGGCTATTTATTTCAACTGTCTGGATTCTACCTTTAGAATCCCTGCACTCACTTGGGCCGCTTACGTTTCTACTTCAGAGTCAGACCCGTCAGTAAGATAATCAGGGTAACACATATCAATACTTGTATGTTTTGTAGGAACATAATGTTCATCTATACGCGAGGTCGACAAGTCTATCTCGCTAATAGATTTCATAGAAACGTAACTTTTATCTCTGGTGATGAGTTTGTCAGAGATAGCACTACTGTCCATAGAGTCAGATTGCTACAAACGCAGACTTATGCGGTCTTAAACGTGTTTTCCTGCTCTGATACCAATTAAAAGAGCGGGGGTCTAACAACCACACCCAATATTTCGTTTAGGTAATCTATATGGACTAACTCCTATATAATTCCAGGGGAATCAACTAGATAGTCAGACTTAATCAAGGAAAATATATCCAAGAGTTATATCTTTGTTTCTCAATGTAATCAGAAAATCAAACAGATAGAAATCCGCAAGCCTGATTATTATGAGAAACAACTTGAACGGTATCAAAGACCAATATTCAAGTGTCAATCAATTTCAAGCAACAACCAAAGGTTGGATTTACCAATTGATTGAACTACGCACAACCTGTGATATTTCAATTATATATAAAATATAATGCTGAAAATAAATAACACAGACACTAGAAGTTTTGTTAATGAGGAAACCGCAAATGCAGAAAAAACCCGATACCTATTTCATATTTGAACACCACACTGTATTAAGCCGCTACAGACCCTAGCCTACTACAACTTAACTTTGGACTAGAATGTAGTCAAACCCTAACCAATCTCATACTAATTAAGGTATAGTCGCATTCCTTATGCCTCTGAATCCTAGCAGGAATCTACACACTTGATTCCATTATTTGATCTCACCGACAACTAAGAGTTTCTATGACCCAAAGTCGAAGACTTGATAAGCAAATCTGTATCATACATAAAAGTCTATTAAATAGATAAATCTGTCTCCCCAATAAATACCTACGAGTTTTTGTTCCGTCTTTTGATAAATCAAGGTGAACATGAACCAATTGATACACCGATCTTATTGAAAAAGCGGGGGTCTAACAACCTCACCCAATATTTCGATTAACAATCCGTATGGAAAAACTCTAATATACTTTTAAGAGAATCAACTAGATAATAAAACTCAATCTTAATAAAAAGTACATCAAGGAGTTAATATCTCTATCTCTCGATTTGATCTACACTCAAAAAAATAGAAATTTGTAAGTCTTTATCAAATACAAGAGATATAAACTTGGATGGTACCAAAGACCAATATACAAGGATCAATCAATTTCCAATCAACAACCAAAGGTTGGATTTCACAATTGATCGATACAACGCACAACCTGTGATATTTCAATTATATAACAAAATATAATACGGAATATAAATAACATAGACACCAGAAATTTTGTTAACGAGGAAACCGCAAATGGAGAAAAACCCAGGGACCTAGTCCAAATTGAACACCACACTGTATTAATCCGCTACAGATACTAGCCTACTACAAACTAACTTCGGTCTGGACTATAGTTGAACCCTAATTAATATCACACTAATTCAAGGTATAGTGGCGCTCCTTACGTCTCTGATCCCAGCAGGATACTACGCACTTGATTCCCTTAGCTGATCTCACCCACAACCAAGAGTTTCTATGACCCAAAGTCGAAGACTTTAATAAACAAATCTGTATCACACAAAAAAGTCTATAAGATTGAATAAATCTGTCTCTCATAGAAATACCCAAGAGTTTTTGTTCCGTCTTTTGATAGAAATCAAGGTAAACAGGAACCAATCGATAACCCGGACTTATATTCCCGAAGAACAACCTAGAATTATCAATCACCTCACAATAATCTAAATCGTATGGTAGTGAAACTAGATATTATGGAATCACAAACGGTAAGACGAAGATGTTTGTGATTTCTTTTTATCTTTCCCTTTCGGAGATATAATCTCAAGTTAATTATTCAATCAAACTCATACGATAGAAAATGGCAAGATTAGATCTCTCAACTACAAGAGAAGTAGTTTCATCTGGCTTCACAATCCAAATGAAGTCTTTCAGTCATTAACCTATAGGGTCTCGAGAAGAAACCTAAGGTTAAAGCAGAATCGACTCTAGAAAAACCAACTAGTATCACACATGAGGTGTGAGGATTAGTTTTTCCAGTTGCTAGAGTTCCCCTTATATATTTTTCAAATAAGGGTTTGCAATCCAAGTTACCTTGGTAACAAAGCATTCAATATTCACCGTTAGATGAAAAACCTGATTCATTCAAGATAAAATATTTCAACTGTTAGATCGAAACTTAGCTTGTCACACATAAATAAAATGTATTCATTTGGTTTGAGTAACCATACCTAAACGTGTACACTTAGTTGGTTCAAAAATAGTTAACCAATGGTTAGCCATATGAGAACTTTCATATTAGTCATATTCATCTTTCTCATAATTAGTTCAAATGACTCATAAGAACTAGTTGAAGAGTTGTTCAAATGCTTAGGCCTTTATGCATAGACACAATTGAACAAAATCGGTTTGATTCATTTGAATCAATTCATGAACAATATAGCCACGGTTTTCAAAGATTGCATTCCTTAAAATTTATTGTTTTAAGTTCTTGAACTACCGATTTGAGAAATAACCAGCTTGGGTACGCGTACGGGTATGCGTACCTTAGCTACCGGATTTGAGTTTACAAACTCAACAGAATTTTTTGATTCGAAAACTTCTGTGGGTACGCATACGGGTATGAATACCTAAGGTGACTGGTTCACAAGTTTGCAAACTATAAACTCAACAGAAATTTTCAGTTTTAAAACTTCTGCTGGTATGCGTACCCAACCGGTCTCCTTCACCAATACTGCATGCACACATATGCACGCACTTGGTTTCCAACACAGGATTTATACACTTATGTGCGAACACACTATATATGCTT
This sequence comes from Papaver bracteatum, assembly GCA_023529315.1. Taxonomy (NCBI): domain Eukaryota; kingdom Viridiplantae; phylum Streptophyta; class Magnoliopsida; order Ranunculales; family Papaveraceae; genus Papaver; species Papaver bracteatum. The sequence goes on from JAJJWX010005371.1 coordinate 2,000,972, forward strand.
ATATCCATAGGTGGTAATCTCAACTCCACATTTCAATCATTGAAACATTCTTCTATAAAATAATCGTTATTCACGACTATTATCATAAAAGATAATTTCAAGATTGAAACGTCATCATGACTTTCGTCACTGGTAAAGATGAAATTGGTTAAAGCAAAAGCTTACCAACACATATTTCGAGAAAATGATAGGCGAGTAAACTCGGCTCGAAATAGAAAATGTGTATGTATGAAAACTATCATACTTATACGACTTTTGTCTTAAGAGTCGGAGATAGAGTGGACTTTTGAGTGATACATAAGTTCAAGTCTCCATATACCTTTTAGTCGGGTGAAGTTCCACTGGTTCCACGAGTAGATGATCTCCATGGAGTCTGGAGATCAACTACACTTGACTATCCTAGACCGAGACTTCGTCATAAGTAAACTAGAAATCAAGACATATAGTTTTGATCACTAATATTGACAAACATGCTTGAGATAGCAACGCATGCGAGTTCGACCGAGCAATGCTCTAACACTTATATTCCCGAAGAACAGCCTAGTAATATCAATCACCTCACAATAACTTAACTATATGGTAGTAGAACAAGTTATTGTGGAATCAAAAAGAGTGAGACGAAGAGCTTTGTGATTACTTTTTATATCTTACCCATCGAAGATAAATCTCGAGCAAATCTTAGAGAACATAGTGCTTAATACGATAGAACAAAGTAAGATCTGAACACGCAACTATAGAGAAAATAGTTGGGTATGGCTTCGGAATCCCAATGAAGTCTTTAAGCCGTTAACCTATAATGGTTTTAGGAAAAACCTAAGTCAAAGGAGAATAGACTCTAGTCGCAACTAGTATCACACATGAGGTATGGGGATTAGGTTTCCCAGTTTCTAGAGTTCTCCCTTATATAGTCTTCAAATCAGGTTTTGATAGCTTTGAAACAAAGCAATCAATATTAACCATTACATGAAACCTGATTCAAGATTCAAGCTAATATCGTTCCACCATTAGATGGTCTTTAGATTGTTACACACACATGAAACATACCTTCATTTAGATGTGGGTAACCATACCTAAACGTGCATATTGAGTTGGCTCAATAACAGTTAACCGAAGTTAGCCATATGAACACTTTTCTCTTAACCTTGTTCATCTTAACACTTCTAGATCAATTGATAATCAAATGAATCTAATTTTGTTACTCATAGAGTTGTTCAATTATTTATATTCTCATAGAAGTATACATGATACAATTGAAGCAAAATCGTATTGATTCAAAAGAATCAGTTCATGAACATTTTAGCCAGGGTTTGCAAAGATTGTAATCCTTAATATATAAATGTATTTGTTCATGAGTATGAAATCATACTTAACCGATTTAAGAACCTGAACCACTTAAATTTGCAAACAGATACAGAAACTTTAACTCCGGACGAAAATCAGTTGAAACCATTTGAGGACGGGTATGCAAACTTAAGTACCCTGACTTAAACAGTTGAATAAGTTTGCGAACAGGTATGCAAACTTCCAGAACTGAATTCCGTCAAAATAGTTCGTACACTAAGTACATAAACCGTAATGTATCCAGACATGGGTTTTAGCTCTTAACTCCCATTTGTATCATTGAAAAATTCTTAGAAAATGACAATAGTTGTCTCACACAAACTATTATCTTATAAGCAATTTTCAAGTGATCGAATGATCAATACGAAACATTCTGAGCCCACATCAAATGATTGTCACACACAAATCATGTAAGATATTACCAGGTGATTTTCACATGATTATCTTTTGACTTTCTTCAATAATAATGATGAACGTGGTTAAAGCGGAAATCTTTCCAACATATATTTCGAGAAAGATATAAGCGAGTTAAACTCATCTCAAAATATCAAATGTGTATAATGTAAAGTCTATATAGCTATATGACTTTTGTCTCAATAGGTGATAGAAAGGAATATACTTTTGAGTGATAGATGAGTTCAAGTACCCACATACCTTTTGTTGATGAATCTCCACAAGCTCCCCTTAGCAGTTCTTCATTTTCAATCGATGAACGTCGTGAAGTCTAAAGCTCAACTACATATTTTATCCAAATCCGAGACATAGCTATAAGTAGACTAGAAATAAAGACTTATAGTTTTGACAACTAAACTTGACAAACAAGCTTGAGATAGCAACGCTTGCGAGTTCGACTGAGAAGTGCTCTAACAGGTCCATCATGTGACTAGTAGGAGCAGAATCCTACCAAAAGTTGGAAACTAAGAAATAAAAGGAAATTACGACAAATATAGGCAGCAGCAAAAGGTACGCGGCCGCGCCGCTTGGCTGGATGGCTTGCCCTAGTCGGCACCTCCCATGACCGACCGGACATGCCCTATATTGCTGCCATCCAGCCCATCTTTCCTACTGGACAGTCAAATCGCTCCAAAGTCGCAGCCTACATCTTTTAATTAAAGGTGGAAGTTGGATGGCCGACGCGCTTACTTTCTTTAGAAATTGAATCTAGACTGTCCATGTCAGTCTTAAAATGATCACGGCCGTACGAATTAGCCGGTCGATTTATCAAACTTAGTCTCCTCCTGGCATGACCAAATAAGCTCCACGATACACACCAATGGGCCCCCTATTATTTCAACCAATCAGAACCCTCCTAACCCGCAACCAACATTCACAATTTCTAGCCAAATTAGGCTAGTCGAGCGGCCTGAAAAGGGACTTAATTAGGTCATGACCTCCCAGCGCAGTCTTAAATCAATCAAGGCCATCCAACTTGGACAGCTGAATTGATCGACTTAGATCTAATTTAGGTCGACCAATGAGGTGATGTTATGTTCACCGGCGGCCTGCCTTTGGCTTGGAACAATCATATCGCTTCTAGCCTATGTGTTGTGCTCCGAATAATTGGCCAAAGTAGGCTAGTCAAGCGGCCTACAAAAGTCTTAAATAAATTCAACATCAATCAATAACTACCGCAAATCATATTAACCATCGTTCTACTTTAAGGACCGACCACCTCATATATAACTTACATGGATAGCTCCTGGCAACTAAAAAAAGATGGCATGTCGCACTCATTTTAAAACCGCGAATTCCGCGACCAACTAAAGCAGGCTCTGAACAACGATGCTTCATGAGCATCGATTTTTTTGAGCTACTTGATTAAAATAGATGATTTAAGTGCATCGATTATAAACGATATTTTATAAATATCGATTTCACAAATAACTTAATTATTTAACCTAAAAGCATTATACGCTATTTTTTGTGGCAAGTCTCACGACTTGATTTGTCACATATGACTGCCCGCTGCCTAGCTTGTGCATGATTGGTAAAAATATATAGGTCTTGCAAATAAGACTCACTCAGCAACTACCATGTAGGACCTGTTCCATTCCTCATGTAACTTGCTATATATTTTCTATAAAATACTCGAGACATCAAACATGTCACAAACTGGGGAATGTTCATCAGGGTATTGGCCTGGCTGTTTTCAGCGTGCAACGTGCAACATGCCCATTATGAGAAAGTGTCAGGGTATTGGTCTGGCGGTTTACAACATGCACCACTATTCCTATTGATGCCATCAATACGCTTCCTGTTGTTACATCTCCTACAACAAACACCACTGGAGCTGGTAACATCTCATTGGGTGTAACACCTCATGTCACAAGAGCCAGAGGCGCTACCACCTCTCCTAACACCTCTTTAGGTGTGACATGTCCCGTCACCAAAACTACTACTCCTCCTTCGTCAAGTCAAGAGGCTGGAAAAACCAGAGGATACCAACCTCCCATTTTTATTGTCGATTTAATGGAGATTCGGAAAGTTCTTGCTTCGGCTCAGATAGACATGGATACAACTCAGAAGGAGGTACTCCCTTTTATCAAGACACTGATAGAGCGACTACTATTAGATCCATGTCAACCCAAAATGGAGCAGGAAAGGAACGCTTTCATGACTCCTGGTGCAAGCGCTTCAACAGGGCATGCCTTTAGATGAAGAAGCTCGCATTTTCCCTGAACGTCAATCAGAAAGAAATCAACAATCCAATTTCATCATACGAGAAGATTTGGAACGATTCCTCTAAAATCGAGGAAAAGAATGTTCAACCACTAATCATCAGCACCAACCTCCTTACCCTCATGATGTGCAAAGAGTTCCTCTTACACGAGGATATTCCTCTCCTCAATTTTCCCTTTATGACGGTACTTGTAATGCTCATGAACACATCTTTCGTTTTTTTTAATCGTTAGGAGAGCATGAATACAACCATGTCCCACACCTGAAGGAATTCTCAAAATCACTTACTGAAAGAGCATACATATGGTACAATAACATTGCACCAAACAACATAGTCAATTGGTGTGAGATGGTTAACGCCTTCTACAAGAAATATTTCTTTGTGTCTGAGCAAATCACTTTATCGAACCTGTGAAGAATATTTCAGCGAAACAATGAGCATCTGAATGATTATGTCAAGATATTCTGAATTAAGGCACTACATTGTCACGATCTAAATGTGATTGAACAATAATTGGTGGAATTATGCATCAATAGGATGGTGTCTGTCTATCATTCTAGAGAACCTGCGCTTTCAGACATTCTCTGAACTTCATGAAACTATTAAACGCTAAGCTACAACAGAATCGTCCTTTCTAGAAAGAACTAGGCCTGTTAGGAATAAATAGCCTCATGAGACTCGTGGAAGCATACGTTTCACCAATGATCAATACAACTTTCGGCCTTCTGTAAACAGTTTCACCAAAGCAACAAGAGGAAAGACACCACTTTAGAGATGCAACATCTTGCGCGTCCAAACCCGCCAGCTCCAACTCCATTACCACATACACGACTGTCGCAGTGAGAAAACCACGTCCAAGCTACACCATATTTGGCTCGACGGCAATAACGTCAATGAGAGACGCTTTCAAAATTTCCTCCCATGAAATAAGTAGTTGAATTACCGGAGGTTGCACCTGGGGACTGAAGGGGTACATATAGGCTCTCCATGTCAGGAGCTTCATCATATTTGCATAACCTATTAGTTATGTCGTTCTCATAAGGGAACTTCCCTACTCCTCAAAGACACGATGCAAAGATGATAAAGGCAAAATACTGTGGCTGGGGACTGCTCAACACTACTCATCTCAAAGATGCTGAATTTAAAGAGACGCAGTCACGCTATTATTATCATTCCAAGATGTCCAATGACGTAGACATACTTAAGAGAGCAGACATATTGTCAAAGCCTAGTAATATGACTGACCATCTATGAAACACAACGCAGACGCAAAGACTGCTCCATGATCGGCAGCTCATGCTATCCTCGTCAACATTGGATTCAACTCCAACTCTCATCCAAATTATTTATTATATGCACCTAAACCCTCAACCAAAAATACAAGGAGACTCAATGAGACGGTCAAGTGGGTAGAACCATGCATGATGGATGCATCAAAATATCTCATGTCCAGCGTCGAGTTATATTTGGACTGATGCCTACCCAATATAGTCATCAATTTTAACCAGAAGGTCCTGACTACCTACATGTGTTCAAATTCTCTGAGGCTTCTTGTTGATTACGTCAAGAGTATAAACTACGCCCATGCTACCTATCACTTAGGCAAAGGTAATATACTTTCAAAGACATTCTTTACCAAATTTAAAGTTCTAACTATCGCTGATAATAAGGCAGCCACAACCATCTCCATCCTCAGTACTTATGATGATGACATCCCCAATACTTTTTTCTTTAGCGCAACTCTCACCACCCTATGAAATAAAGACAACCTCATCATGTACATCCCAGCTTGGAATTGGGGACTAGGTACCCACGTATTTATTCTCATCACCTAAACCCTCATATCAGATGCTTTCTTCACCGCTTATCATATTAATAAAGCCTTCAGCGAAGCCCTCAGGAAATTACTTAGATTTCTTCAATTTATCTTTTCCTACAGCTCCAGCAATGATGTCTACCAAGTTGAAAGATCAGTGGATACTCATGGGCAGGGGACTTCCTCTCTATTTTCAATCCATTATATAAGGTTGTCTCCAGCTCTTCTTCCGGGCTAACTGATCCTATTGATGACGCATACCTTATCATTTTAAAAATATCATTAAGATTGAGGAAGACAATGAAAATCCATGCTCGACATCGGGAAAGACTAATGAGTTTTATGTGCTTCAGTCAACATCAAGGAAGCTATCGGTTCCATCATCAGCTTCTCGCTTTAATAATGAGACGAGCACTACCACTATATGAAGACTGTCCTGTTTAATCCTATTACTGCAACGAAAACAAGTAAGACTATCTGCTTTCAAAATATTGTCACCCATCATACCTGAAGCAACTTCCTGGAGAGGATAAAAGATCGTACATCCAAAAATTTCACACTCAATATGAATTATGACACCAGGCTTCATCACTTTGTGAAGCAATTTTTGAGTACATCTCAGAATCACGACAGTGCTGGCATTCCTTCAAGATCAGGACATGATTTTTTCATTATCTTATCAAAAGTTGATCCAAAGATGTGAATCTTCTGGGAAGATATGTAAATAGACATTGTAATTATCACAAGAAACTGTTGACATCCTAAGAATAAACTACAATGAGGAACAATTTTGATGGAGCTGCTGCTACCACTAAGATATTGTTGTTCCAAGACCTTATCACTACCTTACCATATCTCCTCGAGATTGGAAATGTCAAGGGTTTTATGCTACTGGCCCTACCATGGATTTCACAAATGAGGGATGTAGTTGACATCCTCGAAAGCTGTCATTTTATCAGAGTTTGTTAGGGGTTTTAGGCTGACGCTGGAGTCTACATAAACAATAACATTGCCAGCTCTATCAGTAGATTCTTCGCATATCTCTTATTCTTTACGTTGGTGTCACTGACTACAACTCGAGTCTTTATCATCAGATGCTTTATATATCACATACATGTCATCGTCCCGATATCACTACACCTGATGTTACTTACTCACGGGAAAGTCTAATACATCTAAGGTTCAATTATGCGCAAAGAACATTCCTAGTGGAGATAGATTTAAGTAATCACCCTTTAACTAAATGTTTTATATTTATTAGGCATACCAAATAAAATTTTAAATACCCTAGTGTTGAGACGCACAATCTCCACAACACCCACCTGTGTTTCATGGATGCACTGCCTCAACATATCTTCACCAGTGTTGCCTGGATGCGCTGCCTCAACACATCTTCACCCGTGTTGCCTGGATGCGCTTCCTCAACACATCTTCGCATTTGTTTCCTGTTTGTGCCACCTCAACACATCTTCACCGATGTTGTTAGGTTACGCTGCCTCAACACATCTTTATCCTAGTGTTGAGACGTACTATTTCCTCAATACTCACCACTGTGTTGTCAGGCTTCACTTCCTCAGCACGTATTCATCTTAGTGTTGAGACATGATTCGTTGTCTCAACATTCATCATAGTACCGACGGCTCCACCACCTTAAAAATTGTCTCTATATCGAGGCTCCACTGCTTCAATACACTATTTTAGTGTTCTCGGAATTAACGTGATGGAAGGATGATTTCTACTTGCATTGGCGCTTCATTGGTCATGTCCTGCTTAGGGCCCAGGCCGGATGCTCTTTTCTTGGTAACATCTGCCTATTTCAATCTATTGCTTACCCCGCAACAATGTCATTGTTATGTACTAAGCATGGGACTTAATGTTGATGGTGGCTTTTAGTTCATGGCTAAAACCGTAAAACTCCATATTTGTATGCTTACTTTCTGCAAAAAAGTAGAGCTTTCAAGAAACTGATGAGCGCCTATACCTATCTACTTACATATGAACATGTTTATATTATTCACTATTACAGGGCTTGCTGAGTATTTACCCTATGTTGTGTTCCCATCTGAACTCTTAATGTTGACATGATATGACAATTAATGTTCACTCTCGGCTGAGTAGCATGAATTTCCCGAATTGTCAGGATTAAGATGTGCATGAAAGTACTCAATCAGAGGCACGCAATCTGTGCTGCTCTCTGTGATAAAAAAATTGGTGATTTTGTATCAACGTGCAAAATTCAACAAATTTGATTAATTTTGTGTCAGGTCGCAAAATTCAATTTTTCTAACCTAATTTTATCAATTTGCAAAATTTAGGTTTTCGCAGTCTGCACAATATCTTAATCCTTATTAGTCGAGATTAAACCTAGACGAACTAGGAAATTGGTCCATCATGGGACTAGTAGGAGCAGAATCCTACCAAAAGTTGTAAACTAAGAAATAAAAGGAAATTTCAACAAATACAGACAACAGGAAAAAGGGACGCGACCGCGCCGCTTGGCCGGCCAGTTTGCGCTAGCCGACACCTCCGATGACTGACCGACCATGCCTTATATTGTTGCATGTCGGCCCCTCTTTCCCACTGGACAATCAAATCGATCCAAAGTCGCAGCCTACACTTTTTAATTAAATATGGAAGTTGGCTGGCCGACGTGCTTAGATTCTTAAGAAATTGAATCTAGACTGTCCATGTCAGTCTTAAAACGATCACGGCCGTACGAATTAGTCGGCCAATTTATCAAACTTAGTTTCCTCCTGGCACGACCAAATAAGCTCCACGATACTCACCAACGGGCCCCCTATTATTTCAGCCAATCAGAACCCTCCTAGCCAGCAGCCAGCATTCACAATTGCTAGACAAAGTAGGCTAATCGAGCGGCCTGAATGGGTCTTAATTAGGTCAAGACCACCCATGGTGGTCTTAAATCAATCACGGGAATCCAAGTTGGCCAGACGAATTAATCGCCTAAGATCTAATTTAGGTCAACCAATGAGGTGCCATTATGTTCACCGGTGGCCCGTCTTTGGCTTCGACCAATCATATCGCTTCTAGCCTACGCGCTGCGCTCCGAATCATTGGCCAATGTAGGCTAGTCACGTGGCCTACAAAAGTCTTAAATAAATTTAACAACAATCAATAACTGCAGCAAATCATCTCAACCATCCAACTTGGCTAGCTGATTTAACCGGTTTAGATCTAATTAGGGCCAACCAATGGAATGTCAAAATGGATACCATCCATCGTTCTCCTATAAGGACCGACCACCTCCTATCTAACTTACATGGATAGCTCATGGAAGCTACTCAAAGATGGCCTTCCACGCTCCTTTTAAAACCACAAACTCCGTGGCCAACTAAAGCAGGCTCTAAACAACGATGCTTCATGAGCATCGATATTTTTGAGCTGTTTGATTAAAAGCAATGATTTACGTGCATCAATTACAAACGATATTCTATAAATATCGATTTCAAAAATAACTTAACTATTTAACCTAAAAGCATTGTACGCTATTTTTTGCGGCAAGTCTCACGACTTGACTTGTCACATTTGACTGCCCGCCGCCTAGCTTGCACATGATTGGTCGAAATATTTAGGTCTTGCAAGCAAGACTCACTCAACAACTACCATGTAGGACTTGTTCCATTCCTCATGTAACTTTCTACATATTTTCTACAAAATACTCGAGACATCAAACATGTCACAAACTGGGGGATGTTCATCAGGGTATTAGTCTGGCGGTGTACAACATGCGGCGTACAACACTCCCATTATGAGCAAGTTTCAGGAAAGGCGGACAGTTAGTGGTAGTAGAGAAGTAGTGGGTGTAAAACCAACCAGTTTTCATGTTAGAGCATTGCTCGGTCGAACTCGCATGTGTTTCTATCTCAAGCATGTTTGTCAATGTTAGTGATCAAAACTATAAAGTCTTGATTTCCAGTCTACTATAGCTAAGGTCTCGGACTAGGATAGAAAGTGTAGTTGAGCTCAAGAACTCCATGGCTATCATCATACAAGACGAAGGACTACTCAAGGAACCAGTGGATCTTCATCGACTAAAAGGTATGTGGAGACTTGAACTTATCTATCACTCAAAATTCTATCTACTTTATCTCCTATCTTGAGACAAAAGTCATATTACAATATAGAATAATATTATACACATATGATATTCGAGATGAGTATATCTCGCTTATCTATTTCTCGAAATATGTGTTCGTAAAGCTTTCGCTTTAGCCAAGTTCATCTTTACCTAGTGACGAAAGTCATGTTATGTTTCAATCATTGTGGAAATCGCTCTGACTAAAAATAGTTTGTGAATAACAACTATATAATTCCCTCTGAGAATGTTTCAATGATTGAAATGAGAGTTTAGACAATATAACCATTGGAGGTTATAAACATTGTTGTGGTAACACATATATGTATAAGTCCTTATTGCTTGAACTTAGGTTTGCGAACTTTGTTGATCAAGTGAAACCGGAGTAGTATGCAAACTCAGTCCACGGACTTAGTGTGCAAACTCAGTCCGCGAACTGGTGGAAGTTCCTGTCCGAGAATTTCTGCTGGAGTTTGTGAACTCCGTCCGGGAACTTAAGTCCGCGAACCCATTCCGCGAACTTGAGTAGGTTATGTCTAAAAATGATATTTGTGAACTTATATTAATAAACTAAGGAATGCTATTGCAAACCGTGGCTTTATAGTTCATGAATCGATTTGAGTGAATCACATTGTTTTTGCTTCAATCGTGTCTTGTATAGTACATGAGATCTCATAGCAATTGAACAACTCTCTAACTAGTTCATTTGAGTCATTTGGACTAGTTATGGTGGAGAAGAATATATATGGTTGATATGAAAGTTATCATTTGGCTAACCATTTGGTTAACTATTGTTGAACCAACTAATGTTCAAGTTTGGGTACGGTTACACAAACCCAAAATCATCAAGTACATGTTTGTATATCAAGCTATGTTTTCGATCTAACGGTTGATAAATATTAGCTTGTATCTAATCAGGTTTTCATCTAAAGGTGAATATTGAATGTTTTGTTACTAATCTAACATTGATTGCAAACCCTGATTTGAAAGACTATATAAGGGAGAACTCTAGCAACTGGGAAACCTAATCCCCACACATTATATGTGATACTAGTTGTGCTAAGCTAGAGTCGATTCTCATTTAAACTTTGGTTTTCTTCTTCTAAAACCATGATAACGACTTAAAGAGTTCATTGGGATTGTGAAGCCAGACCGATACTAATTTTCTTGTAGTTGTGTGATGTGATCTTGTTGTTTCTATCGTACGAGCACAATTGTAATAATTGGCTTGAGATTTCTATCTCCGATAGGAAAGATATAAAATCAATCACAAACATCTTCGTCTCATCGTTTGTGATTCCACAATTTTTTTTTTTGTTGCGTCATTAAGACTATTGTGAGGTGATTGATAAAACTGATTTGTTCTTCGGGAATATAAGTCTGGTTTTATTGATTAGTTCTTGTTCACCTTGATTTATCAAAGGAAGGAACAAAACTCATAGGTTTATTCGTTGGAGACCAATTTATCTATCTTGTAGACTTTTCTGTGTGAGACAGATTTGTTTATTAAAGTATTCGACTTTGGGTCATAGCAACTCTTGGTTGTGGGTGAGATCAGCTAAGGTAATCAAGTTGCTCAGTATCCTGCTGGGATCAGAGGCGTAGGAGCATAACTGTACCTTATATCATTGTGAGATTAGTTAGGGTTCAACTACAGTCCAAACCGAAATTAATTTGGAGTAGGCTAGTGTCAGTAGCGGCTTAATATAGTGTATTTTTAATCTGGACTAGGTCCGGGGTTTTTCTGCATTTGCGGTTTCCTCGTTAACGAAATTCTGGTGTCTGTGTTATTTCTTTTTCACATCATATTTTTATATAATTTAAATAATACAGGTTATGCATTGTTCAATTAATTAGAATATCCGACCTTATTGGTTGTTGATTTAAATTGATTGACACTTGGATATTGGTCTTTGGTACCATCCAAGTTATCTCTCTTTGACTAAGACTCGCAGATTGTATTTGCTTGAGTAAATCAAATTGAGAGATTGAGATAATAACTCCTTGAGATATTTTCTATTGATTGAGTCTAGTTGATTCTCTAGAAAGTAACTCAGAGTTATCCATACGGATTTCTAATCAAAGTATTGGGTGTGGTTGTTAGACCCCCACTTTTTCAATTGGTATTAGAGCAGGCAAACACGTTCAAGATCTTACAAGTCTGTATTTGTGGCAATCTGAGTCTGAGGACAAGATCTTTGTTGCGCATACTAAAATGCCTCCTAAAGCTTTTGATGATGTCAAGTGTCTTAGAAACACATCAAAGGATTACTCCTTAGAAGATTCTTCTGAATCCCGAGGTAGAAAGAATGTTCAATTTGATAATGACATTTCCTCATCTCATGAGGCATGTGACACTCTGGCAAAAGCTGAAAAGGAGCTCACCAGAATTTCAAAAAATACAACTGAGACTATTGATTTGAATGATCATGATCAGCTTATTGATTAATTTGAAAAGTCTCTTGATCGAGAACGTGATCTCTATAACATTGTTGTATCCTTCTCTAAGAACATTGAGAAACTTGTACAAGAAACTGCTCTACAACGTTAAAAGATTAGTGCTCTTGGGGAGGTTGTTAAGGAAAACTCAATAAGAGAAAAACGTTTGCTCTAGACTCATTCATCATATCTCAACACACTTCGTGATGAAAAAGAGAAACTAAGTGCATCTCTTACTCTAGCCCATGAATAGTGTAAATCCTTAGAAAAGGAAAACTCTGTCCTAAGGAGAAAATCTTCTGTACTGCACATGAAGAAATGTTCTCCAGAAGAATATTATGTCAAGAAAGGTTTATATAACTTGCAGTCTTCTCATATGGCTATGAAGCAAATACAGGTGCCAATTGTTGCTTCTTCTCCACGAAACTGTACTTTTTGTGGGAAAAAGAATCATTATGCTATCCATTGTTTTGCAATAAGGAAACAAATTTCTAAGCTTCATAATTTGCTTCTCTTCACTGTCAATGGAACAAATAGTCAGTCGACTAATGCAGTGAATCACATGCCCACAAGAAACCAGAAACCTTATAAGAATGACCTCTATTCTAGAAATCATCACAGGGCTCAAGTGCATTCTGGCATAAATTCTTGTGTTGCTAAATAAAGCATTCCCTGTACTTTTAAGAATTTTTCTGATAAATCTAAGTCTAGAAAATGGATGCCTATCTATTCTGATCCTCTTGAACCAATTGCATGAGGTCCTAGAATTAGTCCTCCGAGAAATCCATCTAACGGACTAGTTAAATACGCCATGTCTTATCCTTCAGGGATGAAAATCAACCAAACAAAGGCGAATAAAATAAAGATCAAACAGTCAGATGATATATACAACTCCTTTCCCAATGATCATAGTGGAATTAATTTCCACTCCACTACCTGATTCCAGGTATTTGTTTCCTTGTGTCTAACTTGAGAGGTGCAAGGAAAATAATTGGGGAATACTCAAGTATGTTGTATATTATTTCTGTTTAAGTCCTTTTGTTGGTAGTCCATAAACGTCCGTGTCCTTCTCTTGTGAGTATCTAGGGTTTTCAAAACCAGAGTTGTCTACTCTCGCCGACGAACGCATATATACCTGTTCTATATTGTGTTCTCCCTTCCCTAAAACTCTATGGAGAACTCTGCAATATCTCAAGAGATTGTGCGTCTTGATATGGAGGAAGACAATCAGGAACGTAAGTCAATTCAGGAGCTGGTTCTAAAGAAGATGCTTGAAAGAAAGGATCACAACTCCTGGATTGATGATTCTGTCAAGGATTTAATTCATTTTCAGAACGATTCAAGGGTCGAGTTTGCAAATCTTCAATTTCAAATAAACCAACTTCTAGATGGTCAGAAAAGAATCCTTGCTAATCAGAACATTCTGATACGGAATAAAAAGAAGCTTATCATGAACTGTGCCAAATCTAGACAACTTGCTCGGGTGGTTGATCGCAAAGTTAGTGTTCTAACTCACGAACATGGTGTGTCTACGGTCAAGAGATTCAAGGAAATCAGCGATACATTATTTGATGGTTTCATTGAAAGATATGAGGTTCTTAATGAACTCTGATTTCTGTTTGCCTAGTAAATCTTCTATTTTTTCTCTTTTGTTTAGAAGAATAACTAGTGTTTGGAATAGCCATTATTGTGTTTACACATAGCTATGTCCAAAGTTTTCATCTTCTTGTTTTTAGATTTATTGTGTTAAATTCTAAACTTGTTTGGAAGATGATGGTTGCAATATTAATCTTTATGGTTTTATATAATGCAATATTTTTATGGGATATGTGTGTTTACGTCCGTGAACTTAATTGTCCCATATTTTGTCAAAAGCACAGTCGTTCGTGAATTGATATGCAAATATTGATAAAAGAATGAATAGACTTTTGGCAAAATACAAAAGTTAAGCCTATATTGTCAATTATTGATGTAAGATAGGTTAAAATCTTTTGTGATTCAAGGATTATGTCTATTGTGTGTCATTGTGCAAATGGTTATGGAAACATAGAATGAATCCTTGTGTATTCTGCAGTAATTGATATGCCCTGACCCATTTTTTATGTATTATTGTGAGACTCCATATTGTGTCTTATGTTGAGCACTAGACAACCAAGTTGATTATTTTTGTGATTAGCTTAGTTGTGTTCCGTAAGGTACTTTACGTAGAGTAAATTGAACTAGATCAATCATCTTCTGTGATTATCTAGTTATGACTCTGTAAGTTTTCTCATGTTGAGCATGATTGACTGTGTTGGTTATTTTTATGATTAACTTAGTCATAACTCCATAGATTTTCTTATGTGAGTATAAACGATTGAATTGATTACTTTTGTGATTAGTTTAATTGTGTATTCCGGTTGGATTAATTATGAGTCCTCTTGTGAATAATCTAATCGAGTTATTAAGACTCCATAAGTTTACTTGTGTTGAGCATATTTAGTCAAATTAATCTTGGTTCGCTTTGGTTAATATGATTGAATATTTCTTGTTGGATTCCAAATTCATACTTGTATGTAATTTGTTGAGTCTAAAGAAATCCTTATTTTCTTTTGAAATTAAGGTCGCTCTTGTTGTTCCCTTGGGAATGACATTTTATGGGGGAGAGTTCTTTTGAACTTGTGATTAATTGCCAAATCTTTTTGGGGATTGCGGCTGTGGAATATTATAGGGGTTATCTTGCGTCTTTATAAACTCCTTGATGAATGCATTTATCTTCGGCTTTATGATTTCATATAAACAAGATGATATACATTTACCTTTGGTCATGAAATGTCTCTTACGGAAATTTCATTAGGATCCCGTTCTTGTACCTTTGCTAATTTTATTGACAAAAGGGGGGAGAATTAGTACGTAGTTCATACTACAAATACATATGGTTTTCGGATCATTATGTAAGGGGGATGGTATATTGGCTAAGGGGGAGTGAAGTATCACCATAGTATTGTTGTTAAAGTTGTGATGCAATTGGACTTTGACGATGTGTAATAATTAATACTATGACACTGTATAACAATGATTGAGAACCACTGCTTTTCTCATTGTTATAGCTACGGATTTTCAACAACGATGATGCTAAACTTACAACCTTTGGGATCATTGGACTACTTGGAAGTGACGAAGATTTCGAGTATTGTTGAAGATTAGACATGTGGAATAGGAGCTACAAAGTTTATTTATATATTTTTGTATTCCATATGTATTAATAGTTTTGTCACTAAAATTGACAAAGGGGGAGATTGTTAGAGCATTGCTCGGTCGAAATCGCATGCATTTCTATCTCAAGCATGTTTGTCAATGTTAGTGATCAAAACTATAAAGTCTTGATTTCTAGTCTATTATAGCTAAGGTCTCGAACAAGGATAGAAAGTGTAGTTGAGCTCAATAACTCCATGGAGATCATCATACAAGACGAAGGACTACTCAAGGAACTAGTAGATCTTCATCGACTAAAAGGTATGTGGATACTTGAACTTATCTATCACTCAAAAGTCTATCTACTCTATCTCCTATCTTGAGACAAAAGTCGTATTACTATATAGACTAAGATTATACACATATGATATTTCGAGCTGAGTATATCTCGCTTATCTATTTCTCTAAATATATGTTGGTAAATCTTTCGCTTTAACCAAGTTCATCTTTACCTAGTGACAAAAGTCATGTTATGTTTCAATCATTTTGGAAATCGCCCTGACGAAAAATAGTTTGTGAATAACAACTATATAACGCCCTCTGAGAATGTTTCAATGATTGAAATGAGAGTTTAGATAATATAACCATTGGAGGATATAAACATTGTTGTGGTAACACATATATGTATAAGTCCTTATTGCTTGAACCGAAGTTTGCGAACTATGTTGATCAAGTGAAACCGGAGTAGTATGCAAACTCAGTCCGCGAACTTAGTGTGCAAACTCAGTTCGCGAACCCAGTCCGCGAATTGGCGAAAGTTCTTGTCCGAGAATTTCTTCTTGAGTTTGTGAACTCCGTCCGGGAAGTTAATTCCGCGAACCCAGTCTGCGAACTTGAGTAGGTTATGTCTAAAAACGATGTTTGTGAACTTATCTTAATAAACTAGGGAATGCTATTGCATACTGTGTCTTTATAGTTGATGAATCGATTCGAGTGAATCACATCGTTTTTGCTTCAATTATATCTTGTGTAGTACATGAGATCTCATAGCAATTAAACAACTCTCTAACTAGTTCATTTGAGTCATTTGGACTAGTTATGGTGAAGAAGAATATGGTTGATATGAAAGTTATCATTTGGCTAACAATTTGGTTAACTAGTGTTGAACCAACTAATGTACAAGTTTGGGCACGGTTACACAAACCCTAAATCGTCAAGTATATGTGTGTATAACAAGTTATGTTTTCGACCTAACGGTTGATAAATATTAGCTTGTATCTAATCAGGTTTTCATCTAACGGTGAATATTGAATGCTTTGTTACTAAGCTAACATTGATTGCAAACCCTGATTTGAAAGACTATATAAGGGAGAACTCTAGCAACTGGGAAACCTAATCCCCACACATTCTTTGTGATACTAGTTATGCTAATCTAGAGTCGATTCTCCTTTAACCTTTGGTTTTCTTCTTCTAAAACTAGGTTAACGACTTAAAGACTTCATTGGGATTGTGAAGCCATACCGATACTACTTTTCTTGTAGTTGTGTGATGTGATCTTGATATTTATATTGTACGAGTACAATTGTAATAATTGGCTTGATATTTATATCTCTGATAGGCAAGATATAAAATAATCACAAACATCTCTGTCTCATCGTTTGTGATTCCATAGTATCTTTTTTTGCTGCGTCGATTAAGACTATTGTGAGGTGATTGATAAAACTGAGCTGTTCTTCGAGAATATAAGTCTGGTTTTATTGATTGGTTCCTGTTCACCTTGATTTATCAAAAGACGGAACAAAACTCATAGGTTTATTCGTGGGAGACGAATTTATCTATCTTGTAGACTTTTCTGTGTGAGACAGATTAGTTTATTAAAGTCTTCGACTTTGGGTCGTAGCAACTCTTGGTCGTGGATGAGATCAGCTAAGGGAATCAAGTGCGCAGTATCCTGCTGGGATCAGAGGCATAGGAGCATAACTGTACCTTGGATCAGTGTGAGATTGGTTGGGGTTCAACTACAGTCCAGACCGAAGTTAATTTGGAGTAGGCTAGTGTCTGTAGCGGCTTAATCTGAGTGTATGTTTAATCTGGACTAGGTCCCGGGGTTTTTCTGCATTTGCGGTTTCCTCGTTAACAAAATTCTGGTGTCTGTGTTATTTATTTTCAGCATTATATTTTTATATAATTGAAATAATACAGGTTGTGCGTTGTTCAATCAATTAGAATATCCGACCTTATTGGTTGTTGATTTAAATTGATTGACACTTGGATATTGGTCTTTGGTACCATCCAAGTTATCTTTCTTTCATTAAGACTCGCAAATTGTATTTGCTTGAGTAAATCAAATTGAGAGATTGAGATACTAACTCCTTGAGATATTTTCTATTGATTGAGTCTAGTTGATTCTCTAGAAAGTAACTCGGAGTTGTCCATACAGATTACTAATCGAAATATTGGGTATGGTTGTTAGACCCATGCTTTTTCACTTCCCCTAATAGTAGGGACGTGGATTTCATCATTTTATACGATCCACACTTTTCATCACTCAACCACTTCCACTTCCTATGAGATTAGTGTGTGTTCGATTATGACTTGTATAAATAGATTTTCAATCTATTTCAGCCGACAACAGTTCATTAACGCAAGTATCTAGAAAACACCAAGGACTTACATCTTACATTTTGAAAGATGGTTCTACATTCTGATACAAGTCATAAAACAACCACACTTTCATAGTTCACCATTCTGATATCAACACCTTCTTTGCTTCCCTCCCTGAGATCAGCGCTCCTTTATTTTGTGACCGAAGCAAGACTGGAACGACCATTTCTTGGTTTAGACCAGAATTATACAGATTTATCTCTCGAATATAAAGTAATCCTATGAAATACATTTGTTTATGGTTTATATTCATTTCTCGGCGTCACACCCAATTTATTATTTTCAGCAGAATCAGTTTTTACCCTACTACAAGCATATAAAACCAAAAACCTTAATTAAAATATTCTTAATTTATTTCGGCACATGATCACCTTGAGAACCAAGGAATATATTTGAACAATAAATGATATGAGTTAATGCTCGTGTTCAAAGTATGTTGACATATTTTCAGTGCAAATCCTTATTTCATATTTACATAGATTTGCATTCTTGGAATCCGTTATACCACACTTCCAAACAAGTTTAGAATTGGTTTGCCTGTATTCCAAGACTACTATGTGGTTGATCAAATCACATACATGGGTTATACCAATCACTAGAATCGGTTATACCTAAATATGGAATTACTTGTGATCGGTCAAAATAGTCACTGGGATCGGTTAAACTAGTTACAAGGATCAGTTTCATATACACATGGTATTACTTGTGATCGGTCACACCAGTTACCAGGACCGGTTACACCAATTACAAGGGATCGATCATACCATCACATGATGATTACTTAGGATTGGTTACACCAATTATCAAGACTGTTCATACCAAATCATAAATCTAGGCATTGTGATTAGTTATACCAAGATACATAACCTGAGTTAAGATCGGTTCTACCAACTCACACATATTGGTCATCCAAAGAATTGTAATGAATAGCCAGACCAATAATCCTATTGATTTACCTTTCGATTCACGAAACAAGTTCATGAATGTACTTCCTTTAAACAAATGTAAAACATTGTTTCCTAGGATGAAATCTTCACCATAACCCATTCACATAATCATAACACTATATACAAGAATATGTCGATGTCATATCTACGAAGTTCAAAAGATAAGCGCTATACTTCGTAGTCTAATTCATTAGCACTATGATCATACTATTATGATCATGTGACATCACTAGAGTATTATACGATATGTACAGTATATACAATTTCGGAGTTATGTTTTCAATATAGCACGACTTGAAAGATATGTGAGGAATGAAATAGTTCAAGTCAATATTACTAACCTCAAGTGGAAGGATGATGTCATCGTTGTAATTCGTTACTTCTTCACATTCTTCAGGTCTACAGAGTAATACTTGTATGTCTCTACATTCCTAGATTTTCTAGTCTAACCTAAACGAAGTTGACTCTAGTATTTAATCAAGCGACTCTAGATGAGTTTTGATACTAAAATATGGACAACCAAACTTGACATACCAACGCTTGGTGAGTTCAACCGAGTTATGCTCTAACAGGATAGGTTGTCCAGTTCTTGGTTAACATCTCCTCCTAGTGAGATCATGTCACAACTTGCAGAAGATGCTACTCATGTTAATGTTTGACTTTAAATCAATAATATTTCTCTATTTCTAGAAGAAGAAAAAATACATATCACCAAAATATTAGATTGGAATACACTAGCATGTGACATTTAGAAGAAAAAAAAAATGGTTTTGTTATCTTGTGCACCCATGCACAAAGATAAGAACCAATAATTAATTTTGGAAATGATAAAAAAAAATAATAAAACAATATTAGAGATAATGTATTTTGCATTGGAGAACGTAAAATTCACATTAAAAAGAAATAGCATGAAAATTAGAATGTAAGCGAATGCTTCCTCTGTATGTACGGACACTCGTAGGAAATTAAGAAGAAAAGTTAATAAACTTAAAGATTTTTTTTAATAAACTTAACTTGAGTGTGTGAGATAAGAATATTCGATCGTGGATTTTTATTGAATGGCCTAGGAATTCCATCGAAATAAGCCCCCTTGTACTAGTTAAAAAATAAATAGTATTGTCGACTTTTAGCATCTTTTGTTCGCAAAACCCTCCATTGTCCTTCAAGATCTTGACTTCTAAACAAGACCACTAATGTGGATTTGTCGCCGTTACTGTCATTCAGTGCCTTCCAAGAACATTTTTCCAGTTGTTCTAAAACTAATTGCGGGTCAAAACCGATCCCACACTTCAAGCAGCCGAATAATGAAAAATACAAAAATGCATGCCACAAGTCTAGACTATATGATGGCTATGCTTCCCATTACTAGTCCGTGGCCATAGTGGCTAGAGAATAATATATTATTATTATATATGACTCTTACAAATATTTTTTTTATAATAAACTTATGTATTATTACATGAAACTAGTTGTAACAAGGTAGGTTCCAACAACATACTACTACATTAATTGAACAAGTTGCTGTGCTAGCCTACCAGCGAGCCTCATGGGTAACCTTGCCAAGGGGAGTCGAAGCGGGAGGGGGCGAGATTGTGTCACAAGGGGGGGAAAACTAACACTACCTTCCATGTTAATTCCTGCAATATTACGCCATTGGGGACTTGAACCTGGGACCTCCTGGAACGCATGAAACTTCGGGGAACGGGGATGACCAGCTGAGCTAGGGCCCGTTCCATTGGGGATTATTATATTTATATTTTTATTTTTTTTGATGCAACAAAATAACAATACGAATAAGTCTGATATGGGGATCATTTATCTGGCTAGTTTGGGGCTTAGTGTGATTATTTGGGGCCTATGAATTTCCTCAACCAATCTAAAGAGAAGGATATGGGGTGTCTAAAAGATGGTAAAATACTAAATTAACCTTTAAAGAAACCTTAATTATTCTAACACAAATACAAATACAAAATCATAATCACTTAATTAACAAATACAAAAATCATTAATCAAAACTCGTTTTTTTTTTCAATTTCCATCAAAATCAAAACTAAAACCTAATCAATCACAAACAACAACTGAATTCTAATTTCTTTTTGGGTTTTGAAAAAAAAAAACTCGAAAACAAACAATTCAAGTGATTGAGTTAAATCCCTTTAATCCATTCCTTCTAAGAGGAACTCAACAATGATTTAACTCTAAATCTTTAAAATAAACTCATCAAATTTTCTGAAAATCAACCCAGAATCGGTTTATGTGTGCACTAGATTAGCCCGATTATAGTTGATGTTACAATCAATCGGTTTATATTGTACACCTACATAAACCGATTCTGGTTTGATTTTAGGAACATCAACCACAATCGGTTTATGCTAATGCACACATAAACCGATTCTGGGTTCAAGTTCGGATTTGTAGAGAAATCAAGAATCGGATTATTCATGCGTCTATATAATTCAATTGTGATTGTTAACGGCTATTTATTTATTTTTTTGAATTATAGCCGTTGGTCCTTTGTGTATATAAAGAGGATAGCATATTATCTATCATATACTACCTTATTCAAAGAAATATTTCTCCATTGTTAATTTTTTTCATTTGAAGATGTCAAGTCCATCATCATCAACTACCAATTCAATCGAACACATACTTAGAAAATGCAAGTGAATAACCAAATTAATTGCGGCAATAGAAGAACTGTTGGAAAAAAGTTACCGGGCTGCAATGGAGATGAATGACAGAAATCTTTTGTGGTTGTACTCAAAACTTTCAAGGCTCTGGTGATTTCTTTTAGACAAATATTTCTACCCTCCCAACGAATTGGCGATTGCAATAGGTATGTGAAATACTGCCTTCAGGATACAGTGAAAGCCCTACAACCGAAAATTGGATTCAAGGTTTGCACCCCTTGACCCAATCAAGAACACATGAAAAGAAGGTTGATGATGCTTTAGAAGAAGAGAAAACAGAGAAAGGGTTTTTCAAGAGATGATATCGAAATGGGTTTGGGAGATGCTACTTATAGGGGTTTTTGCATCTGTTGGGAAAAGACATGTCTTTTCACCAACAGGTTTCTCTTCACAAAGAGATGCGTCTCTTCATCAACAACCACTGTCTGTTGAATTTAGAATTTTCTGGAAACGTTTTTCCAACTGTCCAAACAATCGCATATCCAAAAAATTCTTCTGGGGGCGTTGCCCCCTAGACCCCCACCAGGCTACGCCCCCCAGGACCCCCCTTCGTAGCGCGGTTGAAAATATTCCAACATTCTCCCCTTATTTTCAAAACCATAAAACAAAGTTAAAAACTTTTAAAACCGGAGCGGCTGCATCACCGAAGTGATCGCCTACGTACCCTGAGTGGGATCAAGCCAACGTAGTTCTAGCACAATTGAGACTAAGCATCATCGTTGAAACCAATACATAAATGATAGGTACCTTCTGGGTTTGAACCTTCACTTAGTGTAAGAAACTCAAAGCTTTATCGATATTCTATGGTGAAACTAGTCTTGAACCAAGAATCCCTTATGACAAAGCCGGAGTCTCCACATATTGATTCCATAAGACATGTGTTAGAGTAGCCAAGCACTATAAAGGCCTTGTGCTTATATCCTTATTCATGAGTCTTCTTTAGAGAATGGTCTTCTTCTCTTAGGAAACGGCCCACATTTCCATACTCATATAGGTAAGTCTCGAAGGTGTTTTCGCGAGACACCTTTTACTAATCACAAACTCATTAAGGATTTACATCCATCCTATTTTCTTGCTGAGAAAAACCAAAGCACTAACTTGAAATGGGAAGTTTTATGCTAGTGCTCCATAATCTACAGCCATAACTTGTTGGTACCACATTGAACCTTGTTTATCTTTTTCAAAACATAGGTTGGGTTTCGCTATGGGAGATCAACCTTCCTTCACGGACCTTAGTCCCATTTCATTACATTTTATTGAAGCAACTGAATATGGTAGACTCTTTGTGAATGGGTCTGCCAAATTCCTTTTTGATTCAATAAAGTTAACCGTAACCACTCCCCTCTTGAGTAGTTTCCTAACCAATTGGTGTCTGAGACTCGCATGTCTACACTTTCCATTATAAGTCTTATTAGAGACATTATAGATTGTAGCTTGATTATCACAATTAATCAAAACTCCTGGAGATGGCTTCTTCCAAAGTGGAATTTCTATAAGCCATTCTGCCTCTTTACATGCATTCGTCAAAGCTATCAATTCGACAACATTGTTGAATCAGATATACAAGTCTGTTTCTTGGAACTCCAAGACACAAGAAAGACACCCCTAAAGTAAAAATCCATCCGGATGTCGACTTGGACTTGGATTCTACATTGTTCCAGTTAGCATCGATGTAACCTTCCAATACAGCGGGATAGCCTTGGTAATGCAAACCAAAATCAATTGTTCCTTTCAAGTAAGCCATAACTCGGGAAACCTTTCCGGTGTTGAACCAGATTACTTGAAAAACGACATAACACCCCCACTGCATGGGCTATGTCCGGTCTTGTGCAATGCATAGCATACATAAGACTCCCAATGACACTGGAATACTCAAGTTGTGCATGAGTACGAC
Organism: Papaver bracteatum; assembly: GCA_023529315.1. Classification (NCBI taxonomy): domain Eukaryota; kingdom Viridiplantae; phylum Streptophyta; class Magnoliopsida; order Ranunculales; family Papaveraceae; genus Papaver; species Papaver bracteatum. Next base: position 2,024,713 of record JAJJWX010005371.1, read on the forward strand.
CGGTGTTCTTCTTTAACTTGATAGTATGGTCTAAAGGAGTAGGTCTTTGGATCGTCATCAAAGTGATCATACCTTTTGAGAAATTTCTCAATATAATGAGATTGGGTTAAAGCCAACTCATTCCCCTTTCTTAGGATCTTAATTCCCAAGATTACATCAGCCTCTCCTAAATCCTTCATATCAAAGTTAGAGCCAAGAAACTTCTTTGTTTCTTCCACCATAGATATGTCAGATCCAAAAATAAGCATATCATCAACATATAAACAGAGAATCACACATCCAGAACTATCATGCTTACTATAGATACATTTATCTGCATCATTCACCACAAAACCATATGACAAAATCACTTCGTAGCGCCCCCCAGGACCCCCCTTCGTAGCGCGGTTGAAAATATTCCAACAAAGATATGCAAAAGAAGCGAACAAGCAACTACAAATGAAACTACGTCTTCATCACCTACCAAATATATTAATGTGATAATGAAGTGTTAAGAAAACAAATAACTACAAAAGAAACCATATCATTGTCATCGGCTTCGACAACATATGAAGAGAAACTCAAGGAAAATAAACGAGGTCAAAAACAGTTCCAACTGAGGGAAAGGTTAAAGGATGTTGAGGAAGAGATCTAATGGATTAGAAATTTTTACATTGTCAAGGATCATCCCGAAGGTCAACAAGATCAGAGTATATTTTGGCTTCAAGTTGGTTAGGGTCCTTTCAATAAACAGACGAGTAAGAAACCATGATATAATTATGAACTAGCCCACATTTGTTCAATGACGAATCATGTTAGGAAATTATGCCTCAAGTACAACGAGTTTCTTGCTAGACACATAGGAGACAAGTTCACGGCATAGGATGAATATACCGCTTGGAGAGGAGAGCGGTTTTATCATTTCAAAGCGGCATTGATAGTTGAAGCTCACACTAAGAAATAGAAAGTTTTCATTTTATGCAGTTAAAAAATCAATGTGGTAGTCTAGAACCGTGCTAGTTTTAAGTTTAAGAGTTTATGAAAAGTGGAATTAGTCCACAATCGGATCATGTTAGGCCATATGTAATCCGATTATCAAATTATAAAATTGTCCTTTTTTCGTCCACAAAGACCGATTCTGAATGAATCCCAGACAAGTTTAGTTCAGAATCGGTTTATAATAATTCCAGCATAAACCGATTCCTATTTGAATTCGGAATCAGATTATAGTAGTTCCAGTGTAAACCGATTCTGAAAAAAAACCCTTCAAAATCAGACTTTAACAACGTATAAGAAGACCGATTATGTTACAAATTTCATGAGTCTAACTTACCCAAAAAGATAAACCAATTGCATTCATTAAGCTTGGTTCAGTTTGTAACATACAATATATGAAAACGAAAAAATATAAGTATATGATAGTTCAAGTTCTTAACAAAAGAAAAATACTCATTCCAACACATGGTGACCCTTCGTTTGATCCGGACCAACCAATTCATCCCACAGCCTCCTGTTGGGCTCGTATTTTCAGTCATTCCTTGGTGAGCTCTGAGTCCTCATGAAACCTACATACTGGTGGTAATGGACAATCTTCACGTAGTCTAAGATCGATATAATTTATGTTGTTACCGTTGGATAAAAAAATTCTCCGATCCTTAAGCGATTCATCCCAAATGGTGTATTTTGGTGCGTATGTAAAATATGTTCCCTTACCAAATAGATGAAAAAAGCAACTCCACGTTTCCGCTAAGAGATGGCCACATAGAGGCATGCTCATCCAACACTCTCGGGTAATTGGTCCATTCCCCCTTGCCCTTGTATTCTAGCAACCATTTTATCAAATTTCACTTGTTTGTCTTTTCTTGTTTTTCCTTCCTTCATCATCGATATGTAAAATTCCTTATCTTCTTGTAGGCGCAAGGCCATCATCTTTCTAAAATATTGGCATTGAGTTAAGTTCTCATCGTCCACCAAACTTATATGGCCTATTTGTTCCGACGCAACGTGATAACCACAATTCCCATTCGCATCCACATTATTGGAAGATAATACATATGGCTTAATGATTTTAAGAAGTTTCGAATAATACTCCTCGAATAAGGTGTAACACGTTCGATGAGGTCTACCTCGTTCACTTCCATCACCAAGATCGACCCTTAGAGTCACCATAGAACCAATTTGTCTTGCTTGTCCCTTTCATGCACGTATCCTTGATACTTGTATTGTACTCGCTTGAATCTCTTGAGAAGGAACGATGAGATCGTTTGGATCCTCGTGTATTTTAGGCGCTTGACTTTCTTGAGAAGGATTGATTGCATCCTCATGTTGCGAAGGAGCGATTGGATCATTTGAAAGGACTATATGTGTGTTATTTGTACCGCTTTCTCCCTTTTTTGGTCGACCCCTTTTCCTCTTAGCCGATGCCTCTTCATGCTCATTTTGGGAAGGAACTATTGGATCATTTTTCTTGGCGTGTGCGCTACTTGTCCCACTTTCCCTCTTCTTTGGTCGACCCCTATTATGTGGAACCGGTGCCTCTTCATATTTAGCGTCTTCATACTCATGTTGAGAAAGGTTTCATTTGTGACTCATCAACGGGTTTCTTTGGGTACTCATTGCAACCTTAAACTCTTTCCTTTCTTCCTTCCTATCCATGATGGTAGGTGGTATACTCGTCGGCGGTAGCACCGTTGGTTCTCCGACCGGTACCATATGGGGGTTAACATCTAGTTTTAAGTCGTACATCAAAACTTGTCGTGCCAAGTCATCATTTTTTTGCGAATTTCTCAATGATTTCTCTTTCAATATCCTTGTCCACAAAGGATTCGAGTGGTTCTTCGGTTGGGGGTGGTTTGAAAGTTAGTTGCTTCCAAAACGGATCAATGAAATCAAATGATTTCTCTCAATGATTTCTCTTTCTCTTATATTAAGTTTTGTTAATAGATTGTACGTACAAGTACAATGTGTCGTTGTTAATACGAGTCACTTTGCCTTCCAATACCTACTTCCTCATTTGTATCCGTGTTGATCGACTAACCAGTGTGATTATTCCATAACCACTCTACCATCCCATTCCCTCCTCCTAAAGGCTTCTCTTGTTGCGTAAATTTGCCTCAAAGTGGACAAGTTATTCTTATCATCCTCTTTAATCTTACTAAGGATGTCACTTGGTTTACACGCTTTCATCGACCTTACCGTTTTTAATTGATGTGGTTTCAACCTACAAATGACAGCGTGTCCAATAAGAGAATTCAGATCATCATGATTATGACAACCATTCATCACTTTATAGAGCTTGTATACCTTACCATTGGTTTTATTGGGTCTATTAACTTTAATCTTAAACGGGCATCCAAACTTCTTTGATTTAAAAATGTATTCCCTTGTCTTCTTCTTCACGTACGGTCTGTCCTTTGCTCAGTGACTTTCTTACATTCCACTTATCTCACAAACAAGTTCCAAAATGATCACAACTTGAACGACAGCTTAAAACTAATGTGCATTTGATCTCTATGCCCTTTTATATAAACCATTGCTTTGCATCATTCCTTTCTTTCCATTTCAAATCGGTGAAAAAACGGGCAGAGATATTAGGACCCGGCAGATATACGGGTTTTGGCTGATCTTCATCGAATGCCGCAACAATCTACAACATATATCGATAAATTGAGGATTTAGAATCGGTAATGGTCACAGTCGAGACAACTGATTGTCAAGAATCAGATTATATGTGAAATCATAAAGTCCGATTAAGGACTTGATGATTTCAGGAGAAAATTTTCAAAGTTCGCAATCGGTTCACGTTGCATAACATATAATCCGATTTATGCACCCATTTTCCTGAGATAATTTGTCTTCACAATCGGATTACATATATCCGTAAATGAACCGATTTTGAACTTCTTGTATTTTACGTGAACATCCAAGTGACGTAATCGGCATACGTACATCACCAACAAAAATCGATTTTCGTCACGTACCTATCGCGCCAAAAATTTAATATAATCGAATTATATGGTGATGAACAACTATCGATTATCGTACTCAGTTTGGGGATTTTACCCAGAATCGGTTGAAGTGGTGCTATCGAATAAACCAATTTTGGGGATTTTTTTTTAAATTTTTTCCCTTTTGGGGTGATCGCGACGTGCAAATACATGTTTGTAGATCGTTACAACTCATAGCTGTCTATTAAAAGCATTATCACTTCTTCTTCCCGGCCATATTGTTTTTGTGCTTGAATCATATCCTCAAACATTCTTTGGTTGACATGCTCTTCTTCATTCAACAAAAAATCCAATTAGGTAGGATCGAAATCAAGATTATCTGATGTACCCACTTCTTCATCACTACTAGAGTCTTCATCGTCACTATAAAGTTTCATTTTTGCTAACAAAATCACAAATCCTAGTTTTTTCTTTTTCCCCTCTACTTGTTCTTTCCCTCCAAACCTTAGAAGAGAAAATGAATTTCTACTCTAATCCTAACATTATAATCAAACTCAAACACTAATTAATTTAACTAATACTAACTTAATTAACCATCACTAATGAATAAGGGCATATTAGGCATTAACGTAAATAGGTGAATCGGGGGGAGGGGGGTCTAGAGATTACTTCTTAATGACCCTTTTTTATTTTTTAGTCATAGGCCCCAAATAATCACACTAGGCCCCAAATTAGCCAGGATTATTTAGGTTTGGTTGGTGTCGAAGTTGTTTTAGTCCTGAACACATAGGTTATTTGTTTTTTTGAAGCAAATAACACATAGTTTAATTTGTTGTATCTTTATTTCATACATTTTTTTTGTGCATGTTTATTGTCCCTTTTTCTTTTAATAGATCCAAGGCAAGCATTAGGGATAGTAAGGGCTTGGCCAGAATCTTAGGTGTCCTGGCCAAGGTTTGATTGTACATCTTTTTGATATATCTAAGGTATCCTCCAAATAATTCAAATCGAAGCAATTGGATGACATGACCGATAGATAGAAATACTCCAACACTCCACCCTTGTCATATATTCCCATACATCACACTAGATAGATATCATATTCATGGAATACGATTGACTTTCAAGATGCCTTGATGGTGAAATGGTAGACACGCGAGACTGAAAATCTCGTACTGAAGAGCGTGGAGGTTCGAGTCATCTTCATGGCATAATATTGAGAATGCTCATTCGATGAGCAATTCAATAAGAGATCTCGGATCAAATCGATATTGATAGACCGAGCAGATGATTATTTTTTTTTGCTATAGTTGGCCGGATACTGGGGTACCGGACCATATACTAATATGTTTCCGGATAATTCAATTCAGACACACCGAAAAGAACCAAAAAAATTAATTGTGAAGTAGGGGCAATTTCATTTTTCCTGAATGCTTAGGTGGAGCGCATCATGATCTTGACTTTGCCACCAAGTGCTGCACATTTATAGCATTCTACAGCCAAGGCTTTGCTAAAACGGTAAGGCTAGGTTTTGGATGGGGGATAATAGCACTGTGAATGTCACCTATTGACAGGGCCTACAAAGCAAAAATGCAAATGGAACAAAACAAACTAGAGAGAGGAAGTGACTAGTGATCTCCAGCCTGTTTATGCATTAGTACTGGAAGTTAGTAGTCATCATCAATGCCAAGTTGCCCCATCTAGTCCTTATTAAGGAAGTTTTGCAAAAAAAGACTAGGAGTTGGAGTTGGCTGTTGGTTTAGCTTTTCTAAGTTGACAGTTACATTGTTAATGAACAAATATCTCCTTAGCAAAAATAAAAGAACTCTAACACTGTTTCGCTGGTATTGCCAAATTGTGTGAAACTCATCGGAAGGTAGGTGAAGATAAAAATCCCTATTTTCTCTCTTCTATCGATTTTTAGTAATCATTTATTGTCATACATATATTTAGACTTAATTGGCAATAAATTATACAAATAATAAAAAAAAAAACAGCCTACTACTACTTAATACCTCCTCCCTCCTCCTCTGGTAATCATCTATTGAATATTCATGCTTCAAAAAAAATAAAAATCTATTGAATATTCAACGTACAGACAAGTGTTCTTTCTTCCTCTCTTTTTCTTTCTTCAGGGGATAATAATAGATCCCAAAGAGTTTGATTGAATTACTGCTGATGTGATACTTCGATCCGATTGATTAGTAATTGAGAAAATGTATAAGAAGATATTATCAACAGTGATGCCTTCTTGGTCATCATCACCAGAAACACTAGCAGTAAAAACAGCTGATTCTTCGTCGTCAGCTGCAGCAACTGGTTATAACATCTTTCGCCGTTGGAATTTGACATTAACTCTGCTAGTGGGAGTAGTCTTAGGACTACCTTGTTTGATTTATTTCAACGATTTGATTCCATCTCAGCTGCTTTCCCTCTCGTCTTTCTACGGTTCCTCTTCGGTAAGTAACTAGCGTAGCCATTAACTATCTTCTAGTAATTTCAGTTTTTAAATTTTTTCCAATTTATCAAATATCAATATATTTCATGACAACTGTAAAGTATGTAGCCGAATATCCAGTAATTCAGAGAGCAAAATCGTTATTGTAGTTATCTTTTGGGCATTTCATCTCGGATAAGTGATAACTAGAACAGTTGCATGTTTGATTGTACTCGGTGTTGATGTTATTTAGACCATTGATTTTGGGAAGAATGATGATTGGCCTCCAGATTTGATTTTGTCACCACCAAGTGGCGGTTTTTCTGGAATACTAGTAGTCATAAGTTTTATTATAATCCCTTCCCATCTCTAATTGGTGGGAACCAATTTCGAGACCCTACTGCCACAACTGATGGCGTATACCCCCTATGAGATACCAGTCGTCTATCTACTATTTTCCATGAGATAACTACACTAATTACCTTTTTTTAATTATTTATTTTTAGTAAGAGTTTGTAAATCGCAAGAAAAAAACACTAAAAACAAACCCATTTTTAATGATAAAAAGATTTATTAGAATTTTGATTTTTCAAGGTTTTTATAATTATATTCTTGCTGTATGGTAAAGAAAGAGCATTGCAAGTTTGAAACTTCGTTAACAGCAGGAATAATAATGAACACGAGGCCAGATCTTTTCATGCGTTATATTTTGATAATTAGTGTAATAAAGAAACGGCAACATGTGCAGTGCATTATTGGTTCATGTAAATTGTCTTATATGACTGACAGCCATGTAAAATAATTATTTAAATTTAAATATATATATTTTTTAAAAAAATTTTAAATAATTACAAAGTTAAAAATTACATCTTAATCAATGACAAAATTGTCTGCATTGCCAGCTTTTTGAATAAAGAAACTTTATCCTATTAAAAATAAAATCTCGTGAGCCAGGGATCATTACATTGTTGTGTATGACTTTCTGGACCCTCTATTTTTTTTAAATGAATTTTTAAGAAAAAAAGAATTAGCACGGATCAGGCCACCGCATCGTGTTCATCGAGTATAATTTTTTAATAAAGATACCAATGGATTGTTGTTGCCGGACCCAGTGAGAATCTTTCCAAGTCTTCAGCTGTATTCCTAGGTTCGTATCCGTGGGGCTCCAGTGTTGGTGGACTTGGAGTCTTCAGCTATCCATTGACCGCCCATTGATGGCCGGGGGGCTGTCAAAGGCTACTGGAAATCCTACCGGAACTTATTGATATAGATCTCTGAGATATATGTCTCCTTTTTACATTACATGGATGATTCTTTGGCTTCTCGGATTTTTCTTGCAATTTTTTAATTTTCAACTAGAACATTAATAAAGAATTATAATTAAGTATGATTGAAACAAAGCTGAAAAACATTTAAGAATTTTATTTAGAAAAAAAGGTTCTTGCTCCAGTAACTTAAATATAATTAAGGGGAACTTGACTCGTTGACACCCAAGGGTATACCTCGTGACATGGTTTGTCCTATCAGCCCATAGACGAGAGTAACTTAAATAAGGATGGATGGCCATCAATACTACTAGTGAACCCGGGATCCGACGCCATGGAAGAAACCTTCAAGTCTTATTTTGGGTGAACTAATTAAAATTTGATGATGCATTTTGTTCAGTCATTTAAAAGTTTGTTGCTGATAATTTTTAGTTCAAAGTGGACCAAAGACTCAAGGAAGTTCTCGAAAAGGCAGCAATGAAAGATAACACTGTGATCTTAACCACGTTAAATGAAGCATGGGCAACTCCTAATTCAGTTGTCGATCTTTTTCTGGAGAGCTTCCGAATAGGAGAGCGAACCCAAAATCTGTCGAGTAATTTGGTCATCGTTGCATTGGATGGTAAAGCTTATAACCGTTGCATGGAGATACACCCTCATTGCTATGCTCTTACCACGTCAGGAGTTGATTTCTCTGAGGAAGCGTATTTTATGAGCCCTGATTACTTGGTTATGATGTGGAGAAGGATTGATTTTCTTCGTACAGTTCTGGAGATGGGTTACAACTTCGTTTTTACGGTATGCACGGTGCTTATAATTTTACCGTATGGAATCCTGCGACAACTTCAGCATCATCATAATAATAGTTACTTGTTTAATACTCATTTGGGTTCTTTTTCATTTCTCTGTTCAGGATGCTGATATAATGTGGTTCCGAAATCCATTTGAACGATTTTACCACGGTTCGGATTTTCAAATTGCTTGCGATTACTACAACGGGAATTCACGTGACTTGAGAAATGCCCCAAATGGAGGATTTACATATGTTCAGTCCAACAAGAGAACAAAGCAATTTTACAAGTATTGGTATGAGTCGAGAAAAAGTCACCCTGGTAAACACGATCAGGATGTCCTTAATATAATAAAGAATAAGAATTCTTTCAAAAGAATTGGATTGAAGATGAGGTTCCTGAATACAGCTTACTTTGGAGGATTATGTCAACCAAGTAGGAATCTGAATGAAGTTTGCACAATGCATGTGAATTGCTGTTACGGTTTGGATAACAAACTTCACGACCTAAATGTTATGCTTGATGATTGGAGAAAGTTTATGTCTTTATCAGCAGACTCTAGGAAATCATGGAAATCATCTTGGAATGTGCCACAAAATTGCAGGTAAACTTGAGACACTCTTACTCTCTGAATTAGACCTATCCAGTTTACAGCCGTATAAATGGGTTGATTTTACAGAAAACATTCAGAACTCTTTTAAAAGTGTTTGGTTTACAGTATGGTATAGATTTAAAAGTGTTGTTCATAGCATATATGATGTAGATTTACAGGATGGTAATCAACTGTTTAAAAGGTGGTGTTTGTTGGTTGTTTTTTTAGTCTTGGAAACTTTCATCCTCATCCATCCAAGAAAGACGCAAAACAGGAAAAGAGAGATTGACAACAGAAAACTAATAGGTTGTAAAGGTAAATTCTTTTCCACTCTTAATAGCTCAAGGAGAAAAACATAGCTAAATTCCATTTTTTTTTTTTGATTCAAACAGAACAATTAGCATGAAACAGGGTCACCCAATACAATGTTTTGATCCTCCCATATTGCAGAAGCAATAAAACCAGGAGGATTGTTAAGCCAACATTTTGAAATTTTGTAAACTCGTGCGTGCCTTGCTAGTTTATCCGAAGGCATATTACATTCCCTCTTAATGAACTTACAAATCCAAAGAGGTTTATTTTTCAATCTAGTAATAATATCCAAGATTAAATCTTGGATTTCCCATGCTGCCATCTTGTAATCCACATTGACTGGCTGTATCACCAGCTTTGCGTCAAGTTCAAAACAGCAGGACTGTATCTGTAGTTCCTCAGCCAAATCAAAGCATTTAGTAAACCCTTGCACTCGGTTTCTTCTGCATACATGCATCGTCCCTGTATGAATCTGCCTTCAAAATTACGCATTATTAAACCATGTCCCGTTTGAGTATAGGTATCATATTTTTTAAAAGGCACATCACAACAAATCGAAAATAAGGGACTAGATGTAGGTGTCCATCTTCTCTGAATCACAGGTTCCATGAGGTTGCTTGAGATTGGTTGTCCAGTAACAAGCATCGATCTTCCAGTTGAAGAGTTTAAATGTTGTGCCAGTTTAATAATCACCATTGGATTTGGTTTTATGTTCTCAAATGTGCAGTTGCATCTCGCGATCCAAATTTCCCAGACCGTGTTAGCCATCTTCACTATCCAGTCGTCATCCATTTGACACATATCGTTATTAAACCAACTTCTAATCCAGTCCTGCACTGATATATTAGGATCTTGCATACTTCTCCTAGCCCCTGGAACCGAGCACCAAACAGCTCTAGATAAAGTACAATCACACAACATATGTTTAGTAGTTTCAACCTCTTGTTTACACATAGGGCATATATCTCCGGAGTATCCTACTATCCTAGCCATACGTTCATTAGAAGGTACTATATCATTCATGCACTTCCAAATGAAATGTTTAATCCTTGGTAGAGTATTTAGATTCCACAATTTCTGCCAGACCTGTGCATCCTGAACAGTAGCAGAAGATATCGAGTTCCTTTTTATTTCCACAAGCTTTTTATAAGCTGACTTCACTGTAAATTCCCCATTCCTTGCTAGTGTCCAAATCAACCTATCCTCCCTTGATATTGGAATTCTCATTTTCAAGATTGTTGCAGCGTCTCCATGCTCAAATAATCTGTTAACCAGGTGTACCTTCCATGTGTTCGTTTGTTCATCAATCAGATCCGAGACAGTTTTGTAGGTGTAAGCTTCATTCAAGTCCCCTGCCGGCTTTGGAGGAGAGTGTATTCCCGTAATCCAGCTATCCCGCCATATTAAGATGTTTTTCCCATTTCCTAGGATCCAGAAACTAATTTTTTTAACAAACTCCATTATTCCTTGTATGCTCTGCCATGCCCATGTTGATTTTTTTTTCTTTTTCACATGTAAGGCTGTAGTAGTTGGGAAGTATCTCTCTTTAAGGGCGGAACCCCATAATTGTGTTGTAGAATGACATAATTTCCAAGCTGCTTTTGCAAGAAGTGCTTGATTGAAGCATTTAAGATCACGAAAACCCATTCCCCCCTCTGCCTTCTTGTTGCAAACTCTTGGCCATCCGATGAAGTAAAAGCCCTTTTTTTCATGTTTGTCCCACCAAAAATCACGCTGTACTCTATCCATATCCTTAATTGTTGCATCCGGAATTTTAAATATACTCATTGTATGTGAAGGAATAGCATTCAGGACATGCTTCACTAAAATAGACCTACCAGCTTGATTTACAAACTTTCCTCTCCATCTTGTTAGCCTGTGTTTCATCTTTCCAATGAGAGAAGCAAAAGAACATGTCTTCATTCTGTTCATAAAAAGTGGAATACCCAAGTAAGTTTCATCCAAACTCATTTTCTTCATTTTTAAACTTCTTAGCAGCATTCTCCCATGTCTAGGATGGACATTTCTTGAGAAATATACTGCTGACTTCTGAAAGTTGATTTGCTGGCCCGATATTTCACTGAATAAGTTAATCTTCGATAGAAGGTTGTTAACATTGTGAATATCTGCTTTCACGAACAGCAGACAGTCATCAGCGAACAACAAATGAGATACTTGTGGAGCTTTTCTTGCTATCTTGATACCTTCAATCTTGCCTTCAAGTTCTGCCTGCGAAAGTGACCTTGTAAAGACTTCCATTGTAAGCAGAAAAATGTACGGCGAAATTGAATCTCCTTGCCTTATTCCACGAGTTGGTTTGAAGGCCTTGCAAGGTGAACCATTCAATAGTATTTGAATCTCAGAGGTACTTATGTATTCAAAAATAAGATTGCACCACCTATTATTAAAACCCAGTCTCTTCATTATAACATCTAGATAAGTCCATTCAACCCGATCGAATGCCATAACCTATAAGATTATTTTACCATAGGATCTCTTCATTATAGCATCTAGCTAAATTCCATATATTTATCATAGGAAATTTTGCTTACATCTTACATGCCATAACCTATAAGATTATTTTACCTATACATTTTTCTTGAATTCTGCAGATTTGATTTGTGAATTTCTGAAGATGAAGAGATTTGTTCTGTCATCTAGATTTATGCTTCTCAATAGAAGGCTTAGGCGAAACCAAGTGTCGTTGTAGTTGCTGCTCAGTGTTTGTAAATGAAATTGCCTTTTCAAAAACAAAATATTTGTAAAATTTCGTAAGAAATTATAGTCTCTCAAAATGTGTTTTTCTGGCATCTTTTCTCTTGCATTTCCTGAGCAATAAGTATTTTTGAAGCAATTCCTTTTATCATGGAATCACGACAAGGTTTATGAAAATGTTAAAACATGTGATCTTCAGCAATTTAAAGTTGAATATGTTATCTTCAGAGATAAATCTAGTCTAAGATGACAAGTCCACAATTAGGTTTTCTTCTGATAATTGTTAAATTTGCAACCGAACATATTTGATCAACAAAACCAAACTGATTAACTACGATTGTTTGACATCAAGATAATGAAGCACACTATAACCAGAATAAAAAGAACAATCGTGTTAATTATCTTTTGTGGTTTTAACCACAAACAACCTGTCTAAGTGGAGAAAAAAAAAACAATTTTGAGCTCTGAAAGACTCAATCCAAGGCATCAACCCATATAACAGTAATTTATGCGGCTACACCAAAATCACCAGGGGGAAGTAGCATAGGCTTCAAAATAAAAATAAAATTAGCACATTTATGTTTGCATCAACCTTTTTAACCTCACGAGTGTAATTATAAGTTTTAAGTGGGTAATAGCCCCACTCAAAAGTTGAAACAGGTTAACAAGAAATTTTGAAATTCAAATTGTCAGATAAACATAGTTCAAAAACAATGCATGGGCTCATACTTCATACTACATTAATTATAGCCAATGAACTGTTACACATTACAAGCATGAACAGGATCAACGATTAACCTGGAAAGCAGGAGCCTCCGCAGATACCTTAGTTCCACAAAAATCTCGTACCCTCTTTCTTAGCATAAACCATGGATCAGGATGTTGACGAATCTAGAACGAACGTCCCAAATGCAACTGAACAAGAGAAATATTTGTGACTGGCAGAATAAAAAACAGTTGTTAAACTGAACAAGCTTGACACCTTCATACATACTGTTTCAGTCACTGAAAGGGAGAGAATCTAAAACAATAAATTCGCAGGACAACTATGTAAACGCCATAAAAATAAACTCAGATGACAATAACGGAAAGGCTGATAACGACAGACAAGCTACTTATTCCAAAAAAAAAGAAAAGAAAGACAAGAAAACAATTACGAATGTAAATGCTTTAAATGTTACATTTTGAAGTGGAATGTGTTATCTAATTGGTTCAAGGGTGCACTCAGATTTCTCTGTAATAGCCTTTCATTTGCATATATATATATATATATATAATATAATATAAGAATATGAGGGACATGAAAATGCTACTGAAAACGAAATTCATAAGATAATGGGATCTAGAAGTAAACTCGGAAGAAAAATAACCTCATTTGACAGAAAACAATATATACATACAACAAGAACAGTCGACTTCATTTCTTTATGTACATTGAAGTATTAGTTGGCAGTTGTTTCAGAGTCCAGTGGTTCACGACTTAGAAGCACACCATCATCCCAGATCTCAGTCCACCTGACAATATAAACCATTTGTGACATTAAAATCCCTAAGAGGGTTCAAGATAAACATGCTAGAAATCAAGATAAAGTCCGTATATATTTGGTAAACAATGGCTGCAGAGCGAGGGTGAAATGAACTCTTCAACTGGAAGTCTGCAACCGATTCTTGGATCATGCACATTGATTGAAATCACTTGACTACTGTAAACTCTATGTACATCATCTGTGCTACTACCCTAGGATAAAACATACGGGAAGCCACATTATTGGACCATATTTGGAAAATTTTGACTACCGAGTACACATTTACAACCCGAGTCTAAAGGCATCCACAGCCTAGCTACGAACTTGAATACGTTTTATGTACTACTGTAAATGCTATGAAACTTTAGAGGATACTGTAATTATTCGTACACATCTTTACCTTCTTCCTTCATCGTCAATAAATAAGCTTTCTCCATGTCGCCAGCCATCTTGAAAACTGCCAAAAAAGATTTCACCCCCTTTTGAATAAAATCGTCCTTCCCCATTTGCTTTCCCCTTCCAAAAGTTCACAAACCACCGATCCCCAGTGCAAAAATAAAACCAGCCCTGTATGAACAAACACAATTAATTGCCCAACATTCACGAAAAAACAAAAAGAAAACAAAAGAAAAAGCTTCTACTCAAAGTTCTTTAGACTATATTTGCCAGGTTACACGTATAAAACAGAAGTTCTAAATGCGCAGAAACTAACCGAAAAACGGATTTTTCGAGCAACACGGATTTTTCGAGCAACATGCGAGTTCACATGCTGAATTTTGAACTTATTAACAGAACGCATATTGAAAAACTTATCCCATTCACAACATCCGAATACCGCTTGATCACATCAACCAAAAAGGCAACTACCTTACCATATCAATTTAAAGTTACAAAGGACAGATACAAACAATGAGATATGAAATTAACTATGTAGCAATAACTAAACCTGACAGATGCATGGGTGTATCCACAATGTGAAGGCGAGAATGGGGAAACCTGATGCAGGGAACCTTTACTATTATAATGGCTATCAATTCTCAGAACATATATACTTGAAACTACCAAATGATAAGTAACAAAAACATCAAAATGTGAGTAAGAATCACTCCATTACAAATATTTACGATTTCCTCTAACCGAAAACAAACTATATAAGACAATATGAAACAGTCATACCCGTCCATGCATAAGGTCATCCCTCCAAGATCCCTGATACACATCCCCGTTACTATAGTAGAATGCACCTAAACCAGATCTCTTGCCATAACGCCACATGCCATCATAAATGCCTCCATCCGGAAGTGTTAGACGACCCTGTGATGAGAAGCGATAGACTTCCTCAGCATGTCTAGACATGTAATACAGAAAGTTCTAAACTCAACCCGGCACTCAGGAATAGTTTATTGAGATTGAACTTCAGTCAAGGTTATCATACAGACCTTTCCTTCAGGGAGTCCTCCTTGGCAACGTCCCTTGTAAATTCCTCCTCTATATTGCATCTCTGTCGTACGACTCCATTTTTTCTCCGAGTCGCGTTCAGATTCCTGCAAATAAAATCATAATTAGGAAGTCTGCGTGATTTGCTTGCACAAAGAGTCCATCAAATGCTAAAAGAAACTATCAAAGAAAAACTCGGATTTTATCTTGAGAGTAAAGTAAGATGTAGATTCATGAGATTGAGGCTACCTAGTCACAGAACTCTAAGGTTTCAAAGCAGCATAATAAATTCCATTTTATCACCTTAATAATCTGCACATATCTGGTGTGTGCAAATATCCAAAAGTCGATCATTTTCGGAAACTCCAATAGACAAGATTTCAAGAAAGACTAGCGTAAAGTTATTTCAAATTAATTTTCCGAGTCTCTGAAAATTAATAGACGAACAAACTTTTTGCAGGGCATTCGAATGAAGGTTCGCTCAGGTTTTCATGAACAAATCCTTTAAATGTTGAATCTGAGCAATTGTACCTGTTCAATCTCATCGTTTAATCCTTTATCTATGAAAAGAGTATGGCATAAACGACCACTGGGAGAACATTAACATCCGAAGACTGATTTCAGATCACTTTATCAGGCTTTCAGAACAATGAACTCAAGTATACTGAAGAACAAGCTGAA
This sequence comes from Papaver bracteatum, assembly GCA_023529315.1. NCBI lineage: Eukaryota > Viridiplantae > Streptophyta > Magnoliopsida > Ranunculales > Papaveraceae > Papaver > Papaver bracteatum. The sequence goes on from JAJJWX010005371.1 coordinate 2,040,395, forward strand.
GCACAGCACCGAAAGCATACCCTTAAACACAACAGCAGGGATACATACACTCTTATTCTTCAACTGAGTGAATGCTTTGACGGTCTAATTCAACTTCTTTCTATGTTTATTTTCATTTTGTTAGAACCATAGCAATAGGTCTGCAATTAACTACATTGCTTCAGCCTGTGCCAGAGCACAGCTCCTCGAGGCACAGGCTCAAGCACAGCCTATTTAGGCATGCCCTTTGACGATACACTCAGTTGTTCAACTAGCATAACTATGTGATTGCTTTGTCAGACTAATATTCAAAGTCTTATGTATACTGCTTTCATTTTCTGGTTGAAGTAGTTCCTCTGGGAGAAGTAATTACTGAAAGTGAAAGACTTTAACCTATAAAATCATTATTCTAGAATTGAATCATACCAACATGGATGATGCACGAACAGAAAGCTTTCCTTGCTTCCTACGAATATCAGAAGTATTTCCTTTTAAAAGTGTAGACGCAGCACCATAGACATCCTTCACTGCTTCACGACTAGCATCAGTCAGTGCATCCCATGAAAGCATATCTGTAGTGCCCTGAGATACTCCACTATTATCATCTAAAACTCTTGGATCTGAGGGCTGTTGAGACTTGGGAAACTGTTGCCAGCGTTGACTCGAAGATTTCTTTACACCAACTGGAAGTGAGAAAAAGATTTCTCTGCCGAGTACTGGATCAGACCCAGATACAACTCCTTTTTGTGTCCGCACTTGCTCGACATCGAACCCTGGTCCCACATTTCGGCTAATGAGTGGTTCCCTTTGAAAAACAGGTTGTTCTGGGAAAATTGATCAGTGAGAAAATGTAAGAGACGGAATTAAAAAAGGCAAATTTAAAAATTGATAAGAGCAACTAAAGTCAGATTGCAATTCACGATAGAGATAGTAAACTACATGAAAGGTCAAAATTTTCATTATAGATGCAAACATGATCATTATCTTTCATTGACCAAACAAAGATGATCCAGGGGCTGATTTTCATGATTTTCTCCTCAACGACTATCAACCCATAAAATCCAATTCAACTGATTGAAAATCAGTTTCAAGACATTTATTTACAAATAGCTGATTTTCAAGCTCTTTCCAAGGGATCAAAAGTCAGGTTGGTTTCCTATGAGCATGATGTACATAAAAGGACATCACTCAAATATGCATACACATCTTATATACCTTCAGCAGATTGATCATAAACATGAGAATGTGAGTTGCTATTTCCCTGTGAAGTTCTACCCCCCCTTATTTTATCCTCACCGTAGAATTCCCTACAAGTATTGCCAGATCAACATCAGAATCACTCCACAAATTATCACTACACCAGTAACCTCTATTTGATTCAACAAAAAGGAAGATAAGTTTATAAACCTTAAATCATTGGTTTCTTCATAATTTCTTTCTGATAGGGTCCTCAGTTCATCAAAATCCGAGTCAAGATTTTCATCGACATCATCAGAAGAATCCAGATTCCGCATATCCATACTATCTGAAGAACTAATGATCCCTGAAGCGTATGCTTCATTACTATTTGAGTTGACAGTTACTATCTCTGTATCAGGTTGGCCTCTTCCCAGGAGGGAGAACACAAAAGGAAAACGCAGAGCAAGTCTAGATAAAAAACCCTGTTTCTGGGATGTACCTTGTTCATTGCAGCTGACAATAACATAGGAAATTTATGATCAGAAAGGAAGCAAATCATATGTAAGCATTTACTATGTGATGTGATTTCACATATAAAGAAGTTAATACAGAGCAGTTATAAGATACAAACGAGAATGTCAAAATTGGCAAGTAATCTAAGTACGTGACATAAAATAAAACGCAATCTGGAGCCTAACTATATTATACAAGGATAACTGGCAAAAGCAACAACCATACTATGCTTAAATCTCAAGCCTAACTTTGGAACATTTACAGTAGAAAATAGTTTTTGTGGAGGTAAACTAAAACCTTTTTTCTTGTCCACCCACCAGTTTCCGACACATTCTGAGCTGAAATGGGGAATCTAGTATCGATTTGGGTTAGAAAAATGAACTAAATATATCAAATCTCAGTGCTCACTTGCTCGTCACACAGCCTTTCTTTACCATTTTCTGAGCACAAGATCATACTTCTACTTTCCCAGCAAGGAATACAGACACAAAAACGTCCTTTTATATATCCCATATACATAAGAAAGCAGAGTGCTTCACTATCGGAGAAGCTTAGAGTGCTGTTATATAATAGATTTCAGAAGAACGAGAATAGGTTAAAAGGAAGTTCGGGTCTTGAGATGAACATAAAAATGAGTCGAGCACGTCTTATTAAACCTAACATCCTTATAATATAACAGCTAATCCTGAGCAGTGAATGGTTGAAATTTACAATCTTGTAAATACAAGCCATTCATTAACACCAGGATGATTAACAAACAAATAAACATCGCCATTTTTCAACAACACATTCTACAATAAGACTCAACTAGATCATTGTACTGAATCCCAAAATGGACTGAATCCCCCAAATTCGTGTCTTATCTTAGTTACCATGTTGTTCTACAATGGGCATCTTAGTGATAGGTTATGTGAGCAACAAACTTGCAGCATGTGCTATTATCTCTTGAATCCATCAATTTATCAAGGTTGACTAACAATCATAATCCCACGTGCCAAAAAGCAATATCGTCAGTTGAAGTTAAGCATGAAGAGAGAGCTCATATCTGAACGCTTTTTTTATAACAAAATAAAAGTATCATGTTACTGCCCTGCTAGAAGTAACAGTGAACAGATCTTTTGTCTGCATTAAATTGTTGTCGATGAGGATCCTTACCCTAGAGCAATGACTGTTGTTACTACCAAGTTCTTCTCCAGATTAGGTTCATAAAACACGGAAAGTATGATCTCCTTTTTGAATCCAGTTGTTTGACGAAATGTTTGCAAGAACTCGTGTACATCATTATGCTCCTTAACATCACAACTTGCTACTGTGCAGACAACCATGTCATTTTCCTGTACATGGAACAAGTAGGAAAGGTGAGCAAAATTAAAAAAACTTAACTAAGAAAAAGCAATGTGGTAAAAGAATGATGACACGTAATAAGTTAATATAATTCCTTCAAAGAATTGAACAATTTAAATTAAAGTCATATGGTTTTAACAGAGATCTGTGGTAACTTAATTAGTAATCGCAAACAAATACCGACGGCTGTGATATCAAACAGTCAATGAATTATTAGAGGAAATCAGATGTCTGCCCGAGAGAATTCTAAAGACACTCAATGATATCAAACAGTTAATGGATTATTACAGGAAATCAGATGTGTGTCGAAGAGTATTCTAAAGACACTCGATGCAGAACTTATATTCAGACAACATGGTCACTGATAAGAGCCTTGCTTTTCCCACTTGCCAGATTGACACTATCTAATACATACTGTATACTATATAGTATTTTCGACAATGTCTAAAGTGCGATGAACATAGATATTCCAAACATACAGTAGGGGACGAAACTATTAGCCACTGCTTGCAAGGAAGAAGTAACAATTCACTTTGTGAAGATAAGATTATTTATTTGGCAGATCCGAATAATAATAACTTGTTATAAAATGCTCTCTAGTACTATATCAGTGATACCTTCATGCCATCACCAAGAAAAGGGCAATCGAAGACGGCTCGTGCAATTGATGATTTTGTACTCTTACCCACTCCGAATCCAACTTTAGCTTTTCCACAACTGCTCAAAAGCTATAGTCAATAGCATGGGACGAGTAAGATAAACCAGCAAAGAAAATAATTATAGAAGTAAAATCTCTTGCAATCTTAGTAACCAATACATTGGAAACAACCTAGTAAGGTACAAAATATAGAATTGTCAATCGAAAAGATTGATTAAGGCCTGAATTCAGCTCACTGGAAAGAAAGCGACGTAAACTCACTTCTACTACTTCTAGAACTTTGAGTTCCTTTATTTTACTGTTCGGCTGATCGAGAAACTTATTGTGCAAGTCCTGAAACGTTCAAAGCTTGAGTTAGGATGGTAGCGAACTTGATACGTAAACTTCAAATAAACTAAGAACTTACAGACATAAGAATGGAGATTGTATTCAAGCCCAGCAGAACTGCATTATTTGCACTCTTTAGAGCTTCAGCCAGAGTGACCATTTCCCTTTTTAGCAGTGCATCAGTATCCACTTCTGCAAATTAAAAATAAAGAAACCAATCACTTTAAAAAGATCAAGAAACAATGAAAAACAGATAAAGATGAAAAAACCCTGCAATAAAACACCGACTCTACAATAAAAATACTTTCCAGCTACTTTAGGATTATTTTCATGACATGGCAAAAGGTGGGGAACCTTCAAATTGTATTATTTTCTAATTATTCTAATTATTTCTTAACCACAAATGACGTTTATTAGTAAACAGCTATGATGCTTCCTTAAACTGCTAAACATCAAATGAGACTCACCAATACAAAAGTTGTGTTCCTCTTATTGTATGTTGACATAAAAAGGTAACAAATCACATTCATCAAGAATATTACACAAAGACTCACCAATACAGAAATTTGTATTCTCCCAAAGTTTGTTAACCAAGTCATTGACCTGCAAATCCAGAAAGTGAGGTATCAAAGCTTTGAAATGGGCAGAGAACTGCCAAGGCTCCCATTCATCAGCTTCAAGAAACCAACTGGTAAGTAGCCACTTCTGCTTACGCTTCCACCAATGGGAGTATGCAACACATATTACACGGAAAAATCAAAGCAGTTCATTTTATCAGTAGGTCTTTTACATGCTAATAGACCTATGAGCTTTCATCAGTCGGTGCCTGAAATATTTAGGGTCATCCTTCCACTGAACCAATTAGCAATTCATTTTAACCTCAGGTTAGCACAACCTATGAGGTCCTTAATTGTCAATTCAAGTAAGAGTATAAACTTAATAGATAGTTCATATCCAAACTAAGCGCAACAAAATCACATATAATTTCCTTCACGAGTAATGAGGAAGAGCCAAGATATAACAGTACTTGGTCATAAAAGGAGATAAACTCATAAATAAACAAGATAACTTATTAGCATGTAAAAGAAGTATTCAAAATGATCAAACTTCAAGTGAATTGGTTAGGTTTAATCGTCTTTTGAGTCTGTTCTCCACATCTTAGGACCAATCCAAACCATCGGATTAATTGGGTCGGTTAATTGCGCATCCTAGCTAGATCTGTGATCTATTCAAAAGCCAGAGTATGTATATTGAAGCAGAAAAAGCATAAAGCAATTAGTCCTAAATTTGTGATAGGGTAAATATTGATTAAGAACTAAGGCTCATTTAGTGTTAATTAGATCTTCATCCAAAAATAAAAGAGAGAAAAATCTGTTGTTAATTAATTAGGTTACTATTTAATTCATTCCTTGTACTTGGATTTCAGTTAAGGTTTAGGAATAAGAAAGACTAGCACTGAAATAAGGTTTTATCATGCCCTCAGGTGAGGAACCACTTCTCAGAGAATACTTCATTTTGCAGATCCACATCTGATACAATTTTACATGATTAAGACCGCCATCATGTATACCATGTATGACAATCCTTCCCATTTATAGATATACGACTGACAGAGTGATTACACTCTCCTAACTGTAAAGTGCATATGAATACTGCTCTTCAAGTACAACCACAACAATAGAGAATAGCAGAATACTCAACTCCAAACTAGCATTACCAAAACACATACATGTGAAATTTATCGTGAATACTTTGTTTGTTTTTTAAACATTGTAAGATAAGAATGTGGAACAAACCAAATTGGTGGCCATTTCCTTTTATCTTTGAACAAATGATATCACAAAGCTAGTCGCCTAAACAATCTTTGATACCGTTCTCAATAAAACCTGGACCATTATTACCAAGATAACAAATTGAAGATTTAATGACCATATAACTTCTAACAATTTATTTTATAGACTGCAGCTAACTACCTAAATAATGCATACGAATGTTTATTAGGAGGGGTTAGACGTTGGTGTATGAATTATATTTTAAAGACGTATGAGGCTAGGTTCAGGAAAGCATACTTAAGATGTCGAAGTTGAGTGTATGTTATAATCCACAAATGTGAGTTGTTTCGAATTTATGAAACAACTAAGGTCATTATGATAGAGTTCAGCATATGATAGTTGGTACGATCACAATGTAATGTGCCCAGTGTCCAAAAGTGTAGCTCGACGACGTCATGGATGAGCTAGTAAAATGAAGAAAATTTTGTAGAATAACATAATATAACCAATACAACATTTATCATGTTTCGTAAGAATATAGTCTTGCAGTAATGTAACAAGTAGAGCTATTCTTCAAAGGCGACAATAAACCTACTGCATGCTTCAGAACACTCACGATGTAAGTGAAGATACATCACTGTTCAAAACCAAACCAATGCGCATATCAAAATACAAAACCAGTGTCTAGTGACGTATTTTGCTTGCTAAGGTAAACAAACAAGATTAATATTATACCTCATCTTGACGTCTGCGTCCTTCAAAACTGAAAGGCTTCAGAATAATGCCAACAGAAAACCCATTTGCTGGTTTTATTTCTCTAAGAAGCTCAATTGCTTTAATGTGATCGAGGCCATATCCAGCACTAGCCACCTAAATCATAACTTGACAATTTTTAGTATGCAAACACAATTTTTTTTTTACCTTATTGTGGTTAAACGAAGAAATAGAAATTTTTCTAAAAACAATGCTCACAATCTAGGTAGCCCATATTTTTTTATAATCCAGTATTACTATTCCTTGGTGTCTGCAACTGAGATTTCTTTTCTATAATGTTCTTTACTTTGAAAAGAAAAAAGTAAAACAAATCTAGAAGGACCAAAGGAAGCGATAAATGATACAAGAAGCAGTGGAAACAATATAAAGAAAGAGAAAACTCCAAATCATTCTCAGTTTCTAGGAAAGATGTGAGAAAACTCCAGGTCATGAATAATACAAGTGTTCTACTATCTAAAATGCATGCAGCTGCAAATCTAGAGACTTTTTTGCCAAAGCATCAAGCTGTAAGAAGCTTCTTTTTCAAAAAATATATCCTTTTCTAGACACAAGGCACTACTTGATGAGTCATTTGACAAGTAAACAAGTCAAATCATTTTCCTTGAGTTGCTTAACCAAAAAATGAGAGTTATTTATTTTTTACAAAAACTTCTGTAACTTTCTAGAATTTGAGCCTTCAAATTTTCCCATCATAGAATGATATTATTGGTCACCTTGAGAGTTTAATTAAAAACTGATTCACTCTCGATCAATAAGGCAAAAATATAATAAGAACACAACTAAGGAGAGTTCGTGTCCAGGAAACAATTTCAATAACTGGTTTGCTGATTTAACTAACCAAACTCATAATAGTACGCTGAGAGACTAAATTGGTGAATAATTAGTAAAGGATGTACTGACAAGGACAACGGCTCGAGAAGATGATAGCTGCGACACAGGACCTTCCAAGTTCCTCAAAACCACATCTTGCAACAAGAAAGGTCAAAAGAAACCTTGAGTTACCCAACAATCTTCAAACAGTGATATTAAAGGTATAAGCTGCAAAAAATAAATAAATCCGGAACCTAGATACTGCACGAAACATTGCATAGAAGAATTGAATACTGAGTCATATTTATAAAATCGACAATCAATAAAGTAAGAACCATCACAGAATCCATAAAATTGACTTAGAATGTGTTTTCACACCTAGATTGCTGGGTTGGTTGGTTGGTTGACATTGAGGGTTAACTTATGAAGTAACTTTGTTGCATATTAAAATGTGAACCAATCAAGGAAAAAACTATAAAGAGTGTAGTAGAACCTTGTGAACGAGATTTCTGTAACAGTTGCACCTCCCCTGAGTCTGTTGACTGGATATTCCTATGATACAATCGATAACCAAAAGATTCATGAAATGCTTAAGAGAAGCACCGGATTAAACACAAATCAATATTAATGCCTCAAAAGAACAGCATTTTAACATCAAATACATACAGATCTCAAACTAGCAGATAGAAGTTATTTACAAATACACCACAAACTGCATTAGCAATTTAATAGGCTAAAAGCTTCATATCCAGAAATATTACCAAACTAAATTGATTTTCTAATCATATTTTGAGAAAAAATGCTAAAAAAATTGTTGTTGTATCATCTATAAGTTCTGTGTTATGTTACTCACCAAACTAAGATAAGTGTGCACACATTCCTTTAATGTAAAAAAAGATGGTCGGGTAAGTGATAGTTTCCTACATCTTTCAGCAACCACAAAATGCTAAAAAATTTACAGGGTACACATTCTTTCTTTTTCTAATGCAAGGCTCTACAAGAAACTAGAGGGCATTTTTATTGTAATAGAAATATAATGAAGATTTCTTTTCTTTTCTTTTCTTTTCCTACTAATAAATATATTTTCATTTGAAAAATGTGGAACAGCAGCAAAACCAATTACGTAATCAGTCAGTATACCATTTCAGTTCTAAAATGCAGGTTTCATATAATCAAGACACTTCGCCACTCAAATCAAAATCCACTACTCCTATATACTTTAACACTACTGCCTTCAAAACTGAGTTAAATTGCAAAACCCTAATTTGCATCACATTCCCATTTTTCTAGCATTTCATTGATAAATTAGAAAAACTAGAAACAGAATGGGGAAAAATACGTACCAAAACCTCAACGAAGTCAGCGATTGGAGAGGAGATTCCACACAAAAATCCAGAACCGCATCCTTTCTGCTACCAATTACAATCACCTCGATGCAGTTGGAGTTGGATTCTCCTCCACTTAAAATCTCAGTATCCACTCGAGACTCCTGAGTGAGATGATGATCATTTGGTTTCAAATCATGCTCAGAACTTAATGAAATCCGAAGTGGAGTCAAGAAACCTTTAGGGTTTTTTGAAAATAATCTGCGACGAGTAACACTGCCATTAAAGGCAAGAGTATTAGGGTAGAGAGAAGAAGGGCATACAGATAGTTTGGAGAAAAGGGTTGTATGAAGGAAAAGCTCCATACAAACCAGAATCACTTGAATTTTAACCCAAATTCATGGCATATGCAACAAAAGGAAAGGAAATGGGAGAACTCGGATATTTGGAAAGTGCCGAGAAAAATGACCGTTGGCTCCTTTCCATTCACCACAAGATAATTGGATTATGCCTAACATAAATTTGCTTGATTAATTGTTATGGGCTGGGCTGGACACATTTGAGTTGATAAGAGGTTTTCAACGAATCGTTTTTTGGGGATCCGATTATTTTTGGGGGCCATTGTTTTTTAAGGCACCATATCCTACAATGTTAAGGGCTGTCCTAAAAATTTTGAGATTACTAATTTTCCCCTTACCCTAATTGAAATTAACCCTAACCTAATAACCGCAATTAACTTAATCTAATACAAAAACAAAAGCATCTAACCTAGCCGCACAAAAAGAAGAAAAAAAGGGTAAACTGTTCTCCTCCCTCCTGTTCTTCTCTTCCTCCCCATTTCAACATCGTTTTCATCGATTAATCGTCGATTCATAAAATTTCATCGTCGATTAATCAATCGAGTATAAGAATGGTTCTTCGAAAGCAAACCAAAAGACACCAAGGAAAAGGTCCCCCATTAGGACATCTAGCAAATCAACCAAGTGAATTGGAGATTCACATGGAAGTGGAACCGGAAGGTGAAGACAAAATCGGCCCTGAAACTGTAATGGGAAAGATCCGCAGGTATTTGGAACCAAACCCATTAGTTTTAATTTGATTTTGATTCATTTAATTGAATAGAAATCATCAAAATAGGGTTCGAATGTAAGTTACAGTGCTTAGTTCGGTTAGTAGTCCTTTCACAAAAACCCTAGTTTGTTAACCGAACTTCTTGAAAGGAAGAACACGAAGAACAGTTCGGATGAATAGGAATTAACACTATGTAACCGAACTTAGAGTTCGGTTGTTTCGCTAATTTTTCGAAAACCATCTCCTAACGAACTCTGCCCATTTTACAAAACGAAAATAATTTCCCTTGCAACTGAACTCTCCTAATTTAGTCACTATGTTGAGTTCTCAGTTAACCGAACTTTGTCAAATATTTTCGGTTAGTTCGCAAAATGTTTTAAAACGATTTCGTGACCGAACTCTATACATTACCAAAAAAAAAAAAAACCAATGCAACCGAACTGTTCTAATTTACCCACAATGTTGAATTTTGAGTTAACCGAACTATGTTAATTTTGTTCGGTTGTTTCGCAAATTTTTGGAAAACCACCTACTAACCGAACTCTATACATTACAATGTAACCGAACTCTTCCCTAATTTCACATAATTTGGATACATGTTGAGTTTGGTTTGTTCTTTAATAACCAAACTCATTGCTAATTGCATACATGTTGAGTTCGGTTTGTTCGCAAGAAAAATGACAAGCCGAACTCTTCCCTATTTTTAATATAATTTGGAGTTCGGTTGTTTCCCAAAATAGTTGTACTAACCGAACTTTTCCCTGGAATAGAATTCTATTTTAGAGTTGCGTCTGATTTAGTCAATCATTTATCGGTTAAGCTAATATCTTTTGTTTTCTTGATAAGGGGCAGAGGAACAAAATCAAACCCACCTGTTCGTACCCAAAATAAATTCTAGGCACAAAACACGATTATTTGATGATGGTTATATGATAATTAGGGTTAAACTAATTGAGGGAAAATAAAAGAGACAATGGATTTAACGTGGTTCGGCATGTGTTGCCTACATCCACGGAGGAACGGAGATATTCTTTATTGATTATGATGATACAAAGATTTTCTCCGGGTTAGCTAACCTAAAATGCCATGTAGGAATAGAAATTTCCTCCTACTTGAGTTGGATTTTTAGCCTCTATTTATAGGCAAAAAACCCTAATCTAGTTCCATAATAACCCTAGATTTGTAGTTATCCAAAATAACCACATGGATTTGTACTCATCCTTTAATATTTGTGTCTATCCTTGAAGATGCATGTCTATCTTGAGAGATTCTTATCAATCTCTCAAGATTTGTATCTATCTTGGATGATTCCTATTTATCTTCTAAGATTTGTGTCTAACCAAAAATGACTTCTATAATAAGTCATTTGGGCTTCCATAATAAGTTAGACTGGGCTTCCATAATAAGTCCTCTGGGTTTCCTCAATAAATCCAAGTGTTGGTTTCCTCAATAATCCTTTGGACTTCCTCAATAAGTTCGGTCTGGGATTTTGGATTCTTCTTTAATGGGCTTTTTGGGCTTGATTCACGGGCTTCTAGTGTATTTTATACACGGTACAAACATCGCCCCCTCTTAACCTCCAACTTGTTGGGGGTTAAGAAGTTTGTTTTTCCTTCTGCGTCGACCGTTGATGACGTAACTCGCCCTCAAGCATTTGTTGAGACATTGCGAAGACGCCCCCAACTGTGATAACCTGCACAAAAAATAAAAATAAAAAGTAAAAGTAAAATAAAAATAATAATAATAATGCTCACGTGCTAGGCGAGACTTTTTGCCACGTGGTGTACTTGTGATGCTCGATAGCTTGTCGAGTCTTGAGGAGAATGTGGTATGTGCTTGCGGTAGGGGCAAGGCTTTTTGCTCGCAATGTAACAAGGATGTAGCTCTTGCTGCTCGGGCAGGCTGGCTGTATTGCTTGTGTTGAGTACGAGTCTTTGGACCAATATAGGGCATTGGGCTCGTGGTCAAGACGAGACTTTACGCTTGCGAAGGTGCAAGTCTTTGTACTCGCGTGCAAGGAGAGATTTTATGCTTGCGATAAGAACAAGACTTATGTGCTCACGTGCAAGGTGAGTCTTTAGGTGCTTGCGATGTGATGCAAGGCTAAATATTGGTGGGTCTAAGCAATCCTCATCTCGAACTCAATCAAGTCGCCATTCCCGAACCTCGAACTCAATCATGTTGCTGCTCCAAGTGCACATAAAAGTTTCTAGAACACTATATTTTTCGCTTCCATGTTGTAGGAAATTCAAAAAGGATTCCAACAAGCCAAAAATCACTCAATTCGGACTTAAAACGAAGAAGTTATTGACGAAAAACGTTTTGCACGAATCACGCGTGATAGACAGACTAAGACTACTGAGTCATGAATATTTGCACCAACAGACGACCGTATCAGTGGTTCAGTGCTTGACTAAGAATCTGGAGGTCGTGATATCGAATCCCACCATACGAAAATTTTCTTCTTTTTATAGTAAGGCAACGTGGTAAGCTATGCTGACGTGGATCCAAGCGCTGACATGGCAGCTAATGATTGGACAAGATCTGCTGACGGAGCGACGGATGCTGATGTGGCAGTTATTGTGCGCTGATGTGGCAGCTGCCGTGTAATGCTGACTGGACGCGTGAGTCTGCGACTGAGAAGTACTAGATCGCTGATGTACATGAGGCTGTGCAGATCCAAAGGTTTAGATTCATTGGATCTGACGGATGTGATTCGATGCATCTGAAGCTGTACGCGAGGTTGAACCTATGTGGTTGTACATGATAAGAACTTTTGTAACAGTCTGCAACACTTATTACTGTTACTGTGCTATAGTGCTTCTGGTACTGTTTATGCAACTTTCGCAACAGTTTTTGCATCTCTTTGTAACAGTTTCTTTAAGTTCGCAACAGTTACTAAGAACCCTAAGTTTTTTTCTTTTGCTGATTTTTGCATGGAATCTCGTGCATGATTTCTTCCACACTTTTCTCAATGGTAAAAACACGATTGTTTTCACGAATCCCCTTAGTCGGCGCCAATGTTCGTACCCAAAATAAATTCTAGGCACAAAACACGATTATTTAATGATGGTTATATGAAAATTAGGGTTAAACGAATTGAGGGAAAATAAAAGAGACAATGGATTTAACGTGGTTCGGCATGTGTTGCCTACATCCACGGAGGAACGGAGATATTCTTTATTGATTATGATGATACAAAGATTTTCTCCGGGTTAGCTAACCTAAAATTCCATGTAGGAATAGAAATCTCCTCCTTCTTGAGTTGGATTTTTAGCCTCTATTTATAGGCAAAAAACCCTAATCTAGTTCCATAATAACCCTAGATTTGTATTTATCCAAAATAACCACATGGATTTGTACTCATCCTTTAATATTTGTGTCTATCCTTGAAGATGCATGTCTATCTTGAGAGATTCTTATCAATCTCTCAAGATTTGTAGCTATCTTGGATGATTCCTATTTATCTTCCAAGATTTGTGTCTAACCTAAAATGACTTCTATAATAAGTCATTTGGGCTTCCATAATAAGTTAGACTGGGCTTCCATAATAATTCCTCTGGGTTTCCTCAATAAATCCAAGTGTTGGTTTCCTCAATAATCCTCTGGACTTCCTCAATAAGTTCGGTCTGGGCTTTTGGAATCTTCTTTAATGGGATTTTTGGGCTTGATTCACGGGCTTCTAGTGTATTTTATACACGGTACAAACACCACCTTCACTGGAAGAACTGAGAACTCCCACTACTCGAGGCAAACTACACTTAGGTTTCAATAAGCGTGGAACCAAAAATGCTAAGTATGGAGGTGGGTCATCACCGGTTGTTGTCATCCAAGATGATGTCAATAGAGATAATGTTAACAATGTAATCCAACAAGTTTATCAATAGATTGTGGAAGACATAGGTACTCAAGAACATAATCAAGGTGGAGAAGAGGAACCACCTGAAGAATGAGGAGATGAGGATGGAGATAAGGAAGATGGAGATGACAATGATGACAGTGAAGAAGATGGAGATAAGAATGGAGATAATGAAGATGACGAATCATAGGAGGAAGAGGATGAAGAGGAACAATTAGAAATAGTAAAAAAACCTAAAAAGACGCCTAAAAGCCTTGTGCTAGATATGCATACATTCCTGATGAAACTTTGTGTTTGCCGCCAAAGAACCCAACTTATGGTACTCCAAGAGATGAAGGGGAGGTATTGCTTGGCTACAAAAACTCATGGGCTACCAAGATTATTTCTACAAAGGTATTGAATCTTATACATGAATATTTCTTTGTCAATTTTTTTTTAATATTTTGACATATATTTTTCGGTATATAAGATATGATGTTGTATTTGTAGGATCATAATAATGTTGTTTGTGTTTTGAAACGTCAAAAGAACAAGAAATGAAATATAGTGAATGAGTGTGATGAGGTTAGGTTGGCGGTATTTGATTGTGTGGTATGGAACGCGATACAACATGCGCACCAAAAATTTAATGTTGTCACTGTTTCTGCATTTTCTGAGAGGGTTTATCCAGAGACGGCAAGATGGCAATAACTCCGGATGATTGCTTTCGAATCACAGGCCTACCAATTACCGGAAGAAGTGTTCGAGCTGGTACGATCCCTCCATGAGTAATGAACTTCTTGAAAAGTTGGTGGAAAGGTGTCTAGGATGGAGCGCTGACAAGGCACAATGTGAGTTTAGACGAGTTGCAAAAGAGCCTGATGAAGGTGATGAGTATAATGAGTTCAACCAAGATTGATCTTACAAGAAGAAGTTGAAAAAGATCAAGTTGAAAGTCTTGTTTGAGGAGTTTGGAGGGACGAAAGATTTGGTTGCTCAAGGAAATTTGGTCATGACAGAGGAGAAGATTAAACACCATGTGACTATTTATTTGTTATATCAACTAAGAACCATTTTCTTCCCCGACACTTCTGGTCACGTGGTAAATGCCCATTACCTCCAGCTATTGGACCCCCTTCATGAGGTTAACAACTACTGTTGGGGAATTGCGGTTCTATCGTTCGTCCAAGAGGAGCTTAGAAAAGCTTCGAGGCTTAAGAGTTTATATTTTGGAGGCTTATACACCGTTCAGGTAGCCCGTTAAATTATCATTTGTGTGTTTCAAGATATATTTGCTAAGTGAATGAATGTATATTGTTACTAATGAATATATATTTACTAATCATATTTGTGGTTTCTTCTCATAGGTTTGGGTGTATGACCACTTCCCTAAACTGAAATTGTCTTATGCTCACACTCCTTGGCCTTATGGGAAGTCTACAGCTGGTAAATATGAATTTTTGGACTCCCAGGAGAAGGGTAAGAAAAACAAATTGTTGAGGTTGAGAGAGACATTGGATAATACAACGGTTGAAGATGTGGTTTTCCATCCATACAAGCTTCAATCAGATAAAGAAGAGGAAGATGTTGAGGCTGTTGATTTATCACCTATTTCGGCTTATAATAGACCATTGTTTTATCCTGGCGGATGTACAATGTATAATCCTCGAAGAGTATTGAGATAATTATCTTGTGTCCAAAGTGTCCTAGAAGAGGAAAATTTCAAATTCAAGGTGAAGAAGCGGGGAACTAAGACCACCGAAAAGAATTTTGTTCCAAAATACGATCCTGCTCCATCAGTGGACCAATGGAATAACTATGAGGATTATCTTATTCCAGTTGTAGAGTTAGAAGATTGTTATGATGAGCCAAATGCAGCTGAAGAGGGATATTTGGAATGGTATGAAAATGTTTCTCATCCTCGTGTAATAAACACACAGCAACAAGCCCGTGCTGAGAAATCAAAAGCGAAGACAGTGGAGGAAGAGGCTCAGAAAATTATGAAGCATACCCCTACCTGTGGTGATGAGGCCTTGATCTTATGGAATATGGTGGTAACATATTTACTCTTATTTTTGCTTTTAAAAATTTATAAAATAATACTTGTTTATGATTTTCATTGAAAAAAGGTGAAGTCAAGTGCTAAATTGTTGAAGAAAATGATGTCAAAAATACGGAGTGGAGAGCCGATGAACACTACTGAACAAATCGACCTCTACCACCAATGGACTAATGTTTTTTTACCCAACACCGTTGATCAAAGCCAGACCATGTCGTTGAAGAGGGGTCGACGAGAAGGGGAAGGTTCAAGTCGGATGGTTGAACAACAAAGCGGTAGAGATAACACTCCTAGCGACAAAGGACGAGCTAAACCTCGTAAATGCAAGAGTAGAAAAGTCTCACTAGTGGTCGTTGTCAATGAGTGATTGCAATAATTAGTACTTTGGTTTCTTGTGTTTGGAAGACCTATTTATTGCGGATTTGGTAGTTTGTTTTCTTATGTTTCGAATACCTCTTTATTGCGGATTTGGTAGTTTGTTTTCTTATGTTCGTGTGGTTCCAATAATTAGTTATGTGGATTAGTAAATGAATTTCTTAATTTGGTTTTTAATTTGTGTTTTAATGGATTAGTTCTCCAATTAGAGTCATATATGTTTCATTACAAAAAAATGTTTTAGAAACCTTAAGGTAGTTCGGTTAGTTGACTAAAGATCGTAAGGGACCGAACTTTGTTGTGTTTGAGTTCAGTTTGATCGCAATTTTGAGATACAACCGAACTCAACACTATCAAAAATATTAGAAGCTTCAGAGTCAAATTCAGTTACACAGTATAAAACAGAAGGCAACCGAACCTTGGGGTTTCAAAAACAAAGTTTTGTTCGGTTACCTGCACAAATTTACCAGGTACCGAATAAAACTCTGGAACTTCAGAATTTTTATTAGAGTGTTGAGTTCGGTTATATCTCAAAATTTTACTAACCGAACTTTATGTTTGACCAAACATCGTACTTGATCTGACTCAAGTAACGGCCATATTTATTTCTATTATACACCCAAATGGTATAAATATGTGTCTCATGGTTCATATTTTGTTATACCATTTCATAAAAATGGCAGTTCCTAGTCATAAATTTACTCCAGAAGAAGATCTTTCTCTTTGTAGAAACTATGTTCTATGCTATCCAAAGAGTGGTGAAGATCGAAGCGTGAATGGTATTATAAGTAATAGTTTTGGGGGGGAAATTCATGAGAAATTCTGCGATGACACAGGTAACCCTCATAACCTTGACCAACTACCTTTGTTCATTCGATTTGAAAAGATTCGAGAAAGAGTTGTGGATTTTTTGATTTTGTATTGGATAGTTGCAAGGAATTGACTTAGGGGTGAAACATACGAGGAAATCATTTTAACGTCAAAGAATGAATGGCGAGGATGGAAAGTAAAGGATTTCAAATATGAAGATCATTTCCGCATCCTTAGAGACTTTTTCATAATGCGTTTTGGGTATTAAGTCTTTTGTAATTTCATTTCGGCAATGTCCTATAATTTCATTTCCAAACCGAACTTATGTCATGTAATAGTTCGTTAATGTCATTTAATGTTATTTCATAACCGAACTTAGATATATTGCATTGCAAACAACGCAAAAATAAATACCAAATGACCCTAAATAAAGACCAAATACCAAAAAAAACACAATCTTTCATTCTTATGTTGATTTAGCATACTTAGAACAAAAAAAAACAATCTAAATAAAGGTACATCCAATCATCCGCAAGGGAAATATAACCTTGGTGTATAATTATTTCCAATTCCTTCAAAGCTTTCCACATCTCCATGTTATGTTCATACATAACGCACCAACCCAACATTGTGTCAGGGTTAAATTCATTCCAATAAGAGTATGTGCATATCAGAGGCAATGGATAATTGTCTTCTAACCGGAGGCCTATAAAACGGTTGTCGTTAATCAACGCAATCACCAATCTCCTACATCTTAGTTGCTCGACATATATGGTTGTTTTTGGAGTGTATGTGAAACTACCACATTTTGATAAAAGGTGAACCACGCAATTGGATGCGCCGGCGATTAAGTACCCACATATCGGCATGCCCATCTAATGATCCCTTGTGATTGGATTGCCCCATTGGGGACAGATTTGATACCTAACAAACTACATATTGATACAAGCATCCCCATTGGACAACATTGTCTTGTAAAAATCCGGTTTCTCCCTTAGCTTCATCAACAACCTTTGACGGACATAAGTGATTTGATTATCATTATATAGCTTGGCACCTTGAATGAAAGGCCCTAGTTGTTGTACGACAAGGTGTAAACCGCAATTACCATCCGCAGGGACGTCATTGGTGGTTATGACGTAATCTATAATGTAAGGAGGTAGCTCTTCCAGGAACCTTTTATTGACAAGAGGGGGTGTATCATCAATTGGAGTAGTTTGATAGTGTAACATCGGTCCTTTTTTCTTCATATCCCGTTCACTTGTCTTGCCCTTTTCAATAATATTCCTAGCCATTTTATTAGAATCTTCTTGGTACTTCGCTGCGGTATGCTCATGCTCCGAAGGATCTCTAGTACAAGGGGTCATTTCACTTTTCCTCTTACCCAACACTTTTGAATATTCTCTGACTTGTTTTTTTGTTTCTTTGGTTGTTGGCCTACCTTTGCCCTTGCATTTATTCGGTTCTTGCACATTCTCCTAAGTGCGGGGATAAACGATTGGCCGCATGTCATCCCAAAATATTTTCTTTTCGAGTTTGTTCATGTTCCGGTACCTCTGGATAACGATTCTTCCCATTTCATTGTTACCAAACTCTTCTCCGACATCTCCCTTTGGAGGAGGAAAAAAACTTAAGTGTTGCCAATGTGGATCTATATCGCTCAAAGGGATTATGCCATGTTCATACTTAGCTATCATGTGGCGACAAGGGAGCCCCATATACTTTATCATGTGGCAAACACACACCTCATCCGGCTTGGTTCCCCATATGTGGATCAAATTCACCTCAACAATTAACCTCTTAATGCAATCATGTGAAACATTATAGTGGAGTCCCTTGAAAAACCGAAGGTCCTCCATTTTCTTGATGTTACCACCTTTGTCTACAATCTTTTTGTACTTTATGATGCGGCTTTTTTGAAACTTCTCTTTAATTCTCTCAATCTCGTGGTTGAAGTAAACCTCCATAGCATTAAACACAACCACAAAATTATCAACACATCCAAAGAGATTTTTCTCCAACCGGTGGTGAGCCGATTCTACCAAACTTGTCGCTTGATTCCCAAAGTGTTTATGGTGGTTGGTAAAAGCATAAATGAAGCGCTCTTTATACGGTTCTAACCATTGCTCCACCACATACATCACAATATCCTACGGATATTCGGGGCTAGACCAATGTTCAATATATTCGTCAAGATTTAGATTATACTCTTCTTCGGTGAGAGACCAAGTCAATGCCTCCCATTCCCCAGAGAAAGCAACCCATTTAGCGTGATTTATGGTGTATTGTTTATCGAATGCCTCTTTTGCATCCTCTTGTTCATCTTCCGGTAGCTTACTAATCTCTTCAAATGCTTTCCTCTTATGTGGACAAAGTTGAGGCTTGCATCTATTCATCACATTGCACCATATATGAAATATACAAAGAATATTATGTGCCAATTGGAAGACTCTCTCTATTGCGTTCATCAATGATACTTCATTGTCCGTCATTATAACCCCGGGGATATCATCATCTCGGTAGATCGCCTTCAATTGTTATAGCGCCCAGCTATAACTTGGTTCTTGCTCGTCCTTTAGAAAACAAAAAGCAACGGTAAAACGTGACTTCGTCGACGTACTACCAACAATCTTCAACAATGGCATCTCGTATTTGGTTGTCTTGTAAGTGCAATCCATTATAAGAACTTCATGGAAGCATTGTGAAAGTTAAACACTCTTCGAATGAGCAATGAAGGGATGAGTTATTTCTTCTTCCGGACCTACCTTCTTTTGAACTGCATAGCCTTTCTCTTGAGCCAACAAAAACAATTGTTGCATGAATTTTCTATCCTTCCATTCATTCCTTTTAATTGTCTCAATTGCATTGTAAATAGTGGACAAAGATGATACGTTATCCTTATTAGCATCCTTTAAGCGAAGCATACCAAGTGGTGAAATACACATTCTCCTATATTTAGTTATTTTATCCATTTCTTGAGGAGTGAGCCTTGCGGCCATTGCATGTCCTTCAATATCCTCCGGACGAGGGTGGTTGTGATGACCTACCACCTTATATCCATAGATAGAACCCATCCTTTCCTTTGTTTTGAGTTACTAAAAAACTAGCTTGAACGGAAATTTAATTTTCTTTGAGTACGTTGTGTTCTTCCTCATCGTCTTTCCTTTATACTCATAACCCTTCCTCTTGTGACTAGCATACGGATCTCCACTTCTATCACAAACCATTTCAAAATGAGTTTTGCTTTCTTTTTTACTCAAAACTAATACGCACATGGCTCTCTTGGCATGCTCTCTAGCCCAATTCTTCGCATCAATAGTTTCATCAAATACCAAATCATTGACATAGTAATGGGATGTATCTTCGCACAACATATCAACCGGAGAAGGTTAATCATCCATTGGTATAGGTTGGCATTAAACCTACAAGAAATGGAACAACATCAATTGCAATCACAACAGAGTTCGGTAACAACATAATTTGATCACGTAAACCGAACTCCAGGTTAAGTTAAGAAAGCAAGATGACATGTAACCGAACACATAAAGTGTACAAAGTTCGGTTACCATTTATTTTACCTAGGTCACCGAATATAACTCTGGAACTGTTGATTTTTTTTTGATTGATAAGTTCGGTTAGTTATGCTCTTGGGATCAAGTTTGCGAAATAACCGAACTTATTAAACTTAGTCTACTCTTATATTTTGTGTAGTTCGGTTAGATAGTTTGTTTACATGCAGTGTGCGAACAAACCGAACTTTGTACACTAAGTTAAATCTTAGTTTTACGTCAAGTTCTGCTTTTTAATAGTTACGAAGCAACCGAATTTTGTACACTAAGTTATATCTTATTTTTACATAAAGTTCGGTTTGTTATTGATTGCGAACCAACCAAACTTTTTATACTAAGTAAAATCTTATTTTACCTAAAGTTCGGTTGGTTAATTGGTTGTGAAACAACCGAACATAACTCTAGAATCCATGAAACTTCCATTAATATAGAGTTCGGTTACCTACGTGTTTGGCAAAAGTAACCGAACTACACTTCCAGATTAGTTCGGTTATCTGTTCTTCACATATTGTAACCGAACTACTTCAAAAATTTACATTTGGTTTGAAAATTTGGAGCAATTCAACCAAAATTAGATAAGTTTGGAGCATACCTGGAAACCCAAATGCTCTTCCTCCGGTTGTGGTTGATAAAATCCATCATTTTCATCTTGAGATTGAGTTTGGGGAAGAATACATTAACCATCTAAGAAATAACTCATATCCGGATCATTGTGAAGATTAACAAATACTCTAGGAGATGATGGGGGTGGAGAATCAGATGAGCTTTCATCACTTGAATACCCAAATTTGGTGAATTGGATTTTTTTTTTCCATAGTTTTCTCCTTCTTCTCTAAATTTACTCTCTAAAAATTCTAATTATTTTTTTTAATAACCCATCTTTTAATTTAATCTCACTAATTATTTTTTACTTAATCATTTCAATAATGATTTCACTAATCATAACCAAAACATAATCAAAAGGGTAGTTTAGGTATTAATAAAAAAATTGATAAGGGCTGACCTACCCTAAATCAAACAATGGTCCCCCCAAATAAACAAGGGTGCCCAAAAAATGATTCTTTTCAAAGGGTACCTTGTCCAAACGTCTACCTTTGACAAGAGGTTTTGAACTTCTCCCAATTAAATTATTTTCGTTTTACCCTTTGCGATTTGCACCTTTATGATTACTTTTTATTTTTTGTTAGAGGGAGAGTAAAAAGAGAATCGAAGAGAGAAAAAAAATTGTTGGAGGGAGATTAAAAAGAGAAGAGGATAGCAAGTATCATGATGGACTCGTTTATTGGGCTTTACTCACTGTGTTATTTTCATTTCCCCTTAGAGTGAGAGTAAAAGGAGATTTAAGGAGAGCTAAAATCATGACTAACTCGCTTACTGAACCTTATTTTAATAAAACAGTGTCAAAGTTGTGTAATTTGGAAGAAATTTTTGTTATTTGTCGCTAAACTTAATTTGCGTACTCTTTTTGTCGTGGTCAGTGACGCATCCAGAACTTTATGTTACTAGAGGCATTTAAAAAGAATACGTTGTTTAATAAATTTTTATATTGAAACAATATATTTTATATTCGTCCATGAAGAGTTTTTACATTTTAGAATCATTACATGATAACCTTGTCCTAAATAGATAAAAATATCTTTTTCAATATAACAAAATATATTATCATTTATACGCTTGAAAAAGCGGGGGTCTAACAACCTCACCCAATATTTCGATTAGCAATCTGTATGGACAACTCCGAGTTGTTTTTAGACTCAATCAATAGAAAATACTCAAGGAGTTATTATCTCAATCTTTCGATTTGATTTACTCAAGCAAATATGATTCGCGAGTTCAATCAAAGAGAGATAACTTGGATGGTACCAAATACCAATATCCAAGTGTCAATCAATTTAAATCAACAACCAATAATGGTCGGATATTCTAATTGATTGAACAACGCACAACCTGTATTATTTCAATTATAAAACAAAATATAATGCGTAAAAGAAATAACACAGACACCAGAATTTTGTTAACGAGGAAACCGCAAATGCAGAAAAACCCCGGGACCTAGTCCAGATTAAACATACACTGTATTAAGCCGCTACAGACACTAGCCTACTCCAAATTAACTTCGGTCTGGACTGTAGTTGAACCCCACATTGATCCAAGGTACGATTATGCTCCTACGCCTCTGATCCCAGCAGGATACTGCGCACTTGATTCCCTTAGCTGATCTCACCCACAACCAAGAGTTTCTACGACCCAAAGTCGAAGACTTTAATAAACAAATTTTTCTCATACAGAAAAGTCTACAAGATAGATAAATTCGTCTCCCACGAATAAACCTATGAGTTTTGTTCCCTCTTTTGATAAATTAAGGTGAACATGAACCAATCAATAAAACTAGACTTATATTCCCGAAGAACAACTCAGTTTTATCAATCACCTCACAATAGTCTTAATCGACGCAGCGAAAAAAGATATTGTGGAGTTACAAACAATGAGACGAAGATGTTTATAACTACTTGTATATCTTGCCTATCAGAGATAGATATCTCAAGCCAATTATTACAATTGTACTCGTACGATATAAACATCAAGATCAGATCACACAACTATAATAAAAGTAGTATCGGTCTGGCTTCATAATCCCAATGAAGTCTTTAAGTCGTTAACCTGGTTTTAGAAGAAGAAAACCAAAGGTTAAAGGAGAATCGACTCTAGCTTTAGCAAACTAGTATCACACAGAATGTGTAGGGATTAGGTTTCCTAGTTGCTAGAGTTCTCCCTTATATAGTCTTTCAAATCAGGGTTTGCAATCAATGTTAGCTTAATAACAAAGCATTCAATATTCACCGTTAGATGAAAACCTGATTAGATACAAGCTAATATCTTTCAACCGTTAGATCGAAAACTTAGCTTGCGATATACACATGTACTTGACGATTTGGGTTTGTGTAACCATACCCAAACGTGTACAATGGTTGGTTCAATATTAGTCAACCAAATGGTTAGCCAAATGATAACTTTCATATCAACCATATTCTTCTTCACCATAACTAGTCCAAATAACTCAAATGAACTAGTTAGAGAGTTGTTCAATTGCTATGAGATCTTATGTACTACACAAGATACAATTGAATCAAAAAGATTGCCAGTTCAATCGCTAGTAATCGCAGGAAATATTTCCTCAGTTCGGATTGTTCTCTGCAACTCGGGAACATGAAGTTGGAATCGCTAGTAATCGCGGACGATGTGATTCACTCGAATCGATTCATGAACTTTAAAGCCACAGTTTGCAAAACTATTCCTTAAATAATTAAGATAAGTTCAAGAACATAGTTTTCAGACATAACCTTCTTGAGTTCGCGGACTGAGTTCGCGGACTCAAGTTAACCGGTTGGAGTTCACAAACTACGGTAGAAATTCTCGGGTTCGAGAACCTCCGTCAATTCGTGGACTGAAACTGAGCTTCAACTCCAGCAGAAATTCTCAGGTTTGAGAACTACGCCATTTCGCGGACTGAGTTTCCAGCTCACGTTCTGGTTTTAATTGATCAACAAAGTTCGCAAACTTCGGTTCAAGTGCTAAGGACTTATACATATATGTGTTTCCACAATAATGTTTATATCCCCTAATGGTTATATAGTCTAAACTCTCATTTCAATCATTGAAACATTCTCAGTGGGCGTTATAGTTATTATTCACAAACTATTTTTCGTCAGAGCGATTTCCAAGATGATTGAAACATAACATGACTTTTGTCACTAGGTAAAGATGAACTTGTCTAAAGCGAAAGCTTTACCAACACACATTTAGAGAAATAGATAAGCGAGATATACTCAGCTTGAAATGTCACATGTGCATATTCTTAGTCTATATAGTAATACGACTTTTGTCTCAAGATAGGAGATAGAATAGATATACTTTTGGGTGATAGATAAGTTCAAGTCTCCACATACCTTTTAGTCGATGAAGATCCACTGGTTCCTTGAGTAGTCCTTCGTCTTGTATGATGATTTCCATGGAGTTCTTGAGATCAACTACACTTTCTATCCTAGTCCGAGACCTTAGCTATAGTAGACTAGAAATCAAGAATTTATAGTTTTGATCACTAACATTGACAAACATTCTTGAGATAGCAACGCATGCGAGTTCGACCGAGCAATGCTCTAACAATCTCCCCCTTTTTCAATTTTAGTGGCAAAACTATTAATACATATGGAATCCAAAAAATATATAAATAAACTTTGTAGCTCCTATTCCACATGTCTAATCTTCAACAATACTCGAAATCTTCGTCACTTCCAAGTAGTCCAATGATCCCAAAGGTTGTAAGTTTAGTATCATCATTGTTGAAAATCCGTAGCTATAACAATGAGAAAATAAGAGTTCTAAATCATTGTTATACAGTGTCATAGTATTATTACACATCGTCAAAGTCCAATTGCATCACAACTTTAACAACAATACTATGGTGATACTTCACTCCCCCTTAGTCAATACTCCATCTCACATGGAAACTACTCCCCCTTACATAATGATCCGAAACCATATGTATTTGTAGTGTGAACTACAATTAATTCTCTCCATTTTTATCAATAAAATTAGCAAAGGTACAAGAACGGGATTCTAATAAAATTTCTGTAAGAGACATTTCATGACCAGAGGTAAATATATATCATCTTGTTTAGATGCAATCATATATCCAAAGCTAAATGCATTCATCAAGGAGTTTATAAAGACGCAAGATAACCCATATAATATTACACAGTCGTACTCCCCACAAATATTTGGCAGTTAAGCACAAGTTCAAAAGAACTCTCCCCCATAAAATGTCATTCCAAAAGGAACAGCAAGAGCTACCTTAATTTCAAGAGAAAAAAAGGATTTCTTTAGACTTAACAAATTACATACAAGTATGAATTTGGAATCTAACAAGAAATATTCAATCATATTAACCCAAGCGAACCAAGATTAATTTGACTAAATATGCTCAACACAAGCAAACTTATGGAGATTTAATAAACTCGATTAGATTATTCACAAGAAAACCCATAAATAATCCAACCGGATACACAATTAAACTAATCACTAGAGTAATCAATTTAATTGTCCACACTCAACATAAGAGAAATCTATGGAGTGCTAACTAAATAATCACACAAGATGATTGCTTTAGTTTATTTGGGCTCAACATAAGAGATTATGGAACCCCGACTAAGATTATCATAAGATATGAGAACTTTAACCGTACATGTACTCAACATAAGAAAACTTATGGAATACAAACTAAATAACCACACAAGTTGATTAATTTAGTTCCTAATGCTCAACATATTGCATCTCATGGAATAACCAACCATACCAATCAAGAAATCGACTTAGTCGTATCGTGCTCAACATAAGATACATAATGGATCCTTCACGGTAATACATAACAAAATGGATCAATAAGGATCTATACCGTGGATAACACAAGGATTTATTATATGTTTCCATCACCATTTGCACAATGACACACAATAGACATAATCCTTGAATCACAAAAGATTTTAACCTATCTTACATCAACAATTGACAATATAGGCTTAACTTTTGTGTTTGTCAAAAGTCTATTCATCCTTTTATCAATATTTGCATATCAATTCACGAACGACTTTAATTTTGAAAAAAATATGAGACAATCAAGTTCACGGACGTAAACACACATATCCTATCAAAATATTGCAATATATAAAACCATAAAGATTAATACTGGAACCATCATCTTCCAAACAAGTTTAGAATTTAAAACCAATAAATCTAAAAACAAGAAGATGAAAACACTGGATATAGCTATGTGTAATCACAATAATGGCTATTCCAAAACACTAGTTATTCTTTTAAACAAAAGAAGAAAAAAAAGAAGGTTTACTAGACATTAAGACCTTCGAAGAATTCATTATCGTCCCCGAACTCCTTGTCGTCAACAGCCATTGGAACATAAGGTTCATTAAGGAAGGAGTTTATATCGATGAACCTTCTTGGTTGTTGTTGTCAAACCAGGGCCTTCTGAATCTCATGAGTCTTATACACAAAAGCATTTATTTGATGAATCTCCTTTCGCAACTCCTTTAACACTTCAAGTACATCAGAAAACTTTTGAGAATTTGAAGGAACAACTCTTAGCTTCCTCATATTTTTTCTTTTTATTTTCAAGGTTGGTGGCAATGGAGATTTTTTTTTCCTTCATGGTTGATGGATTAACAATCACATTACCTTATTTTTCATCGAAAGACATCATTCTTGGAGCGTCCATGAACATATGGGTTTGTGAGAGGAAATCACAATTGGCTCAACAAGTAGTCTTGAGATAAAAAAGAGGTTTCAGAGAAGGAAAAGGAATGTAGGGTTCGAAACCTAAAACAGGTTCGTAAACGTCCAACTCTTATCCCTATAAAGAGTAGAATTGTCGATAGTACCCTTTCTTTTGTTTGATAGACAAAAATAAACACTTCTAAGAAAAAAAACTTTTCCTAAAGCCTGGGAGGTACAAAATCATTGTCTCTTTTGATCAGGCACATGAGACAAGGTTTTAAGAACAACACAATCAAGTTGCGTTGTGGTGAACTACAATTTGTCCACCAATTTTCTCTTGTGGAAAATCCACAGACTTCTGTCTATCAAAACAGTTTGACCATCTTTTCTTTTCAAATGGTCTTGGTGTTTCTTTGGAAACTAACTTCTTAGACGGAGATAAAATATTACATACCTCTGCGGTCTTCTGAGCAAGTTTAAGCTTTCTTGCTAAATGATTTGCTCTTCGTTGAAGTTTGTTGACGTGTCTTTTTTGTGTTTGAACTTGTAACACTTTGAGAGTTCATGACCTTTTAATGAACAATATGATCACGTCACACTTGGATAGTAATCAGGCTTCTAAAATGTGCAAGCAGCTAGGCACAAAGTGGATCCTAGAATATTATAAACAGAGTTTCCAAGAAAGGGGTCAACTTGTTCTTCCAGAATGGTTGGATTATCTTCTGAAAGAATATCAAAATTGATATGTGTATTGCTACAATTATCAAAATCAATATTTTCACCAAGAAGTGCAACACTTGATTTCCCATCTTCATTAGAGTCATAGCTGTCATACATTTCATCAAGAGTAGCTGCAAGACCTTTGTTCCCAGTGTATTTTCTACGATTTGGACACTCGTTTGCAAAATGACCAAATCCCTTACACTTAAAGCACCGAGGCATATCCTCATCATCAGTTTCATCAATATCCCTTGTAGGATCAGAATATCGCAACAAGGATACATTTGCGAAGTCTTCACCAACAACACATTGCGAATGTCGCATGATGATTTGAGAAGTGACGTAGCAGACAATGACAGCGTAAACACGAGAAAGGTGTGAAGATCTAGCGAGATTTAAGATGTTTGCGAAATTGTACATTTGTAAGCTTGCGAAATACCGCAAGCTAGATCCTAAAATAAAGGACAGATTAGCTGTCATCCACTATGTAATTCCCTATATAAAGAGTCGAACAGGTTTAAGGAGGGAGAGATCTTTTTCGAGTATTGAGCAAGTCATTAGGAGAGAGAAAGTCCAGAGTAGTTGTTCATTTCTTAGTTTTATTTCTTTCCTTTCTTGTAAAATTGGTGAAGTTAATAAATAAAGATTGTGATTGTTCATCTTAAAATGACTTTATTGTATGAATTCTTGTGAGGGGTGTAGTGTGGGATTTCCTGCAACTACATATTGGCGCTAGAAACATGGATTTCCTTGTTTTTAGTGTGAAGATTAGTATTGTGATTTGAAAGAATTTGGAGTAGTTGGTGAAAAGTTTCATATAATTTTCAACAATTCATTAAAATTGAAGAGATGGCTAGAAGAAGAAATTCTTCAAGACAACCAACAACTGTGAGAAGGAGTAAGAGACTTACTGTAGAAAGGAGAAATGAAGTTGGAGAATCTTCAAGGAGGAACACACGAAACAATGGATAAAATCAGGTTCAACAACCAATTCAGCGTATACCACAGCAAAATAAAATTTCGAATTATGATAGAGTGAGTGTACACACATGGCAGTCATATTCAGTAGATGAAGCGGAAGAAGAGCAACAATTAAGAAACGATAGACGAGTAGAGGGAGATCAGGAAGCAGTTGGAGGAATAATTCATGGAAATGAAGAGATAGAAGCATTAGAGGCATTGAGACAAAGAATACACGAAGAAAGGAGAGTAAAAGCATAAGAACATGCAAATTCGACAAGGCAAAATCATGAGTTGAGGATGGAAAATATGAGACTACAAAATAGAAGGTAAAGAAATACTACAAGATCAAGTTCAAGATCAATTAGAGGGGAAGAAAGACGAAATTCTCCCGTAGTAAATGTAAATGAAGATATTCCGGAGGAATTACAAATTTCGGATGAAGAGCTTCGCGAAAGGAGAGAAATAATTGAAGATCGTTATATCCCACAGGGCGAAATTCTCCAAGATGGACAAAACAACAGAAATCAGGGGAACGGGCAGCGTCAGGAACGAAAGAGTCAAGATTGCGAAGAAAATAAGGGAGAATGAAGGAGAATATTACATGGGAGAGAAAATCAAAGAAATCAACAAGTAATTGAAGAACAAATCGAGAGACATTATGATGAACAAGCACGTCTAGCTTGTGAAAGAGAAAGATTGAGAGCAGAAGTGGAATAACAAGATCTCCAAGAGGAAATACGCCAAAACAATCATGACAATCGAGAAAGGAGACGCGAAAAAAATCACAACAATGTTAACATCAATGAAGAGTATGTTAGGGCACAAAGGATAGCTGAAAGGCAACAAAGAGAATTAATGAGAAATGAACAAAATCGCAGATGAGAAATTGAGAGGCATAATCATGTACGAATTTATGAAAGAGAAGATCGCATAAGAAGGCAAGATGAGGATAATGAAGAAGATCAAGATCTCGCAAGACAAAACATGCAAGAATGCAGGAGGAGAGAAGCAGAATTAAAAAGACCAATGGAATCAGGGCCTGGTGTAAATGAACAAATATTAAGAGAGTTGGCGGAAATGAGAGGAATGCTAAATAATAGAAGAGAGAGAGGCAAAAGGCAGTTGGATGAAGCCATAGAAGAATCTGTGAAAACTCCATTCACACAAGAAGTACAATTGGGAGGAATACCCCCAAAGTGCAATCTGCCTGCGTTAACTAGCATTTATGACGGAACAACTTGTGCAATTCAACACATCAAGGCGTATGTGAGATGTATGCTATAGTGGGAGAACCATGATTATGTGTTGTACAAGTATTTCGCATCCGGTTTAACAGGGGAGGAACTGAAATGGTTTGAAGGTTTGCCCAAGAATACGATAACATCTTTCAACCACTTGCAGACTACATTTCTAGGGGCATATATAAGTAACAACTCTTCGCGACCAGGCATTGAAGATGTATTTGGGTTAAATTAAGTAGAGAATTGGTGAAAGTTTGAAGCATCTAACCATAAGATGGAAGACAATGTGTAGTGAAATGGCTGGACGTGTGGATGAGAGATATCTCATTTTATCATTCATTAACGCAATGTTCGCAACCAATCTACTGTACATTCAAATTTTCAGAATCAAGAATACAATCACAATGACTGAGTTGCGAGAGCTACATGAGGAGTATATTACTCTCGAGGAAAAACAAAATGAGATGGAGTCATACCCAGTTGCAAATACCAGCTCAGTAGAAGCTGTAGTTGCAGGAAATCCTACACTACACCCTTGATAAGATCTTACAATGATTAACACATATTTTGATGATTAAAACGACACTTTATTATTTGATTCTCATAAATGTTTACAAGTAATGGAAGAAGATCAAGAATACAACCGCTCTCTTTGTTTCTCTCTCCTCAAGAATTTCTCAACACTCAAAAAATACATCATCCTTTTCTAAATCTACTGGATCTATTTATATAGGGTAATTACATAGTGAATGACAGCTAAGTTGTCCTTTAATTTCGGATTTGGCTCGCGATGTTATCACGGTAGTTATAATATCCATTCTCGCAAGCGTTTTATCCATCGCAGAACAATCACGCTCTTCTTGTTTTTCTTCATTCGTCAGCTATTATGTCATTCTTTGAATTATTCTGTGACACTCGCGAAGTGTTGTTGAAGATCTCGCAAAGCTGTCGCTGTAAATATCACAGGGGTGTTGTTAATACCGCAAGAATAATACCATAGTGATATTATGGTCCTACATCTTTCCTCTTCTCATGTCTTCACCGCAAAGTGGAGAGGATATGAGAATTTTCAACTCTTCATAATGCTCGCAGCTTCCTATCTTGCCATATTTTCTTCTCGACAAAGCTCCGTGAATTTAGCTAAACTCCGTGAATCTAGCTTAAAAGATAGATTTTGGTTAGATAACTAATTTTCTTCTTTTACTTTTCTATCTTCTTCGTCTTCCTATTTCTTTATTCTCTGCAAAATTTTCTTTTCGATCTGCAACTTTTTTTTCTCTTCATATTCTCCTGCTACTGCTTTAATGGAATCTTTAAGGTATGTGTTTCTCTTATGTTACTAAATTCCATTTTGTTTGTTTTAACTATATTTTTACTCATGTTATCCAATCTTTTCTATTTGATTCTTCATAATTCCCATATTATGTTTTCTCTTTAGTGGAACTACTCCTAACGCCCAGTCCGTAATCCAAAACCCTAATCTTCGCAAAAATCTTGTTGAAAAGAAAAGGAGCTTTGCGAGTAATAAGGTAGTAAGAAACACTTATTTCTTCTTAATAACAATATTGTTGCCTCTGTTTCTTATCTATATTATTATTCGCAGGATGACGAGGGTATCGCTAGACCTCCCAAACGATCTCGCCAGGTTAAAACCCTTGAGGCTAACATTACTATTCCCAAGCTGGCATCTGCGAGAGTTATTCCCACAACCTTGCAAATGTAACCTCATTCTTCTATTTGCGAGACTATCGCCACTAATATCCCCAAAGTTGCTGTCAATGAAACTCCTTCCAGACCTTTATTAGCTTCAACTGTTACCTTTCCAAACACTCCTCCTTATGACGATGCAATCATTGCGAACAATCAAAACCTCCAGCTTTTTACTGTCATTATTTCACCATCTACACCTTTTTCTTCTTCTAAGGAAACTTCCATAGGAGTGGATGTTGCTTTTAAAGTCTTGTCTGATGTTTTGGATGAGGCTAAGAGGTCTTCTACTGACCCCGTCAAGCAGGACATCTGCGGGGTTTTATGTAAGTATCTTGGTTCTAACCAAATGGCTTCACAAGTATCTTTAGAAAGTGAAGTTGAATCTCTTAAAAGAAATCTCCAAGCCAAGACTTCATAATGTGACATTCTCTGTCAAAAGCTTCGCAATTATTCACTTGATTGCGAGAATCTTCGCAGAAAGAATAATGAGCTAAAAGGTATAATTTTCCTGCCTCTGTCTCTGGTTTTTCTGTCTAACAAATTTTTATCTTCTCTGTACTTAAATTTCCTTCTTAAATTCTTGGTTCGTATATTTAGTTTTAAATCAGAAACGACTCATGGAGAGATTTCAATTTGAGTCTGTTGCCGAAGAAGCTCGCGCTGAAAAAGATTCTTGGATGGACCAATATAATAGATTAGACAATCTTTACACTTATTCGATCGATCAAATAGATAATCTTACTAATGAGAATAATCAATTATCACAAAGCCAAAATTTATTAAGTAGCGAGGTTACTCGCCTCTCATATTTGTTAATCAAGGCTAACTTGGCGATGGAATCTTTATCAGATGAAAATAAAACTTTATCTCAAGAAAAACATAGTTTTTCAAGATTGATGGCGATTTCCTCGCAACAATTGAGTAATCTTCAAAGAGTGTGTGATAATCAAGAGCAATCTCTTCGTTCTCTTAAGGATGAACTCAAGGAAGTAATTGAATCATCTACTACTGAGAAGGGTAAACTTATCAAGGGTAGGATAACTCTTAGTTTAAAGGCCAGTAAACTTCAAGATCAATACTCCCAATTAGAAGAATCTTATTCTTTACTATCAAAAGAAAACTCGTATCTCCTCTCCAAAGAAGAAAATATAAAATCTCGCCTGAAGGGTATAGTTGGGGACAAATTTGATGATGCTGTGAACCAATGGGAGAATGTTGCTTATTAATTCAAAATTTAACTTGGCAGAAAGAAGGTAGTCATTTGACTGCCTCAATTGTTGATCTCTCTGTTAATTTTCTGTGTTATATTTCTTGCATGATTTTCTTTTTCTGAATAACTTTTTATTTCTCTTGCAGAAACTGAGAAAAGCCTCCATCTTACCATTTCTGATCTGACTGATAAATTGGCTAAAGTTCGCAAAGAAAACAGGACTCTCACTTCTGACCTTGTAAAATCTCGTGATCGAGCAGAGAGAAGATATGACTATCTTGAATACTTCAAGAATATGGAGATTAGAAATCGCGACAAAGGCTTCCTTTGCAAAGTTCATCTCATTGCAGAATTTCTTGTGAATGATATTCTGATATCCCAGTCTCTTACCCCTGTAACTGTCCCTCATCTAGAAGTAGATCATGATGAAATTCCTATTCCTATGGATGCTGATCTAAATTATGCAAGTGATGAAGAAGACATTTCTCAAGAAGTCCCAATAGAAGCAGAAAAAAGTCCTCATAGAAAAGTGGCTACCAATGATGAAGTAGTTGCTGGCGGAGAGTTAGAAGAAGAAGAAACTCGAATTAACCGTAGAGAGAAGAATACTGATGAAACTGATAACACTAGCAAAGATAATGAATCTGGAAAGAATACTGAAGCTTGAGTTTTATTTTGTTTTATTTTTCTCCCTCTTTTTTGCGAGCAATGTAACTTTATGCAACTTTGGAATTCAACTTTTATTTCTGTTATTTTGAATATTCCCAAGGAAGATAATGATATTTTATTTATCCACTCCCCTACTTGCCCTTCATTATCTTTCTTGTAATGGTCAATTATTTCCTGTATTTTCTTCTTGCGAACCGTGTTACGATATTTAGGAATAGCACTGCGGTATTATGAATACTACTGCGATGTTATGAATAATTCTGTTGTATGATTCTGAATAATATTTCTGAAGAACTCTGAAAAATTTTTGTTTCTCATCATTTCTCATGCGATGAACAAATCTTTCTTGCACTCTTAAAAGAAAATAGTTAATGTTTGGGATTATTCTGTTGGTCTTATTTTGCCTTCCTAGTTAAAGGTCTTATTTTGCCAACTTTTTATTTCTGCAACAAAATCGCAGGACGTCTTTACATTTGTATGCAAAAACCCATTGATCTTGCCTTATCTGTATTTTGTCAATTTCTCCGCGACAATATGACAAGTCTAAGTTTTCTTGCGAAAACGAAGCCATATGACATTGCCATCTTGCGATGAAATCGCAGGACGTCTTTACACTTTCATGTAAAAACCCATTGATCTCATCTTAACTTTCTCTTATGGCTTGTTGCCTCTGTATAATATTTGTCACGCGATAATATGACAGGCCTAAATGATCTTGCGAGCGTAAAGCCTTATGACATTGCCGTCTTTAGACACTTATCAGCTCCCTAATGGAGGGTGCCGCCCTTATCTTCCCCCTGGTTGCCCCTTCAAGGAGGGCACATCGGCCATACAAGACTATCTCCTCCCATCCGGATTTACCAACAACCAGTTATTTTCGCAGCATCTTGTCATTTATGCCTATATGGCTTATAGTTACAAGACTGCACCCTAAGTGGGGTTTTCTTCAGGATGAGTGCATCATATCCAAGACTTACCAAGAATGTCCAGGGTAGGTTCGTCCTTCCTGGGCATCCTTGGATCAACCTTGTACCTCGTCGCCTTGGTCATACTCTGCACTCCTTAGAAGAGACCCTCGGTCGTCCAACCAGGGTATAACCTTATATAGTTAGAAATCCAAAGTATCTCTCCTGGATAGGTATCTCAAAGAGATAGACCCAGTCTCCGTGTCTCAGGTTCCAGCAGTGGTATAACCTTATCCCTGAGCCACGCAAAGAGATACCCCCTAATATGACGTACTTTAGGTCTTACATTTGCCTCTTGCGAAATTTTATTCGCGAACTAAGGTGTACGCCATAAAGGTTCGTCATGTTCTCTGTTTCTTTTGCGTATATCGTAATCTTGCATTCTTTATGTAATCTTGAATAATCTTGCGAATAAACTCGCAGTTGTTAAAATTTGTTTTGCCCATTCTTTATTAAAAATTTGTTACTGATAATATCTTTTTAAATATAATCTGTTCCATGGTCTACCAAGTCTTTGACCAACATCTCTGCCTTCTGGGTCTACCAGCCTGTATGCCCCTGTTCCAACTATCTCCTTAATGACATACGGTCCATACCATTTTCTCGCCAACTTTCCACCACGTTCTCGCTGGTACTCTGGTGTTTCTCGCAAAACTAAATAGCCTGGTTGAAACTCACGTTTCTTGACTCGCTTGTTATATTCGCGAGCCAACCTTCGCTGGTAATTTTCCATATGTTATAATGCTTTTTCTCTCTTCTCTTCTAATTCATCAAGCTCTCTTAGAATCATGCTAGCATTAAGATTCTTCTCCCAAACCTCTCTTTTTGTTGTAGGAATAGCAACTTCTGTTGGTAGTACTGCTTCAACACCATATGTTAAACAAAAATGTGACATCCCAGTTGCCTCTCTCCTGGTTGTGTTGTAAGCCCAGACTGCATTATATACCTGTTCACACCATGCTCTATGGTACCCTTCTAAATTTTTTTAAGATGTCTGCGATTGTCTTATTAGTTGCTTCAGCCTGACCATTAGCTTGTGGGTATAAATGAGTAGATTTTCCACATCTTATCTTAAATGCATTGAGTAGCAATTCTATGTTTTGTCCTTCAAATTATTTTCCATTATCATAAACCAATTGTGCTGGAATTCCAAATCTGCATATGATATTTTCAAAGATGAATGTAAATATATCCTTATCGCGAATGTGTTGTACTGCTTTTACTTCTGCCCATTTTGTGAAGTAATCTGTCGCGACAATTAAGTATCTCTTCTGCCCTGAACCTGGCACAAAGGGTCCCACACTATCTAAGCCCCATTTTCCAAAAGGCCACACACTTTTTGAAGATGATAATGGTGCCCCTGGTGCATGTATCCTCTTTCCATATCGCTGGAAATCTTCACAACGTTTTGATAATTGTTTTGCATCTTCATGCATATACGGCCAATAATAGCCTTGCATTTTTGTTCTATAAGCCAAAGATCTTCCTCCGCTATGATTACCAGCATCACCGCTATGGAACATTTTTAACAATTTTTCTCCTTCTTCCCGTGTCAAACATCTATGTAATGGCCCATTAAAAGATTTTCGATACAATACCCCATCCCTTAATTCATAATTTGTTGCACGACTTTTTAATTTGTGCGCCTCCAATCTATTTCTTGGTGTTTCTCCTGTCGCCAAGTATGCGTGAAGTTCTGCTCTCCAATCTGCGATAATGTCGCTGGCTGATTCTTCTGTGTCATTTTCTATTATCATTACATTCGCCTTTTCTTCTTCTTATTTATTAATTGACGGTGATACAAGTGTCTGAATTATTATGCATCTCGCAGCTGGGTTTGTCATCATACTTGATATGAACGCAAAAGCATCTGCGAGTCTATTATCTTTTCTTGATATATGTCTCCATTTTATTTTTGGAATTCTCGCGGACAATTCTTCAACAAGTTTCTTGTATTTCTTCAGAGATGGTTCATTCGTTGTGTATTCTCCTTTTATCTGGCGAATAACCAATTGCGAGTCACTGGTAATCCTTTCGTTCTCCAACTTCATCTCTACGACGAACTTTAGAGCATGCACCACAGCTTCATATTCTGTCTCATTATTAGTGGATGTGAAATCCAAACGAAATGAGAAAGCCATTTTTTCTCCTGCTGGCGAGATAAAGACCACTCCAATTCCATTTCATTCCCCATTTGATGATCCATCCACCAATATTTCTCATATGTTGGGTTCCTTTAATAGATCTTTTGGATCTCCATGTTCTTCTTCTATGTCCATCATTTCTTCCACAACTTCATCATCTTCTAGAAGGAATTCTGCTAAAAAATCTGCCACAACTTGTGATTTTGGTGAGGATAGGACTTCATATTTGATTTCAAAGTGCCCTACTTGTGCATTCCATCTCTCAACTCTGCCTGATCTTTTTGAGTTCTTCATTACTGATTCAATGGGAACCTTCGTTAACACCTTTATTTTATGTGCTTGAAAATATATGTGAAGTTTAAAGGTTGCATAAACCAATGCCAGAATTAGTTTCTCAATTTTTGAATAATTTTTCTCTGCAGAATTAAACATTTTGCTGATGTAGTAAATTGGTTTTTCTACCCCTGCATCTATTCGCAATAACACTGCGCTTAAGGCGTGCGATGCTGTCACAAGATAAATCAATAATTATTCTCCCGGCTCCGCTTTCTGTAAAATAGATATGTTCATTAGATATTCTTTAACTCCTTGAAAAGCCTTATCACATTCATCCGTCCACTTGAATTTTGTACCCTTCCTGAGTATATTGAAAAAATGCTTGCATTTATCTGAAGATCGCGAGATAAATCTTCCTAGAGATGCTAAGAGCCCATTCAACTTCTGTACATCTTTCACGGTTGCCGGCGTTGGCATATCGCGAATTGCCTGTACTTTCTATGGATCAACTTGAATTCCTTCTTTTGATACGATATAACCTAAAAATTTCCCTGATGCTACTCCAAAAATGCATTTCTCAGGATTCACCTTGATGTTAAAGAGTCGCATTTGATCAAAAATCTCCTTCAAATCTTGCACATGGTTCTTAGATTCTTTACTCTTTATTAACATGTCATCTACGTACACCTCTAATGTTTTGTGTATCCACTTTGCGAACACCTTCTCCACCATTATTTGATACGTTCCACCAACATTTCGTAACCCAAATGGAATTTTTGTGTAACAATATAATCCTCTTGGAGCAAAAAATGCAGTGTGATCTTGATATTCTTCAGCAAGAGGGATCTGATTATATCCTTTATACCCATCCAATGAAGATATTCTATCATTTCCTGCTGCTGATTCGACCATTTGAGGAATATCTGGTAATGGAAAGCTATCTTTAGGACAAGCTTTGTTTAAGTCAGTAAAATCTATGCAAATTCTTATCTCTTTATTCTTATTTGGAACCACTACCATATTTGCAATCCATTCTGGGTATTTTGCTTGCCTTATAATTCCCGCATCGAGCATTTTCTGTAATTCTTCTTCTATTTTTGAGTGATAAGTTGTCGCAATTTTCCTTATCCTTTGTTTGAATGGTCTCACATCTTTGTTAATTTCTAACTTATGACATGCAACTGATGGATCTATTCCAGGCATCTCATCCATACTCCACGCGAAAGTATCATTATACTCTCGCAAGAGATTTATGGTTTGTTCTTCTTCACCTGCACCCATTTTAGTTCCAATTTTCAGTATTTTATATTCTTCTTCACTTCCAACATTTACTTCCTTTGTTGGTTCTGCTGTGGTGTAGCTGGCCTCAGGTTCTCCCATTGGCGTTGGTGTCTCCATTACTCTCGCGGGCTCATCATCTTCTTGCGAGATCTCGCTGGGTATTCATTTTCCTTCTCTTGCTCGTATCACGTAAACTTTAAATTCTTCTTCCTTTTTTGCCTCTTTTTCCAATTTTCTGCGAGCTTTTCGCAATTTTGGACGCTCTTCATAGTTTCTCACTTCAATTCGATAACACAGTTTCGCATGATTAGTATCTCCTATAATTTCTCCAATTCCACTAGGCATAGGAAATTTGATGCATTGATGTAATGTTGATGCTATAGCTTTGATTGCATGTATCCATGGTCTCCCCAATATCATGTTATATGGTGCCTCCAAATCCACCACACATAATGTTACTCGTGTTTCAATCTCTCCTAACGGAATGCGTACCATTATTTCACCTTTAGGTTTTGTTATAGATTTTCCAAAACCATGAATGTGATAATTTGAACTAGACATCTCTTCATCCTTATATCCCATTTTCTTAAATGTATGACAGAATATAATATCTACAGAACTTCCTGCGTCCACCCAAGTTCTATTCACAGCCCATTCTTCTGCAGATCTTGTTGATTTCTTCTTCTCCACTCGCATAGTAGATATCGTGATTACCAATGGAAATGTATGATCCAAATTTTCTTTTTGTATTTCTGCTGCTGTGAATGTGATTTCTTGCTTTTCCCAATCTTTCATAGGTGATATTTTCTCCACTGTCATAATTCTTTTTCCTTTAAAATCTCGTTTATGAATCTTTCCTCTAATATTTTTCATAGAATTGGATGATCATTGCTTTTGTTATCGTATTGCACTCCAACTTCCTGTAATCCTCCTTTGCTTCAATTTTTTCTTCAACTGCTTCACCAATTTGTTTAATCATCTTCTTAACTCGAATATTGATCTTTTATCTTGCTTTTTCCTATAATATTCAACTTTTAGTCCCTGTTTCGGGCGCCAAAATGTAGTTGCATGAAATCCTACACTACACCCTTGATAAGATCTTACAATGATTGACACATATTTTGATGATTAAAACGACACTTTATTATTTGATTCTCAGAAATGTTTATAAGTAATGGAAGAAGATCAAGAATACAACCATTCTCTTTGTTTCTCTCTCCTCAAGAATTTCTCAACACTCAAAAAATACGTCATCCTTTTCTAAATCTACTGGATCTCTTTATATAGGGTAATTACATAGTGGATGACAGCTAAGTTGTCCTTTAATTTCGGATTTGTCTCGCGATGTTCTCGCAGTAGTTATAATGGTCATTCTCGCAAGCCTTTTATCCATCGCTGAACAATCACGCTCTTCTCGTTTTTCTTCATTCGTCAGCTATTACGTCATTCTTTGAATTATTCTGTGACACTCGCGAAGTGTTGTTGAAGAGCTCGCAAAGCTGTCATTGTTAATATCACAGGGGTGTTGTTAAGACCGCATGAATAATACCATAGTGATATTCTGGTCCTACAGCAGCGAATGCAAGCTTACTACCAAAATTGATAAACACAGTGGCGAGCACTTCGCAGGTACAACAAGAGAAGATAATGGAGAATAATCAGCAGAAAATAGTAGCTATGGGAAGTCGTGACCAAGAAGAATTCGAGAGAGAAAGAAACTTCTATAGCCAAGGTGGAAACAGTAAAATTCAAAGACTTGATCAGCCGCAGGAAACCTATGGAGGACAAAGACAAAATTATTATAGAGGATAAGGAGGTCAAAAGATAATATGGGAAGAGATCAAGATGCCACCTCTGAATGCTAGTGTGGAAATTTTTGGGAAGCTATATAATCTTGATGGAGAACATACCAGCACCTTGGAACATGGGAAAAAAACCACATCCAAACCACCGAAGTCAAGAATTTTGCTCTTACCATCATTTTCATGGACATTCAACAAATGACTGCGGGAACATAAAGAGAATCATTCTTAGAATGATATATCAAGGAAAATTAAATCATTTTCTGATAGGGCACCCACAATCTCAGCTCTTACCACCACCACCAGAAATTCGCAGAGTAAATACAACAAAGGGAGGAGAAACATTTGTGATATAAGTCGGAGCGAAGGCGAAGAATCTGTTTTGTAACTCTATTGTATAATATAAAACAATTGAATATTTCCACGACAATATTTTGAGTAGAGTTTACGCAAGAGATGCTGATGGAAGATAGATAATGAACATTGCGAAAATTTCGCCACTAAAGGAATGGCAAAAAACAGACTATCTCTTTCACCGCAGAAGAATTTCCCGCAGGGGGGGGAATTACATGACAATCCATTAGTGGTGAGACTAGAGATAAACCCGAAACAAAGAGAAGATGAAAATAAATATGAAGATGAGGATGATGAACCTGAAGATTCATGGGCAATCAATAGAGTTTTAATTGATACTGGGAGTTCTGTGGATATCCTGTTTTATCATACTTATAATACTATGGGAGGCAGAGATGAGGATCTAGTACCTTCAACCTACAAAATCTATGGTTTTAATGGTACTGCCAATAAGCCTAAAGGGGAAATCACTATACGAATTCCATTGAAGGGGATATCTTCTAAGATCCTATTATGTGTAGTCTATGTATAATCGCCATACAACGCCTTAATTGGCCGACCTTGGTTGCATGGGATTCTAGGAGTGGCATCGACTTTCCACCAGTGCATCAATTTTCCACATCCTAGTGGAGTCTTGCGAGGAAAGAGCTGCCAAGAAGGAAAATTGGAAGTATAACATCAAACAAAGACAAAGAAGTGAGAGGTTGATGGTTGATGCAATAGAACATAAAGAAGAAGGAATGCTACGAAGTCAATGCTTGCTGAAAATGACAAGTGGCGAAAATATCGCAGAAGGAAATACTGTAGTGAAAAGCAACAAAAGTACAAAGGCAGAAAGCAGTAAAGGTAAAAAAATTAAACTGTGAAATGAAAGAAATATTGAGAAAAGAAAAAGAGATGTATGGTTGATTTGTTGCGAAAAATTTCAAAAATATATTTTACTTAATGACAAAAATGAGATTGAAAAATTACAACAGAGCTGAAATGTGTTATGTGCATATTTTTCATATATTTAGTGTCGCATCAATGCTAGTATTTGCTATATTTTCTTGTGAATTATTGTATATTACGTTTGTTTTGTTTTATTTATGTTTTATTAGGTGAATCATCCAAAAGAAGTGAATTGGCACTTAATTGTGCAATAAAAGAAGTTAGCTGAAAGCGGAGAAGGGCTAAAGACCAAGTGTAACTCGCTCAAATCTAGGAGTACTTGCTATCATCTCGAAGAGGACGAAAATACGAAGCCAACGACGAAAGAATGGAGTCGTTCCGACGTCGCGTGAATATTTTATGGGCATTTGAAGCAAGCAAAGTTGCACGCACAAAATTGCTAAGGGGTGTCCATTTTACTAATGGGCAGGCATGTTTCAAAGGGACTGCTAAACACAGTCATGTATTTTACAAAGGGGAAGCCAGAATTCAAAATAAGTTAAGGGCGATGACAGTGATGGTGATCGACTATTGATAGGAGTTGCTGGTTCTAATGGCAGATGATCGATGCTATCGACTGGTGGAGCTGTACTTAGTTCTGAAAGAAAGATACGATGGAACTATGGTGATGGTGTTGTGGAAGTTAATGGAAGATTAAGCTGAGCTCGATAAAAAGGAAACAGGGAAGAGAGTTCAGGGAGAATAACGATGGCTTCTGCCATTAACGACCATCGATAGATGCAAACAGAGGCTGAGTTTTCGTCGTTGATCAGTGTTGGATGGCAGTAGAGAAAGTAAGTATATGTTGGCAGTGATAAAGGCCGAGAGTGAAGTGACGAGATGGAGTTTGAAGAACTCGAGCTGCCAGTGACAGGGAAGAATCGATGTTGTGCATGGTGACTATCGATGATGGATAAAACATGGAGCTGCATGGTGGAATCTGATGAGCTATGGAGTTGACGAGCTGCTGTTGCAGTTGGAGCTCAACTGATTCACAGGGAGACAAGTATAGGAGATGGAAATAACGTTGGTTGCGATCGGTGATCGAAAATATGCTGCATGTCTCGGTGATTGGTGTAGCTGTGGTTCGATGGTTCTCGGTGATTAACGAACTTGGTTCGTGCATGCAGTGGCAGTAATGATGTGAAGAAAATAGGAGTTGAAGCTCGAGATATTAAGGGAAGTTGATTATCGGCTAGAAGTTTTGGTCGTAAAACACAAGTGAAGTCTCGGTTGGGATATCCCAACCGTGATAGAAAGCAAGAAATTACGTAAAACATCCAGGAGAACTTTCGGTTGGGATATCCCATCCGTAATTCAAAGAAGAAAATAGGATGTCAGTTTTGGAAAACTGGCAAGCCAAATGGAAGTTGAAAATTTTGAGTTGGGATGGGCTTACTGTTCATAACCGAGCCCATTAAGAGTGTTTTGATGTGGGCTACAGGAATTTGCACGAATTTGGCTTGATTTTGGCTAGTTTTTGGCAAGTTTGGCACACCATTCGACCGGGATTCGAGCACGGGCACAACTACAATTGAGACACCTATATAAGAGAACTTCTAATATTTTTGGGACATCAATCTTTTAATATTTTATCAAGCCATTGGAGAGAAGAACTCAAGAGAAGAAAAGCTAGGGTTTTGGAGCAATTCATCACTGTAACTATTTATTTGCCATTTTATTATATGAAACTCATGGGTTTTGTTAGTACCATGAGTAGCTAAACTTCTTAGTGATTGGGGATGAATTCTAAGTTCTAGACATGATTTGAGTTATTATATAAATCTATTTTGAAGTTCTTCACATGATTATTGATTGTTTTTACTAATTAGAATTTTTATGATTAATTGATAGATTGTTTAGGTGGCCAACTAAACTAATTTGTTGATTCAATCAAATGCTAGTATTGAGTTAGGAGATAAGTAATAGTCGAATAATTCATACAAAAGTAGAGAACACAAGACCTTGCAGAGGGATTCTGTGTAGCAATTGTGTGTATAAACAACACTAGAAAGTGGACCTTGAGCTAAGAGTCTAACTACTAGGATCAATCTATAATTCACAAAAGATAAAGCATTCAGAGAAATTACACCTTGAGTGAGATACTACTAGGTGGTTTAGACGAATAGAATCTGGTATTGGAGAGCTTCCGTACTCAGTGATATAAGGAATTT
Organism: Papaver bracteatum; assembly: GCA_023529315.1. NCBI lineage: Eukaryota > Viridiplantae > Streptophyta > Magnoliopsida > Ranunculales > Papaveraceae > Papaver > Papaver bracteatum. Next base: position 2,083,522 of record JAJJWX010005371.1, read on the forward strand.
TGGGGATAGCACTGAGCTAGTTGCTATTCTACGGTTGGTGATATATGATTCTTACGAAAGGTAAACGAGTATACTATGCAAGTCAACGTTTGGTAACGACAAATGACTCCTAATCATCTTTTCATCTTATTGTTTATTATTATTTTTATTTTACTTCAATCAAAAAATCCCCCTTGTCTTTTATTATTTTGCTGAACTAAATAACATATCAATTACACAGCTCTCTGTAGGAACGATCCTTACTACCGCTATATTACCAGTTAATTAGTGGGAAATATATTGATTAATTTGTTGTGGTTACGACATGCATCAAATTTTGGCGCCGCTGCCTGGGAGCAGTCAGTAGCTTTAGTTGTTATTTCTTTTTGTTTTATTTTTGTTTTTAGTCTTATTTTTAGTTTTTGATTTAGCTTTTGAGAATTTTATTTCAGGTACTTAATCTATGGCATCGAAGGATTGGAATTACCAAAAGTGTGGAATTCAAACTCGCAAGGGAACACTACTACAAGCACGTCCAAAGTTGCAAGAAGAACCTTCCACATCAACAATGGTAGGCGGTAACAATAATCCACCACCACCTCCACCTCCGGAGAGAAAGTTAGGAGAATTGACATCTCCATGATTAGATTCGCAACCACTGTGCATTACAATCACTGAACCAGTGGATCTGAAGTCGAATATACTTTATCATCTCCCGAAGTTCAAGGGACATCCTGGTGAAGATCCGAACCATCATCTTCAAGTATTTCAACACAAGATGACAAGTCTAAGGCATGCAACCGCAGACAGAGATATGGCTATGCAACAAGCCTTTCTGTTCTCATTGACAGACTTAGCATAAGAGTGGTTGTATTGTCTTCCTCCAGGGAGTGTTACAACATGGAATGACATGAAAAATCTATTTCTGGAGAAATATGTTCCTGCTTCCAAAGCGGGATCCGTTCGTAAGAAGATTAGTGGCATTCTACAGATGTCTGGGGAGTCTTTATATGAATATTGGGAGAGGTATAAGAAGTTGTTGGCAATCTGCCCACACCATAATATATCCTCAACACTTATCATTCAATACTTCTATGAAGGATTACTTCCAGAACAAAGGGATCTGATTGATGCAGCAGCCGGTGGTTCACTCACTGAGAAGACAATCTCGCAAGCAACTAGTCTGATTGAGAGCATGGCCTAAAATGCTCAACAGTTTTATACAATACATGACTCAAATGTTAGAAGAGTTAGCGAGATGGGGGACTTTCCGAATACATAGCATCGTTTAAGTACAATTTAGAAGGCGATTCATCGCATAGCTTCTGTAGTAGCTCCATCATATGAAGAAGAGGCCGAGGTTAATGCTTTATTCCCTAATCATAGGCCAAGGTATGATCCATATTCTAATACTTACAATCCAGGTTGGAAAGATCATCCTAATTTCAGTTATGCCAACAAGCAAGCTGCAGCTCCTAATCCTTATGTGAGGCAAGGTGGTTTTCAACAACAATTTCAGCCACAACCTCAACAACAGAATCAAAGCTCTAGTTTAGAAGAGATGATGAAAGTTATGATGCTAAAGCAAGATGAAACGTCCAAAGAGCAAAAGATGATATTTCAACAAAACCTACTATATCAACAAAAGAATGATGCTGCCGTTAAACACTTGCAAGTACAGATTGGGCAATTGGTGACATATATGAATCAAATGAAAGCACAAACTTCGACAAAGTTGCCATCACAACCTTTTGTGAACCCAAGAGAGCACGTTAATGCAGTAACTCTAAGAAGTGGGAAACAAACGGAAGATCCAAAGCAACAAGAAGTGGTTAATAATGACATCGAAAAGGAAGTAGAGGAGGAAATCGTCCCAAAGGAAAAGCCAACATAAACCGGCCAACCTAAGGACATGGTTCCCACCTTTACCACACCACCTCCTTTCCCTAGTCGTTTTTCCAAATCAAAGAAGCAAGCTCAAGATAAGGAGATCATGGATATTTTCAGCAAGATACAAATCAACATCCCATTTATTGAGGCCATCAGAACCATACCCAAGTATGCTAAGGTTTTGAAGGATTTAAATACAAGGAAGGATAGGTTGATTTCTAATGAAATTACTCAAGTGGGCGAAAGTGCAACAGCTATGCTATTGAAGAAGATGCCTGCAAAGTGTGAAGATCCTGGTGGCTTCACAGTGCCAATTACTATTGGTAAACGATGATTCGAGCGTGCTTTGCTTGATTTGAGAGCATCCATAAGTGTTATGTCAGCCGATGTTTATGATTCTTTGAATCTTGGACCTTTGAAAGAGGCGAAGATTACTATTCAATTGGCAAACAAGTCCAATATATATCCTAAAGGAGTCGTGGAGGACGTGTTAGTTCAATTTAATCAGTCAATCTTTCCGGTTGATTTTTACATTGTGGATATGCATAATGGAGATATTTGTTCATCTACTTCGTTACTTCTTGGGAGTCCATTTATGAAAACCGCAAAGACGAAGATTGATGTGGACAATGGTACACTCACTATGGAATTTGATAAGGAGATCATTCGCTTCAATATTTTTGAATCTATGCGTTATCCTAGTAATGTGCACTCCGCTTTCTCTGTTGATGTTATTGGTTCGTTGGCACAACAGATGTTTGATTTGAACAAAAAAGATGAACTAGAATCTGTGCTACAAAATATCATTGATTTGGAAATTCATGGCATGCCTAACTTGGACGTTGATATTCCCAAGGAATTTGTTGAGACATGTGGTGCTTTAACGTCATCACAAGAATTTAAAACATGTAATATTTCATATATCTCTTTACCTATTAATGATGAAGTTCCTTTACCTTCTGTTGCGCATGCACCTAAATTAGAGCTGAAACCCCTACCCGATCACTTAAAGTATGCTTACTTGGGTGATGGGGAAGATCTTCCAGTCATTATTGCAAAGAATATCACAGCAATACATGAAGAACGCCTTCTTCGGGTTCTGAAAGAGCACAAAACGGCTATTGGTTGGACAATTGCTGATATCAAAGTCATTAGTCCATCCATGTGCATGCATAGAATCCTTATGGAAGATGATGTAAAGCTAATACGTGATGCTCAGCGTAGGCTTAACCCTCCAATGATGGAGGTCTTGAAGAAAAAGATCCTCAAATTACTGAGTGTGGGGGTGATTTACCCAATTTATGACAACAAATGGGTTAGTCCGGTGCAAGTGGTGCCTAAGAAATCAGGTGTCACTGTTGTTAGAAATCAAGATGATGAACTCATTCCTACAAGAGTTCAAACATGATGGCGAGTGTGCATAGACTACAGAAAGCTCAATTAGGCTACCCGCAAGGATCACTTTCCTTTGCCTTTCATTGATCAGATGTTAGAGAGGTTAGCGGGACATTTATATTATTACTTTTTGGATGGTTATTCGGGCTACAATCAAATTATTATTGCACCGGAGGAGCAATAAAAGATAACTTTTACTTGTCCTTTCGGTATATTTGCATATAGAAGAATGCCATTTGGTCTTTGCAATGCGCCTGCCACTTTTCAGAGATGTATGGTTAGTATCTTTTCTGATTACGTGGAGAACAACATTGAGGTATTTATGGACGACTTTAATGTTTATGGCGATTCATTTGATATTTGTTTAAATAATCTTGAACTTGTACTTAAAAGATGCATAGACACTAATTTGGTTTTAAACTGGGAGAAATGTCACTTTATGGTAGACCATGGAATTGTACTTGGCCACATCGTTTCCTCTAAAGGGCTCGAAGTGGAAAAGGCAAAGATAGACTTGATTAGGAACTTACAATACCCCACTTCGGTGAGGGAAATTCGCTCGTTTCTTGGTCATGCAGGTTTTTATAGGAGGTTTATCAAAGATTTCTCTAAAATCTCAATGCCGATGTGCAAATTGTTGCAAAAGGAGGCTTCCTTTAACTTCGACCAGGAGTGTAAGGATGCCTTTAATAAATTGAAAGAATTGTTGACTACTTCACCAATTATTAAGTCACCTGACTGGAATTTGCCGTTCGAGTTAATGTGTGATGCAAGTAATTATGCAGTTGGAGCTGTTTTGGGTCAAAAAATAGATAAGAGGTCACATGTGATTTATTATGCATCTAGGACCCTAAATGATGCTCAAATTAACTATTCTACCACTGAAAAGGAGTTTTTGTCTATAGTGTTTGCACTTGAAAAATTTAGATCATATTTGGTGGGTGCAAAAGTGGTTGTGTATTCCGATCATGCAGCACTTAGGTACCTACTTAAGAAGAAAGAAGCTAAGCCAAGAATTAAACAGTGGATATTATTATTGCAAGAGTTTGATTATGAAATCAAAGATAAGAGAGGTGTTGAAAATACTGTTGCTGATCATCTTAGTAGACATGTTATTTCCGAAGAAGAACTCCCATTACATGATTGTTTTCCAGACAAACAACTTTTCTCAATTGAAGATTCAATACCTTGGCATGCTGATATAGTGAACTATTTGGTTACAAGGCAAGTACCTAGTACTATGTCTAATTTTCAAAAGCTAAAGCTTAAGAAAATAGCCAAGCAATATGTATGGGATAAACCCTACTTGTGGAAATATGGTGTTGATCAAATTATCCGCAGGTGCGTACCTAACTCTGAAATTTCAATTAATTCTATCTTTTTGTCATTCTTATGCTTGTGGTGGTCATTTTGGATCTAAATGTACCGCGCTCAAAGTCCTTAAGAGTGGCTTTTATTGGCCAACCCTATTTGAGGATGCATATGCTTTTTGCAAATCCTGTGATATATGTCAACGAACGGGCAATCTAGGTGCTCGAAATCAAATGCCACTCAATCCTATTCTCACTGTCGAGATATTTGATGTGTAGGGAATTGATTTTATGGGTCCTTTTGTCAATTCGAATGGAAAATTTTATATACTTCTTGATGTGGATTATGTTTAAAAATGAGTGGAAGCTACAGCCACCCCTACTAATGATTCTCAAGTTGTTTGTGAGTTTGTGAAGGAATATATTTTCTCTAGACATGGTACACCAAGAGTGGTTATCAGTAATGAAGGCTCGCACTTCAAGAAATCCTTCCATGCTCTTCTCAAGAAGTACAACATTACACACAAGATTGGTACGCCGTATCACCCACAAACTAGTGGGCAAGCTGAAATTTCAAATCGTTAGATTAAGTTCATCCTTGAGAAAACCGTTAACACTACACGGAAGGATTGGAGTTATAGACTTAACCATGCACTTTGGGCGTATAAAACAACATATAAGATACCGATTGGTATGTCTCCATATCGGTTGGTTTATGGCAAAGCTTGTCATCTCCCAGTTGAACTTGAGCATAAGGCTCATTTGCGCATCCTTAGAGACTTTTTCATAATACGTTTTGGGTATTAAGTCTTTTGTAATTTCATTTCGGCAATGTCCTATAATTTCATTTCCAAACCGAACTTATGTCATGTAATAGTTCGTTAATGTCATTTAATGTTATTTCTTAACCGAACTTAGATATATTGCATTGCAAACAACGCAAAAAGAAATACCAAATGACCATAAATAAATACCAAATACCAAAAAACACAATCTTTCATTCTTATGTTGATTTTCAAAGCATACTTAGAACCAAAAAACACAATCTAACTAAAGGTACATCTAATCATCCGCAAGGGAAATATAACCTTGGTGTATAATTACTTCCGATTCCTTCATAGCTTTCCACATCTCCATGTTATGTTCATACATAACGCACCAACCCAACACTGTGTCAGGGTTAAATTCATTCCAATAAGAGTATGTGCATATCAGAGGCAATGGACAATTGTCTTCTAACCGGAGGCCTATAAAACGGTTGTCGTTAATCAACGCAATCACGAATCTCCTACATCTTAGTTGCTCGACATATATGGTTGTTTTTGGAGTGTATGTGAAACTACCACATTTTGATAAAAGGTGAACCACGCAATTGGATGCGCCGACGATTAAGCACATATCGGCATGCCCATCCAATGATCGCTTGTGATTGGATTGCCCCCGTGGGGACGGCTTTGATACCTAAAAAACTACATATTGATACAAGCATCCCCATCGGACAACATTATCTTGTAAAAATCCGGTTTCTCCCTTAGCTTCATCAACAACCTTTGACGGACATAAGTTATTTGATTATCATTATATAGCTTGGAACCTTGAATGAAACTCCCTAGTTATTGTACGACAACGTGGAAACCGCAATTACCATCCGCAGGGACGTCATTGGTGGTAATGACGTAATCTCTAATGTAAGGAGGTAGCTCTTTTGGAGTAGTTTGAGAGTGTAACATCGGTCCTTTTTTCTTCATATCCCGTTCACTTGTCTCGCCCTTTTCATGTAGTTGCAGAATAACCTACAACTACACCCTCAGTAGAATTAGTAAAACTTGAGAAGTTCTTGATGTTGAATGACAACTTTTTTATTAATTCTCTCAATTGATTACAAAGAAGTATCTAAATGGAACTAGAATAGTTACAACTTTCTCTATTCTCTTTCCTAAGATAATTTCTAATACTCACCAAAAGAACCTCTCGAATTTTACATTTGAACTCCTATTTATAATGAACTTTGTACAACTGTATATGTGTTGCAAAGTATCGCAACACATCTTCGTACGATTATTCTATCTTCGCAAATCTTCATACTTCCCTGTGCTTCCTCTATCTTCGTATTGTTTTGTAACTCTTTCCTCTTATATTTGTCATGATGTTCGTAAGCTAATGCCTTGTGATATTCGGTATCTACATCTTGCCTCTTCTCATGTCAATTCTACGAAGAAGGAATGTCATGAGAACCTCTATTCTCGTAAATTTAATATAGTTATCACCACCTGTTAAATTCGCAACACGTCTTTTTTCTTTTCCATTACCTTTTTGACACGTTTCTTCGTAACCGTTCTTTTCAACCGTTCACGTTTAATTGCATTGATGAGTTTCTATCTTCATCGAATTCTCTCTTCTTTATAAATATTATCCTTTGTTTTTTCTTTTTATTCTCTTATCCCATTCGTCTTCCTCATCACTTCTGCCTCTGCAATTTATTCCCTTTTTCTGCTACTACGATTTCTTATCTCTTTCACCTCTTTTCCTTTATATTTTCTATCTTACATCTAATGGATCCAAAGAAGAAAACTATTGAACAAATTAATGCAGAGCTTGCTGATAGGGACCTCATTCTTTCTGAAATTGATGGTTACGACAATAAGTCTTCTCTCTGTGTGAAGCTCTTCACCAATTTTATTTGGAATGATCAGAGAGTTTTAATCTCACGAGGTCAAATCCTCGCAGGTCTTCCTCTTCCTCTTTATGATGTCAATCTCCCTTTATTCTATGAAATTATTTCCCACCCCAATTTTTCATGTGACATTTATCAATTGACTGGTGATTGCATTCGCATTCTGGTTGAATTCGCAACTCGTGCTGCTACTGGAAGATCTTTGTATCCAGTTAATCTTAGGAAACCTGGATTTCAAGATATGGAGATTATTGCTGCAGACTATACAGTTGAGGGTTTCTTTAAAAATTACACATTAATTCCTGCGAGGAAAGAAGATAAACGTTGGGGTGTTCGTCTTCATCGTAAAGCTAATATCGCAGCAGATGACCTTCTTATGCACGACATTGATTATGCCTCGGGAAATAATAAAACACCTCGTCATTCTAATGATGAAGATTGGTATAACTACCCTTTAGCATTATCGGGCTCTTATATTTCTGGGATAGTAGATCTTCCTGCGAACCTTCGTGATCGCAATTATCAACCTTGGGTTTATAAAAATGTATGTACCTCCATCTCCTTATCTTCTTGTTACTCTTCTATTTATTTTCAAATGAGGTAAGAAACACTCTTATATGCTTTTTAAACAATATATTGTTGCCTCTGTTTCTTATCCTTATTTGAATTTGAAGGTTCTTTCTGATCTTCCTGAGGTTGTTACGAGTAAGAATAAGAGTTCCACTTCTTCCAAAAGGTTAACTGCGAGACAAAAAACACTTCGCTCTGCGAAGGATACCCAAACTTCTGGTAGTCAAGATGATGATGCTCTTCGTAAAGGAAAAAGGAAACTTGAGGATGTTGTTTATGAGAGGAAGAAGAAGAAGAAACTCTCAACCAATGCTTATTCCAATGTGATCTCTTCTAATGAGAATGTTGACGAAGATCAAGGTGATGAAGATGATAAATTTCCTGAGAAGGATTTTAATTCTAATTCTGATACCCTTTCTGATAAAGGAGATGATGATGATGATGATGATGATGATGATGATGAAGGTGAAGAGGAAGATTATAGTAACACAGAAACTTTTGCTTCAGCAATGGTTCGTGTATCTGAGGCCTTTCTCCATTCTTCTCGTGGGTTAGGAAACTCTCCTACTGCGAATGCTCGTAAGCTTATTGCGAAGGCTTGCAAAGTTCCTACTGTACTCAATAACAACTCTCTTGATGGAATTTCAAGATTCGTCTCTCCTGCTACATTATATGCTTTAGGGAGTATGGTAAGTTTCTTTTCTATTCCTTGTTTGTTTCCCCTATTCCATTAATTTCTGACCCTTTTTACTTGTTCAGGTTGGAAGAGTTAGCTGTGCAGCTGCTTCAGATTGGGAAAGACGTCATTCCATTGTTGAGAAGAAAACTTTAACCCGTTGTAAGAAGTTGGAGATTGAAAATTCAAAACTTCGTCAGAAAGTAGAGGATTTAAGTATTGATATCGCCGAACTAACATCCCATCACGAAGATAATCCACAATCTGCGAGCATCGCAGCTGATAGTTCTTCTCTTCTTAAGGAGAATAATCATCTAAAGCTTGAAAACTCTTCTCTTCGTAATGATAAAAAGCAATTAGAAGGTAAATTCTTCGTAATGGTGAGTATTTTAATTACTTTTCTTTCGTAATTTGCTAACCAATTCCTTAACTTCTCTCCTTGCTGCAGAAAATTATGCGAAGATGAATGATGATCTGGAAACTATTCATGCCAGTCGTAAGAAGAAGATTTCTGATTTAAGATCTCAACTTCTAATTACCCAACACAACCATAGTTTATATGTCAAGCGTTTTCGAGCTAAGATGACTCGCAAGATTTGTGAAGACAATCAAATTCCTCTCAAGAAGTACCATACGCTCCTTTCTGAAGAAATTCCTGAAGATACCCCATATCTGGAAATCTCTGATAGTGAAGTTGAAGATGATCTCTCTGAAGAAGAAAAAGAAGATCATTTTGATGGGAATAAATCCCCCGAAGAATAGCTTCATTCTTTTTTGTATATCTGTTCTAGTTCTTTTCATATTGTTTGTTTGAGTACAACATTTTCTTCTTTCTTGCACTTTTGATCAACCAACAATTTCTTTTTGAAGTTTAACTCGTATTAATGTCTTAATTTTGCGATGATGAATTGATTTTTCTTTGATCGCGTGTTTCCCTTATTCGCACAACTTGATCATGTGGAGAGAAATAATATATCTTAAAGACTTAGCTTAGTATTCCCTTTCCTCCTATTATTGTTCTTCATATGATCAAATATCGCTGGAAGTATTAGAATATCTGCCTCAGTTTTAATTTGCGAAGCTTCAACTTGTTGCAATTAAGAAATCCTCCCTAAAAAATACGAGGTATGAAATATCCTAAGAAATATGAAGTATGAAATATCCTTAAGAAGTATAAGAAGTATAAAATATCTTTGAAGAAGTATAAGAAGTATTTAATCTGTGAAGAATTCTTCAATGTATGAATGAGTATAAGAAGTATTTAATCCTCGCAAAATCTGATAAATGTGAAATATCAATTGAAGAAGTATAATAAATATGAGACGTTCTTGAAGAATTATAAGAAGTATTCAAGTTGTGGAGAAATATTCAATATATGAAGAAGTATAAGAAGTATGTAATTCTCGTAAAATTTAATGAGTACGAACCATCTGTTTTTGATTGCGATCAAAATCGCATCTTTTGTTATATCTTCGTGAAAATTCTTCAATGGGGCTGTCTTCTTTGTTAGGACTTCATGATATATATTCTTGTAAAAATTCTTCAATGATATTGACGGAGCTGTCTTCTTTGTCAGAACTTCATGATATATGTTTTTGTAAAAATTCTTCAATGATATTGATGGAATAATTTTCAATAATTGTTGTGGTCTTATCATGCCTTCCTAAGTAAAGGTCTTATTTTGCCACCTCTTTTTTGATAATATTTTCGTATTTGCGATAATATGACAAGTTTGAACATTCTTGCGAATATACAATCTCGTGACATTGTCGTCTTGTGATGAAATCGCAGGACGTTTTTACACTTTCATGTAATAACCCATTGATCTCATCTTAACTTGTTTGTTATGTTCTGCGAGTTCTCTTTGTATGTTTTGTTTCTCTCTTAGAATGCTCGCAGAAATTCAATTGTTGCACAAATATGACAAGCCTTTATGTTTTTGCAAACAAGAAGCCTCGTGACATTTGCGTCTTATAGCACGTATCAGCTCCCTAATGGAGGGTGTTGCCCTTTATCTTCCCCTTGGTTGCCCCTTCAAGGAAGCGTACATCGACCATACAAGGTTAGCTCTTCCCATCCGGTTCTGCAAACAACCAACTTTTGATCGCAACCTCTTATCCTTTTTGCCTATAGGGCTTATAGTTACGAGGTTGCACCCTATGGGGTATCTTTGGGCCAAGTGCATCATTTGCCAAGACTTGTCAAAAATGGCAGATGTGCTTCAAGCCCACCCGGCACTCTTGACTCAACCGTGTACCTCGGCGCCTTGATCGTTTTCTGCACTTCTTGGGAAAGACAGTATGCCTTAGTCGCCCAACCTAAATCATGTTACACCGCATAATATTGCGTAATGTCGCAAGATTAGGTGAGAATCCAAGGTGTCTAACCCGGATAGGTACCCCGTTATTGGGTTGTACCCCGTAAAGTTCCATGTACTCAGGTGCCTTGGTGGTGTTCCGGTGTCCCTGAGCCATGTTTATAGGTACCCCCTTAAATGACGTACTTTAGGACTTTGCCTCTTACAAAATGTTGCTTCGCGAACTAGGTTGTACGCCACAAAGGTTTGCCTGTGTAATGTTTCTGCGGCTTTCTTTCTTTTTTGAAAGCTGATCACAGATTGCGGTCTTTTATTCGCAAATTGCGGTCTTTTCTTCGCAAGTTAATGTGTGCGTCTTTCTTTAATGAAAGTTAATCGCAATAAAAATTTTGAAATTCGTAACTTTTGCATATTTCCTCATTTCAACTTCTTTTTTTTTGAACGGATATCTTGTTATACTTCACGAGCAAACATATTGATTACCTTCTTGTTTCCTTACCTTCTTTCTTCTTTCTTCGCAAATCACAACCCTTTGTTACCATCATAAATTTCCTGTATGATTAACGTTGTAATTTTATTCTTTCATGTTTTAATCTTCTGCCATTAAATTTTCACTTCTTTTCACAGCTCTTGCTCTTTTTCTCCAATTTTCCTTTTCAGTAATTTTTCCTTCGCAAACTTCTACCTCTGTATCGTAACATTTCTTTCCTTCATCCCAATCACCCTTGATAACTCCAACACCCTTCATATGAGGAAACTTTATGCACTGATGTAGAGTGGAAGCTACGCCCAGAATTCCATGAAGCCAAGGTCTTCCTATCAAAGCATTATACGGTGATTCGACATCAACAACGCAAAACAGAATTTCAGTTCGCATTCCACTTAATGGAATTCGCATGCTTATTTCTCCTTTAGGCTTATTAGAAGTTCCATTAAAACCATAAATCCTGTAGGTTGAAGGTATTAAATCTGCGTCTTTTCCCCCATAGTTTTGTAAGCAGAATAGAACAGGATATTGACAGAACTTCCCGTATCAATCAAAATTCTATTAAGACCAATTGATTCTTCCTCCATATCATCTTCGCCTTCTTCCATATTCATGCAAATTGCTAATTTTACTACCAATGGATTATCATGTGCTTCACAACCTTCTGGAATTTCAGTGGCTTCAAAAGAAATTTCACGTTTCTACCAATCTTCAAGTCGTGAAATTTTTGCGATGTTCATTACTTCCTTTCCTTCACCATCCCTCGCATATACCCTGCTTAACACATTATCATGAAAATCTTCTATGGTTTTATATGAGTGAACAATAGAATTACAGAAGACATTCCTTGCTTTTGATCCCACTTCTATATGTAGGGTTTCTCCTCCCTTTTCTTGTACTGTGTTCTCCCTGCGAGTTATGACTGGAGCCTGTGGTAATTGTTGCGACTGTGCTTGCTTAAGTAAAAAGTGATCCAGTTTCCCTTGATCAATCATTCGCAAGATTATCCTCTTGATATTATTGCAGTTATTTGTAGAATGTCCATGAAAATGATGATATGAACAAAATTCATGACTTCTTGGACCCATTGGTGGTTCCTTTCCCATGTTCCATGGAGTTGGTATATGCTCTATCAGGATAATTGCCTGCCATATCTTTTCTACACTTGCATTCAAAGGTGGCAACTTTATCTCTTCCCTTATCATTCTTTGACCTCCTTGACCATTGTTATAATTTTTTTTCTGGTTTCCTTGTCCAAAATAATTTTGCCTTTGTCCCCCATAATTTTCTTGTTGTTGATCTAATCTTGGGATCTGGTTATTTCCTCCTCGATTATAGAAATTCCTCTCTCTATCATACTCTTCTTGATCTTTGCTACCCATTGCTACTATTTTTGGCTGGCTATTATTGATTTTCTTCTCTTCTGAAATTTGCGAAGAAGTTTGCGAGGATGTTTGTGAAGTACCTGCTACGACATTGATTATTTTGGGAAGTAAATTTGCTCCTGCATCTTGATTATTAGTGTTTGCTACTGGATATGACTCCATATTGTTTTGCTTTTCCTCTAGTGTAATGTACTCTTCTTGCAATTCTCGTAACTCTGTCATCATTATGGAATTCTTTCTTCTGAAGATTTGAACATACAGTTGTTCAGTTGCGAACATCGCATTTATGAAAGACAGAATCAAATACCTCTCATCCACGCGCCCTGCCATATCACTGCACATAGTTTTCCATCTTCTTACTAAATGCTTCAAACTTTCACCAATTCTTTGTTTTAAACCAAACACATCTTCAATACCAAGCCGTGAGGAATGATTTGTGATATATGCTCCAAGGAAAGTTGCTTGTAAATGATTAAATGACGTAATAGTGTTCTTAGGAAGCCCTTCAAACCACTTTAGAGCTTCCCCTGTTAAGCTTGATGCGAAGTACTTGCATAGTACATCATCATGATTCTCCCATTGTAACATGCATCTTATGTATGCTTTAATGTGCTGAATAGCACATGAAGTCCCATCAAAGATACTGGTAAGTGTAGGCAGATTGCATTTTGGTGGAATCCCTCCCAATTGTACTTCTCTAGCAAATGGAGTCCTCGCGGCTTCTTCTATTGCTTCATCTAATTGCCTTCTATCTCCTCCTCTTCTATTGTTTATCATCCCTCTCATTTCCGCTAATTCTCGAAAAATCCGTGCATTTGCTTTAGAATTCTCATCCATTGGCCTCTTCAACGCAGCCTCTCTTCTTCTACGTTCTTGCGTCTCTTCTCTTGCGATCCTTCGCATTCTATCATATTCTTCATTAATGTTTTCATTTGCACAATTTTGCAAATATCTTCTTTCTAAATTATCATAATTGTTTTGTTGCAGAGCATCTTGAAATTCTTGTTCTTCCCTTTCTATTCTTCTCATCCTTCTCATACGAATATCGGGAATTTCTTCTTCTTCATTTCTCCTTCTTCTGTGATTTATTTCTTCTTGATTTGCTTGTATTCTGGTTTGAAAGTTTGGTTCATTCCTTGTCATTTCTGTTTGTTGATTTCCAATTCTTCTCTTAATTCTTTCATACTCAATATTTTGATTGTTACGAGCCTCTTCACGTCTTCTTACTCCATTCTCGTAATTGTTTTGATGTACTGCTTGTTGTCTCTCAGTTTCTTCCATAAGTTTCTGCCCCTCCTCTCGATTTTCTTCACCATTCTGATTGTTTTCTCTAGGATTTGGCCTAGTTCGTAAATTCTCCATGTTTTGTTCGTGGTTTGGTATTAAAATGAAGCGATTCTCTTGATTTCTTTCAACTTGATTATGTGCTTGTCCTTGCATAGTACTTTCATCATTGATTGTTGGTGAATTTTGTCCTTCTCTCTCTGGTCTAGCATTTGATCTTGCAACACTTTGAGATTTCCTCCTTTGTAACATCTCATTCTCCATCCTTAATTCTTGATTCTGTCTTGTTAGATTAGCACGTTCTTCAGCTTCAAACCTTCGTTCTTCTTGAATTCCTTGTCTCAATGTTTCTAACATCTCCCTTTCTCTTTCAAGAATTGTTCCTCCCATCAACCTCCCATTTTCTCTAATTTGTGGTTCTCTATATTCTTCTGCTGGTGTATCAGTTCTCCAAGTGTGTATACTCACTCGATCATGATCTATTGTTTGTTGAGCTTGATTTCTTCGATTACTCCCTCTCCTACTAGGTTCTCCTGTTATATTTGCTTCTCCTCCTGTGAGTCTCACACTTCTTCTTACTGCAGTTAATGGTTCTGATATATTTCTTCTTCTTGCCATTTTTCTGATACAGGAATCCTTCAAATCCCTGTTTCTAGCGCCAATTATGTAGTTGCAGAATAACCTACAACTACACCCTCAGTAGAATTAGTAAAACTTGAGAAGTTCTTGATGTTGAATGACAACTTTTTTATTAATTCTCTCAATTGATTACAAAGAAGTATCTAAATGGAACTAGAATAGTTACAACTTTCTCTATTCTCTTTCCTAAGATAATTTCTAATACTCACCAAAAGAACCTCTCGAATTTTACATTTGAACTCCTATTTATAATGAACTTTGTACAGTTGTATATGTGTTGCGAAGTATCACAACACATCTTCGTACGATTATTCTATCTTCGCAAATCTTCATACTTCCCTGTGCTTCCTCTATCTTCGTATTGTTTTGTAACTCTTTCCTCTTATATTTGTCATGATGTTCGTAAGCTAATGCCTTGTGATATTTGGTATCTACACGCATGTCATCCAAAAATATTTGCCTTTCGAGTTTGTTCATGTTCCGGTACCTCTGGATAACGATTCTTCCCATTTCATTGTTACCAAACTCTTCTCCGACATCTCCCTTTGGAGGAGGAAAAAAACTTAAGTGTTTCCAATGTGGATCTATATCGCTCAAAGGGGTTATGCCATGCTCATACTTAGATATCATGTGGCGACAAGGAAGCCCCATAGACTTTATCATGTGGAAAACACATACCTCATCCGGCTTGGTTCCCCATATGTGGATCAAATTCACCTCAACAATTAACCTCTTAATGCAATCATGTGAAACATTATAGTGGAGTCCCTTGAAAAACCGAAGGTCCTCCATTTCTTGATGTTACCACCTTTGTCTATAATGTTTTTGTACTTTATGATGCGGCTTTTTTGAAACTTCTCTTTAATTCTATCAATCTCGCGGTTGAAGTAAACCTCCATAGCATTAAACACAACCACAAAATTATCAACACATCCAAAGAGATTTTTCTCCAACCGATGGTGAGCCGATTCTACCAAACTTGTCGCTTGATTCCCAAAGTGTTTATGGTGGTTGGTAAAAGCATAAACGAAGCGCTCTTTATGCGGTTCCAACCATTGATCCACCACATACGTCACAATATCCTCCGGATATTCGGGGCTAGACCAATGTTCAATAAATTAGGCAAGATTTAGATTATACTCTTCTTCGGTGAGAGACCAAGTCAATGCCTCCCATTCCCCAGAGAAAGAAACCCATTTAGCGTGATTTATGGTGTATTGTTTATCGAATGACTCTTTTGCATCCTCTTGTTCATCTTCCGGTAGCTTACTAATCTCTTCAAATGCTTGCCTCTTATGTGGACAAAGTTGAGGCTTGCATCTATTCATCACATTACACCATATATGAAATGTACAAAGAATATTATGTGCCAATGGGAAGACTCTCTCTATTGCATTCATCAATGCTACTTCATTGTCCGTCACTATAACCCCGGGGATATCATCATCTCGGTAAATCGCCTTCAATTTTTATAGCGCCCAGCTATAACTTGGTTCTTTCTCGTCCTTTAGAAAACAAAAAACAACGGTAAAACGTGACTTCGTCGACGTACGACCAACAATCTTCAACAATGGCATCTCCTATTTGTTTGTCTTGTAAGTGCAATCCATTATAAGAACTTCATGGAAGCATTGTGCAAGTTAAACACTCTTCGGATGAGCAATGAAGAGATAAGTTATTTCTTCTTCCGGACCTACCTTCTTTTGAACCGCGTAACCTTTCTCTTGAGCCAACAAAAACAATTGTTGCATGACTTTTCTATCCTTCTATTCATTCCTTTTAATTGTCTCAATTGCATTGTAAATAGTGTACAAAGATGATACGTTATCCCTATTAGCATCCTTTAAGCGAAGCATACCAAGTGGTGAAATACACATTCTCCTATATTTAGCTATTTTCTCCATTTCTTGAGGAGTGAGCCTTGCGGCCATTTCATGTCTTTCAAGATCCTCCGGACGAGGGTGGTTGTGATGACCTACCACCTTATATCCATAGATAGAACCCATCATTTCCTTTTTTTTGAGTTACTAAAAACTAGCTTGAACGGAAATTTAATTTTCTTTGAGCACGTTGTGTTCTTCCTCATCGTCTTTCCTTTATACTCATAACCCTTCCTCTTGTGACTAGCATCCGGATCTCCACTTCTATTACAAACCATTTAAAAGCGAGTTTTGCTTTCTTTTTTATTCAAAACTAATACGCACATGGCTCTCTTGGCATGCTCTCTAGCCCAATTCTTCGCATCAATAGTTTCATCAAATACCAAATCATTGACATAGTGATGGGATGTATCTTCACACAACATATAAACTGGAGAAGGTTGATCATCCATTGGTATAGGTTGGCATTAAATCTACAAGAAATGGAACAACATCAATTGCAATCACAACATAGTTCGGTAACAACATAATTTGATCGCGTAAACCGAACTCCAGGTTCGGTTAAGAAAGCAAGATGACATGTAACCGAACACATAAAGTGTACAAAGTTCGGTTACCATTTATTTTACCTAGGTCACCGAATATAACTCTAGAACTGTTGATTTTTTTTTGGATTGATAAGTTCGGTTAGTTATGCTCTTGGGATCAAGTTTGCGAAATAACCGAACTTATTAAACTTAGTCTACTCTTATATTTTGTGCGGTTCGGTTAGATAGTTGGTTTACATGCAGTGTGCGAACAAACGAACTTTGTACACTAAGTTAAATCTTAGTTTTATGTCAAGTTATGCTTTTTAATAGTCGCGAAGCAACCGAATTTCGTACACTAAGTTATATCTTATTTTTACATAAAGTTTGGTTTGTTATTGATTGCGAACCAACCTAACTTTTTACACTAAGTAAAATCTTATTTTACCTAAAGTTCGGTTGGTTAATTGGTGGTGAAACAACCGAACATTACTCTAGAATCCATGAAACTTCCATTAATATAGAGGTCGGTTACCTACGTGTTTGGAAAAAGTAACCGAGCTACACTTCCAGATTAGTTTGGTTATCTGTTCTTCACATATTGTAACCGAACTACTTCAAAAATTTACATTTGGTTTGAAAATTTGGAGCAATTCAACCAACATTAGCTAAGTTTGGAGCATACCTGGAAACCCAAATGCTCTTCCTCCGGTTGTGGTTGATAAAATCCATCATTTTCATCTTGAGATTGAGTTTGGGGAAGAATACATTAACCATCTAAGAAATAACTCATATCCGGATCATTGTGAAGATTAACAAATACTCTAGGAGATAATGGAGATGAAGAATCAGATGAGCTTTCATCACTTGAATACCCAAATTTGGTGAATTGGATTTTTTTTTTCCATAGTTTTCTCCTTCTTCTCTAAATTTACTCTCTAAAAATTCTAATTATTTTTTTTAATAACCCATCTTTTAATTTAATCTCACTAATTATTTTTTACTTAATCATTTCAATAATGATTTCACTAATCATAACCAAAACATAATCAAAAGGGTAGTTTAGGTATTAATAAAAAAAATTGATAAGGGCTGACCTACCCTAAATCAAACAATGGTCCCCCAAATAAACAAGGGTGCCCAAAAAATGATTCTTTTCAACGGGTACCTTGTCCAAACGTCTACCTTTGACAAGAGGTTTTCAACTTCTCCCAATTAAATTATTTTCGTTTTACCCTTTGCGATTTGCACCTTTATGATTACTTTTTATTTTTTGTTAGAGGGAGAGTAAAAAGAGAATCGAAGAGAGCAAAAAATTTGTTGGAGGGAGAGTAAAAATAGAATATGAGAGCAAGTATAATGATGGACTCGTTTATTGGGCTTTACTCACTGTGTTGTTTTCATTTCCCCTTAGAGTGAGAGTAAAAGGAGATTTAAGGAGAGCTAAAATCATGACTAACTCGCTTACTGAACCTTATTTTAATAAAACAGTGTCAGAGTTGTGTAATTTGGAAGAAATTTTTGTTATTTGTCGCTAAACTTAATTTGCGTACTCTTTTTGTCGTGGTCAGTGACGCATCCAGAACTTTATGTTACTAGAGGCATTTAAAAAAGAATACGTTGTTTAATAAATTTTTATATTGAAACAATATATTTTATATTCGTCCATGACGAGTTTTTACATTTTAGAATCATTACATGATAACCTTGTCCTAAATAGCGTAAAAATATCTTTTTCAATATAGCAAAATATATTATCATTTATACTCTTGAAAAAGCGGGGGTCTAACAACCTCATTTCGATTAGCAATTTGTATGGACAACTCCGGGTTGTTTTCTAGAGAATCAACTAGACAGTTAGACTCAATCAATAGAAAATACTCAAGGAGTTATTTTCTCAATCTCTCGATTTGATTTACTCAAGAAAATATGATTCGCGAGTTCAATCAAAGAGAGATAACTTGGATGGTACCAAAGACCAATATCTAAGTGTCAATCAATTTAAATCAACAACCAATAATGGTCGGATATTCTAATTGATTGAACAACGCACAACCTGTATTATTTCAATTATAAAACAAAATATAATGCGGAAAAGAAATAACACAGACACCAGAATTTTGTTAACGAGGAAACCGCAAATGCAGAAAAACCCCAAGACCTATTCCAGATTAAACATACACTGTATTAAGCCACTACAGACTCTAGCCTACTCCAAATTAACTTCGGTATGGACTGTAGTTGAACCCCACATTGATCCAAGGTACGATTATGCTCCTACGCCTCTGATCCCAGCAAGATACTGCGCACTTGATTCCCTTAGCTGATCTCACCCATAACCAAGAGTTTCTACGACCCAAAGTCGAAAACTTTAATAAACAAATTTTTCTCATACAGAAAAGTCTACAAGATAGATAAATTCGTCTCCCACGAATAAACCTATGAGTTTTGTTCCGTTTTTTGATAAATCAAGGTGAACATGAACCAATCAATAAAACTAGACTTATATTCCCGAAGAACAACTCAGTTTTATCAATCACCTCACAATAGTCTTAATCGACGCAGCGAAAAAAGATATTGTGGAGTTACAAACAATGAGACGAAGATGTTTATAACTACTTGTATATCTTGCCTATCGGAGATAGATATCTCAAGCCAATTATTACAATTGTACTCGTACGATATAAACATCAAGATCAGATCACACAACTATAATAAAAGTAGTATCGGTCTGGCTTCATAATCCCAATGAAGTCTTTAAGTCGTTAACCTGGTTTTAGAAGAAGAAAACCAAAGGTTAAAGGAGAATCGACTCTAGCTTTAGCAAACTAGTATCACACAGAATGTGTAGGGATTAGGTTTCCTAGTTGCTAGAGTTCTCCCTTATATAGTCTTTCAAATAAGGGTTTGCAATCAATGTTAGCTTAGTAACAAAGCATTCAATATTCACCGTTAGATGAAAACCTGATTAGATACAAGCTAATATCTCTCAACCGTTAGATCTAAAACTTAGCTTGCGATGCACAAATGTACTTGACGATTTGGGTTTGTGTAACCGTACCCAAACGTGTACAATGGTTGGTTCAATATTAGTCAACCAAATGATAACTTTCATATCAACCATATTATTCTTCACCATAACTAGTCCAAATAACTCAAATGAACTAGTTAGAGAGTTGTTCAATTTCTATGAGATCTTATGTACTACACAAGACACAATTGAATCAAAAATATTTCCAGTTCAATCGCCAATAATCGCGGGAAATATTGCCTCAGTTCGGATTGTTCTCTGCAACTAGGGAACATGAAGTTGGAATCGCTAGTAATCGCGAACGATATGATTCACTCGAATCGATTCATGAACTTTAAAGTCACGGTTTGCAAAAGCATTCCATAGATAATTAAGATAAGTTCACAAATATCGTTTTCAGACATAACCTTCTTGAGTTCGCAGACTCAAGTTAACCGGTTAGAGTTCATAAACTCCATCAGAAATTTCCGGGTTCGAGAACCTCCGTCAGTTCGAGGACTGAAACTGAGCTTCAACTCCAGCAGAAATTCTCGGGTTCGATAACTACGCCAGTTCGCGGACTGAATTTCCAGCTCACGTTCCGGTTTTACTTGATCAACAAAGTTTGCAAACTTCGGTTCAAGTGTTAAGGACTTGTACATATATGTGTTGCCACAACAATGTTTATATCCCCCAATGGTTATATAGTCTAAACTCTCATTTCAATCATTGAAACAATTTCAGAGGGCGTTATATAGTTGTTATTCACAAACTATTTTTAGTCAGAGCGATTTACAAGATGATTAAAACATAACATGACTTTCGTCACTAGGTAAAGATGAACTTGGCTACAGCAAAAGCTTTATCAACACACATTTCGATAAATAGATAAGCAAGATATACTCCGCTCGAAATGTCACATGTGCATATTCTTAGTCTATATAGTAATACGACTTTTGTCTCAAGATATGAGATATAATAGATATACTTTTGATTGATAGATAAGTTCAAGTCTCCACATACCTTTTAGTCGATGAATATCCACTGGTTCCTTGAGTAGTCCTTCGTCTTGTATGATGATTTCCATGGAGTTCTTGAGCTCAACTACACTTTCTATCCTAGTCCGAGACCTTAGCTATAGTAGACTAGAAATCAAGACTTATAGTTTTGATCACTAACATTGACAAACATGCTTGATATAGCAACACATGCGAGTTCGACCGAGCAATGCTCTAACAACGCTCATCTGTCGTTTGATTGCGCAATTGAATTCTCAATTTTTTCTTATATTTAAGTAAGAAAAGTTTTCAAAAATTTGTTACTACAAAATACTTTTTCTAATGTGGCACTAACCACCCATAACAAGAATGCCAGTACCAAAAGTAAATAAACAAATGGATATGTATCGTCCAAACATAGAACCAACCCCATCTCATGGATTTTAACTCTCACCGACCAAAGATCACATCCATAAGTCATTACAGCAACTGCATTCCTTAAATGTTTAGCCATGTAACTGTTATGAAACATACAAAAAATTTGTGTATGCTTGCGATGACAAACTAGAAAATCCTAGTCTTTATGTATATCATTATATACTTGTTTTGTAGTTTATGTAAAGGATAACGAAGAATCTAATTCTGAAAACCTATTTTATAGCAAAAAATTTATAGTGAGGTTATATGGTTAATTACTTACTTAATTCACATTATTGAAAAGAATCTAATTTTGACAACAACATGATTTGTTACCTAAGAGATAAGAAAATTAGATTTATTAGACAAACAAAAATATTTAAGAAACTTTTATGCTAAATACAAGTAAGTAAAGATTTTCTTGTGAAAATTTATATGGGACGTGCCTAGGCGTGCCCACACCTAGATCGCCCATGGTTGTGGTTTAATAACCTTTATCCATCTTTGAAGCTATTATCTAAACTAACAATCAAAAGTAAATTTAAAAAATAGCTCAAGCAATATCAACCAAGCTACTAAAAAAAAATAAGAATTACCCATCTTAATTTCTCAAATGTAACTGGTAACTACAATCCAAAATCTCTCTTTCTTTAGGCTCTTAACTAATTAAGAGTTTGATGAAACTTAATCGAGAATATTCTTGTTGATGGTCGTGCAATTGTTAATATTAAATGCCTAGAATCATCTACTAATAAAATATTTAACATCTTGGTACGGGTGGTAGAGATTTGTTGACCAAGTGCGCATTGCCAAAACCTTTATAAATCTCTTTTAAATCATAACCTTTTTATCAGATCTTTCACAAGTGGTATTGGTAGTGGAGTAGAAAATAATGTTGTTGAGGGTACCGAGTACACCGCAATATTTTCGTATCATCCTATTATAGACACACTTTGTGTAATCTTACAGAAACAATAACTCCCAAAAGATTACTTCAACAAAGTGAAACTTGGTATACAACAATATAAGTTCGAAACGAAACCAATTACTCCCTCCATCCTAGTTTAGATGCTAAAATAGGATTTTGCACAAAGATTAAGAAACACAAAGAGAATAGTTTTTTTTCCACAATTTTCCTAGGTTGTATTTAAGATTTCTAGTTTTTAGATGTCAAGGATTTTGTTGTTTACTTGAAAAAATTCAAATTAAAGGAAGTATATAGAGAAAAGTATTTAAGAGCGTGTCTAGGAAATAGAAATACATAATTCTTCATGTTATGGGATGATTCCAAGTGAGGAGCAAATCAGGATAAAAGGTGAAAAAATATGAAGTATAGAAAGTATTTTAACGTGTGTAGGATTTCTCTCTTCATTCCTACCTACACACATGTGAGACCCATAAAAAAAGCCGTCTTATTGAGTGCAATTATCATAAAATCCTTTTAAGTGAGGCAGAATTCGAGGCAAAATGCTTATTGGTCGCTCTCAAACACGCATTCTCTCATTATGGTGTGGTTATTTATCACTCAACATTTAAGAATGAGAATATGTTCTTAGGTATTTATAATTTCTTATTACTAACATGCAGAAACTCTATGTCCTCATAGCTCTTTGGATGCTTGGGAAACTGGAACGCTTTGAAGTTGGAGTAGGTTTTGTGGGTATACCTCTCTAAGCCCTCACGAGACTATAACTCGTCCACTAGGGACACCTATGGGTTTAAAGGCATGTTGCACATGCTAAGTGCAACCGTATCCACGGCGAAATAGAGTTGTTGTATTTTAGATAGTTTGATCGAGGACTAGCAAAAGGCAAGTGTGGGGGAATTTGATAAGTGCATATTTCACATATATTTGGTATCAATTCCATGCTAGTAATTGTTGATCTTCTTGCAAATTATTGTATATTACGCTTGTTTTCTTTTATTTGTGTTTTATTAGATGAATCATCCAAAAGAAGTGGAAATAACTACAAAGGTGAAGTCATCATTTTGTAGAGGACAGGAAGATGAAGTCAATGGCGAAAGAACGAAGTCATTATGAGTTGTATGAAGAAATTATGAGCAAAACAAGAACTTGGAAGACTACAAGAGAAAAATGGTCATTTTAAAGGTCAAGTGCTATTTAATATCTTCTGCTGGTTTGGAATTCCTCGTATTGTAGGATTCTGCGTTTTAGGAGCTTTCCGATTCCGAGGTACATGTGGACACTCATGCAAGGGAGATTATTTAGGGTATTGGTTGCGAAACTCGGTCATTATTCTATCAATGACTGTGTTAGTGAGATGCTGAATTTTGAGAGGTGCGACATCTAACCACTTGGTGAAGTATTGCTGAGGTGAGACTAACCACTCATAATGTTTGGTGACAGCTGAGCTATGAGTATGATCAAGTCCCATGACCAGATTTGCGTATTTTAAAGTTAGTAATATAAATGCATGAGGGGGAATGAGACTTGTATGAGTGCGGAACCTTTTGAAAAATTCATTTACGTTTTCTTCAGGTTTTTGTGTGAGTTCCATCAAGGCTTCGACTTTTCCCAAATGTTTAAATGGTGGAGGGTCCTCCATTTCTTCCGAACTGAAGCTTTCCTCTGAGTTGGAGTTTTCTTCGATAGAGAAATGTGAAATTGAAGATGTTGCAGTAACCTTTACATCATGAATCCATGCTTGCCCAAGAACCATGTCGTATCTTGGATCTTCTCTAATTATGAAAAACTTGGTTTTAGTCCAAGTTGAGTCAGTTTTCACCTTGATAATGATATAACTGTAAGCATCTCTGGGGATTCCTTCATGGTCTATGACTGAGACAAGAGCGTGAGTTGCTTCTTGTCGAGTGATACCAGCGGCTCTGAGGGTTTTCAAAGGAATGATGTTAACAGCAGTGCCAACATCGATCAACGCTCGCTTGAATTCATTTCCTTTGAGGTGAACTGTAGTGAGAAGTCCCCAGTCGTACATTTATTTGTCTGTTGATGGAGGTTCAGGGAGTATCTCCTAAATTTATAACCGTTTCCCAGACACAATGTGGTTCAATGCGGCAAACATAGCTTTCGACAAGTACAATAACTTACATGCATGCTCAATTAGGGATTGAACTGCTTCTTTGACCGGATGCTCAGAGAGTGAAAATGTTCTAATTGGGAGAGGATTTATGTGCACTCTTTCAGTCCCCAGTTCCCCTGAATCAGCCTTTTCTCTGAATATGCGCTTCAAAATTCTACAATCACTTGTTGGGTGGCTGACATATCTATGGAAATGGAAGCAGCGTGCATTTTCCCTTTGTTCCTCGGTTGGTTCCTTTTTGACAGGAGGTAGTTTTATTGCACCATCTTTAATCCATACTTCCAACAGTTCGATCACTTCTTCATGGTAAAGCGGAAGTCAGGAGCATCCTGGTCATTCTGCTGATGCTGAACTGGTGGTTGTGCGTTTCTATCTTGGTTGTCTTTCCTTGGTACTTTTGGAGGGTGAGACGTCGGAGGAGCATCCTTACATTGTTGTATATCATCTTTTCTCTTGCTCCCTTCAGCAACATTCATGAAAGCTTCAACATTGTACTTCTTGTTAACTAGATGCCTGTTGGTGTTGCTTCGAGCGTACGGTTCCTCGAATTTGATAGTTTTGGTTCTTTCTAACAAAGCTGGAGCAGTGGTTGCTGATCGCTTGGCCGCTTCATGAAGTTCTGAAAAGGTTTGAAACCGGAGGTTTTCCAATAAGGATCTATAGACCGGAATCATCCCGTTGATGCACAAGTCCACCAGTCGTTGTTCAGTGACATTAGGATCATGACAATCCAAAGCTTTAATTCTGAACTTCTTCACATAGTCGTTCGGATTTTCAGTATTCTTCTGAGCCATCCTTCCCAAGTCGGAGAGAGTAACCTGCTCAGAGAAACCTAAAACCATCATATGAATGTGTAGTTGCGGATTATCTCACAACTACACCCTCATTAGAATCCATTAAAATGATTCCTAAACCTAATTAATTTGATATGAAACTAAGAATTAAGGTACTAAAATTATAAAGAGACACAAAGATTTTTACGTGGTTCGATCAATGTGATCTACATCCACGGTGCTTCACTAGTGATTGTATGTGATTACATGATTTTACAATTGAGACTCCATTAATGAATATTTGGAGCTCTAGAATTTTGGGGAAGAAGATGATAAAGAAAATAAATCCCTCTCTAAAATTTTCTCTCTCCTCCTAAAATCATCCCCTCTCTCAAAATGTGTCTCTCCTTTCCTCTCATGCCTAAATGGCTATTTATATGATTTTACACATTGGATAACAACTAATATTTCCCTTAATTTCGGATCAAAGAATCATCATACGAACCTTCGCAAATTTACTTCACGAACTTCCTTTACTCGTAAAACGTTCTTCGTGATTTCTATATCTTCGCAAAATATTCTATACTCGCAAAATGTATTTTCTCTCCATAATTTCGTAAGTTATCATTTGCTATGATATTCCGCTCCTACATCTTGCCTCTTTTTTCTTGAATATTGCTTGAAGAGCGATCTTTAAGAAAAAATCCGTTGTTGTAGTAATCTTTGATCTTTGTTGATGAAGGAACAAGCGAAAGAATACTAGTCTTGAAAAGTATATACTTGCCTCAATTCTTTTGCGAAGTCCCGGAATGTTGCGAAGTAAATAAGAAGTATCAACCATTGAAGTATAAGAAGTATGAAGTATCCTTGAAGAAGTATAAAAAGTACTTAATCCTCGAAATATATAAGAAGTATGAAGTATCCTTAAGAAGTACTTAATCCTCTAAATGTAAGAAATATTGCGAACCCATCATGCGAACTCTCACTCCATGTTCTTTGCCTCATGCTATCTTTGTAATGCAAATAAAAATTTAGATTAGTATTCAACATTTCTTTTATCAAAATTTCTTATTTTTTATTTATATGCTACTTCAAAATCTTTTTGTTTGTTTTGATTTCCTTTGTATTATCTATTTCATCTCTCTTGACAAATATTTTTCCATGGAAATGATCCTAATAGGTACCCCCTCATATGATGCACTGAGGTGCTTTGCCTTTTACGAGTATACGCCATAAAGGTTTGCCAGCTACTACTCTCCATGTCGAATATCATATCATTGGAAATAAAGTAAATTTTTCAAGAGAAATATATAAATTGATTTGTGCGAGATGTTTTTCTCGGTTTCTTTTGTAATTGTGAAATCTTGAGATCTTTGTAATTGTATCATCTTTGTAATTGTGTGATTGAATCGCTTTTTGTAAATCAAATCAAAAATCTTTTATTTTTCGTAAGAAAATAAAATGTTTAAGGAAAGAGGTACTTAGCTTTTATGTGAGTCGTTGTTGTCTCTTGCGAAGTATGTGATTTGCTTGCGAAGCTAGCATCGTCTTGCATGTTCTCATAGCATACCAATTATTCTAGCCCACTCTTGCGAAATAGAATTCTGCTGTTTTGCGGACTTTTGCGAAGTAAACGAACATTTGCGAAGTATTGGTGTTGCGAACGTTCGCAAAGTGAATATTTGCGAAGTGTAAAAAAGTAGAAATGCTGCTTCTGCGAATGTTCGTAAGATTTGACCCTACGAAGATGATATTCGTAAGTATATGACAGAAAATAATTTTGATGGGGACCATCTTCGTAAGCACCATCTTCGTAAGTATATGGGACCATCTTCGTAAGAATTAATGTGGTAACACTAAAGTGGGGTAATATACTTCGCATATACTTAATTTGGTGTGATTTCCTGTAAGTAATCATAGTGGAGCTTTCTTCGTAAGCTATCATAGTGGAGCTTTCTTATCTTCGTAAGAATTAAGTATATAATTAAGTATATACTCCAAGTAGCTAACTGGATGAGTGGGCTTCGTTATGTACATCGTAATTGGGTGTAGTTGTATACTGGACTTCGTATACTCCAAGCTGGGACGTATAATCATTTTGCGAAGTACATAACTTCATCTTTCTTCGTGAATTTGACTTATCTTCCTGGATGAGTTGTCAACGAACACATACATGCTTTCTTGGTCGACGACGGAACGTTTAATCAATTACTTGTAATTTTCACAAGTTGAAGCTGTAATTGATCGACTTGGTGGAATTGAATGATCCGTCATTGAGAAATGAACATATGGAAATCCTTGTACAGATCCAAATGAACTCACACGAGTTAGTGAAGCTGATCCCTGGAAAAACTACTAGATCGAGATGTGAAATTCGAACTAGACGATGCGAAACCGGACGAAAGGCTTGAATTAACCGATGACGAATTCGTAAACGATGAACCATAACATCTCCCATTTCAGATTGAATTTTCTAGAAAATGAAATTGGGGAAGAAAATAGTAGAGAGAGAAGAGGACCAATTATTAAACGAAATTGTTGATCCAACAAGTTACAGGAAGGATAAATCCATTTAATATATCCCTGTTTCTAGCGCCAATTATGTAGTTGCGGATTATCTCACAACTACACCCTCATTAGAATCCATTAAAATGATTCCTAAACCTAATTAATTTGATATGAAACTAAGAATTAAGGTACTAAAATTATAAAGAGACACAAAGATTTTTACGTGGTTCGATCAATGTGATCTACATCCACGGTGCTTCACTAGTGATTGTATGTGATTACATGATTTTACAATTGAGACTCCATTAATGAATATTTGGAGCTCTAGAATTTTGGGGAAGAAGATGATAAAGAAAATAAATCCCTCTCTAAAATTTTCTCTCTCCTCCTAAAATCATCCCCTCTCTCAAAATGTGTCTCTCCTTTCCTCTCATGCCTAAATGGCTATTTATATGATTTTACACATTGGATAACAACTAATCTTTCCCTTAATTTCGGATCAAAGAATCATCATACGAACCTTCGCAAATTTACTTCACGAACTTCCTTTACTCGTAAAACGTTCTTCGTGATTTCTATATCTTCGCAAAATATTCTATACTCGCAAAATGTATTTTCTCTCCATAATTTCGTAAGTTATCATTTGCTGTGATATTCCGCTCCTACAGAATGACTCTATCAAAATTTAAACCCAAATAAATCCAGAAAATTAATTGCAAGTTCGAGCCGGTTTATTTAAAATACATTTGAAACTTTTTTTTTTTTTTTTTTGATTTGATAATTACCCGTGTTCAATCAATCATAACCCATTCAACAATGATCCAAAATAGAAAAAATTATACCTCTAGATGAGAAGGTCATTGGATGAAGTACAATATATAATCACAGAACATAAAATTTCTATATCAATCCCCAAGGTGTCTATAGATATGAAGCATGGATTCCAATACTGGAATTTGTGAAATTTTAAAAAAATAGAGAGATACGAGATACATTGTGTGAAAAATCGGGGGTATAATTATTAGAGCATTGCTCGGTCGAACTCGCATGTGTTTCTATCTCAAGCATGTTTGTCAATATTAGTGATCAAAACTATACGTCTTGATTTATAGTTTACTTACGACTAAGTCTCGGTCTAGGATATTTAAGTATAGTTGAGCTCAAGACTCCATGGCGATTATCTTACGTAAACGAAGAACTACTCAAGGAACCGGTGGAACTTCATCCGACCAAAAAGGTATGTGGAGACTTGAACTTATCTAGCACTCAAAAGTATATCTATCTCCTACTCTTGAGACAACAGTCATATAAGTATGATAGTTTTCATACATACACATTTGCTATTTCGAGCCGAGTTTACTCACCTATATTTTTCTAGAAATATGTGTTGGTAAGCTTTCTCATTAACCACTTTCAATCTAGAAAATGGATTTGATGAAGATAGTCGATTCTTTATGTCTAACGACTATTAACATTATGGAAGAATGTTTCAATGATTGAAATGTAGAGTTGAGATTATGTAACCACCTATGGATATATGCATATATAGTGTGCTCGCACATTAGTGTAAAAATCCATGTACCGGAAACTGATAGGTGTAGAATGCATCCTATTTATTATCTATTGTTTATGCTTTCTCTGCTATTTCTCTTGTAAATTATGTATTTTACATGTGTTTTTGAGTTATTAGATACTCGGGAGACATACGGAGGAATAGAAGAAGAAATCATCAAAATTGAGTAAAAAGGGCAAAATTGTCATTTCATAGGGCAAGCACTATCTGGAGTCCAGTCAAGGTTAAGGGGAAACTCTTTTTGGGAAGAATTATAAAAGGCATCCAGCACAGGTTAGGGAAGGCCAATAGGCTAGCCTTTATCATAAGTGACCATTTATTAAAGGCACCCAGTTTTGGGGTGGATCTTATCTAATGGGGTGCACCATCCAACCACAAACCACCCTAACCCTTATCCAGAATGGGTGTGCTGTTAGCACCCAAAGCCAACCCTACCCTAAAACCGAGAGACTCATCCTTATCGTTCATAAATCCTACCTGAAATTGAAACATAAATTGAGAAGAAAAGAAGTTGTGTTTGTGCTGCTGTTGAATCGAGAAGATTGGGAATAAAACGATAGCAGAGATGGGTTTGGCAGATGGAATCGAAAATGGGTTTTTGAACATAGAGATGATGGAATTGAGAGATTGAATCGGAGATGGGTTGAGGATGCTGTTGAAGTTTCATAAGAGGAATAGGAGGAGATTGAAGTGAGATTTGAGGGAAAATCAAAGATGGGTTTTAGCCATATGGTGGTACTGATTGAATTAGAGGATGAATTACAGCCTGGGGTTACTGCCGATAGATGGTATTTGATTTCTTTGAGATCTATTTGGGATTTCGAGATCGGTTCTTGGACGCTGCCATCAATTATTGATTACGAGGGAGATGGGAAGATTATGAGCATCAGAAATGTGTTTTAGCTGCAAGCTGATATTGCTGCTATTGATCAAAGAACGGGTTCTGTGTTAGTGGTGCAGAATTGAGGTGAATGAATGAGAGCTGGTGATAATTTGATGAATTGAATTGTGAATGATGTTGCAGTAGCTTCTATGCAACTGGGTATGGAAATAACTAGATGTATGTTAGGTTTGACGCAGGAATTGAAGAGAAGAATGGCCTGAATTCGGCCGGGAAAACACCCAGAAACAGACGGAGCTCTATCGGATTTTCTGCTTCGGCGAGTTAACTCGGTAGCCGACGGTGAGCCGATACAAACCTAGCAGTTCAGAATACTTAGTTGAGTAAGACTAGTTAGACAGCTGAGTGAGCTGACTTGATGTCTGACTCTCCCTTCCTTGACCTAGTCAACTAACAGAAGACCGTTATCTTGACCGTTAGTCCAAACGGTGGACTGAAAAAATATTATTTAACCGGGACAGAATTTTCAGGTGGCCGACGGTGACGGAATCCGGCAAATTCTCGGCCAAAAACCCAGTTTTCCGGCGAGCCAAACTTGCAGATTTTTGTGTGAGTTTCTCTCATGGGATGTGAAGACTTGGACTTGGAATTGGATGAAGAATTTGGTTTGAATATGGAAAGAGAAGATGGGAGATTTGAGAAAGGGTTGGATTTGGAAATTGAATTGCTAAAGGAAAGGGATTATATTCCTTAGAATACTTGGAGAGCATTGAAGCCTATAAATAGAGAAGTTCTCTACTTTTCTATACACATATATACACTTACACACACTTTTGCACACCTCTACACACACAACAATTTTCTTTTCTTTATTCTTTGTGTGAACTCCTTAATATGAGTAACTAATTTGATTGAGGATGAATTCCTAGTTCTTAACATGTTTTGAGTTTTGTTTTAAACCTACTTTGAGTTTTTCACATGATTATCGTTTGTTTTTGCTAATATGAGTGTTTATGATTGATTGATAGGTTGTTTAGGATGCATACTAAATTGATTTGTTAATTTGATCTAAAGCTAGTGAAAGTTAGGGGATAAGTAATCGTTTCTTGACTCTTTACATAAGTAGAAAACACGAGACATTGCGGAGGGATTCCGTGGAGCAATTGTGTGTGAAAACAACGCTAGAAAGTGGACCAAGCGAACCGAGTCTAACTACTAGTACTAAACCTAAGTTCATAAATCTTAATGCGTTCGGGGAATTACATCTTGTAAGCGAACCTCAAGGTGGTTCTTTTGAATAGAATCTGATAACTAAGCGAACCTGTTACTCAGTGAAATAAGGAATTTTGGGGTTAGCTAAGCGAACCTGCTATCCTACGGTTGGTGATAATCTATGACTAATAAGAAGTGGAAAAGAACATAACTTGAAGCATTGTTTTGCAACGAAGAAGGATTCCTTGATCTAATTTCTCTTATTGATTTCTCTTATCTTTTTATTTATTTTATTTTCTTTTACTTATCCAAAACATACCCACCTTTGTGACATTATAAGACAACTAGAATCTCGTGCTCCTCGTGGGATCGATCTTGACTACCCTATATTACTTATTAATTAGGTAGTAAAATATTAATTAATTTGTTGTGGTTACGACACGCATCAAATTTTGGCGCCGTTGCCGGGGAGCATCGGATGATTTTAGTTGTTTTCTTTTTACTTTTTGCATTATTCTTGCTTTGTTGGATTCTATATCGTATCTAACTTATTTTTTGAGAATTGTTTTTTCAGGTACCGATTTTCCATGTATGGTGGACAAGAGCAAGCATATTACAAAAATCAATACGGTTTTCAACCTCAACATTATGACAACTTCCAACCATCCTTAGGATACAATCAAAACCAATCTTTTGGCTATGATCAATATCCTACGGAACCTTATGGATACTCTCATACATATTAACAACCTTGTAATTGGGTATGTAAGTCAAGCACCAAGGTATGATAAATCTACTTCTAATTGGATTCATTCGAGTTGTATGCAGATTATCAATGAATTGCAAGACATGCGACAAATACTAGACCATGATAGAAAGAACGTCGCACAAACCAATTTCTACAACACTTTTTCTTACCCGACTCCGAATCGTAGTTATGATAATTCACCCATTCAAAGGGAAGATTCATGGGAAAGAGAACCTATTGTAGCAAACGGTGGTAAGCGTGTTAATGTCCGAAAACTTGCACAAAAATTATATAAATTGGAAGATGATGGAGACTCGGAAGAGCTTGTCGCAGAAATTAGTAGGACCATTCATATGGAACTTAAATGACTTCGGGATAAAGGTTATGAAACCGATGAAGATTCTTATTATGGTGATTCCGATAATGAAGATGATTGTGTTGAAAAGGACCAACCTTTGGAAACTTTTGATGACGCTAGTGTAGATTACTCGAGCCTTGATCTTAATAATGATCAATCACCTATTCAAAAGGTAGAGCTTGAGGAAGATGCATTTAGTGCTTGGAAACAATTCCTTAGGGAAAGATATGAGTCCGCAGAAATGTATGAGTGTTGCAACAATGAGGAAGTTATTCCAACTCCGGATCATAATAAGGATCCTTCACCTATTCAAAAGGAGGAGATTGGGTATGACTTACTTATTGTTATAAACGGTATAACACCCTCACAAGAAGATCTTACAATTTATACCAAGGAAGATTTTATGAGAGAAGAATGGCCCGATTCCTATGATGAAGATGTTGAAGAGATGATGCTCGATAATGGAACCGAATTGAATGATATTGTGGAAGACCCAATTGAACTTTCCAATAATTATGATGATGCCGAGACTTTAGTTAATGTAGAAAATGATGAAGAATGGTTGCAAGGTTTGATAAAGGACCACGATATACAAGAGGTAATTAATTCACTTGAATTTTTTAAGGATGAAAAGGATTCCGTAATACAAGAAATTGTGCAAGGTTTGTCTAACCCTTTGCATATTAATTCTTCTCCTTTACCTCTTATTGGTTTGAAGGTATGTGCTTCAAAAGTATTTTTGGATGATTTTGTTTCTCGATATCCACCATTGGAAACACTTGATTCTAACACTATGCAGGTTTGCCAAGAGGAAACCATGGAAGTTCCCAAATTCTATGTTCTTTATACACTTCCGGGTGTGGACAAGAATAAGTGTGGGGGAAATTTCTATCGGGCGATAATTTCATTATTAATTACTTGTGCTAACATTTGTATGGATTTATTGTTTGCAAAACAGGTACTATGGGAAGATCCCCAAATTTTTCGATTGTTAGTATATGGGGAGTGAATCTTACAAGAGCCAAGTCGGGTCGTCGACTTTAAAACAAGCGCTTAATGGGAGGCAACCCATAGGTTTTGTATTTCTTATCCTTTTGCTTTTTATTTTTGTTATTTATTTTTCTTGTTTCATATCATATTAAGATTTCCCACCTTGACTTTACTAGGACGATTCAATTACATTGAGGACAATGTAAGGTTTAAGTGTGGGGGAGTGGTTAAGCATATATTTCAAAAAAATATATTTTTTTTTTGCATAAAACCTCCAACTTTTAGAGATTTTAGAGTCACTATCATACTTATAGGTATGTTTACATAGAGAATTCTGACCGACATAATTGAACTTGGAAGTGTTAGGGAACTACGTTCGGATTTATTGCTTGTTAGAGTGTTAAATAATAGATTTAATCATGCCGGTGATGCAAATTAGGAGCAGAGAAGAATGCATTATTAGAGTTGCTGATCAATCATTAGTGGAGACTACCCTATTTATATCATGTGAGGCACCGACCAGAAATTCTTCCACGACTAAAGAGCTTCTTTTGAGTGTGTGTCACCGTACGTTAATTCCGGGTAGAATGGTGAGCTACCCAATTTCACACCAATTTCAGCACTATTTTTTATCTCTTGAGTGCTAATTTTTGTCAATCATGAGGGTGACGTCTATAGATGAAAGCCACCTTTTTGTAGTTCGATTTGCAGTTAGCACCATTCTCTCTCTCGACAACAACGGGTCCATAGAAACACCACATTATCAACAAGGGAGCGACATCAAAATCTACAAGGAAAGTTGAAAAGGTTCAAGGTTTGCACGCAACAACAGAACAAGAAAAGAGCAAATTTCATATTCAAGTAAAGCAACATACAATGAGCAGATTTTTACATACAAGTTGAAGACTTATTTACAAAAGCGAATAAAATCAAAAGGTGAGAATTATTGAAGTTTATGATTTCAAGGCGATACAAGTTGTGAAGAATCAAGCGGTAAAGTAATTTTCCACGGCCATGGTTTATTTTATTTTTCACTTTGTTTTGTATTTTGTTTCTCTTGTTTAAAAAAAAAAAAATGAAAATGAAAAAATGAAAAAAAATTGAAAAAAAAAAGAAAAAAAAAATGAGACAAGAGAAATATCTATTATTGTTTTGTTTTTTTTTTTTTTTTTATTGAATAAGCCGTGGGGAAGGAAAATTTATAAGGAAGTTTCAAGCAACAAAGATTTTAAGGAAAAAGGTAACAAATTGTCAAGGATCTACGAAATTCGAAAGTTTATCATCAATAGTATAAGATGAAGACGAGGAGAAGAAGACGTTTCTATTGGATTACATGAGAGTGGTGTTATCATAATTGGCAATCGTATGTGAAGGTAAGTAAGTAATCCCATCCTCGATAATAGTGGTTGATTTCCTTTCTTAGAGATCGTTAGAAAAATGGTTTTTTAAAATATTTCGGAGGTTATTCTTCCCACCATTCAACGTGTTGCAGGAATTCTCTCTTCATTCCTACCTGCACACATGTGAGAAGCATAAAAAAGCCGTCTTTTTGAGTGCAATTATCATAAAACCCTTTTTGGTGAGGAAGAAGTCGAGGCGAAATGCTTATTGATCGTTTCTCAAACACGCGTTCTCTCATTATGGTGTGGTTATTTCTCACTCAACATTTAAGAATGAGAATATGTTCTTTAGTATTTCTAACTTCTTATTACTAGCATGCAGAAACTCTATGTCTTCATAACTCTTAGGATGCTTGGGACGCTGGAACGCTTCGAAGTTGTGAGTTTTAGTTTGATTTGCTCGAGGACTAGCAAAGTCTAAGTGTGGGGGAATTTGATAGGTGTAGAATGCATCCTATTTATTATATATTGTTTATGCTTTATCTGCTTTTTCTCTTGTAAATTATGTATTTTACATGTGTTTTTGAGTTATTAGATACTCGGGAGACATACGGAGGAAAAGAAGAAGAAATCATCAAAATTGAGCAAAAAGGGCAGAATTGTCATTTCATAGGGCAAGCACTATCTGGAGTCCAGTCAAGGTTAAGGGGCAACTCTTTTTGGGAAGAATTATAAAAGGCAGCCAACACAGGTTAAGGGAAGGCCAATAGGCTAGCCTTTATCAGAAGTGACCATTTATTAAAGGCACCCAGTTTTGGGGTGGATCTTATCTAATGGGGTGCACCATCCAAACCCAAACCACCCTAACCCTTATCCAGAATGGGTGTGCTGTAAGCACCTAAAGCCAACCCTACCCTAAAACCGAGAGACTCATTCTTATCGTTCATAAATCCTACCTGAAATTGAAACAGAAATTGAGAAGAAAAGAACATGTGTTTGTGCTGCTGTTGAATCGAGAAGATTGGGATTAAAACGATAGCAGAGATGGGTTTGGGAGATGGAATCGAAAATGGGTTTTTGAACATAGAGATGATGGAATGGAGAGATTGAATCGGAGATGGGTTGAGGATGCTGTTGAAGTTGCAGAAGAGGAATTGGAGGAGATTGAAATGAGATTTGAGGGAAAATCAAAGATGGGTTTTAACCATATGGTGGTACTGATTGAATTAGAGGATGAATTACAGCCTTGGGTTACTGCCTATAGATGATATTTGATTGCTTTGAGATCTATTTGGGATTTAGAGATTGGTTCTTGGACGCTGCCATCAATTATTGATTACGAGGGAGATGGGAAGATTCTGAGCATCAGAAATGAGTTTTAGCTGCAAGCTGATGTTGCTGCTATTGATCAGAGAACAGGTTCTGTGTTGGTGGTGCAGAATTGAGGTGAATGAGAGCTATTGATGATTTGCTGAATTGAATTGTGAATGATGTTGCAGTAGCTTCTATGCAACTGGGTATGGAAATAACTAGATGTATGTTAGGTTTGACACAGGAATTGAAGAGAAGAATGGCCTATATTCGGCCGGGAAAACACCCAGAAACAGACGGAGCTCTGTCGGATTTTTTGCTCCGGCGAGTTAACTCGGTAGCCGACGGTGAGCCGATACAAACCCAGCAGTTCAGAATACTTAGTTGAGAAAGACCAGTTAGACAGCTGAGTGAGCTGACTTGATGTCTGACTCTCCCTTCCTTGACCTAGTCAACCAACAGAAGACCGTTATCTTGACCGTTAGTCCAAACGGTGGACTGACGAAATATTCTTTAACAAGGACATAATTTTCAGGTGGCCGGCGGTGAAGGAATCCGGAAAATTCCCGGCCAAAAACCCAGTTTTCCGGCGAGCCAAACTTGCAGATTTTTGTGTGAGTTTCTCTCATGGGATGTGAAGACTTGGACTTGGAATTGGATGAAGAATTTGGTTTGAATATGGAAAGAGAAGATGGGAGATTTGAGAAAGGCTTGGATTTGGAAATTGAATTGCTAAGGGAAAGGGATTCTATTCCTTAGAAGACTTGGAGAGCATTGAAGCCTATAAATAGTGAAGTTCTCTACTTTTCTATACACATATATACACTTACACACACTTTTGTGCACACTTTTTCACACCTCTACACACACAACACTTTTCTTTTATTTATTCTTTGTGTGAACTCCTTAGTATGAGTAACTAGTTTGATTGAGGATGAATTCCTAGTTCTTAACATGTTTTGAGTTTTTTTTAAAAACTACTTTGAGTTTTTCACACGATTATTGTTTGTTTTTCTAATATGAGTGTTTATGATTGATTGATAGGTTGTTTAGGATGCATACTAAATTGATTTGTTAATTTGATCTAAAGCTAGTGAAAGTTAGGGGATAAGTAATCGTTTCTTGACTCTTTACACAAGTAGAAAACACGAGACCTTGCGGAGGGATTCAGTGGAGCAATTGTTTGTGAAAACAACGCTAGAAAGTGGACCTAGCGAACCGAGTCTAAATACTAGTACTAAACCTAAGTTCATAAATCTTAATGCGTTCGGGGAATTACATCTTGTAAGCGAACCTCAAGGTGGTTCTTTTGAATAGAATCTGATAACTAAGAGAACCTGTTACTCAGTGAAATAAGGAATTTTGGGGTTAGCTAAGCGAACCTGCTATCCTACGGTTGGTGATAATCTATGACTAATAAGAAGTGGAAAAGAACATAACTTGAAGCATTGTTATGCAACGAAGAAGGATTCCTTGATCTAATTTCTCTTATTGATTTCTCTTATCTTTTTATTTATTTTATTTTCTTTTACTTATCTAAAACATACCCCCCTTTGTGAAATTATAAGACAACTAGAATCTCGTGCTCCTCGTGGGATCGATCTTGACTACCCTATATTACTTATTAATTAGGTAGTAAAATATTAATTAATTTGTTGTGGTTACGACACGCATCAGAAACCAAGTGCGTGCATATGTATGCATGCGGTATTGGTGAAGGAGACAGGCTGGATACGAGTACTGGCGGAAGTTCATGTCCTTGAATTTCTGCTGAGTTTGGAGTTTACAAACTTACAAACTAGTCACCTTAGTTACGCGTACCCATACGCGTACTCACAGAAGTTTTCATCCGAGAATTTTTGCTGGGTTTTCAAACCCAATTCCGGTAGCTAAGGTACGCATACCCGTACGCGTACCCAAGCTAGTTATATCTCAAATAGGTTGTTCATGAACTTAAACAATAAAACAATAAGAATATAATCTTTTCAAACCGTGGCTATATTGTTCATTAATTAATTCAAGTAAATTAAACCGATTTCGCTTCAATTGTGTCTTGTGTAGTACATAAGATTTCCTTGCAATTGAACAACTCTTGAACTAGTTCTTATGAGTCATTTGAACTAGTTATGAGAAGATGAATACAGTTGATATGAAATAACTCATGTGGCTAACCATTGGTGAACCATTTGTGAACCAACTAATGTACATGTTTAGGTACGGTTACTCAAACCTAAATGAAATACATTTTATTTGTATGTGTGACAAGCTAAGTTTCGATCTAACGGTTGAAAGATATTAGCTTGGATAAATCAGGTTTTTCATCTAACGGTGAATATTGAATGCTTTGTTACCAAGGTAACCTGGATTGGAAACCCTGATTTGAAAACTATATAAGGAGACGTCTAGCAACTGGAAAAACTAATCTCCACACCTCCTGTGTGATACTAGTTGGTTTGCTAGAGTTGATTCTCCTTTAATCGTAGGTTTCTTCTCGAGACCCTGTCGATTAAAGACTTAAAGACTTCATTGGGATTGTGAAGCCAGACGAAACTACTTCTCTTATAGTTGAGCAATCTAATCTTGCCATTTTTTATCATACGAGTTCAATTAAATAATTGACTTAAGATTATATCTCCGATAGGGCAAGATAAAAAGAAATCACAAACATCTTCGTCTCATCGTTTGTGATTCCGCAATAGCTAGTTTCGCTACCATACGATTTAAATTATTGTGAGGTGATCAATAATTCTAGGCTATTCTTCAGGAATATAAGTCCGAGTTATTGATTGGTTCCTGTTCACCTTAATTTTATCAAAAGACGGAAAAAAAACTCGTAGGTTTATTTGTGGGAGACAGATTTATCTATTATCATAGACTTTTCTATGTGATACAGATTTGTATATTCAAGTCTTCAAATTTGGTTCGTAGCAACTCTTGGTTGTGGGTGAGATCATTTAAGGGAATCAAGTGCATAGTATCCTGTTGGGATCATAGACGTAAGGAGCGTAATTGTACCTTGAATCAGTGTGATATTGATTAGGGTTCAACTATAGTCCAGACCGAAGTTAGTTTGTAGTAGGCTAGTGTCTGTAGCGGCTTAATACAACATGGTGTTCAATCTGGACTAGGTCCCGGGGTTTTTCTGCATTTGTGATTTCCTCATTAACAAAATTTCTGGTGTCTGTGTTATTTCTATTCCGCATTATATTTTGTTATATAATTGAAATATCAAAGGTTGCGTTGTATCGATCAATTGTGAAATCCAACCTTTGGTTGTTGATTGCAAATTGATTGATCCTTGGATATTGGTTTTTGATACCATCCAAGTTTATATCTCTCTTGTATTTGATAAAGGCTCGAAGATTTCTATTTGCTTGAGTATAGATCAAATCGAGAGATAAAGATATTAACTCCTTGATATACTTTTTATTAAGATTGAGTCTTAATGTCTAGTTGATTCTCTTAAAAGTA
Organism: Papaver bracteatum; assembly: GCA_023529315.1. Lineage (NCBI taxonomy): Eukaryota > Viridiplantae > Streptophyta > Magnoliopsida > Ranunculales > Papaveraceae > Papaver > Papaver bracteatum. The sequence goes on from JAJJWX010005371.1 coordinate 2,123,147, forward strand.
TATTAGAGTTAGTCCATACAGATTTCTAATCGAAATATTGGGTGAGGTTGTTAGACCCCCGCTTTTTCAATTGGTATCAGAGTAGGAAAACACATTTAAAGACCTTATCAGTCTGTGTTTATAGCGATCTGACTATATGGACAGAGGTACTATCTATGACAAACGCGTCACCAGAAATAAAGGCTTTGTTTCTAATAGGTATATTAAAGAGAAAGATCCCTCAATCTCTGTTATAGACGAACCTAGTTTTCAAATGAAATATACTAACACTGACATGTGTTATCCTGATGAATCTAACTCTGTTGTTCAAGAGGAAAAAACTAGCGAGAGTGAAATAATTATAAATCATGTTATAATTCAAGATGATAGATTCAAACAGTTAAAAAAACATGTCAATGTTCTTCTTGGTATAGTAAAAGACTGTGGCTCCAGTGAAAAGACTTCTTATAAGGAAAATCCTGAAGCTCGATCATCTTATATACTACTTGAGTAAAAACTTAAAAAGGATGCTTTAGATGTTGAACGTCTCTTGAGTAAACTCTTCATTCAAGGATGTTCAGAAGAGTCTGCTATACCATCTACTTCTATTCAAACTGAAAGAGCTCCAGTTTCAGAAGTAATTTCAAATTATCTTCCCACTCAAACTAATACGCAAGGGATTAACACATCAGTGGGAAGAAGGAAATCTCCATACGATAATGATAGGTCTGAAATTTATAATCACTCCTGTGATCAGAAAGTGTGACTTTTTTTGTGATTCAAAAATGCATATAGTGCAAAAGAGGAAACCAAAGTTGAAAAACAAATCATTGGTTCAACTTCAACACACCTTAGACTTGATTCTTAAAGGTGTAACTGACATTCGTATGTATAAACCAATTGGTTTTAGTACGCATCCTGTGTTTCTTACCAGGAAGGTCAGTTCAATGAGTTCCTCAAATGCACAAAAGCATAATAGACCTCTTGAAAAATATCGTCCAAGAAGAACTCATGTTCTATCTCCTATTAAAAATGGAGATAATGATGTGAATCATGTATCAAGTGAAGAATGTAGATATGAGTAGATGGATGACAACGTAAGATTGATTGTTGAGGGATATAAGGAAATCATCAACAAACTGCGTAGGTCATCTAGAAAACATTCTTCATGTAAAAATCCTCACTATGCGACGTATTATGATGATATTAAATTTTATGATAATTTTTCACATCATAACAGTCTTCCTATAAGAGATAGAAGTAAGAGGTTTAACCAAAAGAAATTTTCATTTGATGAGCTAAAACCTCATACTTGTGCTACCTAATCACAAGGTTGAAATCTCTCACATAAAAAATCCTGGTTGAGAGATATGTTCAGGTATACTTGTTAGAATGGTATTTTCAGATTCTCAAGCTATTTTCTTATCGTCTTTAGCCTGAGTATCCTTGTAAAAATACTTACACAAGTATTTTGTTTTGCTATTGTCAAATTATTTTTGTTGTTTTTTTGGTTAAACAAAGTGCTACTCATGTACTCAAAAAATAATTGTTTCTCTTACGAGACATAGATTTTTGGAGACATCATGATGTTTCTCGTTTTGCAAGAGTTTTTTTTTTTCTCAGCAAAGTCATGTGTATACACCTCTTCTTTTGCTTTTTATTCAAAATTGAACTCATACAGGTTACCTGTGTGACTGGCACGAATCAATTAAGGAAACCCTAAAACTTCCTTCTATAAGAAACCTTTAAGTAGCCGACCTATTGAGATATGTAAGTCACGTACGCATACTCTAGGTTATTTTCTGGGTTATCAAGAATGTCATCTTTTTCATCTCTCCGTGGTGATTTTACAAAGGGATTTCTTGAGAAGGGTTTTGGTTTTGAATCAAAAGGAAGGAAGTAAACAACTCTTGTAGAATAAGGTGCACCTAATGCCTCATGCTTCTATGCCTACTCACACCAAGATGTTGAGAATGAGGATATGGTTCCTGCTGAAGTGGTTCATGATTTCTTCAATACTTTGAGGAAGCAAAACTGCAACTTGTTGATACAATGAAGGATCTTGATGTTGTTAGAATTGAGTTGAAAAAGGTTACTACTGACATTGCTCTCATAAAGGAACATGTTAAAGAACTTATCAATGAGGATATCTTTTCCGAAGATGAAGTTGATAGTATGAATCACAAGTTTAAAAGTCTCGAAACCCGTGAAGCTGCCGAACGTGAAATTTATCTCGTGCTTGGTTTCTAGTAGATTTGTTATGTGTCTAGGAAATATTCTTATGAGAATTTTATTCTTGTGTTCTAGGAAGAATAACTAGAGTTTGGAATAGCCATTATTGTGATTACACATAGCTATGTCCAACATTTTCATCCTTTATTTTTTAGATTTTTATTTAAAACTCTAAAATTGTTTGGAAGATGATTTTTGCAGTATTAATATTTATGGTTTTATATATTGCAATATGTTATGGGATATGTGTGTTTGTGTCTGTGAACTATTATTGTCCCATACGATGTCAAAAGTTATCGCTTTTATATGTCGATATGCAAGTATTGATACAAGATCGATGAATTTTTGACAAACAAAAGTTAAGCCTATTATATCAATTCATTGATGGAAGATAGGTTAAAATCTTTACAAGGATTATGTCTATTGTATGTCATTGTGCAAATAGTGATAAAAATAGAATGAATCCTTGTCTATGCCGCAATATTGATCTTTCCCTGATCCATATTTTATGAGTACTGCAATGCTCCATAAGTTTTATTGTGTTGGGCATAAAATGATTGAGTTTAATCATTCTTTTATGGTTAACAAAGGCGTAACTCCGTAAGTTCTCTTATGTCGAGCATGATCAATTAACTTGATCACTTCTGTGTTTAATTTGATTGTGTATTCCGATTAAATTGATCATGAGTTCTCTTGTGGTTATTTTAATTGAGAATTTTGGATATAGAAAATCATTTCTTATGTTTTTTGGTGTCTAATAAAATCCTTCTTTTCTCATAAAAGTTAGGTCGCTCTTGTTGTTCTCTCGGGAACGACATCAAATGGGGGAGAGTTCTTTTGAACTTGCGCTTAATTTCCATATCTTTGTGGGGAGTGTGGCTGTGGAATTTTTAATGGGTTATCTTGTATATTCATAAACTCCTTGATGAATGCATTTAGATTTGGATTTATGATTGCATCTAAACAAGTTGATATGTCCTTTTCTTTGGTCTTGAAGTGTCCCCGTGAAAATTTCATTAGGATCTCGTTTTCATACCTTTGCAAATTTTATTGACAAAAAGGGAGAGAATTAATATGTAGTTCACACTACAAATACATATGATTTACATGCTTTACGGGTCATTATGTAAGGGGGAGTGATTTTCATGTTGGGACGAAAGTATTGACTAATGGGGAGTGATACATATCACCATAGTATTGTTGTCGAAGTTGTGATATAAGAACTTTAATGTTGTGTAATAATACTATGACACTGTATAACAATGATCGAGAGCTTTTGTTTTCTCATTGTTATGGCTACGGGACTTCAACAACTATGATGCTGAATTGAACATCTATGGAATCATGGGAGTACTTGGAAAAGACAAAGTTTTCGAGTAATGTTAAAGCACCAAGGAGATCAAGCATGTGGACAAGAAGCTACAAAGTTTTATTTATTTTGTAATCCATTTGTATTGATAGTTTCGTCACTAAAATTGACAAAGGGGGAGATTGTTAGAGCATTGCTAGGTCGAACTCGCATGCGTTGATATCTCAAGCATGTTTGTCAAAACATGTGATCAAAACTATACATCTTGATTTCTAGTTTACTTATGACTAAGTCTCGGTCTTGGATAGTTAAGTATAGTTGAGCTCCAGACTCCATGACGATTATCTTACGAATACGAAGAACTACTCAAGGAACTGGTGGAACTTCATCTGACCAAAAAAGTATGTGGAGACTTGAACTTATCTAGCACTCAAAAGTCTATCTATCTCATACTCTTGAGACAACAGTTATATAAGTATGATAGTTTTCATACATACACATTTTCTATTTCGAGCCGAGTTTATTCGCCTATCTTTTTCTCGAAATATGTGTTGGTAAGCTTTTGATTTAACCACTTTCATCTTTATCCATGACGAAAGTCAGGATGACGTTTCAATCTCGAAAATAATTTTGATGAAGATAGTCGATTCTTTATGTCTAACGACTATTAACATTATAGAAGAATGTTTCAATGATTGAAATGTAGAGTTGGGATTACGTAACCACCTATGGATATAACCATATATAGTGTGTTCGGACATTAGTGTATAAATCCATGTACCGGAAACCAAGTGTGTTCATATGTGTGCATGAGGTATTGGTGAAGGATACAGGTTGGGTACGCGTACTGGCGGAAGTTCATGTCCGTGAATTTCTGCTGAATTTGGAGTTTACGAACTTCCAAACCAGTAAACTTAGGTACCCGTACGCGTACTCACAGAAGTTTTCATCCGAGAATTTCTGCTGGGTTTTCAAACCCAGTTTCGGTAGCTAAGGTACGCAAACCCAAGATGGTTATTTCTCAAATCGGTTGTTCATGAACTTATAATAATAAAATAATAAGGAATGCAATCTTTGCAAACCGTGACTATATTGTTCATGAATTAATTCAAGTGAATCAAACTGATTTTGCTTTAATTGTGTCTTGTGTAGTACATAATATTTCCTTGCAATTGAACAACTCTTGAACTAGTTCTTATGAGTCATTTGAACTAGTTATGAGAAGATGAATACGGTTGATAGGAAATTACTCATATGGCAAACCATTGGTCAACCATTTGTGAACCAACTAATGTACATGTTTAGGTACGGTTACTCAAACCTAAATGAAATACATTTCATTTGTGTGTGTGACAAGCTAAGTTTCGATCTAACGGTTGAAAGATATTAGCTTGGATAAATCATGTTTTTCATCTAACAGTGAATATTGAATGCTTTGTTACCAAGGTAACTCGGATTCCAAACCCTAATTTGAAAACTATATAAGGATACGTCTAGAAACTAGAAAAACTAATCCCCATACCTCCTGTGTGATACTAGTTGGTTTGCTAGAGTTGATTCTCCTTTAATTATAGGTTTCTTCTCGAGAATCTATCGATTAACGACTTAAAGACTTCATTGGGATTGTGAAGCCAGACAAAACTACTTCTCTTGTAGTTGAGCGATCTGATCTTGCCATTTTCTATCGTACTAGTTCAATTGAATAATTTACTTGAGATTATATCTCCAATAGGGAAAGATAAAAAGAAATCACAAACATCTTCGTCTCATCGTTTGTGATTCCGCAATATCTAGTTTCGCTACCATACGATTTAGATTATTGTGAGGTGATCAATAATTCTAGGCTGTTCTTCGAGAATATAATTCCGGGTTATTAATTGGTTCCTGTTCACCTTGATTTTATCAAAAGACGGAACAAAAACTCGTAGGTTTATCTGTGGTAGACAAATTTATCTATTATCGTAGACTTTTCTGTGTGATACATATTTGTTTATTCAAGTCTTAGACTTTGGTTCGTAGCAACTCTTGGTTGTGGGTGAAATCATCTAAGGGAATAAAGTGCGTAGTATCCTGCTGGGATCAGAGACGTAAGAAGCGCAAATGTACCTTGAATTAGTGTGATATTGATTAGGGTTCAACTACAGTCCAGACCAAAGTTAGTTTGTAGTAAGTTAGTGTCTGTAGCTGCTTAATATAGTGTGGTGTTCAATCTAGACTAGGTCCCGGGTTTTTCTGCTTTTGCGGTTTCCTCGTTAACAAAATTTCTGGTGTCTATGTTATTTCTATTCCGCATTATATTTTGTTATATAATTGAAATATCACAGGTTGTGTTGTATCAATCAATTGTGAAATCCAAACTTTGGTTGTTGATTGGAAATTGATTGATCCTTGGATATTAGTTTTTGATACCATCCAAGTTTATATCTCTCTTGTATTTGATAAAGACTCGCATATTTTTATTTGCTTGAGTATAGATCAAATCGAGAGATAGAGATATTAACTCCTTGATATACTTTTTATTAAGATTGAGTATGACTGTCTAGTTGATTCTCTTAAAAGTATATTAGAGTTAGTCCATATAGATTGCTAATCAAAATATAGGGTGAGGTTGTTAGACCCTCGCTTTTTGAATAATAACCACACCCAATAATTCGTTCGGCAATCTGTTTGGATTAAACTCCGATATAATTCCGAGAGCACCAACTTAAAAGTGAGACTCAATCAAGAAATATATAAAAGAGCTTTATTTCTTTCTCAATACAATCAACAAGTCGAACAGATAGAAATTTGTGAGCCTGATCGATATGAAAAATAACTTGGATGGTACCAAAGACCAATGACCAAGTGTGAATCAAGTTATAGCCAACAAACAAGATCGTATTTGTCAACTGTGATTGATCTACGCACAACCTGTGATATTTCAATTATATAAACAAATATAATGCGGAACAGAAATAACACAGATACCAGAAATTTTGTTAACGAGGAAACCGAAAATGCTGAAAAACCCCGGGACCTAGTCTAGCTTTGAACACCACACTGTGTTAAGCTCATACAGACACTAATCTACTACAAGTTAAATTCAGACTGGAATGTAGTAATCCCTAACCAAGTCTCACACCGATTAAGGTACATCCGCGTTCCTTACCCTCTATAACCGCATCGGATTCTACGCACTTGATTCACTTAGCTGATCTCACCCATAACTTAGAGTTTATATGACCCAAAGTTGAAGACTTATAATCAAATCTGTCTCCCACAAATATGTTTATCCTTTATTCTTTTTGTTCCGTCTTTTGATACAAAGATCAAGGTTAACATAAACCAACTAATAATCCGGTCTTATACTCCCGAAGAGCAACCTAAATATATTAGTCACCTCATAATAACCTAAATGATTAACATAAGTAGTTATTGCGGAATCACAAGAGTCTGAGACAAAGAACTGTTGGGATTACTTTTTATATCTTACCTATTGGAGATTAATCCCGAGTAAATCTTAGAGAAGATAAAACTCAATACAATAGAACAAGCAAGATCAGAATATGCAACTACAGAGAAAATAGTTGTATCTGGCTTTACGAATCCCAAATGATATCTTCAAGTCGTTAACCTAATAATGGTTTTGGAAAAACCTAGGTTAAAGGAGATTCGACTCTAGTTTATAACTAGAACATAGGAAAGTATCGGTATTGGATTTTCCAGATGCTAGAGTTCTCCATTATATATCCTTTCATATCAGGGTTTCTTACAATCAAAGATAAGATAGCTTAGTAACAAAGCATTCAATATTCACCGTTAGATGAACTCTTGATTTAAGATTCAAGCTAAGTATGCTTAGAAATTAAGCAATCAATATCCACCGTTAGATGGTCTTAGTTTGTTACACACAAATAAAATATACTTATATTTAGATATGGGTGACCGTACCTAAACGTGTATATTGGCTTGGATCAATAACAGTTAACCGAAGTTATCCATATGAACACTTTTGTATTATCCGTATTAATCTAACAATTCTAGATCAAATATGATGATCAATCAATCATGATAGATAATCAAATGAATCTAATTGTGTTTCAAATAGAGTTGTTCAATTGTTCACTATCTCATAGAGATATTCATAAAAAAAATCAAACGAAATCGGATTGATTCGTAATCATACAAAGTACTTATACAAGAATCAATTCATGAACATTAAGCCACGGTTTCCAAAGTTAATTTGCATTCCTTAAATCATAAATTTTTTAGTTCATGAGTATGAGAATCATACATAACCGATTTTAGAACTTAACCGCTGTGTTCGCAAACTGGGTACGGGAACAAAAGCTCTGGACCTTGGCCTAGTCAAGCCGTTCGCAAACCCGGTTCGCGAACAACTGCTCCGGACCCTATTCTGGTAAACCCGTTCGCAAAAAAGAGTTTCGGACCTTCTCAGGTAAATCCGTTCATATACTAGGTACGCAAACAAGAGTTCCGGACCTGAATCATCACAATACAGTTTGCATACTAGATATGCATACCGTGTTGTATCTAGACATGGGTAATCATTCTAAACTCTCATTTCAATCATTGAAATATCCTTAGAAGACGACAATGGTAATCTCACACATACTATTAGCTTCAAGTAATTTTCAGGTGATCGAATGATCAATACGAAACTTCCCAAGAAAACATCAAATATCTGTCTCACACAAATCATATAAGATGTTCAAGGTAATTTTCACATGATCATCTTTTGACTTAATATTTAGTTTCCAACAAATAAATTGTCTCATACTAAACTTGTCAAGAATATGATGAACATAGCTAAAGCAAAAATCTTCCAACACATATTTCGAGAAATAGATAAGCGAGATAAACTCGGCTCTAAATATCAAATATGTATAATGTAAAAGTATATATAGCTATATGACTTAGTCTCATTAGAAGATAGAATAGAATAGACTTTTGAGTGATAAATAAGTTATAGTCTCCATATACATTTTATTGATGAAGTTCCTCCAAGATCCTCAATAGATCTTCTTATTCAATTAGTGAATGCCGTGAAGTCTAAAACTCAACTACACATTCTATCCTAATCCGAGACATAGCTATAAGTAGATTAGAAATCAAGTATATAGTTTTGATCACCTAAACTTGACAAACAAGCTTGAGATAGCAACACTTGCGAGTTAGACCGAGCAGTGCTCTAACAGTGTGACATGTGTTTTTATTAAAATTCATATTTTATACTATCATAATGTTTCATTCTATAAAAAAATTCACATAAATTCTACTTGGAATATTAATATCAAATAAAAATAAAAAAGAGATAAAAATTATCTAACAACTCGCTAACCTATTGCACGTCAATATTGGATTCATCATAAAAATCCTCTTCTAGTTCTGACTCATCAATGAAAAAAATTTAGATTTCAAGTTCTCCCGTATCCTCAAGTGATCAAATTCATCTACACTAACATCTCATATTCTATTTTCTTCATTTCGTATAATTTTCACTTTTTAATGAGATAAAGATTACTGTGAGAAAACACTAGATCTTGAACACACTAGGATTTTCTTTATTGAATGTATGTATACAATTATAAATACTCTAACTTCTCTTTGAAAAAGACGAGGAACATGGCTGCCCAAAAGTCTCAAAGCTGAATTTGGTAAAACTAGAGCTGAAGCATCATAAAAATAACTACCAAGTATTATCTTTTTATAATCAACAAATTCTAAATGTTAATAATTAATGTCATTATATGATTTGGTAATAATAGTTATTTGGCGTAAATAAAAATATATGCCTAAGTTATATAAAGTATATGAGAGGTAGGGGGTCATATACGTGGTCTAATAATCATCCCGACCCTCTTCTTTGTCGGTTAGATAGATTTCTTTTTAGTCATGACTTTGAGGAATTAAGCTTTTCCTAATGTTATCCAAATTGTACTGACTAGAACGATATCAGACCACAATCCTATTAGTAATCACTAAAAACTCCATGCCTTCTAAGCCTTATTTCAAGCTTGATAGATTATGGGTTGAGCATTCATACTTTGTGAAGAAGGTTCATCAGTGGTTGGAAGTCATGTTGTTCCGAGGTAGTGTGAGTACTACTTTCTTTCTCACATTGCAGAACCTGAAGCATATGATTAAACCTTGGAGACTTTAAAAATTTGGTTCAATTGCTAGAGACAAGAAGACACTCACTGGCATTTTACAACAACACCAGCTAGAAGAAAGAACTCAATGTAAGCTACAGTTGCGGAATATTGAAGCTATGGAGGCACGTAAATGGCATTTGCAGGCAAAACAAAATGATTTTAGATGGGGGGGGGGGGGGGCTCAAACACTAAATATTTTCATAGTATTGTTAGCGCAAAGAAGAAGCGAAATACAATAGCCAAGCTTCAAGTAGGAGGGGTCGATTATTTTAATCAAAACGTCATAAAAGAAGAAATAAGGAATTTATATATATATTTGTTCTCTCAGCAGTATGAGCTGAATTATGGGATGGAAAACCTTTATTTTCCAAAAATCAAAGAGGGAGATAAATATTAGCTCGAAAGAGAATTCTCGGAGGAGAAAGTATGGGGATTTATCAAGAAGATGGGATGCAATAAAGCTCCTGGACCAGGTGGTTTTACGGCTGAATTTTTCAAGAGTTGTTGGGATGTTTTGAAGGAGGATTTAATGAACCTTAAAAAGGATTTTCATAGATACGGGTCTATTGATTGGAGGTTCAACTGTTCTTTCATCACATTAATTCCGAAGAAAGAATACTCTTGTACACCTAAAGATTTTAGACCGCTAAGTCTTATCGGTAGTGTGTATAAATTTTTTTCTAAGTTACTTGTAACTAGACTTAAGAAGGTGATGCCCGATATTATTTCTGATTTGCAAGGAGCTTTCATTCATGACAAACAAATTCTTGATGGAGTTCTTATTGCGAATGAATATGTGGATAGTAGATTGAAAGCTAAGAAGCCTGGTATTCTCTGCAAGATTGATATGGAGAAAGCTTTTGAAAATGTTAATTAGCAATCTCTATTTACAATCTTAAAGAAGCATGATTTGGAGACAAATGGATCTCTTAGATTAGTTGGTGTGTTACTTCCTCGCATTTGTCGGTGTTGGTGAATGGTAGTTCGACGGAGAAATTCAAACCAACTAAAGGTATAAGACAAGGATATTCACTGTCCCCTTACTTGTTTTTATTGGTGGTGGAAGTTTTATCTAAACTGATCAATGATGCAGTGGAAAAAGGTCAACTATCTGGATTTCAAGTGATGGACCATGGAACTATTATTTCGCATCTTCAATTTGCGGATGATACGCTGATTTTCATTGATGCAAATGTGGAAGAAGTTAGGAGACTTCTAATTATTTTATCGGTCTTTGAAACTCTAACTAGTTTGAAGTTAAATTTGGAGAAATCTACTATGATTAGTGTGGGTGTGGATAATGTTATTGATTTTCTTATCAGGGAACTGGGTTGCAAGGCTGAGAAGCTTCATTTTACTTATCTTGGTATGCCAATTGGGGCACATTGGCGTAGCACTTTAGTTTGGGAGTATGTTTTGGTTAGAATGGACCAAAAATTAGCAACATGGAAGAAGAAGAAATTGAATAGAGCAGGTAGACTCGTTTTTATTCAGAGTTATCTTGCTAGTTTACCAATTTATTATTTGTCTCCTTTTCATCTACCGGTTAGTGTGGAAAAACGAATGGTTAGAATCATGCGTAACTTCTTATGGGGAGCTGTGGAAGGACGAAGGAAGTTAGTTTGGGTTGGTTGGACAAAGGCTAACGACAGATTGGGAGTGAGGAATATTAGGACTGTCAATCGAACGTTGTTGGTTAAGTGGATATGGAGGTACTCGAAAAGTAATAACAGTCTTTGGAAGAAGATAGTGCAAGAGAAGTTTAAGAAAAATAGGAGATTGCTAATGCCGGATGTTGATTCCACTTCTCAATGCAGGAGTTTGTGGAAGAATATGGTGAACATGGTACCTATGATTCAAAATATGGTACACTTTACGGTAAAAGATGGTAACGATATTAGATTTTGGAAGGAAAAATGGCTTGATTGAGGTTACTTGCAAGACATATTTCCGGAGGTGTTTAAGGTAGTGAAAGTTAAAGACGCCACTGTGGCTGAGATGATTGGAAGCAATGGTTGTCTATGTGTTTTCAAGAGAGATTTGAATGCTAATGAGCAGCTTGAATGGGATCTACTTTAGCGTGATGTTCGTATTCCTAGACTTGTGGAAGATGAAGATGAGATATCTATTATGGAGAATTTTACTACAGCCAAGTGTTACGAAACTCTAGATGGACAATATGATTCTTGCATTTTTGCGAAGCATCTTTGGAAAAGAAATATCCCTAAATAGGTCAGTTTTATAATTTGGGATTCTTTTCATAATTCTCTTCCAACTAGAGACATGTTAAGGCATAGAGGAGTGGATATAAAAAGTGATCTGTGTGTCTTCTGCAATACCGAAAGATAAACAACGGATCATATGTTTTTGCATTGTTCTTATTCTTTTGAGGTATGAAATTACTTCATTAAAGATTTTTGGATTTCTTGGCCAATACTGGGGACTCTTTTTGATTTTTTTGAAGCTTGGACTACTAATGTTTTGTGGGGTAGAGGTAGTTCAGTTCGGCGGATTATCCACTATGCAATTTGTTGGAGATTATGGAAGGAACAAAATGTAAGAGTTTGTGGAACTGCTAGAAAGAAGGAAGCGACTGAGATTATTGACCTTGTTAAACAACTTGTAGTTGTTTCGTCTTGTGACTCAGATACATTTAAGTATGTAATTCCTAGTCTTATTTGGAGTAATTTGGAGAATCTCATGAATGTGTAACTCCTTTTGCTTTCTGTAATGTTTTTACCATTTTCCTCTTAATATAACCTTTTCTTCGAAAAAAAAAGTATATGAGAGGTATCCCAAAGTATCTGTTATCCCTTTTGTAATTAAAATAGAAATAACCCGTTCCATAACGGTACTGGTTACAACAATTATCAAATAACATGGTGAACCCTAAAATATACTAAAATCATCACCAATAACATCGTGTTCTAATAGTATTTAATTAAAGAAAAAAGTGGAATATAATACTTATCTAACATAATTATTTCCTCTAGTGGCAATATAGTTGGCCTCTAATGTATCCTCTGGTTGTGCCATGTCCCACATATTTTTCATTAGTTCTTAATAAAAAATATTAAGATTAATTCATTTGTATGTACTGTACATGTAAATGCCACTACCCATATATCCACTTTCTCTAATATTCCAAAATTTAAAATAATATAAAATTGAAATATGAAAAATAAGAGTGGAAAAAGGTCGGCATTTGTTCTATGTAAAGATATTAAAACAAATAAATATTTTGACGATATTTCATCCCAAAATTTACGTGAGCCTTTGTTTTTTTTCCCCTAAAATTACAGATTTTCTCAAAACTAACAACCTCCCTCAAAATTTCATTAATCTCTACTACATCTTTGATTCTCACTCCACATAAGTTAATGACATCGTCCAAATTCTCAAGTGATGCAGATCAACTGAATGGATTTTGATTTTTTTTTTGTTTCATCTCATGTCTACTGAAAATTTTGGGGAGAAGGATTCAACGAATTTGCATATTAGATTCATGATGTATGGTTGAGTATAAAATGTGCAAAACCCATCACATAACTGTGATTCTTTGCACATGTTTATCAATTGAAGGGGTTGATTCATAAGAATAAAAATGGTGGTTGTGATTCCTTGCACCAAACATCTTCACATCAGTAAGGTAATTTCTAAAAGAAAATACTTATCCTTTAGGCATGTTATATGATTTTGTTCTTCATAAAAAGATAATTGGCTATCATGGATTATCTCTATAAATCGTGTTTTTATGCACAGTTCTTCAATTGTTGTAAAATACTTAGTTTTGGTTTAATTTTTTGATTTAATTGAAATTTTGTGATTCTTGATTTTAAGGATTTTTGGGTGTTTTATTTATTTATTTATTTGTAGATGGAGAATATGATATAAGAAATCAAATAATAGTTAAAGCTAAGGGTCTTATTAACAAATCACATTTAATTGATATTCATGATCATAATTATGAGGGAATTATGATGCAAGAGATGAATGTTGACATACTCGATGAGTTAAATTGCGGCCCATTCCTTGGATGTTCATACTTCCTGTCAAGTCATTTTTCGATCCGCCACGGTTAGTATCAGAGAAAGTTCCGAAATAACACTAGGATTGACTGTGCGTTATGGACTCATCAGTGAGTATTTTTTAATGAGACTACAAAATTTCCCTTCAAAAGGAAATAATAAGTTAGAAGGGTTGGCCAACTGTTGTGTGAATCGTGTTAGACTTAGTTAAGTATTTTGAGTTTTCTAGGTCTTAAATGGCGACCCACCTGATAGTTAGTAGTAACCAGGAAGACCGTTGGTATGGTAGGTAGACAATGAGTCTGATAATCACCTACCTATTTGGAACAATGTACGTTATCAGGCCGGCTATCTCCCACTTATAATTGGAAACCCAAAAAACCATTAGCTGTAACAGTAGGATGATAAGACCATGTTTTATGGAAAATGTCAACGGTGTTGACCCGGTGCGTCACTCAAACATATTTGGCATATATGATCCTTTATACAGGTCAAGTCTCTCAAGATTTTTGAAACCACCCTGGCAAGCAAGTGAAGGGCGCAGCAAGCACACAAGTCCAATGGAGGCACAAGGCAATGGATAAGCATAAATTATTTATTATTAGAGATAATATATTTATTTAGGTATTTTATTATATTTTAAGTATTTAATTATTTTATTTAGAGTTTATATTTGTTTGGAATGTATTTTAGGAGTAGTATTGTTTTTTTCTGTTTTTTTTTCCAATTAATGTAGCCTATAAATAGGCCTTATCAGTTGATTAATCATAAGAAGAAAATTATTAAGCAAATTGCTACCCTCTGGTTTATTGATTTCTTTGAATCATGACCTTTTGAGCTTGAGCTGCTGGCCATGAATAAGAAACAAATCGTTTCTTATCAATTGGTATCAGATCAAGTTCTCACCTATGCTCACTTTCGCTACCCTATCACCGATCATCATAGCACATTATCACCACTATCTTTCACCGTAGCCAAAAAAGAAGGAATTTTTTTTAATGAAGGCAGCTGAAATGGCCATTGGATTTCATCGTCACCAGGTTATTCTATTGGGTATCTTCCATCGCTGGTATTTATTCACATTAAGTTATGTTTTGATAAGTCTTTAGAGTTTTGCATCAGTACTTATCATAATTTAAGTTAGTTTCATATTTTTGACATGTTCTTTGTTCGTTTCTTATAGCATCTTCACGATCTTTTCATCTAAAACTGTTTCCCATATCAACTGCATCACCCTATACTATCACGTGCATACATCACTAATTAGTAAACCCTAAGTAGCCAGCATAATATTTGCATCTTTCACGTGTTGAATCTCACACGTATCTTGTCCATTAACATACGTAGCTAGTGTGTATCAATACCCGGTTAGCCTAATTGTCTTTTATGAGTCCAAATGCGCCACAGTCAAGCCCAACAGTCCATTTAATATCCCAGTATGTCTTGGTCCAGTAAATACCGAAACAAATATCCGTCTCTAGTTCTTCCAATTTTTGATGGTACTATGCAATGGAATGGTTATTTGAAGTGGAATCATATTTTGAGTCTAATAATATTGCACCACATGGGAAAACTTCCATAGCAGTTGCGCATCTCGAAGGGAATGCATTAAGATGGTACAAGTGGGAAACTCTTTATATGGGATCTTAGTATAATTTTTTGTGTGGCATATTGTCTAAGTTTGGAGAGATGACTTACGAGGAGTATCAAGCGGCTAAAGTAGCTAAATATGAGCAAATGGAAGCAGTTCATGATTCCAACTCTATTTCATCACACATATGTATCAAGGTTGTTGAAGATGTTTGTTCCACTGATACTTCCGAAGTAACATGCGCCGAGTCGAAGACAGAACAATTTTTTTTTGTAGCTATATTGAGATCGGACCTTGGGGGCAAGGTCCTATTTAAGGAGGGTGGAATGATACGATCATATAAGGAGCCAATGTATATAGTGGACTTTGAGGGCAAAGTCCCATTTAAGGGGGGTGGAATGATAAGACCATGTTTTATGGAACATGTCAACGGTGTTGACCGGTGTGTCACTCAGACATATTTGGCATATATGATCCTTTATACGGGTCAAGTCTCTCAAGATTGTGGAAACCACCCTGGCTAGCAAGTAAAGGGCGTAACAAGCACACAAGTTCATGATTCCAACTTTATTTCATCACACATATGTATCAAGGTTGTTGAAGATGTTTGTTCCACTGATACTTCCGAAGTAACATGCGCCGAGTCGAAGACAGAACAATTTTTTTTTTTTATCTATATCGAGATCGGACCTTTGGGGCAAGGTCCTATTTAAGGAGGGTGGAATGATACGATCATATAAGGAGCCAATGTATATAGTGGACTTTGAGGGCAGAGTCCCATTTAAGGGGGGTGGAATGATAAGACCATGTTTTATGGAACATGTCAACGATGTTGACCGTTATGTCACTCAGACATATTTGGCATATATGATCCTTTATACGGGTCAAGTCTCTGAAGATTGTGGAAACCACCCTGGCTAGCAAGTAAAGGGCGTAACAAGCACACAAGTCCAATGGAGGCACAAGGCATTGGATAAGCATAAATTATTTATTATTAGAGATAATATATTTATTTATGTATTTTATTATATTTTAAGTATTTAATTATTTTATTTAGAGTTTATATTTGTTTGGAATAGTATTTTAGGAGTAGTATTGTTTTCTTATTTTCCAAGTAATGTAGCCTATAAATAGGCCTTATCAGTTGATTAATCATAACAATAAAATTATTAAGCAAATTGCTACCCTTTAGTTTATTGATTTCTTTGAATCATGACCTTTTGAGCTTGAGTTGCTGGCCGTTGAATAAGAAACAAATCGTTTCTTATCATAGGAGTGCATCCGACTGCTTTGATGTTAGAGTTTGGTCCCCCATCGTACTACGCTAATAATTGCTTCTTTTTCGATGACTATTGACAAACTATGAGCTTTGGTCGGGGATTCCTCAATGTTGTGGTGACAAACGTGCATTTAGGATCGTGTGTTGAGATATCCAACTTTCTCATCTGAAATCTAAGTATAATAATGTTTATCTCTCTCTTACACCAGATTTGGTTTTGAATTTAAAAACCCTAGGTTTTTATATGTAAGTTGATATTTCTTTTTTCTTTGTAGGTATTGAATAATAATTGATTTCAGAAATAACCTAATTGAGACAATGAGGTAGTTGTCTCTTCAATTACTGAGGGATTATATATGGGTTTTATGAGTTGATTGATAAAAATTCTTATTTTTGGTTATATGTTTGTGGCTAAAGGTGAAATAGTGGATTATAATCTGGTGATATTGCGGGTTTGATATGTTTTTCTTCTAGTACTACTGATTAAATGTCGACTCTACTGTTTCTTGTATTTGTCGATTATACATGGTCTTATAAAAGAATTATTGAAATTCCTTGATATGAGTAAAATATTTACATAAATGGTCAATTTATGGTAGTGATAGTGGGATTTTAGTTGAAAACTGATGGAAAGTTTGGTACAGTATATATTGTGAAACTAATAGCTGCCTATCCTTAAAAAGAAAGTGAAGAAAGAACAACATAATTTAGAACTTGAATTACCGGTTGAGTTATAATTTAGTTTAGATTTTCTTTCTTTTGTAAGCACCTGAAAAACTAGGAAATGGTAATATAAATACTTCATGTTATGGTTGAATATGCCATTAAAACTGTAAAGGTTAACCAACAAACTAGAAGATAAATTTTTTAGTTTCTGATTGAATTGTGGTGTGAAAAAAATCTCCTCTTGTGCTATTTTACACTTTGGATCAATTACAATGTGCTAGGAAACTAAAGAGGGTGCAGTGCTTTCTATTGAGAATCATATCAGTTGGATGTTGTTGGTTCATTATTTGTTTTATAGCTTTGTTTGTGTTAAATATTAAGAACAACTTGGTCTTATAAGTAGTTATCCAATATTTATGTTAGGGATTATAGGTATTGTATCACTTGTAAGTGGTATTATCTGTTTATGCTAGCACTTCTTTTCTTTATCTAGATCATTTTTATTTCCAACTTGGAAGCTCAAAAGAGGTTTAAACTTTTCGAGTCTGTTAATGGTATGATGGATGTGCTGCGCCTATTTTCGTTACTTTGAACAGGTTGGTTAGACATGACATTCGTAGATAATTGTTTGCATCTGTCCTAAGATGTTGTTACTGATTTCATATCGTTGATTAGGCTGAATGGTTATGATCTATTGGGTCAGATGGAGCCATATATCAACCACGTATGTTTTCTTGGCGGGCTATTACTTTGTATAAAGTTATGGTAATTTTCCTTTCCTAGTTCATTGTGAGTTTGACTTTCATCATGTAAAACCATAGATATATAACTGGAAACAAATATTAGTCGATTCCAGGATAGTTATATACTTCACAGTTAACTAAATAAAACTACCATGTCATTGTTTGGTGCATGTAACTAGTACTGACAGTAAATATTACAGCGGTAGCTAATGATCCCATGATATGTAAATTTTACTTGTGATGTTTTATGTTGTAGCTGTCACTTATAGTCACATTCAAGTAAGGATAGTAGTATATAAGGTGTCTGCTAGTTTAATCAAATATTAGACTAATTGAGTTTTATTTTCTATGCATTGTGTTAACGGATATTAGGTTTTTTAAATAAAATTTTAAGACCATGGATCGACCATTTTTACCTTAGCAAGATACTGCAACTTTTACATACGCTCAAGTTGAATTGTTGCCTTTTGCATTTAGTTTATGTAACCTCTTGATCTCCTATCATTTTGTTCTCAATCTTACAATCTTTTTCAAAAATATATTTTTGTAGGCACTTTGGCAGTGTGACAATACTTCCTTATATTAAAGGAAGCTCAAGAGGTCATCATTTTATGATCAATTCGGCGGCACAGTTGTCTAGGAATGAGTATAAGAAGATTCAAATGGTCTTCGAAGTCGTGTAAGAGGCATAATTGTTTTATATAGTTTATGTATCAAACCGTGAGGTATGAATATTTGAGATAGGCATGGAAAGTTCATAATATGAAATTGGGAATTTTCATGGGCATATACTATAGGCTAGAATTTTACTTATCCAATTGTTATTGTTATTTGGCTTAGAAGATGGATACATAAAACTCACTCTAGTAAATGGACTTGAATAGGAAAGGGTACCAAGTATAACACCAACTTTTGTGTTCGGCAACTAGTATGGACAAAAAGTAATACAATTGCAAGTAGACCAACTTAATGATCCTTGACAATATGTATATGGAGTGTGTATCTCTATCTCTTCTTAATCTCTAACTCTTCTTAATCAGAAAGTCTAGACAATGGAGTCACAGAAATGAGAGGCTACAGTTTTTTCGATGCGCATGTGGTGAATATCTAAGTACAATCTATGCAAAACTGTTGAAATAATGATTTAATTATGTGGTTGTATATACTTATCCCAAGTATTTTTCTGTTCTTTTTTCCCCATGAGTCAATCGATGGAACTTAACTTTTTTGAGCTCGTTGAATGTTTTCCTTTCTTATATGAGTGCTCATTCTTTTCGTATTGCTCTCTTGTGGAGTACGCAGCTCATGGTAATTGCTAAACTGTATACAAAGAAGAGTTGATGACATTTGATGAATGTTATTGAATTGGGTTTACGAAGCACATAGTAATAAAAAGCATGACTTTGAAATTAATGTTGCTTTATCACTAAAAACTAGTTATGGTTGAGTTTCATTGTCTTGTACAATAGTAATATCCACCTCATTTTGTTCACAGTACGGAAATGAGGTAGCAGAATCAATTCTCGCTAGGACGCCCCGGCTACGATGTGGTCGGGCCACATACATTTTGTACGTGGCTCCTCTTTAATTTTTGACACCTATTTAACTAAAAAAACTGCCCCTCCAAATTCCTTTAACCATTATATTTTTTTTGAGAAAAAGTAGGAAGTTAAAAAATGAAAAAAAGTGTTGATGGTGGTTTTTAGCCTAGGGTTAAAATCGTAAAACACTAAACCCTAGCAGACAGTGATGTCACAACATTTAAAGTAACAAGCATTTACTAGGCACATTTACTGAAACCTTTAATGTGTCTCTAAATAATTATCGGGGTATCTTTTTCAAATTAGGGTTACGACGAGCCAAACCTTAATTCCCACGTGTGCCAATGGCAAATTATGCCAGCCACACCAACCGCGCTAAAGCATGCCAACCATGCTAGCCGCACCTCTGTGCCAATGGCAAATCATGCCAGCCACACCGACCGCGTCAAAGCATGCCAACCATGCTAGCCGCACCTCTGTGCCAATGGAAAATCATGACAGCCACACCGATCGCGCCAAAGCATGCCAACCATGCTAGCCGCACCTCTGTGCCAATGGAAAATCATGCCATCCACAACGACCGCACCAAAGCATGCCAACCATGCTAGCCGTACCTATGTGCCAATGACAAATCATGCCAGCCACACCGACCGCGCCAAATCATGCCAACCATGCTAGCCGCACCTCTATGCCAATGGAAAATCATGCCAGCCACACCGACCACGCCAAAGCATGCCAACCATGATAGACGCACCTCTGTGCCAATGGAAAATCATGCCAGCCACACCGACCGCGCCAAAGCATGCCAACCATGCTAGCCGCCTCTCTGTGCCAATGGCAAATCATGCCAGCCACACTGACCGCGCCAAAGTATGCCAACCATGCTACCCGCACCTCTATGCCAATGGAAAATCATGCCAGCCACACCGACAGCGCCAAAGCATGCCAACCATGCTAGCCGCACCTCTACGCCAATGGCATATCATGCCATCCATACCGTCCGCGCCAAAGCATTCCAACCATGCTAGACGCACCTCAGTGCCAATGGCAAATAATGTCAGCCACACATATCGCGCCATGCCAAACGCACCTCACCATGGCCCCATGCCGCGCCACCTTACTAGCCTTCACTACGCGGATATCAAAACGAAGGCGTGCAATAATCAACGATTGCACTTTAATCCCAAGAGAAAATCCTGGCCGTCTAGGGTTACCAAACGACCTTTGCTCCTAAAACCCTATCTTGGTCACACGCCTAGCCCAAAGAAGAACAAGGGGATAAGAATTTGCATAGATTTCACTGATTTAAACAAGGCTTGTCCTAAAGATAGTTTTACATTACCAGATATCCCACAGATGGTTGAATCAGTAAAGGGAAATGCCAGAATATCATCGTTGGATGGATATAAAGGATATAATCAAATCCCTCTCGCTGAAGAATATCAAGAACATACCGCATTTTTTGCTCCAAGAGGATTATATTGTTATACAAAGATGCCATTTGGCTTACGAAATGCTGGTGCAACATATCAAAGAATGGTAGAAAAGGTGTTTGCAAAGTGGATTCATAAAACATTATAAGTGTATGTAGATGATATGCTGATCAAAAGCATAGAAGATGAGAATCATGTGAAAGATCTGAAAGAGATTTTTGATCAAATGCGGCAATTTAATATTAAAGTGAATCCCGATAAGTGTACTTTTGGAGTAACTTCAGGAAAATTTATGGGGTATATTGTATCAAAAGAAGGAATACAAGTTGATCCAGAAAAAGTACAAGCAATTCGCGATATGCCAACACCTGCGACGGTAAAAGATGTGCAAAAATTGAATGGACTCTTAGCCTCGCTAGGAAGATTCATCTCGCGATCTTCAGACAAGTGCAAACATTTTTTTGATATACTCAAGAAGGGAACAAAATTCAAGTGGACAGATGAATGTGAAAAAGCTTTTCAAGGAATAAAATAACATTTAATGAACATAACTATCTTACAAAAAGCTGAACCGGGAGAAGAACTATTGATTTATCTCGCAACAACCACATATGCGCTAAGTGCTGTGTTGCTGCGAGTAGATGCAGGGGTAGAAAAACCAATTTATTACATCAGCAAAACGTTCAATTCTGCATAGAGAAATTATTCAAAGATTGAGAAACTAATTCTAGCATTGGTGCATGCAACTTTTAAGCTTCGCATCTACTTTCAAGCACATAAGGTCAAACTGTTAACGAAAGTGCCAATTGAGTCAGTAATGAAAAATTCAAAAAGATCAGGCAGAGTTGAGAGATGGAATGCACAAGTAGGACACTTTGATATCCAATATGAAGTTTTGTCCTCGCCAAAGTCACAAGTTATCGCAGATTTCTTAGCGGAATTTCCTTTAGAAGATGATGAAGTTGTGGAAGAGATGATGGATGTAGAAGAGGAAAATGGAGATCCAAAAGAGCTATTAACAACACCCGATATATGGGAGATATTGGTGGATGGATCATCAAATGGGGAAGGAAATGGGATTGGATTGTTTTTATTTCACCAGAAGGAGAAAAAATAGCCTTTTCATTTAGATTGGAATTTGCATCCACTAATAATGAGACAAAATATGAGGCCGTGATCCATGCTTTAAAATTTGCGGTAGAAATGAAGTTGGAAAATGCTAGAATCATCAGCGATTCACAATTGGTTATTCGCCAGATAAAAGGATAATATACAACAAACGAACCATCTTTGAGAAAGTATAAAAGATTAGTTGAAGAATTATCTGCGAGAATTCCAAAAATAAAGTGGAGACACATATCAAGGAAAGATAATAGGCTCGCAGATGCTTTTGCTTTCATATCCAGTATGATGACAAATCCAGCTGCGAGGTGCATAAAAATTCAAACACTTTTATTACCAGCGATAAACAAGGAAGAAGAAGAGGAAGATGTGATGATGGTAGAAGTTGGCGAAGAGGAATTAAAGAACAACATTACGGATTGGCGAGTAGATCTTCATGCATACTTGGCAAGAGGAGAAATCCCAAGAAATCGATTGGAAGCACATAAATTAAAAAGTAGGGCAACCAATTATGAGCTAAGAGAAGGAGTATTATATCACAGATCTTTTAGTGGAAGATGTTTGACGAGGGAGGAAGGACAAAAAGTGTTGAAGATGTTGCATAGTAGTGACGCTGGTAATCATAGTGGAGGAAGATCTTTGGCATATAGAACAAAAATGCAAGGCTATTATTGGCCATATATGCATGAAGATGCAAAACAACTCTCAAGGCGTTGTGAAGATTTCCAGCGATATGGAAAGAAGATACATGCACCAGGAGCACCATTATCATCTTCAACAAGTGTATGGCCTTTTGGGAAATGGGAGTTAGATATTGTGGGACCATTTGTGCCCGGTTCTGGACAAAGAAGATACCTAATCTTCGCAACAGATTATTTCACAAAATGGGTAGAAGTAAAGGCAGTACAACATATCCGCGATAAAGATATTTTTACATTCATATTTGAGAATATAATTTGCAGATTTGGGATTCCAGCACAGTTGGTGTCTGATAATGGGAAGAAATTTGAAGAGCAGAATATAGAATTGCTACTCAATGCATTTAAGATAAAGTGTGGAAAATCTACTCCTCTATATCCACAAGCAAATGGTCAAGCTGAAGCAACTAATAAGACAATCCCAGACATCTTAAAAAAGAAGCTAGAAGGACACCATAAAGCATGGTGCGAACAGGTGCATAATGCAATATGGGCCTACAATACAACTAGACGAGAATCTACTAGAAAATGTTACCTTTTTGTTTGACGTATGGAGTTGAAGCCGTGTTACCAACAGAAGTAGCTATTCCTACAACAAAAAGAGAGGCTTGAGAAAGAAATCTAAGTGATGGAATGATTTTAAATAAATTGGATGAATTAGAAGAAGAAAGATAAAAGACTTTGCAACATATGGAAAATTACCAGCGAAGATTAGCTCGCGAGTACAAAAAACGTGTTAAGAAACGTGAATTTCAACCTGGAGATTTAGTGCTGCGAGAAACACCAAGTTATCAGCGAGAGAATGGTGGAAAATTGGCGATAAAATGGGATGGACCATATATCATTAAAGAGATAGTTAGAACCGGGGAATACAAACTAATGGACCCTGAAGGGACAGATGTTGGTCAAAGACTTGACATACCATGGAATAGACTATTTATGAAAAGGTATTATCAATGACAACTTCTGCAAGATAAGAGATACAGGTACGTTGTAAAAAATATATTATATTTCTGATTACAATTGCGAGGTTCTTCTAATAACAAGCAAAGAAAGAACTGCGAGCATGATCGCAAGAAAGGCGAATAAAAATTTCGCAGATATTAATAGAATGGGACGAACCTTTATGGCGTGCACCCTAGTTCGCGAATAAAATTTCGCAAGAGGCAAATGTAAGACCTAATAGTGCGTCATATAAGGGGGTATCTCTTTACATGACTCAGGGATAAGGTTATACCGCTGCTGGAACCTGATTTATGAAGATGTTGGGGTTAAAGAAAACCTATCCAGGAGAGGGATCTTGGATTTCCAATTATATAAGGTTATACCCTGGTTGGACGACTAAGAACCTCTTCTAAGGAGTTCAGAGTATGACCAAGGCGCCGAGGTACACGGTTGAGTCAAGGGTGCCCGTAGCGTACGAAACTACCCTGGCCATCCTTGGAAAGTCTTGGCTATGATGCACTCGGCCCGAAAAAAACCCCACTTAGGGTGCAGTCTTGTAACTATAAGCCATATAGGCAGAAAGGACAAGAGGCTGCGAAAACAACTAGTTGTTGGCAAATCTGGATGGGAGGAGCTAGTTTTGTATGGCCGATGTGCCCTCCTTGAAGGGGAAACCAGGGGGAAGATAAGGGCAGAACCCTCAATTAGGGAGCTGATAAGTGTCTTAAGACGACAATGTCATGGGGCTTTATGATCGCGAGAACATTTAGGCCTGTCATATTGTCGCGTGACGAAAATTATATAAAGGCAACAAGCCAAAAGAGAAAAGTTAAGATGAGATCAATGGGTTTTTACACGAAAGTGTAAAGACGTCCTGCGATTTCATCGCAAGACGACAATGTCATAGGACTTTGTTCTCGCAAGAGGATATAGACCTGTCATATTGTCGCAAGAAATACGAAGAAACAAGGATAAGGCAAGATCAATGGGTTTTTACATACAAATGTAAAGACGTCCTGCGATTTTGTCGCAGAAAGAAAAGTTTGGCAAAATAAGACCTTTAACTAGGAGGGCAAAATAAGACCAACAGAATAATATTAAACATTAACTATTTCAGAATGCATGAAATATTTGTTCCTCGCAGGAGAATATATGAGAAGGCAACTTTCTTCGGAATTTTTCAGAATATCGCAAGAATTCATTACATCGTAAGAAGATACAGGAAATAATTCAACATATCAAGAAAGTTAATAAAGGGCAAGTAGGGGAATGAATAAATAAGATCTTATTATCTTCCTTGAGAGTGTTCAAAGTAAACAAAAATTAAAAGTTGCAAAAGTTACAAGCCATTGCCCGCATGAAAGAAGAAGGAAAAGAAAGTAAGAATGAAATTCAAGCTTCAGCGATGGTCTCGCCAGACTCAGGATTTTTACTGTTATTATCAGCATCACCAACATTCTTCTCATTACGAGTCTCTCCTTCTCTGGGAGAACTTTTTTCTTCTTGTTCTGGTTTATCTTCTTCAACATTTTCTTCAACGGGTACATATTCTAAATCCTTGTTCATAGGAAGAGGGATTTCATCATCATCAACTTTTAGAGGAGGAACAGATACAGGAGGGAGAGAATTGGATATCAGAATATCATTAACAAGAACTTAAGCACTAAGGTGAACCTTGCGAAGGAAACCTCTGTCGCGATTTCTAATCTATATATTTTTGAAGTACTCGAGATAATCAAGCCTTCTCTCTGCCTTATCGTGAGCTTCTATATGATCAGAAGTGGGAATCCTGTTTTCTTTGCGAACTTTATCCAATTTATCAGTAAGGTCAGCGATGGTAGAATGACGATTTCTTTCAGATTCTGCGAGCAACAAAAATGATTAAATATTATTCAGACAAGATATCGCAAGAAACATAACGTAAAATTTGACAGAAAGATCAACAAATGAGGCAGTCAATTGACTACCTTCTTTTTGAGAGGTTAAGTTTTGGATTAATGTAAAGAAATAGTTCTCCCATTGATTCATAGCGTCATCAAATTTATCGCCAACCATACCCTTCAAACAAGATTTCATGTTTTCTTCTTTGGAGTGTAGATATGAGTTTTCCTTTGATAAAAAAGAATGAGATTTCTTTAATTGGGAGTATTGATCTTGAAGCTTGCTGGACTTTAAACTAAGAGTTAATCTACCCTTAATAAGTTTGTCCTTCTCAGCAGCAGATGATTCAGTTACTTCCTTGAGTTCATCTTTAAGGGAACGAAGAGATTGCTCTTGATTATCACATATTATTTGTAGATTACTCAATTGCTGCGAAGAAATCGCCATCAAGCTTGAAAATCTATGTTTCTCTTGGGATAAAGTTCTATTTTCATCTGATAAAGATTCTACCGCCAAGTTAGACTTGGTTAACAAATATGAGAGACGAGTAATCTCGTTACTTAATAAATTTTGACTTTGCGATAGTTGGTTATTCTCATTAGTAAGATTATCTATTTGATCGATCGAATATGTGTAGAGATTATCTAATCTATTATACTGGTCCATCCAAGAATCTCTTTCAACACGAGCTTCGTCAGCAATAGATTCAAATTTAAGTCTTTCCATGAAACGAGTCTGATTTGAAACTAATATATGAATCAAGAATTTAAGAAGGAGACTTGAGTACAGAGGATATGAAAGCAAAACAGAAAAACAAAAGGGTGAAGGCAGGAAAATTGTACCTTTCAACTCGTCATTTTTTCTGCGAAGGTTCTCGCAGTTAAGAAAAGAGTTGCGAAGCATATGGTTCAGAGTATCACATTCAGAAATTTTGACTTGAAGGCTTTTTCTCAGGGCTTCAACTTCATTTTCTAAAGATGCTCATGAAGCAGTATCATCAGAGCCAAAATATTTAAGTAAGGTCTCGCAAACTTCATATTGGAGAGAGTCAGTAGAAGATTTTCTAGCATCGTCTAAAATATTAGATAAAATTTTAAAAGCAACATCAACTCCTGCTAAGGTTTCATTTGATGGAGGAAGAGATGCAGAGGGTGAAGTGGTAACGAGGACAAGTTGACGATTTGAGTCATTTGCGATGGTTGTATTATCAGAAGGAGGAGTGTTGGGAAAAACAACAGTTGAAGGCAATAAAGGGCTAGAAGGAACTTCAGTCACAACAATTTCAGGAGCTTGATTTGTCAATGAACCAAAAAAAATAGAGGTGTTGGCAGCGATATTCTCGCAGGTAAAAGAAAGAGGATCCAGTTGCAAGGGTGTGGGAGTAACTCTTGCAGATATTAATGTGGGGATGGAGAAATCATCCTCAAGAGCTTTAAACTGACGAGGTCTTTTGGGAGGATTAGCGATGTTCTCGACATTCTGTGAATAATAACTTAGATAAGAAACAAAGGCAACAATATTGTTATTAAGAAATAGGATGTGTTTCTTACCACCTTATCATTCTCAGAACTTATCTTCTTCTTATCAGTTGGCCTTTTGCGAGCATTAGGATTTTGAACTGAGGATTGGGTGTTAGGGATAGTTCCACTGAAGAGAAGACATAATACGGGAGTTATGAAGGATCAAATAGAGAAGATCGAAGAATATGAGTAAAAATTGAATCAAATAAAGATTATAATAAAAAAACATACCTTGATGATTCCATTAGAACAGTAGCAGGAGAATATGAAGAAGAAGAAAATTTGCAGACGGAAGATAAAATAAACAGATGAAGAAGATAGAGAAATAAAAGAAGAAAATTAGTTTTGAAGTTTAACACTACCTTTTATAGGCAAAAGGGAGTAACCTGTTGAGTAAAGACGTGTCAGTAAAAAGATGAATTTACAACACATGTAGGCGGTTAAGCTAAATTAACGGAGCAATGTCGAGAAGAAAATATGGAAAGAAGAGAGGCTGTGAGCACTTTGAAGAATTGAAGATTCTCATATCCTCTCCACTTTGCGAAGAAAACATGAGAAGAGGCAAGATGTAGGACCATAATATCGCTACAATACTTCTCTGCGAGATTAACAACACTTCCCAGCGAGCATCACCGCAAGATCTTCAACTACACTTTGCGAGTGTCACAAAAGCAGTCAAAAGAGCGATGTAATAAATGACGATTGAAGAAAACTTGAGAAAAGCATGTTTGTCATGCGATGGTTACAAAACTTGAGAGAGTGAACATTGTAACTAATCGCAGTACAATCGCAGAATCAACCCGAAATAAGAGGAAAACTTAGCTGTCATCCACTATGTAACTACCCTATAAATATAAACCCAATGTGTCCAGAAAATGATGATGTATTTTTGAGAGTTAAGAAAGTTTTGAGGAGAGAGAAACTTCAAGAGAATAGTTGTAATCTTGAAGACTTCCATTTCTGTAAACATTTCTGAAAACAAAATAATAAAGTGTCGTTTTTAATCTTCAATTGTGAGTTCATTATAGCAAGATCTTAACAAGGGTGTAGTGTGGGAAATCCTGCAACTACAGCAGCAATTACTAAGATGGAAACATGTAAACCATACTTGAGGACTGAGGATATACACGGGATCCCTTCACTGTCAAAGCTCATAAGACACAGTTAACCAAAAAGACGTACCCACAACAAGGTCATATACTCTTCAAGGGTGCAATGCAAGAATATCATCACCTCTCTGTATAGAATATGCCTTCAACACTTTACGACGCCGCGGAGGATTCCAAGCCTGCACTATCCAGAACATTTCATCATGTAATTTCTGAGCATCCCAGTGTCACATCCAGGAGAGCACGATAGGCTTATATCAAATCCCGTGGACGGGGATTCAAGGCGATGTAACAAAAGTAGGTTATGCATGGGGACTACCAGCATGAGACGCTTTCACTCCGCTCAACCAGGTTATTACTGATTTAACACCATCACTGTCGAAGTTTTACGAGCCGCAGGAATTTATCAACATGAAGATGTACATGTGCACTGAATACTCTTAAAGCACGCCAGAAGGCTACATTCACATATTCATCCATGCAATCATATCAAACCGAAGTATAACTGGGGAATTCTCACCGCATCCCATTCTGTACGATAGTCCAAAATTCAGAATATGGTTCGAAGGATGTAAAATTGAACAAAGTTCCGGGAGACTTGATAGCAGCGCATCGGCAATGGAACATCTCCCTATTTCATCTAGGGGCGCCAGAAGTTTTCGACCATGCAAGCATTCACAACACATCATCATCACGATCAAAATGTCCACTGAACAACTTAAGATTGAGGATGGAATGACGATGCAACCACAATATCCAAGATTATCCCTGACGTGATCGTTTCCGAGCATATATTTTATCCATCCGTCCCAAGAATACATCGGAGTTTTGGTAAATTTTTGGAATCCACTGTAGACGAAAACACGGATCCAGATGAACAACATGAGAACAGAAGAGGGTGGATACCTCTTTTCATGCGGATAGAGTTTTTAGAGTTTGAACAGGATGAATATTCCTTCTTGCTCCATGAACGGGAATAGGTGACTGGCGCGCGACTATACCACCCCGAGCCCGCAACATCCCTCCTGACTTCTACTTGATTTTCACTGTCGGAACGTTTTCACGTCCTAAGCGGGATCAAAACCTAAATATTCCCTCGTTAGGAGATAGAGAATTCTGTTTCGTGTCTGATAAATGGGCGGACCGTCAAAATCCGAGTTCGTACGCGGATTCTACAACAATTCTAGTAAAGAGCGCTAATTAGGGTTTCAGTGTGTCAAACCCTAAAACTTCAAGCGCTTCCCTTCCAAAGCGTTTCCCTTACCAGCATCATCCCTTGCCAAGCGCTTTGCATAGCTCCCCACACCCGTTCCATGCCCGTCAGTGCTAATGGGTCCCCTTCGTGCCAAGTTCATGCTAGTAGCTCCGCCTCGCGTTCCAAAGCCTAGCCCTGAAGATACCAAAATCATACCGGGATTTGCGGATGCTACCTACCTCTAGAAAAAGATTTTTGAATAAGGAAAGAATTCCATGTTAAAGCCATGCATGAATAAAGGCAATCGGTCCCACAAGAGCAAGCCTTGCCACTCCCAGGACAATTCGCGCTTTCCATGCCAATGCCTTGCTAGTGGACCATGTCAGAGCCTTGCTAGAAACCTGTGTTTCCCCCTTGCCGCGCTTCCATTGCTGACGCCATGCTTTCTACTCCAAACCGTCCGCCATGATTGCCTCTCCAAACCGTCCGCCATGCAAGCGTCTCCAAGACGTCCGCCATGCTCACCTCACCAAGCCATCGGCTCAATTGCCATGGCCCCACCATGCCTATCCGTCCGTGTACATCTCGTCTTGCCAAGGCCATACTATTCCAAGCCGCCTGTTCCACTGTCGCGACCCGATCATCCACACGCGTTTGACTTACCAAGACCATGCCACCTCTTAGCCCCTCGAGCCAAGCCGTCCACTTGCGTCGCCTTCCAAGACTCCACCCCCTTTGCCTTGGAGATGTACGACCAGATCAAGCCAGTAACTTTCATCTCACCACTCCACGGTCTGCATCCCCAGTACATCTCATGCAGGGCTACCAGCATAGGAAGCAAAAACACTCTTCACCTCTTGAAAAGGTTAGCCATATTTTCCAGACCATCTTTGCAATGATTCACGTCTCGATTCCGTTCTTGTCTGTCACCATCATATGCTTACCCCGCAACAAGGCACCTGTTCCGAGATAAGCAGGGGACTTAATGTTGATGGTGGTTTTTAGCCTAGGGTTAAAATCGTAAAATACTAAACCCTAGAAGACAGTGATGTCACAACATTTAAAGTAACAAGCATTTACTAGGCACATTTATTGAAACCTTTAATGTGTCTCTAAATAATTATCGGGCTATCTTTTTCAAATTAGGGTTATGACAAGCCAAACCCTAATTCCCACGTGTGCCAATGGAAAATCATGCCAGCCACACCAACCACGTCAAAGCATGCCAACCATGTTAGCCACACCTCTGTGCCAATCGAAAATCATGCCAGCCACACCGACCGCGCCAAAGCATGCCAACCATGCTAGCTGCACCTCTGTGCCAATGAAAAATCATGCCAGCCACACCGACCGTGCCAAAGCATGCTAGCCGCACATCGGTGCCAATGGAAAATCATGCCAGCCACACCGACCGTACCAAAGCATGCCAACCATGCTAGCCGCACCTCTTTGCCAATGGAAACTCATGCCAGCCACACCGACCGCGCCAAAGCATGCCAACTATGCCAGCCGCACCTCTGTGCTAATATAAAATCATGGCATCCACACCGACCGCTCCAAAGCATGCCAACCATGCTAGCCGCACCTATGTGCCAATGGCAAATCATGCCAGCCACACCGACCGTGCCAAAGCATGCCAACCATGCTAGACGCACCTCTGTGCCAATGGAAAATCATGCCAGCCACACCGACCATGCCAAATCATGCCAACCAAGATAGATGCACCTCTGTGCCAATGATAAATCATGCCAGCCACACCGACCGCGCCAAAGCATGCCAACCATGATAGACGCACCTCCGTGCCAATGGAAAATCATGCCAGCCACACCTATCACGCCATTCCAAATGCACCTCGCCATGACCCCATGCCGTGCCACCTTACTAGCCTTCACTACGCGACTATCAAAATGAAGGCGTGCAATAATCAACGGTTGCCATTCAATCCCAGGAGAAAATCCTGGCCGTCTAAGGTTACCAAACGACTTTTGTCCCTAAAACCCTAGCTTAGACACACGCCTAGACCAAGATAGTCATGCCATGCGGCCATGGAAAACCCTTGGCCCCGCATGCCAAGCCAAAACCTCACCTAGCGCAAGTTAGTCGCGTCATGCCAAACGCACTCTACCTTGGACCTAGCTACGCTAGTCACACCATGCCAAGCCAAACGCCCTTGCCTTAGCCCTAGCCACGCCTTGTGCCCATGGAAAACCCTTGGACCCACATGCCAAGCCAAAACCGCACCTAGCCCAAGCTATCCGCGCCATGCCAAACACACTATGCCTTGGCCCTAGGTACGCTAGTCACACCATGCCAATCCAAAACGCCCTTTCCTTGGAACTAGTCACGCCATACGCCCATGGAAAACCCTTGGCCCCACACGCCAAGCCAAACCAAACCTAGCCAAGATAGCCGCGCCATGCCAAACACACTTTGCCTTGGCCCTAGTCATGCTAGTCACATCATGCCAAGCCAAACACCATTGCCTTGGCCCTAACCACACCATATGCCCATGGAAAACCCTTGACCCCACATGCCAAGCCAAAATCGCACCTAACCAAAGCTAGGCACGCCCAAGGCGAACCCTTGGCCCCACATGCCAAGCCTAACCTAGCCGCGCCACCCTGTTGGCCTTCCCTACGCGGCCACTAAAATGAAGGCGTGCAATAATCAACGGTTGCCCTTCAATCCCAGGATAAAATCCTAGCCATCCAAGGTTACCTGACGACATATGGTAACCTTTGGCCCAAAAACCTAAGCTTGGCCACGCCAAACCATTCCATGCCAATGGCATGCCAACCTAGCTGCGCCACCATGTTGGCCCTCACTACGCGGCTACCAAACCGAAGGCATGCAACGATCAACGGTTTCCCCTTCTCTCAATATGCAAAATCTCGACCATCGAAGGTCACCAGGCTAGCAAGTTTCCCGATCTTGACTTTCCAAGCCACAACAACATGCTACATGTTTCCCAAAAACATTCAAGACATCAACACAAACTAGGGGATGCTCATTAGGGTAATGGTTTGGTGGTCTACAGCGTGTGGCATACACAAATGCACGTTTCAAGATAGTGTAATAAGAATAAGACGGTTAGTAAATGCAAGTAGCAACGGTGAAACTCTCTTTTATTATGGAACATCCATTCCATCAAATTCCATCAATACCAGGCGTTGCCACCTCTTCCCATTTAACTCATCCGTTTTCTTTTCTTATGAGGCCAGGGTACGTTTCTTTTTGGACTTGTATAAATAGGCTTACCTATTTCCACCAGAGACACAAGTTTTTGGTCAGGGAAAATACCACACTCAGAAAGGCAACTCTTGCTAGCTTTCTCAATGCTTTCACCTTCTGATAAAAGTCAAGTACTACTCTTCCAGAATTATTCTGGTCCCAACACTCTCTTCGCTTCACTCCCTAAACCAACCCTTCTCCTCCACTTTGTGACCGAAGCAAGTATGGAACTTCCATTTCTTGGTTTAGGCCGGACTTGTACAGATTCATCTATCGAATCTAAAATTACTCCCTTGCAGTACATTGTTTAGGGTTGTTTGTAGGTGAAAATGGTTTCTGGTGATTTCGGTAATTACGGGTGTGCATGTGAGAAATAATTTAAACCCAAGGGAGTACTTTAGATTCGAGAGATCAATATGTACAAGTCCGGCCTAAACCAAGAAATGGCCGTTCCAGACTTTCTTCGGTCACAAAGTGGAGGAGAATGGGTTGGTTTTGGGGAGGGAAGCAAGGAAAGTGGTGAGACTAGAATAGTTGATTCTGGAAGAGTAGTTGGGTTCCTACGACTTGTTATCAGAAAAGTGACAGATCTCACGAGGTGAGCTAGAAAGTAAGTATTTCTGAGTGTTGTATCTCCCATATGAACTTGTTGTTCAATGGAAATAGGTAAAAACTATTTATAAAAGTCGTAATAGAAACGTACCCTGGTCTCATTAAGGATTGGGGAAGTAAATGGTAGGAGGTGGTAACCGTATGCATGGAATTGATGTCCATAAAGTTGTTAACCCATGAAACTGGTTTTCATGAAACACGTTATGGAATTGATGTCCCATAAAGTTGTTAACGTGTGTGCTTTATGTCCCATGAACATTTCACACATAACTTCCCATATTTACAAACCGCCTCACCCTTATGAAACTTCCTTATGACAGGCGTAGTGTATGCCGCATGCTGTAAACCGCCAAACCAATACCCAAAGAGGATCTCCCAGTTTGTGTTGATGTCTCGAATGTTTTTGGAAAACATGCAACATGTTGTGGCTTGGCAAGTCAAACTCGGGAAACATGCTAGCCTGGTGACCTTCGACGGTCGAGATTTTGCATCTTGAGAGGAGGGGCAACCGTTGATCATTGCACGCCTTTGTTTTGGTAGCCACGTAGTGAGGGCCAATCGTGGTGGTGCGGCTAGGTTGGCATGCCGTTGGCATGGCATGGTTTGGTGTGGCCAAACTTAGGTTTTCGGGCCAAAGGTTACGATGTGTCATCTGGTAACCTTGGATGGCTAGGATTTTCTTCTGGGATTGAAGGGCAACCGTTGATTGTTGCACGCCTTCGGTTTGGTGGCCGCGTAGGGAAGGCCAACAGGGTGGCGCGGATAGGGTGTGGTTAGGCTTGGCATGGGCTTGACCAATCTATGGTTTTGGGTCAAAGGTTACCATGCATTTTCTGGTAACCTTGGATGGCTAGGATTTGCTCCTAAGATGGAAGGGTGGCCATTGATGGCCGCACGCCTTTGTTTAAGAAACCCTAATTAGTGCCTTTACTAGAATCATTGTAGAATTCTTGTACGGTCTCGGATTTTGATGGACCACCCCTTAAATCTACCTGAAAAGAATTTCCTATCTCCTTAAGCAAGGATATTTAGGTTTTGAACTCGTTCGGAAGGTGAAAAAAGCCCGAAAGTAAAACTCAGGAAGAATTTAAGAGGGGCGGCGACATGGCCAGGTATGCCTTGGGGCAATTAGGCATGGCATGCCTTGGCATGGTTTGGCCTGGAATGTGGGTCCAAGGGTTTGCCATGGGTGCATGACGTGGCTAGGGCCAATGCAAGGGCGTTTGGCTTGGCATGGTGTGATTAGCATAGCTAGGGCCAAGGCAGAGTGCGTTTGGCATGGCGCGACTAGCTTGGGCTAGGTGCGGTTTTGGCTTGGAATGTGGGGCCAAGGGGTTTCCAGAGGCGAATCGCGTGGCTAGCTTGTGCTAGGTGCGGTTTTGGCTTGGCATGTGGGGCCAAAGGTTTTCCATAGGTGCATGGAGGGACTATCTTGGGTTAGGTACGGTTTTGGCTTGGCATGTGGGGCCAAGGGTATGCCATAGGCGCCTGGCGGTACTATCTTGGGCTAGATACGATTTTGGCTTGGCATGTGGGGCCAAGGGTTTTCCATAGGTGCATGGCGTGGTTAGGGACAAGGTAAGGGCATTTGGCTTGGCATGATGTGACTAGCATGGCTAGGACCAAGGCAAGGTGCGTTTGGCATGGCGCGGCTAGCTTGGTCTAGGTTAGGTTTGGCTTGGCATGTGGGGCCAAGGGTTTTCCATAGGCGCATGGCATGGAAAGAGCTAAGGCAAGGGCGTTTGGCTTGGCATGGTGTGACTAGCATGGCTAGGGCCAAGGAAAAGTGTGTTTGGCATGGCGTGGCTAGCTCGGGCTAGGTTTGATTTGGATTGGCATGTGGGGCCAAAGGTTTACCATAGGCGCATGTCATGACTAGCTCGGGCTAGGCGTGTGACCAAGCTAGGGTTTTGGGGGCAAAGGTCGTTTGGTAACCTCAGACGGCCAGGATTTGCTTCTGAGATTAAAGGGCAACCGTTGATTGTTGCACGCCTTTCTTTTTGATAGCCGCGTAGTGAAGGCCAGTATGGTGACGCGGCATGGGGCCATGGTGAGGTGCGTTTGGCATGGCGCGATAGGTGTGGCTGGCATGATTTTCCATTGGAACAAAGGTGCGGCTAGCATGGTTGGCATGCTTTGGCGCGGTTGGTGTGGTTGGCATGATTTTCCATTGGCACAGAGGTGCGGCTAGCATGGTTGGCATGCTTTAGCGTGGTTGGTGTGGATGTCATAATTTTCCATTGGCACAGAGGTGCGGCTAGCATGGTTGGCATGCTTTGGCGCGGTTGGTGTGGCTGGCATGATTTGCCATTGGCACAGAGGTGCGGATAGCATGGTTGGCATGATTTGGCGCGGTCGGTGTGGCTGGCATGATTTTCCATTGACACAGAGGTGCGGCTAGCATGGTTGGCATGCTTTGGCGCGGTCGGTGTGGCTGGCATGATTTGCTATTGGCACAGAGGTGCGTCTAGCATGGTTGGCATGCTTTGGCGCGGTCGGTGTGGCTGACATGATTTGCTATTGGCACAGAGGTGCGTCTAGCATGGTTGGCATGCTTTGGCGCGGTCGGTGTGGCTGGCATGATTTTCCATTGGCACAGAGGTGCGGCTAGCATGATTGGCATGCTTTGGCGCGGTCGGTGTGGCTGACATGATTTTCCATTGGCACAGAGGTGCGGCTAGCATGATTGGTATGCTTTGGCGCGGTCGGTGTGGCTGGCATGAACAGAGGTGCGGCTAGAATTCTTTGGCGCGGTTGGTGTGGATGACATGATTTGCAATTGGCACACGTAGGAATTAGGCTTTGTCTTGTCATAACCCTAATTTGAAAAAGATACCCCGGTAATTATTAGAGACACATTAAAGGTTTCAGTAAATGTGCCTAGTAAATTCTTGTTACTTTAAATGTTGTGACATCACTGTATGCTAGGGTTTAGTATTTTACGATTTTAACCCTAGGCTAAAAACCACCGTCAACATTAAGTCCCCTGCTTAGCTCGGAACATGTGCCTTGTTGCGAGGTAAGCATATGATGGTGGGAAGGGAAGGGAAGCGCTTGCAAGGGAAGTGCTTGTGGTCTAGGGTTTGACATGCCGAAACCCTAATTAGCGCCCTTTACTAGAATCGCTGTAGAATCTGCGTACGGACCCGGATTTTGATGGCCGCCCCTTTATCGGACACGAAACAGAATTCTGTATCTCCTTTCGCGGGAATATTGAGGTTTCGAGATTGCTTAGGAGGTGAAAACGGAATGATAGTGAAAATCAAGAAGAAGTCAAGAGGGATGTTACGGGCCCAGGGCGGCATAGTCACGCGCCAGTCACCTATTCCCGTCCATGGAGTAAAAAGGAATATTCATTCGGCTCAAGCTACAAAAACTCTATCCGCATGAAAAGAGGTATCGACCCTCTTCTGTTTTTCTGTTGTTCGTTCGGATCCGTGTTTTCGTCTGCAATGTCTCTCCAGTGGATTCCGAAAATTAACCAAAACTCCGCTGTATTCTTGGGACAGATGGATGAAATATATGCTCAGAAATGATCACGTCAGGGATATTCTTGGAGATTGTGGTTGCCTCGTTGGTCCATCCTCAATCTTAGGTTGTTCAGTGGACTTTCTAATCATGATGATGATGTGTTGTTAATGCTTGCATGGTCGAAAACTTCTGGCGCCCCTGGATGAAATAGGGAGACGTTCCATCGCCGATGCGCTGCTATCAAGTCTCCCGGGACTTTGTTCCAAATTATATCCTTTGAACCATCTTCTGAATCTTGGACTATCGTACGGAATGAGATGCGGTGAGGAGTCCCCAGTTATACTTTTAATATGATTGCATGGATGAATATGTGAATGTAACCTTCTGGCGTGCTTTTGGAGTCTTCAGTGCACATGTACGGCTTCATGTTGAGAAATTTCCGCGGCTCGTAATACCTCGACGGTGATGATGTTGAAATCAGTAATAACCTGGTTGAGGGGAGTGAAAGTGTCTCATGATGGTAGTCCCCACGCGTAACCTACTTTCATTACATCATCTTGAATCCCCGTCCAAGGGATTTGATATAAGCCTACCATACCCTTCTGGATGTGACATTGTGATGCTCAGAAATTACATGATGAAATATTCTGGATAGTGCAGGCTTGGGATACTTTGCGGCCTCGTAAAGTGTTAAAGGCATCTTCTAGACAGAGAGGTGATGATATTCTTACGCTACACCCTTGAAGATTAGATGACCTTGTTGTGGGTACGACTTGTGGTTGACTATGTGTTCTGAGCTTTGACAGTGAAGGGATCCCATGTATATCCTCAGTCCTCAAATATGGTTTACATGATTCCATCTTTGTAGTAATTGTTGCTGCAGTGAAGCTCTGGCTGGTATCAACAAATGAGTGACAAAAGTTCTTGGTAGGAAATGCAATCAGGAGAGACTACATTGTCGTGGTAACAAAGTAGGTTGGCTGGAATCGTATGGGCATC
Source organism: Papaver bracteatum (assembly GCA_023529315.1). Taxonomy (NCBI): domain Eukaryota; kingdom Viridiplantae; phylum Streptophyta; class Magnoliopsida; order Ranunculales; family Papaveraceae; genus Papaver; species Papaver bracteatum. The sequence goes on from JAJJWX010005371.1 coordinate 2,160,886, forward strand.
CACGGAAGTAAAATGATTGGCTGGATGCGTAAGCGAGCAAGCCGTCTATGACCACGAGTTTTTGTGGGATGGATCAAAGGGCGGCCATGACTACGAAGATTGACTGGCTGCGATCATGATCCTTGACATGGTGGGAATGGTGGTATGAACCTTTGTAGGAATAGGCGGCGTTGAAGCAACTTCGGTTCTTGGAGAGGATGTTGAAACTTAAGAAGTCAAACGCTGAAGTTTTGGATTTGGATCCTGGAGTATCTCATGGAGAGAACGCTGAAGAGGAGCGGCTGTCGGAGTGAACGTTGAAGAGGATCGGTTGTGTTAATTAGTGTGCTATTAAACTGGACACCCTTCAAGCAAACAAACAGAAAGAGCGTCTTTTTGAACTCGGAGGGGTTGCTAATTTTCTTTTCCTCGATTTTGGAGAAGTCATTCCTGATCTTTACGTGTTATGAAATTGGATTACTGATCCCATTCTACTGGGCATCCAAGAGTAACGCGATCCTCTTCATGGCTCTTCCAGTATCTTGCCCTGATGGTGGAGTAGCGCCTCTAGTGACGGTTGGAGCTGTCATGCTTGAAGAAGCGTTGGGGAGGCGAAAGCGGCTCTGGTTCTGGTAATAGTAAGTGTATCGTGCAGAGATGGCACTATTTTGACCACGGAGTGCTGGAGACATGACGCTGCTTTGGCTGGTTGTGGAGCAGAGAGGATAGCGCTGGAAGGGCGCAAGATGTTAGCACTGGAAGGATGCAAGATGTTAGCGCTGGTTGTGGTATTGCGGCTGGCGTGCGTGTGCGGCATGTGTGCCTGGCATGTGTGTATGGAAAGCACGTCTGGCAAGCACGCCTGGTAAGCGCGTCTGGTAAGCACGTCTATGAAGCACGTTTAGGAAGCACGTATGGGAAGCGCATCCGGTAAGCGCTGGATCGACTTGGAATGGGCGCTGGCTTGGCGTGGAAGTTGTCTAGGCATGACGCGGACCGTTGGCTCGACACGGTGCTGGCTTGGCACGACGCTGGCTTGGCGTGACACAGATTTGTTCTTGCGGGCCCAGTTGCCTCTTCTCATACGTATCTCAAACAGGAAATCCTTTCCTTATTCAAATTCCAAAAAGTATTATGCTTATGAAATGGGTTGGATCCCCTTTTTATATCATATCTTTGTTATCACGTCCTGGTGTTAGCGGTAGCGTGGTAGTGATAAAGTGGGAAAGCATATCCCAGCTATGTACTCCAACGTTTCTCTTTTAATTTGTTTTCTTGTGTTGGTGCAAACCATAGCCATAAGTATGCCTTCCATAAATCCGTAGAAACATTTTTCTTCTGAACTGGTGTAAACCCTAGCCATGGGTATGTCTTTCATAAACTTGTGGAAATACTTTATCATAAACAATTCTTCGAATGTCGCCGTAGTAATGTCTGCTAATAGTGACAGGTAATCACTGTTGTGCAAAGTAGGCACGGGTAGGTGACTTTTTTTTTGAAAGGCAAACTAAACGTCTGTTTTATGGTTTTTTGATTTCCTGTATTTCTTGGGCTGATAGATAAATGTTACCTTGACGGTTTTGGGTTATTCTTTTTGGAATGAATTGTTTAGGAATTGATTGTTTTGGTTATGATTGAAAGTGACACGGACATCCCAGGAAAAACCTTAGAACCGTGTGTTGGTAAGTGACATAGGGTAAACATGTATCTTTTCTTGAAAACTTGAAATAGAAAAATAATGTATCTTGTCTAGGTAAGACTTACTCGGTTTTTAGGTCTCCTAATGAAAAGTGAACCTTTCGAGCGTAAGAACGAGTTTTATGGGAAACACCGCCATGGAAAGTCCTCAGTCGCTACTGAGCCGTCTGATAACCGAGCCGTTGATCCTTGGGCGGATCGTCTGCTTCTATCCTCCGGGAAGTCCCCAGTCATCCCTTGTCGTGTCATGACTGATAATCGAGCCGTCGGGTAACTGAGTCGGAGTGGATCATCTTCCTCTACCATCTTAACGTCTGGGTCAAAGAACGAGATTGACGGTAGAAAATTTACATTGTAACCGAAAGATCGAACCTCCCGCTGTGGTCGCCAATTGTTTGTAGGTGAAAATGGTTTCTGCTGATTTCGGTAATTGCGGGTGTGCAGGTGAGAAACAATTTAAACCCTAAACAATGTACTGCAAGGGAGTACTTTAGATTCGAGAGATCAATCTGTACAAGTCCGGCCTAAACCAAGAAATGGCCGTTCCAGACTTGCTTCGGTCACAAAGTGGAGGAGAATGGGTTGGTTTTGGAGAGGGAAACAAGGAAAGTGGTGAGACCAGAATAGTTGATTCTGGAAGAGTATTTGGGTTCCTATGACTTGTTATCATAAAAGTGAGAGAGCTCACGAGGTGAGCTAGAAAATAAGTATTTCTGAGTGTTGTATCTCCCGTATGAACTTGTTTTTCAATAGAAATAAGTAAGACCTATTTATACAAGTCGGAATAGAAACGTACCCTAGTCTCATTAAGGAGTGGGGAAGTAAATGGGAGGAGGTGGTAACCGTATGCATGGAATTGATGTCCATAAAGTTGTTAACGCATGAAACTGGTTTTCATGAAACATGTTATGGAATTGATGTCCCATAAAGTTGTTAACGCATGTGCTTTATGTCCCATGAACGTTTCACACATAACTTCCCATATTTACTAACCGCCTCACCCTTATGACGGGCGTAGTGTACGCCGCACGCTGTAAACCGCCAAACCAATACCCAAATAGGATCCCCCAGTTTGTGTTGATGTCTCGAATGTATTTGGAAAACATGTAGCAAGTTGTTGTGGCTTGGCAAGTCAAGCTCAGGAAACTTGCTAGCCTGGTGACCTTCGACGGTCGAGATTTTGCATCTTGAGAGTAGGGGCAACCGTTGATCATTGCACGCCTTTGTTTTGGTATCCGCGTAATGAGGGCTAATCGTGGTGGCGCAGCTAGGTTGGCATGGCATGGTTTGGTGTGGCCAAACCTAGGTTTTCGGGCCAAAGGTTACCATGTGTCGTCTGGTAACTTTGGATGGATAGGATTTTCTCCTAGGATTGAAGGGAAACCGTTGATCGTTGCACGCCTTCGTTTTGGTGGCCGCGTAGGGAAGGCCAACAGGGTGGCGTGGCTAGGGTGTGGTTAGGCTTGTAATGGGCGTGACCAAGCTATGGTTTTGGGTCAAAGGTTACCATGTGTTGTCTGGTAACCTTGGACGGCTAGGATTTGCTCCTAAGATGGAAGGGTGGCCGTTGATGGCCGCACGCCTTTGTTTTAGAAACCCTAATTAGCGCCTTTACTAGAATCGTTGTAGAATTCTAGTGCGGACTCGGATTTTGATGGTACACCCCTCGAATCGACCGGAAAAGAATTTCCTATCTCCTTACGAGGGAATATTTAGGTTTTGAACTCGTTCGGGAGGTTAAAATAGCCCGAAAGTAAAACTCAGGAATAATTTAGGAGGGGTGGCGGCATGGCCAGGTATGCCTTGGGGAAATTAAGCATGGCATGCCTTAGCGTGGTTTGGCTTGGAATATGGGTCCAAGGGTTTGCCATGGGTGCATGGCGTGGCTAGTGCCAAGGCAAGGGCGTCTGGATTGGCATGGTGTGATTAGCATAGCTAGGGCGAAGACGGAGTGCGTTTGGCATGACGCGGATAGCTTGGGCTAGGTGCGGTTTTGGCTTGGCATGTGGGGCCAAGGGGTTTCCATAGGCATATGGCGTGGCTAGCTTGGGCTAGGTGCGGTTTTGGCTTGGCATGTGGGGCCAAGGGTTTGCCAAAGGGGCATGGCGGGACTAGCTTGGGCTAGGTGCGGTTTTGGCTTGGCATGTGGGGCCAAGGGTTTTCCATAGGCGCATGGCGGGACTAGCTTGGGCTAGGTGCGGTTTTGTCTTGGCATGTGGGGCCAAGGGTTTGCCATAGGCGCATGTCATGACTAGCTTGGGCTAGGCGCGTGACCAAGCTAGGGTTTTGGGGGCAAAGGTCGTTTGGTAACCTCAGACGACCAGGATTTTCTCCTGTGATTGAAGGGAAACTGTTGATTGTTGCACACCTTCGTTTTGATAGCCGCGTAGTGAAGGCCAATATGGTGGCGCGGCATGGGGCCATGGCGCGGTAAGTGTGGATGACATAATTTGCCATTGGCACGGAGGTGCAGATAGCATGGTTGGCATGCTTTGGCGCGGTTGGTGTGGCTGGCATGATTTTCCATTGGCACAGAGGTGCGGCTAGCATGGTTGGCATGCTTTGGCGCGGTTGGTGTGGCTGTCATGATTTGCCATTGGCAGAGAGGTGCGGCTAGCATGGTTGTCATGCTTTGGCGCGGTTGGTGTGGCTGGCATGATTTGCCATTGGCACAGAGGTGTGTCTAGCATGGTTGGCATGCTTTGGCGCGGTTGGTGTGGCTGACATGATTTGCCGTTGGCACAGAGGTGCGGCTAGCATAGTTAGAATGCTTTGGCGCGGTTGGTGTGGCTGACATGATTTTCCATTGGCACAGAGGTGCAACTAGCATGGTTGGCATGCTTTGGCGCGGTCGGTGTGGCTGGCATGATTTGCCATTAGCACAGAGGTGCGGCTAGCATGGTTGGCATGCTTTGGCGCGGTTGGTGTGGCTGGCATGATTTTCCATTAGCACAGAGGTGCGGCTAGCATGGTTGGCATGCTTTGGCGCGGTCGGTGTGGCTGGCATGATTTGACATTGGCACAGAGGTGCGGCTAGCATGGTTGGCATGCTTTGGTGCGGTCGGTGTGGCTGGCATGATTTTCCATTGGCACAGAGGTGTGGCTAGCATGGTTGGCATGCTTTGGCGCGGTTGGTGTGGCTGGCATGATTTGCCATTGGCACATGTGGGAATTAGGGTTTGTCTTGTCGTAACCCTAATTTGAAAAAGATACCCCGATAATTATTAGAGACACATTAAAGGTTTCATTAAATGTGCCTAGTAAATGCTTGTTACTTTAAATGTTGTGACATCACTGTCTGCTAGGGTTTAGTGTTTTATGATTTTAACCCTAAGCTAAAAACCACCATCAACAAGGGTTTAAATTGTTTTTCACTTTCACATCCGCAATTACCGAAATCAGCAGAAACCATTTTCACCTACAAACAAAAAGAAAACATTTAGATAATAAAATTGTTTTTTCAAGTTTTTTATTATTTTATAGTACATGTCAGAATTTAGAGAGGGAACATATATTTGAAGTATGTGGCCCGACCATATTGTAGCCGCCCCGTCACTAGGGAGGATTGAGTTCCAATTTTCCCATCTCCCTGCAAAATTGAGGTGGAACTTTGTAGTTCAAGACGACGCTTGCGTCGTTCATTTAGCTGTGTCTGCTTCTGGAAGTTCGACCTAATTATGCCATAAAAAAGCATAACTAGAAATTTAGAAAAAAATTGGATTTTAAACTTGTAAATGTTAATTATTATGTAACGTTTTACCTATTTCCCATCTATATTTTTCCTAAATCTCATCCCAAATATCCAAGTCAAATTTTGCACGACTCTATTTAGATTAGGTAAACAAAACACATCCTTCATATCCCATACTTTCATCTTCATCAGCCACCGTTCCACTGTCTTCCTTCTTCATCTCCCAAATCCCAACCTTAGCATCACGACCAGCCTATATATTACCTTGGATACCTCTGTATCAATATTGTTACATAAACATGAATACGAAATTAGTTCCACTATATCAATACCAATGTATCCATATTGTTTCCACTGTTTCCCTATTCCTCCCAAAATAAGAAACCCAAAGGCTAATGTTTGATCACAAAGTTGGTTATTTAATTTCTATTTCAATTAGGTTTTCATTGGATATTTGGGTTCAATTAACCCCAAATTTTAGTATGTAAATATAAGTGAGTTTCGTAGTTGGATCTCCAAACCTGATTAAGATTGGGTTTTCATTGGTAATTAACCCCAAATTTTAGTATGTAAATATAAGTGAGTTTCGTAGTTGGATCTCCAAACCTGATTAAGATTAGGTTTTCATTGGTAATTAACCCTAAATTTTAATATGTAAATATGAGTGAGTTTCGCAATTTGAACTCCAAATCTGATTAAGATAATTTAACGGCAAGAAGTGGTAAGAAATTAGGTTAAGTATGGAGGTTAGGGAATTTGAACTAAGTTTTGTTTACCCGAATTAAAAAGAGTTACATAAAATTTGATTTGGATAATTGGGACGGGATTTAGAAAAAATGTGGATAAGAAATAGGTAAAACCTTATCTAATACACTATGTTTCTAAATGCTAAAAGATCACGGCACTTTGGAAATAAGTAGAATATTTATCCAAACCACGTAAAAAAATCTCGAAGAGAAGTAACAAATTTATTTATATGGTACACAGTTAGATTTCTATTTTTGTTTGTTTTTTTTTTAGTATTTTGTAATAGGAGTAGTTAGTATCCAGTATTAAAATTTTAATATAGAACATATAGCTAGTACTTATTTAATCGTAATGTAAACCGTAGTAGGTGGATTCGAAAGAATTATAAATATTATAAAATAATTGGTTAGGGTTCACATGTTTCTCTGCTAATCGGATCAAAGAATATAGTAGTATGTTTCTCTTTGCTAACAAAAAAAAAAACAAAGAAAAGAGAGAGGAATATGAATATCATATTTATTATTTACCTGGTTGGAAAACAGTGGAAAAATATACAAATAGAAAATGGCCACCCCCTTATATATATTAGTTTCACGACAAACATAAGAAACGCCGTGAGAGAGACAAAAGACTCGAAGCTAGCTAGATAACAACCCTAAGTAATTCTCATTCTGTCGCTCTCATTTTCTAACTAAAGTGCAGACTACAGATACAAACAACATGTCATGGTAGTTAGATTTAACCAGTTAGCTAAAATGTAAAAAGATGATCAAAGCGGAGTTACCATTTAACAGAGATAACATTGTTGAGATTATTAGTCTCACATTGTCTGGGCGTCTAAAATCCTGCGGTTTATAATTCCCTAGGGCCTTTTCACTCATTACCAATTGGTTTTGAGTTGGATGCCCGTATTCTAACATGGTATCAGAGCAGGCTGTTTGCGACCGATTTAATTGTCCACGTATTAGACCCAACGAGGCTACACGTGAGGGTGCGTGTTGAGATTATTAGTGCCACATTGTCTGGGCGTCTAAGATCTTGCGGCTTATAATCCCTTAAGGCCTCTCCACTCATTGCCAATTAGTTTTGAGTTGGATGCCCGTATTCTAACAAACATCAACATCAATGATATATATCTGAATCCTAAAATCAGCCACAGTTTTTATGGTTCTAGATAAAAGAAGAGAAATCTCTTGTAAGTTTCCATACAGGTTAAGAAGAATGCAACAGTTGTATGAGAATCCGAATATAAAGAAGCAAATAACGAACACCTGTATGATCATCCACGACACATACATTATTGCATGCATGCATGGAAGAAAAAAAATGTAGAACAATTTGAAAAAATATCTAACTTTATTTAATTCAGCATGAACAAACGAAGGAAAATAGAACAGAGGAAAATTAATACTGGGAAAACAGAAACCAACAAGTATATATGAGTATGGTTTTCTATTTTAAAAACCAAAACATGTGCGGCAAAAGGAAACACAATTAAAAAAGAAAAAGAAACGGGAAAAAAGAGAGGAGATTCTTAGCCAAACCCTTGATTAATAATTAAGCTACAAATCCTAATAAAACTAAAGAAGAACCACATCACAACTCTGTCTAGAAAAATCACCTAGTTGAGCAACATACCTACACTTCTTTCCTGCGCAACTACTTAATCAAAATTCATCTTTACTGCAAATTCCCTCCTCCGAAAGATCGATTGGCTGACCCAGATTTCATTTCTGAATCCAAGGAACTGAGATCACTATTATGCTGTTGTTGTTGCTGCTGCTGTTGTTGATCTCTTTGAGATATTCCACCACCCATACTTCTCACCATCCCACCACCAACACCGAGAAAATCTCTCGTTAATCTATCTGAACCGCCCATACTCACCGTAAGATTTTGATGCAGTTTCGGGTCTTCCATGCTTGACAAATTTGAGCTACCATGTTGATGATGTTGTTGTTGTTGCTGTTCCAATGTAACCCGATTCGAGTTAAATCCGCCGAAGTTTGACTCTTGACCACCAGTATTATTATTAGCACCAAACGTGTTAGTTCCTCCTGATGGCCCACCACCAAATATGGAGGAATTTCCATTTGCGAGAGAATTCATCAAGTCCTGAAGATGATTCTCATTTTCAATCTGTGATCTTAAACTCTCCCCACCTCCACCACCAGAACCACCACTTCCATTACCACCAAAGCTACCTCGAAAATTGGTAGACAGATGTTCTCTATTATCTGATGGCCTTGCACTTGTTGACGAAGAACTACCAAAACCTCTTAACATTGCATTATTGCCACTTGTAGTTGAACCCATTTGAGCAGCTTTTTGAAGTAATGCAGTAGCAGACATTTGATGAATAGCTGTGTCATTTTGAGCAGAACCATTATAGAGAGAAGAAACATTTGAACCTATGTTTTGATCACCCATTATATTACCGGAAAATATATTTCCTTGATCACCACCAGGATTTCCATTGTTGAAATGGTCCGGTAATAAAAGACTAGAAGAGGAAATGTTGTTACCATTGTTAGCATTACTGCTCGTAGTGCTGCTATTTGAGAAGAAACTAAGGTTAAACAGGTTAGCAGCGGCAGCCACGGCAGCAGATGGAGAATTATTTGTAGTAGGGTTTTGAAGTTCAGGAAGCTGCATCAAACCATGAAATGGTTTATTTTGTAATAACCCGTGGTGCGATGGAGGTTCTTGGTGATCATGAAACTCTTGGTTTGAGTTTGGAAGGAAAAAGGCGGAGGATGGTGCAGTTTGTGATGATCGAAATGGTGAAGGAGCCGAAGGAGGCATAAGATGATCAAATTGTGTACCTCCTGCACCACCCAGTCGTAAAAGATCAGTAGATGGTTGACTTTGGTCTTGTAGTGAGGACAGCTGGGAACCAACTTGAGATAAACCTAATGCCATGTTGCTGTTACTTCCGTATAAATGACTTCCCATGGTGCTTAAGCCAGTAGGAAGCCTTGCACTTTCTTGAGCTAAAGCATCACAGAAAGCTCTATGGGTTATAAAGCTGTCACGCCTGCATGCAAGGAACGTAAAAGAATTATTCATCAGATTATCACTTCGTTCAAATAAGAAAAAGTAAGTTAATTATATTAAATTTGTCATATTAGTGAATATATATATATAATTAGGTCTAATTACTTAAGTAACTCAAATTAGAGAGTGGAGGAAATCATAACAGAAGTAAAAGAACATTAATTTCAACAGTAAATGAATTATTGGAGACACAGTAATTTGAAACGAGGCATTAGTAATAAAATCAAAGCCAGTACCCAAGAACATAACTAGAAGAAGAATGAAGAAACTATCATGAAAGCTGGAATTTAATTAAGATACAGATATGGAAGAAGGAATTGAATATAGTAGACGAGTAGTAAACATTTATTACGTATAGTTGATCACTTTAAGAACCATATACTCATAATGCAGCAATCAAGAAAAGCTTCTTTTAAAAGGACTGCCTAAACATTAAATGTGATTTTCTTTCTTTTCAGAATCGATGAAAATCCATCCATCAATCAACAACAACCTATTTCTAGGACTTGTTTCATGAACTATCAAGTTTTCCAATACAGGAACTTTACTAAATGCATGAAAAACACCAATCAAGGAACCCTAAATTTAGAACCATTTTCTTCACTTATTCACAACTTGATCAGAATATTATTCATTTCTTTCTGATGAAAAAACAGGATCATGTTAATGTTTTCAGATTTTCAGGACCATATTTTGCTGCTAGATAGGATCTCTTAACCTTAGCTAATTAACCCCATATGATACTGTCGTCTCTTCATTGCCAATCCGTGAGAGAGAGAGAGAGAGCATGTTGTCGTTGTTCTCTCTCTCCTAAACGATAGAATTCTAATCAAAAGAAGGAACCTGCTCCAAAGAACACACACAGCAGTCCGGATCACGTCTAGCCAACTCACAAGAGAACAAACGAACTTACAGTAGCCATAAACCACCACCACCTTCATGGCAGCACGTGAACAGGAGAGAGCAAATGGAGAAATGAAATGAAGGGTGAAAAATTAAGGCGTGTTTCTCGAGGACATAAAACATACTAGAACAAAAAAGAAAAACAACTGTACGTTAGTTCTTTCCTCTCTATTCTCTAAAAACAAATTACCTTATCAGTTTCTGATTCACGTGTGAGCAGTCTTCTTGATATTCAGTTACACGTATAGTCATAGATTATTAGTTTGTACCAGCAGCAATATATTACTGTCTCTCAAGCAGTAGGCTAGTACTATAGTGGAGGAAGAATCTCTAAAGTAAACCTAAAAGTTATGAAGAAGAAACTAAAAAGAAAGACAAAACCTTCTCCATAACCAAAACAACCATAAACTAAACAAAGTCTAAACCAACACACACACTCTCTCTCTCTCTCTCTCTCTAACTTTGATGGTTTCATTCTTCAGTACCCCCTGATCATTAGAATCTGAATTCATAATGAACCCAACAATTCAGAAACCTAAATTTAATCAAGATACAAAAAAGTTTAAAATTCCTCTCAGTACTCTCTCTTTCTCACTGACGCTCTCTAGGTTTACTAGCTAGCTTGGCACAAAAACTCAAGACTTCTAAAAAGTAGTAATGATGAATATGGATGAACGAATGAGTGAATGAATGAATGACTTTTAAAGTAGAGTTCCTATTTGCCTTTTGGATTATATTAACATGATTTAATGGAAGTGAAACTAAATGAACGAATGAATGCATGTATGAACTAATGAATAAAACCAGGTACCTTGAGAAGAGAGTGCCACAATCACATCTGTATTCTCTAGTACCACAAGTCTTAGAGTGAGCTTTCCAATCAGATTGAACAGCATATCTCTTGGAGCACTTATCACACTTCCATTTTTTTTCACCATGTTTTCTACAAAAATGCTTCTTGATACCAGTAAGATCACCAAGTGCCCTAGAAGGATCGTGATGTACGCATGTTACTTCAGGACATAAGTAGACTCTTCTCTTCACTTCTTTTGTTGTCTTTTGTTTTAGCTTCCAAGGCAAATTATGTCCTCTTCTGTGTAACTGTAAATTTTGCTCTCTTTGAAATCCTTTGTTGCATACCTCACATATGAATCTGTTTGTGGCCATTAGAGTCTTGGGAGATAGTGCTATCACTTCTGCATCTGGATCTGTTTTGTGAAAACAAAAATCCAAAAAATGGAAATACAAATATTAAAAAAAAGAAGAAAAAACAAGAAGATATATGTTATGATTTTATTAGAAGAAAAAAAAAAGGAGGAAAATAACAAGAACCATTTCAATTCTAGCTAGCTAACACTGAATGAATAAGTTTGAAAATTAGAATTTTTTGTGTTGAGAAGATTGTGGAAAGAAAAAAATCAAAAAAAAACTTGTTTGGATGAACTCTATACAAAAAAACAGAAAGGGAAAAGACTAGTTTTGTTATTTAATTAAGCTCATGGTATTTTGTTTATATTCATATGTTTTTCTATATATGTTTATAGAGAGATAGGGTACTTGCTTGGTGTTCCTGGGAGATTCCTCTTTTTCTTCTGAGGAGGTGCAGTTACTGGAGCTGTTGACGATGTTGGTGTTGACAACTGTTGTTGTTGTTTCATTATTTGGTTTTGATCTTCTTCTCTAATTCCAAAGAAGGATGACGAAGAAGCTGCGGCCATTTTCTTAGCTTAATTTTTCACCTTCTGATCTTCTTTTCTATCTCTCTCGCTCTGTATCCTTCTCAACAACTAAACTACACTTCAACCAAAATATATTGCTACCCCACATGAAATCTCAAATTTCTTCAGAAGAGTCGATGGAAAATTCTCTGCAAATATTTAATTTGCGGCTGTCTATACGTTTTGAATCTCTAGCTAGTATAGAGAGCTAGCTGCCGCTATTAGACTTTCCCCTGTTGTTGTTGATAGTGTTTTTCTAAAATAAACTTCTTCTCGCTTAAAACCAAAAGTTGAAAAAAGAAGAAGAAGTACAACAGCAGTTTGATTGATAGATATATCAAAACATTATGATGATGAGTAGGAGAAGTTATATACTATCTAGCAGCAGAGAGAATATTAATAATTATGAATCCAAAGACTTCTTTTTCTCTCTTCTTCACCCCTTTTTTCTTTCTCTCTCTGTCTGTCCTCTCTTCTCTTCCTGTTTGTTGTTGTTGCTAATGAGAAGCCAGGTTTTATGAAGAGGTTGTTGTTATTAATGTTATGATGCTTCTCCTCTAGCTACTGGTCTGATTTGTTAATTACCATACATACATACATACGTACGTACATCCATACATCACAAGAAAAAGGTATTCTATCTGTGTATCGATATATTTTGAGATATAGATTTATACTTTACTTTTTCTTACAGTTATCCTGATTTTCATATACATTTCAGCTGGGCTTTGTAACCACAAATAATACTAATATTAATTGAGAGAGAGAGAGAGAGAGAGAGATTGCTAAATGCTGATGAGAGGGGCAGGCAGGCACATATAGAGAGAGAGAGGGGGGGGGGGGGTGTCTGGAGGGGGTGTTGATGTTCATGCTACTCTCACGCAGGCTACTATGTCGTTACATGGGGATGGATTGGGGCCACCGACCTATAGGCCTTACCCTCTCCCTCCCTCCCCCCATCTCTCTCTCTCTCTTTTCTTTCTCACTAGTATCGTATCTTCTTACTGCATGTCAAGACAAATCTACCTTCATCACCACCCTCGCAATACAATACATATTGTTAAATTTTTAAAAGAAACACCAAAAACTACTGCATTAGTTCTGCTTATACACTAGATATAATTCTCTCGTGAATTATTGGGTGGCGATACCAATTTGAAAATCGAAATTCTTGGACACCATGATTTATGGGGTGTATATATATCACACTCATCACCATGATTTGTTCCATGGATATATAAGATAAAGAGTGGCAAGGATTTGAGTATAGGATGGATGATATTGAGTTTTCAAACTGAAGATTAGTATTGCATAAACCGAAAGTAAACATATATATATATATATATATATATATATATATATATTCTCTATTTACACCTCTTTTTGCTGATCTTGCACGGTCAATATCATGCAAAGATTCCAAACTGAATTGACCATACAACAGGTGAGAAACAATACTTCTAGAAATATGAGGAATCAATATTTTGTTGTAATTTATATATTTTGATAACATCCCAACCAATTTCTTACAGGTAAAAGGAAAAATTATCTACTCAAACCACTCCAACAACAATCTAATCCTCGTCGATATATTATTTACATGCTGTCTCACTAATAGACCCTGATCATTTTACACATAAGCCAATTTTATCTCATAGAAAACTTACCAAAACATGAGAGGACCACAATCGTTAATAGACAGGGAACATTACATGCACAAGATACCGTTACTCTCCCAAAAGAGGACATATAAATCACAGGCAAACTGATCAAGAAAGTGATCGATTGTCTCAGCCTCGTGGTTCCACTGAGGCTGTTTTTCTCAGTGAAATTACTGAACTTATATGGTCTGCTTGGACCTTGGTCATCAAACTTTATTAGCAGAAAGAACCAGTTTAACCAAATTAACTACACATTATTGTGTACAAAAAACGACCTAAGCAAAAAACAAACAAAATAGAACCGGAGGAACAATGACACGATTCGAAGTAATATAGATCAGGCTATTCTAAGTTTCTAACTCTTACTAAAAATGGAGGAATTGAGTCATAAAACTCCAATTGATCCCTGGCTATTGTGCACCCCTATTAGCACAGAAGTTCATCTCTCGAATAATGAATAAAGTTAATAGCGTGTTTGAATACATTTTGAAGTTATTTTGATGGGCAACAAAAAGTATCCCCAATTTTTTCCACATATCCAACCATGTTATAAGCTTGTTTCTTTTTCAGCTTGCCCGAAAAAACCATTGAAAATTGCCAGCAGGGCCGGCTTTGGAGCCCGGCAAGTTGGGGATCATAAGAATTTGTGCCTAAACTAAGGTGAAAACTGCTATCAAATCTTTTATTCCCTACCATTTTCCCTCTCCAAAGTCCACCATCTCACAATTTTACAGGATAAAAGTCAATACAAATTTACGAGACCCGCCAGGATGTTACGATATATTCGTTCTCCTGCTAATGTATTGTTGTGAAATGACAATAGTCCCACATCGCTATAATCCGCTTGATTAACTTAAAATATAATATGGAAGGGCCGCTCCACTCATTGCCAATTGGTTTTGAGTTGAATGCCCGTATTCTAATATGGTATCAGAGCAGGCTATTTGTGTCGAGTTAATTGTCCACGTGTTTGTAAGACCCACCGAGGCTACACGTGAGGGGGCGTGTTGAGATTATTAGTCCCACATGGTTGGGTTATTTAAGATCCTGAGGTTTATAATCTATTAGGGCCTCTCCACTCATTTCCAATTGGTTTTGAGTTGGATGCCCGTATTTTAACATGGTATCAGAGCTAAGCCCAGACCCAGACCTGCGTACGCCGGGTGTAGGCCGAATTACTGGCCGAAGTGTTTAATGTACACCCGGGTGTAGGCAAATCCGATACCGGCCGAGGTGTTACCCACCGATTTAGTCACTCACCATGTGCTTTGTTACCGATGGACTGGTAAACTCGTACGTAGGTCCACGTGTCAGGTCTCAGTGACTGGTCTTACACGTGAGGGGGCGTGTGAAAGGACAATAGTCCCACATCGCTATAATCCGCTTGATTAACTTAAAATATAATATGGAAGGGCCGCTCCACTCATTGCCAATTGGTTTTGAGTTGGATGCCCGTATTCTAATATGGTATCAGAGCAGGCTATTTGTGTCGAGTCAGTTGACCACACCTTTACTCGCGTCACCCGATTTAATTGTCCACGTGTTTGTAAGACCCGCCGAGGCTACACGTGAGGGGGCGTGTTGAGATTATTAGTCCCACATGGTTGGGTTATTTAAGATCCTGCGGTTTATAATCTATTAGGGCCTCTCCACTCATTGCCAATTGGTTTTGAGTTGGATGCCCGCAGACTTTAATAATTGTAGTGCCACAACAACACTAATAATAAATGCAGAATTTCATTACAAGAAACAATTACAGAATTTTGTTCAGTTGTCTTAAAAATCAGTGATTAATATGACTCTTCAAAAAGTACAGCAATCCCTGGCTTCATGAGTTGGTACTTCTTAGATTTTGTAATTTAATGCTGCTGTTGGATACTCTTTAGTTAAATGAAGTACTTCCAGGGGTTCCTTCCAAGGACAAAAGAGTGTTATTGAGTGCAAGGTTAAATTACATAGTGAATTTTGCAATCTCAACCTTTCGATTATTGATTAAAATTGTAAACGAAGAAATTTCCTAGAACTTTCATGTTATAAATGTAAATGAAGCCAGTTGAACAACATTAAACTTAGAGATCACTTCTCTCCTAATTTTTCTGGACTTTCTGTTCCTCATTAACTACTTTTGTTCTTGTATTCCCTTAAAACAAAGTATGGAATTGATTATATAATTAGCTAGCGTTTCACTCAGATTTGCGAAAATTAAGAAGATTCCAGTACAAAAGCACAAACATCAGAAATTAATTTTTAGACAAAATCTAGTTGAGTTGCATGTTATTGAGGTTTAGCCAAACAGTACAGTTCTCTATAACCCAAGCAACCTAATATTGTATGCCCTGTAGGCTTAAATAAGTGTACCCCCGGTCAATGTCAGATAGTTACCGACGAATAAAAATTAAATGGCAACGCCAGCAAGCCATCTAGCACTTTCAGTTTCGGGTCTACTTGATTTTTTCACGGAAAAATGAGTAAATTCTACGGTAAAAACAACAAAAAGCTGATTCCGGTCTAGCTAATTTTTTTTTTTTTTTTTAAAAACCAGGCATAGGCGTCCTGTCCCCTGGCAGCGTAGCCACCGGCTTACTCCCCACTGAGCAAACTCGGCCCCATGAACCCCAAAGTAATTTAGTAAAATTACACGAGTACTCCAATGTTTGAGCGGAGACTCGAATTCCTGACCCCCTCCTTGAGAGTCAGGCTCCTGGCCAACTGGGCTAACCCCAGATGGTTCGGTCTAGCTAATTTGACTTCTCGTAAATACGAAAATAAATTCAAAATATAATTATTGATTGGGGAAAAGTTATTTTAAACCCAAAGTCAAATTAGCCGGATTGAAGTTAGCTTTCTCCCCGTAAAAGTGTTTTTCCACATAATAATTTATAAAAAATTGGGCTTTTAAATAATCATTAGATTTTATGCCCGTGCTATGCACCGGGCGGGCCCAAAAATCATCCACTATCACTTTTTAAACTCTAACCATACTTTTGATTTGGTGTGGCGAGGCGAAGCCGAGTTGAAGCAGTTGGATAGTTTATGCTGGTTCGGCACCAAAAGATAAATAGTTTTCGGGAATCAGAAACAAAGTTTTTCAGTTTATGCCTTTACTTTGTCTCGAGACATCACATGGGATTTTTGTTTAGTGAACCTTTGATTACAAAGTCCATGTCAATCAGTGATTTTGTGGTAATAATACCCGGTTATAGCCGGACCCAAAAACCATCTACTCTGATTTTACTTGTAATCATATTTTTGGTTTGGTGTGATGTGGTTTCGCCTCGCCTCGTTGTGAATTTAGATTTGGTGTGGCTCGGCTTCGTCCCGTCCTGTCCCCATGCATTTTTTATTAGGTGTAGCTTGACTTCGCCTCTCCCCGTCCTGATGAAAATTTTTCAATCTGATACATGCTTCGAAAATTTTATTTGGGCGGGCGAGGCGATTTTATTTGGTGTGGCGAGGCGTAGATTAGGATTTTGTTCTCGCGCAGAGCATGGGTATACGTAACTTGACGCTTGTATGGGAATGAAATTTCCAAAAACCAATCCTTGAGATGTTAAACTTGATTTTTTTTTAGTTGATTTTCATACGGTTAAAGTAAATCTTAAATTTATGGGGACTACAAAATATAAGATGATCCCGAGTACTATTTGGTGACCGGTGAGTTAGCTTGAGTTAATGAACTCCTCAAATTGTAAGATGATTCCTTGCATGATCACACAAAATTCAGGAGTCATGCTTTACAACAATTACCACCTTGGTGTGAGCGAAGTTCAATAACTGAAGTTGTAGAATTTAGAAAAGAAAGAAAAAAAAAGTTTAGAAATCAGTAGTGAGAAATTATTTATTTATCTATCATATCACTTACGCGCAAGGGCGTCTGTGAGAGAATCTAGGTGAAGTGACACAGTACAATTTCAAAGTGAAACCAACACAAATCCAATTACATTTTTTCAGAAAAAAAAAGAGCACAAATTACATTTACATTTCCCCCGCATCAACCAAGACGTTCACCGAAAAATAATCATGGCACGTGTCACTACTTCCACATGCATGTTTAACAAATGCTAATTACAGGAATGCCAAAACAAAAACAACCAAATTTCCACCTCATTACTACTGTTGCCTTTGTTCCATCTCCCATCTCTGTGCAAGAAAATAATATTTCTTAGAGTCTCAATTTGAAAATAACACCAAATTTCGTGATGAACCTTAAATTCTCCTATTTCGAATCGACATTCCATCAACATTTGCAGTTTGAAAAAAAGACTAAAAAAACCTACTCTAGCTTAGTTAATTGTTTTTGGTCTTACACTCTTCTTACTGAAAGAGTATATTATTAATCAAAGGTCGTTTTTTACTTATATTTATTCTCTTGAATTATATCTATGAATTGTCTCCACCCAACTCATGATATTACTTTTTTACAGGTGAATCAATTCAAGGAAATGAGAGAGACAATTTTTATTGGTGTGGTGTAATTCAGTTAACACTCCAAGTCAGTAAGCTGCTCAAGCGCATAAGTTTGGGATGGAAATCACTTATATAGATCTACTATACCAAAATTCTGGGCTAATGGATCAGTTATGGTTTAACCCTACCTGCGAATTTGTCTTCTTTACCCGATTTTATGAAGATCTTTGTTTTGATTTGATTGATGATTAATTCTGTTCGTACTTAATATTTTAACTTATTGTGTTAATTGGTACAAATAAGTGATTCCGCCACTTCTAGTTATGGGTATTAAATTTGACTGAAATATTACTGTCTTAGTTATCATAATATGATTGATCTGTCAAAAATTGGAAAAGTGATTTTAATTTCCTGATAGATAATTCTGACCGATATAATGAATATTTAAATAACTTTGAACTGTTTCTATGATTACATTAGAATGAAATGTTTAGTCAATTAAATTGATTATCTCAAACTCCGTCATAATTTCAGGAAATTGTGACAACAAACGTTTCAATTTCATTTTTTTTGTGCGTTTTAGTCGTTGTCCAACAAACCCTAATCATCCACTGATAACTCTTTTTGTCTCGTAATGTTAAGATGAATGAATCAGACGGGATTGAATATATTTAGGGTTCACGGGATTTAGTTGATGATGATGGATATATGTGGGATTGTCGAATAGAGGAAGAAGAAGATGTGAGAGCAGAACCATGGATGTTTTCTGGTCTAACTGGTCCAATGCGTTCTTGTTAAGTTTCTTACGAAAGTATTGTTCACTTAACGTCTGTGAATAACGTTCCGTTAAATATTTTGTGTAAACCAAGTCTGTGAATAACGTTCCGTTAAATATTTTGTGTAAACCAAGTGTAAGTTTTTAATTAGGTGTAAATCAACACATTAAGTATTGTACACCCACGTTTCTACTAACTGTTGCCAACGGTTTTAGTATTAGGCCGTTAAAATCAGGGGGCTTGGACCAATTACGTTCTCTACTAAGGGGGTGTTTTAAAAAAACAATTTCTTCGACCAATAACGTTACGACAGTTGTCTTCTCCAAAATTGTTGTAGTTGAAAAAGCTTAGAGCATCTCCAATGCTTGAGTTCAAGGTCATCCTATGTGCAGGTTTTGTTAAGACCTTTTGGTTGTGGGTCATTCACTACATGACAAAAAATATTAAAGGTAAGAGTTTTTACCTAAATTTCATCTCCAATCCCAAAGGTCATATCCAACATATTTTGTCTAAATTTAGAGACAAATGATGACGTGGACTTAAGACCTAGGGTCATGAAGAAAGACTAAATAAGACTTTCTCCTTTACCCCCACTTGGTCCCCACATGGACATGTCATCTTCTTTTATGACCTCCACCCTAGTATTGGAGATGAAAAGTTGATAGAAAAAGTCTTAAATCCTATGTGTCATATCAATTTAAGACCTAGACCCCTAGCATTGAAGATGCTCTTATCTAATTTAATTTGAGGTGGGTGTCACACTCACCGTGAAACGTGGGATCTTATATGACTTAGTATTTTAAAGGAGGAGAGATGACCGATTAAATATTTAGGACTCCTACATAATTTTGGCTAAGTTGGACAGAAACACCTCTTAACCCTCTTTCTTTATTTTTTTTTTTTTGAGTTTCTATCACTTTCTTGCCGTTTTTGGTGGTAAGAACAAGAGACAAAATTAACGTTTATAGTACTTTTTTTTGGTGTTCGGAGTAAAAAGCAAGAAATTGATATAAGAGTAATTTCGTCCAACTTGATTAAAATTATGAACTGATCCTAATTAGTGAGTAGATTATGATTTTTTAACTCTCTAATTACTCACAATTACCTTTTTATTACAAAAATAAAGAATTACCGGCCTTTAAAAATCAAGTACAACAGACTCAGTATGAACAAATAAAAATTACGGGTTACAATTTTTCAACTCTTTAAACAGTCAGTATACTTAACATGAGCATTTAAAGAAAAAACCAAATTTGTGAAGAATGTCATTGAAAATATTCCTCATCAACTACATATATCCGGACTCGAACTTCAATCCATTAGCGATTAGAATAGATTCTAAATTTCAATGAATCATATTTAATCGTGGGAAAAGACTTTGAATTAAACTTCCAAATATCAAAAACTCATTATAAAGTTGGATTTTCCAACAAAACATCGTGTATTTCGGATAAAAAGTTACTTGAATTTTAAAATTGAAGTACAATACAATCTAAAGTATGTTGATTATGGAGCAATTAACAACATGCGCTAATAAGCACAAACACATGAATTATAATACTTCTGGATTCGACAGTTGATCAGCTTATAAATCAAATTGCAAGTAAGGATTTGAAATTTACTAATACCAGAATCTTTTCAATAGAACTGGAAAAAAACATTATGCAGTCATGCTAAGAGAAGATAAATCCAGTCTCCATGGATGAGTAATCTCCAAGGAAGGAAGCTGTCGGATTACCTCAATAATGGCAATCGCTGAAAATCTTACATTACTAGATGACTATAGTTAATAGTAGGGAGCATGTATAACATTAGTGTGTATCTCGAGAAGAGCATACGGCAACAAGTGTCTTGTATCATCGGATCAACATAGACCAAATCGACAATTGTCAAAAACAATGCAGCTGAAGTTACAAAAGATACCAGCTACGGTGAAATATTGGATTGAAGCTGTCAAAAATAATCATGAAGAAAACCTCAAGCAACTTTATTTCTCTAGCTAGGCCATCAAACTTTTATGGTGGGTGCTGAAAATAGACAAACAGTAAAAAGTACAGGATCAATTTACCTTTTCAGATTCCATCAAAGGATATCATATGAATCGCCTCTACAACTCTTCCGTCTTTTCCGGCAATTCGAAACACAATTTCGTGGGGGGTAGACTCTTAGATGTTCGATTACTTATTAGTTGGTGATGTTGTTGAATATTTTATTCATGTAAAATATATGAGTCTTACTAATCTTGAAAAACGCATAATAAGGTTACGATTTTCCATGGCACATACACTTTACAAATTTTAGAAAATTAAGGCTATGCGAGACTATTCTCTCCATACTCACTCCCATAGAGTCGAGACGAAACAAGACACTTAATAAAGGCCAAACAATCTTTTAACGGGCTAAACAATGTTCACACACCACCCAATTCCCTCATACAGAGCTGGGGAAAACAAGATCCTTGATGCCTTAATGGGCCAAATAATTTCTTAATGAGATAAACAATGTCCACCTACCACATAATCACATACTATGATTAAAGTGATCCATGAGTCTAACTAACCTCGAAAATTGGCATACAAGGTTAGGGTTTCCCAAAGCATATATACTATCCACGAAATTTATGCAATGTGGGACTATTCTCAACTCCCTCTCTCGGGGACAAACACGACACTTGATACCCTTTAGTGTGCTAAATAATCTCTTAATGGGATAAACAATGTCCACATACCACTCAATCATATGTTATTATAGTATTTTAAAGTCTACGAGCCTAAGTAACCTCGAAAAAATAGGCTTTCAAGGTTAGGGTTTCCCAAGGCATATATTGTAATGACTCGTCCCTCCACCAATACTGTCCCCACTTAGCCACTGTGGTTATCTGGCAGTGTTTTTTTTTTTCAACAGGCATCGCTGCGGTAATCCAACAGAAACTTCCCGGATGGTCACCCATCCCTGGATTACTCCCACCCGAGCATGCTTAACTGCAGAGTTTTCTGCAAACTCTAGAGACAATTGTGATGAAAATACCTCGGTGTTAGGAAAGGACAAACCATTACTTATATTCCATTCCTCCAACCAGTGCCGAATAACAGGGTATTACAATACCACCACCTTAAATTGGAGTCATTCTCGGCTCCTGAATATATTCAATATCAGATTTCCGACGTTCCCCGCCCCTCATGATAAGCACCTGGACCAATCACGTCCAGCGTATCTTCCCACCCTCGGCAGGTAACCCGTTGTCGGCTCCGATACCATTTTGAAAAAGTGGGGGTCTAACAACCTCACCCAATATTTCGATTAGCAATCTGTATGGACAACTCCGAGTTGTTTTATAGAGAATCAATTAGACTCAATCAATAGAAAATACTCAAGGAGTTATTATCTCAATCTCTTAATTTGATTTACTCAAGCAAATACAATTCGCGAGTCCTAATCAAAGAGAGATACCTTGGATGGTACCAAAGACCCATATCCAAGTGTCAATCAATTTAAATCAACAACCAATAAGGTCGGATATTCTAATTGATTGAACAACGCACAACCTGTATTATTTCAATTATATAAAAAATATAATGCGGAAAAGAAATAACATAGACACCAGAATTTTATTAACGAGGAAACCACAAATGCAGAAAAACCCCGGGACCTAGTCCAGATTAAACATACACTGTATTAAGCCACTATAGACATTAGCCTACTCCAAATTAACTTCGATATGGACTGTAGTTGAACTCCAATCAATATCATACTGATCCAAGGTACAATTATGCTTCTACGCCTCTGAACCCAGTAGGATACTGCACACTTGATTCCCTTAGTTGATCTCACCCACAACCAAGATTTTCTACGACCCAAAGTTGAAGACTTTAATAAACAAATCTATCTCACACAGAAAAGTCTACAAGATAGATAAACCCGTCTCCCAAGAATAAACCTATGAGTTTTGTTCCATATTTTGATAAATCAAGGTGAACAGGAACCAATCAATAAAACCAAACTTATATTCCCTAAGAACAACTCAGTTTTATCAATCACCTCACAATAAACTTAATCGACGTATCGAAGAAGATTATTGAGGAATCACAAAGGATGAGACGAAGATGTTTGTGATTACATTTAAATCTCTCTTATCGGAGATAGAAATCTCAAGCCAATTATTACAATTGTACTCGTACGATATAAATAGCAAGATCAGATCACACAACTACAAGAAAAGTAGTATCGTCCTGGCTTCACAATCCTAATGAAGTCTTTAAGTCGTTAACCTGGTTTTAGAAGGAGAAAACCAAAGGTTAAAGGAGAATCGACTCTATCTTAGCAAACTAGTATCACACAGAAAGTGTGGGGATTAGGTTTCCTAGTTGCTAGAGTTCTCCCTTATATATTCTTTCAAATCATGGTTTGCAATCAATGTTAGCTTAGTAACAAAGCATTCAATATTCACCGTTAGATGAAAACCTGATTAGATACAAGCTAATATTTCTCAATCGCTAGATCGAAAACTTAGCTTACCATACACGCATGTACTTGAATATTTTGGGTTTGTGTAACTGTACCCAAACGTGTACAATAGTTGGTTCAATATTAGTCAACCAAATGGTTAGCCAAATGATAACTTTCATATCAACCATATTCTTCTTCACCATAACTAGTCCAAATAATTCGAATGAAATAGTTAGAGAGTTGTTCAATTGCTTTGAGATATCATGTACTACACAAGACACAATTGAAGCAAAAACGATGTGATTCACTCGAATAGATTCATGAACTATAAATCCACGATTTGAAATAGCATTCCTTAGATAATTTAGATAAGTTCACGAACATCGTTTTTAGACATAACCACTCAAGTTCGCGGACTGGGTTCGTGGACTCAATTTAACCGGTTGGATTTCACAAACTCCCGCAGAAATTCTCGGGTTCGACAACTTCCGTTAGTTCGCGGACTGAAACCGAGCTACAACTCCAACAGAAATTCTCGTGTTCTAGAACTACGCACGTTCGCGGACTGAGTGCGCGGCTCAAGTTTCGGTTTCACTTGATCAAAAAAGTTCACAAACTTCGGTTCAAGTGCTAAGGACTTATACATATATGTGTTACCACAACAATGTTTATATCCCACAGTGGTTATATTGTCTAAACTCTCATTTCAATCATTGAAACATTCTCAGAGGACGTTATATATTTGTTATTCACAAACTATTTTTCGTCAGAGCAATTTCCAAAGTGATTGAAACATAACATGACTTTCGTCACTAGGTAAAGATGAACTTGGATAAAGAGAAAGCTTTACCAACACATATTTTGAGAAATATATAAGCGAGATATACTCAGCTCGAAATATCATATGTGTATATTCTTAGTCTATATAGTAATACGACTTTTGTCTCAAGATAGGAGATAGAGAAAATATACTTTCGAGTGATAGATAAGTTCAAGTCTCCACATAAATTTTAGTCTATGAAGATCCACTGGTCCTTGAGTAGTCCTTCGTATTGTATAATGATTCCCATGGAGTTCTTGAGCTCAACTACACTTTCTATCCTAGTCCGGGACCTTATCTATAGTAGACTAGAAATCAAGACTTTATAGTTTTGATCACTAACATTGAAAAATATGCTTGAGATAGAAACGCATGCGAGTTCGACCGAGCAATGCTCTAACAATCTCCCCCTTTGTCAATTTTAGTGGAAAAACTATTAATACATATGGAATACAAAAAATATATAAATAAATTTTGTAGCTCTTATTCCACATGTCTAATATTCAACAATACTCGAAATATTCGTCACTTCCAAGTAGTCTAATGATCCAAAAGGTTGTAAGTTTAGCATCATCGTTGTTGAAAATCCGTAGCTATAACAATGAGTAAAGCATCGGTTCTCAATCATTGTTATACAGTGTCATAGTATTATTACACATCGTCAAAGTCCAATTGCATCACAACTTCAAAAACAATACTATGGTGATACTTCACTCCCCCTTAGTCAATACTCCATCTTACATGGAAACCACTCCCCCTTACATAATGATCCGAAAACCATATGTATTTGTAGTGTGAACTACATATTAATTCTCCCCCTTTTTGTCAATAAGATTGGCAAAGGTACAAGAACGGGATCCTAATGAAATTTCCGTAAGAGACATTTCATGACCAAAGGTAAATGTATATCATCTTGTTTATATGAAATCATAAAGCCGAAGCTAAATGCATTCATCAAGGAGTTTATAAAGACGCAAGATAACCATTATAATATTCCACAGCAGCACTACCCACAAATATTTGGCAATTAAGCACAAGTTCAAAAGAACTCTCCCCCATAATATGTCATTCCCTAAGGAACAACAAGAGCGACCTTTATTTCAAAAAGAAAAGAAGGATTTATTTAGACTCAACAAATTACATACAAGTATGAATTTGGAATCCAACAAGAAATATTCAATCATATTAACCCAAGCGAACCAAGATTAATTTGACTAAATATGCTCAACACAAGTAAACTTATGGGGACTTAATAAATCAATTAGATTAATCACAAGAAACTCGCAAATAATTTAATTGCCATACTCAACCAAATTAATTACAAAAGTAATCAATTTAATTGGCCACACTCTACATAAGAAAATTCTATGGAACAATGACTAAGTTAATCATGAATAACCAACCCAGTCAAAAAATTGCTCAGACATAAGAAACCTTATGGAGTGCTAACTAAATAATCACACAAGATGATTGATTTAGTTCAAAATACTCGACATAAAGTATCTTACGGAACATAAATAAGATAATCACAAAAATAATCAACTTCGGTTATCTAATGCTCAACATAAGTCATAATACAGAGTCTCACAGTAATACAAAAAATATGGATTAGGGAAGATCATTTACTGCGGAATACACAAGGATTCATTATATATTTCCATCACCATTTGCACAATGACACACAATAGTCATAATCCTTGAATCACAGAAGATTTTAACCTATCTTACATCAATAATTGACAATATAGGCTTAACTTTTGTGTTTGTCAAAAGTCTATTCATCCTTTTATCAATATTTGCATATCAATTCACGAATGACTTTACTTTTGACAAAATATGGGACAATCAAGTTCACGGACGTAAACCCACATATCCCATCAAAATATTGCAATATATGAAATCAAAATACTGCAACCATCATCTTCCAAACAAGTTTAGAATTTAAACCAGTAAATCTAAAACAAGAAGATGAAAAACATTGGATATAGCTATGTGTAATCACAATAATGGCTATTCCAAAACACTAGTTATTCTTCTAAACAAAAATGGAAAAAGAAGATTTAATAAACATGCTGAACCAAACAGACTAAATTAAAAACACTTCCATGTCACGACGAACTGGAGTCAAATCGACAGTTCGGGACCTTCTTGAGTCTTAAGGTCTTGGATCTTGTGAATGGCAGCATCCTCTACACCCTTGAAGAGGATATCCTTATTGGGAAGTTCTTTAACACGGGTTTTCATGAGAACAAGGTCAGACTTAACCTTTTTCAACTCAGTTCTTACCACATCAAGACACTTTATTGTATCAACAAGTTGCTGCTTAGCCTTCTCAAATTCCTCCAGGAAGTCGAGAACTACATCCTATGAAATCTCTCCAATCTCCTCTATATCAGAAAGTGAATCAGATGATTGAGGAAGGGAACCTTCATTTTCAACAAGAGTTTCCTTCACTTTATCGAGTTTGCAATATACCGCCTTATCAATGACATCTTTAGGCAAATCCAATGAGCAATAAGAAGAAGCCATTGATAAAAACAAACCTAGAAGAATAAGAATAACTCAATAGGATAGGTATATAAAGAAAAACTCGAGAGATTTAGGGTTTACGGGATAGGTTTTAAAGGATAACCCAAAACTGTACGCGTACCCGTAAGATGGTTTTTCACAAAACTCTGCATGGAAAGAGAAAACACTTTTACTTTTCAAAGGAAGTTTAGACAAGGAATATCAAAGAGAAAAATACTCACGAACCAGTGTTTGACCAATTATCCTTCTAAAAAGGATAAGAGATTAGCTAGATAATTAGCGTCACTTAGTAATGAAGTATACCTATTCAAGTTTATCACAACTAGGCTTTTTATATGTGAGATATTCAAACTTGTGATTACTTTACACAAGTATGAGCCTTTATCTCATCAAATGAATAATGTTCCTTTTTATCCTTCTGTCTTTGATATGTGCTCTTTCTAGAGAGATAATACATTGCTTGATTAGCGTACTTATCAGAAGAACTAAATCTAGGACCTCTTGCAATTGGATTAATAGGATCAGAGTGGATGGGAATCTATTTTCTATATTTATATTTACCAGAATCATCCTTATAAGTACAAGGAATGCTTTTGTTAGCAACACAAGAATTTATGCCAGAATGCACTTGAGCCCTGTGATGATTTCTAGAGTAGAGATCATTATTATAAGGTTTCTGATTTCTTGTGGGCATACGATTCACTGCGTTAGTCGACTGACTATTTGTTCCATTGACAGTGAAGAGAAGCAAATTATGAAGCTTAAAAATTTGTTTCCTTATTGCAAAACAATGGATATCATATTGATTCTATTTCCCACAAAAAGTACAGGTTCGCGGAGGAGAAGCAATAACTGGCACCTGTTTAAACTTCATAGCCATATGAAAAGATTGCAAGTTATGTAAACTTTTCTTGACACAATCTTCTTCTGGAGAATACTTTGTCTTGTACAGAACATCACGAGAGTTAGTTTGTATAGAGGATTTTCTCCTTAAGACATAGTTTTCCATTTCCAATGATTTACACTGTTCATGGGCTAGAGTAAGAGATGCACATAGTTTCTATTTTTAAGCACGAAGTCTATTGAGATCTAATGAATGAGTCTCGAGAAAACGTTTTTCTCTAATTGAGTCCTCTTTAATAATATCCTCAAGAGTACTAATCTTTTCATGTTGAAGAGTAGGTTCTTGAAGAAGTTTCTCAATATTCTTAGAGAAGGACTTTATGATATTATAGAGATCACATTCTCGATCAAGAGACTTTTCAAATTCATCAATGAGCTGATCAGGATCATTAAAATCAATGTCTTCAGCGGTGTGTTTTAAATTCTGGTGAGCTCCTTTTTAGCTTCTGCCAGAGTGTCACATGCCTCATGAGAGGAAGAAATGTCACTATCACATTGAACATTTTTTCTACCTCGAGATTCGGAAGAATCAACTAATGAATAATCCTTTGAGGTGTTTCCAAGACACTTGACATGATCAAAAGCTTTATGAGACATTTTGGTATGTGCAACAGAGATTTCGTCCACAAACTCAGATTGCCACAAACACAGACTTGTAAGGTCTAAAACGTGTTTGCCTGCTCTGATACCAATTGAAAAAGCGGGGGTCTAACAACCTCACCCAATATTTTGATTAGAAATCTGTATGGACAACTCCGAGTTATTTTCTAGAGAATCAACAAGACTCGATCAATAGAAAATACTCAAGGAGTTATTATCTCAATCTCTCAATTTGATTTACTCAAGAAAATACAATTCGCTGGTCCTAATCAAAGAGAGATAACTTGGATGGTAACAAAGAACAATATCCAAGTGTCAATCAATTTAAATCAATAACCAATAATGGTCGGATATTCTAATTGATTAAACAACGCACAACCTGTATTATTTCAATTATATAAAAATATAATGCGGAAAAGAAATAACACAGATACCAGAATTTTGTTAACGAGGAAACCGCAAATGCAGAAAAACCCCGGGACCTAATACAGATTAAACATACACTGTAATAAGCCGCTACAGTCACTAGCCTACTCCAAATTAACTTCGGCCTGGACTGTAGTTGAACCCCAATCAATCTCACACTGATACAAGGTACAGTTATTCTCCTACACCTCTGATCCCAGCAAGATACTGCGCACTTGATTCCCTTAGCTGATCTCACCTACAACCAAGAGTTGCTACGACCCAAAGTCGAAGACTTTAATAAACAAATCTGTCTCACACAGAAAAGTCTACAAGATAGATAAATCTGTCTCCCACGAATAAACATATGAGTTTTGTTCCGTATTTTTATAAATCAAGGTGAACATGAACCAATCAATAAAACCAGACTTATATTCCCAAAGAACAGCTCAGTTTTATCAATCACCTCACAATAAACTTAATCGACGCAGCGAAGAAGATTATTGAGGAATCACAAACGATGAGACGAGGATGTTTTTGATTAATTTTATATCTTTCCTATCGGAGATTGAAATCTCAAGCCAATTATTACAATTGTACTCATATGATAGAAACATCAAGATCAGATCACACAACTACAAGAATTGCAGTATCGGTCTGGCTTCACAATCCCAATGAAGTATTTAAATCTTTAACCTGGTTTTAGAAGAAGAAAACCAAAGGTTAAAGGAGAATCGTCTCTAGCTTAGAAAACTAGTATCACACAGAAAGTGTGGGTATTAGGTTTCCCAGTTGCTAGAGTTCTCCCTTATATAGTCTTTCAAGTCAGGGTTTGCAATCAATGTTAGCTTAGTAACAAAGCATTCAATATTCACCATTAGATGAAAACCTGATTAGATACAAGCTAATATTTCTCAACCGTTAGATCGAAAACTTAGCTTGCCATACACACATGTACTTGATGATTTTTGGGTTTGTGTAACCGTAACCAAACGTGTACAATGTTTGGTTCAATATTAGTCAACCAAATGGTTATCCAAATGCTAACTTTCATATTAACCATATTCTTCTTCACCATAACTAGTCCAAATGACTCAAATGAACTAGTTAGAGTGTTGTTCAATTTCTATGAGATCTCATGTACTACACAACACATAATTGAATAAAAAACGATGTGATTTACTCGAATCGATTCATGAACTATAAAGCCACGGTTTGAAATAGCATTCCTTAGATAATTTACATAAGTTCACGAACATCGTTTTTAGACATAACCACTCAAGTTCGCGGACTGGGTTCGTGGACTCAAGTTAATCGGTTGGAGTTCACAAACTCTAGCGGAAATTCTCGGGTTCAAGAACTTCTGTCAGTTCATGAACTGAGTTCGCGTACTGAAACCGAGTTACAACTCCAGCAGAAATTCTCGAGTTTGAGAACTACGCACGTTATCGGACTGAGTTGGCTGCTCAAGTTCCGGTTTCACTTGATCAATAAAGTTCGCAAACTTCGGTTCAAGTGCTAAGGACTTATACATATCCCCCAGTGGTTATATCCCCCGGTTACCCCCCGGTTACATATCCCCCGGTTACCACAAAAATGTTTATATCCCCCAGTGGTTATATTGTCTAAACTCTCATTTCAATCATTGAAACATTCTAAGAGGACGTTATATAGTTGTTATTCACAAACTATTTTTCGTCAGAGCAATTTTCAAAGTGATTGAAACATAACATGACTTTCGTCACTAGGTAAAGATGAACTTGGATAAAGCAGAAGCTTTACCAACACATATTTCGACAAATAGATAAGCGAGATATACTCAACTCGAAATATCACATGTGTATATTCTTAGTCTATATAGTAATACGACTTTTGTCTCCAGATAAGAGATAGAGTAGATAGAATTTAGAGTGATAGATAAGTTAAAGTCACCACATGCCTTTTAGTCGATAAAGATCCACTGGTTCCTTGAGTAGTCATTCGTCTTGTATGATGATTCCCATGGAGTTCTTGAGCTCAACTACACTTTATATCCTAGTCCGAGACCTTATCTATAGTAGACTAGAAATCAAGACTTTATAGTTTTGATCACTTACATTGACAAACATGCTTGAGATAGCAACGCATACGAGTTCGACCGAGCAATGCTCTAACACATTTATAATGACCCCTCCTTCTACCGATATTGTCTGCACTTAGCCACTGCCATCAATAACTTCCCGGGAGGTAACCCATCCCTGGATTGCTCCCGCCGAGCATGCTTAACTATAGAGTTTTCAGCCAACTCTGGAGCCAATTATGCTGAAAAGGCCTCGGTGTTAGGAAATGACAAATCATTACTAATATTCCATTCGGCCAACTACGACCAAATATCTGGGTATTACATTGTAGATGGGGAAAAACTATTTGTTGTTTTTACGGAATTAAAGAGTCGACCGTGTGGGGACTCCTTGAACCAAGCAAAATGTTGAACCTCACATAGATGCACTGTAAAAAGGGAGTGTTTTAAGTTCGAGAGATCAATTTGTAGGACTCCGGTCTAAACCAGGAACAATGGCCGTTCCAGAGTCAATTCGGTCACAAGAGAGGATGGGTTGATCTGTATGAGGGAAGCTGAGAAATGCGTGAGATCAATAGTGATCTGAGATTGTAGGTGTGTTGTGAATTCAGCGTGAAAATGCTCTGAATGATTGAATTTTTCCTGATTGAGAGTGATTTTTGTGAGTTTGTGTAGACGAAAGATTGTCTGTATGAACTTTGATTAGAAATTCCTCGTTTAGGCGACTGCTGTTCGAATGTTCGAAAACTCTTGTTCTTTCAATCAGGATTCAGAGACATTTTATAATGCCAGATTTAAAAACACCATGATCCCATGAAGTGTGACAGTTGCTGGAATCAGAGAATGGGGAAGTGGAAAATCGTGTTAAACCAATTATTCATCGTGCGGAGACTTGGTTAACTTTCCACCCATTATTTTGCTGACTCTTCCAACTGATTGCCCGACTTGCTCACATTCTCATCGTGGGTGAACACACGTGCCATAGACCGCCATACCAAAACCCTAGTTAATATCCCCCCATGTGACACGATTGAAATCTCATGATTATGGAGTCAGTAGCTGACTTTGTGGGACGATGAGTCCATGTAGTGCTGAGTTGAACACGTTTTAGCAAATGTTCTGAAACTCATGAATTAAATCTATGTCTGCTGAGATGAGGTATCATTATAACCTAAAACAAGCAAGCTGTGTTGCTGAATTATCGAATATTGATAGTTGAACCAATATTCTTTGATCTGAGCAAATATTGCTAGTCTGAGCGAATATTGCCGGTTCGAGCAAATATTGCTCGTTTGATGAATTTATTGGTAGTAGGACCGAATAAAATATTAATTCAATTTACTGACTGCTGGGTCGAGCAAAATAAATAAAAATGTTAATCATCGAATCAACATAAAATTGTTAGTGTGTTTGAATCTGCTCAGAATCACGTTTCTGCAGAGCTCTGGATTCAAAACCCTAATTTTACCGAAATGATGATTTATTGAAAATCAATATAGAGTGACACATGGACCAGCTACATGGGATGACGGGTTCACCATATATCTCCCAAATGCTCGAATGAGCAAAAATACCAAAGTCTCCTAAGGAACAGTAGGTGAAATAATGATTAAATGCTGATTTAACCACTGAAATAATGCTCGTGTGAGCGAAAAATCATGAAACCTGGTATTATGGAAATATGAAGGACCGACCAAGAGGTCATGAGACCAGATCTTGGTGGGCGTGGGACCAGTGGATGGTCGTTTGAGTAAACTTCCAATTGTTTGGAAAGAGTTTGAACCTAATATGAGCAATTGAGCAAATTAAGTTAAAATCATTAAAACATGCGGGTTCATCTGCTTGCAAGCCTCAGGGTCACCCTTGGTCGGTCAAGGGGATGTGCCCGTTTCACCATAACTTCCGCATTTTAGTCCTGAGAATTTTGATATTTTCTGGTGCACGTTTGAGCAACATTTGGAGAAAATATGAAAAATCCATGGTTTTGCTGAAACTGGGAAAAATACATGAGATGAGGGAAAATAAATAAAACAGGAAATTGCAAGGTGTGGGACCGTCCACGTCTAGGGCATGGTCGGCCGGCTGACAAGCACGGTCCCACATATTTTCCAGTTTTATGTAATTTTATGTGTTTTCTCTGATTTGAGGGAAATTCCATGAAACTGGAGAATTTGATGAAATTAGGGAACTTCCATGAGATGAGAGATAAAATAAAATAAAATAAGGAATGAGAGTGTGGGACCGGTAAAGGCAAAGGCATGGCCGGCTGGCCATGGGCGCGGATCCCACCACTCTTCCCAATTTTACTAAGTTTTGATGATTTTAGATAATTTTCATAAAATCAAAGGGATTTGTTGAAAACCAAAATATTTTGTTGAAATCAGGGAGTTTTCATGAAATCATGAAACAAAACACCAAATAATAATAAAAAATGGGCATGTGGGATCGACTAGGGTATAGCCGGCCGGCTTGAGCCCGGTCCCACAAATTTTCCCTAATTTTTTAATATTTTCTATGATTTTAGAGAAAATACATGAAATTAGGTAATTTTAGGAAAATTCATGAAATCAAGGAATTTTCATAATTTAAGAGAAATAATAAAATAATGGGGACGTGAGGTGTGGGACCGGCCACGGCCAAGGCATGACCGGCCGGCCGGAGGTCCCATGACACCTTTCCCTAATTTTATTATTTTTTGATGAAATCATGTGATTTAGCTAATTTCATTGAAAAATATGAGATTTGCTTGAACGAGAGATTTTTCGTGAGATCAGGGAAAAAATAGTAAAATATGATAAAACACAAAATTGGACACGGGACTGGTCACGGCATGACTGGCCGGCTGGTGAGCCCAGTCCCCTGTCGCTTTTGCTAATAATTTATTACTATTATTTTTCATTCCTATTTTGCATAGGTTCCTCGTTCATTCATATTTTTTGAAATGCTCGTTCGTGCATTCAAAATGCTGGCATGTGCATTATTTGCTAATTACACTTGCACTATTTTTGTGAAGGATTATTTGATCGTCAGATGCCTTCTTTCGTTGAATATTTATCACTAACCCGTGGAATTATGCTGGGAAGAACCACGAATTGAAGTGACGAAATATAACAGAGAATCGCAGAATATTGCTGGATATTCAGGCGATTAATTGATGATTCGTAGAATATTGCTAGATATTCAGACGATTAAAGATGGCTCGTAGAATATTGCTGGATATTCAGACGATGGTTCGTAGAATATTGCTGGATATTCAGACGATTTTAGACAATTAATTGATGGCTCTATACTAGAAGGGCTTCCTGTCTAGGAGCATTAATCATCTGAGGGTTGAGCAATATGAACTTGCTGGAGTGTCATATTCCTCTTGCATAGTCGGGGAAAACCTGGTTGCATCCCGAAGACGTTGTCACTCTATACTAGTAGGCATGCTATCTAGGAGCCGCCCAATCTTTCGATTCTATATAGTATGAGATGTGCCGTGGTCTCAGCTGGGAGACTACACATTTACATATTCTCTGAGAGACCTTCCCCATCAGAGGTTTATGGCATGAACTTTCATGCTAAGAGACATGAGTCTCGATACTCTGAGAGACTTTCTCCATCAGAGGTTTATGGCATGAGCTTTCATGCTTAGAGACATGAGTCTCGATACTCATCCGATTGCCGAATCCGGAGTAATTACTGAAATTGCTCAGTATTCATGAGATGTGACATGGTCTCATATGAGAGACTACACATCTACACGCACTCTGAGAGACAGTCTTCTCAGGCAGAGATTTATGGCATGAGCTTTCATGCTTTAATGAGAGACATGAGCCTCAATACTCATCCGTTTGCCGAATCTGGAGCATAGTTTAACAATTCTAGCCTTTTTCGAAAATCCACCATCTACATTAAGTCCCCTGCTTAGTGAGGAACAGTCATGTTCCTCACTCAACATTGAATGGTGATTTTCCAGGTACAAATAAAAATAAGTAATTGAACTTAGTTATAAGATAAGATATTACTGGATTTCGACCGAATGAGCAAACCATGGTTTGAGAAAAAACCCTAGTGGCATAATAGAGCGTCATCCAATGAACATAAATTGGTGTAGAACCGCTGATTCGATGGTGGAACCTTGGTTGGTTTAGGATTCACGGGCCGGGCCCGAAAAGTAAATCCTTAAGGAATTAGGTTTTGGAAATAAAATTAGGTATAAAAGGAATTAATTAATTCCTTTATTTTTTTCTTTATTTCTCACGTCCACCACCTCCTTCACCTTCTTCACGTCCGAGTTCAGCAGGAGCTGAAAATTTGTTGCCGGAAACCGCCAGCGTCCGATCACCGTCCGGCCAATTTCCGGCTGGCGCCGTCAGGTGGGTCAATCAAATTTTTTTTCTTCATAACTTGATGATTTCATGAGTTCCTCATGCCTTCATCATGTCAAAACTTTATACATGTGTATATGTTAACGTGAGTTTTGTAGAAAAACCCTTATTTTATTAAACGTATGTTCGTTCAATCGTTAGTATTGAAAACTAATAATAATCCCTAATTTAGGAGAGATTTTTCTTTGAAAATATACCTGTGTCCGGTGATAAAATTTTGTTTATGAGCTTTCATGGGAAACAAAATCTTAATTTAAGAGATGTGAGCTTTCACAAAACCGAAATAAACCTCGTTTTAGAAAATAATGCTCATACGAGGGAAAATAGATTTTTTTTTTTATGTATATAAACTTATGTTCAGTGATAAAACCTTTTTTATGAGATTTCATGAGAACTAATATTTTATCACAAGAGGTGTGAGCTTTCACAAAACTAGTATAAACCTTCGTTTTAAAGAAAATGCTAATACGAAGGAAAATAGAGATTTTTTTTAAAACATACATGTAGCCGTGACATATGACGTAGGATATGATGAAATACTTCATTCACATGGATTTTTTCTCATTAGATAAATTTTGAAAATTTACGTGAACAAATAGCAATAATTATTGTTTTGTAAAATCGAGACGTGAGTTTTGAGTAACCTTCGAAACTAGACAATTTATTTATGATGAAATAATGTCTTGTTGTAAATTTCATAGGTCAGTTGTGTGAATGTTCACATTGTGAAAATTATGTCTATGTTTTTATGAGAAAATCATTTTTTTATGAATTAATGAAGTCTTGTTCGTTATTGCAAGTTTCAAGGAACGAACTAATATTGCGTGCTAACTCTTGTGGTGAAATCACTACTGTTAGTGAAATTGAAAGAGGTAAGAGTTAAAAATTACCATTTTTTAGATGTTGGAATTCCCGTTTGCATGAATCCATCATCTCACCAAATTTGCATTCAGACGACTGAAAATAATTATTGTGTGGATTTCACAGCTACTTTGCAAGGATGGCTGATTCTTCAGCAAATGATGCTTCCAGAGATGAAATGTGTGTAGATGATGACATCTCCAGAGAAGAAACATGTATGGATGAGACTTCTGTTGGTGAAGAAGAAGAAACACCTGGAGTCAAGAATGTTCCGAACATAGATGATGCATTCTTCGATGTTCAGGAGACTGAAAATCGTCTCAAGTCCCCAGTGTATCGTCTTTTGATTAATCCCCGAACAGTTACTCAAAAGAAACTGGTGAATCCCCGAGCTTCTATCCGGTTTTGTTTTGAACGAGGTCTCTTCCAAGCTTCAATGATTGAATTCAAGCTCTCTCGATGACCCTTATAGAAGTTTTCTGGATGGGAAAGGCACATGCTGGGATTTCCTCATGTTAGAGATATGATGGATAGAGCACAAATTACCAAGTCCGTCCAGACATCTGGAGATTTATATATCTTTCACGATATGCAAGGTATTGTATCTCTTCTTGCTCGTTGGTGCATCGCAACTCACACATTTATATGCAGCTGGGGAGAGTTTACTATTACCTTGGAGGATGTAGTTGCTTTACTACATCTTCCAATTACAGGTAACTTCCCTGAAGAACTTTGGACGGCGGAGGAGAAATAAGCTTCCAAAACTTTAACATCTGAGATGGAGAGGATCAACAAGGTCTTAGGTAAAGATTGTTACGCTCATTGGTTAACAGACTGGTGTCCACGAGACTTCCCTCTTGATGAAACCGATGGTATGTTTTCCATTGCTGCTTTCTTGTGCTTATGGCTGTCCAGGGACGTGTTTGAAGATGCTAGAACCTTGTTGAAATCGTTTGTAATCCCTTTTGCTATTAAGATATGGCTCAAGGTGAACAACTCCCGCTAGGTAGCTTATTCATGGGCTATTTGTATTCTAACCTGGATTCTTTGGTTATAGACTCCAGTGTTTTGAACGGCTTCATGAAGATTGAATTCTATGCCAATACGATGTTTCTCCAAGATCTTATGTGGGAATGTTTCTAAAATTATGCGCCTATTCCCCATAGTATCTTGCAATGTATGAACTCTGCTGATTCTCGATGTATTTCCCATGAGAAGGACAACACTAAAATTATGCGCTGGTCCACAAAGAAAATTCAGTCAAAGACACGCTTCGTTGATGTACTAGATGATGAGTCTGAGTTCAACTTCCATCCTTGGGCGGTGGTTCCTTCTTACATTTCTCAATCAAAAACTTTCAATACTGGAGAAAGTAAGTATTTGAAATCCGGTGTTGATTTGAGCGATGGTGAAAGATCTTTCATGTTGAGTTGCACTCCCAGTCATCTATTATCAGTTACATATGGAGATTTTTCGGTGGAGGAGTACAATATTGATAGAACCTCCTGCCAGATGGGTATGTACCAATACGTCCCGACTTTCCGAAGGAGAAAACCATAAGTGGAACAACTTAATACCTTTTTAGATCATACACATACTGAAGGAAGCTTTTATTGGTTCCCCTTGTGCTGATAGAACCACATATGTGACTCCAGGTTACATAGAATTCTGGGACCAACAGCTTGAACGTCTAAATGATTATGTGACGTCCGCCCAACCTTTAGTAAAAGATCATCCTTCTTATATCATGAGTGCCTCTCGTCCAAGATTGAGAAATATTTCTGGCGGTGATAAGCGAAAGACATCTCCAGGAAGTTCACCGGTATGTATTCTTCGCTTATTCCTCGTATAAATTGTATAATTATCTTTAATTATCACATCAATTTCCTCTTGCAGGATGGTCATACTGTGAGACCTCGAGTGAATTTATCAGAAGCAGAGGCAATTCTTCACGGTGGAGAAGGAAGGAGCAAGAATTGCAAGTTGGTGCCTAACATCATAAAGTCCCCAGTCGCTCTTTTGGTGAGTTGTTGCTAATTTTCCGTTTTGACTTCTTCTACATGCTTTACCAGGACCAATATTTGTTATTTGGTTGTAGAATTTTGCTTCATCTGTTATTGATGGTATTCATTTCACCCATGGTCGAGCAACCTAGGGATACAATACTGACGAGGAAATTGATGTAAGTATCCCTTTTTTGAATTAAACCAGTATAATATGCCTCTGGGTGATTTGATAGTGACCATTATTGATGTATTCATGAGAAATTTGCCATGGATGAGGAGGATGTTGATGCAACACATTCCTCATTGAGTGATAATAATGTGGAGAGCTCCCAAAATATCGAATCGAATGAAAATATGGAGAATTCTCAAATTCCCGAACCGAATGGAGGTAACGGAGTTGTCGATGATGATTCCAACATTTCCGAGCCTCTAAATGGTTTGGAGACTCTCCTAGTAAGTATTCCTCCTGTATATTTTCCATAGAAGTATAAAATTTCTGATTTGTGCATGAATAAATGAAAACCCATGCGAATATGCACATAATTTCGGTGAAATACGTCGTCAGAAAATTTCAGGCTTCAGCTTTAATGAAAATACCGTAAAACCTTCGTCCGGAATCGGATTTTCAATGTATGCATATGCATCCTCAAGCCCAGGAAATTTCCAAGCTTTATCAAAGAAGATTTTTAAGTTCTGAGCAGGTTCAGGGCCTGAAAAAGGCAAAATAGTGAACTTCCAGGATACTTTCAGAACTTTTTCAGATTGCGCATTGCTTAATATTTTGATCACATCTCCTTGATCATTTACCCAATAATCATGAAATTTTGATATGTTGTATAGAACTTCAATACGGAGAGAATGGTATATAAACCAAGTGCATACTCCACACCAATTTCTCCCAGTTCGTCGTTGAACACATGGCAATGTAAATTTTCTTCAGCTAAGTTTCTTTGAAAACGTGTTTCATGACCTTGATGCTACTTGCATATATCTTAGATGCATAATAAGGAACCTAGATGATGTTAGTTCACTTACTTTCTTAATTTTATGATTGTATTGAACTTACACCCTTGAATCATTCTAATCCCATGTAATCTTTGCAATAGGTGCTGAACGACGAGGTTGGGAATCATGGATCCAATAATGATGATTTGGGCGATCCGGGAGTTGTTGGTGACAAGACTTCCATAGATACACCTTGAGATGATTAAGTTCTGGTCGCTGACGCCATGGAGGTGGTGGAAACTCTCATTGTGTCTTAGATGGCGGAACCCGAACCCGAAATAGTAGAAGCAACTTCCCCTGAAGTTGTCACTATGATCATTGACACTGCTCCAATAACCAAGAACCAGATGATATTGAATGAGTATCCTACAGCAGGGATTTATTTTCATCCTCAATTTGGTGAGTTACTCCCATATCACCAGCTTGTTGGAGGTTTCAGCGTCCCATCGGATATGCAGCTATGTACAAGGAACTGTGGGAAATGTATGGACACATTGTTGTTACTCGGGATCCAGGACGTAGTTATTTATTGATGAAACAAGTAGAGGCCATATTGCGTGTTATAGATGATATCCGGATTACAGCCAAAAATGTTGTTTCTCAATATGTACTCTTTCATTAGGAGTAAAACTTGAAGAATGCTGAAGGAATTGGCTTCAATATGAAGTGGATCCGTGAAATACTTGAAGCTATCAAGAAGGCAGTAAAGGGTGATGCTCCTTTCCCCACTAGTGATGCTGTGTTGAAGAAGATGAATGAAGTCGCCGAGCTAACCAGGAAGCTGGAGGCGGAAAAGGCATCCTTTAAAGTCTTGGAGGAGGCAGAGGAGCAGAAATATTTCATTGATGGCTTTTTTTAGTTTCCTTTCCATAATATCATGGTCATGAACTCTGTGAGAGATGTGAGTGTAACTCCCCCTAAGCTAGTATCTGACTAATCCAAGAATTTAACTAAATAAAGAGGCACTAACGATCTAAATCATCTATTTAAAACACTGAGAAAGAAATTATAAACAAAGATTAACCGAACCTAAACCCTCTCTGAAATAAATACAAGAACTCCTCTCAAGTGATACATATTCAGTAGTGAGTTGGTTTACAAACAAAATATAAACACAAAATAAATATAGCAGAAGACTCAACGCCACAAAACTTCCGCCGCGCATTCTGGTCTGTCTCTGAAACTGAAAGTGGGAATGGGTGAGAACATCATCCCTAAAAGGGGTTCCTAGTAGGAATAACAACTAGCTTTCAAGTAATCATTAATATGATTTGAAGACAATACAGGTTTAATCGAAAGTCGGTAATACAAGGAAAGACAATGAAACATAAAATAGAAACTTTTTCATAGACATTCATAAATAACAGTAAACATCCATGTATGAGATGTGTGTTGCCACACATAAGGAAAGAATAATATTGTGGTGCATCGCCCTAGCCATAATAATATTGCGGTGTATCGCCCTAGCCATAGAATACTGAATATATATAAAGGAAGAATAATATTGCGGTGTATCGCCCTAGCCATAATAATAATGCGGTGTATCTCCCTAACCATAGAATACTTATATTGTGTCGGCACACATCGTATACCACGCCAAGCACACAAAGATATGCATGAATTTCACAACACAAAGATTGATTTGTAAAACAATAATGAATACAAGAGAGTTCGTTATCGATTCCCACCTTTTTTGATGACAAGCCTCGCCTACCTTGAGATCCATAATCCACTGACCCATCCTTTGAATTGATCGTTGTTAATAAAGATTAACTGTTAATCACACAAGAATCTAAGAGATTATCCAAAAGGCTCACACAAGGCTTATAAAATAATATCATACAATTCTCTAGTTAGGCTAAGTCAAATATCTAATGATTCTAATTTTACTAATGGTTATATAACCTAGTAAGATGTAATTATGACATAAACTAGTATCTTTTTATCCAAATGGGGTGAAATTGAGTATCATCGGAAATCCCTCGAAAAATGCTACAACTTTGCAGAAGGAATCGAAAGCTAATTCAGACCATAAGTGGTCCAAAAACTCAAAATACTATTTCTGGCCCTAAGCCCAAACTCATGGGCGGATCCGGCATGGCCCGCTACCCATTTAACTGATCCATCGGGTCGACTCACGACCCGTTTAACCGCCCCACAACCTTTTTGTTCTGACTCACACCGAGTCAGATGGTCCACTGAGCCAGCCGTCAGTCTCAGTCATCTTCTTCACAATTACCTGAAAATATTCCAAGTGTTGGAACACTAAAATCAGTGCTTGGGGTCAACTTCCAAGGTCCATAAAGAATTCATTACAGCTCAAAAAGGATCAATTATGGGTTCTTTAAAATAACAAGATAATTATCTACAAGTTTGGTGTTGTGATTATTTTCCAGTTCTATGTCCAACCCATCTTAAAAGTCTCCAACTTGTTGGTACTCGTGACTGATTACCCTGGTTTCAGCTGCGACGACTCAATTTCTGACGCTGATAACTAATAATATACTTAACCGATTTGAACATTATTTATATGTACATAAATTACATACGGCGTACTACAAATAATGTTTATAGAGATAAGTCTAGTTCTGTCTTAAAGGTACATAGAAAAGCCTCTACATAATGTCCAGTGAACATAACACCACATAAAATTATAACTTCAATTAACCTATCATGAATTTGTTTCTAATTACCCATATAAAACACATACCCAAATCATAAAATACAGACTAGAAACATTTAATAAGGTTACCTTAGGTTATTTTACAAGTTTCCAATCCTCATCATCAACAATAAGATAAACTTTTCCTTTAACGATCATCATTAAGATGAATTCCAATATAGTTTTCCTTGTAACCTCTAGATTGTCTCTAGTTCTCCCAAAGATTATATTCTCTATGATCCACTTCTCACCTCACTGAATTTATATGTCTAATTCATGGTATTTTCTCTCAAGAAAAACTCTCAACTAACTATCGTTCTCTTCCTCTACTTATTTCTCTCTAGTTCGAAGCTCTCTTCCTAAGACAACTTCTAGCTCATCCATAATTCTAATTATTATCTCCACTTTATATTTAAACTGGACCTTCCCCTTCTTTCCAACTCTCTGTTTCTCCCAAAGAGAAACACCACCACCTTCGCCTATGTCTCCTGACGTGAACAAGGGATATATATAAAACTTAATTTTGAATTTGGTTTAATTATATACATCTTTACACTCTTGTTACACCCATTACTATAACCCCCTTGTGACCTAAATACTAAGGGATAACTTCATTGATAACAAAACGTCCAGTCAATCGAAGTCAATGGTCAACGGTAGTTTGACTAATTTTTGCTTCGTCTTCCGAGTCACGTATCTTCTTCGTCCGACGTCCGATTGATGTGATCTCGTAGTCCATTTCGCATAACTTTTCGAGATCTATTCAACGGTACTAGCTTCGTATCTATATAGTTGTTAGATTAATTTCTAATAATTAACGTTCGAGTTATACTAACCGAATAATTAGCGGCTAAGACGTCTTTTGACTAGTCTAATAGCGTTGACGAGCTTGAGGGTCCTTAAATTCTCCCCACCTTGTATGATTTTCGTCCTCGAAAATAGAACTTCCCTTCTGATCTTCAAAACTCCCCACCTTAAAGAATAACCTTATATCTTGTCTAAGCGTAAACAACATATAACAAATCACAAACCTAAATGGCTTTCTACAACTAAAATCTAAAATTTGTAGCTCTAGGTTCAACTACACTGATTTAGATTCTATCAAATAGGAAAGTATAAGTTTCTTAAACAAATTTCTATCTTATAAAATACTTGTCTCTAATTACAAGAGAGATTCCTTCGAATCTTTCTAGTTGACTTTATAATTATCGGTTTTCTAAAGATTTATACCAAGCTTCTATGATCATTCATCTCTGAATGCAGTTGGCCATTCCCAACAATGCC
Organism: Papaver bracteatum; assembly: GCA_023529315.1. Taxonomy (NCBI): domain Eukaryota; kingdom Viridiplantae; phylum Streptophyta; class Magnoliopsida; order Ranunculales; family Papaveraceae; genus Papaver; species Papaver bracteatum. The sequence continues at coordinate 2,203,476 of JAJJWX010005371.1, forward strand.
TTCCTACGAACAGAGAGAACACAACCTTTACTATTCTCCAGTGCTAGATTAATCTATCAAGATTAATAAAGTTCTAACTTATTATGACTAATTCATCTCTAAATTTAATTGTAACTGATTTAACTTAAAAATTTACTTAGTAAATTTTATAACATTTTAAACAATTTAATCATCTAAATTTATTTTATTTTATTTTTAAGTATTGTTATTATTATTATCGTTTATTTCTTTAGTGATATTTTAGTTAAGTTGAAGTTCAATATTATACTAATTAAGAAATGCTAACATTACTTATCAAAATTATCACTTTTATTATGATTTATGATTACTATTATAATATTTTTATTATTAACATTGATGGTTGAACTATCATTCATTTGCACTTTCAATTATTATTAAGTTCCAAGAATGTTATTAACATTTATGTGATCATAAATTGTTGATTTCTATGTATAAGTCAAAGTATTCAATAAAAATTTTGTAACCTTCAAGATTTATCAATTGTATTAATCTCACTATTTTTCTATTGGATTATGTACTTGTTCATAGTTTTTAGATTAATTATTATCAAATCCTAAAGTATTAGTGTACCCTACAATTTTTACTTCAATACAATTACAAACACTCAACAAATAAAACAATCAATCAGATAAATATTTTAATTATATATAGCTTTTAGTGATTAAAATTTATCTCACATACCCAACCCAGTTCTAGACTAAGCTAGTTCACTAACTGGCACTGGATATTTATATATTTTCCCATATAAGATCTAATGATGAGCTCTGATACCAACTTTGTAGCGCCCCCTAAGCTAGCAGCTGACTTATCCAAGAATTTAACTAAATAAAGAGGCACTAACGATCTAAATCATCTATTTAAAACACTGAGAAAGAAATTATAAACAAAGACTAACCGAACCTAAACCCTCTCTGAAATAAATACAAGAACTCCTCTCAAGTGATACATATTTAGTAGTGAGTTGGTTTACAAACAAAATATAAACACAAAATAAACATAGCAGAAGACTCAACGCCACGAAACTTCCGCCGCGCATTCTGGTCTGTCTCTGAAACTGAAAGTGGGAATGGGTGAGCACATCATCCCTAAAAGGGGTGCCCTAGTAGGAATAACAACTAGCTTTCAAGTAATCATTAATATGATTTGAAGACAATGCAAGTTTAATCGAAAGTCGGTAATACAAGGAAAGACAATGAAACATAAAATAGAAACTTTTTCATAGACATTCATAAATAACAGTAAACATCCATGTATGAGATGTGTGTTGCCGCACATAAGGAAAGAATAATATTGTGGTGCATCGCCCTAGCCATAATAATATTGTGGTGTATCGCCCTAGCCATAGAATACTAAATATATATAAAGGAAGAATAATATTGCGGTGTATCGCCCTAGCCATAATAATATTGCGGTGTATCTCCCTAGCCATAGAATACTGATATTGTGTCGGGACACATCTCATACCACATCAAGCACCCAAATATATGCATGAATTTCACAACACAAAGATTGATTTGTAAAACAATAATGAATACAAGAGAGTTCGTTATCGATTCCCACCTCTTTTGATGACAAGCCTCGCCTACCTCGAGATCCGTAATCCACTGGTTCGTCCTTTGAATTGATCGTTGTTAATAAAGATTAACTGTTAATCACACAAGCATCTAAGAGATTATCCAAAAGGCTCACACAAGGCTTATAACATAATCTCATACAATTCTCTAGTTAGGCTAAGTCAAATATCTAATGATTCTAATTTTACTAATGGTTATATAACCTAGTAAGATGTAATTATGACATAAACTAGTATTTTTTTATCCAAATGGGGTGAAATTTAGTATCATCGAAAATCCCTCGAAAAATGCTACAACTTTTCAGAAGGAACCGAAAGCTAATTCAGACCATAAGTGGTCCAAAAACTCAAAGTACTATTTCTGGACCTAAGCCCAAACTCATGGGCGGATCCAGATGGCCCGCTACCCATTTAACTGATCCATCGGGTCGACTCACGACCCGACCCATTTAACCGCCCTACAACCAATTTTGTTCTGACTCACACCGAGTCAGATGGTCCACTGAGCCATCCGTCAGACTCAGTCATCTTCTTCACAATTACCTGAAAATATTCCAAGTGTTGGAACACTAAAATCAGTGCTTGGGGTCAACTTCCAAGGTCCATAAAGAATTCATTACAGCTCAAAAAGGATCAATTATGGGTTCTTTAAAATAACAAGATAATTATCTACAAGTTTGGTGTTGTGATTATTTTCCAGTTCTATGTCCAACCCATCTTAAAAGTCTCCAACTTGTTGGTACTCGTGACTGATTACCCTGGTTTCATTGCGACGACTCAATTTTCGCCTTTGATAACTAATAATCTACTTAACCGATTTGAACATTATTTATATGTACATAAATTACATACGGCGTACTACAAATCATGTTTATAGAGATAAGTCTAGTTCTGTCTTAAAGGTACATAGAAAAGCCTCTACATAATGTCCAGTGAACATAACACCACATAAAATTATAACTTCAATTAACCTATCATGAATTTGTTTCTAATTACCCATATAAAACACATACCCAAATCATAAAATACAGACTAGAAACATTTAATAAGGTTACCTTAGGTTATTTTACAAGTTTCCAATCCTCATCATCAACAATAAGATCAACTTTTCCTTTAACGATCATCATTAAGATGAATTCCAATATAGTTTTCCTTGTAACCTCTAGATTGTCTCTAGTTCTCCCAAAGATTATATTCTCTATGATCCACTTCTCACCTCACTGAATTTATATGTCTAATTCATGGTATTTTCTCTCAAGAAAAACTCTCAACTAACTATCGTTCTCTTCCTCTACTTATTTCTCTCTAGTTCAAAGCTCTCTTCCTAAGACAACTTCTAGCTCATCCATAATTCTAATTATTATCTCCACTTTATATTTAAACTGGACCTTCCCCTTCTTTCCAACTCTCTGTTTCTCCCAAAGAGAAACACCACCACCTTCGGCCTATGTCTCTGCACGTGAACAAGGGATATATATAAAACTTAATTTTGAATTTGGTTTAATTATATACATCTTTACACTCTTGTTACACCCATTACTATAACCCCCTTGTGACCTAAATACTAAGGGATAACTTCATTGATAACAAAACGTCCAGTCAATCGAAGTCAATGGTCAACGGTAGTTTGACTAATTTTTGCTTCGTCTTCCGAGTCACGTATCTTCTTCGTCCGACGTCCGATTGATGTGATCTCGTAGTCCATTTCGCATAACTTTTCGAGATCTATTCAACGGTACTAGCTTCGTATCTATATAGTTGTTAGATTAATTTCTAATAATTAACGTTCGAGTTATACTAATCGAATAATTAGCGGCTAAGACGTCTTTTGACTAGTCTAATAGCGTTGACGAGCTTGAGGGTCCTTAAATTCTCCCCACCTTGTATGATTTTCGTCCTCGAAAATAGAACTGCCCTTCTGATCTTCAAAACTCCCCACCTTAAAGAATAACCTTATATCTTGTCTAAGCGTAAACAACATATAACAAATCACAAACCTAAATGGCTTTCTACAACTAAAATCTAAAATTTGTAGCTCTAGGTTCAACTACACTGATTTAGATTCTATCAAATAGGAAAGTATAAGTTTCTTAAACAAATTTCTATCTTATAAAATACTTGTCTCTAATTACAAGAGAGATTCCTTCGAATCTTTCTAGTTGACTTTATAATTATCGGTTTTCTAAAGATTTATACCAAGCTTCTTTGATCATTCATCTCTGAATGCAGTTGGCCATTCCCAACAATGCCTTCCTACGAACAGAGAGAACACAACCTTTACTATTCTCCAGTGCTAGATTAATCTATCAAGATTAATAAAGTTCTAACTTATTATGACTAATTCATCTCTAAATTTAATTGTAACTGATTTAACTTAAAAATTTACTTCGTAAATTTTATAACATTTTAAACAATTTAATCATCTAAATTTATTTTATTTTATTTTTAAGTATTGTTATTATTATTATCGTTTATTTCTTTAGTGATATTTTAGTTAAGTTGAAGTTCAATATTATACTAATTAAGAAATGCTAACATTACTTATCAAAATTATCACTTTTATTATGATTTATGATTACTATTATAATATTTTTATTATTAACATTGATGGTTGAACTATCATTCACTGCACTTTCAATTATTATTAAGTTCCAAGAATGTTATTAACATTTATGTGATCATAAATTGTTGATTTCTATGTATAAGTCAAAGTATTCAATAAAAATTTTGTAACCTTCAAGATTTATCAATTGTATTAATCTCACTATTTTTCTATTGGATTATGTACTTGTTCATAGTTTTTAGATTAATTATTATCAAATCCTAAAGTATTAGTGTACCCTACAATTTTTACTTCAATACAATTACAAACACTCAACAAATAAAACAATCAATCAGATAAATATTTTAATTATATATAGCTTTTAGTGATTGAAATTTATCTCACATACCCAACCCAGTTCTAGACTAACCTAGTTCACTAACTGGCACTGGCTATTTATATATTTTCCCATATAAGATCTAATGATGAGCTCTGATACCAACTTTGTAGCGCCCCCTAAGCTAGCAGCTGACTTATCCAAGAATTTAACTAAATAAAGAGGCACTAACGATCTAAATCATCTATTTAAAACACTGAGAAAGAAATTATAAACAAAGACTAACCGAACCTAAACCCTCTCTGAAATAAATACAAGAACTCCTCTCAAGTGATACATATTTAGTAGTGAGTTGGTTTACAAACAAAATATAAACACAAAATAAACATAGCAGAAGACTCAACGCCACGAAACTTCCGCCGCGCATTCTGGTCTGTCTCTGAAACTGAAAGTGGGAATGGGTGAGCACATCATCCCTAAAAGGGGTGCCCAGTAGGAATAACAACTAGCTTTCAAGTAATCATTAATATGATTTGAAGACAATGCAAGTTTAATCGAAAGTCGGTAATACAAGGAAAGACAATGAAACATAAAATAGAAACTTTTTCATAGACATTCATAAATAACAGTAAACATCCATGTATGAGATGTGTGTTTCCGCACATAAGGAAAGAATAATATTGTGGTGCATCGCCCTAGCCATAATAATATTGTGGTGTATCGCCCTAGCCATAGAATACTAAATATATATAAAGGAAGAATAATATTGCGGTGTATCGCCCTAGCCATAATAATATTGCGGTGTATCTCCCTAGCCATAGAATACTGATATTGTGTCGGGACACATCTCATACCACATCAAGCACACAAATATATGCATGAATTTCACAACACAAAGATTGATTTGTAAAACAATAATGAATACAAGAGAGTTCGTTATCGATTCCCACCTCTTTTGATGACAAGCCTCGCCTACCTTGAGATCCATAATCCACTTTGGCCCATCCTTTGATTGATCGTTGTTAATAAAGATTAACTGTTAATCACACAAGCATCTAAGAGATTATCCCAAAGGCTCACACAAGGCTCATAACATAATCTCATACAATTCTCTAGTTAGGCTAAGTCAAATATCTAATGATTCTAATTTTACTAATGGTTATATTACCTAGTAAGATGTAATTATGACATAAACTAGTATTTTTTTATCCAAATGGGGTGAAATTTAGTATCATCGAAAATCCCTCGAAAAATGCTACAACTTTGCAGAAGGAACCGAAAGCTAATTCATACCATAAGTTGTCCAAAAACTCAAAGTACTATTTCTGGACCTAAGCCCAAACTCATGGGCGGATCCAGCATGGCCCGCTACCCATTTAACTGATCCATCGGGTCGACTCACGACCCGACCCATTTAACCACCCTACAACCAATTTTGTTCTGAGCCATCCGTCAGACTCAGTCATCTTCTTCACAATTACCTGAAAATATTCCAAGTGTTGGAACACTAAAATCAGTGCTTGGGGTCAACTTCCAAGGTCCATAAAGAATTCATTACAGCTCAAAAAGGATCAATTATGGGTTCTTTAAAATAACAAGATAATTATCTACAAGTTTGGTGTTGTGATTATTTTCCAGTTCTATGTCCAACCCATCTTAAAAGTCTCCAACTTGTTGGTACTCGTGACTGATTACCCTGGTTTCAGCTGCGACGACTCAATTTCTGACGCTGATAACTAATAATCTACTTAACCGATTTGAACATTATTTATATGTACATAAATTACATACGGCGTACTACAAATCATGTTTATAGAGATAAGTCTAGTTCTGTCTTAAAGGTACATAGAAAAGCCTCTACATAATGTCCAGTGAACATAACACCACATAAAATTATAACTTCAATTAACCTATCATGAATTTGTTTCTAATTACCCATATAAAACACATACCCAAATCATAAAATACAGACTAGAAACATTTAATAAGGTTACCTTAGGTTATTTTACAAGTTTCCAATCCTCATCATCAACAATAAGATCAACTTTTCCTTTAACGATCATCATTAAGATGAATTCCAATATAGTTTTCCTTGTAACCTCTAGATTGTCTCTAGTTCTCCCAAACATTATATTCTCTATGATCCACTTCTCACCTCACCGAATTTATATGTCTAATTCATGGTATTTTCTCTCAATAAAAACTCTCAACTAACTATCGTTCTCTTCCTCTACTTATTTCTCTCTAGTTCAAAGCTCTCTTCCTAAGACAACTTCTAGCTCATCCATAATTCTAATTATTATCTCCACTTTATATTTAAACTGGACCTTCTCCTTCTTTCCAACTCTCTGTTTCTCCCAAAGAGAAACACCACCACCTTCGGCCTATGTCTCTGCACGTGAACAAGGGATATATATAAAACTTAATTTTGAATTTGGTTTAATTATATACATCTTTACACTCTTGTTACACCCATTACTATAACCCCCTTGTGACCTAAATACTAAGGGATAACTTCATTGATAACAAAACGTCCAGTCAACCGAAGTCAATGGTCAACGGTAGTTTGACTAATTTTTGCTTCGTCTTCCGAGTCACGTATCTTCTTCGTCCGACGTCCGATTGATGTGATCTCGTAGTCCATTTCGCATAACTTTTCGAGATCTATTCAACGGTACTAGCTTCGTATCTATATCGTTGTTAGATTAATTTCTAATAATTAACGTTCGAGTTATACTAATCGAATAATTTGCGGCTAAGACGTCTTTTGACTAGTCTAATAGCGTTGACGAGCTTGAGGGTCCTTAAATTCTCCCCACCTTGTATGATTTTCGTCCTCGAAAATAGAACTGCCCTTCTGATCTTCAAAACTCCCCACCTTAAAGAATAACCTTATATCTTGTCTAAGCGTAAACAACATATAACAAATCACAAACCTAAATGGCTTTCTACAACTAAAATCTAAAATTTGTAGCTCTAGGTTCAACTACACTGATTTAGATTCTATCAAATAGGAAAGTATAAGTTTCTTAAACAAATTTCTATCTTATAAAATACTTGTCTCTAATTACAAGAGAGATTCCTTCAATCTTTCTAGTTGACTTTATAATTATCGGTTTTCTAAAGATTTATACCAAGCTTCTTTGATCATTCATCTCTGAATGCGTTGGCCATTCCCAACAATGCCTTCCTACGAACAGAGAGAGAACACAACCTTTACTATTCTCCAGTGCTAGATTAATCTATCAAGATTAATAAAGTTCTAACTTATTATGACTAATTCATCTCTAAATTTAATTGTAACTGATTTAACTTAAAAATTTACTTCGTAAATTTTATAACATTTTAAACAATTTAATCATCTAAATTTATTTTATTTTATTTTTAAGTATTGTTATTATTATTATCGTTTATTTCTTTAGTGATATTTTAGTTAAGTTGAAGTTCAATATTATACTAATTAAGAAATGCTAACATTACTTATCAAAATTATCACTTTTATTATGATTTATGATTACTATTATAATATTTTTATTATTAACATTGATGGTTGAACTATCATTCATTGCACTTTCAATTATTATTAAGTTCCAAGAATGTTATTAACATTTATGTGATCATAAATTGTTGATTTCTATGTATAAGTCAAAGTATTCAATAAAAATTTTGTAACCTTCAAGATTTATCAATTGTATTAATCTCACTATTTTTCTATTGGATTATGTACTTGTTCATAGTTTTTAGATTAATTATTATCAAATCCTAAAGTATTAGTGTACCCTACAATTTTTACTTCAATACAATTACAAACACTCAACAAATAAAACAATCAATCAGATAAATATTTTAATTATATATAGCTTTTAGTGATTGAAATTTATCTCACATACCCAACCCAGTTCTAGACTAAGCTAGTTCACTAACGGCAATCGGATATTTATATATTTTCCCATATAAGATCTAATGATGAGCTCTGATACCAACTTTGTAGCGCCCCCTAAGCTAGCAGCTGACTTATCCAAGAATTTAACTAAATAAAGAGGCACTAACGATCTAAATCATCTATTTAAAACACTGAGAAAGAAATTATAAACAAAGACTAACCGAACCTAAACCCTCTCTGAAATAAATACAAGAACTCCTCTCAAGTGATACATATTTAGTAGTGAGTTGGTTTACAAACAAAATATAAACACAAAATAAACATAGCAGAAGACTCAACGCCACGAAACTTCCGCCGCGCATTCTGGTCTGTCTCTGAAACTGAAAGTGGGAATGGGTGAGCACATCATCCCTAAAAGGGGTGCCCAGTAGGAATAACAACTAGCTTTCAAGTAATCATTAATATGATTTGAAGACAATGCAAGTTTAATCGAAAGTCGGTAATACAAGGAAAGACAATGTAACATAAAATAGAAACTTTTTCATAGACATTCATAAATAACAGTAAACATCCATGTATGAGATGTGTGTTTCCGCACATAAGGATAGAATAATATTGTGGTGCATCGCCCTAGCCATAATAATATTGTGGTGTATCGCCTTAGCCATAGAATACTAAATATATATAAAGGAAGAATAATATTGCGGTGTATCGCCCTAGCCATAATAATATTGCGGTGTATCTCCCTAGCCATAGAATACTGATATTGTGTCGGGACACATCTCATACCACATCAAGAACACAAATATATGCATGAATTTCACAACACAAAGATTGATTTGTAAAACAATAATGAATACAAGAGAGTTCGTTATCGATTCCCACCTCTTTTGATGACAAGCCTCGCCTACCTTGAGATCCATAATCCACTGGCCCATCCTTTGGATTGATCGTTGTTAATAAAGATTAACTGTTAATCACACAAGCATCTAAGAGATTATCCCAAAGGCTCACACAAGGCTCATAACATAATCTCATACAATTCTCTAGTTAGGCTAAGTCAAATATCTAATGATTCTAATTTTACTAATGGTTATATAACCTAGTAAGATGTAATTATGACATAAACTAGTATTTTTTTATCCAAATTGGGTGAAATTTAGTATCATCGAAAATCACTCGAAAAATGCTACAACTTTTCAGAAGGAACCGAAAGCTAATTCAGACCATAAGTTGTCCAAAAACTCAAAGTACTATTTCTGGACCTAAGCCCAAACTCATGGGCGGATCCAGCATGGCCCGCTACCCATTTAACTGATCCATCGGGTCGACTCACGACCCGACCCATTTAACCGCCCTACAACCAATTTTGTTCTGACTCACACCGAGTCAGATGGTCCACTGAGCCATCCGTCAGACTCAGTCATCTTCTTCACAATTACCTGAAAATATTCCAAGTGTTGGAACACTAAAATCAGTGCTTGGGGTCAACTTCCAAGGTCCATAAAGAATTCATTACAGCTCAAAAAGGATCAATTATGGGTTCTTTAAAATAACAAGATAATTATCTACAAGTTTTGTGTTGTGATTATTTTCCAGTTCTATGTCCAACCCATCTTAAAAGTCTCCAACTTGTTGGTACTCGTGACTGATTACCCTGGTTTCAGCTGCGACGACTCAATTTCTGACGCTGATAACTAATAATCTACTTCACCGATTTGAACATTATTTATATGTACATAAATTACATACGGCGTACTACAAATCATGTTTATAGAGATAAGTCTAGTTCTGTCTTAAAGGTACAGAGAAAAGCCTCTACATAATGTCCAGTGAACATAACACCACATAAAATTATAACTTCAATTAACCTATCATGAATTTGTTTCTAATTACCCATATAAAACACATACCCAAATCATAAAATACAGACTAGAAACATTTAATAAGGTTACCTTAGGTTATTTTACAAGTTTCCAATCCTCATCATCAACAATAAGATCAACTTTTCCTTTAACGATCATCATTAAGATGAATTCAAATATAGTTTTCCTTGTAACCTCTAGCTTGTCTCTATTTCTCCCAAAGATTATATTCTCTATGATCCACTTCTCACCTCACTGAATTTATATGTCTAATTCATGGTATTTTCTCTCAAGAAAAACTCTCAACTAACTATCGTTCTCTTCCTCTACTTATTTCTCTCTAGTTCAAAGCTCTCTTCCTAAGACAACTTCTAGCTCATCCATAATTCTAATTATTATCTCCAATTTATATTTAAACTGGACCTTCCCCTTCTTTCCAACTCTCTGTTTCTCCCAAAGAGAAACACCACCACCTTCGGCCTATGTCTCTGCACGTGAACAAGGGATATATATAAAACTTAATTTTGAATTTGGTTTAATTATATACATCTTTACACTCTTGTTACACCCATTACTATAACCCCCTTGTGACCTAAATACTAAGGGATAACTTCATTGATAACAAAACGTCCAGTCAACCGAAGTCAATGGTCAACGGTAGTTTGACTAATTTTTGCTTCGTCTTCCGAGTCACGTATCTTCTTCGTCCGACGTCCGATTGATGTGATCTCGTAGTCCATTTCGCATAACTTTTCGAGATCTATTCAACGGTACTAGCTTCGTATCTAGATCGTTGTTAGATTAATTTCTAATAATTAACGTTCGAGTTATACTAATCGAATAATTAGCGGCTAAGACGCCTTTTGACTAGTCTAATAGCGTTGACGAGCTTGAGGGTCCTTACAGTGAGATTTTATTCGGGTTTTGATTTTTGATAGGTATTGAGTCTATGATTGAGGATTTTCTTTTAAGTAAAGTGAATTGAATTTTTGATAAATTGCTGAATTCAAATACTGATTGCAAGTATTGCAAACATTTTGGAGGAATTGAAATACAATGAAAGGAAATCCTAAATGACAAATCCATACATCATGAGTACTCAATCGCCAGTACCCCAAATGTATAATAATTTCAGACAAATGCCTTGTGCCAATTCTCATGAATTACTGGCAGGGTTCTGCCATCCGTGTTGATCAATTTGCAGTATCCTACAACTATGGACTTAGCAACCATAAATGGTCCTTCCCAATTGGAGCTTTATGCAGAATGGAGATCCTGTTTAGTTTCCTTTAGAACTAAATCTCCCTCTTCGAATCTATTTGGCTTTGCAGTTCGTGCCTTGAATATTTTGCGTTGATTCCATGGTTGTGGTACATATGGACACTCATGCATAGGAGAGTATCCAACATACTATCTATCGTTCTTAGCCACGTCTTCATTAATAAACCTTTTGATAGAATGATCAACATGGAGATGCTCTGAACCCAACCATTGAGTATAATATTGCCGAGGTGAAGTTATCTATTCGTAACTCTTAATCATTGACAAATTTTTCATGGGGAGAAGTCCCTGGATCAACGTAGCATATTTGAACATGGGTAATATTGGAGCGTGAAGAGGAATATGACTTGCCTGAGCTCGAAACCTTTTGACAAAGGTGTGTGGAATTTCTCCAGGATTTTGTATAAGTCCCACTAAGGTTTTAATTTCCTCCAGATGCTCAAATGGTGGAGCATCTTCTGCTTCTTCTTTTGACTCAGAGTCTTTATCGGCGGTAGAGTGTGATGAAGGCATCAGAGTTATCCTTCCAGGATGAATCCAAGTTCTTCCGAGGATCATGTCATATCCAGGGTCTTCCCGGATTATGTAAAACTTTGTCTTAGTGCAGACCAAACTTTTTGTAACCTTGAGAGTGATGAAGCCATATGCATCTATGGAAATCCCTTCGTGGTCTCTAATTTATATGGGAGCGTGAGTGTCCTCTTGTCAAGTGATGCCAGCAGCTCTGAGAGTTTTCAAAGGGATGATGTTGACAGCAGTACCCATATCAACAAACACCCTTTTGAATTCATTCCCTTTAATATACACTATGGTGAGCAGTCCCCAGTCATACATTTTTTTAGCGGTGGCTGAAGGTTCAGGAGTTATGTCTGGAATCAGCAGGCATTTCCCAGAAACTATGTGGTTCAAAGTCGTGAACATGTCTTCCCTTTGTTCTTTTGACAGATAGAGTAATTTGCAGACATGCTCTATTAATGACTGAACTGCTTCCTTGACTGGTGCTTCAGAAATAGAAAAAGTTCTGACATGAAGAGGATCTCTGTGCACTTCTTCGGCTCCAAGATTAAGTTCTCCTGACTCAACCTTTTCTCTTAATATGCATTTCAGAACTTTGCAACTGCTTGTTGGATGATTCACGAACTAGTGGAATCGGCAATAACGAGGATTTTCCATGTCTTCCTCAGTTGGGTCTTTCCTAACGTATGGAAATTTTATTGCACCATCTTGGATCCAGGAATCTAACAGTTCAAGCACTTCTCTAATGGGGAGAGGAAAATCAGGTGCATTTTCAGGAGCTTTTGTGCGTTGGCCAGGAGTATGTGTCTCTGGTTTGTCCTTCTTTTGCGTCTTTGGAGGAGCTGCGGCATGCTTGTTCGGGGATTCAGCCTTGTGCTTGCTCCCTTTTGCAATAACGTTTGTAGAGGGCTGCAAGTTGTACTGCTTGTTGATAAGACGTCTGCTTCCTCGAGTGTCGCGTGCTTCCTCAGTCTTTGTAGATTTTTCTCTTTCCAACAGAGAATGTGCAGTGGTTGCTGATCTCTTCACATCTTCGTGAAGCTCTGAGAAAGTCTGGAATCGAAGATTCTCCAGTAGAGCTCTGTAAACCGGGAGCATGCCGTTGATGCACAAATCGACCAGCTACTGTTCCGTGATATTTGGGTCATGACAATCCATGGATTGGACTCGGATTATTTTCACATAGTCGTTGGGATTTTCACTGACCCTCTGAAACATCCTTCCAAGGTCAGAGAGAGTGACTTGCTCTAACACGAAGAAGTATTTCATGTAGAAGGCATTGATCATTTCTCCCCAATTGTTGATAGTCCCCAGTGCAATGTTGTTGTACCAGGTGTATGCTCTGCCTTTCAAGGATTTTGAAAATTCCTTGAGCCGAACAACATGGTTATTTTCATGCTCTCCCAAGGCTTTGAGAAAATGAGAGACGTGTTCCCGAGCGTTGCCATTTCTATCATACAGAGTAAAAGTTGGATAAATGTAACCTTTAGGAAGAGGAATCCTCTGGGTAGCGGCAGGATAAGGAGTTTGGTGACAATGGACATGTGATGTATTTCCCTTTCCATGGTTCTCCAGAAGACGCTCCAAGTCTTCACGAGTAATGAAGTTTGATGATTCCTTTGCTGATGGATCGCCTGCAGCTTTGCCGACTTCATCATCATCCACTGTATGAATTGGAATTACCTTAGGATCGTCATCTGAGGATTTCTCCTTCCGTTTTCCCTTTCCTTGAATTTTCTCTGACATCTTGTCAGTGAGATTTTTCAACTGATCAAATAGTTTTTTCTGGGCTGTAGCCATATTTGTCTGATTTTGTGCAAAGATTTTGTGCGCTTTTATGAGATCAACAATGGTAGGTGGTTGATTTTCTCTAATTTCCTTAGGGTGTTGGCCGAACAAAGGATGACCCTCTGCGTGAGGAGGAGTAATATCACCACCATCAGTATTTGTGGTCGGAATTGTTTCCGGAATGTCCTCATTGTTGTTGTTGTTGTTGTTGTCATTGTTGCTAGTGCTAGCACCATTGGTATTGGAACCTATGACTAACCCAGACCTAAGACCATCCATCTTGTGAAATTGTGAGATTGCAAACGAAAGATTAATCTCCCACTGTGGTCGCCAATATGTAGACGAGGAAAAACGATTTGCTGGTTTTTACGGAAGTGAAGAGTCGACCATGTGGGGACTCCTTGAACCAAGCAAAATGTTGAACCTCACAAAGATGCACTGCAAGAAGGGAGTGATTTAAGTTCAATAGATCAATCTGTAGGATTCCGGCCTAAACCAAGAACAATGGTCGTTCCAGAGTCAATTCGGTCACAAGATAGGATGGGTTGATCTGTAGGAGGGAAGCTGAGAAATGCGTGAGATGAATGGTGATCTGAGATTGTAAGAGTGTTGTGAATTTAGCGTGAAAATGATCTGAATGATTGAGTTTTGCCTAATTAAGAGTGATTTCTGTGAGTTCGTGTAGACAAAAGATTGTCTGTATGAACTTTGATTCGAAATTGCTCGTTTAGGCGACTGTTGTTCGAATGTTCGAAAACTCTTGTTCTTTCAATCAGGATTCATAGACATTTTATAATGCCGGAGTTGAAAACACCATGATCCCATGAAGTGTAACAGTTGCTGGAATCAAAAAGTGGGGAAGTGGGAAATCGTGTTAAACCAATTACCCATCGTGCGAAGACTTGGTTAACTTTCCACCCACTACTTTGCTGACTCTTCCAACTGATCGCACGACTTGCTAACATTCTCATTGTGGGTGAACACACATTCTGTAGACTGACAAACCAAAACCCTATTTAATATCCCCCTATGTAACACGATTGAAATCTCGTGATTGTGGATTCAGTTGCTGACTTTGTGGAACGATGAGTCCATGTAGTGCTGAATTGAACACGTTTTAGCAAATATTCTGAAACTCATGAATTAAATGTATTTCTGCTGAAACGTGGTATCATTATAACCTAAAACAAGCAAACTGTGTTGCGGAATTGTCGAATATTGGTAATTGAACCAATATTCTTTGATCTGAGCAAATATTGCTAGTCTGAGCGAATATTGCCGGTTCGACCAAATGTTGCCAGTTTGAGCAAATATTGCTCATTTGATGAATTTATTGGTAGCAGGATCAAATAAAATATTAATTTAGTTTACTGACTGCTGGGTCGAGCAAAATAAATAAAAATTTTAATCATAGAATCAACATAAAATTATCAGAGTGTTTGAATCTGCTCAGAATCACGTTTCTGCATAGCTCTAGATTCAAAACCCTAATTTTACCGAAATGATGATTTATCACAAATCAATACAGAGTGACACATGCACCGGATACATGGGATGACGTGTTCACCAATATCTCCCAAATGCTCGAATGAGCAAAAATACCAAAGTCTCCTGAGGAACAATTGGTGAAATAATGATTAAATGCTGATTTAACCACTGAAATAATGCTCGTGTGAGCGACAAATCATGAAACCTGGTATTATGTAAATATGAAGGACCAACCAAGAGGTCATGAGACTGGCTCTTGGTGGGTTTGGGACCAGTGGATGGTTGTTTGAGCAAACTTCCAATTGTTTGGAAAGAGTTTGAACCTAATATGAGCAATTGAGCAAATTAGGTTATAATCATTAAAACATGCGGGACCAGCTGCTTGAAAGCCTCAGGGTCACCCTTGGTCGGTCAATGGGATGTTCCCATGTCACCATAACGTCCGCGTTTCAGTCCTGAGAATTTTGATATTTTCTGGTGCACGTTTGAGCAACATTTGGAGAAAATATGCAAAATCCATGGTTTTGCTGAAACTGGGAAAAATACATGAGATGAGGGAAAATAAATAAAAAATGGAATTGCAAGGTGTGGGATTAGCCACGGATAGGGCATGGTCGGCCGTCTGACAAGCACGGTCCCACATATTTTCCAGTTTTATGTAATTTTATGTGTTTTCTCTGATTTGAGGGAAATTCCATGAAACTGGAGAATTTGATGAAATTAGGAAACTTCCATGAGATGAGAGATAAAATAAAATAAAATAAGGAATGGGAGTGTGGGACCGGCAAAGGCAAAGTCATGGCCGGCCGGCCATGGGCGCGGATCCCACCACTCTTCCCAATTTTACTAAGTTTTGATGATTTTAGATAATTTTCATAAAATCAAAGGGATTTGTTGAAAACCAAAATATTTTGTTGAAATCAGGGAGTTTTCATGAAATCATGAAACAAAACACCAAATAATAATAAAAAATGGGCGTGTGGGACCGACTAGGGCATAACCGGCCGGCTAGAGCCCGGTCCCACAAGTTTTCCCTAATTTTTTAATATTTTGTATGATTTTAGAGAAAATACATGAAATTAGGTAATTTTAGGAAAATTCATGAAATCAAGGAATTTTCATAATTTAAGAGAAATAATAAAATAATGGGGACATGAGGTGTGGGATCGGCCACGGCCAAGGCATGACCGGCCGGCCGGCGGTCCCATGACACCTTTCCCTAATTTTATTATTTTTTGATAAAATCATGTGATTTAGATAAAAAATATACTACCTCCGTTTCAGGAAAAGTGTTACTTTCACTTTTTCATTTTAGCCTAAAAATAGGCCAAATTGAAAAAGTGAAAGTAACACTTTTCCTGAAACGGAGGGAGTATGAAATTAGGTAATTTTCATGATTTTAGAGAAAATTCATAAAATCAAGGAATTTTCATAATTTGAGAGGAATAATAAAATAATGGGGACGTGAGGTGTGGGACCGGCCACGGCCAAGGCATGACCGTCCGGCCGACGGTCTCATGACACCTTTCCATAATTTTATTATTTTTTGATGAAATCGTGTGATATAGATAATTTCTTTGAAAAATATGAGATTTGCTCGAACGAGAGATTTTTCGTGAGATCATGGAAAAATAATAAAATATGATAAAACACAAAATTGGGCACGGGATTGGTCACGGCATGACTGGCCGGCTGGTGAGACCAGTCCCCTGGCGCTTTTGCAAAATATTTTATTACTATTATTTTTCCTTCCTATTTTGCATAGGTTCCTCGTTCATTCATATTTTTTGAAATGCTCGTTCGGGCATTCAAAATGCTGGCCTGTGCATTATTTGCTAATTATACTTGCACCATTTTTTTCAAGGTTTATTCGATGCTCAGATGCATGCTTTCGTTGAATATTTATCACTAACCCGTGGAATTCTTCTGGGAAGAACCACAAATTGAAGTGACGAAATATAACAGAGAATCACAAAATATTGTTGGATATTCAGGCGATTAATTGATGATTCGTAGAATATTGCTGGATATTCAGACGATTAAAGATGGCTCATAGAATATTGTTGGATATTCAGACGATGGTTCGTAGAATATTGATGCATATTCAGACGATTTTAGACAATTAATTGATGGCTCTATACTAGAAGGGATTCCTGTCTAGGAGCATTAATCATCTGAGGGTTGAGCAATATGAACTTGCTGGAGTGTCATATTCCTCTTGCATAGTCAATGAAAACCTGGTTGTATCCCGAAGACGTTGTCGCTCTATACTAGCAGGCATGCTGTCTAGGAGCTGCCCAATCTTTCGATTATGTAAAGTATGAGATGTGTCGTGGTCTCAGCTGGGAGACTACACATCTACATCTTCTCTGAGAGACCTTCTCCATCAGAGGTTTATGGCATGAACTTTCATTATTAGAGACATGAGTCTCGATACTATGACATACTTTCTCCATCATAGGTTTATGGCATGAGCTTTCATGCTTAGAGACATGAGTTTCGATACTCATCTGATTGCCGGATCCAGAGTAATTACTGAAATTGCTCAGTATTCATGAGATGTGACGTGGTCTCATCTGAGAGACTACACATCTACACGTACTCTGAGAGACAGTCTTCTCAGTCAGAGATTTATGGCATGAGCTTTCATGCTTTAATAAGAGACATGAGCCTCAATACTCATCGGGTTGCCGAATCTGGAGCATAGTTTTACAATTCTACCCTTTGTCGAAAATCCACCATCTAGATACATATATATTATTCACGTAATCTATCTGATGCAAGATTATTCTCAATGTTTCCCCTTAGACGGAGTCGAGGACAAACAAGTCCCTCGGTGCGTCAAAAACAAACAAACCGGTTTTCGAGGGTAGTTATGCCCATGAAATTTAACATGATATCAAAATAGGTGTTTGGGCGTGTCATATACACATGACCTTAAGTCCGAGTCTGTTATCCAAGTAATATGTCATTCAGTGAGTTAACTGAGTTAACTAGTTAGTTAGATTAGTTTTCTTCGAGTTCCGTTTTGCTTTCTTGATATAACTAAGGCCGTTGATGCCTTTCTTCTTGATTGTTTGTTAAATACCCAATCATTGTAAACCCTGAGTTCATCAATGAAAATTAAATTTGCCTTCAATTTGAAAGTTAGGCTCTGATTCATCAGAGAGAAGGCAGCTTGCTTCTATTATCATCTTCATCTCCTTGTAGTTGTACTCTGTACACTACAATTGGTATCAGACTCCCTTCTTGGACCTGTATCCATGACTACAAATCAAAAAATTGCCAATCTCACTGTTACAGTGAATTAACACACTCAATTCATTGCCAATATTGAATCTGATATCACCTCTTTGAAAACATCCGTTACTAATGTTGAACCACAACTTGTTTTCATTCGAAATCTCCTTGAAAAATCCTTCCCACCACAATCCGATCTACCACCAGATCCAAATCAAGGTGATAATGCAGAATCTTTGAATAAAACCTTTAATGGATTTCATCAAGTTATCAAACACTTATCTTCTACTCCCAATAGATTCTCTCGCACTCCTAAGGTAGATTATCCAAGATTTAAATGTTCTAACCTCGTGGTTGGGCTCTTAAATGTGAACATTATTTTGTGTTTTACAAATTTCCTGATGAAGATCGAGTTGACATGGCTGCGATTCACTTCGACTATTAGGTTGATTCATGGTACTTAAATTACTACCAAAGTAAAGAATATATTCACTGGAATGATTTTGTTCGTGATTTATGTATTCGATTTAAAGATATTGCTCAGGATGATTATGTGGGAAAATTTAACAAATTAGCACAAACTACAACTGTAGAAGAGTACTTTGATAAATGGGAACACTACAAGGGTTTAATGGTGGCTAATAATCCCTCCTTACCAGAGAGATTTTACACCCTTAGTTTCATTAGTAGTTTGAAAGATGATATACGCAATACTGTGAAGATGTTCAAGCTTGAAACTACTTCTGAATATTTTTTCTTAGCAAGGATGCAACAAGCGTCAATGCACCATCAACCTAAGCCTCTAAAATCATTTTCTATACCCTTCACACCCACACCACTATCTGTTTCCCACCCCCCTTCCTCTATTAAACCTTTTTTCTCTTCTACACCCTCTTACTCTAAACCACAAAATTCATCCACTAACCCCATTGTGACACATCCTACAACACCAAAAAAAACTTCACCTAACAATTCATTTCCTCCAATCAAAAGACTTACTCATGCACAAATGCAGGAGAGGAAAGATAAGAGATTATGTTATAATTGTAATGAATTCTATAGACAAGGCCACAAATGCAAATCTCAACAACTCTTCATGTTAATCTATGATGAAGAAATGGAGGAACATGAACAACATTCCACTGAAGACACCGATGTTACTTCCACTTCCTCTAGTGATTTACCTATTGAAATATCTCTCCATGCTTTAACATGCCATGTTGTGCATGATACAATTAGAATTTTAGGGCACTTACAAAAACAGTTTATTATGGTTCTTGTAGACACTGGAAGTACTCACATCTTTATAGACTCTCACATTGTGAATAAACTTAAGCTACATGCTTCACCTACATGTCAGATGCTAGTCACAGTAGCTAATGGAGAGAGCATTACTAGTAATTGCTTGTGTCATAATATTCAATGGGAAATGCAGGGCTATCAGTTTTCTGCTAATTTGAGAGTTCTACCTTTAGGAGCTATGATATGGTTTTGGGAGATGATTGGATGCAGAAATTGGGAGATATCACCTTGAACTTTACTCAACTGAAGATATCCTTCATGCACCAGGGTCATTACATCACACTTCAGGGTAGTTTTTCTACACCCTCCCTTAGTATGATTTCTGGTTCTTATTTGAGAAAGTTTATCAAAAGTAAGACTCTTACCTTAATTGGTCAATTTTTTGCTATCTCCACCCCACCATCAACTCTCATACCTCCCCAAATTTCCACAGTTCTGGACTCTTTCTCTGATTTTTTTGCAGAACCTACTACACTTCCTCTATCTAGAAGCTTGGACCATAAAATTCCTCTTAAACCTAATTCAACACCCACCTCTCAGAGACCTTATAAATGTCCTTACATTCATAAAACTGTAGTGGAACAAATGGTTCAAGAAATGATTTCTGCAAGCCTCATTCAAAATAGTAATCGTCATTTTACTTCCCCTATTCTTCTTGTGAGAAAAAAGGATGGCTCTTGGAGGATTTGTGTTGATTATAGGAAGCTTAATGATTTAACCATCAAGGATAAGTTCTCTATCCCTCTAATTGATGAGTTACTAGATGAGTTGAAAGGAGTTGTTATCTTTACTTGGATACCACCAAATCAGAGTTTATGGCCCTGACATTTTCAATACATATTTCAGGACTCATCATGGTCATTATGAGTTCAAAGTGATGCCTTTTGGCCCAACCAATGCTCCTGCCAATTTCCAAGCACTGATGAATGATATATTTAAACCATTTCTAAGAAAACTTCTTTTAGTGTTTTTTTATGATATCTTGGTCTACAATCCTTCCTTAGAGGACCATGTTCTTCACTTACAACAGATATTTTCACTTCTCAGACAATATTCATTATATACCGAGATGTCTAAATGTGTCTTTGATCAACCTCAGTTGGAATATCTAGGACATCTAATTTCTGCTGATGGAGTAGCTGCTGATCCTGACAAGATTTCAACTATGCAGAATTAGCCACTACCCACCAACTTGAAATAGTTAAAGGGATTTCTGGGTCTCACAGGGTAATATAGACGATTCATCAAGGGCTATGGCATTATTTCTAAACCACTCACTGAGATGTTGAAGAAATATGCCTTCTATTGGACTCTTGCATCACATCAAGCATTCATTACCCTCAAGACTGTGATGACACAAGCTCTAGTACTAGCCTTACCTGATTTATCAAATCAGTTCACCTTGGAAAATGATGCATGTGACAGAGGGGTAGGAGAAGTCCTAATGAAGGATGGCAGACCACTTTCTTTTTACAGTAAAGCCTTGGGTCCTAAAGCACTAGATTTGTCCACCTATGAAAAAGAATTCTTGGCCATTGTCACGGCTGTACAGAAATGGAACTACTATCTTTCTCACAGCCAGTTCATTATCCACACTGATCATCAGAATCTACAATATTTGATGGACCAAAGAATATCCACTAGTCTCCAACAAAAATGGCTGGTTAAACTCTTGGGATTTGATTATGTTATTAAGTACCAGAAAGGCCAAGACAATATAGTTGTTGATGCCTTATCAAGACTACCATGTCATACTGCAGATTTCAATTCTATGTCCATGGTCAGTATTCCCAAGTGGACACATGATATTACTAATAGCTATGAAGGTGATTCTATTGTCCAACAACAAATTGCAGCATTGCTTCTCTCCCAAACTCACTCCAAATTCTCTTATTCTAATGGAATTTTGAGATTCAAAGGCAGAATCTACACTGGCTTAGGTAATGCAATTAGACAATCTATCCTTCAATCATTACATTCTTCTACAATTGGAGGACACTCTGGCATGCTAGGTATTTATCACATGGCCAAAGCACATTTCTTCTGGCCCAAAATAAAGCTTGATATTATGGAATTTGTAGCCATTTGTGAGGTTTGTCAATGCAATAAAGGCAGTAATTCCCTACCTAGGGGACGTTTACAACCTTTACATATACCAGAAAGAGCATGGAAAGACATCTCCATGGATTTTTTAAAGGGATTCCACTGTCCAACAAGAAGAGTGTTATTCTGGTAATTGTTGATAGACTTACCAAGTTGTTGATGGTGGTTTTTAGCCTAGGGTTAAAATCGTAAAATCGCACAACTGACATGATGTCACTATGACCATTAGTATATTTATTGAATCAATCAACATGCCTACGTAAGAATTACCGGGGTACCTTTATTATTTTTTTACATGGGTCATGTTCCACGGCAGAACCCTTAACATCGACTGACATCATCTATGCCAAACCCTAATTCTCATGCTACTGCGCCAAGGCATGCCAACCATGCCAGCCGCACCACTATTTCAATGGAAAACCATGCCAGCCACATCTCCGTGCCAAGGCATGCCAATCATGCCATCTGCACCACTATGCCAATGGCAAACCATGCCACCCACATCTCTACGCCAATACAGGCCAGCCGCATCACTGTGCCAATGGAAAACCATGCCATCCACATCTCCGCGCCAAGGCATGCCAGCTGCACCACTGTGCCAATGACAAACCATGCCATCCACATCTCCGCTCCAAGGCATTCCAACCATGCCAGCCGCACCATTGTGCCAATGGAAAACCATGCCAGCCACGTCTACCGCGCTAAGGCATGCCAACCATGCTAGCCGCACCATGCGCCAATGGCATGCCAAACCCTTGGCCCCACCATGCCAAGCCAACCGCACCTTGCCTTGGCCCCACCATGCAAAGCCGTCCGTGCCAAACCCTTAGCCCACTATGCCAAGCCATTCGCGCCATTTTTTTCCTTGGCCCTACCATGCCGGCCTTCCCTATTGCGGCTACAAAAACGAAGGCGTACGACGATCAACGGTCACCCTTCAATCCTAAATACAAATCCTAGCCGTCCAAGGTCGCCAAACAACGCATGGTAACCTTTAGCCCAAAACCCTAGTTTTGGCCACGCCAAAACTTGCCATGCCACATGTGCCAATGTCATGGTAACCGCCTTGTCGCGCCATACCATGCCGGACTTCCCTATTGCGGCTACCAAAACGAAGGCGTGCGACTATTAACGGTTACCCTTCAATCCTAGATGCAAATCCTAGACGTCCAAAGTCGCCAAACAACGCATGGTAACCTTTGGCCCAAAACCCTAGTTTTGGCCACGCCAAACCGCGCCAAAGCATGCCATGCCACATGTGCCAATGGCATGCCAACCACCTTGCCACGCCATACCATGCTGGCCTTCCCTATTGCGGATACCAAAACGAAGGCGTGCGACGATCAACGGTCACCCTTCAATCCTAGATGCAAATCCTATCTGTCCAAAGTCGCCAAACAACGCATGGTAACCTTTTTCCCAAAACCCTAGTTTTGGACAAGCCAAGGCATGCCACGCCACATGTGCCAACGGCATGGCAACCGCCTTGCCGCACTATACTATACCGGCCTCCCCTATTGCGGCTACCAAAATGGAGGCGTGCGATGATCAACGGCCACCCTTCCATCCTAGATGTGAATCCTAGCCGACCAAGGTTACCAAAAAATGCATGGTAACCTTTGGCCCTAAACCCTAGTTTTGGCGACACCAAACCGCGCTAAGGCATACCATACCACATGTGTTAATGGCCTGCAAACCACCTTGCTGCGCCATGCCATACCGGCCTTCCCTATGCGGCTACCAAAACGAAGGCCTGCAACAATCAACGACCACTTTTTCATCTAAGGTGAAGATCTTAGCCGTCCAGGGTTACCAGCCAATGTATGGAAACCTTTGGCCCCAGTTTAGTCGCGCCTAAACTAGGCCATATTAAATCCATACTAATCATGCTTTCATGCCACTGGCTACCAAATGAAGGGTTGTAATAATCAACGGCTACCTTTACTCTTAAGATGCAAAATCTCGACCGTCGAAGGTCACCACCGAGCCGGCAAGTCTCCCCAACTCAACTTGCCAGACAACAACAACGTGCTACATGTTTTCCACGAAAACACTCGATACATCAACGCATGTCACAAACTGGGGGATGCTCATTGGGTATTGGTTTGGCGGTTTACAGCGTGCGGCGTACACTACGCCCGTTATAAGAAAGTGTCATAAGGATGAGGCGGTTAGTAAATACAGGGAGTAATGGTGAAACACTTTCCTTTATGGAACATCAATTCCAGGAGTTACCGGTTACATCCTACTCCCATTTATTCACCCGTTTTCCATTTCTTAATGAGACCATAGTACGTTTCACTTCGACTTGTATAAATTGGCATTACCTATTTCCATCAAACAACAAGTTCAAGTCAGGAACATACAACACTCAGAAAACATTTACTAGCTCTCCATCTGTTAGCTTCCCACTTTCTGATACAATTCATAAAACAACTACTCTTCCAAAATCAACTATTCTGGTCTCAACACTTTCTTCGCTTCCCTCCCAAAAACCAACCCATCTCCTTTACTTTATGACCGAAGCAAGTCTGGAACGAACATTTCTTGGTTTAGGCCGGATTTGTATAGATCGATCTCTTGAATCTAAAGTACTCCCTTGCAATACATTGTTTAGGGTTTAAATTCGTTTCTCACCCACACACCCGAAATTACCAAAATCAGCGGAAACCGTTTTAACCCTCAAACAATTGGCGACCACAGTGGGAGATTCATATTTCAGTTACAATATCAATTTTCGACCATCGATCTCATGCTTCTACCCAGACATCAAGATGGTAGAAGCAGGCGATCCGCTTAGGGATCGACGACTCAGTTACCAGACGACCCGATTATCAGTCTTGACACGACGAGGGATGATTGGGAACTGCCTAGAGATTAAAACCGAATGATCCAACAAGGAATCGACGACTCAATTATCATATGAGACGACTGGGGACTTCCCACAATCACGGCGGTGCTTCCCATAAAAGTCGGTCTTATACCCGGAAGGTTCCCTTTTTATCAGGAGACCTGAAAAACCAAGTAAGTCTTACCAAGACAAGATACATGGTTTTCTACTTCAAGTTTTCACGGGAATGATAAAACCGATAGCCATGTTATGTTTTGCCCTATGTCATCTACCAACACACGGTTCCATGGTTTTCCTGGGATATTTGCATCACTTGCAATCGTAACCAAGACAAAATCATTCCCAAAACAATCCATTCCAAAACAATTTATTCCAAAAGAATAATCCAAAACCTTCAAGGTAACATTTGTCTATCAATCCAAGAAATCCTGGAAATCAAAACCATAAACTAGGCGTTTCATTTGCCTTTCAAAAAAAAAAAAAAACCTAAAAATAAGAAGTTCAGAAGACAGAAATGCATTCAAGGAAATTTTTCCAAAAATGGCTTGCTCTTCTTAGCCAGAGCCTCCTACGTGATTTGGAGAGCCGCCCTTTTCAACTTCAGCTTCCTGGATAATTTTTCGACTTCCGCTTCCTGCTTCTTCACCATATCCGCAGAAGGACCTTCGGCTGTTTCGACTAGCAACTTTTCAACCTCAATAAAACCTTCAAAGAACCAAGGAACATTGAATTCGAAGTTTACACACATGTCACAATGGAACCTCTAGCTCGAGATTACATTCTAAGAAACAGTATGACCAGTCACGTTGCATATATCATC
The DNA here is from genome assembly GCA_023529315.1 of Papaver bracteatum. Lineage (NCBI taxonomy): Eukaryota > Viridiplantae > Streptophyta > Magnoliopsida > Ranunculales > Papaveraceae > Papaver > Papaver bracteatum. Next base: position 2,229,086 of record JAJJWX010005371.1, read on the forward strand.
AATCGAAGACATAGCTTCCTCCACCTGCTTAACCAACGCAAATCGACTACTAATTATCTTGGTCGTGGCGATATGTCCGTAGCTTTCCCATATTTTAGTGTATAGCACCGCATGCTTTGCTGGCATGATAAATCCCCCGATAAACACATGATCCGGATAAGGGACCAGGTAGAGAGGGTTGAAAATGTCACTCGCGACCGCATCAGCGACCGACAAGGGATTCCTTACGACGATTGCACCTGCGGCCGTTGGAGTACCCTCCATTGTCTGAGTCACGAGGACACTTTCATCTCGATCAACATCCATTTCAAGGTCGCCCGGTGCGGCTGCAACAGTTGGAGACGAATCTGTATCTCCACCAGTCTTTGTCTCAGGGCCGTCTTCAGAAACGGTTTCCCCCTATGACATCACATATTAGATATTCTTCCAAAAATAAATAAATGCGGGAGACTCACTGATTCGCTTTCAGACTGGATAGAGGAAGATTCAGCACTGCTGTCGGAATAACTAATCTCGCCATCACCGGACTCTGAACTTTCATCCTTCTCGGGTTCCCCAACGCCATGGATAGGCTCAGCACCTCCACCCTCCGTCTCGAGAAGCGATGTTTTCTGACTATTTACAAGTTTGGTAAAGGCGTTCACGCTGCTGAGACCCTAGGCAAGATACAAAAGACGAGTACTCAGAAAAGAAATAAGGATATACACGATCCAACTAAAATCAAGAGGAAAATCATACGTACCTTCATATTAGACGAACTGAAAGTCGGTAGGACTATCAAAGCTGACTGGAAACTGTCTGCATGGCTTTTAGATCTTCGTTCCTTTACTTGGGGACTATCTGCATTCGGGCTAGCAGATTTTCGCTTGGGCAAATAAGGATCCCTCAGCAGTGGATGCTCCGCTAAAACCGCAGGAGAAGGCTTACCGCGACGGTTTTCTGCCATATCATTCACGAATCCATGGATAACGAGAAACTCATCCTGCCAAAATATGTTATATTTGGAGGTTGTTGATGGATTTCATTCCGCAAGCAGAAAAGGCATACTTTTACCCGACACAAGAAAACTAGCATCGAGAACAGTTGGCAACGGGACTTCTGGAACAACTGGATGATGAACGAGTGGGACCCCTTGGTCAAAACCCATATGCCGAGCCGCTCTATCGATATTGTAAAAGATTGCTTTGCAATATCCTCGAAAGAAAGACGGCACATGACCGGGCGTGCAGCTTCGCATGAACACCATCTCTCCAATACTCATATCCTCTTTATCAGAAGACAAAAACATGCTCGGAGCAGGAGCAAAGGTACTGATCTGAATTATGGACGCATGCACCGAAGCCCATGGACGAAAATTAACCATGTGCGAGTTGTCAAGAAATACAACCAGGTTCGAACCAATCTTTGGGCGCCTATTCAACCAGCGCAGTATCCTAGAGCCACCCCAAGACTCGGGAAGTACGGACAATGGTTTTGGAGCATACCTTTCGAAGTGCTCCCACATCCACTCTTGGAGAAAGGCGGCATGAATATACGAATCCACTTTCATGTATACATTTGAAGCGCACATATGCGCGACTAGATGATCCAAGTGTGTGTACAGAGAACCAAGAAATAAGCCGCCAATAGGGAGAACGACACCTTTTGCCAATTTTATGGAAAACTTGATAAGTTCCTGTCTTATCTCTTTCTTACCCGAGACGTCATAAAAAATATCTCTGGATAACTAAAGAGCCAAGAACGCCGCAACATGAAGCGTAATATTCTTCTGATTCGGCTCCAACTCATCAGGAAACCACTGAGACACCCACCAGCCAGAGAAGCACCTCGTCTCGTTTTCTTTCCGAAAAAATCCTTTTGATTTCGCAACCAGAGCGGCGCGCATTTATTCTTCATTTGCAGACAATTTGACATCGAGGTTTCCTATTACAGGAAGGTTCGGCAATACGGCCACACTCTCTAAGGAAATAGTCATTTCACCCCACCTGCATATGGCCGTGTGGGTGTCCGGACACCATCTGGAAATAAAAGCAACTAAGCCTAGAATATCTTTCCTAATTTAAGGCACTGCGGAAGCCGCGACAGCATCAACGATCTGCGCCTTGGTCAAACTGGATTTTACATATTCCTGGCTCATCATGAATCGCATCCATTTATCAAAGGGACACAACGGACTCACAAATATTTTAAAGTCGATAGGAGAAGCATGATACTCTTTCCTCTGAAGACAAAACCTTATTACACCTCCTGGACGAACTGATCGGGCCTCTCATTCACTTTCCGGACCAGTCAGAAGAATCGACACATACTTGGGATGTCTTTTCATAATCGTGGCGGATGTTGTAAATAACTCATCATTTATGTTTGGCTTGGAATTGCCAACGTCTTTCGGTATGGAAGGAATTTTCTCAAATATCATCCTAACAAAAATTCCCTCACGCTACTTCCACCATCTAAACAACTACAATGGAACAATACGAAGAGAAATTATAACGGAAAATGCATGGAAATTATTTTATCAGACACAGGATATCTATCCTGGACGCAAGCCAATTTGTTTCAAAGTCATAATACGTATAGGCAAAGAAATGGGGACTGACAGACCCTGCATCACCACCTCATGCCAAGGATGTACCCTGCAGCGGGAAATTTACGCCCGACCGAGGAGGAGCGCCCTACCATGGGAACCATACACACGAACACACCAGGAAAGTAACAAATCCTAGAAGCTAGGTTTTCATGAGAAGGGAATGACAGTTACCAGCTCATGCATGCTTACTTTGCACAGTAAATTGAGGTAGTCAACATTACTACGGTATTCATGCCTAAATGCTACTACAAGTTCGTCCAAAGCATACCTACGGTTAGGATTCATACCAACACAGAGGACAATATTTTCTACAAGATCATGAAAAGGTACGCCTACATCTAGGGTTTGCACTAACATAAGAAAATAAGAAAAGATAAGTTAAAGAGGAAGTGCTGGAAGACATACATGGGATTCACTCATCCGCTTTACTGTTACCACACGGCCAGAGTAAAATAAAATAAAATAATAATAAAGGTGTGAAATGAAAGGAAAGGCCGGCCCCTTTTATAGGTGTGATACTTGGGAGTTTGAATAAGGAATGGACTTCATATTTGAGTCAAGTAAGGAAAAGAGACAACCGGGCCCACGAAGACAAATCACCATGCCAAGCCGTTCGCGCCATGCCTTTACCCCACCACGCCAAGCCGTCCGCGCATGCTTTACCTCACCAAACCACGCCTTTCCATGCCCGGACCATGCCAAGACGTCCACGCCATTGCCTTGGCACCACCATGCCAAGCCTTCCGCTCCATGACTTGCCACGCCAATACCAAAAAAATCGCCAAAAAAGCGTCATGATGTTCCCTAACCCAGCCAAGATGATGCATAGCTAGACTAAGCCGAAGATCTTCATCTCACCAATTCACGGTCTACACCACAAATAGAATCTATGCAAGGCCGCAAAATACGGGGATCATGAACTCTCCTTACTTCTCGAAAAAGGTTAACCATACCTTCCTGACCATCTTTTCACGTTGTTGTTTCGATTTTTGTCTTGGCCTGTCACCATCTTATGCTTACCTCGCAACGATGTTCCCATTTCGAGCTAAGAAGGGAACTTAATGTTGATGGTGGTTTTTAGCTTAGGGTTAAAATCATAAAACCGCATAACTGACATGACGTCACTATGACCATTAGCACATTTATTTAATCAATTATCATGCCTACGCAAGAATTATTGGGGTACCTTTTTTTTTACATGGGTCATGTTCCACGGTAGACTGCGCCAAGGCATGCCAACCGCACCACTATGCCAATGACAAACCATGCCAGCCACATCTCCGCGCCAAGGCATTCCAATCATGCCAGCCGCACCACTGTGCCAATGGAAAACCATGCCATCCACATCTTCGCGCCAAGGCATGCCAATCATGTTAGACGCATCACTGTGCCAATGGAAAACCATGCCAGCCACATATCCACGCCAATGCATGCCAACCATGCCAGCCGCACCACTGTTCCAATGGCAAACCATGCCAGCCACGTCTACCTCACCAAGGCATGCCAACCATGCTAGCCGCACTATGCTACAATGGCATGCCAAACCCTTGGCCCCACCATGCCAAGCCAACCGCACCTTTCCTTGGCCCCACCATGCAAAGTCATCCGTGCCAAACCTTTGGCCTCACTATGCCAAGCCATCCGCGCCATTTTTTGCCTTGGCCCCACCATGCCGGCCTTCCCTATTGCGGCTACCAAAACGAAGGAGTGCGACGATAAACGGTCACCCTTCAATCCTATATGAAAATCCTAGCCGTCCAAGGTCGCCAAACAACGCATGGTAACCTTTGGCCCAAAACCCTAGTTTTAGCCACGTCAAACCGCGCCAAGGCATGCCACGCCACATGTGCCAATGGAATGCCAACCGCCTTGCCGCGCCATACCATACCGGCCTCCCCTATTGCGGCTACCAAAACGGAAGCGTGCGACGATCAACGACCAGACTTACATCCTAGATGCGAATCCTAGCCCACCAAGGTTGCCAAACAGCGCATGGTAACCTTTGGCCCAAAACCCTAGTTTTGGCCACTCAAACCGCGCCAAGGCATACCATACCACATGTACCAATGGCCTTCCAACCACCTTTCCGCGCCACGCCATATCGGCCTTCCCTATGCGGCTACCAAAACGAAGGCCTGCAACAATCAACGACCATTTTTTCATCTAAGGTGCAGATCTTATCCATCCAAGGTTACCATCCAACGCATGGAAACCTTTGGCACTAGTTTAGTCGCGCCTAAACTCGGCCAGATTAAAGCCATACTGATCATTCTTTCATGCCACTGGCTACCAAACGAAGGGTTGCAATAATCAACGGATAACTTTCCTCTCAAGATGCAAAATCTCAACCATCGAAGGTCAATAACCGGATAACTTTCCTCTCAAGATGCAAAATCTCAACCATCGAAGGTCACCACCGAGCCGGCAAGTCTCCCAAGCTCAACTTGCCAGACAACAACAACGTGCTACATGTTTTCCACGAAAACACTAGAGACATCAACGCATGTCACAAACTGGGGGATGCTCATTTGGTATTGGTTTGGCGGTTTACAACATGCGGCGTACACTACGCCCGTTATAAGAAAGTGTCATAAGGATGAGGCGGTTAGTAAATATAGGGAGTAATGGTGAAACTCTTTCTCTTATGGAACATCAATTCCAGGCGTTATCGGTTACCACCTCCTCCCATTTATTCACCCGTTTTCCATTTCTTAATGAGACCAGAGTACGTTTCACTTCGGCTTGTATAAATAGGAATTACATATTTCCACCGAACAAGAAGTTCATGTCAGTAACATACAACACTTAGAAAACATTTGCTAGATCTCAATCTGTTAGCTTCCCACTTTCTGAAACAAGACATAAAATAACTACTCTTACAGAATCAACTATTCTGGTCTCAACACTTTTTTCACTTCCCTCCACAAAACCAATCCTTCTCCTTCACTTTGTGACCGGAGCAAGTCTGGAACGACCATTTCTTGTTTTAGGCCGTATTTGTACAGATTGATCTCTCGAATTTAAAGTACTCCCTTGCAGTACATTGTTTAGGATTTAAATTTGTTTCTCACCCACACACCCGAAATTACCAAAATCAGCAGAAACCATTTTCACCCTCAAACACAAGTATAGTCATTTTCTCCCCTTGAGCCATCCCTTCGTAGCTATAACAATATCCAAAGAATTCCTTACTCACATTTTCAAGCTTCTTGGCATACCTTGCTCCATAGTCAGTGACAGGGACAAATTTTTTATAAGCCATTTTTGGCAAGCCTTGTTCAAATGCCTAGGCACTACACTCAAGCTTTCTACTGCCTTCCACTCACAAACAGATGGCCAAATAGAAAGGACTAATTCCTGTGTAGAACAGTATCTCAGATGCATGACCAGTTCCAATCCTAAGCAGTGGACTCAGTGAACCAACTACCACACTAGTCTGAAAATGTCTCCATTTCAGGCTTTATATGGTTATCAACCACCTCATCTCATATTTCCCATTGTTGCTCCAACTACAGTTTCTTCTGTTGAAAGATATCTAAAAGACATAGATATAATGTTGCATCTTCTGAAAGAAGATCTCACTATGGCACAAGCTAGAATGAAATTTTATGCTGATCAGAAACGCTTAGATAGAGAGTTTGCAGTGGTAGACCTGGTCTTTCTCAAGCTTCAAACATACAGGAAAACTTCAGTGGCTATCAAAAGTAACCTCAAGATCTCTGCCAAATACTTTGGACCCTTTGAAGTACTTCAAAGAATTTGGTTCAGGAGCTTACAAATTGAAGTTTCCAGTTGGGTCCAGGATTCACCCTGTCTTCCATGTATCCCAACTGAAGAAGCACATTGGCCTCCAAGCTCCTACTATGCCCCTTATTCCAGTGGTGGACAATAATGGTCACTTTTTCATTGAACCAGTGGCAGTATTGGACACTCGACTTACACTCAAAGGTAACCAATCTATTCCTCAAATTCTTGTTCACTGGTCGAACTCAACTGCAGAAGACGCCACATGGGAAGACAAGGCTAACATTCAAGCTCAATTTCCAGACTTTATCCTTGAGGACAAGGATCTTTAAAGAGTGGTGTGGTGGGGGGGTTGGGGGGGGCAATGTCATATACCCATGACCTTAAGGCCGAGTCTGTTGGCCGAGTCATCTGTCACTCAGTTAGTTAACTGAGTTAGCTAGTTAGATTAGTTTTTCTTCGAGTTCCGTTTTGCTTTCTTGATGTAACTAAGGTCGTTGATGCCTTTCTTCTTGATTGGTTGTTAAATACCAAATCAGTGTAAACCCTGAGTTCATCAATGAAAATTAAATTTTCTTTCAATTTGAAAGTTAGGCTCTGATTCATCAGAGAGAAGGCAGATTGTTGTTATTATCATCTTCATCTCCTTGTAGATGTACTATGTACATTACATGGCGACATGTGGAGATTGTTTAGCATAATGAGAGACTGCTTGACCGCTAACGATATTGTTTGTTTGTGTTTGACCTAGTGACGATCTTGTTTGTCCAAACATGGCTCTGTGTGAGGGGAATTTTTTATAGTAATCCAAAAAGGCCTAATTTTCTGGATCTTTGAAGTAGATGCTTTGGGCAACCCTAACCTTGCAAGCCGGTTTAACAAAGTTAGTTAGACTTATGAATTTAAAAATTATTGGGCCGACCGAGCGAAGCGAGGGAGGACCTTTATATGGCCATTTTTTTGTAAAATGTAAGTGATCAGTTGACACAAAAAGATTGGAAATGGTTAGGGCCGAAAAACCAAAAATGTCCCTCCCTTTTAGTCCAATTACTATAACTCATTATGTATCCTATCTTTTCAGGGGTATAATTGGAAATCAAACTTTAATATAACATATCTAAAAATTTGTGCCTTGGAATTTTACAAATTTTATCTCGTTGGAAAAATAATAAAAAAACATATCCAACGAGCACAAACAACAATATCAAATTTTGAGTTTTTATGAAAAATATGGAGGTATTTATCATTTTAGGCACAATTTTAGAAAATTAAATGTATATCAATTATCCAAACCACCGCAAAAGATACATAATACTTTATGTAACTATATTTTGGTTTATGCATCAACTAATTTTCCGTTGCAACTAATAAAACGATGTACTCCCTCCATTTCAAGAATAGTGTTACTTTCATTTTAGGCACAATTCTTGAAAATTAAATGCATAGTCATTATACAAACCACCACAAAGGATGCATAACACATCATGCAACCATATTTTGATTTATGGATCGACTAATTTTCCGTGGCGAAAGTATCACTTTTTTCGAAACGGGCGAAAGTATAACTTTTTATACTAACGTAAGTAAGTATCACTTTTTCTGAAACGGAGCTAAAGTATCACTTTTTTTGAAACAGGGTGAAAGTATCACATTTTCTTATTCGGGACGAAAGTAATCGCAGACAAACCCATCTTCAGATTTCTCTTCGGTCGGCCCTCCCACCGTGGCAACGGTCGTACTAGTATATTTATCATTGGGCCAACCGACCGGAGGGCCCATAGAGAGGGAGTCCCTTTTATGGCCACTTTTTTGTCAAATGAAACCTAACACAAATGTTCAATTTGATAAAAAGATTGGAAATGAATTTGGTGGTAGTTTTTGGGACATGAAAAGTCTAAAATGTCCCTCCTTTTAGTTTAATTATTATAACTCCTAATACATCTTATTTTTTCAGGGGTATAATTGGCAACCTAACTTTAATATAACATATTTAAAAATCGGTGCATTAGAATTTTACAAATTTTATATCATTTGAAAGGATTTTAAAAAATCTACGCAACGAGTACAAACAACAATATATAATTTAGTGTTTTTACGACTTTTAAAATTTAATGTATACCCATTATGCAAAGCACCACAAGGGATGCATAATACATGGGGAAATTGGTGCAAACCACCACAAAGGATACATAATACATGGGGTAAATTGATTGAAACCACCACAAAAGATGCATAAAAAATGGTAGAAATTTACGTAAACTACCATAAATTAAATGCATATCAATTTTAGTCTTATAACACCATTACGCATAACGGTGTTTCGATTTTCTTAGGTCGGTCCTCCCCACTATGGTAGCGGTGATCTAATTTATTAATACTCCAAATTTCAAAACTTGTACGTTGTTTCAACTTTAGTGATTTATTCTTCTTTTTTGACAAGAGTGTTAAAATATTTTTGAAAAGATCAAAAACACGAAGTCCATATGAATGCTTTCGTATCTAAAAGCATATGACCCACTAGGAAAAAAATAAATAATAATACAGTAGACTTAATGAGAAATAAAATCTCGGTGACTATTTTATGTCTAGCAACAAATATTCGATGATTTTGCTCTTCCAAACAGCCTAACAGATAAGAATAGGAGGTATCTTCTATATCTTGTGGTTTTTATCTTTCTGAATAATGAACTTCGAGTACCATCATGCTCTCTCTCTCAGAGGAGGTATGGGTTTAATTCTTGGACCTTGTAATTGCTAGTAGTATTCAAGAGGCACTAACTAACCACTGTATTCATCCATCAATTTTTTTTTTCCAAACATAAAATAATTTTAATGAATTTTTAATTTTACATATATAAATTAATGTTAATTATATGCACATATCATTAGTATAAAACAAGGTTTGGATAAGTTTGCCTTTGTTAGTGGTGGTCAGAATTTGTCTGGACAAAGATAAATCAAGGGATGTGGTTCTTCTGACCACCCCTTACATCTCGCACGTGTGGCGTTAATTCCAATATTATAAATGAAAAATGAATACTCGAGTCAGGATGTGGAAATTCAAAAATTATAATGGGGAGGTTCGAACTCATGACCTATTGTGTCATAAGAGTGGCCTCTAACCAGTATTCCACCTTGGTTGGAATTGAAAGAAAATATAAATCAACAGTGGTGGTTTGTTCAACTTAAATACCATAATTACTTTATTAATTAGTGTTTCACTAATTGCACATAATAAATAATCTATTCATTATAAAGTGTTTTATTAATTAGTGTTTCACTAATTGCTCATAATAAATGACTAATTATTTTTTAAATATAAATGTTTTCTTAATTAATTATAATATTTATTTTTATTAATAAGTAATTTTGATAAATAATATCAATAGACATTTTCTGCGACAATGAGTAGTAGAAGAGGTGGAGGCCGAAAAATTACTGGTGGTTAAGGGCGGAGCCAAACACAATTATATTTATGTTTGTTCTTTTATCGTAAAATGGGATACAAAGTCCATTTTTCACATGTATCCAACTTGCCAAGAATTTTTTCTCCCTCTCTCCTCAAAATCATGGCTCCGCCCATGGTTTGTGGTGGAAGAAGTAGTGACGGTGAATGCTGATGAGTAGTGATGGACAATATTAATTTTATGTTGTCGTTACCACATCGATAACATCATAGTGTGGAAGATGTGGTTGGTTGTTTTTAACACTTATTTCAGGGATGATATCATACAAGACAATATTTTCATGATCGTAGTTGGATCACCCAAATGGTGCCCCTGTTATCTTTGGTACTATATCGTATAAATCATGATTTTTTAATGTTAAAATAAAATTGATTGAAATACAAAAAAGAATATATACACGGAAAAAAAATAATGAAACTAATCAATTGGCGAAATTTTGTTCAATCTAAACCTCATACATGGCATTTGTGATTGAAAATTAGAATTCCGTCCAACAACCTACATGGGATGGGCGGCAGTGATGGTGCCAGTGGTGGAGTCAAAAACTGACATTGAGGAGGCCTATTTAAAAAAAAACATGTAAACTTTGGTGGACTAAACCATAAATATATATAGACAAAATACTATTTATAAAATAAACAAAAAAAATTATGTAGTTATTAAAAATTTAAGGGGTTAGAGCCAGGTTAATCAACCCTTGGCTCCGCCACTAGGTGGTGGTGGATAAAAAAAAGTGGATTCATATGGTTTTATGGTAGTGGCGGGTATTGGTGAAAAAAACATATTATGCTAATTTCGTAACGCCACAAAATGAGTAATGTTATATTATAAATTATAAAACGTGGTTGATCATTTTAATGTTAAAATAAACTCGATAAAATACATGTCCATTTTAAAAAATTGGTGCAATCAATTGCCATGTTATGTAATAACTAAACGAACGACACGAATCAAGATCAGAACATATGAAATTATTTTTTATCGATTTGTTTATGTAAAGAGTGGTCAGGATTTGACCTTGGCAAAGATAAATATACTGCTAGGGTTTGTTCAACTTAACCATTTTAAAACATTTTATTAATTAGTGTCTCATTGATTGTTCATAATGATTAATTAAATTTCTATTATAAATGTCCCTTTAATAATCTAACATAAATACATAATTTTATTAATAAATAATTTTACGAAAAACTATATTAATTTTAATAGTGAGTATAAGCGGTAGCGGGTGTTTGTGAATAGTGGAGGCGGTAACATTACTATTGGTGGAAGAAATAGTGGCGGTGGATGGTTTTTATGGTGGTGGGTGTTGGTAATAGTAGTGTATAATAATAGTTTTTGCTTTTTAGTGAGTTTTATTGACCAAGTAAAAAAATAATCTTCACAAAACATGAATCATTGTATTGTGAAAGATGTAATTTGTTGTTTTTAGCACGATTGATAAGGACAAAAACCAAATATTCCGAGGATGATACCGGAACGTATAAGACAATATGATCATGACTGTTCGATCAACCGTATCATATAAAGGCAATTGGCGTACCCACGTAAGAGAACATTATCGCTCTCTCAAGTACTACTACATTCTTTTTCCTGAAAGACCATCAATGTCGAGTTGTTTCGCGACAACTACCTACAAAGACAACAACTTTCACTCAATTCCCGATATAAAACCTTATAGACCGAGAAAATATATTTGCATTCTAAAATATTTGTTTGAAATTATGTTTGTTCATCAAAATCATCATAAAAAACTCTAAATCATAAATCTAAATTTTGCCTCCGATTTTTGTAGAATATTTTTTATATTTTACATTCTCAAATCATGTGACCTCTTGATGACAAATCAACAATATCAAATTACGGATCAATATGTATAGGTTTCATTCACTGGGTTAGAAGGTAGAGTAGACACAGATGGGTAGATCACACAAAGCAGAACATGACTGAGAATACTTCAATAATTTGGTCAAGAGATAAAGTCAAAAATTTAAGATTAACTTTCTATAGGACTAATTAGATCGGCTTCAATAGGAGCTGACTAAAATATTGAGTAATAATAATTTTCACATAAGACAATTGCAAAACATAGTTTGGTTATCTCTGCCTATGTAAAGAATGGTCAAGATTTGTCCTTCCTCAATTGCTATGTTATGTGAGAAGAAGGTGATATCTAAGATTGAGGTATATTCAAATCTATTAGATTTATACCATTTACAACTGGATGCCTTGAAAAGAATTGACGTGTTGTTATTATTATTACAGGCATGGGATACATTTACATTGACCACACTTGCGCAAATAGCTAACTTCGCAAATGATTGGTGTTGCATGCACTGTCTAGAATGCAACGAGGAATTTAAGGAAACAAGGCACCAGAAGCAGTGTCCGGAGTATTTTGGATATAGTAACTTAGACCCGATGTAATACTTATGTTTTTTTTTTAAGTTTTTCCACAGTCTATTTATTTAAGAAAAATGAACATTGCAAATACATAACATCAACAAAAATTAGACAGATTACATTTGACAATAATTGCTACTGATGTTCCGGAAACGACAAAAAAAAAGGAAATGTTGTAGAAGAATTGTTGGGATATATAACGGATTACTTGATACAAATGAAAGAGGTATAACTATTTCGATTCTGAAATCACATAAAGTTCACAGTACAAGATGACATCAAGTTTAAAGTTAGTAACAAACATAATATGGCTAACTAAACTGTTAAAAACAAACAAGATATATAAACTTAGAAAGTCGTGGGACTTGAAGAGGTCAATTTTGAAAACTACAATCTTAGAAAGCAACGATCCACAATGCCATAAAAAAATTTGATAAATATTCAACGTAGAATATGTCAACTTTTGGTAAAGGATCTATTGACAACCTATTAGTTTGAAATAAGATCAGGGAGTGCAATATGTGTTCAAGGTTCTTTATGAGGTAATGTGTCGCTAGATTGTATTCCAAGTGAAGGTAGGAACATACGAAAGTGAAAAAATGTCCAAGACTTTTGAATTTACCAAAGCTTTCGTTAAGACGAATTGCAGGGCACAATAATTTGTTGAATATTTAATGGCAGAGGTTCGCATATATACAATCCCTTCGAAAAGGTAATGGGTACACATTTTAAACATTGTCATATAATGGGTGTCGAAAATTACAGGAAAATCATGTCATATTGGATAGTTTTTATCATTCCTTTGATGCAATTTTTTTTTTTACTATTCTCTGCCTATTTGGAGAATCGGCAACATGACCATGATAGATGAGTCAGCTGGAGCGAAATAAGAGCACGTGGAGACTTTTATGGACGATATTGATTAGTTGATTTCATTGAGATGAGCGCTGCTGACGACATATTTCCAAAAAATATTTAAACTTCCATGTTCATGTAGAGCATCATCTCATTATAAGCAATGAACCTAAATAAAAAAGTGTCTGGAAGTTAAGATTATATTTCTTCGTTTGAACAAATCCCCGGCGGTAAAATATTAAAGGAAAAAATAGAGGAAAATCCCAACTATTTTTACGACAAACACATATTAAATCATAAGGAGTTGATAAGTATTCGGGACACAAATTATACGATATATTAAAAATGAACCAACATCATGGCCCGTGACGATATTGATTAGATAACTTTGCCTATTTGAGTGGTGGTCAGGATTTATCCTTGGCAAAGATAAATCAAAGGTTTTGGTTCTCCGTGCCACACCCTACAAGTCGCACACGTGGTGTTCATTCCAATATTATGAATTAAAAATGAATACTCAAGTCAAGATATGGAATTTCAAAAATTATAACGGGGAGGTTCAAACTCATGACCTATTGTGTCATAAGAGTGGCCTCTAACCATTGTTTCACCTTGGTTGGAATTGATAGAAAAGATAAATCAACAGTGGTTGTTTGTTCAACTTAAATATTAATTAGTATAAGTGTTTTATTAATTAGTATAAGTGATTTGTCTAGAGAGAAGATAAATCTATGGTTCTGTTTTGTTCAACTTAAATATTAATTAGTATAAGTGTTTTATTAATTGATGTATCATTAATTTCTCATGATAAATAATTTATTAATTTTACATCATAAATATCCCTTAATTAATATTAATACATATCTCCATCAATAAATAATAATTTTGACAAAAATTATTTCAATAGATATTACTGGTGGTGGTGGTAGTAGAGGAAGAAGTAAGTGGTGGAAGGTGTTACTAAGTTGTGGAGGCGGTAACATTAGTTTTGGTGGAAGAAATAGTGGCGCTGGATGGTTTTAATGGCGGTGGTATTGGTTTTTTCTTTTTGAATCAAAAATAATAATTTTTTTACATGACGGGTAACATTGTACTGTGAAAAGTATAGTTGGTTGTTTTTGACACGATCAAAAAAGGCAGATAAAAAATACTTTTGGGATGATACCAAATCATATAAAACAAAATGGTTGTTTTTGGTACCACTTCTATCTTTGGTAACCGTTCGTACGCATGATTTTCAGTATTAACAAAAAACATATAGTTGAATAAATTAATTGACGATCTAAGTTTGTTAAATCTAAACTTTATACATGACGTGTGGGATTAAAAGTTATAAGCGTGCCTAATATTCTACGAGGGATGGAAAATGGTGGTGGTGGAGAAAGAAGTGATATCTGGTGGTTTGTGGTACTGGACGGTTTTGATGAGTAGTAATTGACTATGTTAATTATGTGATGCTACAAAAGGATAACACTATAAATTAGAAATGTGGTTGATCGTCTTAATGCTAGTATAAACTCGCTTAAAATACATGAAAATTAAGAAGAAGAAAAAACATTTGGATGTCACGTTATATAATAAATAACACTAAAAACTACATATTTAGTATTAAGGTTTCTCCGTCCAATACATAAATCTAAGGTTGTATTGAGATCCCGTAAGCAGAGGGCGAGTTGGTCTTGGATTTCTAAATGATAATGAATATAATGAAACGCTCCCTCTCGGTTTCTCCAATGAAAACCGAAACCTTCTAAAAAAAAAATCAATCGAACAACACTTAGATAGAACGCATCACCACCAGTGTAAACTTCTCTGAATTGCTACATATCCAGTGAAATTTCTACAGATTAATCTGGTGATTTCGTCCTACCGTAGTTTTTAACGAGGCATGCAATTAAATCTCTAATAGTGATTTTAAAGGTATTTAATAATTACAAAATTCTCTTATAAGTTTTGTTTATGCAAGTATTGATTTAACTTGGGTTCTTTTATATTTTTGTGTTAAGTTGATGACTTTTTAATTTGAATACATGTTTGGTTAACAAACCTTGATACATATAGGGTATTTTCTTTGTAGAACTGATGTTAGTCTCTCATTTTTCCCGTTAGCACTTTGTTTCGATCCCGTATTTGTAGACATTATTTGACTAATGTTGGGGTATTTGTTTAATCTCAAGGCCGATTAAACCCAATGTGTGTTGTATACATTGAAGGCGACAGAAGTTTGTGTCTGCTCTACCTTGAAACTAATTATTTTTCTTCGGGAGGTTAGTTGAATTTATGTAGATACAAATATCAATATGACTATGCTCTTTAAAACTCCAAATTACTTGAGTAACACTAGATGTGAGAACATCATTCATGCACTACTTAGCATAGTTGGTGTGAAATCTTTTTATCCACGAATTTCTTCAATTTTATGTTATCAATATGATTGAGAAAGAATCTTACACATGTTTTGATTTACTATTATAAGTTTATTTTTTCAACTCACATGTGTATATCTCAGCCTTCCAATAGCCAAGGGTTCTTCATTTTTATAACTCTCACATTTGTAAAAAATAAATAAATAGTGTTTATCTATAGTAGGGAAAATATTATGGGTTTTTGCTTCACTCCTTAGAGTCTTAGTTATCAATAATTTCGGAAAAATGTATTCATAAACATCATGGAGTTGGATTGGCAGTTTAGGTATATGTACTGTTAGATGAAATATTCTTTTTAAAGTTTGAAATTATGGTATGATGGAACAATAAATGGGGAAAATTTTTATTTACTTTATTTTATTTTCATGTTGGCACAACATTATTACTCCGTCCAGATAATAAATTGGAATAACATGCTTAAGTAAAAAATAAAAAGATCAGGTAACCCATTTTGTTTCCCAAAACCTATTTAAATATCAAAATAATTACTCACGAATAAAATGAAGCAAGAGGAATGTGAATAATATCGTATTAGAGACAAAACATCCTGTGCCGTTATGGCACGGGTTAAAATCTAGTCATTAGTATAAAACAAGGTTTGGATAAGTTTGCCTTTGTTAGTTTGCCTTTGTCAGGATTTGTCTGGACAAAGATAAATCAAGGGTTGTGTTTCTCCTGACCACCCCTACAACTCGCACGCGTGAGATTAATTCCAATATTATGAATGAAAATTGACTAATCAAGTCAAGATATGGATTTTCAAAAATTATAAGGGAGAGGTTCGAACTCATGACCTATTGTGTCATAAGAGAGACCTCTAACCAATGTTCCACCTTGGTTGGAATTAATAGAAAAGATAAATCAATGGTGGTGGTTTGTTCAACTTAAATATATAATTGCTTTATTAATTAGTGTTTCACTAATTGCACATAATAAATAATCTATTCATTCTAAAGTGTTCTTTAATTAGTGTTTCACTAATTGCTCATAATAAATGACTAATCATTTTTTAATTATAAATATTTTCTGAATTAATTATAATATTTGGAGATAATGAGTAGTAGAAGAGGTGGAGGCCGAAAGATTAGTGGTGGTTAAGGGCGGAACCAAGCACAATTATATTTATTTTTGTTCTTTTATCGTAAAATGGGATACAAAGTCCTTTTTTCACATGTATCCAACTTGCCAATAATTTTTTCTCTCTCTTTCCTCAAAATCATGGCTCCGCCACTGATTTATGGCGGAAGAAGTAGTGACGGTGAGTGCTGGTGAGTAGTGATGGACAATATTAATTTTATGTTGTCGTTACAACATCGATAACATCGTAGTGTGGAAGATGTGGTTGGTTGTTTTTAATTTTTAACACTTTTGATAAATGAAGGTACCATGTATTTTAGGGATGATATCATACAAGACAATATTTTCATGATCGTAGTTGGATCACCCAAATGGTACCCTTGTTATCTTTGGTATATCGTATAAATCATGATTTTTTAATGATTTTTTAATATTAATTTTTTAATGTTAATTTGAAAGAACGGGCCCTGGCTCAGCTGGTCATCCCCGTTCCCCGAAGTTTCATGCGTTCCAGGAGGTCCCAGGTTCAAGTCCCCAATGGCGTAATATTGCAGGAATTAACATGGAAGGTAGTGTTAGTTTTCCCCCCTTGTGACACAATCTCGCTCCCCCTCCCGCTTCGGCTCCCCTTGGCAAGGTTACCCATGAGGCTCGCTGGTAGGCTAGCACAACAACCTGTTCAATTAATGTAGTAGTATGTCGTTGGAGCCTAGCTTGTTAGGCTTCCAACTAGTTTCATGTAATAATATTATCAATTAAAATATTCGATAATATAATTTAAAAAAAAAATAATATATACACGGAAAAAAATAATGAAACTAATCAATTGACGACATTTTTTTCAATCTAAACCTCATACATGGAATTTGTGATTGAAAATTAGAATTGCGTCCAACAACCTACATCGGGTGGGCGGCAGTGATTGAGTCAAAAATTGACATTGAGGAGGCCTACTTTTAAAAAAAAAATAAACATATAAACTTTGGTGGACTAAACCATAAATATATATGGACAAAGTACTATTTATAAAATAAACTAAAAAATTTATGTAGTTATTAAAAATTTAAGGGGTTAGAGCCAGGTTAGTCAACCCTTGGCTCTGCCACTAGGTGGTGGTGGATAAAAAATTTGGATTCATATGGTTTTATGGTGGTGGCGGGTATTGGTGAACAAAAACATATTATGCTAATTTCGTAATGTCAATATGTAATGTTATATTATAAAGTATAGCACGTGGTTGATCAGTCTAATGTTAAAATAAACTCGATAAAACACATGTCCATTTTAAAAAATTGGTGCAATCAATTGCCATGTTATGTAATAACTAAACGACACGAATCAAGATTAGAACGTATGAAATTATTTATTATCGATTTGTCTATGTAAAGAGTGGTCAGGATTTGTCATTGGCAAAGATAAATTTACCGCTAGGGTTTGTTCAACTTAACCAATTTTAAATGTTTTATTAATTACTGTCTCATTGATTGTTCATAATAATTAATTAAATTTCTATTATAAATGTATCTTTAATAATCTAACATAAATACATAATTTTATTAAAAAATATATTAATTCTAACGGTGGCGGGTGTTTGGGAATGGTGGAGGCGGTAACATTACTATTAGTGGAAGAAATAGTTACGGCGGATGGTTTTTATGGTGGTGGGTGTTGGTAATAGTATTGGATAATAATATTTTTTGCTTTTTAGTGAGTTTTATTGACCGAGTAAAAAAAATCTTCACAAAACATGCAACATTGTATTGTGAAAGATGTAATTGGTTGTTTTTAGCACGATTGATAAGGAAAAAACCAAATATTTCGAGGATGATACCGGAACTTATAAGACAATATGATCATGACTGTTGGATCACCGAAACGACATCCGTATTATATAAAGGAAATTGGTGTACCCGCGTAAGAGAACATTATCACTTTCTCAAGTACTATTACATTATTTTTCCTGAAAGACCATAATGTCGAGTTGTTTCGCGATAATTACCTACAAAGACAACAACATACTTTCACTCAATTCCCGATATAAAACCTTATTGACTGGGAAAATGTATTTACATTCTAAAATATTTGTTTGAAAATTATGTTTGTTCATCAAAATCATCATAAAAAAATTCTAAATCATATATCTAAATTTTGCCTCCGATATTTATAGAATATTTTTTATATTTTACATTCTCAAATCATGTGACCTCTTGAGTACAAATCAACAATATAAAATTACGGATCAATGTGTATAGGTTTCATTCACTGGGTTAGAAGGTATAGTAGATATAGATGGGTAGATCACACAAAGCAGAACATGACTGAGAATAGTTCAATAATTTGGTCAAGAAATAAGGTCAATAATTTGGCCAAGAAATAAGCAGAACATAACCGAGAATAGTTCATATTTTAATCGATATGACCGATTAAAATATGGATTAATAATAATTTCCACGTAATACAATTGCAAAACATAGTTTGGCTAACTCTGCCTATGTAAAGAGTGGTCAAGATTTGTCCTTCCTCAATTGTTATGTTATGTGAGAAGAAGGTGATATCTAAGATTGAGGTACAATTCAAATCTATTAGATTCATACCATTTACAACTGGACGGCTCGAAAAAAACTGACTTGTTGTTATTATTATTACAGTTAAGGGATACATTGACCACACTTGCACAAATAGCTCACTTCGCAAATGATTGGTGTTGCATGTACTGTTAAATTAATTAAGGAAAAAAATATAGTGTCCTTAGTTACAACACATTTCTCATAATCTATTACAATTTTAAAACCCTTATCCTCCAAAATACCACAAGAAACAAGATTTTTGCAGATGTCCGGAACATGAAGAGATTCATTCAAAGTGAGAGTCTTGACAGAAGTAAGCTTGAGCCCAACTTTGCTTTTTCCTACCCGAAGCTGCAGATGAGTTACCCATACAGAGTTCCTCGCCTTCCCCTACCTTATTATGAGAGGTGAACATATCTCTGTTTCCACAGACATGTTTGGTAGCACCAGAGTCTACCCACCAGTCTCTCACATTTGTTACCAAATTTACTTCAGACACCGTGCCAGAAAATTCATCTTTGTTGTTTTCGACCAAATTAACATTATTTTTCTTTTTAAGGTCCTTACAGTTTCTACAGTGAACCGCCATATGTCCAAGATTTCCGCAAGCATAGTAAATTAGACGCGATGTAAGACTTATGTTTTTTTTTTTTTTTTTTAGTTTTTCCACAATTTATTTATTTAAGAAAAATGAACATTGCAAATACATAACATCAACAAAAATTGGACAAATTGCGTTTGACAATAATAGCTACTGGTGGTCTGAAAACGGCAAAAATAAAGGAATTGATGTAGAAGAATTTTTCGGATATACAACGGATTACTTGATACGAATGAAAGAGGTATAACTATTTCGATTCTGAAATCACATAAAGTTCACAATAGAAGATGACATCAAGTTTAAAGTTAGTAACAAACATAATATGGCTAACTAAAATGTTAAAAACAAACAGAATATATAAACTTAGAAATCCGCGGGACTTGAAGAGGCCCATTTTGAAAACTACAATCTTAGAAACCAACGATCCACAATACCATAAATTTTTTTTATAAATATTCAACGTAGAAGATGTCAACTTTTGGTAAAGGATCTATTGAAAACCTATTAATATTTGAAATAGGATCAGGGAGTACAATATGTGTTCAAGGTTCTTTATGAGGTAATGTGTCGCCAGATTGTATTCCAAGTGAAGGTAGGAACATATAGAAGTTACAAAATGTCCAAGACTTTTGAAGTTACCAAACCTTCGTTAAGACGAGCTGCTAGGCACAATACTTTGTTGAAGATTTAATGGCATAGGTTCGCATATATAAAATCCCTTCGAAAAGGTAATGGGTATACATTTTAAACATTGTCATCTAATGGATGTTGAAAAATTACATGAAAATCATGTCATATTGGAGAGTTTGTATCATCCGTTCGATGCAAAAAAAAAAAAAAAAACTATTCTCTGCCTATTTGGAGGATCGACAACATGACCTTGATAGATGAGTCAGCTGGAACGAAATAGGAGCATGGGGAGACTTTTATGAACGTTATTAATTAGTTGATTTCATTGAGTTGAGCGCTGCTGACGACATATTTCCAAAAAATATTTAAACTTCCATGTTCATGTAGAGCATTATCTCATTATAAGCAATGAACCTAAATAAAAAAGTGTCTTGAAGTTAAGATTATATATCTTTTGTTTGAACAAATCTCCGGCGGTAAAATATTAAAGGAAAAGAACAAGAAAAAAAGTGAGGAAAATCCCAATTATTTTTATGACAAACCCATATTAAATCATAAGGAGTTGATAAGTATTCGGGACACAAATTATACAATATATTAAAAATGAACCAACATCATGGCCCGTGCCGTTACGGCACGGGTTAAGGGCTAGTCTTATAATAAAGAGTGTTGGAAATTGAATTTTCTATCAATTTAAAAAAATGCTTAATTATTGACAAATTATAAAATATGAAGGATCCCCTCACACTTTTATTCTCACACTATCTCACACTTTAGGGTCATATTTGTGAATAAAAACTAAACGACAACAGATTTGAAACTAATAATATGTTCTTATTACAAAGCTCTACATACCTACCAAAAGCGAGTCTATTCCTAGACTATACTACTTTGAAGATGAGTCGTTGAAAATCAACAAATTATGGCCATTAAAATTAAGACCGATATATTGATATATTGTATGGTTTATTAGCTTATTTTTTTATAGCCATTAAACAAATGACCAACGGAATGCACTTATTTTTTGATAGTCATTTAGAGCTTTGTCAGAGAAATAAATCCCAAAATATTAGTTTCAAATTCGTTGTTGTTTGGTTTTTATTTACAAAAATAACCAACGTATGAAATTGTACGAGAATAAAAGTGTAAAAAATACACAGAGGGATCTGGTTTGGCTAAATAACTTCACCTCATGTACCCGAATTCCGGAATTTGTCAGCCTGCCACTGACCAGCGGTCGGGCGCCTAGAAGATTTTAGTTGAAGGCCAGACAAATTCGTTTACGAAGAAAATGTTCAAGTCTTAGTTCATAAGGAGCAAAACACTGTCCTGCCCCTAGTTAGCAATTCGTCGTTTGGCAAACGTACGAAACGGCATACGCACGGGTATTATTCGGATTCATGAAAGTCGAGATCGGTCAACAATCCGGTCAACGGTTCGTGATTCGGCAGTAATACGGAACGGCATACGTACGTGTATCATTCGTTTTAGATATATGAATTCGTCGCACAAATTCGCCCCATATATATAATAAATTGATTAACATTTGTAGCCATAATATGCTAATTTTTGTATAATTACATTAGTTCCAAGGTGAAAAATAAGTTGTGAATGTATTATATGCAAAACATGTACAAAGATAGTCAAAAAACGTACACAGAACAGTTGGTTAGATGTATGATGTGGGGAACTAGAGGATGTAGGTTCGAATCCCACCTTAGAAACATATTTTTTTCCTTGAATAAGAGGTGGAACGGTGAGTCAACTCAACTGTTAGTGAGTCAACTAGGACATGAGTCAAGTCAGTTGCAAAACACATCCGAACGAACCTAGCGAATTATTCGCCAATTCGGAAAGTTCACGCATTATTCGGGAGGCTGATATTAGACGCGTACTAGGTTCGAAATTTGATTCGGACACGAATAAAACGAAAAACGAATCAGTTCGGAATAATTCGCGAATTATTCGCCGAATTGCTAACTAGGGTCCTGCCAAGCGACGACGGACTTGAGTTTTGTAAAGAGTCTCACTTTCTGTCATGACTCATGAGTCATGACCTGTAAGTGGACCTACAAAACCTGAACTATGGTCCCATAAGACATTAAGACTCGTGAGGAATCGGTTGCCGGCTCCACTGTCAAAGAACGACACCATAAAAGACGCGCTCTTTTTTTTTTTTTTTTTGAAGATAAAAGTGAAAATAAACAAGAGAAAAAGAGAACAGGTACAAAAACAGCAACAAGAAAGGGAAAGAAACAGGCAGAAAGTTGTCATGTTATCATTTTAGGGCATTCCCTAGTTTGATTTTTAGACAACAAACTTGTGTTTCTGCCAACTACTCTGGTAGTCCTACTACTAGTTTGCTTGTCCTCTTACTCCTTTTCCTGTTTTGATCTTCTTCTTTTTTTTTATTTTTTTTGCTAGATTTTCGTTTAATTTTTTTTTCCTTCAGATGCAACACCTCTTACCCTCTAAAATCTGTTTTCTTTTTTAAGAACTGAAGAAAACAAAAAGAAAGCAAAATATCATCCCAAATATTTTTTGCGATCAAACTAGAAAATTCACGTTTAAAGCAAATTAAATTTTCATGGAGATGATCATAGGAGGACGAGTTTTTGATGGAGATGATCATAGGAGGAGTTGTTTAAGTCCGGTAACATGTGACCAGATAATTTTACCTGGCTAATTTGGGCCTAGGCCAATTATTTGGGACCTGTTACTACACGATAAAATAAGACATTTTGAAGTAAACCGAGGTACCATTCACCAATTATTTTCTTTAATGGCTAATTTATCCTTGATTAATTAGTGTTAATTCGGTTTATCAATAGATGTTTAATCTGATTAATTTAGAAATCAACTAATTTTGATTCATCACCAAAACATGATAAAAAAACAAAACAAAAAAAACAACGCAGAATCGGTTTGCGTTCAAGTACTCGTAAACCGATTCTGGGTTGGTGTTTTGCTATATATGAAGGATGTCCAGAATCGGTTAAAGTATGTATAGATAAAAATATGATTCTAACAATCAGTTTTTTTTAGTCACATACAAACAGATTGTTTCACATAATCGGTTTATGTGAACATCCACATAATCCGATTTTAACAAAAAAAACATACATAAAACTGGGTCTCTTCCATACCATAATCGGAATACATGGGCTTTAATTTTTGCTGATTCTGGTTAAATTTTCTTCGGCCAGAAAACACATTCAGGACAATCGGTTAACTTGTTCATGAACATCGACCGATTGTCATAGGAATTGGTAAATATGGGACCGATTACGTTAAACACAGTAACTCAAGATTGATTGTAGTTTTCAATTTTGAATAGATAAATCAATCACAAGTATAATAAAGAAATATAGGTTGCAATCGACGATGTTTAGTATGACTTTCTTTCTTTAAGAAAAAAATGGATGATGAAATTTCTTTTAAATCAATTGATGTTGGTAGAATCGATAGATGAATTTGAGTTTGAATATTTTTTTTATGCTAAAAAAAAAAAAAAAAAAAGAAAGATAAAAGATTAGGATTAAATTTTAAAATTGAGGATACCTTAATACTTTTACCTAATTTTGTCAAGTAGTAATAGACCCCAAATAATCCCTACAAGCCCCAAACTAGCCAGGAAATGTTAGCCATTTTGACTAGCCTATCAAGGGCATTATTACAAAAATGCACAACGTAGAAAGGACACCCTTAAGTGGAGCTGAGCTCGACAATCTGCAAGGAGTGTTTGATTCTCAATATCATACCAAAGTCATTTTATACCAAATCATTTTTTAATACTTTGTTCTTTTTTAACCTTGATTGTTACCTGCTCAAATTTAACATATTATTTCTTTTGATAGAAAAATGTTAGACATTCTTAAAGGGTGTGCTAAATGTGTTGGAAAATACGGGGTAATAGAGGATGAAAACAGAGATTGAAAATAATGTTGTAACACAAGCTTCAATCCCTTACGATTCTTTTCAGCAATTATTTCGACCATTTCCAAATAATTGGCGAGTACAATTGGTCAGTGAAATATTGCCTTCAGGATAGAATGAAGCCCAAACAATGTTGTTGAATTCAAGAGTTGTACTCCCTTGACCCAACCAAGAACACACAGTATTTTGTTTCTGAAGATGCTTAGAGAGAAAGAAATTTTGATTGATTGAAATGGGAGAAAGCCTTCGCTATTTAAAGAGGGTTTCATGCCTTTTCGTGATTACTTTTCATGACGAACAGACGCTTCCAACGGTCATCCATTAATGGTGTCTCTTGAAGAAACCTAATGGGAACAGACAGGTTTTTGTGGAAATTTCTGTAAAACTGAATAGGTTTTCAAATTCACTAACCGAAAAAAATTCCACGAGACGCTGTCTCGCACACAGTCGGGAGGGGCTATGCCCCCCGGACTCCCCCTTTTGTAGCGGCAAACAATATTGAAAATATGTAACAATCTCCCCCTATTTTCAAAATTGAAAAAAATCATAAAACAAAGTAAAAAACTTTTAAATCAGAGTGGTTGCATCACCTAAGTGATTTCCTACACACCCGAGTGGGATCAAGCCAACGTAGTTCACGCTTAGTTGGGAAATAAGCATCTTCGTAGAAATCAACACATAAGTGATAGGTATCTTTTGGATTTGAACCTTCACTTAGTGTAAGGAATTCAAAGGGTTCAGTGGTGAAACCAGTCTTGAACCAAGTACCCCATATGATAAAACCGGAATCTCAACACATACTGATTCCTGTGATTGTGTGTTCTGTAGCCAGCACATTAATGGCCATGTTCTTATCTTGTATTCGGGAGTCTCTCAGAGAACGGTCTTTTTCTCTTATGAAACGGCCTGATTTCCATACTCATATAGGTAAGTCTCGAAGGTGTTTCTGCGAGACACCTTGTAAAAGTTAGACTTATTAAGGATTTTCACCCATCCCTAATTTTCTTGGAGAACCATTGCACTAATTTGAAATGGGAAGTTAATTATTAGTGCATCATGACCACTTCCATAACTTGTTGGTACCACATTGAACCTTGTCTATCTTTTTCAAAACATAGGTTGGGTTTCTGCTATGGGGGTCAACTTTCATTCACATACCTTAGTCCTATTTCCCCACATTTTATTGAAAACACTGCTTTTGGCAGAATCTTTGTGAATGGGTCTGCCAAGTTCTTCTTTGATTCAATAAAGTTAACCGAAACTACTCCCCTTTTGAGTAGTTGTCTCACAATTTGATGTCTAAGACTTGCATGTCTTGACTTCCCATTATATGTCTTGTTAGTAACATTAAAAATTGTAGCCTGATTATCACAATTAATGAAGACTGCGGGAGTTGGCTTCTTCCAAAATGGGATCTCCTCAAGTAAGTTTCTAAGCCATTCTCCCTCCTTACATGCATCCATAAATGCTATCAATTCTGACAACATTGTTGAATCAGAAATGCAGGTTTGCTTCTTGGAACTCCAAGACACAACAGCACCTCTTAATTTAAATATACATCCACTAGTCGACTTGGATTTGGATTCTACATCATTCCAATTTGCATCATTGTATCCTTCTAATACAGCGGGATAGCCTTGGTAATGCAAACCATAATCAATGGTTCCTTTCAAGTAAGGCAACACTCTTGAAACTGTTTTCCAGTGTTCAACTCCTGGGTTACTTGAAAAACGACATAGTAATCCCACTGCTTGGGCTATGTATGGTCTTGTGCAATGCATGCATACATAATATTTTCAATAACACTGGAATATTAAAGTTGTGCGTGAGCACGTCCAGTGTTCTTCTTTAACTTTACATTAGGATACAAAGGAGTGACGGCTGGGATGTCATCAAAATTACCATACTTCTTGAAAAATTTCTCAATATAATGAGATTGGGTTAAAGCCAACTCATTTCCATTTCTTAGGATTTTGATTCCTAAGATCACATTATCCTCTCCTAAATCCTTCATGTCAAAGTTAGAACTAAGAAACTTCTTTGTTTCTTCAATACGAGATATGTCAAATCCAAAAATAAGCATATCATCAACATACAAACAGAGAATTACACATCCAGAACTATCATGCTTACTATAGATATATTTATTTGCATCATTAACAACAAAACCATATGTCAAAGACACTTTGTCAAAATTCTTATGCCATTGCATGGGAGCTTGCTTCAAGCCATAAAGAGATTTTACCAACTTGCAAACCTTCTTTTCTTGGCTTGCCAATATGAAACCTTCAGGTTGTTCCATATATATCTCTTCTTCTAAATCACCATTTAGAAAAGCAGTTTTGACATCCATTTGATGAATAATTAACTTGTGAATAGAAGAAAGTGCAATTAAACAACGAATTGAAGAGATGCGAGCAACAAGAGCATATGTATCAAAGTAATCAATTCCATGTTTTTGCTAATAACCCTTAGCAACTAATCTGTCTTTAAACTTATCAATGGTACCATCGGCATTCATATTTCTTTTGAATATCCATTTACATCCAATAGGCTTTATGCCTGGAGGTAAATCACAATATATCCAAGTATCGTTAGTCAAAAGTGAATTCTTTTCATCATTGATAGACTCTTTCTAGAAACTAGCGTATCTGGAGTTCATAGCCTCAGCATAAGTTTTAGGGTCATCGTCAACATGCATAACATATTTAGTAACACTAGGAATTTCATTCTTACTACCTTCTACAAGATATTGTACCCATTCTGGACCAAAGCTTGTTGCTTTTCTTGCTCTCTTACTTCTTCTAGGTCCGATCTATTCTACAATTTCAGAAGTATCTTCCACGTTTTGGTTAGGAAAAGTATGTTCATCATTTTCATTAGTCTCTACAGATTCTAGACTAGGTAACAATGGGTTTTCTATGGGTTGCATTTGGGAACTATTCCTATTCAAGTTCTCAAAAAATTCCACATCTACAGATTCTATAATCTCAAAAGTGTCAAGGATTAAAAATCTGTAAGTAATAATGTTAAGTGAGTAACCTACAAAAGCACATTTATAAGCCCTATTTCCTAATTTAGGTCTTTTAGGATCAGGCTTCCTAACATATGCTAAACAACCCCAAACTTTAAGTCTTGTCAGATTAGGTTTCCTATTAAACCACAATTCATAAGGAGAAATATCCTTCTTTTTCAAAGGAACTCTGTTCAAAATATAACATGCAGATAACATTGCTTCACCCCACAAAGAATTAGGAAAATTAGAACTAATAAGCATAGCATTAACCATCTTTACCAAAGTTCTGTTTTTCCTTTCAACAAGACCATTTTGTTGAGGTGTATAAGGTGCAGTAAATTGATGAATTAAATCATGCTCTTGACAAAATAATTTAAAATCATTAGGAAAATACTCACCACCATGATCAGAACGTAAAATCTTAATTTTCTGTCCTAATTGTGTCTCTACTTCTACTTTGTATATTTTAAACATGTTAAAGACATCATCCTTAGATTTCATTAAGTAAGTATAAGCATATCTAGTGAAATCATCAATAAAAGTAACATAGTATTTGTTTCCACCACGAGTCATATGGCTTTTCAAATCACCAACATCACTATGTACTAATTCAAGCAATGAAGAATTTCTAACTACAGACTTAAAGGAAATTCAATGTATTTTTGCTTGCACACAGATTTCACACTTAGAGATGTTATCAAAATTGCAATCAGAAATTAATCCTAATTTTCTCATGTTTCTAAGGGAACCATAATTTACATGTCCTAATCTACCATGCCATAAATCAACGGAGTCAACAATATAAGAAGAACCATTATTTATTAAATTAAGCTTAACCATTCCATTACAAGCATATCATTGTCCAATAAACACACCATTCTTGGACAATATAAACTTACTAGACTCATAAGTCATCTTGAATCCGGCCTTCATAACAAGGTCGCCGGAAACAAGGTTTTTCACAACATCCGGTACATGTAAAACATTAGTAAGAGTAACAGTCTTTCCCAAAGTAAACGGAAGTTCCACAGTGACCTTTCCAATTACTTTGCTTCGATAGTTGTTTGCCGAAGTAATTTGGTTTCCTTCGTCAGTCACCGATTCATATGTCTTATAAAGATGTCTATCCTTACATATGTGGACGGTTGAACCACTGTCGTACCACCATACACCCTCATTATTAGAAACGGCATTGGCGGCTTGCACTACAATAACCAGTTTGTCATCGACCATATTTGCCTCCTTTTTCTGTCCTTGTTGTTTCTTTTTAAGACGACAGTCACGAGCAATATGGCCGGGTTTATCACAGAAGTAGCGGCAAACAATATTGAAAATATCTAACAAATTGTCCAATTTTTCCAAACAAATATAGATAATACTTCTTAATACTTGTTGACAAGGATTTTCAACCACTTTTATTCAAAGAGCTTCTTGCTCGACTAAACCTTTTGAACAACGACCATTTGTCTATTCCCAGCGGCCCATTAGTGATACCAAATTCTCGGATCGGTAGTTTTATTAAGAATATGCCAGTGCCAACGATGAGATTATTTTGATTTCTAGTTTTTCAATTTGAATTTGTTTATCTCGTCCTCTTTTCTAACAATCACTAATGTTTATAACAAAGCATATTTTAACACTTGTAGAAGGTTTTAATATACACCAAACTTATTTTCTTCCATTGTTTTTTTTTTATCTTATCATAATTCTAATTTATTTTATCTGATGGTTTTCTAATCTTTTTTTGCAGGTTTCCATTGTTGATTCAAGAGTAGTTCCCAGTAGTGGTAATCAGTAGTGATTATTTATCGTACAGATTTATGTTGATTGTCACGGTAGTGTATGTTTAAAAATAACATTGTTGTTATTTTGTTTCTTTCATCATAATAGTGATTCAAAAGTTGTTTGGATCATTGGTATTCCATTTATCATCATCTTTTATTAAGAATCTCACATTCCCTTAAATGTTTGTCATTCTTTCACCATTTCTACCATTAGATCTTCTCAGTTAACCCAGAAACTCATCTTTTAAAAAGTGGCCATATTTGGTTACCGTGATTATTGCACGATCATTGGGAAACTTTCCCCCCATTTCAAATTCGAAAACATAGTCAATACAGGTGAATCGGAAATCAAGTTTCAATCCCAACAAATTTGGAATTTTAACGATTCTCGTAGCTTCCAAAAATTCTATAACCCTATTAGTTATCAATCTTATGTACCAAACCCTAAACTTCAAAACATATGCAACAAGAATTCTTCACCCAAGAAACATTATTTTGGAACCATGTCTTCTAGTAGTAATAGCCAAATCGATAATATAAAGATATGGATGCAATCCACAATTATTAGAAATGTTCATCCAAGACCAATTAGAAGAATTATTGCATCTTCTCAAGTTGCCACTGGAGGTGCCGATGAGTACACATACAGTTTACTTGGAAAAATCATGTTAAAAAAGCCTTTAGATCATGAATGTGTGAAAAATGAAATCAATGCTCGATGGAGAAGTTATAAAAGATATGATATTATCACAAAAGGAACCAACCTATTCCTTTTTCGATTTCAGCAAAAAGATTTGTACGATGGGGTCCGATCAAAAACTTGGGATATTATGGGGTCATCTTTTTCTCTAATTCCGTATGGCCCCAACTTGGCTATTAAAGACCATAAATTTGAGCATCATATCTGGAGTGTTAAGTTGAGAAATCTAGGAAACATTATTTTGAATGATAAGATGATCAAAGATATTTGTAAGGATTTTGGTACGAAATTTGAACCTGGAGGGAGAAAAAGATTACCAAGAGGCAATGTAACAAACACTGTTTATATTCAAGTTAATCTCAAGGAACCATTAAGAAGATGAAGACGGGTTGATAAGCCAAATATCCAAATACATTGGGTCATTTATCATTTTGAAATGCAACCCTACAAAATATGTAAAGATTGTTGGGTTATAGATCATGTTGATGCTGCTTGCAAGAGACTTTCACTAGACCAAAAAGTTGAAGCTATGACAGATGAGAAATATGCAAAGTGGAGTTTAACTGAAGAAGGGAATAATTTTCTGGATTCCTCTATAACTAATATGGGTGCCGACAGTATGAACAATGGGGCTGAAACAGAGAGGGCTGCACTTAATTCCCATTCACTTGAATCTCTTTTACCTAATTCTCAAGATGAATCGATTACAAAACAAGAATGAGATGATAATCACATGAGGAAGACAAAAATAACTAGAGAAAAAGGTCCTTCTAATCATTTAAACTCTCCCATCAATCCAATCAATACACACAACAATCCAATCTATCAAGCTGCAACTAATGGTTCTGAGGAAGCTTCTGACTATGGAAACCTTCCTGATGATAATATGATGATGGAATACCAACCCTTTCATGATGTTGGAAATAATTCAATGGCATTTGATAACACGGGATCTGTATACATGAAACGACCCAGAATCAATATGGAAACTCTGCAATTTCTCATCAGGTTTTTACTCAAAAACCTAATTTAATTTTTATTTTTATCTTCAATTCTTTGATTTTAAATTGCGAAATTAGAATTATAGTCAATTATATATTTTAATTAATCTCTAGGTTTAAAAATGAAGATTTTAGCTTGGAATGTCCCAAGATTAGCTCAAAAATTTACAAAAGATCAATTATTTTCTTTGATTCAAGCTCAGTCACCTGATTTTCTCTTTCTCACTGAGACTACGATTAATAAGGATAAAATGATTCAATTTTCCGAAACTCTTAATTATTGTAATCATATTTGCATAGATATAGCTGGACTTGCAGGTGGGCTTCTTTTGATGTGGAAAGATTGAATTAGGTGTGATCTTTTAGATGCATTTAATAACACAATTCATGTTGTTGCTAATTTACGTGCATCTAAACTAGATGTTATGATTTATTTCATGTATGGATCTACATATTTTGATGGTAAGAAGGTTCAATAGGAGTATATGAAGAATATTAGTGATAACATTAGGCAAACTTGGCTTTCCATAGGAGATCTTAAGGTCCATTTACTCAACAATGATTCTTCTTCCAATGTCTAGTAATAATATGGGAACTGGTCTTAAGAAATCCAGAATAGATATGGTATTAGATAATCATATATGGTGTAGTGAGTTCCCTAATGCTAAATTATATCATCTAGCACAAGCTGGATCTGACCACTGTCCTATATTTGAATCTAGAAAACTGTGGAGACTTTTTAAGTTATATATTATGTGGATTAAACATAAATCCTTTAAACATCAACTGGAAACTGCTTGGAACACTGAGACTAATGGTTTACCATCTCATAAGTTGATCATTAAGCAACAATCAACTAGAAAAAGACTATCTATTTGGAATCAAATTGAATTTGGTGACATTGATAAAAATATTAGTAAACTTCAAGAACAACTTCTTGTTGTTCAAAAAGAGAAACCTTCTCACATTCAGCATGATAAGCTCATTGATATTAATACAAAACTAGATTATTTGTTTGATATCAAAACAAATTTATATAAGCAGAAAGATGGTGATAAATTCATCCTTGAGGCTGATAATAACTCAAGATACTTTCATACTCTTGCTAATAGAAGAATGTTTAGGAAAAATATTGATTGCATTTATGACAGTACTGGGAACTGGTATGATAATAGAGAGGATATTACTAGGATTCTTACTACCCACTTTAGTTCTGTTAATTGTTCTGCAAATATTCATATCCCTGAACATATATTTGTTAATGTTTAAGGGTGTTGCGGTTGAACTAAATGGATTCCTACCGGCTAGGATGTTAGTGGGCCCGCCGATGGTCATCATGATGATCGCCTAGTTACGCTAGGAGTAGGATAGACTTGTTGAATTGTGTGGCCAAATCGTGTGGCCGTGATCATTTTTTAAGACTGACATGGACAGTTTAGATTTTCCTTAAGGAATTTAAATGCGTCGACCGAGCTAAATTTTAATCAAAAGTGTGTCAACACGCTGATATCTTTGTCAGAGAGTGGTATAGCCTACGTGAGTATTTTTCATGCAGGTATCAATATTGTTCGGGAGATTCATGCTACTCCTCTCCGAGTAAACATTAATCGTTATGTAATGCCAATATTGAGAGTTCGTATGGGAACATATATAGCATAGGAAAATACCAGGCAAGTTAATGTATTATTGAATAATGCCAGTGGGGAATAAAATTCATAGAATATTTGGGATCATTGTTGTGTGCACCATTCTGAGTGAATTTATATATATATATATATATATATCCAAATATATTGAACTGCTCAATACATCTGTGAGCGAAGAGGTTTTTTCACTTATCACTTTCAAATGGATTTTGTTCCTTTGTAGGATAACAGCGCATTAAAAACAGGGTTTCACAATTTTGACCATGAACCGAAAACCACCATCAACATTAAGTCCCATGCTTAGTACGTAACAGTGAAATTGTTGCGGGGTAAGCACTATATGGTAACAAATAAAGATAAAACTTATGAGGCAAAGTAAACATATGTTACCAGGAGAGGAGGGTCGGCTTGTCCTTGGAACATGGCACGAGGAGTCCAGATGAGCATTTCCCTAGCATGATGTCGGTTGGCCCCAGGTAGATCAGGAAGATGGTTGGTTGGTATCTCAAACTTCATTCCAAGTCCCTTGTACATCTCAGCATCGTCTGAGAGCGTGTCCAAGTTTTCCTGGCTTCGGTTGGCATGGAGGAAAAATGGAGGCGCGATGAAGCATATCAATCAACAAGTGCTAGGACTGAAAGGTTTGCTGCCTGGCTAAAGCGTCGGAGTGTGGAGCATGAGCAACTCTCGGGCAAACATGAACTCCTGGATAAACATGAACACCCTATTCATGACTGCATTATAATCCTCAAATTTGAAGTGGACGAACCAGAATACCCTCAAAAGGATTTTGAAGCAGTTTCTGAAAAGGATGTCGGGGAAAATTATGAAGAGTGTATAGGAGGAATGGCATCTGGAGAAGATGTTGAAGCGGGCTCCGAAGTGAATGTTAGTGAAGCTTCCGAAGAGGATGCTGAAGCGGCTTCTGGAGAGGATGTTGAAGAGGGATCCGAAGTGAATGTTGGTACATCTTCCGAAAAGGATGTTGAAGCGGCTTCTGGAGAGGGTTCTAGTGAAGGCGCCATTGACCCTGGCGTTGATGATAGTTCTTTGATGTTTAATAGTATTTTATTTCATGCAGCTGGAGTCAGGGCTTTATCAAATAATAATCCTTCATTCATGATTCTTTCATGATTTTATGTTTCCAGTTGGATGAATAAATGAAATCTCCTGACTAAGAAACCCAAATTCTTAGAAATATCTCGCAATATCTTGAAACTTTAGATGTAGCGCTCTTTGGTAGCCTGTGTTCATGATATTCATTCCTAAAACGTGATTTTGTAATCTAATCTCTTCCCATTCTATTGAGGCGGTATGGTGGATAGGAAGACATCACACGAATAGTAATGGTTGGCAAGTCTATGTTTTCTTCTCATGGGAAGAGGCGCCTCTTCCACAATAATATTTTCACACATGTAACGCTAGTAACAACAATTTAGAGTAGGTAAAATAATAATTATGGCTCGACCAACCTTCTGTTTTATATTCTTCTTGTAGATTACATACTTTTTGAAGATTTATGGTATGCCGGCTAGGTATGTAGAAGAATGAGAGCTTTGCCATGAATCTAGAGACCCAATAAGCCATATATTGTGGGATAAAAGGATGAGCGAGGACTTATCTTCAGTTGAAGACATGTGCAACGTGATTTCTGAAAGAATTGTGAACTGGGAGTGTCACTGAGTACGTGTGCCACCTTCATATTTGTTGCTTCCCGGTCCGTGAAATGATTTTCAAAATCCAAAAATTGCATATTTAAGTGGAAAAAACCTCCTTTAGGGATCACGTCAGTCAAAAGAGGTGGTGATTGAGAAACCGTCTTAACGTTGAAGCAGGCTGCTCTTCTGGATACGGTGCCTTCCAAGAAGAATCTGTTGCTGCTTGATGATTTCCCTTGAATATCTTATTCTTTCTTTTTCCTTTACATATTCCCCTCTTAGGTATTTACTGAAAGATGTAAGGTGTTTCTTTCATGGTATGATTTTTTTTTTGGTTTTGAACTGATGGGTAATGATTTTGTGAGGAAATGATATTTCGATTAACTGATAAAATAAAATTCTAATTATGAATGCAAGCAGTGCAGTCATTTTGGAGGAATTACAAATATTGCATAAAAATGGGAAATGCTAAAGAAAAAGGAGACATGTCGTCTTAGGTATTGAAAGGTTTAAGCCACCTGGCATGTATTACTATGCCTTTTGTAGGACCAGAATATCGCTACAACACTTCTCTACGAGATTAACAACACTTCCCAGTGAGCATCACCGCAAGCTTTTTAACAACACTTTGCGAGTGTCACAAAAGCAGTTAAAAGAGTGGCGTAATAGCTGACGATTGAAGAAAACATAATAAAAGCATGTTTGTCCCGCGATGGTTACAAAGCTTGCGAGAATAAACATTATAACTATCGCGGTACAATCGCAGAGCAAATCCGAAATAAGAGGAAAGCTTAGCTGTCATCCACTATCTAATTCCCTATATAAAGGTTTCCACTAAATATAGAGGATGATGATGTATTTTTGAGAGTTGAGAAAGTCTTAAGGAGAGAGAAACTTCTAGAGAAAATTTGTATTCTTGAATTCTTACATTTTCTGTAAATATTTCTGAAAATCAAATAATAAAGTGTCGTTCTTAATCTTCAAATTTGAGTTGGTTATTACAAATTCTTAACAAGGGTGTAGTGTAGTATTTCCTGCAACTACATTTTGGCGCCCGAAACAGGGAGAATCAAGCTAAGAAATCTTTAATTACAACTTGAAGATTTGAAGAAATTGTTAGAGTTGAAGAAATGGCTAGAAGAAGAAGAAATACATCAGAACCACCAATAACTGTAAGGAGGAGTAAAAGACTTGCAGGTGGAGAAACAAATGAATTAGGAGAATCTTCAAGGATAAGAACAAGAAGAAATAGAACAAGGATTGAAGGATAAAATCAAATTCCACAACCGAATCAACAAACACAGATACAAGATAGAATTGTGGATTATGATAGAGTGAGCGTGCATACTTGGAGATCAAATTCGATGGAAGATGTAGAAGATCAACAATTAAGAGACGGAAGAAGAGAAGAAAGAAATCAAAGAGTGGTAGAAGGATTAATTCATGGAGAAGGCGAATATGAAACAACAGATGATTTAAGACAAAGAATACAAGAGGAAAGAAGATTAGAGGCGGAAGAGCGTGCAAATTTAACAAGACAAAATCACGAGTTAAGAATGGAGAACTTGAGATTACAAAGTAGAAGATCAAGAAGTACTATTAGATCAAATTCAAGATCATTAAGAGAAGAATTAAGACGAAATTCCCCAATAAGAAATGCTAGAGTAAATATCCAAGAGGAAATGCAAAATCCAAATGAAGAGCAACATCATAGAGAAAAAGAGGTAATAGAAAATTGCCATGATCCGCGTGGCGAAACTTTGGATAATAGACTTAACAATAGAAGTCAAGAGGGAAGAAACAACCAAAATGATGAAGAAAATCCAGAAGAAGGTAGGAGGATATTACATGAGCGGGAGATTCAGAGAAATCGAAGAATAATTGAGGAAGAAATTGAGAGACATTATGCTGACAAGCACGAATAGCTTGCGAGAGAGAAAGATTAAGGGCATATGTAGAAGAACAAGAGTTTCAAGAGGCAGTACGATAGAATAACCATGAAAATCGAGAAAGGAGACGTACATAAAATCGCTATAATGATAATATTCAGGAAGAGTATGATAGAATACATAGGAGAATAGAAAGACAGCGAAGAGAAATGTTAAGAAATGAAGAAATTCGCAGAGAAGAAAATAGACAACATAATCAGCTATGATTTCAAGAAGGAGGTGAAAGACAAAATCACAGAGAAAGACAGGATGAAGATGAAAAAGAAGATGCACAAAATCTCGCAAGACAAGAAAGAGAAGAATGTAGAAGAAGGGAAGCTGCATTGAAAAGACCGATAGAACCAAATTCAGCCGCGAATGAGCAAATGTTAAGAGAATTAGCAGAGATGAGGGGAATAATAAACAATAGATGTAGTTATAGAATAACCTACAACTACACCCTCAGTAGAATTTGTAAAACTTAAGAAGTTCTTGATGATGAATGACACTTTTCTTATTAATTCTCTCAATTGATTATATAGAAGTATCTAAATGGAACTAGAATAGTTACAGCTTTCTCTATTCTCTTTCCTAAGATATTTTCTAACACTCATTAAAAGAACCTCCTGAATTTTACATTTGAACTCCCATTTATAGTAAAATTTGTACAACTGTATATGTGTTGCGAAGTATCGCAACATATCTTCGCAAGATTATTTTTACCTCGCAAATCTTTCATACTTCCCCGTGCTTCCTCTATCATCGCATTGTTTTGTAACTCTTTCCTCCTATATTCATTACGATGTTCGCAAGCTAATGTCTTGCGATATTCGGTACCTACATCTTGCCTCTTCTCATGTCAATTCTGCGAAGAAGAAATGATCGTGAGAACATAACCGTTACTTATTCTTTTAGAATTTGGACATGTATTTTGTAACCGTCCATTTCTAGCTATTCCCTTATATAAACTCTTTTATATTCTCTTCCTTATCTTTTTCTTACTTTCTCTTTTTACTTCTGCAATTTTATCTTCTTATCACACTCTCTGCTACCATTTTCTCTTCCTGTTTATATCATCATGAGTTCTCCAAGGTAATTTTCTTCTATCTTTCGCGTCTTTCATTTGTTTTCCTCTTTGATTTCTGTATAATTTATTGTTTGATTTTGGTTTGCTTCAACAAAACTATTCCTCAGGTGAAACCTTCAACCAGAAATTCAAGCCCTAATCTTCGAAGAAGAAAATCCGAGAATCAAAAGGTAGTTAAAATACTCTGTCTTCTTTTTTAAACAATATATTGTTGCCTCAGTTTTTAATCTACATTTTGATTCGTAGGTTGGTGAAAAATCAAACCCCAACAAGAGATCTCGAGTGACTAAACCCACACCAATAATGTCAATTGATGACTTCCTTCCTGAGGTTGAGAAAAAAATTCCCTCTCCTCCTCGTGAAAGCACTTCTTCGCAAACTCCTTCCTCTAATCCATTACCCAGTTTTCAGTCTCCCACAAATGTCAATTTATCAACACTTCTTCAGGATCAACCCTCGCAAAATACTTTTTCAACCTCTTCTTTTGAAAAACCTATCTTAAGTCCCAATCCTTTGAGTGTTGTTGCTCCAAACAATTTACAACTTGCTCTTATTCCTTCAAATTCTTCTCCTATTCCTCAAGAAATTCGAGATGGAATTTACTCAACTTTCCGAATGTTATCAGAGGTTTTGAATAGTACTGCGAAGTCTACTAATGTTCGTTCGCAGTATGAGTTTTGCGAAGCACTAAATAGTTTCATCAATACTGATATTTCTATTTCACGTCAATCCTTGGAAAAAGAAGTTGAATTGCTTCGCCAATCTCTGGAGTCTTCAAGAACAGAGTGTGAGAATCTCTATAAAGAGAATCATCAGCTTCAAAATGATTCTCTTGATTGTGCGATCCTTCGCAGAAGGAATGATGAATTAAAAGGTAAAATTACTATCTTCATATTTTCCCCTTTTGTTTACTTATGTTCTTAATGTGCTTGAAACACCCGTTAAAACCCATTCCCCTTTATAGAATCCATCCAGAAATGTAGAAGGTTGGTACTTTGCCATGAATCAGATGCAACAGAATATCAAGCCAAGCATGCAAGCCTCTTGAACTAATTCTCCCACTTATCTAATCTTCATTCGTGTGCTCTTGATAATTTTGATGCCCTTTTTCAAGAGAATACTCAACTGATTTACGACCGAAAATTTTTGAATGATGAAATATCTCAACTTACTTCTTCCTTAACTAAAGCCGGCTTGAGAATAGAAACCTTATTATAAGAGAACAAAACTTTATCAGAAGAGAAATGCTCGTATTTGAATACAATGACCGTTTCTTCGCAACGATTAAACACTCTTCAGAATAAATGTTGCGATCAAGAAAATCTTCTTTCTTTGTTAAAAGGTGAACTTGAGGAATTAAAGGAGTCTTCAGATGCAGAGAGAAGTTCTTTTGCTGTTGAGAAGAAGTCCCTTCTTAATAAGAATATAATCTTAAGTACTAAGAAGAATCAACTTGAAGAAGATTATTCTGAACTAAAAAGTCTTAATGCCAAACTTGCGAAGGATAAAAATTTTCTTCTTTCTAAAGATCAAAAGCTTCAATCTAGACTTAAAGGATTAGTTGGTGATGGTTTTGATAATATGATGGATCAGATGAAGAATTGTTGTCTATCTTTAGCTCAATTTCTTACTTCACAAAGAGAAGGTAGTCATTAAAATTTGACTTCCTCTGATGTACCTTTAAATGGTTATCAATATTTGCAAATTTAACTTTTTGAATTTTGTTTTACTCGCAGAATCTGAGAACAACCTTCGCAATGCTAAGGCTAGATTAGAAACCTCATGTTCTGAGCTTCGCAAGAAAAATGCTTTGCTTTCTACTTGCTTAATCAACTCTCGTGATCGTGCCATTCGTAGATTCAACTATCTTGCTTATGTTAAAGATATCGAAGATACCAACCATCAGAAAGCTATACTTCGTGAAAGTCATCTGAAAGCTCAAGTCTTTGTGAATAACATTCTCCTATCAAGATCCTTGCCTCCTGTGAAAATTACTCCTCTGACAATATCTGATGATAAAGTTGCTCGTGATCCTGATAGTGATTTTGATTATGAGAGCGATGATGAAGGACTTGATGATGAAAAAGAATCTATTCCTCAAGGAGGTGTTCCTGTTGCAGACTCTACAAAGGATGATATTTCGCAAAAGTCGAATGCTTCTAATGATCCTGCTCATCTTAAAGACCTAGCACAGAGTGTTGATGAAGCATAATAATATTCTTTCTCAAATTATCATTGATTTTCTTGTTTTCCTTTCCTTTGAACTCTTTCTCTTAGCTACTGTTGGTTCTCTTTTTATAAACAATTCTGCCTACTGTTTTTGTTCTTTTAAGAAGTACATTTGATATTTTGCGAAGATGATTTGACCTTTCTTAAACTGAATGCTTTCCTTATTTGCATCATTTGATCATATGAAGAGAAATAATATAGCTTAAAGACTTAGCTTAGTATCTCCTTTCCCCCTATTATTGCTCTTCAGATGATTAAACATTGTTGGAAGTATTAGAATATCTGCCCCTATTTAACTTATGAAGCTTCATCTTGTTGCGATTGTGAATAAGAAGTTTTCCCTTTGAAATATAAGAAATATGAGGTATGAAATATCCTTAAGAAATATAAGAAGTATAAAATATCTTTGAAGAAGTATTGGAAGTATTCAATCCGTGAAGAATTATTCAATGTATGAAGAAGTATAAGAATTATGTAACCTTCGCAAAATTTAATAAACATGAAATATCCGTTGAAGAAGTATAATAAATATGAGACGTTATTGAAGAATTATAAGAAGTATTCAAATTGTGGAGAAATTTTCAATATATGAAGAAGTATAAGAAGTATGTAATTCTCGTAAAATTTAATGAATACGAACTATCTGTTTTTGAGTGCGAATAAGATCGCATCTTTTGTTATGTCTTCGTGGTATATATTGTTGACACCCCATTTCCGCACCTTCCATAGAAAATATCATTCTTATACTTCGGAGCAGAATACAAGAGAAATTATTTGTGGAGCAATTAAGGATTTTCATATCCTTTAAATCAAGCCCATAAGTTCAACCAATCAAGCCCACAAGCTCTCAATCCCACCAGCTCTCAAGCCCACAAGCTCTCAATCCCACAAGATCTACCAATCAAGCCCATAAGCTCAACCAATCAAGCCCACAAGCTCTACCAATCAAGCCCACCAGCTCTACCAATCAAGCCCACAAGCACGGCTCCTACCCATTTTATCATCCTTCCAAACCTGGGAAGTCTTGCTTTCACGTTAAAGAGGGGAAAAATTCAAAGCCAATGGTGAAAGAACGGAGTCATTCTGAAACCGTATGAAAAAGTTATGAGAAAAACAAGAACTCAGAAGACGTTAAGGGACGACCACTTTTCGTCTTCCCCTTATCAACACCAAGACATTGATTAGTGACTGATTTTAACAAATGGAATCAACTTTTCTTTGTCAAAAGAACAAATGGGGGAGGAAGAAGAAAAAGAAAAAAGGACAAGTGGGACCCACACCTTTTGACAAAGAAGAAGGAAAGAAAAAAAAAGGACGATCAATTAGTCGAATTTCAACGATTTGGCTGCGGTTTTTGCGGGGAATTGAAGAATTCGCTGCCTATAAAAGGCAGTGTAAATCGATCATTCGAGATATGATTTTCTCTCACGGAAACCTCTTCCGATATATAATTTTCTCTCACGAAAACCTCTTCCAACACCATTTTGCTCGCTACTCTGCCTAAGAGAGAAAACACTCTTTATTTCTCCTCACATGTTCTAAATCTCTATGTATTTTGTGATTTAGTAAAAGAGAAATCAAGTTTCTTTCTTACATTATAGTTATTATTATCCTATACATTTCTAGTTTATTTCCAGAAAACCCCCCAAAAAAATAAATAAAATAGAAGTATCAAATCAAGTAGCGTCTTTAAGTTCTTAAAAGATTAGCATTAAATTGCTAGAACTTTAATTACTTTCTGCATACTTAACAGAAGCGAGAAATCATCGTAAGAATCCTATCAAGTTTCGGTATCATATTTCAGGTATACTAATTGTTTATTTTTTTGGTAATTATGTAGTTATACGAGAACGGAATGGTTTTTCCATTTCGTAGTAACACCGCAGCTACTCTTTACATGCACTATATAAAAATAATTTGTTTTTTTTAGTAATCTTACAAGTGGGATAAATCAAATTGTGGGTATAAAGCGGAATTCCCTCCCACATTAGATCCATTGCTAAGAAAGTAATAAATAAAGCAGGTCACTATTCAGATCATTGTGCACTATTCGGTCACTATTTAATCACTATTCATCACTATGCATCACTATTTGTTTTTATTAACAATATAATTATAAACATTTTCCCCTTTAATCATGAAGTAGAGGCCAATCTTACGATTGGGCAGCTGATGGGTGCCTAACACCTTCCCATCCCGTACTAGAATCTCCTTACCCAGACTCTCTGATAGCAGACCAATAACATGAAAGTCATAACTGGTTTTGTTTTCCTCAAAAGAATTCAAACTAGTTAAAAGGGTCCTGACTCCCCTTAGTCAGGTGGCAACTTCAAAACATCTCTTTTCCTTCCAGAGTTGCCCCCCCCCCCCCCCCTTACTAAAAAACTAGTAAGAAATTATCTCTGGCAGACCCTGTACATTAAACATTCACGAACGGATGAGAACATGGACCTCGCCCCATAACAATTATGGACATAGAATAGACCGGCACTTGACCCGTGCTAGGCGATCCCTCGATTTCTACAGTGGCGACTCTGCTGGGGAAAAACAAGAGATTCGACTTGAAAAATGATTAAAGGGAAATTTTATAATCTTTTCTTTATACTGATATCATATTTCAGATTTTGTGATTTCAGGCAC
The DNA here is from genome assembly GCA_023529315.1 of Papaver bracteatum. Taxonomy (NCBI): domain Eukaryota; kingdom Viridiplantae; phylum Streptophyta; class Magnoliopsida; order Ranunculales; family Papaveraceae; genus Papaver; species Papaver bracteatum. The sequence continues at coordinate 2,271,071 of JAJJWX010005371.1, forward strand.
TTATACAAGCGTAAGCAACCATAACGCGAGGGGGGGCTTACACTCGTACTTGGCATCGGTCGGAGGAAGGAAGACTGGTCAAGATGGATGATTCACAACATGGGAAAGGGGAACCCAACAATACTGACATCCTCACCTCAAACATAGAACAAATCATTGAGGAAAAACTCGCCAATTTCTTTAAGAAGCTGCAAGATGAGGCTAGAAATGACGGAAAAGGCTCAGATTCTCATCAACATACAAATGGCTCTGGATCCAAGGACGATCATCAACCAAAAGATCAAAACAAAAACGGGGAATCCGGAGGTACATGCGACAATGACGAAATTCCAACACCAAACAAGAAGAGCTTGGAATTCGAGCATTTCAAAGAACATGTAATGAAGAGGCTGTCAATAATCGAGGACAACACCAGCGTGGATGGTGAAGTATGGTACACTCCGCCAAGTGGATACTTGCCTGAAGGTTTCAAATTTCCAAAAATAGAAAAATATAATGGCATGGGACCCCCAGGGTCTCACATTAAACTGTATCTCCAATACCTAAAGCCCCAAGGTTTAACTGACGACTGGATGCTAAACTTGTTCCACCAAAGCTTGACTGGGTTAGCCCTTGATTGGTACCAACATGTAGAGAAATCAAAAATCTCTACATGGCCACTCATGATTAATTCATTCGTCGAACATTTTGCAAAAAATACAGATCACTCTATGGCCTTACGCCAGCTTGAGTCCCTTCGACAAGGGGCACATGAAGGTTTCGTCGACTGGATGAGTCGGTGGGAAAAGAAAGTGTTCGAAATGTTCGAACAACCATCAGAAGAGGCGCAACTAAAAATGCTAATGAAAAATCTCTCAATGTCTTACAGGGTATTCATCAAGCATAAACGCACCTGAAAATCTTTCTGATTTTCGAAGGAAAGGAGCAAGCATCGAGGATGCAATGAAGGACGGCATATACTCCGGATTCAATATAGGGCAAAGCTCGACAAAAAAGAAGAAAATTAATTATGTCAACCCAACTGTTGCAACACCTACTTACATCAGAGCTGCAGGGAAAACACCTATCACCAATGCATTCCGCCAAGACAATTAAGGACAACAATATGTCGAGAAAAGGTGGAGCCGGAATCGAGTATTTTCTGATCTGGACGGAGAAATGAGTGACTACCTTCCTAGGCTAGTTAAGGAAAAATTAATTCAACTCCGAGATCCTAAGCCTGTACCTAATCCCAAACCTCGGGGTTACGATGAGTCAAAGACATGCGGCTACCATCATAGTGCAGGACACGATACCAATTCATGTTTCGTCCTGAAACATCTTATCCAAGATTTGCTGGACGACGGCAAGATAATCATCGAGGGAGCGTCAAATCAACCTAATATACAACAAAATCCACTTCCAGCGCATCAAGGAAATCAGGGAATCAACTTCATTGAGGCAGATGACGCTGAAATACGTCAACCATCTCTAATATCGGACCGTACGACAAAAGAGAAGGACCAAACAAATGAAGCCTCCAGTGAGTCGTTCTTTGAGAACAAAATGGAATCTGCAAAGAGTGCCCCAGACGCCAACATCCGTATGATGAATAAAAAACCATTGTTCACCATTGCAGGAAGCGGGAAAGTCATATATTCGAAAGCCTATCGAAAAATGCGAAGAGGTACAACATCAAACAAGGGGAGGAAGACAGTTCAAGCCTCTCAACTTGCGAAACGAAAATCCAGGTGTCCTAGCAAGGGGAAATCCGATTCGGATCAGGCCAAACAATCAACATGAAGCTATAAAGGAAGACAACTTACTCATTGAGCAGTTGCGAAGAACAAAAGCGGATATTTCAATTTGGGGATTGTTAGAAGCATCGACCGATCACCGCCGGGCTCTACAAGAGGCACTAAGTTTGATGCATGTTCCCACAGGAATCACTCCCAATGAACTGGTACACCTAATCGACCGAGCTGCAAGACCAGGTGCGATTACTTTTACAGATGACGACCTGCCACCGGAGGGGAAGGACCACAACAAAGGTCTTTACATTACCATTGGTTGGGAAAATATGATCATACCTTCTGTCTTCATGGATAATGGTGCTGGCGTCAATATATGCACATTGAAAGCGGCTAAAAATATGGGGGTCGACATGAGCCGTATCACTAAAGCCGATGAATCAGCCTTGACAGTCCGAGCATTTAACAATGGTAAGCAAACAGGAATCGATGAACTGACCATCGAAATATGGGTTGGTCCATTAAAAACCTATGCTACCTTCCTGGTAATGGACATCTCTGCAAGCTTCAACCTCCTTCTAGGTCGTCCATGGATGCACAAGAATGGAATAGGTGCATCCTCTCTTCATCAGAAAGCCAGATTCTGGAAGGGAAATGAGCTAATTACCGTGCATGGAGATGATGAGGAAAATGAAATAAGGTCCCACCAGATCTCAGTGAACATGATCCCAGAAATTCATAACTACACAGCAGAGATCCGACATGAGAACAAAGCTGGAGCATCAATTCATCACGCCTGTACGAGTCAATTTAAATATCGAAATCGAAATATTCCGAAAATGCTACGAAAAGAAAGTTCTTTTTCGGAATGGGTCTGGGGCTCCGACAACAAGGGCCCACACAACCAATAACAATACCTGGGAGAAAGGCGTTTGATACGGAAAGATTGGGATATCAGTCGATCTATCAAGACTCTACGACATTCGGGAAAAGTCAAGAAGATCAAGGAATCGATTGGAGCCGTCAACCGTCCTTCCAAAAGCGGTTCATCCATAAGGGAGGAGAAAAGGTTCCAACACCAAACACACTAGCAAAGATCACACCGGTGATAACAAAAAGGAGTTCTGATCAAAGAAAAGAAACCGAAGAACCCGCCTATGAAGGAGTAAGTCATCTTTTTTCTCTATCTCCCACTGACAGCGCAGGCGAACCCAGCGGACATAAAGGGGAGGATGGAAGAGAATTGGAAGTTCCAGAACAAGAGGAGAGTACATCGAGCTCAACCCCGGGAACTGAAAGGGAAATCCAAGAATTCATGGTCATTGCATGCTCAGAGTTGCAATCTCGTAGAAGGAGGAAAACCCCTGTCTATAATGGTAAAGGCTCCCCCATCAAACACCTCAAGTCATTCTCCTGGTACATGAAGCCATTGAAGATGCACGAAGAGGACTTGAAACAATACTTCGGCGAAAGCTTAACTGGGAGCGCGTCAATATGGTTTTCAACTAATGACCGAGTTCTGCGAGCAACATGGCCAGAAACGATCAATGCTTTCATCGAATATTTTTCAAAAATTCGACCAGAGATGATCAATCAAAACCTGGAACAACACCTCGAAAAACAGAGAGAGAGAGATTTTGGAGGACCAATTCCAGAAGGAGGAGTCAATCATCTGATAGAAGAGTCTGCATGATAATTCCCAATGAATGCTGATCAACTCAATAGGTACTACGCCTAACCAACGACGACATTCCAGTATGCCTAATCCATGCATATCCTCAAAAGATCAACTGGTTTGTCAACACTCATGATTTTTATCATCGTTTTCTACGCTATCAATCTTGTTTTCAAAAAAAAAAAAAACCAAAAAAAAGAGTTTATTAAGTTTTAATTTCTTTTCGAAAAAAAAAAAAACACAGATTTCTAAGGTTTTGTTTTCAAAAAAATAAAAATAAAATTGGAGAGCTTATCAATGATGTAAAGCTTAGGATTTTGGTATGGTGCTATGAGCAACCAGATAGGCAGCTGAGACAAACTCTCCAAATCAAAATTTCAGTTTTGTAAATTTTTAAGTTTTTTATTTTGTTTTCAAAAAATAAAAATAAAAATAAAATAAATGCTGATGATGAAAGCCCTAGGATGATCTTTGTGCCTTGCACACGTACCAAATAGGCAACCGAGGCAAACGTTTCTTGAGTTATTTTAAGCCTAATCATGTTCTAACCATGCTTTAAGCTTTTTGTGAACGACGAGTTATCGAATTAAGGCTTCTCCACCGAATCGGCCCGATCGCATAGTCGGTGCAAGTCAAACCAAAGAACAAAAGCACCACCAGAAAGAAAATATTTCATTCACAAATGAAGGAATTACAGAATCTTCATCTACAACAATGAAAAGCATGAACTCTTCCTTATCTGAAGGATACATGATCAGATCGAGAGAAGAAAAAAAGAAGCAACAACAATAAGAAACAAGCAAAAGAAAAAAAAAAAAAGAACAACAACAAGAAATAAAAAAATGGTCTGACGGCAAACCAAAGAAGAAGAAATGAAAAACAAATAAGGAAAGCTGGTGATTTTATCTGAGTCTAGACCAAGATCCAACTTCTTCACCATTTCCCATTGATCGAAACCAATGTGTAATAGTGGTAAAAGTGTCCATATGACACACTAGATCTAGACATCTTCATCACAGGAAGATCATCCATACTTGTCAGAATACATCTAAATCTAAATCCGATTTCAACTTTGAAATCTGGATTTATCTTTGTATGTATTTTGAAACTGCATATGGAACGATCTTGCATCTTCCCCTAAATCATCAGATCTTCATCTTCGAGCCGAACATTAATCTGGATCTCAAGATGCACTACCATCAAGTACGAGAAAGAGAAGATTCATACAGATCTATACCGAGATTCCACCAAAATATCACTTGATTATCATTACTTTGGTAGCTCAAACTGCATCTCGCATACTCCACCAGTAAATGATTACTATGGCGATGAACCAAACAAGCGAGAAAGTAGAAGAACATGAAGACGGTGATCAAAAAAAGAAAGATCACAGTCCAGATCCGGCACATACAAGAAGGATCTGATGAAAATATGGAGGAAAGAGGCAGATTTGCAGAGCAGAAAAAAAAAAGAGGAAGAAAGAGAAACTGATGGTCGGGGAAGAAGAAGGCAAGGAATTTAAAGCAAAGGATTAGGGCTCCATCAAACTGCTACTCGGGCAAACCGAAATGAAACCCGTAACCCGTTGGGCTTCTTCAACCCATTAGGGTCATTCATCCGATCCGCTAGCCCCTTTTCCCTGTTCAAAAAAAAAGAAAAAGAAAAGAAAAAAAAAAAAAAAAAAAAAAAAAAAAAAAAAAAAAAAAAAAAAAAAAAAAAAGAAAAAATAAACAAAAGAAAAAACAAAAGTCTACCTCGTAAAGAAGTCGAAGCGTAGATAATTCTTCGAAAGAGTATCAATACGTGCACTGCCTCCCTGTGGATTCTCTACTGACTTCATCATATCTCAACATGATACCGTACATCTCATTCACCACCGATGTAAACTGGCGCCCACGACTATCCACCAAACGGAGCAAGTATTCTTGAATAGGTCTGGAAGCCTGAAGCGAGAAAGGAGTCAATAAAAAGTATTAAGTCATTAAGTCAAGAAGAGCAGAGTAACAGCGGTACCTCAGGAATATCATCCGGGAGAGGTAAACCAATAATATCTTCACGGTCAACAGGGCCATCTGCAATTGGAACCACATTTGAAGTCCCCAAGGTAGGTATTTGAAAATCCCATGTTGGAAGAAGATGACCGAAGCCCGTTAGCGGAACTTGTTGAGAAGAAGCATTGCTGGAAGATCCCATCAATAATGGACGAGGGGAAAAACCCGGATCACCCACTACAAGATTCTCTCGGCAAGATTGGATAGCAAGAGGTGGACCTAAAGAAACCGATCTCCAATATGATTCAAAATTAATTCCCCGATCAACGGAATCTTCATAGGAACGTTGCGGTTGACGTGAAATCTCGTCCATATCACTAAACGATGCATAAGGAAAACATGTAACGTTGGGAGGAGGAAAACGGGGTGTAGCGTCTTGTTGACTAATTTGTCTCCCAAATCTGTCACCAAGATACCAAGCACAATAATCCGGGCCACGTAACAAGTACCGAAGCATGCTAGACGACATGGCATGAATGGCTCTTTGATCACGCCGAATCAGATAATCCTTCCAAGGGTCCCAACAAATCTGCGATCAAAATGGAGGTATATATATATAAAAATAAAATAAAAAATATAGGGTTTCTTACAGATTCAACTGTCGCCCCCTCCAAACAAAGGCGCGTATATGCAGTCGAGTGCCTTCGAAGTGCACCTTTCCATCTAGCCATTCGAGGAAATGTTTGACTATTGGAGAAGCTTGTATCAAAAGGAGGGCGACTAAGAGGAAAATATTCGTAACACCAATACTGTTACAAAGAAATAATATGGGTGTTAAAAAAGGGGGTCCAAAATCGTTCAACCTAAAGCAAGGAAAATGTACTCACATTCAAGATGGGCCAGAATCCACATAAGGCTTTTGTTTGAAGGCGTGTTGCTCGAGACAGATAGGTATAAAGTCGCGCCATCGCACAACTTCCCCAATCGTAAAAATTCACCAATTCAAGGTCAGAAAATGCTGCCAAGTAATCAGATTTGATATAGCCACCAGAAGAGTCAAGGAAGGTGTGACCCGCAACAAAGATCAAGAAAGCTCTGGTAACAGTAATAACTTTAGCATCATATTTTGAAGCGTCAGTAGTGAGATCCAGCTCAGGGACCGAGAAACTCGTCTTCAAGCCTGCTAAGCTGACATACCAATTTTTAGGGAAGATATCCCCGCAATGTGGTCCCAACAGGTTTCAGACATTCTCCTCATCACGTTTTCGCCCACCGGACGGATCTCCTACCCCCACACGGATGCCAGTAATCATGTAGAAATCCAGAGGAGTGATGGTTAACTCACAATATGGCAGGTGAAATGAATTAGTATCACCCCACCATCTTTCTGCCACGATTAAAGCATTCTCGCCATCATGGAACGGTTCCAAAGCTTCAATAAAGTCGTACCAACCAATCTGTTGTACAATATCACGTACACCTTTGCATTGTCTCAACATCAGCCAACATTCTACTATACCAGTGGTCCCTCCGCGAATACGCGCCCAAGCGTAATTCTATGAAAGAAAGCAGTGGTTGAGAAATAATGAAAGGAAACTTGGAAAACAAAGAAGAAAATTTCGATCAACAAGGAAACTTACAGGGTCTTCCGGATTCTTGCAGAAACGTGATCATCCACATCGTTTAAAACCCCAACTCTTCGTCTTCTATGCAGCATAGGCAAAGTTGGAGGATCAGGAATAATGATAGCCATCCGCCTAGACGACATATTGAAGAAAAGAAAAGGAGTTTCTTACCTAAAGAAAGGTCTTTCTCCCCTATCTTATAAATTAAAAAAAAAAAGGGGTAATTACTTCCTCAAGAAGTTTTTGAAAAAAATAATACTTTATCAGAATCGTCTCGTGAAAGAAAAGCAAGTCATGTCAGGAAAAAGTGTGGAACGGAAGCCAAGAAGATGCACTTTCAGAATGTGAACGAAACCGACAAGCTCAACTGGGGAAGACCCAGCCAACGTTAGTATATTTCTTCATCAACCTATTCAACTATTTCAATCGGCTCGAACAAAGGGCAATCCAACTGAATCAACCGCAAAGGTTCAAAAATCAAGAAAATGGAGCTGACAAGCTTAATCTGACAAACTCGGCCAACGTCAGAATTTCTTCATCAACTCATCAAAATCACCTCTTGGAAAAGATAAGGTGCGAAAGGGTGTTCAGGGCTTTGTTCGTTAACCGAAAACGGTTACTCTCAAAGAGGGGCAACTGTTGACACCCCATTTCCGCACCTTCCATAGAAAATATCATTCTTATACTTCGGAGCAGAATACAAGAGAAATTCTTTGTGGAGAAATTAAGGATTTTCATATCCTTTAAATCAAGCCCATAAGTTCAACCAATCAAGCCCACAAGCTCTCAAGCCCACAAGATCTCAAGCCCACAAGCTGTACCAATCAAGTCCATAAGCTCAACCAATCAAGCCCACAAGCTCTACCAATCAAGCCCACCAGCTCTACCAATCAAGCCCACAAGCACGGCTCCTACCTATTTTATCATCCTTCCAAACCTTGGAAGTCTTGCTTTCACGTTAAAGAGGGGAAAAATGCAAAGCCAATGGTGAAAGAACGGAGTCATTCTGAATCCGTATGAAAAAGTTATGAGAAAAACAAGAACTCAGAAGACGTTAAGGGACGACCACTTTTCGTCTTCCCCTTATCAACACCAAGACATTGATTAGTGACTGATTTTAACAAATGGAATCAACTTTTCTTTGTCAAAAGAACAAATGCGGGAGGAAGAAGAAAAAGAAAAAAGGACAAGTGGGACCCACACCTTTTGACAAAGAAGAAGGAAAGAAAAAAAAGGACGATCAATTAGTCGAATTTCAACGATTTGGCTGCGGTTTTTGCGGGGGATTGAAGAATTCGCTGCCTATAAAAGGCAGTGTAAATCGATTATTCGAGATATGATTTTCTCTCATGGAAACCTCTTCCGATATATAATTTCCTCTCACGAAAACCTCTTCCAACACCATTTTGCTCGCTACTCTGCCTAAGAGAGAAAACACTCTTTATTTCTCCTCACATGTTCTAAATCTCTATGTATTTTGTGATTTAGTAAAAGAGAAATCAAGTTTCTTTCTTACATAATAGTTATTATTATCCTATACATTTCTAGTTTATTTCCAGAAAACCCCCCAAAAAAATAAATAAAATAGAAGTATCAAATCAAGTAGCGTCTTTAAGTTCTTAAAAGATTAGCATTAAATTGCTAGAACTTTAATTACTTTCTGCATACTTAACAGAAGCGAGAAATCATCGTAAGAATCCTATCAAGTTTCGGTATCATATTTCAGGTATACTAATTGTTTATTTTTTTGGTAATTATGTAGTTATACGAGAACGGAATGGTTTTTCCATTTCGTAGTAACACCGCAGCTACTCTTTACATGCACTATATAAAAATAATTTGTTTTTTTTAGTAATCTTACAAGTGGGATAAATCAAATTGTGGGTATAAAGCGGAATTCCCTCCCACATTAGATCCATTGCTAAGAAAGTAATAAATAAAGCAGGTCACTATTCAGATCATTGTGCACTATTCGGTCACTATTCAATTTACTATTCAGTCACTATTTAATCACTATTCGTCACTATGCATCACTATTTGTTTTTATTAACAATATAATTATAAACATTTTCCCATTTAATCATGAAGTAGAGGCCAATCTTACGATTGGGCGGCTGATGGGTGCCTAACACCTTCTCATCCCGTACTAGAATCTCCTTACCCAGACTCTCTGATAGCAGACCAAAAACATGAAAGTCATAACTGGTTTTGTTTTCCTCAAAAGAATTCAAACTAGTTAAAAGGGTCCTGACTCCCCTTAGTCAGGTGGCGACTTCAAAACATCTCTTTTTCCTTGCAGAGTTGCCCCCCCCCTTTACTAACAAACTAGTAAGAAATTATCTCTGGCAGACCCTGTACATTAAACATTCACGAACGGATGAGAACATGGACCTCGCCCCATAACAATTATGGACATAGAATAGACCGGCACTCGACCCGTGCTAGGCGATCCCTCGATTTCTACATATATATTCTTGTAAAAATTCGTCAATGATATTGATGGGATTACCTTCTTTGTTAGGACTTCTTGATATATATTCTTGTAAAAATTCTTCAATGATATTGATGGAATTGCTTTCTTTGTTAGGACTTGATGATATTTATTCTTGTAAAAATTCTTCAATGATATTGATGGAATAAGTCTCATTAATTGTTGTGGTCTTATCATGCCTTCCTAAGTAAAGGTCTTATTTTGCCACCTCTTTTATGATAATATTTTTGTATTTGCGATAATATGACAAGTCTGAACATTCTTGCGAATATACAACCTCGTGACATTATCGTCTTGCGATGAAATCTCAGGACATTTTTACACCTTCATGTAATAACCCATTGATCTCATCTTAACTTCTTTGTTATGTTCTGCGAGTTCTCCTTTTCTGTATATTTTCTATCTCTTTTTTTTTTTTTTTTTTTTAGAATGCTCGCAGAAATTCAGTTGTTGCACAAATATGACAAGCCTTTATGTTTTTGCAAACAAAAAGCCTCGTGACATTTACGTCTTATAGCACGTATCAGCTCCCTAATGGAGGGTGCTGCCCTTTATCTTCCCCTTGGTTGCCTCTTCAAGGAAGCGTACATCGACCATACAAGGTTAGCTATTCCCATCCGGTTCTGCAAACAACCAGCTTTTGATCGCAACCTCTTATCCTTTTTGCCTATAGGGATTATAGTTACGAGGTTGCATCCTATGGGGTATCTTTGGGCCAAGTGCATCATTTGCCAAGACTTGTCAAAAATGGCAGATGTGCTTCAAGACCACCCGGCACTCTTGACTCAACCGTGTACCTCGGCGCCATGATCGTTTTCTGCACTTCTTGGGAAAGACAGTATGCCTTAGTCGCCCAACCTAAATCATGTTACATCGCATAATATCGCGTAATGTCGCAAGATTAGGTGAGAATCCAAGGTGTCTAACCCGGATAGGTACCCCGTTATTGGGTTGTACCCCGTAAAGTTCCACGTACTCAGGTTCCTTGGTGGTATTCCGGTGTCCCTGAGCCATGCTTATAGGTACCCCCTTAAATGACGTACTTTAGGACTTTGCCTCTTACGAAATGTTGCTTTGCAAACTAGGTTGTACGCCACAAAGGTTTGCCTGTGCAATATTTCTGCGGCTTTCTTTATTTTTTGAAAGCTGATCACAGATTGCGGTCTTTTATTCGCAAATTAATGTTTGCGTCTTTCTTTAATGAAAATTAATCGCAATAAATTTTTTGAAATTCGTAACTTTTGCAAATTTCCTGCGAGCAAACAATATTCGTAAAATTTATCACGAGTTTTATGGATAATACCTTTTCAAATACAGTCTATTCCAAGGTCTACCAAGTCTCAAACCCATGTCTCTCCCTTCTGGATCCATTAGCCGATAAGCTCCACTTCCCACAACCTCTTTGATAACATATGGTCCATCCCATTTTGGTGCTAATTTTCCTCCATTTTCTTTCTGATATGGAGGTGTTTCTCGCATGACCAAATCACCTGGTTGATATTCACGTTCAATGACTCTCTTGTTATACTCTCGAGCTAATCGTTCCTGATAAATTTTCATATGGTGCAACACCTTTTCTCTTTTTTCTTCCAAATCATCCAATTCACTTAATATCACCCCTGCACTTAAATTTCTTTCCCAAGCTTCTTTCTTTTTTGTCGGAATTACAACCTCTATTGGTAATACTGCTTCTACTCCATATGTTAAGAAATAAGGATACATTCTAGTTGCCTCTCTTCTAGTTGTATTGTATGCCCAAACTGCACTAGGTACTTGCTCGCACCACCCTTTGAGATGTCCTTCTAATTTCTTTTTGATTGTATCTGCGATTGTTTTATTTGTTGCCTCTGCCTGTCCATTAGCTTGTGGATATAACGGAGTTGACTTCCCACATTTTATCCTAAAAGCACTGAGTAACATCTCTATATTCGCCCTTCAAATTGTTTTCCGTTATCAGATACTAACTGTCTTTGGAACTCCGTACCTGCAAATGATGTTCTCAAATATGAACGTAAAAACATCTTTATCACGAATATGATGTCTCGCTTTTACTTCTGCGAGCTTCGTGAAATAATCTGTTGCGACTATCAAGTATCGTCTTTGTCCGGATCCAGGTAGAAATGGTCCAACAATATCCAACCCCCATTTCCCAAAAGGCCAGCAACTTGTTGAAGAAGTTAATGTTGCCCCTGGTGCATGAATTATTTTACCATGTCTTTGACATTCCTTGCATCTTCGTACGAACAATTTTGCGTCTGTATGCATATAAGGCCAGTAATATCCTTGTATCTTTGCTCTACATGCTAGAGATCTTCCCCCACTATGATTACCAGCTTCTCCTCCATGTAACATCTTCAATATTTTTTCTCCTTCTTCACGAGTTAAGCACCTGAGAGGTGGTCCACTGAAAGTTTTTCTTGTATAAAATTCCTTCTCGTAGCTCATAGTTTGTTGCACGACTCTTTAATTTATGTGCTTCTAGTCTGTTCCTGGATATTTCTCCTGTTGCGAGATATGCATGAATTTCCTTTCTCCAATCTGCGATGTTGTTTGGTAATTCTCTTTCTACTTCCATCGCAACTGCCTCCTCAATTTCTTCTTCTGTGTTCACTGATGGGTGTTGAATTGCCTGGATTTTGATGTTTTTTGTGTTAGGATTTGTCATCATACTTGGAATGAATGCAAAAGCATCTGCGAGTCGATTGTATTTCCTTGTTATATGTCTCCACTTTAATTTTGGTATCTTCGAAGATAATTCATCAACGATTTTCTTGTATTTCTTCAAAGAAGACTCATTTGTGGTATAATCCCCTTTAATTTGACAAATTACCAACTGCGAATCACTTGTTATCCTTATATTTTCAAGCTTCTTTTCTATTGCGATCTTCAATGCATGCACTATAGCTTCGTACTCTGTTTCATTGTTCGTGGATGCAAATTCTAGTCTGAATGAGAATGTTGTTCTTTCTCCTTCTGGTGAAATCAACACAACTCCTATTCCATTCCCCTCGCTGTTGGATGATCCGTCTACTAAAATTTCTCATCTATTTGGTTCTGTTAACAGATCTTTTGGATTCCCAAATTATTCTTCAACATCCATCATTTCTTCTACTGCTTCATCTTCTTCCAAAGGAAATTCTGCTAAGAAATCTGCGACAACTTGTGACTTTTGAGATGATAATACTTCGTATTTTATCTTGTAATGGTTTACTTGTGCATTCCACCTTTCTATTCTACCTGACATTTTTGTGTTCTTCATGATTGATTCAATTGGAACTTTGGTTACCACTTTTATCACATGTGCTTGGAAGTATATTCGTAACTTGAATGATGCATAAACCAGGGCTAAGATTAACTTCTCCATTTTAGAATAATTCTTCTCTGCTGCGTTAAAAGTTTTACTAATGTAGTAAATGGGCCTTTCTATTTCTGTGTCTTTTCGCAATAGAACTGCGCTTAGAGCATATGGAGTCGTTGTGAGGTATACCAATAATTCTTCGTCTTTCTATGGTTTCTATAATATGGATGTATTTGTGAGATATTCTTTGATTCCTTGAAAAGATTTTTCACATTCATCAGTCCACTTGAATTTTTCTCCCTTCTTAAGTATGTTGAAAAAATGTTTGCACTTATCTGACATTCGCGAAATAAATCTTCCCAGTGAAGCCAAGAGTCCGTTTAGTTTTTGTACTTCCTTTACCGTTGCAGGTGTTGGCATGTAACGAACTGCTTGTACTTTTTCTGGATCAACTTGTATTCCCTCCTTTGATACTATATATCCCAAGAATTTCCCAGACGCAACTCCAATTATACATTTTTCAGGATTTAATTTGATGTTGAACTTTCTCATTTGTTCAAATATTTCCTTCAAATCTTGCACATGATCTTTGGCTTCTTTGCTTTTTATCAACATATCATCTACATATACTTCCAAAGTTTTATGTATCCATTTTGCGAACACCTTTTCAACCATTCGTTGATATGTAGCACCCGTATTTCACAATCCAAATGGCATCTTCACATAACAATATAAACCTCTTGGAGCAAAAAAGGCAGTATGTTCTTGATCTTCTTCTGCGAGTGATATTTGATTATACCCTTTATATCCCATCAAGTGAGGTGACTCTATCATGTCCTGCAGCTGATTCCACCATTTGTGGTATGTCTGGTAATGGAAAACTGTCTTTGGGACAAGCTTTGTTTAGATCAGTGAAATCTATACAAATTCTTATCCCTTTATTCTTTTTCGGAACAATGACCATATTTGCAATCCATTATGGGTATTTTGCTTCTCTTATAATTCCTGCATCCAGCATCTTTTGTAATTCTTCTTCTATCTGTGCATGATAATTTTGTGAGATCTTCCTTATTCTTTGTTTGAATGGTCTTATGTTTTTATCTATGTTCAATCTATGACACACCACTGATGGGTCAATTCCTGGTATCTCGTCTACACTTCCTGCGAATATATCTTTATATTCTCGCAAGAGATCAATAGTTCTTTTCTCTTCTTCTTCACCCATTTTAGTTCCAATTCGCAAGAATAAAGGCTCCTCTTTACTTCCTATATTTACTTCTTTGGTTGGTTCAGCTGCAACATAGGCGGGACTTTGCTCCCCATAGGTGTTGGTTCTTTGATTATTTTCACTGGTTCCCCTTCTTTTTCTGGAATCTCACTTGGTATTCCTCTCCCTTCCTTTGCTCTTATTGTATACACTCTAAATTCTTCTTCCTTTTTTGCTTCCTTCGCAAGTTTTCTACGAAACTATTTCTTTCTTGCTCTCCCTCCACACTGTTTTACTTCAATATGATAACAAAATTTTGCACTATCAAGATCTCCTTTTATTTCTTGTATTCCATTTGGTGTAGGAAATTTGATTTTCTGATGTAATGTTGAAGCAACAGCTTTGATCGCATGAATCCATGACCTCCCTATCAGCATATTATATGGAGATTCCATATCTATCACACATAAGATTATATGTGTTTCGATTTCTCCTAGCAATATTCGCAGCGCTATTTCCCCTTTAGATTTTGTTGTAGATTTTCCCAATCCATGAATAAGACATTTTGAATTTGTGATTTCTTCATCTTTAATTCCCATCCCCTTAAGTGCATGATAGAATATGATATTAACATAACTCCCCGTATCGATCAAAATTCAGTTTAATTTCCATTTTTCTATAGCTTTCTTCTCTTCTCGCATGATCGGAATTGTGACCACCAATGGTGAAGTGTGGTTCAAGTCTTCATTTGGAATTTCTGCTACTGAAAATGTGATTTTCTGTTTTTCCCATTCTTCCAAAGTTGTTATTTTCTCCACCTCCATGATCTTTCTTCCTCTACAATCTCGCTTGTATATTTTTCCCTTCATGTTATTATGAAATTCATCAATCATTGTCTTTGTGATCATATTACATTCTTTTTTATTGCAATCTCCATCTACCGACTCCATTTGATCTTCAATTTTTCCACAATTCCTACAAATTTTAGCTATCACAATCCTCAGGTCCCTGTTTCTAGCGCCAATTATGTAGTTGCAGAATAACCTACAACTACACCCTCAGTAGAATTTGTAAAACTTAAGAAGTTCTTGATGATGAATGACACTTTTCTTATTAATTCTCTCAATTGATTACATAGAAGTATCTAAATGGAACTAGAATAGTTACATCTTTCTCTATTCTCTTTCCTAAGATATTTTCTAACACTCATTAAAAGAACCTCCTCAATTTTACATTTGAACTCCCATTTATAGTAAAATTTGTACAACTGTATATGTGTTGCGAAGTATCGCAACATATCTTCGCAAGATTATTTTTACCTCGCAAATCTTTCATACTTCCCCGTGCTTCCTCTATCATCGCATTGTTTTGTAACTCTTTCCTCCTATATTCATTACGATGTTCGCAAGCTAATGTCTTGCGATATTTGGTACCTACAATAGAAGAGAAGGAGGTAGAAGGCAACTTGATGAAGCTATTGAAGAAGCTGTGAGAACCCCTTTCGCTCAGGAAGTACAACTAAGAGGAATACCTCCCAAATGCAATTTACCGACATTAACCAGTATCTTTGATGGAACTACTTGTGTTGTTCAGCATGTTAAGGCTTATGTCAGGTGTATTCTGCAATGGGAGAATCATGATGTTGTATTGTGCAAGTATTTTACATCTAGCTTAACTGGCGAGGCGCTAAAATGGTTCGAGGGATTGCCAAAAAATACTATAACTTCTTTTGATCATTCGCAAGCTATATTTCTGGGAGCATATATAAGCAACAATTCATCGCGGCCAGGCACTGAAGATGTATTTGGATTAAAACAGAGGATTGGAGAGAGTTTGAAGCACTTAACCATAATATGGAAGTCAATGTGCAACGAAATGGCTGGAAGAGTGGATGAAAGGTATCTCATTTTATCTTTCATCAATGCAATGTTCGCAACCAATCTACTGTACATACAAGTTTTCAGAGTCAAAAATACAATCACCATGACTGAGTTGCGAGAATTACAAGAAGAATACATTGCTTTGGAGGAGAAATAAAATGAGATGGAATCATATCCAATCGTAAACACCAGCTCAGCAGCAGCAAATGGAAGTTTACTTCCAAAAATGATTAATAATGTGGCGAGCACCTCGCAGGCACAACAAGAGAAAGTGGTGATTGATATTCAGCATAAATTAGTAGCTATGGGAAGCCGAGATCAAGAAGAGTATGAGAGGGAGAATAATTATTACAATCGCGGAGGAAATAACAAAATCCAAAGGCTTGATCATCCGAAAGAAACCTATGGTGGAAAGAGGCAAAATAACTTTAGGGGGCAAGGTAATCAGAAGATAGTATGGGAAGAAATTAAGATGCCACCCCTAAATGCTAGTATAGAAAAAATTTGGGAAGCTATCATTTTGATGGAAAATTGGAAAGGAGCCGCATCCAAATAATCGGAGTCAAGAATTTTGTCCTTACCATCACTTTCATGGTCACACAATAAATGATTGCAGGAATGTAAATAGAATAATTTTAAGGATGATTGATCAAGGAAAGCTAAACCACCTTTTAGTAGGACATCCACAATCTCAGCGATTGCCTACAACACCATAAATTCGCAGAGTGAATACTGTAAAAGGAGCAGAAACATTCGTAATAGAAGTTGGGGCTAAAGCAAAGAATTTGTTTTGTAATTTCATTGTACATTCACACAGAACTATTGAGGATTTCCATGATAATTTTCTAAGCAGAGTCTTCGCGAGAGACACAGATGGAAAAGAGATAATGAATATTGCGAGAGACTCGCCATTAGAAGAATGGAAAAATAAAACTATATCTTTCACTGCACAAGAAGTACCAGAGCCTGGCGAACAACATGATAACCCATTGTTTGTAAGGTTAGAGATAAATCCAAAGCAAATAGAAGAAGAAGATGAATAAAATGATGATGAAACTGAAGACTCTTGGGCAATCAATAGAGTTCTAATAGACACAGGCAGTTCAGTCGACATCTTATTCTATCATACCTACAAAACCATGGGTGGAAGAGACGAAGATCTAACACCATCAACGTATAAAATATATGGCTTTAATGGAACAGCTAACAAACCAAAAGGGGAAATTGCAATGTGGATTCCTTTAAAAGGAATATCTTCAAAAACATTGTTCTGTGTTGTGGACATTGAATCACCTTATAATGCCCTGATTGGTCGACCTTGGCTACATGGGATATTAGGTGTAGCATCTACTTTTCACCAGTGTATTAAATTTCCTCATCCTAATGGTGTTGGAGTTATTAAGGGAGATTGGGGAGAAAGCAAGAAATGTTATGAGATTGATATAAAATATTGCGAGGAAAGAGCTGAGAAGAATAGAAATTGGAAGTACAACATCAAGCAACGACAGAGATGTGAAAGATTGATGATTGATACAATAGAGCAGCGAGAGGAAGTTGATGGCGAACGTCTCGTAGATAAAGAAAAAACAGCAAAACGTAACAGAAAAACAGAACCAGAAAATAGTAAGTAGAAAGGTAAAATGATGAAATTTAAAGAAGCTTACGCATGATTTGTTTGAAGAAAATGAAATTGAAAAGAGTACTTTGTTTGAAAGAATTGCAAAATTTTACAAGAAGATCAAAGAAATGAACTTTTATTAGAGTTACAATACTCGCGAGAAGCGCGAATAAAATTTCGCAGAGATTAATATAATGGGACAAACCTTTATGGTGTACACCTTAGTTCGCGGATACAATTTCGCAAGAGGAAAATGTAAGACCTAATAGTGCATCATATAAGGGGGTATCTCTTTACATGACTCAGGGATAAGGTTATACCGCTGCTGGAACCTGAGTCATGCAGATGTTGGGGTTAAAGAAAACCTATCCAGGAGAGAGATCTTGGATTTCCAACTATATAAGGTTATAACCTGGTTGGACGACTGAGAATCTCTTCTAAGAAGTGCAAAGTATGACCAAGGCGCCGAGGTACACGGTTGATCCAAGGGTTCCCGGGGCGTACGAAACTACCCTGGCCATTCTTGGTAATTCTTGGCTATGATGCACTTGGCCTTAAGAAAACCCCACTTAGGTTGCAGTCTTGTAACTATAAGCCATATAGGCATAAAGTATAAGAGGCTGCGAAAACAACTGGTTGTTGGTAAATACGGATGGGAGGAGCTAGTCTTGTATGGCCGATGTGACCTCCTTAAAGGGTAACCAGGGGGAATATAAGGGAGGCACCCTCCATTAGGGAGATGATAAGTGTCTAAAGACGGCAATATCATAGGGATTTATGATCGCAAGAAAATTTAGGCCTGTCATATTGTCGCGTGATGAAAATTATACAGAGGCAACAAGCCAAAAGACAAAAGTTAAGATGAGATCAATGGGTCTTTACATGAAAGTGTAAAGACGTCCTGCGATTTCATCGCAAGACGACAATGTCATAAGGTTTAATTCTTGCAAGAGAGTTTATACTTATCATATTGTCGCAGAGATGTTGAAAAAATGTTGACAAGACAAGATCAATGGATCAATACATGCAAATGTAAAGACGTCCTGCGATTTTGTTGCAGAAAGAAAAAATGTGGCAAAATAAGACCTTTAATTAGGAAGGCATAATAAGACCATAAGATTATTGCGATAATGCTCGCAGAATTTATGAGATTTGCGATTTTACATGTAGGTACTGAATATCGCAAGATAATGGTTCACGAGTATCGTAATAAATAAAGGAGAAAAGAGTTATAAAATGATACGATGATAGAAGTAGCGCGGAGAAATATGAAGTTTTGCGAGGATGGAATAATTTTGCGAGTATGAGTTGCGATACTTCGCAACTCATATACAGCTGTATAAGTTTTACTATAAATAGGAGTTCAAATGTAAAATTCGGGAGGTTCTTTTAATGAGTGTAAGAAATTATCTTAGGAAAGAGAATAGAAAAAGTTGTAACTATTCTAGTTCCATTTTGATAATTCCATGTAATCAATTAAGAGAATTAATAAGAAAGTTATCAATCACCATCAAGAATTTCTTGAGTTTTTACTAATTCTATTGAGGGTGTAGTTGTAGGTTATTCTGCAACTACATAAGATGTAGGTACTGAATATCGCAAGATAATGGTTCACGAGTATCGTAATAAATAAAGGAGAAAAGATTTATAAAATGATACGATGATAGAAGTAGCGCGGAGAAATATGAAGTTTTGCGAGGATGGAATAATTTTGCGAGTATGAGTTGTGATACTTCGCAACTCATATACAGCTGTATAAGTTTTACTATAAATAGGAGTTCAAATGTAAAATTCGGGAGGTTCTTTTAGTGAGTGTAAGAAATTATCTTAGGAAAGAGAATAGAAAAAGTTGTAACTATTCTAGTTCCATTTTGATAATTCCATGTAATCAATTAAGAGAATTAATAAGAAAGTTATCATTCACCATCAAGAACTTCTTGAGTTTTTACTAATTCTATTGAGGGTGTAGTTGTAGGTTATTCTGCAACTACATTACGCATAGATCATAAAGTTATGCAATTGTTGCTAGCGATAGCATCGTCAATATTGAGGAAAATTTAATTTGATTTACAACTAATATCTAATCTCTACTCAATTTTTTCATATTGCAGATGAATAATAGAGGCAAGTATGGGAATGCATAGAATGATGAAATTGTTATTCATCCATCATATGATAAAATTGCATAGATATTATTAAATGATACATTTATATAGATAATTAAAGGATAATAATTATGTTGATTGATTATGTTGCAGAAAAATAATTATTTTCTAATTCGTACAGATAAAAGCAAAAGAAATTTGCACATCAAGTTGGAGAAACTCGCATCAATATTACGAGAAGCAGAAAATGAATGTACGAAATTTACAAGGAAGAAAAAGAGAAGAAACAGAACTAAGTAGATCCATCACCACCTTCATCAGATTTTTCTTCTTCTTGAGATTTCTCCTCATTACCAGATTTCTCTTCTTCATCATTATCTCTATCTTCTTCAGATTTCTCTTCCTCGCCAGATTTTTCTTTATCATTATCATCTTCGCCAGAATCCTCAGTCTCACTATCATAAATATCAAGATTTGGAGTTTTTGCTGGAATCTCCTTTGCAAGATCAGGGTACGTAGAGTAAGGAATATCATGATCATCACAAACCAATTTAACGGCATTATTGCGAACAACAACAAGAGAGCTATTAAAATTCGCGGTAGTAATTCTAAATTGTTCTTTCAACCGTGAATACTTCTCATTGCGAGCATTAAGACTATTTGCGAGTTGATTCTTTTCAACTTCAAGTTCTCAAATCCTTTCAGAATATCTCTTTTCATCTCCTGCAAGTATATAACAAAAAGTTGAAAATTTTGCGAGGAAGAACAATACAAACAAAAAATTAATAAGGAAGGATGACTAACAACCTTATCTTTCAGAAATCATGTCTTTAATTAAAGCCGCTTGTTCAACATGAAGACTGACATCTACACCTAAATTAGTTATGGCATTGTCAAGAACTTTCGCAGCCCAAGAAAACTCCACATCATTATTTATAAGAAGACGGGAACGAATTTGGTTTTCTCTTTCAATAAAATCTTCCTTCTCGCGGATAAGCCCATCCCTTTCAATTTGAACTTCAAGAATGGTCTTATGGAAATTTGCTAAGGTTTCATCTCATTGTCTAGATATACGGTCCTTGTCTTTTGAGAGATCTTTGCTTTTGGCCTTTAAAGTTTTAATCTCAACTTTGGAATTATGATAAAGTTGCTTTAATCTGTGAGTTATATCTAAACAAGATCTGTAGTCAATTTCTAAGAGGCGAAACTTAGATCTGAGTTCATCTATGGAAAGGGAATTAACATTGGAAGGGTTATTTAAAGAATTATTAAGAAGTTCTAGAAGAGTATCATTGTATATTGGTTCAGGAAAAGAGTGAATGGTTAAAGCCTCATCAGTGAGACCATAAATGTCTGCGAGAATGATAAATCAAGTAAGAAAGAATAGTAAAACATAAAATTATGAAGGAAAAGAAGAAGGTTATCATACCTAAGAGTTGTTTGTTAACAATATCAAGATTGGATACTTTAAGTGATTATTGAGAAATATTATTCTCAAGTTCTTTATTCTTCTCGCGAAGACTAGCAAGTTTAGCTTCCATTTGTTCATTCTTCTCTCGAAGATTAGTAAATTCATATTTTATTTCTTCATTCTTTTGGCGAAGAACAACATTCTTCTGTTGAGAAAATTCACGCCTATTGTCTAAATCAGAAGCAACATCAAAAGCAGCTCTTCCAACCTGCGATAGAACTATATAAGTCAAGATCTGGAAAAAATATTAATAGATACATAAAAAGGATGAGCAAATAGAAACACACCAAGCTACCAAGCGAATTCAGGAGACTTGGAGTCAGCAATCTTGAAACCCCACGAAGGGAATCACTATCAGCTAATATGGGGGCATCGCAGACTTTGGTGAGAGACTGGGATATTCCGTTAATAGCTTAATCTCCATACTCATTTGGGATACCAAATATATTATTGCCAAAAAATTTGGATAGTTGAGCCATTGCAGACTCAGAAGAAGAAGAATTCTTTATGGAAGGAACGTCATGATAAACGCAGAAATTATCATCATCGTTGTCCTTGTCGAAATCAACACTTAAATTTTCTGGAATAGATTGAGGAGTTGAAGAAGAAGAGAGTTGGGTTTTTCTTCTCTTTAAGGGAGGATCATCATATCCCTCACTGCGATGAGTAGTAGGCTTCCCTTTGGGAGGGGCATTAGATTTCCACTTGCGATCATTTGAAGACTTCACCTTGGTTTTTGGTTCCATTGGTTCTAATTCTTTGATTACCTACAAGCACAGATAAAGATAAGAAATAGGGGCAACAATATATTGTTAAGATTTATAAAGAAAATTTTCTTACTTCATCTGTGAGTAATTGAAGAGCTGAACGAGTAGCAGGCTTCCTAAACTTCTCATAGTTGGTCTTCAATCTCTCAATCTAATAAAAAGGCATAATCAACGAGAGCTAAAAGATACAAAAATCAAGGAAAAATAATAAAAATAATTTGTTATGCAAGGAACTAAAAAGAACATACCTCTTTAGTTTTTTCAGTCCAGTGGAAAACCCATGGTTGATACTCTGTAAAACTCGCAGGTAGCGTATGGGAACCAGAGATATATGGACCCTCTAAAATTAGAGGAAAAATAAACCATTTGTCATCGCTGTAATGGCGAGGACCTTGATTGGTATTTGTATACCAATCAATATCTAACATAAGAGCTTTATCATCAACGATTTTCTCTTTCTTCAAGCAAACACCCCAGCAAGTGCTATCCCTCTTCATAGGGACTATTTTGTAATTTTCAAAGAAATTATCCACAGTATAATCTGCAGAGACACTGGAAACATCTTTAAATTGAGGATTCTTTGCATCTTCAGGGTAGCGAGATCCTTTATCAGCACCTCGAAAAGCATATTCAAGCAGTAATCGAATACAATCTCCACCCAATTGATATATCGCTCGCGAGAACTTCTCGTGAGAAATTATTTCATAAAATAATGGAAGTTCTGGGTCATAGAGAGGAATGGGAAGACCAGCTTCAAGTTGACCTAGCGATACTATAACTTTCTAGCGAGAACATTGATAATCAGTAAATAATTTGAGAGAAAGTTCAGATTTATGGTTTTGATATGGAATTGTGGACAAAGTAAAACCTTTACTTTTGAGTTTTTCTCGCATCTCAATAAAAGCAGCCAAATTTTTAGCACCAGCAACAACCATTTTTGAGTATGGGAATGAAAGAAAAGGTTGAAAAGTAAGAAGGAAATCACAGCGATGATAGACGCGTAATTTACGGAAGAACAGTAAAGTTGCAGAGAATATGCGAAGAGAAAGAAGAAGAAAGTAAAAAGAGGAAAAGAAAATAATGAAAGGAGAATTTATAGAAGAAGAGATTTCTCGAGAAGATGAATGCAATAAATGCAAAGAGAAATCATGAACGTTCAGATTGCAGCGGTTAGAGAGGAAGTGTCAAAGATTTACTGGAATAAAGAATACGTGAAAACATCTGGCGACGGATACAGAAACGTGTCAGTTGCGGCATTCAAGTTCTCATGATCTTCTCTTCTTCGCAGAAAATAAATGAGAAGAGGCAAGATGTAGGACCAGAATATCGCTACAACACTTCTCTGCGAGATTAACAACACTTCCCAGCGAGCATCACTGCAATCATTTTAACAACACTTTACGAGTGTCACAAAATCAGTCAAAAGAGTGACGTAATAGCTGACAATTGAAGAAAACATAAGAAAAGCATGTTTGTCCCGCGATGGTTACAAAGCTTGTGAGGATGAACATTATAACTATTGCGGTACAATCACAGAACAAATCCGGAATAAGAGGAAAGCTTAGCTGACATCCACTATGTAATTCCCTATATAAAGGTTTCCACTAAATTCAGAGGATGATGATGTATTTTGAGAGTTGAGAAAGTCTTAAGGAGAGAGAAACTTCAAGAGAAAAGTTGTATTCTTGAATTCTAACATTTTCTGTAAATATTTCTGAAAATCAAATAATAAAGTGTCGTTCTTAATCTTCAAATTTGAGTTGGTTATTACAAATTCTTAACAAGGGTGTAGTGTAGGATTTCTTGCAACTACAAATTTCTACTACTAGGTACGGCTTATCTTCTGGGGAATTTGGTGGAACAGGTTGGGCAGTGACCCTTACTACTATATCTCCAACTTGAAATGGATTTGGGCGTTGCACCGTTACTTGATTCTTAGATTCCCCATCTTTGACTGTGACAACTTCTAAATTTTTAATAAAATATTTGAAAGGCCCAGGACCCCATTCACATCTCTTAGTGACGGCTGGGTTAATGATCGGGTCAAGTCCCCAACCCTTGACAGAAGGAGGAGTGACTGATTGCAGAAAGGGTTGTTCAATAAGATTTACTTGGGTTCGGAATCTACGAATGTACATCGCTGGGATCTCTTCAGGAAATTGGGTCTCATTTATTGATACGGCAGCAAATAATCCTCAGGGTTGGATGGCTTGTTGGAAATCCTTTCGGGTATAGACACTAATAAAGGACATACTCCCATCTTTTCTTTGTTGCCATGCACCCACAAGATCCCCAGAACCATATCATAATTTGTGCACTTTGACAATATGAAATTTGGCATGCGTTAGAGCATATCCCACCTTGATTTCGAGATTGATGTACCCATAAGAGTCTCTAAACTCCCCTTACGAGTTTTTGATCATGGATGGACAGTGAACGGCTTTCTATTTTGGGATATTTGCTGCCTTCAGAGTCTTGATGGTGACAACGTTGAAATCAGAGGCTGCGTCAATTAGCGTGCTATCAAACTCGACACCCTTCAGATGGGCAATGGTCAGTAGTCTCCAGTTGTATTTTCCAGCAACTCCTTCTAAAAGAGGTTAGGGATTAGGAGTAGTTTCCCCAACTGAAAATAGTCGCTTGCCTGACACAATGATATTGAGAGATGCAAATATGTCTCGACATTGTGCATTGGAGAAATAAAGAATTTCACATACATGCTCCATCATAGATTGCATGATTTTGTGAGCAGAGTCCCCAAAAAGCATGCAACTTCTTACTGGGAGAGGGTCTCTGTGAACTCCCTCAATTCCTAGTTAAAGTTCTTCCGTGTAGTTGCAGTAAATCCCACAACACACCCCTTATGATATCATGATAATGATTTCTAGATCTAAACTTATTTGGTATGAAAATGAAGATTAAAGTGCTAAAATTATAAAATTGACATAAGGATTTTTTACATGGTTCGATCAATGTGATCTTCATCCATGGTTCTTCACTATGATTGTTGTAATTACATAAGTGTTACATTTAGAACCTCCATTAATGAGTATTTGGAGTTCTAGATTTAGTTTTTGGGGAAGAAGATGATAAAGAAAATAAAGTCTCTCCTAAAAAATATATCTCTCTCTCTCTCCTACAAAAATGTGTCTCTCCTTTACAAAAATGTGTGTCCTCCTTTTCTCTCTGCTGACTTTCTCTTTATATAGATGTTTACATAGTAGATGACAGCTCACATATAGTGGAGTATAACTCATATTCTCTCAAGCTCTTCTACATTCTCGCAAGCTTTGCTACGTTCTCGCAGGCTAAGAAAATAAATGAATCTCGTACACTAACAAATGTGTTCTGCGATATTTTCATCCTACATTTTGCCTATTTTTTCTTGAATATTGCTTGAAGAGAGATCTTTAAGAAAAAATCCACCTTGTTATAGTTGTTGGAGGAATGAGCGAAAGAATATTGGACTTGAAAAGTACGTACTTGCCTCTATTCTTTTGTGAAGTTCCGAAGCATTGAGAAGTATCGTCATGAAGTATACGAAGTATGAAGTATCCTTGAAGAAGTATAATAAGTACTCAATCTTCGAAATATAAGAAGTATCCATCTTTGAATGAGAGTAATAGGTATTGCCTATATTTGTGCAAAATTTTTACTCCATTTTTGGTGAGGATTCTTGTTGTTCATTAATGAACATCCACTTTGGAAATGATTTTTACCGAGAAGATAAAGAACATAAAATGTTTTCTTGGTAATCCATAGTTTCCTCTGTTCTTTATCTATGAGGGTAGAATCGTTGAGAAACTGTTGAATGAGCGAGTTGTTTCTTCATTCTTATCTTGCCTATGTATCTTGTTTTGTGCTCATGCGATAGTATAATCTCTTCAAGTTGCTTTTAATTGTGCAAAATAACCACATTCTACAAAATAATCACATTCTGAGGAATTCTGACACATTCTGCGAAATTCTGGCACATTCTGCGAAATCCTGAATAATCCTGCGTAATCTTGAATACTTCTGCGAATTTCTGAATACTGATGAGAAATTCTGAATAATTCTGCGAAGTTCTAAGTAATCCTGAGAAATTCTGAATAATCTTGCGAAATTCTGAATAATCCTGCGAAATTCTGAATATTTCTTATTTTTCATTTTCCATATCTCAGTTTCATTTCCATGTATACGAGCCTTCCTCTATGCTTGAGCCTAAGTATTATTTTACCTGTTTATGGACCCTCCTAATGTGATCAG
Organism: Papaver bracteatum; assembly: GCA_023529315.1. NCBI lineage: Eukaryota > Viridiplantae > Streptophyta > Magnoliopsida > Ranunculales > Papaveraceae > Papaver > Papaver bracteatum. The sequence goes on from JAJJWX010005371.1 coordinate 2,297,177, forward strand.
ATCTTTCTCTATGGTCTACTAATTTTTATTTTGCTCATTTACCATTTTAGCCTCATTTAATTTAAGGGATATTTTTAAAAGAGGCATAAAACAAAGGGTAGAATTGAGATTCCAAAATGTGCAGCTTCAACACTGTGCCTAAGGGGTATTCGCTTTATATAAGTGAATAGATATTCGCAAACTTATTTGCTTACATATAATCATTTTCGCAAGCTTATTTGCTTACTCATTTTCTTATGTGGTCATATTTTGCCTTCCTATTTAAAGGTCTTATTTTTCCACCCCTTGTCATTGCGACAAAATCGCAGGCCGTCTTTACACTTTCATGTAATGACCCATTGATCTTGTCTTATCATTTCTCTTAGTATTATTGCCTCTACATGATATTTTTCATGCGACAATATGACATGCCTAAATATTCTTACGAACATAAAGTCCCATGACATTGCCGTCTTGCGACGAAATCGCTGGACGTCTTTACACTTTCATGCACTGACCCATTGATCTCGTCTTATCTTTATCTTTTCTATTATTGCCTCTTCAGGATTTTTGCACAAATATGACAAGCCTTGATACTCCCGTGATTAAAAATCCTCATCACATTTGCGTCTTAAGACACTTATCATCTCCCTAATGGAGGGTGTCGCCCTTATCTTCATCCTGGTTTCCCCTTCAAGGAGACGTACCTCTACCATACAAGTTTGGATCCTCCCATCCGGTATTAACAAAAACCAGTTATTTTCGCAGCCTCTTATCCCTTTTTCCTATATGGCTTATGGTTACGAGACTGCACCCTAAGTGGGATTTTCTTCGGGCCGAGTGCAGCATAATCCAAGACTTGCCAAGAATGGCCAGGTACGTTCCATACGCCCAAGGAACTCTTGGATCTACCGTGTACCTCGGCACATTGATCAATTCTGCACTCCTTAGGAGAGTACTTATTACCTTAGGTTCCCAACCTAAGTCATATTCTTAAGTTGAGAATCCAAGGTGCCTCTCCTGGATGGGATTTATTGACCCCAAATCTCCATGACTCAGGTTCCAGTAGCGGTGTAACCTTTTTGCTGAGCCATACAATAGGTACCCCTTCTATGACGCACTTTAGGTCTTACATTTGCCTCTTGCGAAATTTTGATTTCGCGAACTAGGGTGTACGCCATAGTAAGTTCGCCCCTCTCTGATGATTATTTTGTTTCTTTTTTTTTCTTTGCGAAATTTTCGCATTTCTTTATTCTTTCATTTCTTTCATTCTTTGCGAGATATCTGTGCGGAATAACCATCAACTCTATCCTTTGCAAAATAATCAAATACCTTGCGAAATAATGAAATACCAAATTCATGCCTCGGACCAACTAATTGTATTAGAAATTCGCAACTGCACATCTACTGTGCGGACTTAAGAATTGATGGCTTGTTTATTGTTGAGTGAGCTTTAACGGGCTTGGGAAAACTGGGCTTGGGAAAATTTTACTATATTTATATTATTACTTCTCTGGTGATGTTACTGCCTTTCTTTGCTAATTGTTCCTTCATTAACTTTACTAAAAGATGACTTGCTTCGAATTATTTCAATCGAACTGATTTGCTTCTCATGACACTTATTAGACGATCCTTTCTCCAAAATGATTTGATGTATAAGTTTTTGCAAAGTAAATTTGGTAAAATCTTTTTCCCTGTCTTCCGTAGCTTTCATCTTTCACAAAGTATCTCTTCTTTTAGTTTGCCAAAGCCATCACTATTTCTTCGTGGCAGTTAGTGGTGAAGTAGGCATCTTTACTTCACTATCTTCTCAAGTTACTGGAATCTTCGCTGGATCAAATTTCTCTTGAGTTTGGTGATGAAGTAAACTTTATAAAATCTCTTATTCATTGGTTGTTTCAACGAGGTAAGATATTGATGAAATTAACTTGGTCACTGTATTTTTTCTTCGCTGAGAATCTTGAGTTAGTTTATTATACTTTATTTTCCTTAGCTGGCTATCTCAAATACTTAAGTTGATCGTTTCAAAGTCATCTGACTATATCTTGTCTGGCTATAAATTCGTGGTTTTCTTATGGTACTTTGGCAAAGTGATTGAGTTGTTTCCCTAAATGTTGACGAAGTGATCTCGACTACTACTCCTTTTTACTTCATATGTTTGGAGGGGTGCTGATTTTCAACAGCCTTATGGTTCTCTTAGCACTTGTGTTTGTCTTGTAACTAACACAATTTGGACTTTCCTGTCCCCTTTAATTGTTTTATTACTCGTTCTCCTTGGACATGTGTTGGTCTTTGATGATGAACTGAGAATGAATGTTCTATGCAAGTAGCTCTAATGTTTTGGAGTTGATTTTATTCGCTGAAGTGGTTGATGTTCCAAGTTGGATAGGTGACTAAGTACAGTTGCTTTGATCTATTATATCTTCACAGGAGTTTGATAACGTAATGAGTTTATAGATTATGTCCATTTCTCCGCTGCTAATGATTCTTTCGCCTTTGAAGTATTTCGTCTTTTGAATATTTAACTACTTTCTGAATGTCTGCAACTTTCTACTCGTCAATTCCTTACACTTGTTATACTGGAAGGTTTTTGTTGTCAGGTGATAGAACTTTGCTTTGCATGTGAGTCTGCTAGCTCTCTTTTTGTTGCTTATTAGATGATTGTACGAGTTAAACTTCTCTTCTTGCCACTAGTGTTCTTCGCATTGTTAGTATTTTTCGCTATTATACATGCCCCTGTGAATTTTAGTTATTAGTTAATTGTTGCATGATAGGAAGCAAAAGACAATTGGATCACCGTTTCAATTTATAATAACCAACTCTATTAGTGCTCATTTCTATCTTGAGGGTCGTTAAAATCAGAGATAAGAAGAAGAGGGTACTTCCCTTTCGTTTGCGTTGCTCGCTGGATTTTGCGAAGTAGTATTTCTCTTAGCACTTCCCTGGTGATATGAGAGTGAACTGGTTCAATGGATCTCTTCTTTGATCTTCGTTGGAATTTGTCTTCGCTGGAATATCTAACAGAGTATACTTCGTTTATATCTCATCTTTCCTAACTGATCTTCGACGGAACTATCGTCAATGCTCTAGGAAACTTAACTGATGGTGATTGTTTTTTTGAACTGCGATAGTTGCTTCACTCAGGGATTTCTTCATAAACTCATTCTGCCGTGACGAGTAATCATACAAGTTGACCTTCGCATAACTGTTGACGAAATAAACTCTTATCTTCGTGGAAGCTAGCCAAAATAGATTTGACCTTCTTCAATACTCTGCCATCAGTTAAATTTGTTTCTATCTTCTTTTGACGAATCAAATTTTTTCACCTTCTTGACTGAGTTGGACTTCCCTTCTGGCTGTGTTGCTTATCAACTAAATGGTGCTTATAGTTGAGTTTACATCTTCGCTCTTCATTGGTTGTTCATTGATGATTATACTTTGCTGAATTGGTAACTGTTCCGAATAGGTGGAAGAAGTGATATATTTGAATCTCGCAGGTAGAATCTGATTTTACGGGTCTTGGACCTGAGTTGGTCTATTTGCAGTTGTGGGATTTTTCTTTGCAACTGATGGTTTTGTGTGTCTTCCCCTTTCTCATTGATGACTGGGGTTGCTTCGCTGCTTCATATTTTGGCTTATCTTTGCATTATATAATTAATAAAGTGCGTTTTGCTTTGTTATTCCTAACGAAATATTCCTTCCTTCATTTTTCTGTTTGGTTGACTCATGCAATAGTCACGAGTTAGCTTGGTCGCTGGGATTGTTAACGATGTAATCTTCACTGCACATCTTCTTTTTGGTATCTCTCTAGTGACATTATAGCAACTCAACTCTTCATTGAGGATAACTAACAACAATTTCATTGCTAAGATATCTCCCTGAGAAACAGTTCATGAGAAATTGTACACCTTTTGACTTGGTCGTTACTTTCCGTGAAGAGATTTTTTGTTCTTTGTATCCATTCTATTTCTTCGCATAATCTTCCTCCATAGTTATCTGACGAAGCAAAACCATCTTCGCAGAATTTCTTCTTTCCTTTTCGCATAAACTTTACTACTGCGTACAATTCATTCGCCTTTTCCTCTTCTTTTAATTTTTCCTCTATTGTTTCGATAATATCCATCTGAAAAAAATGGATTCACTCTTCGTTGTAATCAACAAGCATGTTCCATTAGTAATATCAAAAAAATTGTGTTAACTTTCATCATTTAAGCAAAAAAAGTTATTAATGAAATTAACTTGATTTCATCCACAGGAAACATCCTTAAATCGACTGAAAACTTCACACCCAACTTTCTTTGAAATTTATTGAATGGGTTTGTAAAATTAGATTTTCCATCAATATATTTTTAATTAAAACCGGTTTTGAGTCAAGATTTTGGTTGAAATCGAAATTAATGAAGAGTAACATCTGTTTTCAAACCAAGCCTTTCCAAAACTTTCGTTTAAAAACCAACAAATCTCAAATCTAAAAATAAAGAAGAGAGTTAAGAATAATGATTTGTCCTTCTAGAAGCCATCGTGGATGTAGATTGACTTCAACTTCATAGATATTCTCTCTTGAGCTCCGTTTACTATTCTTCACTATCTCCTTATTTCTGCGGATTTCCATCAACTACTACTGGTGTTTGTTGTCTACAAATAAATATTTAAAACATCTTTTATCTTTGCCCTCCCTGTTTGTACCGCCATAATATAGTTGCAGGAAATTCCACAACACACCCCTAATGATATCATGATAATAATTTCTATATCTAAACTTATTTGATATGAAAATGAAGATTAAAGTGCTAAAATTATAAAATGGACAAGGATTTTTTACATGGTTCGATCAATGTGATCTACATCCATGGTTCTTCACTATGATTGTTGTAATTACATAAGTGTTACATTTAGAACCTCCATTAATGAGTATTTGGAGTTCTAGATTTAGTTTTTGGAGAAGAAGATGATAAAGAAAATAAATTCTCTCCTAAAAAATTTGTCTCTCTCTTACAAAAATGTGTCTCTCCTTTACAAAAATATGTGTCCTCCTTTTCTCTCTCATGCTTTTCTCTTTATATAGATGTTTACATAGTGGATGACAGCTCACATATAGTTGAGTACAGCTCATATTCTCGCAATATCTTCTATATTATTGCAAGCTTTGCTACATTCTCGCAGGCTAAGAAAATAAATGAATCTCGCACGCTAACAAATGTGTTGTGCGATATTTTGATCCTACATTCCGCATCTATTTTCTCTTTGAAAATTCTATTCAATTTTTTGCATTCGTTGGTGGGATGATGGACAAACCTGTGGTGATGGTAATACTTAGGATTTGCCATATCTTCCTCAGTTGGTGGACGTCTGATAGGAGGTAGTTTGATGGTGTCATCTTGAATCCATACTTCTAGGATTTCAATAACTTCATTCATTGGAAATGGGAATTCTGGAGCAGCATCTCCAGTTTCTTGTTGTTGCACAGGAGTCTTAGCCGCGGATTTCCGGGATGGGGTTGTCTGTGCTGGTGTTGTATGCTTGGGTTGTTGTTCCACTGCTGGAGCTTTCCTTTTCCCTTATTCACTTAATATACTTACATAGGGACCAATGTTATATTGCTTGTTGATGAGGCACATGTTTCCTCGAGTTTCGTATGTATCATCACCTCTGGTTGGTCTGGTTCTTTCCAACAGTATTGGTGTTGTTGTAGCTGACCGCTTAGCAGCTTCATGGAGTTCAGAGAATTTCTGGAAATACAAGTTTTCCAGTAAAGCACGATGGATGGGAACTATACCGTTAATGCATGACTCTACCAGCTATTGTTCGGTCACATTTGGGTCGTGACAATCCAATGCCTGAATTCTGAACCTCTTGACATAATAATTTGGATGCTCCTTATTTCGTTGAAACATTCTTCCTAAGTCTGAGAAGGTGATTTTATCATATACAAAGAAATATTTCTTATAGAAAGCGGTGACCATCTCACACCAGTTGGATATGTTGTTTGGTGCAATGTTGTTGTACCAGGTGTACGCTCTTCCGGTAAGCATCTTTGAAAATTATTTCAGGAAAAGGACATGATTGTATTCGTTTTCTCCCAAGGATTCCATAAAATGAGAGACGTGTTCAAAAGTGTTACCAGTACCATCATAGAGGGAAAACCAAGGAGATAAGTATCCTCTTGGGAGAGGAACTCTTTGCACATCAGGATATGGATGTTGGTGCTGGTGAACGTCCATCGGGTTTTCCTTGCCTCGATTTTGGAGGAGACACTCCAGATCCTCATGTGTGATGAAGTTGGGCGGATGATTCCTTTCTCGTGAGCGTTCTGGAGCAACACGAACCTCCTCATCTATGAAGGCATGCCTTGTTGAAGTGCTTGCGCTGGGAGTGTTAAAAGTACTCCTTATTGGCTCCATGGGTTGACGCGGCTCTTGTGGTAGTCGCTCCGTTAGCGTCTTGAGGAAAGTGAGTACCTCTTTCTGAGATGTATCCATATCAGTCTGAGCCTTAGAGAGAACTTATTGTTTTTCCATAAAATCAAAAATGGTGATAGAGGTTGGCTTCCTCTGTCTCCTACAGTCTCTCATCCCTATGAAGAAATGGTGGAAGCCCTGGTGACAATTGTAGGTGTCATGCTCGTAGAAATATTAGGAGTAGCAGCGGTTTTAGCTCGGGTAATAGTAGGCATCACACCTGAGGGGATGCTTCCGGAGTTACTGGTGTTGGTGCTTGGGGATGTAACACCGTGCGATGTGTTAACTGTGCTGGAAGGAGGTACATTGGTGTTAACGGCATGGATATTGGAATTAGGAGTGTCATCAGAGCCTTTAGCATCAGGATTGGTAACTGAGCCAGACCTAAGATCCACCATCTTGAATTTGAGAAAATTGAAATAAAATTAAAAATTGATCTTGCAACCGAGAGATTAATCTCCCACTGTGGTCTCCAGTTATTTCAGGATAAAAACTGATTCGGCTGATTTTGGTAAATTTGGGTGTGTTGATGAGAAATGAATTCAAACTTAAACAAATACACTTCATGAGAGTACTTTTAGATTCGATATATCAATCTTAAAGACTTTGTACTAAACCAAGAAATGGCCATTCCAGATTCAATTCGGTCACAAAGTGAAGGAGAAGGGTTGATCTTAGGGAGGGAAGCGAAGAAAGTGTTTGAGATCCTAATGTTGAATTATGAAGGTATGGTTATTTTATGACTTGTATCATAATGTGAAATTGGCTTGAAGAATGTAAGCTATCAGTTCTCGGTATTTTCTGGATACTTGTGTTGATAACACTTGTGTTTTTCTTTCGAAAATAGGTTGAAAAATATATTTATACAAGTCATTGAGCGCACCCTGATCTCGTAGGAAGTGGAGGTGATTAAGCAATGGAAAAGTGGGGTTGTATAAAAAGTCGTGATCGCCACGTTTCCTTTAAGAGGGAAAACTGGTTACACTTTCAACCACTACTCTCATTGTTGTTAATCGTCTGTCCTTTCCTGACACTTTCTCGTAATGGGCGCGTTGCACGCTGTAAACCGCCGGACCAATACCCCAGTGAGCATCCCTCAGTTTGTGACATGTTTGATATCTCGAGTGAATGGGTCAAGTCGTGAGACTCGCCGCTAAAAGTAGCACATAGTGCTTTTAGGTCAAATTATTTATGAAATCAATAAAACATAGCTTATAATCAATGTATATAAAACATCGCTTTTAAACAAGCAGCTAGAAATAATCGATGTGCATGAAACATCGTTGTTTTAGAGCTCGTTCAAATTAGTCGCGAATTGAACGTCTTATAAAATGTAGCATGACCGGCCACCTTTGGGTGATCGTTTGAGAACCCTATGGGTGAGCTACCACTTGATCGATCGCTCCCCATGGAGGAGGGGTGGCCTGTAATCACAATGCTACCATGTTGGCCTCCTGAAAAAAAATCTACACCATCCGACTTGGATAGTGAAGTTGGATGGACGAGATGATTTGCGGCTGTTGCATATTTTCGTTGATGTAATTTAGGGTTTAGGATCCGTGCGTCCAAACCTCTTTTAGGCAATCGATTCACGACATTGGACATTAGTTTGAACAAGTCGATCGGTTAGGTGCAAAGGAAGGGTGTCGGTGATCAAGCTGATGCCTTCTGAGATGCCTGAAATTAGATCTAAGTCATTTAATTTTGCCGGTGAAGATGGACGATCGTGATCAATCTGCAATACGTTGCCACAACACAAACTAGGGCTTCCAAAATAGCGCGTTCACCCTACTTTGGGGAAAATGGCTTGGTGCCCTCTTGACTCACCGCGGGTAGGTCGATCGACCATAGATAGAGTTGGGTCTCCGGTGAACACGTAGCACTTCTTTAATTATTCGAAGGAATATCTAAGTCGTCCAACTAGGATAGCTAAGTTAGGAGGTCGTGATGTTTTTTGAGACCGTTTTTTGCCGGACTCAGCTCGTTTGAGCTCATTTTTTTAACAACGCGATCACCCATGTTCTGGATAACATTTGAGAGTAGTGCGGTTAAACTAAATGGATTCCGACCGGATGGGATGTTAGTGAGCCCGATGGTGGTCATCATGATGATCGCCTAGTTCCGCTAGGAGTAGGCCAGACTTATTGAATTACGTGGCCAAATCGTGTGGTCGTGATAATTTTTTAAGACTGGCATGGATAGTCAATATTTTCCTTAAGGAATTTCAATGCCTCAATCGAGCTAATTTTTAATCAAAAGTGTGTCGACACGCCGATCTCTTTGTCATAGAGTGGTGTAGCCTTCGTGAGTATTTTTCATGCAGGTCTCAATACTGACACTTCGGGAGATTCATGCTACTCCACTTCGAGTGAACATTAATCGTTATGTCATTCCAATATTGAGAGTTCGGCTGGGAACATAGCATAGGAAAATACCAGGAAAGTCAATGCATTAGTGAACAATGTCAGTGGGGAATAAAATTCACATAATATTTGTGATCGTTGCTGTATGCACCATTCTGTGTGAATATATATGTGTGTTTCCAAATATATAAAGTTGCTCAATACATCCGTGAGAGAAGAGGTTTTTGCACTCATCACTTTCAAATGGCTTCTGTTCCTTTGTAGGATAACATCGCATTAAAAACAGGGTTTCACAATTTTGACCCTGAACAAAAAACCACCATCAACAGTTATATAATAGAAATATCACATGTTGTGTGTTGAATCTATCAATTGGTAAATACAACCTTTGGTTGTTGATTGAAATTGATTGATCCTTGAACATTATTATTTGGTACTGTTCAATTTATTCCTCTTATATTCAATCGGGCTCGCAATTTCCTATTTGTTGATTGTGGATTGAATTAAGAGATGGATATATAAAAATCTTTGATATACTTTTCTCTAGATTGAGTCTGACTATCTAGTTGATTCTCTTGAAAGTATATTGGAGTTTGTCTATTTAGACTGCCGAACGAAATATTGGGTGTGGTTGTTGTACCCCCACTTTTTCATACAATGTTCCAATCTTTAGTCCCTAATTAAAAAAAAGATCACATACTTTATTAAAATTTTCATAACTGGATGCACCTACAATTGGTATAGGTGGGCTATCAATTCCTATAACCCAACAATCTAGCCATATGCTAACTATAGTGCCACATCTTACAACCCACATGGTGTACTGGTGCACAATTTCCAGGCCTGAGCAAAAACTTATCCATAACCAAGAACAATCATCCTTGAGTTTATCTATAAGCAAAAAACTACCATCTTTAGCATATTTAGCTCTAAGGATTTGAAAACATAGAGAGTCGTCATCATTACAGGCTCTCGAAGCCAATTTAGCTAAGAGAGTAGTATTAAAATGTTCTAGATTTATAATCCTAATCCTTTTAAGGATTTAGGTATCATTAGATTATTTCATCCTATAAAGTAAAGACCTTTATGACCATCCTTACCCCGCCAGAATTGTATTTGAATGAAATCCATTTGAGCAAACATCGGACGAAGATTCGACAACGTTTTTACTGAAAGACTGAAGTCTGGATTTTTCTGGTGACGTATTTCGGCAAAATTTCTCATATATTCGTATGGATTCTCATTCATTCATTCACAAGTCATCAATTTCATACTTATATAAATAAAATATAGGGGAATACTTACTTGAGGGGTCTCTAAGCCATTCGGAGGATCAATATTGCCGGAATCACCATTAGTAGCATTATTTCCTTCAATTGGTCATGGGTTTTGAGAATTCTCCGTCTCACCATTTTCCAAGGAAGAATTAGCATTGTCAATAATTTGTTCATCCACAAAATTTCATCCTAGATACATCAGCAACAATTACTAGTATTTCATTCAAGGAGTGCTATGAATGATTATAAGAAGAGGTACTTACATCAACTTCTTGTCCAACGCTCGATTCAGAGACTGTTTGTTCACCCGCATAGAATTGAACACCGTCAAGGATCGATGAAGCAAAATTATGAAAGGAAATAAAAATCCTTGGTTTCGTGATCCTAATTGCACGAACAAGAAAAATTCATGATATAAGAAGCGTTAACAACTCACCAAAGAAATAGCCGGGGACTTTATAGTACTCGAACCTGGATGACGTTTTCGGGCTTGTATTAGACCAAGAAGAATTCGTCATTCACAATTGGAGTATTCTTAATCACAAATTCTTCCTCTTCATCGATTGAAGCAGTCTCATATGTGTTTGGAGAGCTCTTAGTCACCACTTCTTCCTCTTCATCATCTAAAGGAGTCTCATAACCGTCGTTTGACATCTCTGCAAAGTAGTTGTGGCATCCATACAACATTTATACTTCAGTATGTCATTCAGAGGTGCAAATTTCATCAAATAAATGGAATTCAAGTACAAAAATAAAATAAAGAGGCTCTCATCGTCTACAAAAATGGTAACACTCCAACTCTTACCTATTTATAATTTCACTAGCTGTAGTGATTATAATGCAAAAATTACTAGAATTTGTTCGCTTCTTCGAACCTGCAAAGACGACCAAAATTTCATTATTTAAAATAAAATCATAACTTGATTTTTCATAAAACCGTGAGCTATTCACGAAATTTCCATCATGTGAACAATTCACATAATTTTCACCCCGTGAGCAATTTCCACAGTGTGGACATACATTGATTTTCGTGCATACACTATTAAAATCACGAAATTCAAGAAAACATTATTGTTTGCTTATTAACAATTGTTTAAAATCAAAATTTGATTTTGCAAAATCTTTCATAAAATCGTGAACAACCCACGTAAATTTTTACTGTGTGAACGGTTTTTCAAAAACTGGATATGTAGTTGCAGGAAAACCTACACTACACCCTTCACAAGAATTCACAATAATCAACACATATTTGAAGATTAAAAACAACACTTTATTATTTGATTCTCAGAAATGTTTACAAGAAATGGAAGAAATCAAGAATACAACCGCTCTCTCGAATTTTCTCTCTCCTCAAAACTTTCTTAACGCTCAAAAATTCATCTCCCCTTTATGAATCTACTAGGTCTCTTTATATAGGGTAGTTACATAATGGATGACAGCTAAGTTGTCCTTTAATTTTGGATCTGACTCACGATCTTCTCGCAGATGATATAACCCTCGCAAAATTTTCATACTCTTCTCATGTTTCAGCTATCGTCATCTGCTACGTCATTCTTTGAGTCATTCTGCGACACTCGCAGTATGTTGTTGAAGAACTCGCAGATGAATTCACAGAACTGTTGTAAATCTCGCAAGAATAATATCATGGCGATATTATGGTCCTACATCTTGCCTCTTCTCATGCCTTTTCTGCGAAGGAGAAAATATCATGAGAAATAAAATGTCGCATCTATTCATATTTTCACATTCTTCTGTTCTGACAGGTTTCTGCATCCTTTGCCAGATTTTTTACACGTAATTTTTATTCCATTCAATTCCTGACATGTCCTTTTCAACCGCTACATTTCAACCGTTCACGTCTTTTCTTTGAATTGAATACATTTAGCTTCTCGAGAATATTTGCCTTCTATAAATACTTCCTTCATTCTTTTATTTCCTTCTCTTTACTTCCTCTTTCTTCTCTCTGCAATTTTACTATTCTTCCGTGAATTCCGGATCTGCTACATTTGCAATTCAATTTTTTTTTCTTTCGATCTTTTACTCTTTCAATCTTCATTCCCATACTAAGAAAATGCCTCCTGCTGGTCGTAAATATCTGAAAGCCTTAGAGAAAATTCAAGAAGAACTTCAGAACAAAGGTTTTATTTTATCTGCCATTGCTGATCAAAACCCTAAGGTTGATCTTTTTGTAAAACTATTTTCTGATCATCCATGTATGGATAGAAAATTATAGTCTTGCTAGGTCAACTTGAAGCTGATCTTCCTATTCCTCTCTATGACCCTGAGCTTCTTTTATTCTATGAAATACTCTCTCATGAGAAGTTCTCGCGGGCGGTATATCAGTTGAGTGGGGATTGCATTCGCTTAAAGCTTGAGTATGCTACTCGTGGTGCTGGTAAAGAATCTCGCTACCCTGATACCGCGAAGAATCCTAAATTCAAAGATGTTCCAATTGTTCCTGCAAAGTACACTGTAGAGAATTTCTTCGCAAACTATGACATAATCCCCATGCGGAGGGATACTACTTGCTGGGGTGTCCGCTTACAAAATAAAGATGATATTTCTGAAGACAAAGCTCTTATGCTGGACATTGATTGGCATCCGAGAAACAATACATCCCCTCGCCATTCCAGTGATGAAAAATGGTATATTCTTCCCTTATTGTTAGAAGCTCCATACATTTCTGGTTCTCATACTTTACCCGCGAGTCTCGCAAATTACCAACCATGGGTGTTCTGCTGTCCTGAAAAGAATAAGGAGGTATATTCCCGAATTTTTACTTATTTCTATTTTCCTCATATTCTTACGTATACGCTCGCTGACTACTTTAATATTTCCAGATTAACAGATTGAAGGATAATTACAAGAAGTCATGGAAAACTAGTACTTTATTAGCTCTCAAATCACTCACATATGAGGTAAGAAATATTCCTTTATTATTCTTAATAATATATTGTTGCCGCTATTTCTTACCTTTATCTGTGTTTGATGGTTATTGAAGAAATAGAATCTGAGAAAATCGCGAAGACTAAGGGGAAAAGCAAAGGTTCTTCTCGCAAGGATAAATCTACTGTTCTTCCCAAAGAGAAATCCACCGTTCCTCTTTAAAATAAAAGAAGAATCCAATCTACTTCCCCTTCATCATCTCAATCTAATGAATAAAGTTCTCATGATGATACTGATACTGATAATGATGATGATTTTGATGTTGATATCCCTTCCGCGGGGGAATCCTCCCAACCTGAGTCTTCTATGTCTCAGCTATCCATCATATTTTCTGATACTATGCTTGGTATGGGGAATGATGCTCTTAGAGACACATGTCAAGCTCTCGCAAAGGTCTGCGGTGCTTCCCTATTAGTGGACAATTAATCTCTTCAAGGAGTTTCAAGATCAGTGACTCCCAGCCTCTTAAATTCACTAAGAATTTTGGTATGTTCTCATTTCTTCGCCATATTTGTATAATTTCATTTCTTCGCGGGATTTTAATTTATGTTTATCTTGACAAAAAAAATTTCCCTCGTATGCTGGAAGATCTTCTTTTGTTGTTGCCTCAGACTTGAAGAAAAGGCATGCATCCTTTCACAAGAAGAACGAGGAATTAGAATCTGAGTTTGCTAATCTCCGAGAGAAGGACGGACAAATAGAATCTGAACTTGTTAGTCTTCGCAAGAAAAATAAAGAATTAGAATATGCCTCTGCTGATCTTGGAAAGAAGAATAAATAACTAGAGAATGATCTTTCTCATCAACTGCTCAAAGTATCCAATCTTGAAAGTGCCAATAAACAACTCTTAGGTATGAGAGTTTTCCTCTTTTCTTTCATATTTATACTTTCCATTACTCCTTCTTATTTGATTTACCATTCTCGCAGACATTTATGGTCTCTCTGATGAGGCTTCAACCCTTCGTTATTTTACTGAACCAATAGATGATGATGCTCTTCTAGAGCTTCTCAATAACTCTTTGAATAATCCCTCCAACGATAGAATTAGTTCTCTTTCCATAGATGAACTCAGGTCTAAGCTTAGCCTCTTAGAAATTGACCATCGATCTTGTTTAGACATGGCTAACAAATTCAAGCACTTTTACCACAATTCTAAGGAAGAGATTAAAACTTTAAGGGCCAAGAACAGTGATCTCTCATATGACAAAGATCGTATATCTAGACAAGGAGCTCAAACTTTAGCGGATTTTCATAAAACCCTTCTTGAAGTCCAAATTGAAAGGGATAAACTTATCTGCGATAAAAAAGTTCTTGTTGAAAGGGAAAACCAAATTCGTTCCCATCTTCTTATTAATAATGATGATGAATTTGCCTGGGCTGTGAAGATTCTTGACAACGCCAGAACTAACTTAGGTGTATATGTTAGTCTTCATGTTGAACAAGCGGCCTTAATTAAAGACATGATTTCTGAAAGAGAAGGTTTTTAACTGTTCTTCCTCATTAATTTCTTGTCTTTATAGGTTTTTTGCAAAATTTCCAACTTGTTGTTATATACTTGCAGAAGCTGAGAAGAGATATTCTGAAAGAATTGGATAACTTGAAGCCGACAAGGGTCAACTCGCAAAGACTCTTGCTTCTCGCAATGAAAAATATTCAAGATTGAAAGACCAATTAAAGATCACTGCTGCGAATTTTAGTAATATCCTTGTTGGTGTTCGCAATGACTCCGTCAATAGGGTCTGTGATGATCATAACATTTCTCAATCTTTGTATCCTTGTATCCCAGAAGAATTTCCAATGAATACTCCAAACCTAGTTATCTCTGACAGTGAAGCCGAAGAATCTGGCGAAGATGAAGGATATAGTGAAGATGATGGTGAAGACGAGGAAGGAGAAAAATTTGGCGAGGATCATGATGGATCTAACTAGTTTTGTTTCTCCTTTTTAATCTTCTTGTACTATTTGTACATTTATCTCCTTCTTCTTGTGATATTGCTGCGAATTTCTCCAGCTTCTAAGGTTCCTTGATATATAGATTTATTTTGCATCTATCTATATAAATTAGAAAACAATTCTTTTTTGAAATATGGGTTAATCAACATGATTATTAATTTTTTAACTATCTGTGTAAATCTGCCATATAAAGATGAATAATAATTTTATCATTCATTTAATTCCCATACTTGCCTCTGTTATTCATCTGCAATATGAATGATTGAGAAGATTAATGTTGAATAAAAGTTGTTTGTAATTTTTGCCTCAACCTCTGCGTAAATGGCGCAGGTCATGTCTGCATAATCTCAAGATCTCTTGTGGTCTTATTTTGCCTTCCTAGTTCAAGGTCTTATTTAGCCACTTTTTATTTTTGGCGAAAAAATCGCAGGACGTCTTTACATTCGCATGTAAAAACCCATTGATCTTGTCTTATCCTTGTTTTTTCAATTTATTGCGACAATATGACAGGCCTAAGTTCTCTTGTGAGAAAAAAGCCCCATGACATTGTCGTCTTGCGATGAAATCGCAGGACGTCTTTACACTTTCATGTAAAAACTCATTGATCTCATCTTAACTTTTTCTCATGGCTTGTTGCCTCTGTAAGGTATTTTTCACGCGACAATATGACATGCCTAAATGTTCTTGCGAACGTAAAGCCCCATGACATTGCCGTCTTTAGAGTCTTATCAGCTCCCTAATGGAGGGTTCCGCCCTTATCTTCCCCCTGGTTGCCCCTTCAAGGAGGTGACATCGGCCATACAAGACTAGCTCCTCCCATACGGTCTTAACAACAACCAGTTGTTTTAATAGCCTCTTATACCTTTTGCCTATATGTCTTATGGTTACGAGACTGCACCCTAAGTGGGGTTTTCTTCGAGAATGCATTATAGTCAAGACTTGCCAAGAATGGACAGGGTAGTTTCGTACGCCCCGGGCACTCTTGGCTCAACCGTGTACCTCGGCTCCTTAATCATATTTTTCACTCCTTAGGAGAGACCCTCGGTCGTCCAACTGTTAATATATATATATATATAGTTGGAAATCCAAGGTATCTTTCCTGGATGGGTTTTAAATAACCCTAATCTCCATGACTCAGGTTCCAGCAGCGGTATAACCTTATCCATGAGTCATTCAAAGAGATACCCCCTCATATGACGTACTTTAGGTCTTTCATTTGCCTCTTGAGAAATTGTATCCGCGAACTAAGGTGTACGCCATGAAGGTTCGTCATGTTCTTATATGTCATTATTCTTTGATTATCTATTTTTTTCATTTCAGCTCTTGTATGATTTTTCAATTTCATCTTTTTCATTGAAACAGAATATTCTTATGAAACATTTTCTTCAACAAATCATTCATATATTTCTTAAATTTCACGATTTGAGAAATTTTACCTTTCTACTTACTACTTTATGCTTCTGCCTTTTTGTTGCGCTTTGCTATTTTCTCTCCATATGCGAGGCACTCGCCATCAATTGTTTTTAGCGTGTGCTGACTTTGCAGCATTCCATTTTCTCGCCGTTCTATTGTATCAACCATTAGTTTGTCACTTCTTTGCTTCTGTTTGATGTTATGCTTCCAATTTCTATTCCTCGCAGCTCTTTCTTCGCAAGATTCCATGTAAATTTCATAGCACTTCTCTTCCTGAATCCAATCTCTCTTTATAACTCCAACACCACTGGGATGAGGAAACTTAATGCACTGGTGATAAGTTGACGCTACTCCTAGAATCCCATGTAACCATGGCCGGCAAATTGAGGCGTTATTTGGCGATTTTATGTCAACAACACAAAATTTAATTTTAGAAGATATCCCCTTCAATGGAATCCGCATGGTAATCCCCCCTTTTGGCTTGTTAGCGGTACCATTGAAACCATAGATCTTATAGGTTGATGGTATCAGATCCTCATCTCTTCCTCCCATTGTTTTGTAAGTGTGATAAAATAATATATTCACTGAGCTTCCAGTGTCAATTAAAACTCTGTTAATGGCCCAAGAATCTTCAACTTCAACTTCATCATCCTCATTTTCTTCTTCATCTTCTTCTTCTTTTTATTTCGGGTTGATTTCTAATCTTACCACTATCGGATTATCATGTATTTCGCCAGGCTCAGGTACTTCTTGCGCAGTGAAATAAATAGTTTGATTTTGCCACTCCTCTAATGGCGAGGCTCTCGTAATATTCATTATCTCTCTTACATCTGTGTCTCTCGTGAAGACTCTACCTAGAATATTGTTGTGGAAATCCTCAATAGTCTTATATGAATGTATGATGGAATTACAGAATAGATTCTTCGCTTTGGCTCCAACTTCTATCACAAATGTTTCTGCTCCTCTTGTGGTATTCACTATGCAAATATCTGGTGCTGGTGATAATTGCTGAAGTTGCGGATGTCCTATTAGAAAATGATTTAACTTTACCTGATCGATCATCCTCAAAATTATTCTCTTTACATTCCTGCATTCGCTTATTGAGTGACCATGAAAATGATAGTAAGGACAAAATTCTTTTTGATTATTTGGATGTGGCTCTTTTCCCATATTCCAGGGTGATGGTATATTTTCCATCAGGATGATATCCTCCCAAACTTTATCTATACTTGAATTTAGAGGTGGCATCTTAATTTCTTCCCATATTATATTTTGACTTACTTGTCCTCTATAATAATTTTTTATTTGACTGCCATAAGTTTCCTGTGGCTGATCAAGTCTTTGGATTTTATTATTCCCACTGCGATTATAATAATTCCTTTCTTTTTCAAACTTTTCTTGATCTCGACTTCCCATGGCTACCAACTTATGCTGACTATCAGTCACTACTTTCTCTTGTTGCGGTTGCGAGGTTCTCGCCACAATATTAATCATCTTAGGAAGTAAGCTTCCATTTGCTGCTATTAGACTGGTGTTCGCTACTAGATATGATTCCATCTCATTCTGTTTCTCCTCCAAATCAATGTATTCTTCTTGTAGTTCTCGCATATCAGTCATTGTAACCGTATTTTTGACTTTGAAAACTTGGATATATAACAGATTAGTTGCGAACATAACATTGATGAAAGATAAAATGAGGTATCTCTCATCCACCCTACCAGCCATATCACTGCACATTGTCTTCCACCTTAATGTCAAATGTTTCAAACTCTCGCCAACTCTCTGTTTAACCCAAACACATCTTCAATTCCAGGTCGCGAAGAATTGTTACTTATGTATGCCCCCAAGAATGTAGTCTGTAAATGAATGAAAGAAGTTATAGTATTCTTGGGTAAACCCTCAAACCACTTTAGCGCCTCGCCAGTTAATCTTGATGCGAAATATTTGCATAATACAACATCATGGTTTTCCCACTGTAGCATACACCTAACATAAGCTTTAATATGTTGAATGGCACATGCAGTTCCATCAAAAATACTGGTTAACGCTGGGAAGTTTCACTTTGGGGGTATTCCTCCTAGTTGTACTGCTTGAGTAAATGGAGTTTTCGCAGCTTCTTCAATGGCCTCATCAAGTTGCCTTCTGCCCCCTTCTCTTCTATTGTTCAACATTCCCCTCATTTCTGTTAACTCTCTTAAAATTCATTCCCTCCTGAATTTTGCTCCATCGGCCTTTTCAATGCAGCTTCCATTCTTCTGCGTTCATGTCTTTCTTTCCTTGCGAGAGTTTGTGCTTCTTCTTCAGTATTTTCATTCTTCCTTCTCCCGCGATTTTATTCTACACCTCCTTCTTGAATTCGCAACTGCTGATGTTTTCCATTGTCTCCTCCGCGATCTTCTTCGTCTCTCATCATTTTTATCCGCTGTCTTTCTATTCTCCTTTGTATTCTATCATATTCCTCATTGATATTATCATTGTTGCGATTTCATGCGCCTCTTATTTCTCGATTGTCATGATTATTTTGACGTATTGCTTCTTGAAATTCTTGTTCTTCCACCTCTGCTCTCAATATTTCTCTCTCGCAAGCTAGACGTGCTTTTTTAGCATAATGTCTCTCAATTTCATCCTCTATTATTCTTCGGTTTATCTGGATTTCTCGCTCATGTAGTATTCTCCTTTCTTCTTCTGGATTTTCTCCACCATTTTGATTATTTCCACCCTCTTGATTTCTATTATCACGTCTACCATACAAGGTTTCAATGCGTGGAACATAGTGATCATTAATCATTTCTTCTCCTCCATAATACATATCTCCATTTGGATTCTGCATTCCCTCTTGAATATTTTCGCCAACATTTCTCATAGGGAAATTTCGTCTTACTTCTTCTCTAAATGACCGTGAACTTGATCTTGTAGTACTTCTTGATCTCCTATTTTGCAACCTCAAATTCTCCATTCTTAACTCGTGATTTTATCTTGTTAGATTCGCGCGTTCTTCCGCCTCCATCCTTCTTTCCGCCTGTTCTCTTTGTCTTAATGCCTATAATGTTTCATTTGCGCCATCTCCATGTATTAATCCTCCATTTACTTCTTGATTTATTCCCTCTCGTCTTTCATCTCTTAATTGTCGATCTTCTGGTTCTTCCATTGAATCTGATCGCCAAGTATGCACGCTTACTCTATCATAATCCACAGCTCTATCTTGCATTGGTGTTTGCTGATTTGTCTATCGAACCTGATTTTATCCATCATTCCTTGTTATATTTTTTCTTGTGCTTATCCTTGAAGATTCTCCCATTTCATTTGTTTCTCCACCTGCAATTCTTTTACTCCTCCTTACGGTTGTTGGTGGTTCTGATGTATTTCTTCTTCTTCTAGCCATTAATCTTAATGAACTGTTGAAAATTGCGTAAAATCCTTCACTAATTATTCCAAATTCTTTACAATCCCAATGTCAATTTTTATCCTTTTCTTCAAATAATCATCAATTCGTCCCTGTTTCGGGCGCCAAAATTTAGTTGCAGGAAAACCTACACTACACCCTTCACAAGAATTCACAATAATCAACACATATTTGAAGATTGAAAACAACACTTTATTATTTGATTCTCAGAAATGTTTACAAGAAATGGAAGAAATCAAGAATACAACCTCTCTCTCGAATTTTCTCTCTCCTCAAAACTTTCTTAACGCTCAAACATTCATCTCCCCTTTCTGAATCTACTGGGTCTCTTTATATAGGGTAGTTACATAATGTATGACAGCTAAGTTGTCCTTTAATTTCGGATCTGACTCGCGATATTCTCGTAGCAGTGATAATGCTAATTATCGCAGATGATATAACCCTCGCAAAATTGTCATACTCTTCTCATGTTTCAGCTATCGTCATCTGCTACGTCATTCTTTGAGTCATTCTGCGACACTCGCAGTTTGTCGTTGAAGAACTCGCAGACGAATTCGCAGAAGTGTTGTAAATCTCGCAAGAATAATATCATGGCGATATTATGGTCCTACAGGACAGACGTCCAATCTACAATTGTGAAAACTCACGCACAGACATTATTTCACATTGTATAATTATCTACTTTCAACAGTTGTTCAAAATCAAAACATTGATTTTACAAAAAAAAGTTAACGTGAAACTCACGTAAATTTGAATATATATATATTGCTCCCTCGCGCGAGCATACGTCGAAAATAAAAAATTTCATGAAATCTCATAGACAATTTTTTTTATTACTAACAGACGCACGTCTATTCAAAAAAAAAAACTTTTCTCTCGTACGAGCATCCACCTTTAAAACGAGAGTTCATTCCCTTTTGTGAAATCTCACATATTTAAGGCTTCCGTGAAATCACATAGACAAATTTTTTATCATTAGACTTAGGTCTATTTTGTTTGTTTCTTAAACTAACGAACGAACAAACGTCTGTTCCTAAAACAATGATTTCTTTTCTGGGCTCGGTCCCGCAAATATTAAACTGACCAAAATCGGAGATATCACTCTATCATACTGTTAGGGTCCTTACCTAAGCATTTGCTCGTACATGACACCATTGGATTAAATCGAGGATTCTGAAAATACCTTTGTACGATCGAGTTCAATAAAGGTCAAAATCGTAAAATCATGATACTGCATGTTTCTGACCCGGCTTCAGGAACGCATGTGACGATTCATATTTTATGATCTGTGAACCGTTTCACGATATCTGATCGAGTTCCTCTCAGAACCATGATGAATATGATTCTCAAAAGGCCTCCCACTAGATATCTAAGCGTTCGATGTTGCGCATTTCATCACGACCTCTATGTAGAATAACATAATTGGGCGGTCCTCCTACATAATTGTTTGTTAAGAGGGCTTAACGCCTTCAGGACGTTGGCGATACTCGTTGTTCCCTGACTACATAGAGAGGCCCACCTCTACATAGAAGAATGATTAGGATGTCCTCCTACATAATTGTTTGTTGAGAGGGCTTAACGCCTTCAGGACGTCGGCGACACTCGTTGTTCCCTGACTATGTAGAGTTACTATGTATAGATTCAAGCGTATCTCCTACATAATTGTTTGTTGAGGGGGATAAACGCCTTCAGGTTGCTAATAACACTGCACATTGTTCCCTGACTATGCACCTTTCAGAACGAGTATGATGCTTCAACTATCTCATATCTCAATTCTACAATAGATTAATTCTACCATGGCATTCACCACTGAATTCCTATAAGATAATATATTTTATCTCATTACTCCGATTTCATGGTCGAATCCACGGATGATCTCATGGAATGGTAATAGATAATTTTATTATTCCGATTCTATGGTCGAATCCACGATCCCATGGAATGGTAATACTCATTTTATTATTCTGAATCCATGGTCGAATTCACGGTTAATACCATGGATTGATAATAAATAACTACTCACCTTTATTACTCAGTTTCATGAATCATTCTCCACTGAATTTCATAAATTAGTAATAAATAATCAACAACCAGGCATCTGGATTATCACTGAGTAAGCCCCAATAAAATGGTGAAAGTGTACTCAACAATGATGCACGAACTATCATTCGAAAATATGGACAAATGAGGAATCATTCACAACACAGGATAGAGAAAATAATAATAAAAAATAAAAAAGAGGCGCCCAGGGACTTGATCCACCGGCTGGCCATGCCGCCGTGGCCGGTCCCGCGCGCCCTCTTGCTTTATTTTTTTTAATTTATTTATTTTCATGCCATGCCGCCACGGCCGGTCCCGCACGCCCTCTTGCTTTATTTTTCTTAATTTATTTATTTTCATGAACTCATGAAAACTCCTTCATTCAAGCAACTTTCCTTGTTTGAGCAAAACTCACGGTTTCTCCATATTTTCACGGTTTCATGAAAAATAATAAAATAGGGAAAGGTGTTGCAGGACCGGACTACCAAGCCGAACGGCCATGCCCTAGACATGGCCGGTCCCACACCTTGAAATCCCTTAATTTCATAATTATTATTTCCCTCATCTCATGAAACTCCTCCGTTTGAGCAAAAAATCATGGTTTCTTCATATTTTCTCAAATATTACCCAAACCATGAAAAACCAAAAAGTCAAATGGTCACATGACCGACTAGGCTACTCACGCCAAAAAATAAAATATTATTATTTTAATATTTTCCAATTATTTGATCAAACGAGCAAAGTCCTACTTGCTCATTCGAGTAAACTCAAGGATTCCAGTCAAAGATCAAACTCTTCTGAAAATCCAAGATATTGCTCAAACGCACACCAGAAAATACCAAAACTCTCAAGACTGAGACGAGGGAATACTTCCTTGGCCGACCAAGGCTCTAAGTCTTGCAAGAAGCCGGTCCCACACATTCTTATAATTTTGACCTAATTGGCTCAATTGCTCATATTGGGTTCAAACTTTTTCCAACCAACTTGGAATTTTCTAAAACGACCAAAAGTTGGTCCCACGACTACCAAGGGACGGTCTCATGTCCTCTTGGTTGGTTCCTCACTTCTCCATAATTAGTTTTTATCCCCTAACACTCGCACGAGCATTGTTCTAATAAATGATCAACATCAGCATTTGATCATTCTTTCACCAACCGGTCAACTAAAGACCCTGGTGCACGCTCACTCGAGCACTTGGGCACCACATGGTCGTCCATAATCCCATGTGGTCGGTCTTTCCTTAACTCAGTGACCTATATTCAACGATCCATCAATTGACGAACAATTGATCAAAATTAGGGTTTCGAAAAAACGCTCCACAAATCATAATTCTGAGCAAATTCAAACACTAATAATTTTATGTTGATCCAGTAATCGACATCCAGATTAATTATATAATATTTGGTAGACTACCAATATTTTAATTAATTTTTTATTGGCTCATGTTACCAGTAATTCATCGGAGTGAGCAATACTTGCTCAGTTGTTCGAATATTGATCCAACTATCAATATTCAGTAATTCTTTGAATATAGCAATACTTGCTCAGTTTCTTGAATATTGATCCAACTATCAATATCCAGTAATTCGTCGAATTGAGCAATACTTGCTCAGTTGCTTGAATATTGATCCAACTATCAATATTCAGTAACTCGCCGAATTGGGCAACTCGAATATTGATCGCAACTCAATATTTAACAACTCATCGAATTTACAATCTTTGCTCAGACGAGCAATATTAACATAAGAACTGTACGCCTGACATATTCAATTCATGAATGACTGAGCACTCGCCACTCATGCTCAATTCAACAAAATTCAGACTCACTGTCTAAAAAGTCAATTGACTAATCAAATACACGTCTGCTCTGCAGACTCCACGTTCGTGAGACACCAATCACGTCGCATATGGGGATATTACTTAGCGTTTTGGTCTGGTGGCCTATGGCACATCTGTTCATCCATGGCGAGAAATGTGAGTAAGTCATCCAAATGGTTGAAGGAGTTAGCAAAGTAGTGGGTGCACGATTAGTCAAGTCTCCACACGACATGTAACTGACTTTACCACGATCTCTCACCTTACCACTCTTTCACTCAAGAAACCGTCACACTTACTGGGATCAATGTGTTCACTATTATGACAATATAAAGAAGTCCCAGAATTCACGATTGAGATATACGAAAAACACACAGAAAATCCACGAGATATTGAACAGACAATCCATCGTCTAACCAAGAATCATCGTGTGAGAAACACTCTCTCAATCATTCGAGCTTATTCATCATTTATAAAAACCTTTAATACACCTACAATCCTTGATCATCATTGATCCCATAATTCTTATCTTCCATCCTACATATCAAACCATCTCCCTCTTTGTGACCGAATTGACTATGGAACGACCATTGACTTGGTTTAGGACGGAGTCCTACAGATTGATCTCTCGAACTCAAAGCACTCACGTGAAGTGTATCTGTGTGAGTTTAAGCAGTTTTCTTGGTTCGAGGAGTTTCGTCCGAACCGTCGTATCCTCAATTCTTTAAAAACCAGCAAATTGTTTTTCCCTATCTACAACAAGATAATCAGAATTCAAGAATAGCGTAATAATCGATCAAACCTTTGGTCCTTTTCTTTTACTTAGGTTTATTTATTTCCTGCGAGTTAGCAGATGTGCCATGAAAGCATGATTATATCACCCTTAATTGTAAAGGTTCGACATCACAAACGATTCGTCGAACGAGAGAGAGATGAAACATTGTTGTACTGATTGTTCAGTTTTTAAGGATTAGGATACATTCAAGAAAATCAATGTAAAATCAGTAGTTGATTCTCACCTATGGGTTCTAATAAGGTTTGTAATATTATTCTCTGCTTTAGGGTATTAGATTTAGGAAAAATCAGTAGGTTTTCTAGGTTTACCAAATTTTAGGGTTTTTACCTTTTCGTCTTAGTCATCAAAAATAAAATAGAGGCATATATCGAGGAAGTATAATAGGCTCACAGATGCTTATGCTTTCATTTCAAGCATGATGACGGATCCAACTGCGAGATGCATAAAAATACATGCACTTTTATCGCCATCAGTCAATAAAGAAGAGGAAGAAGAGGTATACGTAATGATAGTAAAAGGTGGTGAAGAAGAGCCAAAAGACAATATCGCAGATTGGAGAACAGAACTTCATGCATACTTAGCGAGAGGGGAAATACCAAGAAACAGATTGGAAGCACATAAATTAAAGAGCCGTGCAACAAAATATGAATTACAAGATGGGATATTGTATCGAAAATCATTTAATGGACCATTACTCAGATGTTTAACACGACAAGAAGGAGATAAAGTGTTAAAAATGATGCATAGTAGGCACGCTGGCAACCACAGGGAAGGAAGATAGAGCAAAAACACAAGGTTATTATTGTCCATATATGCATGAAAATGCAAAACAGGTATCAAGATGTTGCGAAGATTTCCAGCGACATGGAAAGAAAATACATGCACCCGGAGCACCCTTATCATCCTCAACTAGTGTATGGCCTTTTGGAAAGTGGGGCTTAGATATTGTGGGGACATTTGTACCAAGATCTGGACAAAAAAGATACTTAATTATCGCAACAGATTATTTCACAAAATGGGTAGAAGTAAAAGCGGTACAACACATTCGCGATAAAGACATATTTACATTCATATTTGAAAATATCATTTGCAGATTTGGAATTCCGGCATAGTTGGTATCTGATAATGGGAAATAATATTTGAAGGGCAGAATATAGAAATGTTGCTTAATGCATTTAAGATAAAATGTGGAAAATCTACTCCTTTATATCCACAGGCTAATGGGCAAGAAGAGGCAACAAATAAGACAATCGCAGATATATTAAAGAAGAAATTAGAGGGACATAATAGAGCATGGTGTGAACAAGTACATAACGTAATATGGTCCTACAACACAACTAGGCGAGAATCTACTGGAATGTCACCTTTCTGTCTAACATATGGGGTTGAGGCAGTATTACCAACAGAGGTTGCTATTCCAACGACAAAAAGAGAATCTTGGGAGAAGAATCTTAATGATGGCATGATCTTAAAAAAACTGGATGAATTAGAATAGAATAGAGAAATGGCTTTAAAACATATGGAGAATTATAAACAAAGATTAGAACGAGAATACAATAAGCGCGTCAAGCCACGTGAATTTTAGCCAGGTGATTTGGTTCTTCGCGAGACGCCAAATTATCAGCGAGAAGGTGGTGGAAAATTAGCGAAAAAATGGGATGGACCTTACATTATAAAAGAAATAATTGGAACAGGGGCATACAAGTTGATGGATCCAGAGGGTAGAGATGTTGGTCAAAGGTTTGACAGACCATGGAATAGACTATATTTAAAGAAATATTACCCGTGAGGAATTTTGAGAATCCTTAGATGATGAAATGATATATGATGCAACAAAGTAGGTATGAACAAAAAAAAAATTATGAAAAAATTCACTACGAGATTATTCAAGATCAAAATAAAATAAGAATATGCTAAAATTTCGCAAGATAAAATCAAAATAGAATGCGACGAACCTTCAAGGCGTACACCCTAGTTCACGAATAAAATTTCGCAAGAGGAAAATGTAAGACCTAAAGTACGTCATATAAGGGGGTATCTGTTGCATGGCTCAGCGATAAGGTTACACCGTTGTGGGAACCTGAGTCATGGAGATTTGGGGTCAATGAAAGCCCATCCAGGAGAGACACCTTGGATGCTAAACTTGAGCATATGACTAGAGTTGGGCGACTAAGGTAATAAGAGCTCTCCTAAGGGGTGCAAAGTATGACCAAGGCACCGAGGTACACGGTTGAGCTAAGGGTGCCCGAGGCGTATGAAACTGGACATTCTTGGAAAGTCTTGTCTATGATGCACTCGGCCCGAAGAAAACCCCACTTAGGGTGCAGTCTAGTAACCATAAGCCATATAGGCAAAAGGGATAATAGGCTGCGAACATAACTGGTAATTGTTAAGACTGGATGGTAGGAGCTAGTCTTGTATGGCAGAAGTACGTCTCCTTGAAAGGGAAACCAGGGGGAAGATAAGGGAGGCACCCTCCATTAGGGAGCTGATAAGTGTCTAAAGACCCAAATGTCATGAGGATTTTTACTCACGGGAGTATTAAGGCTTGTCATATTTGTGTAACAGTCCTGAAGAGGTAATAATACAAAAGAGAGGATAAGACGAGATCAATGGGTCATTGCATGCAAGTGTAAAGACGTCCTGCGATTTCGTCGCAAGACGGCAATGTCATGGGGCTTTAGTTTCGCAAGAAAATTTAGGCATGTCATATTGTCGCAGCAAAAATACAAAAGAACATAAAGTTAAGGCAAGGTCAATGGGTTTCTACATGAAAGTGTAGAAACATCCTGCAATTTTGTCGCGAAGAAAAAAGATGGCAAAATAAGACCTTTAATTAGGAAGGCAAAATAAGACTGCATGATAAAACAAAATTTTTATAAAGTACTAATTGTTTTTCATGTAGATCATATATCACAAGAAATATAATGAGAGGAAAGTATGGGAATTAATAAATAAGATGTCATTTTCTTTCTCGCAAGCTCTTTAAATACCAAAAGTATAATTGAATCCAAAAGTGGTCCAAAGTACATCGTTCGCAAGAAAAGAAAGAGAAAGAATAATTCAAGAAGATAAAACTATAGCTCAGACTTCAATATCTTCTTTGCTAGCCTAATCATCTTCACCAGCTTTATCATCTTTGCCAGTGTTTTCCTTATCCTGGTCGACTCCGGCTTCCTCCTCATTTGGCTTATCACCAGCAGTCGTTTCATCACCAGCAGTTCCTTCTTTAAGAGGAATTTCTTCTTCTTATTCTAAAACTTCTTGAGAAACACCATCTTCACCACTTTTATAATCAAAGTCACTATCGGAAGCACGAGGAGTTTCATCCTCATCTACTTCCAGAGGTTTGATTGATACATGAGAAAGATATTTGGACAGCAAAATCTCATTCACAAGAACTTCAGCACTAAGTTGAGCTTGGCGAAGGAAATCTCTATCACGATTTTTAATCTCCATGTCTTTGAAATAAGAAAGATAGTCATATTTTCTTTCTGCTCGGTCGTGAGAACGGACAAGGTGAGTAGTAAGTAAACCATTTTCTTTGTGAACCTTGGCAAGTTTAGAATCCAAAGTAGAAATTAAAGAATGAAGCTTTCTTTCAGATTCTGCGAAAAATAAGAACAAATATTATTTGGGCGAATACTTCGCAAAAGAATATTGCAAAGAAATTTAACAAAGAAAAAATGGCTGAGGCTATCAAAATGACTACATTCCTTTTGCGAAATTAGATTTTGAATTAGTGCCAAGCAAGTATTTTCCCAATGATTCATGGCATCATCGAACTTATCTCCAACTAAACCCTTCAGGCGAGATTTTAGATTATTTTCTTTAGAGATGAGAAAAGTGTTTTCCTTCGCAAGAGAGGAATAAGATTCTTCTAACTTGGAGTATTGTTCTTTGAGATGACTTGCTTTTACACTTAAAGTTATCATACCTTGAATTAGTGTATTTTTCTCAGCAATAGATGATTCAGTTACTTCTTTAAGTTCATTTTTCAGCGAGCGAAGAGATTGTTCTTGATTATCACACACTTTTTGAAGAACACTTAATTTTTGCGAAGAGATCACCACCACATTTAAAATAGTTCGCTTCTCCTGAGATAGAGTTCTGTATTCATCTGATAAAGTTTCCATCTCAAAATTAGCTTTAGTCAAAGTGTAAGAGGTGAGATATTTCACTACTTAATGAGTTTTGCTCCAGAACTAATTGAGTGTTCTCTTTGGTAAGATTATATATTTGATCAACAGAATATGTATGAAGATTATCTAATCGGTTATATTGGTCCATCCAAATATCTCTATCAATGCAAATTTCTTCAGCGGCAGATTCAAAATGAAATCTTTCCATTATTCGTTTCTGGTTTAAAGCTTAACAAGAAAAAAGAGCCTTTAAGAATGAATAACATGGAAAGAACAAATTTGTTAAGAGGAAAGTTAAGAACGTAGACAAGAAGTTCATACCTTTTAATTCATAATTTTTCTTGCGAAGAAGTTCGCAGTCCAAAGGAACATTTTGAAACTTCTGACTTTCAAGGCGAAGATTTTCCTTCAAAACTTCAACTTCTTTCTCTAAGGATGTTTGCGAAACTATCCTATCAGAACCAAAATATTTACCTAGGATTTCGCAGACACCAGATTTGACAGGGTCCATAGATGATTTCTTGACATCAACTAAAATATCAGATAAAACCTTGAAGGCAATATCCACGCCGTCCGCGGTTTCCTTAGAAAAAGGGAGTGACTCTGATGAAGCAGCAGCAACAATAAAAACTTGATGATCGTCATTCTTTGTTAAAGAGATGTCATTTGAGGGTAAAGTGTGTGGCATATCAATGGTTGAGATTATGGAGGTATGAATTTGAGAAATTTGGTCACAGGGGAAGAAGAGATTTTATACGCAACAGGTTTTGCAATGGGAATTTCATCCATAGAAGGATTAGTTAAAATATCAAAGCTTGTTGCGATGTTTTCGCTGTAGGATCAGAATATCGCCACAACAGTACTCCTGCGATATTTACAACGACAATGTTACGAGTTAATCAATAATACATTGTGAGCATTGCAGATGACAGAAAGAATGACGCACTGGGTGACGATAGACAAAACACGGAAAAAGCATGATGATACTGCGAGTTTCACAAATACCTGCGAGGGTGGGTATTATAGCTACTGCGATAATATCGCAAGGCAGATCCGAAATTAAAGGACAGCTTAGCTGTCATCCACTATGTAACTACCCTATATAAAGAGACCCAATAGATTCAGAGAGAAGATGATGTATTTTTGAGTGTTGAGAAAGTCTTGAGGAGAGAGAAAATTCAATAGAGCGGTTGTATTCTTGATTTCTCCCATTTCTTGTAAATATTTCTGAGAATCAAATAATAAAGTGTTGTTTTTAATCTTCAAATATGTATTAATTACAGTAAATTCTTATCAAAGGTGTAGTGTAGGATTTACTGCAACTACATTTTGGCGCCCGAAACAGGGATGAATTGATGATTGTTTGAAGAAAAAGGTGAAATTTGACATTGTGATTAGAAGGAATTTGGAAAATTAGTGAAAGATCTTACGCAAGTTTCAATAGCTCATTAAAATCAATGGCTATGAGAAGAAGAAATACGTCAGAACCTCCAACAACCATAAGGAGGAGTAAAATACTTGCAGGAGGAGAGACGAATGAAATGGGAGAATCTTCAAGAATAAGAACAAGAAGAAATAGAACAAGGAATGATGGATAAAATCAGGTTCAACATCCAAATCAGCAAACACCAATACAAGGTAGATCTATGGATTATGATGTGCATACTTGGAGATCATATTCAATAGAAGAAGCAGAAGATCAACAATTAAGAAATGAAAGAAGAGAAGAAAGAGATCAAGGAGTGGTTGAAGGATTAATTCATGGAGAAGGCGAAAATGAAATAGCATATTATTTAAGACAAAGAATACATGAGGAAAGGAGGTTAGAGGCAGAAAAACGTGCGAATCTAACAAGACAGAATCATGAGTTAAGAATGGAGAATTTGAGGTTACAAAATAGAAGATCAAGAAGCACAACGAGATCAAGTTCGAGAACAATCAGAAGTGAGGTAAGAAGAAGATCACCTGTAACAAATATTGAAAAAGAAAATTATGATCCAAATTGAGGTCGTCGCGAAATGAGAGAAATAAGGGAAGATCGTTACATACCACAAGGTGAAATTCAACAAAATGAAAAAAACAACAGAAGGCAGAAGAATGGACAGCGCCAGGCACGAAATAACCAAGATGGAGAAGAAGATCAAGAGGAAGGAAGAAGGATATTCCATGGAAGAGAAACTCTAAGAAATCAGCATATAATTGAAAGAGAAATCGAGAGACATTATGCTAAACAAGCACGCTTAGCTTGCGAAAGAGAAAGACTGAGATAAGAGGTAGAATATAAATAATTCCAATAGGCAATTCGCCAAAATAATCATGACAATCGAGAAAGAAGACGAGAACAAAATCGCAATAATGGCACTATTAATGAAGAATACGATAGGGTGCAAAGAAGAGCAGAAGAAAATCGCAGAAGAGGAAATGAGAAATATAATGGTGTGCGCATTTGTGAAAGAAATTTAAGAGAGGATAGCGTAGAAAATAATGGAGATGGAAATAAAAATCTCGCAACACAAGATAGGCAAGAACGCATAAGAAGGGAAGCTGCGCTGAAAAGACCAATGGAGCAAAACTCAGCTCGGAATGAACAAATCTTAAGAGAGTTAGCAGAAATGAGGGGAATGTTAAATAACAGAAGAAAAGGAGGCATAAGGCAACTTGATAAAGCCATTGAGGAAGCTGCGAGAACCCCATTCACTCAAGAAGTACAATTAGGAGGAATCCCTCCAAAATTCAATTTACCAGCATTAACCAGTATCTTCGATGGGACTACCTGTGCTGTTCAACATGTCAAGGCTTATGTTAGGTGTATGCTACAGTGGGAAAACCATGATGTTGTATTATGCAAATACTTTGCATCTAGTTTAACTGGCGAGGCGTTAAAATGGTTCGAAGGCTTACCTAAAAATACAATAACTTCTTTCGACCATTTGTAAGCTATATTTGTGGGAGCATATATAAGCAACAATTCTTCCCGGCCCGGTATTGAAGATGTATTTGGGTTAAAGCAGAGGATTGGCGAGAGTCTGAAACACCTAACCATAAGATGGAAGACAATATGCAGTGAAATGGCAGGAAGAGTGGATGAGAGATACCTCATTTTATCTTTCGTCAATGCAATGTTCGTAACCAATCTGATGTACATACAAATTTTCAGAATCAAAAATACCATCACAATGACTGAGCTACGAGAACTACAATAAGAATACATTTCTTTGGAGGAGAAACAAAATGAGATGGAATCATATCCAGTCGCAAACACCAGCTCAATAGCGGCAAATGGGAGTTTACTTCCTAAAATGATTAATAATGTAGCGAGCACCTAGCAGCCACAACAAGAGAAAGTGGTTATTGAAAACCAGCAGAAGTTAGTAGCCATGGGAAGTTGAGATCAAGAGGAATATGAAAGGGAAAAGAGTTATTACAATCGCGGTGGAAATAATAAAATTCAAAGACTTGATCAGCCGCAAGAGACTTATGGCTGTCAGAGGAAAAAAAAATTTAGAGGGCAAGGGAACCAGAGAATAATATGGGAAGAAATTAAGATGCCACCCCTGAATGATAGCATAGAACAAATTTGGGAGGCTATCATTCTGATGGAAAATATACCATCACCCTGGAATATGGGAAAAGAGCCACATCAAAATAATCGAAATCAAGAATTTTGTCCTTATCATCATTTTCATGGTCACTCAATAAACGATTGCAAGAATGTAAAAAGAATAATTTTGAGGATAATTGATCTGGGAAAGTTAAATCATTTTCTAATAAGACATCCGCAATCTCAGCAGTTACCACCAGCATCAGATATTCGCAGAGTGAATACTGTAAAAGGAGCAGAAACATTTGTGATAGAGGTTGGAGCCAAGGCGAAGAATTCGTTCTGTAATTCCATCATACATTCATACAAAACTATTGAGAATTTCCATGACAATTTTTTGAGCAGAGTCTTCGCGAGAGATATAGATGGAAGAGAGATAATGAATATTGCGAGAGTCTCGCCATTAGAGGAATGACAAAAGAAAACTATTTCTTTCACTGCACAAGAAGTACTAGAGCCTGGCGAGATGCATGACAACCCACTGGTGGTGTAGGACCAGAATATCGCCACAACGATATTCTCGCGATGGAAACAACACTTCTGCGAGAAACCAAACATTTCTACAAGTATTAATAACACTTTGACGAGAACGTCGCAAGATTCTTCAATGACATTTGGAAAGTGTCACAAAAGAGTAATATAACAATTAATGACCAAGGATATATGAGAAGAATAAGTCTGCTTCACGATGGTTACAAAGTTGGCGAAGATGAAGACTAAAGTTATGGCGATGAGATCGCAGGTTAAATCCGAATTAAGGGGAAATCTTAGCTGTCTTCCACTATGTATTTTCCTATATAAAGGGTTCGACTAAATCCAGAAGAGGATGATGTATTTTTGAGAGCTGAGAGAATTTTGAGGAGAGGGAAACTCCATAAAGAAAGTTGTACTTCTGATTTTTGATATTTCTTGTAAATCTTCCTGAAAGTGAATTAATAAAAGTGTTATTGTTTATCCACGATTATGATTTAATTTTCATAGATTCTTGACAAGGGTGTAGTGTGGGAAATCCTGCAACTACATTTTGGTGCCCGAAACAAGGATAATCAAGCTAAGAAATCTATAATTACAACTTGAAAATTTGAAGAAATTGTTAGAATTGAAGAAAGAGCTAGAAGAAGAAGAAACACATCAGAACCACCAACAACTATGAGGAGAAGTAAAAGACTTGCAGGTGAAGGAACATGTGAATTAGAAGAATCTTTAAGGATAAGATCAGGAAGAAATAGAACAAGAAATGAAGCAGAAAGTTCAATTCAACATCCGAATCAACAAGCACAAACGCAAGATAGGGATGTGGATTATGATAGAGTGAGCGTGCACACTTGGAGGTCAAATTCAATAGAAGAAGCAGAAAATCGACAATTAAGAAATGAGGAAGAAGGGGAAGAATCAAGAAATGGTTGGAGGTTAATTCATGAAAAACGCGGAATAGTAGATGATTTGAGACAAAGAATACAGGAAGAAAGGAGATTAGAGGCAGAAGAGCGTGCAAATTAAACAAGACAAAATCATGAGCTAAGAATGGAGAATTTGAGGTTACAAAGAAGGAGATCAAGAAGTACTGTTAGATCAAATTCAAGATCATTCAGAGAAGAACCAAGGAAAAATTCCCCTATAAGAAATGTTAGAGAAAATATTCGAGGAGAAGTGCAAGATAGGGAAGAAGAGATAATTGGTGATCGCAATAATCCGCGTGACAACAGAAATCAAGAGGGAAGAAACAACCAAATTGAAGAAGAAAATCCAGAAGAAGGTAGGAGGATATTACATGGACGAGAAAATCAAAGAATGATTGAAGAAGAAATTGAGAATCATTACGCTGAACAAGCACGTCTAGCTCACGAGAGGGAAAGATTAAGGGCAGAAGTAGAAGAACGTGAATTTCGAGAAGCGGTGCGACAAAATAATCATGAAAATCGAGAAATAAAACGTACACAAAATCGCTACAATGGTAATATTCAGGAGGAGTATGATAGGATACAGAGGAGAATAGAGAAACAGCAAAGAGAAATGAGGATAAATAAAGAAATTCGCAGAGAAGAAGATAGGCAGTTACGATATCAAGAGGAAGATGAAAGAGAAATTCGCAGATAAAGACGAAATGATGATGAAGAAGAAGATACACAAAATCTCGCAAGACAAGAAAAGCAAGAGCGCATAAGAAGGGAAGCAGCATTAAAAAGGCCAATGGAGCAAAACTCAATTGAGAATGAGCAAATACTGAGAGAATTAGCAGAAATGCGAAGAATAATAAACAATAGAAGAGAAGGAGGTAGGAGACAACTTGATGAAGCTATTGAAGAAGCTGCGAGAACTCCATTTACTCATGAAGTACAGTTAAGAGGGATACCTCCAAAATGAAATTTACCAGCATTAACCAACATTTTTGATGGAACTACTTGTGCTATTCAACACGTCAAAGCTTATGTTAGATGTATGGTACAGTGGGAAAATCATGATGTTGTGCTATGCAAATATTTTTCATCCATCTTAACTGGCGAGGCGTTGAAATGGTTCGAGGGATTACCAAAAAATACTATAACTTCTTTTGATCATTTACAAGCTACATTTTTAGGAGCGTATATTAGCAACAATTCGTCACGGCCGGGTATTGAAGATGTGTTTGTGTTAAAACAGAGAGTTGGCGAGAGTCTGAAACATTTAACCATAAGATGGAAGACAATGTGCAGCGAGATGGCAGGAAGATTTGACGAGAGATATCTTATCTTGTCTTTTATCAATGAAATGTTCGCGACCAATCTACTGTACATACAAATTTTCAGAGTCAAGAATACAATCACTATGACTGAACTGCGAGAACTACAGGAAGAATACATTGCTTTAGAGGAGAAACAAAATGAGATGGAATCATATCCCATCGCGAACACCAATTCTGGAGCAGAAAATGGGAGTTTACTTCCTAGAATGATAAACAATGTAGCGAGCAGCTCGCAAGTGCAATAAGAAAAAGTAGAGATTGATAACCAGTATAAGTTGTTAGCGATGGGTAGTAGAGATCAAGAAGAATATGAAAGAGAGAAGAATTACTACAATCGCGGTGGAAATAATAAGATTCAAAGACTTGATCAGCCGCAAGAAACTTATGGCGGACAGAGGCAAAACAATTTTAGAAGTCAAGGGAATCAGAAGATCATATGGGAAGAAATTAAGATGCCTCCACTCAATACTAGCATAGAAAAAATCTGGGAAGCTATTATTTTAATGAAAAATATACCATCTCCAAGGAACATGGGAAAAGAACCACATCCTAACAATCGCAGTCAAGAATTTTGTCTTTACCATCATCTTCATGGCCACACGATAAATGACCGTAGGAATGTAAAGAGGATAATTTTAAGGATGATCGAACAAGGAAAATTAAATAACTTTTTAGTAGGACATCCACAATCTCAGCGATTACCTCCAGCACCAGAAATTCGCAGGGTAAATACTGTAAAAGGATCAGAATCATTCGTAATAGAAGTTGGGGCTAAAGAAAAGAATTTGTTTTGTAATTCTATAGTACATTCACACAGAACTATAGAGGATTTCCATGACAATATTCTGAGAAGGGTCTTCGCGAGAGATACAGATGGAAGAGATATATTGAATATCGCGAGAGCCTCGCCATTAGAGGAGTGGCAGAAAAAGACTATATCTTTCACTGCACAAGAAGTACCAGAGCCTGGTGAGCAGCATGATAACCCATTGGTAGTAAGGTTAGAGATAAATCCCAAGCAAGTAGAAGAAGAAGATGAAGAAAATGATACTGAAAATGAAGATTCTTGGGCTATCAATAGAGTTTTAATAGATACAGGGAGCTCAGTTGATATATTATTTTATCATACCTATAAGACCATGGGCGGAAAAGACGAAGATCTAATTCCATCAACATACAAAATCTATGGTTTTAATGGCACAACTAACAAACCAAAGGGGGAAATTGAAATGCAAATACCATTAAAAGGAATATCTTCAAAAATCTTATTCTGTGTTGTGGACATTGAGTCACCTTACAATGCTTTAATATGACGACCTTGGTTACACGGGATATTGGGTGTAGCATCTATTTATCACCAATGTATCAAGTTTCCTCATCCTAAAGGTGTTGGAGTTATTAAAGGAGATTGGGGAGAAAACAAGAAATGTTATGAAATCGATATGAAGTCTTGCGAAGAAAGAGCTAAAAAAAATAGCAATTGGAAGTGCAAAATTAAACAACAACAGAGATGTGAAAGGATAATGGTTGATACAATAGAGCGGAAAGAAGATGTGCAAGCTGATGGCGAGTGGCTCGCAGAAAAAGAAACAACAGTGAAACGAAGCAGAAGAGAAGAGTCAGAAAATAGTAAGTAGAGAGGTAAAATGACGAACTTTAGAAAACTTTATGAATGATTTGTTTGAAAAATATGTAATTGAACAGAATATTCTGCTTGAAAGAATCGCAAGATTTTCAAAGTAATGAAATTCTATCAGGGATACAATACTCGCAAGAGAAGCGAATAAAATTTCGCAGAGATTAAAAGAATGGGACGAACCTTTATGGCGTGCACCCTAGTTCGCGAAAAAAAAATCGTAAGAGGCAAATGTAAGACCTAATAGCACATCATATGAGGGGGTATCTCTTGACATGACTCAGCGATAAGGTTATACCGCAGCTGGAACCTGAGTCATG
This sequence comes from Papaver bracteatum, assembly GCA_023529315.1. Taxonomy (NCBI): domain Eukaryota; kingdom Viridiplantae; phylum Streptophyta; class Magnoliopsida; order Ranunculales; family Papaveraceae; genus Papaver; species Papaver bracteatum. The sequence continues at coordinate 2,334,041 of JAJJWX010005371.1, forward strand.
CAGATGTTGGGGTTAAAGAAAACCTATCCGGGAGAGAGATCTTGGATTTCCAACTATATAAGGTTATACCCTGGTTGGGCGACCGAGAATCTCTTCCAATAAGTGCAGAGTATGACCAAGGCGCCGAGGTACACGGTTGAGCCAAGGGTGCCCGGAGCGTACGATACTATCTTTCCATCCTTGGTAAGTCTTGGCTACAATGCACTTGGCCTGAAAAAACCCCACTTAGGGTGCAGTCTTGTAACTATAAGCCATATAGGCATAAAGGACAAGAGGCTGCGAAAACAACTGGTTGTTGGCAAATCCGGATGGGGTGAGATAGTCTTGTATGGCCGATGTGCCCTCCTTGAAGGGGAAACCAGGGGGGAGATAAGGGCTGCACCCTCCATTAGGGAGCTGATAAGTGTCTTAAGACGGCAATGTTATGGGGTTTCATGATCGCAAGATCATTTAGGCCTGTCATATTGTCGCGTGACGAAAATTATATAAAGGAAAAAAGCCTAAAGAGAAAATGTTAAGATGAGATCAATGGGTTTTTGCATGAAAGTGTAAAGACGTCCTGCGATTTCATCGCAAGACGGCAATGTCACGAGGCTTTGTATTCGCGAGAGAACCTAGACTTGTCATATTGTCGCAGAGATATTGAAAAGTACTGATAAGAAAAGATCTATGGGTCAATACATATAAATGTAAAGACGTCCTGCGATCCTGTCGCAGAAAAATATTAAAGGTTGGCAAAATAAGACCTTTAACTAGGAAGGCATAATAAGACCAACAGATTAATATTGAACATTAATTATTTTATTTGAGAATGCATGAAATATATATTCATCGCATGAGGCATATTACTTCAGAAAATATCTATTCAACATCATATAATTCACCATATCAAGAAAGATATTAGAGGGCAAGAAGAGGAATGAGCAAATAAAATCTTAATATCTTCCTTGAGAAGATTCAACACAGACAACAGGAAAAGTTAAAAAAGTCATCCAAGTTACATTCCTCGAAAAAAAAAAGAAGGAAAAGAAAGAAAAAATGAAATTCAAATTTCAGCGACAAGCTCATCAGTATTTTTCTCTCCAGATTTATTATTCTCGCCAGAAGATTTATCATTCTCACCAGCATATTTATTAGTATCGCCATCATTCTTTTCAGTATCGCCAGCATCCTTTTCTTTGTGAATTTCTTCTTCTCTAGGAGAGCCTTCATCTTCTTCTGGGTTATCTTCTTCAGCTCCTTCTTCTCCTTCAGTAGGTGTATCTTCTAAATCTTTATCCATAAGAACGGGAATTTCGTCATCCTCAACTTCTAGAGGAAGAACAGATTCAGGAGGGAGAGAATGGGAGATCAGAATCTTATTCAACAGAACTTCGACAGAAAGATGAACTTTGCGAAGAAATCATCTTTCACGGTTTCTAATCTCCATATTCTTGAAGTACTCAAGATAATCAAGCCTTCTTTCTGCCTTATCGCGAACGTCCAAACAATCGGAAATGAGAGTCTTGTTTTCTTTGTGAACCTTATCTAATTTTTCAGTAAGAGCAGTAATAGTAGCGAGATGGCTTCTTTCAGATTCTGTAAATACCAAAAATGACAAGGAAATATTCAAATGAAGATCTCACGAGAAGAAAAACATAGAAATTTATCAGAAAAAACAACAATTGAGGCAGTCAACTGACTACCTTCTTTTTGAGAGATTAAATGTTGGATTAGTGCAAAGAAACAATTCTCCGACTGATTCATAGCATCGTCAAATTTATCGCCAACCATACCCTTCATACGAGATTTTATGTTTTCTTCTTTGGTACGAAGATAAAGGTTTTCTTTTGCTAGTAAAGAATGGTATTTCTCTAATTGGGAATACTCATCTTTAAGTTCATTAGCCTTTAAACTAAGAGTTAATCTACCCTTGATAAGCTTATCCTTATCAGCAGCAGATGATTCAGTTACTTCCTTGAGTTCATCTTTAAGGGAGCGAAGAGATTGCTCTTGGTTATCACAAATTCTTTAAAGATTATCTAATTATTGCGAGGAAGCCGCCATCAAACTTGAAAATTTATGTTTTTCTTGGGATAGAGTTTTATTCTCATCTGATAAAGATTCCATCGCTAAATCAGTCTTAAATAACAAATATGAAAGGCGAGCAACTTCGCTACACAATAAATTTTGGCTTTGTGACAATTGATTATTCTCATTAGTAAGATTATTTATGTGATCAATTGAGTAAGTATAAAAATTATCTAATCTACTATGTTGGTCCATCCAAGACTCTTTTTCAGCGTGATCTTCTTCAGCGATTGATTCTAATTCAAATATCTTCATTAATCGATTCTGATTTGAAGCTAAATAAATAAACCAAACATTTAAAAGGAATGGAGTGTAAAAAATAAGGAAGACGAGAAATTATTAGAATGGAGAGACAAAAAGATAGAGGCAGGAAAACTATACCTTTCAACTCGTCATTATGTCTGCGAAGATTCTCACACTCAAGTGAAGAATTGCGAAGAATATGATTCAGAGTGTTACACTCAGAAGTTTTAACTTGAAGGCTTTTCCTTAGAGCTTCAACTTCATATTCCAAGAATGCTCGCGAAGCAGAATTATCAAAGCCAAAATACTTAAGTAAAGTCTCGCAAGCTTCATATTGAAGAGAATCAGTGGAAGACTTTCTAGCGTTATCTAAGATATTAGATAAAATTTTAAAATCAATATCAACTCCAGCAAAGGTTTCATTTGATGGAGGAAGAGATGCATAGGATGAAGTAGTAATGATAGCAAGTTGATGATTTGAATCATCTGCGATTGATGCATTATGAGAAGGGGGAGTTTTTGGGAAAGTGACAGTTGAAGGCAATATTGGACTAGAAGGAGTTTCAGCCACAACATTTGTATGGATTTGATTTGTCAAATTTTCTGAAGAAAGGGGGGTATTGATAGCGAGATTCTCCTAGATGATAACTCAGGAATAATGATATCATCTTCAAAAGTTTTGTTGCGACGGGATTTTTTATGAGGTCTAGCGGTGTTCTCGTCATTCTGCAAATAATAATTTAGATAATAAATAGAGGAAACAATATTGTTATTAAGATAAAATGTGTTTCTTACTACCTTATCATTCGAAGAATCCTTCTTCCTCCTCTTCTCAACAAGCTTCTTGAGGGAGTTAGGGTTTGGAGTTTCAGAATGGGAGATTGGGATAGCTCCTCTAAAGGAAAACATGACAAGAATTATAATGAATTAAATCAGGAAGATCGAAGAACAAAAGTGAAAAAGTAATTCAAATAGAAGTACATACCTTGACGTTTCCATTAAAACAGTAGCAGGTGAATATGAAGATAAAGAAAAGTTGCAGACGGAAAGTGAAATAAACAGATAAAGAAGATGAAGAAGTAAAAAGATAAAATTATTTTCGTAACTCGGCTCCACCTTTTATAGACAAGAGCAGTAGGACCCATTAAGAGGACACGTGTTAAATAAGAGCTACAACACGTGTAGGCGATTAAACTAAATAAATGGAGGTTTGTCGAGAAGAAAACTTGTAAAGAAAGAAGCTGCGAGCATCATGAAGAGTTGAAAGTTATCATATCTTATCTTCTTCGAAGAAAAGACATGAGAAGAGGAAAGATGTAGGACCAGAATATCGCCACAACGATATTCTCGCGATGGAAACAACACTTCTGCGAGAAACCCAAACATTTCTACAAGTATTAATAACACTTTGACGAGAACATCGCAAGATTCTTCAATGACATTTGGCAAGTGTCACAAAAGAGTAATATAACAATTAATGACCAAGGATATATGAGAAGAATAAGTCTGCTTCACGATGGTTACAAAGTTGGCGAAGATGAAGACTAAAGTTATGGCGATGAGATCGCAGGGTAAATCCGAATTAAGGGGAAATCTTAGCTGTCTTCCACTATGTATTTTCCTATATAAAGGGTTCGACTAAATCCAGAAGAGGATGATGTATTTTTGAGAGATGAGAGAATTTTGAGGAGAGAGAAACTCCAGAAAGAAAGTTGTACTTCTGAGTTTTGATATTTCTTGTAAATCTTCCTGAAAGTGAATTAATAAAAGTGTTATTGTTTATCCATGATTGTGATTTAATTTTCATAGATTCTTGACAAGGGTGTAGTGTGGGAAATCCTGCAACTACAGGTGGTAAGATTAGAAATAAATCCAAAACAAATAGAAGAAGAAGATGAAGAAAATGATGATGGTGAAACTGAGGATTCATGGGCCATTAACAGAGTTTTAATAGATACTGGAAGTTCAGTTGATATCTTGTTTTATCATACTTACAGAACCATGGGTGGAAGAGACGAGGATCTGATACCATCAACCTATAAGATTTATGGTTTCAACGGTACTACCAACAATCCCAAAGGGGAAATTACAATGCGAATTCCATTAAAGGGGTTATCTTCTAAGATTCCATTATGCATTTTGGATATTGTATCACCTTATAATGCCCTGATTGGCCGACCTTGGCTACATGGGATATTAGGTGTAGCGTCAACCTTCCACTAATGTATTAAATTTCCCTATCCTAATGGTGTTGGAATAATAAAGGGAGACTGGGTTGATGGGAATAAATGCTATGAAATTGATATGGAATCTTGCGAGGAAAGGGCAGCAAATAGCGGAAACTAGAAACGAAACATCAAGCAAAAACAAAGAGCTGATAAGTTTATGGTTGATACAATAGAACGGCGAGAGGAAGGAACATTGCAAAATCAACATGAGCTGCAAACAACAAATGGCGAGCGTCTCGCAGATGGAGAGAAAATAACAAAACGTAACAAAAGGGCATAAGCAAAAATTAGTAAGTAAAAAGGTAAAATGATGAATTTAAGAAAATGTCTCAAAAGAATATTTCATTTGAATGAAAAAGATGAAGTTGAAAAATTATACAAGAGTTGAAATGCAAATAAAGAAAACATCAAAGAAAATAAATTTTATCAGAGTTGCGATACTCGCAAGAGAAATATAAGAACGGGATGAACCTTTATGGCGTACACCCTAGTTCGCGAATAAAATTTCGTAAGAGGCAAATGTAAGACCTAAAGTGCGTCATATAAGGGGGTATCTCTTTGCAAGACTCAGGGATAAGGTTATACCGCTGCTGGAACCTGAGTTATGGAGATGATGGGGTTAAATAAAACCTATCCAGGAGAGGTACCTTGGATTTCCAACTATATAAGGTTATACCCTGGTTGGACGACCGAGGATCTCTTCTAAGGAGTGCAGAGTATGACTAAGGCGCCGAGGTACATGGTTGAGCCAAGAGTGTTCGGGGTGTACGAAACTACCCTGGCCATTCTTGGCAAGTCTTGGCTATGATGCACTCGGCCTGAAGAAAACCCCACTTAGGTTGCAGTCTTGTAACTATAAGCCATATAGGCATAAAGGACAAGAGGCTTCGAAAATAGCTGGTTGTTGTTAAGACTGGATGGGAGGAGCTAGTCTTATATGGCTGATGTGCCCTCCTTGAAGGGGCAACCAGGGGGAATATAAAGGCGGCACCCTCCATTAGGGAGCTGATAAGTGTCTAAAGACGGCAATGTCATGGGGCTTTATGATCGCAAGAACATTTAGGCCTGTCATATTGTCGCGTGACAAATATTATACAAAGGCAACAAGCCAGGATAAAAATTTAAGATGAGATCAATGGGTTTTTACATGAAAGTGTAAAGACGTCCTGGGATTTCATCGCAAGACGACAATGTCATAAGGCATTGTTCTCGCAAGAGAGCTTATACTTGTCATATTGTCGTAGAGAAATTAACAAAATACAGATAAGGCAAGATCAATGGGTTTTTACATGCAAGTGTAAGGACATCCTGCGATTTTGTCGCCAATACAAAATGTGGCAAAATAAGACCTTTAACTAGGAAGGCATAATAAGACCACAAGAAATCAAGATTGAATAATTGCGATATTGACGCAGAGATTATAAGATTTGCGATATTAATGCAGAGATCATAAAACTATGCAACTGTTACTCTGCGATGATATCGCAAAGAGTGAGGCAAAAATAATTAAATAGGTTTTATTCACAAATAATATTCAAGCTCTACTCAATTTTTCATATTGCAGATGAATAACATAGGAAAGTATGGGAATGAACAGAATGATAAAATTGTTATTCATCATTATATGATTAATTTACGTAGATACTATCACATGATACATTTACACAGATAATTAAAGATTAATAATCATGATTGATTAACTATATTGCAGAAAAGAATTATTTTCTAATTTATACAGATAGAGGCAAAAGAAATTTATACACTAAGGAATGATAGAAGCTGGAGATACTCGCAATATTATATTACAAGGAGAAAGAGATAAATGAACAAATATTACAGAGGGATTAAAAATGGAAAGACAAGACTAATTAGATCCATCATCATCCTCGCCAGATTTTTCTCTTTCTTTACCGTCATCTTCACTATGTCCTTCATCTTCGCCAGATTCTTCCGCCTCACTATCATAAATAACAAGGTTTGGAGTATTCGTTGGAACTTCTTCAGCGAGGCAAGGATACAAAGAGTGAGAAATGTTATGATCATCACAAACCCTCTTGACGGAGTCATTGCGAACACCAGCAAGGATATTACTAAAATTTTAAGTAGTGATCTTTAATTGATCTTTCAATCTTGAGTATTTTTCATTACGAGAATCAAGAGTCCTGGCGAGTTGATTCTTATCATCTTCAAGTTCTCCAATTCTTTCAGTATATCTCTTCTCAGCTCCTGCGAGTATATAATAACAAGTTGGAAATTTTGCAAAAGACTATAAAACACAAGGAAATTAAAAAGGAAGAATAATTAACAACATTCTCTTTCAGAAATCATGTCTTTAATTAAGGCTGCTTGTTCAACATGAAGACAAACATCTACACCTAAGTTAGTTCTGGCGTTGTCAAGAATCTTCGCAGCCCAGGCAAATTCATCATTATTAATAATAAGAAGATGGGAACGGATTTGGTTTTCTCTTTCAACAAGAACCTTTTTCTCGCAGATAAGTCTGTCTCTTTCAATTTGAACTTCAAGAAGGGTTTTATGAAAATCCGCTAAAGTTTGAGCTCATTGCCTAGAGATGCGATCTTTTTCATCTATAAGGTCACTTTTTAGGGCTCTTAGAATCTTGATCTCTTCTTTAGAGTTAAGATATTGACGTTTGGATGTGTTAACTGCTTTCAAACTAGATCTGAGATCAATTGCTAAAAGATGAAATTTGGATCTAAGATCATCTACAGAAATGGATTTAATCTGTGTATCTGAATAGTTGTCTAAAGATTTATTAAGGTGATTGAGAAGAGTATCATCGTCTATTGGATTTGTAATAGAACGAAGAAATACAGCTTCGTCAGAAAGGCCGTAAACATCTGCGAAGAAGGAAAATAAGAAAAAATGAAAAAGAATACAAGGATAAAGCAAAAGGGAAAGATTTCTTACCATAAAGTTGATCATTCATAGCTTGGAGGCTTGCGACCTTATTTTGCGAGAAAGAAAGTTCAGTTTCCAACTGCTTGATCTTTTCTTGAAGGTCAACAGACCCAGATTCCAATTTCCCGCGAAGACTAGCGGACTCAGATTCCAACTCCACATTCTTTTTACGAAGAACAGTATTTTTCTTGTGAAAAGATGCGCACCTCCTCTCCAAGTCTGAGGCAACAGCAAAGGAAGCCCTTCCATTCTGTAAGGGAACAATGTAAATTGAGGCTTGGCGAGGAAATGAATGCATAAATGTAGTGAAGAAGTGAAAACATACCAGAATACCAAGAGAATTTAAGAGACTGGGAGTTATTGATCTCGAGATTCCTTGGAGAGAATCATTATCAACCAATATGGGAGCATTGCAGAATTTAGTGAGAGCCTGGGATACCGCATTAAGAGCTTCATCTCCATAATCATTTGCGATACCATATGTAATATCGCCAAAAATCTTAGACAGTTGAGTCATAGAAGATTCAGGAGGGGAAGAATTCTTCATAAAAGAGATATCGTAATTATCTTCATCCTCATCATTGTCATCATCAATATCATTACTCGAATTTTCTTTATTAGATTAGGGAATTGAAGTAGAAGGGAGTTGGATCTTTCTTTTGTTTGAGGGAGGAGCACCAGATTTCTCTCTGCGAGAAGTAGTAGACTTCTCTTTGTGAGGAATAGTAGATTCCTCCTTGCGAGAAACATCTTTGTCTTTCCCCTTAATTTTCACAATCTTCACAGGTTCTATTTCTTCAATAACCTGCGAACACAGATAAAGATAAGAAATAGAGGCAACAATATATTATTAATAATCATAAAGGAATATTTCTTACTTCATCTGTGAGAGATTTAAGGGCTAAAAAGTTGTTGGGTTTCCCAAATTTTTGGTACTTAAGTTTCAGCCTGGTAATCTGGGAAAATAAGAGTAGTCAGCGAGAATAAGAAAACCTGAGAAATATGATAATGATAATTATGTAAATAATTTGAGGTAATATACCTCTTTATTTCTTTCAGGCCAGTTGAAAACCCACGGTTTGTATTCTGCAAGATTCGCAGGTAATGCATGAATGCCAGAGATGTAGGGACCCTCTAGGCATAATGGAAAAATGAACCATTTGTCATCACTGGAATGGCGAGGGCCTTGGTTAGTACCCGTATGCCAATCGATATCTAACATAAGAACTTTATCTTCAGCGATATCATCCTTCTTTTGTAAGCGGACACCCCAACAAGTGATGTCCTTCTTCATAGGGATTATATCGTAATTTTCGAAGAAATTCTCCACAATATACTTCACAGGAATAATAGGAATATCTTTGAACTTAGGGTTCTTTGCTTCAGGAAGGTAGCGAGATTCTTTACCAGCACCGCGAGTAGCATATTCAAGTAGTAAGCGAATACAATCCCCACTTAATTGATATACTGCCTGCAAGAACTTCTCATGAGAGAGTATCGCATAGAATAAAGGAAGTTCAGGGTCGTAGAAAGGAATGGGAAAACCAGCCTCAAGTTGGCCTAGCGAGACTATGATCTTCTTACGATTACATGTAAAATCAGAAAATAATGGAACAGAAAGTTCAGATTTAGGGTTTTGATTGGGAATGGTGGATAAAGTAAAACCTTTGTCTTGAAATTATTTTTGGATCTTCTCAAAAGCAATCATATATTTGTGACCAGCTGCAACCATTTTTAGTATGGGAATGAAGATTGAAAGAGTAAAAGATCGAAAGAAAAATTGTAACAGTAGCGGATCCGGAATTTACGGAAGCACAGTAAATTTGCAGAGAGAAGGAAGAAGAAAGTAAAAGGGAGAAAAGTGAATAGTGAAGAAGATATATATATAAAGAAAAAATTCTCGAGAAGATAAATGCAATTAATGCAAAGAAAGGACGTGAACGGTTAGATCGCAGCGGTTGAAAAGGACGTGTCAAAAATTGAATGGAAGAAAAAATACGTGAAAACAGCTGGCGAAGAATACAGAAATGTGTCAGAGTAGAAGAATGCAAAAAGATAAACAACTGCGACATTACAGAAGATTTAATTCTCATGATCTTTCTTCCTTCGCAGAAAATACATGAGAAGAGGCAAGATGTAGGATCAGAATATCGCCATAACAGTACTCCTGCGATATTTACAACGACAGCGTTGCGAGTTAATCAACAACACATTGCGAGCGTTGCATATGACAGAAAGAATGACGCAATGGGTGACGATAGCCAAAACACGGAAAAAGCATGATGATACTGCGAGTTTCACAAATACCTGTGAGGGTGGGTATTATAACTATTGCGATAATATCGCAAGGCAGATCCGAAATTAAAGGACAGCTTAGCTGTCATCCACTATGTAACTACCCTATATAAAGAGACCCAATAGATTCAGAGAGATGATGATGTATTTTTGAGTGTTGAGAAAGTCTTGAGGAGAGAGAAAATTCAAGAGAGCGGTTGTATTCTTGATTTCTCCCATTTCTTGTAAACATTTCTGAGAATCAAATAATAAAGTGTTGTTTTTAATCTTCAAATATGTCTTAATTACAGTAAATTCTTATCAAGGGTGTAGTGTAGGATTTCCTGCAACTACAATCGCAAATAGGAAGTAGAGGATCAGTTTGCGAAGAAGAAGTTGAAAGACTAAGTTTGAGAAAAGAAACAGAAGTTTCAACAGTTTTAGGTTGGCGAGACTTCTTGGTAGGTTTAGTGGCATCTCCATCACCCTACGAATCACAACTCAGATAAGAAACAGAGGCAACAATATTGTTATTAAAAAAATCCATGTTTCTTACTACCTTGTCATTCACAGACTTTCTTTTTCTCGCGGGAGCCTTGAGTTGCGAACTTTTGGGAACATTAGGGTTTTGAACTGTAAATTTAGTACTGAAAGTGCTTTTGTTGAAACAGAAGCAATATGAGAATTACACGAAGAATAAACAAGATGATTTCAGTAAAACAAACTCAAATTAGTTTCAGCAAAATCAAAAGAAGAAAAATAAAAACTAACGTTGGTGATTCCATGAAAGTAGGAAAGAACAGTAGCAAAAAGATGAATTCGATAAAAAGGAAAAATTGCAGATGATGAAGATTTGCAGAGAATATGAAGATGGAGAAGATAAAGATGAAGTAAAAGAAGAAGATTATTCTTCCACCAGATCTCTCTTTAAATAGGCAAGAGAAGATGACCAGTTAATGTTAAATATGCCAGTGAGTGAAGGAATAATCAACACGTGTAGACGGTAAAGCTTAGTTCGCGGAGCCTTGTCGGTAAAAAAGACGGAGAATGAGAAGATGAACAGTTGCGTCATTTTGAAAAAACGGTTTCTCATGACATTCTCCCCTTCACAGAGAAGACATGAGAAGAGGCAAGATGTATGATCAGAATATCGCAAGAAGGACACATTTGCGAAGTTTGATCAACAATACTTTGCGAGCGTCGCATAATGGTTTGAAGAATGACGTAACAGATGACGATGGTAGGAAAATGAGAAAAGTGTGATGACTCTACGATGATTAGAGTGTTTGCGAAAATTAACAATAAAACTCTTGAGAGAATATCGCAGGTCATATCCTAAAATAAAGGATAGATTAGATGTCATCCACTATGTAATTCCCTATATAAAGAGTTGAACAGGCGTAAGGAGAGATTTTTTTTTTTTTGGTGTTGAGCAAGTCATTAGGAGAGAGAAAGTCCAGAGCGGTTGTTAATTCCTTAGCTTTATTTCCTTTCTTTCTCATAAAATTGGTGAGATTAATCAATAAAAAATTATGATTGTTGATCTAAAAATGATTTGATTGTGAGGGGTGTAGTGTGGGATTTCCTGCTACTATACCTTCGCACAGAACATTCAGAATTCTAATCTGGAACGGCTTGAGTCGGGACAACATGATGCGAGGCAGAGCATGATTGGACGAGAAGATGGAGGGGATCTGGAAAACTCTCCCAATGGAGCTTGATTCTTCTTCTCACTTCATTCTTTTCTCATGAAGATTCTGACATGGAATTGCAGGGAGGCTTCTAAACCCTCATTTCGTAGAGTGGCTCGTGATTTAATTGCGACTTATAAACCTACTATTTTTATTGTCTTATAAACTCGGGTTGGAGGTGATCGTGCTAATCAGTTGATTCGCACGTTGGGCTTTACAGACTCTAATTTTGTTGATTCGCAAGGTTTCTCAGGTGGGATTTGGATGTTGTGGAACAACACTGACTTGGAAGTTCAAGCGACATTTATATCTCGATGGGATATCCATGATGTTATTAGTTTGGAAGGAACTTCACATAATTTCTGAACTTAATTATCCAACGGCGGTTGTAGGCGACTTCAATGTTATTTACAGTCGTATGGAGAAAAAGGGAGGCTCCATTCCTTCGTATGATCAACTGAGAGAATTGCATACAGTTATGAATGAATGTCATCTTTTGGATAAAGTTCCTTCAAGGCCTCGGTTCACATGGACTAATAAGCAAGTCAACGGAAAGAATATCCAGGAACGGCTTGATCGTCTTCTTCTCAATGAACTTTGGCAGCTGATGTTTCCTAATGCTCAGGTATCGCATCTTCACTTTTTTAATTCTGACCATCGAGCTGTGATGGTTGATACGAGTCCTAAGTTTAAGTTTCACCCTCGTCCTTTTAGGTTTGAAACTATGTGGCTTCAGGATTTGAGGTTTATGCAGTTAGTTAACAATATTTGGGATCAACGAGATTCTTCTTCTGACGATCACTTTAGTTTAGCCCAAAAATTTAAACTACTTGCTACTGAAGCTAAACTTTGGGACCGTAATATCTTTGGTAACATTAATAAAAATGTAGATCAAGCCACTACTAATAGCCTCACTATTGCTCACAAGGTGCCAATTTATGTTCATTGGTTACCTCCTAATGATAGGCTATGTTAAGTTGAATGTCGATGGAGCTTCGAATGATGCAGGACATGCAGGTATTGGAGGCATTTTATGCGAGGATGATGGATATTTTATGGATGCTTTTGTGAAGTACATTCACCGTAACTCCAACAATGTTGCTGAATTGTGGGCCATTAGATATGGACTACAGTTGGCCAAAAACATTGGAGTCAGGAAGCTAATTATTGACAGCAATTCGCAATATGCAATTAACTTGTGTCAGCAAACTTGTACTGGTACTTGGTTCTGCCAAGGGCTGTTGCGAGACATTCTCTACTTGTCTCGCTGTTTTGATCAGGTTTCCTTTCAACATCACTATAGGGAGGGTAACTTTGCTGCTGACATTTTGTCTAAAAAGGCAGCTACTGAATGTATATCATGTATATGGGTTGATAACCCACCTGATTTTTTGTGTTCTGTTTTGACAAGTGATGTACATGGAAGAGCCTTCCCTAGATATGTAAGGCTCATCTAGTCTTCTATGATATAAGTCATCTTACCAACAAAAAAAAAAAAAAAACTGGACTATCATCATTTTTCTTGATCATGATAATGCAGGTTGACTAATTGGTTATCCACATTGTCTTATGTGTTAAAATGTTATTTCTTATATGACCATGTAATTCTCTTTCCTGTCTCACGGTTGTCGGAAATGTTCATTAATTACTGCGGAGAAAATATTCACATGCACACCCGTGATATCGACATTCTTCCTATACGGTTGAAGATAGTAAGAAAAAGGTTAGACAGCTTGGATTTTAATATGTTAACATATGAAACCTTTCCGTCTCTCTGAACATCATTCAAAACTTTATTTAAGTCTCAATCACATAAGGATTCGACTGTTTGTGAGAGTGTCGTCTTCTAATGCCGCACAAGCGACCTTTGGTGGAGTTTGAGTAAAGTTTGCTCCTTATTATGTTGTATCTGTTGAGTTTGTGGTAGGTACAAGTGCATGACAACTAAGTTCTCATTGTATTTTTTTGGTATTTGACTTGCATTTATATCTTAATCCTTCATTGTGCGCATAAAAATTCGAATCATAAACTGTATGAAATCTGTAAGTCTTTCTTTAATAAATATTATACCCTAAAGCATCTTTCCAAACAAGTTTGGGCCTAGGTGTAGAATCAGAAACTCGATACCTGGAAAATGTGGAGGCCCTTATATGTACGCCACTGATTTCATAGGTACGTTATTATTTCACCTTTATTGTTCAGACATTAACCATTATAGAGTATAGGAGTCCCATGTTGCTGATATTCTTGGTAATTCCTTCGTTCAGATAGATTGGTTGTGTCCTTCGTTCAGATAAATTAGTTGTGAAACTGCTTTCTTGATCTTTCAATACTATTTAGTCGTCTTTTATCTTTACAATATAGAAGAGGAGGTCCTCTACCATTTTACTCTATTGCTTAGCCTTTTTTTTTTTTTTTTTTAGCCTAAAGGTGTATTTCATGCAAGCGATGACCTACATTCATTCTGATTTTTTTTAAAGGAGAGCGGGTAATGCGTTAGGAATTCTATGAGATGTCAAATGAATGGTCCATATACATTTTAAACTATGTACATAGTATAATATCAGGAACCAACCTATGAGCAGGTATTTGATTTTGGGTTGTAACTTTCAGATGAACATCTGCGTGAATCTGGCAAGTCGCTTGAAGATTTCGAGGATATTCCAACACCAAAACTGACATGGAGTGATGTTGTTGGTGACGTTCATGTGGAAGCATCAGGCCTTCAACTCGTAATGTGTGATGTTGAAGTCTACTAGAGTATTTGGAAATCGAATTCTGCCCAGTCGAATTCTATGACAGATGGACTTAGACTGTTTTTTCTCAATGGAAGTACATGAAGTGGAAAAAAAATTTTGTATAACACATTAGCGTTTAGCTTCCGTAGGAATGGATACATAGTTCTAACTGCTTTTTCGTCTGTAATTGCTTCAATTCTTTTGGTCGGAGGTCTTACAATACATTTGACCGTCTAGATTCTCATATAAATAGCTGAGAACAATGTTTTTGGTGTTGGAAAAGAGGAATTCACAATTTAAACTCCTGAAAAAAGCGAAACTATGGGACAAAGTTCCCATGCAACATCGATTTTGAGTTGAATCAGTTGATCAAACGCTATGTGATATTGAGAATAAGGAAAAACCATTTGGTGGAATTACCATTTTTCTAAGAGGAGACTTTTGGCAGACGTTGCCTATTATACCTGTTGGGTGTCATTGGTGTTAATGATATCATTGTCTTGGCGCCCATCAAAATATGCTCTCGGAGGCGCTTGAACCGGAAAAAGTATATTTTGCAAAACTCTTAGTAGATATATAAACAACCCTAAATTTTTATTTACATCCCTTTAATGCATTTTTCCTTTAACATGGAAATGATATGTATTTATTGGATATAAATAATATATTAGTAATAGTCCCAACGAAGTTGTTGAGATTCCACAGATGCAAGGACATGCCTGGATTGGTATCCAGTCTTTATCCATGGTTAGGAACAAACGAAATAATGTCTCCAGATCTCTTTACTGAGCGGATTATATTGTCAGCTCTCAATGATGATGTGCAAAACATTCATACAGAAGCAATGAAAATTCAGACGGGGATATGTACACATAACTTGCTGACAAGCTAAATGCAGATGATACTTGCAATATTCCGCACCTTTCCAGCAAATTCCCGCAGAATTTAATTCCATCTGGAATGCCTTGGATCAAGTTATAGATATTAAAGTTAGTTGCCCAATCATGGTGTTGAGAAATATTACATCAAGAGAAGGTCTTTACCATGGAACAAGATTATTGGTCACTATATGTGGATAACATGTGATTGAAGCCAAGATTTTAACTGGGAAAAAGACTGTGGTAATTATATTTATCCCAAAAATAAATTTCAAACCATCAGGGTCGGAGATGGATAAAGTCAGATAATAGAGTAAGTACATGTGATTTAAAAGGTATATTATGTCTAAATGACGGACTAAGACCCTTAAGAAATTGATGATTAATCTTATATTTTTTATAACAAAAAAGAGGGTACGGGGTGGAGAGTGATATGAAGGTAACTCTATGGTGGGAATGGTGCAAATCAGTAAAAGAGGGTGTTATAGAAGAATACACGAATATTCTTGTTAGAGCATTGCTCGCTATCTCAAGCATGTTTTTCAATGTTAGTGATCAAAACTATAAAGTCTTGATTTCTAGTCTACTATAGCTAAGGTCTCGGACTAGGATAGAAAGTGTAGTTGAGCTCAAGAACTCCATAGAAAGCATTATACAAGACGAAGGACTACTCAAGGAACTAGTGGATCTTCATTGACTAAAAGGTATGTGGAGACTTGAACTTATCTATCACTCAAAAGTCTATCTACTCTATCTCCTATCTTGAGAAAAAAGTCATTTAATATATAAACTAAGAATATGCACATGTGATATTTCGAGCTGAGTATATCTCTCTTATCTATTTCTCAAAATATGTGTTGGTAAAGCTTTCGCTTTAGCCAAGTTCATGTTTACCTAGTGACGAAAGTCGTGTTATGTTTCAATCATCTTGGAAATCGCTCTAACGAAAAATAGTTTGTGAATAACAACTATATAACGCCCTCTGAGAATGTTTCAAAGATTGAATGAGAGTTTAGACTATATAACCATTGGGGGATATAAACATTATTGTGGCAACACATATATGTATAAGTCCTTAGCACTTGAACCGAAGTTTGCGAACTTTGTTAATCAAGTGAAACCGGAACGTGAGTTGTAAACTCAGTCCGCGAACCCAGTCCGCGAACTTGTGTAGTTCTCGAACCCGAGAATTTCTGCTGGAGTTTGTGAACTCCAACCGGTTAACTTGAGTCCGCGAACTCAAGTGGGTTATGTCTGAAAACTATGATTCTTCACTTATCTTAATTAACTAAGGAATGCTTTTGCAAACCGTGGCTTTATAGTTCATGAATTGATTCGAGTGAATCACATCGTTTTTGATTCAATTGTTTCTTGTGTTGTACATAAGATTTCATAGCAATTGAAAAACTTTTTAACTAGTTCATTTGAGTCATTTGGACTTGTTATAGTGAAGAAGAATATGGTTGATATGAAAGTTATCATTTGGCTAACCATTTGGTAGACTAATATTGAACCAACCAATGTACATGTTTGGGTACGGTTACACAAACCCAAAATCGTCAAGTACATGTGTGTATGGCAAGCTAAGTTTCCGATCTAACGGTTGAGAGATATTAGCTTGTATCTAATCAGGTTTTCATCTAACGGTGAATAATGAATAATTTGTTACTAAGCTAACATTGATTGCAAACCCTGATTTGAAAGACTATATAAGGGAGAACTCTATCAACTGGGAAACCTGATCCCCACACATTCAGTGTGATACTAGTTTGCTAAGCTAGAGTCGATTCTCCTTTAACCTTTGGTTTTCTTCTTCTAAAACCAGGTTAACGACTTAAAGACTTCATTGGGATTGTGAAGCCAAGCCGATACTACTTTTCTTGTAGTTGTGTGATCTGATCTTACTGTTTCTATCGTACGAGTACAATTGTAATAATTGGATTGAGATTTATATCTCCGATAGGCAAGATATACAAGTAGTCACAAACATCTTCGTCTCATTATTTGTGACTCCACAATATCTTTATTCGCTGCGTCGATTAAGACTATTGTGATGTGATTAATAAAACTGAGTTGTACATAAGTCTAGTTTTATTGATTGATTCTTGTTCACCTTGATTTATCAAAAGAAGGAACATAACTTGTAGGTTTATTCATGGGAGACGAATTTATCAATTACCTGTAGACTTTTATGTGTGAGACATATTTGTTTATTAAAGTCTTCGACTTTGGGTCGTAGCAACTCTTGGTGGTGGGTGAGATCAGCTAATGGAATCATGTGCACAGTATCATGCTGGGATCAGAGGCGTAGGAGCATAATTGTACCTTGGATAAGTGTGAGATTGATTGGGGTTCAACTACAGTCCAGACCGAAGTTATTTTTGGGTAGGCTAGAGTCTGTAGAGGCTTAATACAGTGTATGTTTAATCTGGACTAGGTCCCGGGGTTTTTCTGCATTTGCGTTTTCTTCATTAACAAAATTCTGGTGTCTATGTTATGTCTTTTCCGCATTATATTTTTATATAATTGAAATAATATACAGGTTGTGTGTTGTTCAATTAATTAGAATATCCGACCTTATTAGTTGTTGATTTAAATTGATTAACACTTGGATATTGGTCTTTGGTACCATCCAAGTTATCTCTCTTTGATTAAGACTCGCGAATCATATTTGCTTGAGTAAATCAAATCGAGAGATTGAGATAATAACTCTTTAAGATATTTTCTATTGATTGAGTCTTACTGTCTAGTTGATTCTCTAGAAAACAACTCGGAGTTGTCCATACAGATTGCTAATCAAAATATTGGATAAGGTTGTTAGACCCCCGCTTTTTCAATCGGTATCAGAGCATGAAAACACGCTTAAGACCTTACAAGTCTTTGTTTGTGGCAATCTGAGTCTGTGGATGGAATCTCTGTTGCGCATATCAAAATGTCTCCTAAAGCTTTTGATCATGTCAAGTGTCTTGGTAACACCTAAAAGAATTATTCCTTAGTTGATTCTTCCGAATCTCGAGGTAGAAAGAATGTTATCAGACATTTCTTCCTCTCATGAGGCATGTGACACTTTAGCAAAATCTTAAAAGGAGCTCACCAGAATTTCAAAACATACAGCTGAAGATATCGATTTTAATGATCATGATCTGCTCATTCATGAATTTGAAAAGTCTCTTGATAGAGAACGTGATCTCTATAATATTATAAAGTCCTTCTCTAAGAATATTGAGAAACTTCTTCAAGAAACTACTCTTCAACATGAAAAGATTAGTACTCTTGAGGATATTATTAAAGAGGACTCAATTAGATAAAAACGTTTTCTCGAGACTCATCATCAGATCTCAATAGACTTCGTGCTGAAAAAGAGAAACTATGTGCATCTCTTACTCTAGCTCAGGAACAGTGTAAATCCTTGGAAAAGGAAAACTTTGTCTTAAGGAAAAATTCTTCTGTGACTAATTCTCATGAATTACCATATACGAAGAAGTGTTCTCCAGAAGAAGATTGTGTCAAGAAAAGTTTACATAACTTACAATCTTCTCATATGGCTATGGAGTTTAAACAAGTGCAAGCTATTGCTTCTCCTCCACGAACCTGTACTTTTTGTGGGAAAAAGAATCACTATGCTATCCATTGTTTTGAAAGAAGGAAACAAATATCTAAGCTTCATAATTTTCTTCTCTTCACTGTCAATGGAACGAATAGTCAATCGACTAAAGCAGTGAATCGTATGCCCAAAATATAAGAATGATCTTTATTCTAGATATGATCATAGGGCTAAAGTTGTTCCTAGCAAAAAAAATTGCGATACTAATAAGAACATTCCATGTACTTATAAGAATGTTTCTGGTAAATCTAAGTCTAGAAAATGGATTCCTATCTATTCTGATCCTCTTGAACCTATTGCTAGAGGTCCTAGATTTAGTTCTCAAGAAAAGCCTTCTGACGGATATGTTAAACGCACCATGTCTTTATCCGTTACGGATGAGATACAATCAAAGTAAGGCAAGGATCACAAAAGTCAAACTACCAGATGATATATACAACATCCTTCTCGGTGTTCATAGTGGGACTAGTTTCCACCCAATCACCTGATTCCAGGTATTTGTTTCCTTGTTTCTAACTTGAGAGATGCAAGGAAAATAATTGAGAAGTACTCAAGTATGTTGTATATTATTTCAGTTTGAGTTAATTTTTGTGATTAGCAGTCCGTGAACGCTCGTGAACTCCTCCTGTGAACTCTTAGGGTTTGAATTGGAGATTATTACCTTTATCCATGAACGCATATATATTCCTATATTGTTTGTTATTGTTTTCTAAACTGCTATGAAGAGATCTGCAATATCTCAAGAGATTGGGTGTCTTGATATGGAGGAAGGAAATCAGGAACATAAGTCAATTCAAGAGCTGGTTCTAAAGAAGATGCTTGAAAGAAAGGATCGTAACTCTTGGATTGATGATTTTTTCAAGGATTTAACTCGTTTTCAGAACGATTCAAAGGTCGAGTTTGCAAATCTTCAATTGCAAATAAACCAACTTCTAGATGGTCAGGCCAGAATTCTTGCAAATCAGAATATTCTGATACGGAATTAAAAGAATCTCATCATGGACTGTGCAAAAGCTAGGCAGCTTGCTCGGGTGGTTGATCGCAAAGTCAGTGTTCTAACTCACGAACATGGCGTGTCTACGGTCAGAAAAATAAAGGAGATCAGCGATACATTCTTTGATGGTTTCATTGAAAGATATGAAGTTCTTAATGAACTCTGATTTCTGTTTACCTAGTAAATCTTCTAGGGTTCTGTTTTGTTTAGAAGAATAACTAGTGTTTTGGAATAGCCATTATTGTGATTACACATAGCTATATCCAATGTTTTCATCTTCTTGTTTTTATATTTATTGGTTTTAAATTCTAAACTTGTTTGTAAGATAATGGTTGCAGTATTAATCTTTATGGTTTTATATATTGCAATATTTTGATGGGATATGTGTGTTTACGTCCGTGAACTTGATTGTCCCATATTTTGTCAAAAGTAAAGTCGTTCATGAATTGATATGCAAATATTGATAAAAGGATGAATATACTTTTGAAAAACACAAAAGTTAAGCCTATATTGTCAATTATTGATAGAAGATAGGTTAAAATCTTTTGTGATTCAAGGATTATGTCTATTGTATGTCATTGTGCACATGGTGATGAAAACATAGAATGAATCCTTGTGTTATCCACGGTATAGAGCTTTATTGATCCATTTTATTATGTATTACCGTGAAGGCTCCATTGTGTATCTTATGTTGAGAACGATACGACTAAGTCGATTCCTTATTGGCATGGTTGGTTGTTCCATGAGATGCTATATGTTGATCATTAAGAACTAAAGTAATCAACTTGTGTGGTTATTTAGTTTGTATTCCATAAGTTTTCTTATGTTGGGTACTGTAGTAGCAGGAAATCCCACACTACACCCCTCACAAGAATTTTCACAATCAATCTATGAACACTTAATCAGGAACGATTATTTTCATTAATTGACACTTAGAAAATTACAAAGGAAAAAGGAAATTAAAATACAATCACTCTGTTTAGAATTTTCTCTCTCCTAAAAACTTTCTTAGCATTCCAAAAATTATCTCTCTCTCAAGTTTACTCATCCCATATATATAGGGTATTTCATAATGGATGACAGCTCATAGACAGCTAAGTTATCCCTTAATTTCGGATCTAACTTATGATATCTTCGCGAGTGCACAAATGTTAACCCTCGCAAACAACACTCTATTCTTCGCAGGATCTTTACATTTTCTTCATGCTTCTACCATCGTTATTTGTTGCGTCATTCTTTTAATCTTTTCTGCGACGCTCGCTAGTGTCTTGCTGCAATATTATGATCCTACATCTTTCCTCTTCTAATTTATTTTCTGCGAAGTAAAGAATATCATGAGAAATTACTCTTTAAAATATCACAACTGTTTATCTTTCCATATTCTTCTTCCGATAGGATTCCATGAATCACGCTTAATTATATACACGTGTTGAATATTCCTTCTTCCATCGACACGTCTAACCGGTCATCTTATTTTCCCTATTTAAGAGAGATTTGGGAAAGATAATTATCTTCTTTCACTTCTTCTTCGTCTTTACCTTTTCTGTTCTGAAAATCTTCATCGTCTGTGATTTTATTTTTTATCAAGTTCATCTTCTTGTTGCTGTTCTTCCTTATCTTCATGGAGTCTACAAGGTTAATTTTCTTTCTGCTACTGTTAGTTTTTGCTGAAACTGATTTTATTTACCTGGAATCATCTTATTTGTTTTGTTCTTCATATAATTCCCATACTGCTTGTTATTTCAGCAAAAACATTTCTGGTTTGAGAATTACAATCCAAAACCCTAATAATTCCCAGAATCCACCACCCAAAGAGGGTGCGAGAAGGAGAAAGTCTACGAATAACAAAGTAGTAAGAAACACCACTCTTCAAATAACAATATTGTTGCCTCTGTTTTTTATCTTGATTGTCATTCGCAGGATGGTGGAAATTCCAAGAGGCCTCCTAAGAAACTTCGTCAACAAAAGAATCAACCAAAGATTGTTGAAACTTCTATTCCTTTCCCTTCTCTTGGTCACGTACCCCTTTTTTCATCATCTTCGCAGAGTAATTCTCTCCTCTCACAAAATGTACCTCTTCCTTCTAGATGCGAGAGTATCGCAATAGACTCTACTGTCTTAACTTCTACTGCGAGCGGAATTCTTTTTTCTCCTATAGCCAACTCTCCTCTGATTAATGTCATTCCAAGCCCTACTGTTAGTTTGCCTCAAACTTCTCCTCTCGCTGGTATCTATATTGCGAAGAATGATAATCAACTTTCTATTATATCTACCACTCCACCTGAATCTTTTCTTTTTTCTCAAGAAGCTGCGAATGGGATAGATATTGCTTTTAAGGATCTGGTTGATATCTTGGATGATGTTAAGAGATATTCTGTTGATCCTATTTAGTCTAGCATCTGCGGGATCTTAAGTGGATACATTGGTTCTGGTAAGATGGATTCACAAGCATCCATGGAGAAAGAAATTGAAGTCTTGAAAGAAGCTCTCCCAGCCAAGACTCTAGAATGCGATACTCTTCGTCTTGAAAACCAAACGATGGAAAATATCTCACTTGGCTGCGAGCTTCTTCGTAGAAAGAACAATGAATTAAAAGGTATAATCTTCTTTGTTTATTTATTTATTTATTTTCTTATAAATAATTTTGTCAATTCCCTTTTCAATTTTCTAAAAATCTTTTGTTCGCACATTAAGACTTAAACCAGAAACGATTCTTGGAAAGATTTCAATTTGAATCTGCTGCTGAAGAAGCCCGCGCTGATAGAGACACTTGGATGGATCAATATAATCAATTAGACAATCTTTACACGTACTCCATTGATCATATAAATAATCTCACTGGAGAAAATGCTCAATTAGTGCAGGAGATCAATTTATTAAGTAGGGAAATATCTCGAATCTCTTATTCTCTAACCAAAGCTAACTTGGCGATGGAAACTTTATCAGATGAAAACAAAACCTTATCTCAATAGAATCGGGATTTTTCAAGTAAAACAGCGATATCCTCGCAGAAATTAATTACCCTTCAAAGAGTGTGCGATAATCAAGAACAATCTCTTCATTCACTGAAAAATGAACTTAAAGAGATAACTGAATCATCCATTGCTGAGAAAAATGCACTTATGCAAGGTAGAATAACTTTAAGTGTAAAATAAAATCAGCTACAAGAAGAATACACCAAATTAGAAGAATCTTATTCCTCTCTCGCGAAAGAAAACTCTTTTCTCCATTCTAATGAAAAGAATCTAAGATCTCGCCTGAAGGGTTTAGTTGGAGATAAATTTGATGATGCAATGAACCAATGGGAGAATAATTGCTTTGCCTTAATTCAAAATCTAATTTCACAAAAGGAAGGTAGTCATTTAGACTTCCTCAATCATTCTTCCTCTGTTTCATTTTCTTGTGATTTTCTTGTTGCGAATTTCTCATTTTATAACCTTTTTTTTTCTTTGACCACGCAGAATCTTAGAGAAAGCTTCAGTCTTCTGTTAATACTCTGGATTCTAAACTTGCTGTGCTGCAGAAGGAAAATGCTTCTCTCGCTACTCATTTTTCCCGTTTTCGCGATCGAACAGAAAGATAATATAACTACCTTTCTTATTTCAAGGATATGGAGATTAGAAACCGAGATAAAGCTTTCCTTCGCCAACTTCATCTACAAGCTCAAGTTCTTGTGAATGATATTCTATTGTATAACTCTCTTCCCCCAGTGACAGTTAAACCTTTGGAAGTAGATGCTGATAAAATTCCTCGTCCTGCTGACAATGGCTTTGGCTATGAGACATGCGAAGAAGAAGAAGAGGAATAAATAGAAAATCCTTTTAAAAAAGCAGCTACTGGTGAGAAAACAACTGATGATGATCAATCAAATGAAGAAGATGATAGAGTCAACCAGGACAAAGGGAATACTGGTGAAAGCGAGAAAACTTGCGAAGGTGACAAATCTGGCGAAAATGATAAAGCTGTCGAAGTTAATATTGAAACTTAAGCTTTAGTATCACTCTTTTGAACTACATCGTCTCCTCTTTTTGTGAACAATGTATTTTATTCTCTTTGGGATTTAATTATTATTCTAACTTTTAAGTATTTACAAGGAAGATAATGATATTTCGTTTATTAATTCCCATACTTGCATCTCATTATCTTTCTTGGAATGAATCCATATGACGTCTGAAGAAGTATCAAGAAGTATAAGAAGTATGAAGTATGGATTCTTAAAGTATAAAATGTTCTGTGATAAGAAGTATAAAGTATCCATACTTGATCGGACTATACAAAGTATAAGAAGCAATAAATGTTGCTTCATTTTCTGCGATTTTCTGAATTACTCTGCGACATTTTGAATAATCTGTGAATAGTATTGCAAATAGTGATGTGAATAGTATCTTGAAAAATTCTGATTATTATTCTCATTATCTTTCTCGCAATGAACAAAATTTACCTGCAAAAACAGTTAATGTTTGCAATTATTCTATTGGTCTTATTTTGCCTACCTAGTTAAAGGTCTTATTTTGCCAATTTTTGTTTTTGCGACAAAATCGCAGGACGTCCTTTCATTCGCATGTAAAGACCCATTGATCTTTCCTTATCCGCGTTTTTTCAATTTGTTGCAACAATATGATAGGCCTAAATATTCTTGTGAATACAAAGCCCCATGATATTGTCGTCTTGCGATGAAATCGCAGGATGTCTTTACACTTTCATGCAATGACCCATTGGTGTCATCTTATCTCATCTCTTGGATTTTTGCCTCTATATATATTTGCTGCACAAATATGACAAGCCTTAATACTCTTGTGAGCAAGAAGTATCATGACATTTGCGTCTTAAGACACTTATCAGCTCCCTAATGGAGGGTGCTGCCCTTATCTCCCCCTGGTTTCCCCTTCAAGGAGGCGTACATCGGCCATACAAGACTAGCTCCTCCCATCCGGATTTACCAAAAACTAGTTATTTTTCGCAGCCTCTTATCCTTTTTGCCTATATGGCTTATAGTTACGAGACTGCACCCTAAGTGGGTTTTCTTTAGGACGAGTGCATCATAGTCAAGACTTGCCAAGAATTTCCAGGTTAGGTTCATCCGCCTCAGGCACTCTTGGATCAACCGTGTACCGCGATGCCTTGATCATATTCTTCACTCCTTAGAAGAGACCCTCGGTCGTCCAACCAGGGTATAAACTTATATATAGTTGAAAATCCAGGGTATCTCTCCCGGATAGGCTTTTTTGAGCCCCACATGTCCATGACTCAAGTTCCAGTAGCGGTATAACCTTATCTTTGAGCCATACAATCATATACCCCTTTAAATTACGTACTTTAGGTCTTACATTTGCCTCTTGCGAAATTTCATTCGCGAACTAGGGTGTACGCCATAAAGGTTCGTCCTATTCTGTGAATTTTTCTTCACGTTTCTTGCGATATTTTCACATATTCTTGCTTCAATGCTGGTGTAATTTCACAATCTCATATTTTTCATTAAGCGACAATCTGTGAGTCACATCGTTCATACATATCATTTCAGTATCATAATTTGAAATCTTTTACCTTTACTTTATTCTGCCCATGGGATTTTGTTGCGCTTTGCTATGTTTCCCTTGCGAGTCATTCACTAGATACTGTGTTCATTCTTTCTCATATTTTCTTCTTCTCGCAGCTCTATGGCATCCACTATTAATCTGTCACATCTTTGTCTTTTCTTGATGTTGTGCTTCCAATTGCTATGCTTCGCAGCTCTCTCTTCGCAAGATTTTATATCAATCTCATAACACTTTCTGCTTTCACTCCAATCTCCTTTTATGACTCCAACACCATTTGGATGTGGAAACTTAATGCACTGATAGTAAGTGGATGCCACACCTAGAATCCCATGCAACCAAGTCTGCCAATTAAGGCGTTGTAGGGTGACTCCACATCCACTACACAGATTAAGACTTTATATGTTATTCCTTTTAATGGGATTCTCATTGTGATCTCTCCCTTTGGTTTATTGGTTGTACCATTGAAACCATATATCTTGTACGTTGAGGGTATTAGATCCTCGTCTCTCCCTACCATGGTCTTATAAGTGTTATAAAATAAAATATCCACAGAACTACCTGTATCAATCAATACTCTATTAATTGCCCACGAATCTTCATTTTCATCATCTTCAGTGTTATCTTCATCTTCATCTTCATCTTCATCCTCTTTTTGTTTTGGATTTATCTCTAGCCTTACCACCAATGTTTGATTATGCATTTCTCCAGGCTCAGGTACTTCTTGTGCGGTGAAAGAAATAATCTGTGTTTGCCACTATTTAAACGGCGAGGCTTTCGCAATGTTCATGATTTCTTTCCCATCAGCGTCTCTCGCAAACACTCGGCTTAAAACATTATCGTGGAAGTCTTCGATAGTCTTGAATGAATGTATAATGGAGTTACAAAACAATTTTTTTTCCTTTGCTCCAACTTCTATCACAAATGTTTCTCCTCTTTTTGTTGTATTTACTCTGCGAATTTCTAGTAGAGGTGGTAATGGCTGAGATTGCGGGTGCCCTATTAGAAAATGGTTTAATCTTCCCTGATCTATCATCCTTAAAATGATCTTCTTTATATTCCTGCATTCATTTGTTGAGTGACCATGAAAATGATGATAAGAGCAAAATTCTTGACTTCAGTTATTTGGGTGTGGTTCTTTTCCCATATTCCAGGGTGCTTGTATATTTTCCATTAAGATTATGGCTTCCCAAAAATTTTCTACACTTCCATTCAAAGGTGGCATTTTGATTTCTTCCCATATCATCTTCTGATTTCCCTTCCCTCTTTGATAACTTTGTCTTTGTCCACCATAAGTCTCTTGTGGTTGATCAAGTCTCTGAATTTATTATTTCCCCCGCGATAAAAGTTTCTCTCTCTTTCAAACTCTTCTTGATCTCGACTTCCCATAGCTACTAATTTTTGTTGACCATCATCCACATTCTTTTCTTGTTTTGCCTGCGAGATGCTCGCTACTGTATTTATCATCTTGGGAAGTAAACTTGCACTCGTTGCAACTGAACTAGTGTTCGCAATAGGATACGACTCCATCTCATTTTGTTTTTCCTCTAACGCAATATATTCTTCATGCAATTCTCGCAGCTCTGTCATAGTGATCGTATTTTTGATTCTAAAAATTTGTATATATAACAGGTTGGTTGCGAACATAGCATTAATGAAGGACAAAATGAGGTATCTCTCATCTACTCTTCCATCTATCTCACTGCACATTGTCTTCCATCTTATGGTTAGGTGTTTAAAACTTTCGCCAATCCTCTGTTTTAACCCAAATACATCTTCAATACCGGTCCGCGAAGAATTGTTGCTTATATATACTCCCAAAAATGTAGCTTGCAGACGGTCGAAAGAAGTTATAGTATTTTTAGGTAAACCTTCGAACCATTTTAACTCCTCGCCAGTTAAGCCAGATGCAAAGCATTTGCATAATACATCATCATGGTTTTCCCACTGTAGCATACACCTCACATAATCCTTGACATGTTGAACAACACAGGTAGTCCCATCGAAGAAACTGGTTAATGCTGGTAAATTGCATTTTGGGGGTATTCCTCCTAATTGTACTTCTTGAGTGAATGGAGTTCTCGCAGCTTCTTCAATGGCTTCATCAAGTTTCCTTCTGCCTCCTTATCTTATGTTATTTAACATTCCCCTCATTTCTGCTAGATCTCTTAATATTTGTTCATTCCCAGCTGAGTTTTGCTCCATTGGTCTTTTCAGCGCAGCTTCCCTTCTCCTGCGTTCTTGCCTATCTTGTGTTGCGAGATTTTGATTTCCGTCTCCATTATTTTATTCTTGTCTTTCTCCGCTATCTTCTCTTACATTTTTTTCACGAATGCGCACACCATTATATCTCTCATTTTCTCTTCTGCGATTTTCTTCTGCTCTTCTTTGTACCCTATCGTATTCTTCGTTAATATTACCATTATTGGGGTTTTGTTCGCGTATTATTTCTCGATTGTCATGATTATTCTGGCGAATTGCCTCTTGGAATTCTTGATCTTCCACTTCTGCTCTCAATCTTTCCCTTTTGCAAGATAAGCATGCTTGTTCAACATAATGTCTCTCAATTTCTCTTTCAATTATCTGCTGATTTCTTAGAGTTTCTCTTCCTTGGAATATCCTCCTCCCTTCCTCTTGATTTTCTTCACCATCTTGGTTATTTCTTGCCTGACGATTTTCCTTGTCGTGCCTTCTATTGTTTTGTTCTTTTTGTTGAATTTCACCTTGTGGTATATAACGATCTTCCCTTATTTCTCTCCTTTCGCGACGTTCCCCATTTGGATCATGATTTTCTTCTTCAATATTTGCTATAAGTGATCTTCTTCTTATCTCACTTCTGATTATTCTCGAACTTGATCTCGTTGTACTTCTTGATCTTCTATTTTGTAATCTCATGTTTTCCATTCTCAATTCATGGTTTTGTCTTGCCAAATTTGCACGTTCTTCCGCCTTTAATCTCCTTTCTTCTTGTATTCTTTGTCTTAAAACCTCTATTGTTTCATTTTTGTCATCACCATGTACTAATCCTCCATTTACCTCTTGATTTCTTCCCTCTCGTGTTTCATCTCTTAATTGTCGATCTTCTGGTTCTTCCATTGAATCTGATCGCCAAGTATTCACGCTTACTCTATCATAATCAACAACTCTATCTTGTATTGGTGTTTGCTGATTCGGCTGTCGAACCTGATTTTATCCATCATTCTTTGTTTTATTTCTTATTTTTCTTACTCTTGAAGATTCTCCCATTTCACTTGTTTCTCCACCTGCAAGTCTTTTACTCCACCTTATGGTTGTTGGTGGTTCTGACGTATTTCTTCTTCTTCTTCTAACCATTAATCTTAGTGAACTATTGAAAATTACGTAAAATCCTGCACTAATTATTCCAAATTCCTTCCAATCACAATATCAATTTGTACCTTTTTCTTCAAATAATCAACAATTCATCCCTGTTTCGGGCGCCAAAAATGTAGTAGCAGGAAATCCCACACTACACCCCTCACAAGAATTTGCACAATCAATCTGTGAACACTTAATCAGGAATGACGATTTTCATTAATTGACACTTGGAAAATTACAAAGGAAAAAGGAAATTAAAATACAATCACTCTGTTTAGAATTTTCTCTCTCCTAAAAACTTTCTTAGCATTCCAAAAATCTCTCTCTCAAGTTTACTCATCCCCTATATATAGGGTATTTCATAATGGATGACAGCTCATAGACAGATAAGCTATCCATTAATTTCGGATCTAACTTGTGATATCTTCGCGAGAGCACAAATGTTAACCCTCGCAAACAACACTCTATTATTCGCAGGATCTTTACATTTTCTTCATGCTTCTACCATCGTTATTTTTTGCGTCGTTCTTTTAATCTTTTCTGCGACGCTCGCCAGTGTCTTGCTGCGATATTATGATCCTACAATTACATGTACGGTTAAGGTTGTCATGTCTTATGATAATCTTAGTCGGGGTTCCATAATGTCAAATGTTGAGCCCAAATGAACTAAATCAATCATCTAGTATGGTTATTTAATTAGCACTCCATAAGCGTTCTTATCTTTTAGCATCTCTTTGACTGGGTTGGTTTTTCTTGATTTACTTAGTCATTGCTCCATAGATTTTCTTATGTCGAGTGTGGCCAATTAAATTGATTACTTTTTTAATTAGTTTGGTTGTGTATGACAATTAGATTATTAGCGAGTTTTCCTGTGATTAATCTAATTGATTATTAAGTCACCATAAGTTTACTTGTGTTGAGCATATCCAGTCAAATTAATCTTGGTTCGCTTTAGTTAATATGATTGAATATTTCTAGTTGGATTCCAAATTCATACTTGTATGTAATTTGTTGAGTCTAAAGAAATCCTTCTTTTCTCTTGAAATTAAGGTCGCTCTTGTTGTTCCTTTGGGAATGACATTTTATGGGGGAGAGTTCTTTTGAACTTGTGCTTAATTGCCAAATCTTTGTGGGGAGTGCGGTTGTGGAATATTTTAGGGGTTATCTTGCATCTTTATAAACTCCTTGATGAATGCATTTAGCTTCGGATTTATGATTGCATCTAAATAAGATGATATACATTTACCTTTGGTCATGAAATATCTCTTACGGAAATTTCATTAGGATCCCGTTCTTGTACCTTTGCCAATTTTATTGACAAAAAGGGGGAGATTAATTGTAGTTCACACTACAAATACATATGGTTTTCGGATCATTATGTAAGTGGGAGTGGTTTCCATATGAGATGGAGTATCGACTAAGGGGGAGTGAAGTATCACCATAGTATTGTTGTTGAAGTTGTGATGCAATTGGACTTTGACACTG
Organism: Papaver bracteatum; assembly: GCA_023529315.1. Taxonomy (NCBI): domain Eukaryota; kingdom Viridiplantae; phylum Streptophyta; class Magnoliopsida; order Ranunculales; family Papaveraceae; genus Papaver; species Papaver bracteatum. Next base: position 2,364,038 of record JAJJWX010005371.1, read on the forward strand.
TGTAATAATACTATGACACTATATAACAATGATTGAGAACCGATGCTTTTCTCATTCTTATAGCTACGGATTTTCAACAACGATGATGCTAATCTTACAACCTTTGGGATCATTGGACTACTTGGAAGTGACGAAGATTTCGAGTATTGTTGAAGATTAGGCATGTGGAATAGGATCTATAAAGTTTATTTATATATTTTTTGTATTTCATATGTATTAATAGTTTTGCCACTAAAATTGACAAAGGGGGAGATTTTTAGAGCATTGCTCGGTCAAACTCGCATGCGTTGCTATCTCAAGCATGTTTGTCAATGTTAGTGATCAAAACTATAAAGTATTGATTTCTAGTCTACTATATCTAAGGTCTCCGACTAGGATAGAAAGTGTAGTTGATCTCAAGAACTTCATGGAAATCATCATACAAGACGAAGGACTACTCAAGGAACCATTGGATCTTCATCGACTAAAAGGTATGTGGAGACTTGAACTTATCTATCACTCAAAAGTCTATCTACTCAATCTCCTATCTTGAAACAAAAGTTATTTACTATATAGACTAAGAATATGCGCATGTGATATTTCGAGATGAGTATATCTCGCTTATCTATTTCTCGAAATATGTGTTGGTAAAGCTTTTGCTTTAGCCAAGTTCATCTTTACCTAGTGACGAAAGTCATGTTATGTTTCAATCATCTTGGAAATCTCTCTAACGAAAAGTAGTTTGTGAATAACAACTATATAACGCCCTCTGAGAATGTTTCAATGATTGGAATGAGAGTTTAGACTATATAACCATTGGGGGATATAAACATTATTGTGGCAACACATATATATAAGTCCTTAGCACTTGAACCGAAGTTTGCGAACTTTGTTGATCAAGTGAAACCGGAACGTGAGCTGTAAACTCAGTCCGTGAACCCAGTCCGCGAACTGGCGTAGTTCTCGAACCCGAGAATTTCTGCTAGAGTTGAAGCTCAGTATCAGTCCACGAACTGACGGAAGTTCTCAAACCCGAGAATTTCTGCTGGAGTTTGTGAACTCCAACCGATTAACTTGAGTCTGCAAACTCAAGTTGGTTATGTCTAAAAACGATAATTCGTGAACTTATCTTAATTAACTAAGGAATGCTTTTGCAAACCGTGGATTTATAGTTCATGAATTGATTCGAGTGAATCACATCGTTTTTGATTCAATTGTGTCTTTTGTAGTACATGAGATCTCATAGAAATTGAACAACTCTCTAACTAGTTCATTTGAGTCATTTGGACTAGTTATGGTGAAGAAGAATATGGTTGATATGAAAGTTATCATTTGGATAACCATTTGGTTGACTAATATTGAACCAACCATTGTACACATTTGGGTACGGTTACCCAAACCCAAAATCGTCAAGTACATGTGTGTATGGAAAGCTAAGTTTTCGATCTAACGGTTGAGAGATATTAGCTTGTATCTAATCAGGTTTTCATCTAACGGTGAATATTGAATGCCTTATTACTAATCTAATATTGATTGCAAACCCTGACACTACAAGAAAATGTGTCTCTTGCGACTAAATTTTATCGACTGTCTAAAAGTTCGTTGGTTTCCTATAGCTACTTATGTTTGCGCCTGAAAAAATAATAGCCACTACAGAATACTATGCATTATTTTCTTGCAACAGAAAATCTATGTTAGTCGTTGGATGTGTCGTACAACTTATTTGGAGCGACTACTTTGATAAGCTTGAAGCTATTTATGTTCAGCCACAACGAATGTAGCGACTAATTTTGTTTTAGTCGATAGTGTTATTTATCTACAAATTCCTTGCGACTGAAAATATCTACTAATCGTTGGAGCTATCTTACAACTTATTTGGAGAAACTACATAAACACCTTGGAAACTATTTACGTGCAGCAATAATTTTTGTAGTGACTGATTTTTCTTCGATCGATAGTATTCTTTATCTACTATTTCCTTGCGTCTGAAAATATCTGTTAGTCGCTGGAGCTATGTTAGCACCAACTTAGGTTGGAAGCTATTCACGTTCAGCGACAACAAGTCTAGTGACTGATTTTTTTTTTATTGTTATATTTCATGGAAAATTCGTCTATATCTACAATTCGTTTGACTTCATGGAATATGCATGCTTAGAATTTTATATCGATTCCAAAAATGCTCCTCTCCACCGAATCGTAAAATTAAATATGATCCAAAAAAAACTTACTTGTGCAAAATAAGTACATGGAACTATGAGGTGAAGTCATCTTAACATTAGATGATTTGATCGAGATGACAATTTTTCATTATATGGAATATAAAATTTGAGTAATGTAATTCAAAATTATTAGAGATCACTGTAAAATCTAGTAATTGGATTTAAATTTTTACCTTCATCCAAGAATCCAGTAATCTGAACTAGAATTTACTTCTTAACATCTTCGATTATTCGAAATCTATTTCGATCACCTATGTAAACCAAATTTTCTTCACTACCTCTAGAATTAGTTGTACTTGAACTCGTAATCCACCGGTGTAAACCAAATGATGCTTCATAGCTTATGTGACATTCTAAAATTCAAAGTCACAACTCAAAATCTGTTAATGTGAATCAAAATTAATCTACACTATCACCTATATGAACTGAAACTACAATGGAGAACTAAGTGGACCAAAATAATCTTCATGACATCTAAATTTGGTCGCAACAAAGGTTGTTAATAAGCTGAATGCGCAAATTTAGTTCAACACAAAAACACAATGCGCCAATTTAGTTCGGCACAAAAACACAAGCTTCTCGCACACTTGGGTTGATCCGTATGACAATCCCTAGACAAATCTCTACGGTCCAAATATATTTATAATCCGTATGATCACCTTTATCACCGTTCATATACTTTTATACAAAACATCAAAAGAAATTTCTCTTACTTCACTTCCTTTCCTATCCTTTCCTTTCCCATCTTCATCTCCAATCTCTCTTATTCGCCTCCATCTGAAGAAAAAAAACCCTAACTCACAACCTTAACTGAATCCATGCTCTCTCTTTATACAAAAACTTATTGAAGCAGTGGATTAGTTTCTTTCCTATATCATCTAGCTTATTAGATCTGATTTCTCTAGGAATTTAAGATGGAATTGTTTTGGAAATCTCAAGATTTGTTTAACCGGTGAAATAATAGAGGAATCAATTTCACTTTGAAGCACATCAGAAACTATACATCGTCATCTCTGTAAGTATTTTTGAGAAGATTTGGTGTGTTTTTCTTGGTGTTTGTGGTTAGGTTTTAAGTATATGCGAATCGATTAGATTTTTTTTGTGAATTTTGAATCGATTGGTGTGTTGATTAATATTTTTTTGGGGGGTTTTCCCTTTTTTTTTGTTTTGGAGTTATGTTGATTTCATTATTGATAGTGTCTCCCTAATCTGAGTGATTGTTTCGTTGGATCATATATTGTTTCAGAAAATCTAATTATGGTTTTTTTTCTTGGTGTTTGTGGTTAGGTTTTAAGTAGATGTGAATCGATTAGATTTTTTTAGGGAATCGATTGGTATGTTGATTAATATTTTTGTTTTGGGGTTATGTTGATTTCATTATTGACGGTGTCTCCCTAATATGAGTGATTGTTACTATTTTGGGTTTTGTTGGATCTTATATTGTTTCAGAAAATCTAATTATGGTTTTTTTTTTTTTTGGTTCTGTTCTTTTTTTTCAGGTTTGAAGCATATAATTTGATGGCTGCGACACTACCTTGCCATGAAAGTATTAGATATCTTTATTCAAACCTTAAATCCCAATCAAACCCTAAATCTGATTTCACCAATCAATTAATTGAGTTATTATCCCAGTGTACCACAAATCAACTATTGTTAAACCCTAGTCTTCACTTAATCAGAGATTTAGTTCACTAAAACCCTGACTTCTTACATGTGGAAGAAGAGAGAACTAAGTCAATCATTCAGGTATACTGAAAATAAAAAAGTAGTTTCAATTTACATGTTAATTGTATTTTTGATATGTTGGTATAAATTTAATGTTAGTTTTGGGGGTGTTTGGTAGTTTGTGATGGGAAAAGGGGCTTGTACCATCTAAAAAAGAAGAATCAAAGAGAAAAAAGGTCATGTTGAGAAGGTGTTGTGTTGACTGTTTGAGCTCTTGGTTTTGGTAGATTAAAAAACCTGTTTTTAAGTTTGTTGTGAGTCTGTTCTCAATTCTTTTAAGTAGTAAGCCAGTAGTTCCTAGACTAAAAAAGTGCTTGTTCAGGATGGGATGTCAACCTCCCCCAAGTTGAAATGTCCTGCAATTCAGGTAACTGCGTGGGGTCGGATATCTAGTCATCTGGGATACTTTAAGCTAGAGTTAATAGTTTGTGTTTTCAGTAACTTCTATGTTGAATGCCTGGTGTATTCTATACTTCTCTACAATAGTATACTCCAGCGATAGATATTTGGCGTATCGGCTGCATCTTTGCCGAAGTATTAACAGGGAAGCCTCTATTTCCTGGTAAAAAATATTGTTAGCCAGCTGGATATAATGACTGACCCGCTTGGTACGCCCTTGTTGGATACTATTTGTAGGGTATGATATTGTTTATTTCTTTCCTTTTAGTTTACTATTTGAGTTGTACTCTTTTCTTAGTGTTGATTTTGATGTCAATTCATTTGTGTTCTATGTGCAGGTCCGCAATAAGAATGCTAGGAAATACCTTAGACTGCCGCCTCTAATGTTATCTAAGGAGGATTGGAGGTTTCAACAAAGGTATCAAAGTGGTGGCGGTGGTGCTGGTGGTTCATGATTAGGCAGCAACAATAGTAACATAGGGCTGTTGATGAAGGAGGTAGTAGGTCTTTGTTCTCTTCACAACCCGGGTATTCGATTGACAAAAATGATGTTGTTGGGTCTAGGTGAGGTCAGACTGAATGGAGTGGTGCCTATGAACTCATTGGGTTCTCTGGATTAGGACTTGGCGAGAATCAAAAGAGTTTTGCTGATACCTTTCAGGTGAACTTTTATTGTTTTCAATGGATTTATGTTTTTAGGTTTATTGTTTGTCTTATGTATCATAATTCATATATGTCACACCATGGATCAGTTTACCTCACTAGGCGCAGGATTTGATTTTTATACCATTGCTTGATTTGCTTCTTGAGTGGGATTGAGTGGAGTATCACAAGTTAATTCAATCCATCTCGTGTATTTTTTGTAATGCGTGTTACTTTTTAAATCTTCCTAAGATACCCGGGTCTTATTCTCACTCATGTCTTCTCCACCATAGCTGTATATATATTATCCAGTGTATTTTCTAGGTAATAAACGCATTTAACATTTATATTGATCACATTTTCTGTTTACTAATTTTTTGAATGAGCTTGTCACATTCACACCACGTTATGTTCCTGATTCCTATGGTTGACACTTATCAACCACCGATTACCTGTTAGAAGTGTTGTTCTGATGGATCAATTATTTGTTGTCATGTCATGAATCCATTCTTGAAAATTTGAAGACTGTCGACAGAGAGTAGTGTTTGTACCATAAGTAAAAATACCACTCAATAGGCCCAATTGATACTTGAATCATCTTTTGGCCCTTATCTAAGCCCGCTAACCAGTCAACCGAGGCAGCCCACCAGCCTGCCCAGTATTACATAAATTCAATGATTGGTCAATGGTCAAAGTCGGTCAACTATCAAAGTCAACATCCGGTCAAGGTCAATGGTCAAAGTCAACGATCGGTCAATGGTCGAAGTCAACTATCGAAGCACGTCGCACCTCCTACCAGTATTCAGTCTTGTATCCAGCAATGTTGCTAACCAATTCCCAGCCAAAAACTCTTCTGCATTGCCAGCCAGTTTTCTACCCATGCAGCCAACCAGTCTGCCAACTAGCATCCATCTATACTGTCAGCCACCAGTCCAGTTTTCCAGCATGCAGAATCTGTCGTGAAGCATAAATGTGCATTTTCATGCCAGAAATCATTATGGAGGCATGCAATATTGATTCCAACAGTTTCATACATAAATCATCATGAAGGCATGCAAAATTGAATTCCAGCAGTTTCAGCCATGCAATACTAATTGCAGCAGTTTCAACACTAATGCAACACTAATTGTAGCAGTTTTATACATGCATAATTAATTCCAGCAGTTTCACACATAATTAAAGATGGAGGCATGAATGAGCAGTTAATGCAATTTATGTTTATAATTGAAATTAGATGTCAAACTGTATAAAAGGGGAGGAGCATCAATCATGTAGTGGGTGGCCCATATGAGAGAAACATACTCTGTAATACAAAAGTGAATAAAATATCACCCAATGGGATTCATTCGTGGACGTAGGAAAACCATGCCGAATCACGTTAAAACCTGTGTCTCATTTTTTGTTCATCGATTCGCCCCTAACCCTAAAAACACACCAAAATCACATATCCATTGTGTTTCGTGCCCAAAAGTAATTTTGGGTACAAACATTGGCGCCGACTAAGGGGACTACGAGAAAAGTTATTGTACTCTCCCATTGAGAAAAGTTGTAAAAAGTGCTTCAAAATCGTTTCCGTGAAAAAGCTGTTTGGACGTCGTGAAAAAGCTGTTTGGACGTCGTGAAAAAATCACTGTTGCAGTCCAGTTAATCGTAGCTGTTGCAGCCCAGTTTGATCACAATAGTCGCAGTACAGCTGACCGCAGCTGCTGCTGACCATAAAATCGCACATACCGCAGTCCATTTGGTCTCAACTACTGCAGAACAGATTCACAGTTCAAGATTTTCTGAAACTACTACCTTCGGAGAGCGCCCAATCTGTACCACTGCAAGGGTTGTTTAAACTATTGTCATGACGTTCGGTTCACGAAAAAATATAGCATAAAAACATCATCAAAATTGTTGTTGGATGTTCGATCTGCAACATGGCTTAGTCCAATTTTGTTTTCAATCGTTGCAGATCAGTGATTGCATTTATTGCAGGCATCGATTAATTATAGTTATCGCATGAGTCAGATGATCGCGAATCGCTTTTGATCCAAAGATCATGATCGGAAGCCTCCAAAGTTGACTCACTGAGAAAATCACCAAGATTGTTGTCAGGGTGTTCGATCCGCAACATGTTCAAGTCCAAAGTTCTCAAATAACGCAGTTATGGCCTGTTTGAGTTTGTAGTATGTCAAAATCACTACTATAATGATCACAAGATTGCCAAGTTGCTTACATCTTTAGGTGCTTGAATACCCAACAGAAAACCTCCGGAAAAACATATTAGAAAGTCCCAGAAAAGTCCGCGAAGGTGCAGCAAAACCATGGTGAAAGGTCCATAAGAGATAGCAAAGGTTCAAGAGGACAAGGCAACAGTCTCTGAAACCGTTACAACAGCCATTGCAAGGAAGAAAATACAACAGTTCAGAAAATCTGTCACCAAAGGTCCGAAGGGATAAGATCACAGTTCCAGAAATGTGTTGCGGAAAAAGAAAAAAAACCGGAGGCTCCACCCGGCTGCAACCCAGCTTCAGATCTCTTGACCCACTTTAGGGGTTCTGTTCACCTACTTCTGTTTTACCTCACCCACGTCAAAGGTGTCCATCACCCACGTCAGAACTCTTCGATGCCTCATGTTACATCAATTTCCGATACGCCGCGTATACAAACCTTTGATGATATGGGGTGCATCAAACTTCGATGTTCCAAACTACATCAAAACTCAGTTTTCAGGAAAACTTCAATGCTTCAAGTTTCATCAAAACTTCGATGTAACACGTATCCTAACCGTTGATGCACATCACGACATTATCGTCGGCGGCCAGACCCGGTGGCCCACCTCTCAACGGCGGCGATCGACCAATCCGGCGCAGACCAGCGAAGATCGTGCAAAGAACAAGTGAGCGGCAATCGGCGATTATTTTCGACAATCACCGATTATTTGGTTCCATCGACGATTATCTAAGAAGATGCCGATTAATTAGCAATTAATTTGACGATTAAAAGTATATGGAGATTCGGTGTGGCGCGGCGTAGTTTAATTCCATGGCCCTTGGATGATTCCGCCCCAATTATCTTGCCTGGCGGATATGTACACCCCACTTGGGCTTGGTCTAAAAATTTGTTTCGTTGATATTTTCCTCGTCTCACATCCGAATTGGATGATTTTTGGCGCGTTGTGATCGCATGTAAATATCCTACGACATGAAGGTAAAATTCTAAAATTGGAGAATAATATTTTTTAGGTGGAATCACGACATCAACATATTTGGAGCAAGGCGCTAACTAACAGATTCTTCGATAACTCCTTGTTCGTTCATCCAAACTGAGTGATTTTCGGCCCGTTGAAAATTTATGTCAATTCCCAACATCGTGAAAGCAAAATTTCAATTCTCGGAGAAAATTAAATTTTTAGAAATTTAAAATTACAACACCAGAAATGGTCACATTCAATCACCATCGAAACTGCTATAGTCCAGTTGATCGAGCTGCTATCATCTAATTCCTCAACAGTACTGCAGTCCAGTTGGTCGAACTGCTGCTGTCCTTTTCCACATAACTACTACAATCAGTTGATCGAACTGTTGTTATCCAGTTTCACAGCAACAACTACTTGCCAGTTGATCGAACTGCCGCAGTCCTTTGTAATTACTACAGTCCAGATTGGTCAAGCTGTTAAAGTCCGATTTTCCCCAAAACTGTTTCAATACAATTTTCCTCACCACTGCTTCAGTCCAGTTTTATGCATAACTGTTATAATACAGCTAATCGAAGCTGCTGAAATAAAGTTCCATAGAAACAGTCTTCAATCCAGTTTTGATTCAACTAGTGCGTTCCAGTCCCACAGAAAAATCAATTTACTAAGTCGAGACGAGACGCTAAGGAGACTATACTAGTCATCGTCGCTGGAAAACACCAACGTAGCCAGTGGGCATCCTAATCACTTCATAAACGAAGTCGCAATAACATTTTCAATATGGTAAGTATACAATTCACATATTTTTGCATCTTTTCATATATTCATGCATACTTTTGGTCAGTGAGACACCTTTAATGTGGCGAGAATTTTCTCACAAGGAGATGCACACATTTCGATTCTGCGCGCATCTGGAATAGTGGGATTGGCCCCCCGCGCGAATTCCAGATATCAGACATTTTCAAAATCTCATGCGCGAGAAAAATGCAGCAAGGCAGTGCACCCTTGTGAGAGCATTGATCAGCATGACAATCACTATCTTCTGGGGGAGAGTTGCATATTACTTCAACGTGACTGAAAATCAGTTGGGGGCGAAATATGTAACACCTCATGGTCTCAAATAACACTTTTGGGGCGAGCTGTGTAACATTCCATACACTTGGGGGCGAGTTACACAACACCTAATTGCAATACGGAATTCAGCTTCTGAAAATCGAAACTTCAGGTAACCGAAACTTCTTAATCCTCCAACGAGTTACAGGATTAAGATGGGGCGAGCATACACCATAATATTTTGACGCAATTATTATAATCAATAAATGCTTAACTGCTACGGTTAAATTGATCGAATTATTGTACTCCAGTTCAAAAGAAACAGCTGCACTCAGTTGGACGCAACTGATGCAGTCTGGTTGCACTCAGTTGGACGCAATTGATGATGTCTAGTTTTATTTGTAACTGTTACACTTATGTTTATCGAACTGTTGAACTCCAGTCCCTCAGCAGCTGCTGCAGTCCAGCTCGGTTTGTATCCCTGCAGTCCAGCTGATCGAAGCAACTGCAGTCTAGCTCTGTTTGTATTCCTGCAGTCCAGCTGATCGCAGCTGCTGCAATTATGTTCGCATCTCCTGCAGTCCAGCCGATCGCTGCTGCTGCAGCGAGGCTCGTCTTTCCTGCAGTCCAGATGACCGTAGCTGCTGCAGTGCAGCTCTGCTTGTTGTTGCTGCAATCCAGCTATGCTCGCAGTTCCTGCAGTCCAGCTGATCATAACTGCTGCAGTGTAACTCTGCTCGTCGCTGATGCATTCCAGCTGATCGCAGCTGATGCAGTCCAGCTATGCTCGCAGTTCCTGCAGTCCAGATAATCGCAGTTGTTGCAGTGCAGCTCTGTTCGACGCTGCTGCAGTCCATCTATGTTCGCAATCCCTATAGTCCAGCTGACCGCAACTGCTACAGTGATGTATTGTTCGTTGCTGCTGTATTCCAGATGATGCAGTCCAGCTGATCGTAGCTGCTGCAGTGTAACTCTGCTCGTCGCTGATGCATTCCAGCTGATCACAGCTGATGCAGTCCAGCTATGCTCGCAGTTCCTGCAGTCCATATGATCGCAGCTGTTGCAGTCCATCTATGTTCGCAATCCCTGCAGTCCAGCTGACCGCAGCTGCTGCAGTGCGGTCTTCCTCGTTGCTGCTGCATTCCAGCTGACCACAACTGCTGCAGTCCAGCTATGTTCGCGAATCCTACAGTCCAGCTAATCGAAGCTACTGCAGACCATTTTTTCTCAACGATGTTACTACCCGATTTTGCTCATTATTGTATAGGATAGTTTTTTGTGGCCGTCGCAGTCAAATCCTAAGCAACTACCGCAGTTCAGTTTTACATCAGCAGTTATCGCTCACTCACAATACCACCCCGCTCGAGCATCATGCTTCAGTTTCAGAACAGTTCACCCTTCGATCCTAATTTTGCATACGACAGTGGTTCATGCTCAACTTTTTTCCGCCGATCTCCCAATCATAATAGCCTCACTTGGGGGCGTCTTGATTATGATTTTCGTAAACAACAAGGGAAGTTCGCCAGTCACCTCAATATCATTATTCTATACTTGGGGGCGAGTTTTACCATCGACTAAGGAAAACGGAATTTTCTTAACCCCCAACAAGTTGGAGGTTAAGAGGGGCGATGTTTGTACCATAAGTAAAAATACCACTCAATAGACCCAATTGATACTTGAATCATCTTTTGTCCCTTATTTATGCCCGCTAACCAGTCAACCGAGGCATCCCACCAGCCTGCCCAGTATTACATAAATTCAATGATTGGTCAATGGTCAAAGTCGGTCAACTGTCAAAGTCAACATCCGGTCAAGGTCAATGGTCAAAGTCAACGACCGGTCAATGGTCGCAGTCAACTGTCGGTCAACTATCGAAGCACGTCGCACCTCCCACCAGTATTCAGTCTTGTAGCCAGCAATGCTGCTAACCAATTCCCAGCTAAAAACTCTTCCGCACTGCCAGCCAGCCTCCACCCGTACTTCCAGCCAGTTTTCTACCCATGCAGCTAACCAGTCTGCCAAACAGCATCCATCCATACTGCCAGCCACCAGTACAGTTTGCCAGCATGTAAAATTTATCATGAAGCATAAATGTGCAGTTTCATGCCAGAAATCATTATGGAGGCATGCAATATTGATTCCAACAGTTTCATACATAAATCATCATGAAGGCATGCAGAATTGAATTCCAGCAGTTTCAGCCATGCAATACTAATTGCATCAGTTTCAGCCATGCAACACTAACTGCAACAGTTTCAGTCATGCAACACTAATTGTATCAGTTTCATACATGCAGAATTAATTCCAGCAGTTTCACACAGAATTAAATATGGAGGCATGAATGAGCAGTTAATGCAATTTATGTTTATAATTGAAATTAGATGTCAAACTGTATAAAAGGGGAGGAGCAGAAATCATGTAGGGGGTGGCAAATATGAGAGAAACATACTATGTAATACAAAAGTGAATAAAATATCACCCCAAGGGGATTCGTCCGTGGACGTAGGCAAACCATGTCGAACCACGTTAAAACCTGTGTCTCATTTTTTGTTCATCAATTCACCCCCTAACCCTAAAAACAGACCAAAATCACATATCCATTGTGTTTCGTGCCCAAAAGTAATTTTGGTTACAAACAAGTAGTTCACGCATTAAACGCTAGGTTGTCTCCTTTTTGGGGATTTGGTCAGAAAATGGTAGTTTATTAAATTTAGAACTATTGCACTTCGTTGTGATTATCAACTAACATTGGATGCATTATGTAATTAGTTTTATTTGTTTGTGTATTCATAATGCATTATGTATTTCTTGTAGAATATCTATGAATGTTGAAACATGTTAGTTTTTACATTGCGTAATATGACTGCTTGTGAAATTTTACTGTTGCAGGTTGCTGGTAAGGTTGATAAATCTAGAGAAGTTCTTGTTGGGGCTCTGGAGCACATAAAATTGTCGAAATCAATATTGGAGGTATATATTTGTCGTTCTTGTGTCATAAGTTCAAGACAGTCTAACGTGCTTTAATACTAATCATGGTTGATATGTTCCTTTGGTATGTGCATACCTTTATACTTCTCGAATTGATTCAGTCAGTTCCGAAGAGGATAGATTATCTAGTTTCGTTGGTAGAGAAGTACATAATGCCTAGCCCTGATAATAATAATGGCGCAAGTACCACTGACAGAAAAGAAATATCAAGCATATTTATAGAGGTAAGCTTTTGCTTACCAAGATGTTAAAGAAATGAGTAATAATATTTTGCCTCTGCCTTTTGACCTCACCCATTTTGATAAAAATTTGCTTTTATAGACTGTCCTTCGTCAAAAATTCTTCTCGATTGAAATTTGATCTTTTGTGAGTGTGACGTCAATGTACATGATGAATCCCTTCACGAAGAAACAAACCATTTGCATGAGAACATTAGGATTACATTTATTCCTAGGTCCGTATCAAGACAATGATTTAAGTAAGCTTAAATGTTTATGCTCATTGTCTGATAGTTTATTGGTCATCTAGAATTTGGAAAGGAGTAACTTGGCTGGGACTTTTACCTATCATGACGAGTTTAATTAAACTAGAGTGTAAGATATTGTGAAATGGCCTTGCATCAGAATATTAGGATAGGGTGCAATGCCGCAAGTTAACTATTTTTTTGAGCATGTTTACTGTCTTTGATAGGCCTTAATGCTTGTTTGATGTTTCTTATAGATAAATTGACATTATCAGGTTCAAAATTTTAGCTGTGCGGTGCTATTTCGTCTAAAGGTTTGACTGTGATTTCATTTTCAATGGTGTAAAGGGTATACATATGTTTAGAGATGGACCCATGGAGCCCTGTGATTACCATAGACATTAGGTTTATGATCATCAGTACAAGTTTCGTACCATGAGTTAGTTCGGGAAGTCACTAGTTAACTGGAAGTATCTCCAATCAGCATATTATATTAGTAGGTGCAATGCCACATGTAGTTTTTTTTCTTCTCGTGAGGCGTATTCTTTTTCTTGGTCTTTTTCTGCATTGGTGTTTCCCAATATAGACTCTCCAATTGATTGTTATTTTTTATTTCCATATTTTGAATTTTGTTTTACGTTTTACTTTTTTTTTGCAATGTTTTGCTCTACTTTCCATTTGGGTGACTACTTTCTTGCTCTGTGTGTACTTTAAAATTTTGAGTTATGCTGTTTGGTGCTTTTACTAATTGTCAATCCATAATATAATCCGACTAAATCTCTAATCAACTATCTGTTGCGGATTTGTGCAGTTCTGTATCCCGGTGATCCTACTGAAAATGGAAATATTTTGAGGTTTAGGCCAAGATCCTTCGCTGATCTTCCATAGGATGCACTGGATCCAAATGAAGATAGTGAAATAGAAGATAAAGGTCAACAACTTCAAGATGAGGATGATGCTTATAGCAAGGATGAGGAAGAAGACACAAGGAGCACGAAGGTCGGTATCGGAATGATAAGGAATTAGGGGAGCATATTGAAGTAAAAGAGGATGAAGAATAAATGGTAGACTGCCATTACTAGATACAAAATCTTTACATAGCATCTAGTTAGATCTTAGTCACTCGGTGGGATATGTGTATGTAGGATATATCCCAAGTAGATCTTTTGTTTAAATATTGTTAGATCGATGTTTTGAACTTCTATATACATCTCTATATATAATTGCTAGTTCAATTTATATTCAGTGGTCTCTTGCGACTAAATATGAACATTTCAGAATATAACTGCTCAACCTCTTAAGCTTCAGCCAGAATGCAGTCGCTTACCCTCTCGTGCTTCGACCTAAATGCAGTCGTTGTACTTCTTAAGCTTCAATTGTGCTATGAACTAGGTTTAGTCGCTCAACCTCTTATGCTTCAGCAAAAATGTGATCCTTGAACCTCTTGTGCTATAACCTAAGTGTAGTCGATGAACCTCTCGTGCTTCAAATAATATGTAGACGATGAACCTGTTTTGCCATGACTACTATATAGTCGCTCAACCTCTTATGCTTCAATAAAACTGTTACTCGCTGAACCTCTTGTGTTACAACCTAATTGTACTCGATGAAACAGTACTGCGATGTGATGAAGATTAGTCGCAGTACATGTTTTACTACAAGCATGCGGCTGAAATGCGTCAGTAACGTGAATTGTATAGCGACCAAGTATTATAGCCGCTGATGATTATAGCAAGGAATCTCTAGCGACAACAGTGTCGCTGCGAACCTCTAGTCACATGCTTTCTTGCGACACCGATGAAACTACAAAATTTCAGTCACTGGAGGGATATAGCGTTTAAAAATGACTTCTTGCGTTTGTATTGTGTTTGTCGGTAGAGACCAGTTTTCTTGTAGTGTGATTTGAAAGACTATATAAGGGAGAACTCTAGAAACTGGGAAACCTAATCCCCACACATTCTGTGTGATACTAGTTTGCTAAACTAGAGTCGATTATCCTTTAACCTTTGGTTTTCTTCTTCTAAAAATAGGTTAACGACTTAAAGACTTCATTGGGATTGTGAAGCCAGACCGATACTACTTTTCTTATAGTTGTGTGATCTGATCTTGCTATTTCTATCGTACGAATACAATTGTAATAATTGGATTGAGATTTCTATCTCCGATAGGAAAGATATACAAGTAGTCACAAACATCTTCGTCTCATTGTTTGTGACTCCACAATATCATTTTCCGCTGCGTCGATTAAGACTATTGTGAGGTGATTAATAAAACTGAGTTGTACATAAGTATGGTTTTATTGATTGGTTCCTGTTCACCTTGATTTATCAAAAGACGGATCAAAACTTGTAGGTTTATTCGTGGAAGACGAATTTATCTATTACCTGTAGACTTTTCTGTGTGAGACAGATTTGTTTATTAAAGTCTTCAGATTTGGATAGTAGCAACTCTTGGTTGTGGGTGAGATCAGCTAAGGGAATCAAGTGCATAGTATCCTGCTGGGATCAAAGGCGTAGGAGCATCAATGTACCTTGGATCAGTGTGAGATTGATTGGGGTTCAACTACAGTCCAGACCGAAGTTAATTTGGAGTAGGCTAGAGTCTGTAGCGGCTTAATACACTGTATGTTTAATCTGGACTAGGTCCCGGGGTTTTTCTGCGTTTGAGGTTTCCTCTTTAATAAAATTC
Organism: Papaver bracteatum; assembly: GCA_023529315.1. Classification (NCBI taxonomy): domain Eukaryota; kingdom Viridiplantae; phylum Streptophyta; class Magnoliopsida; order Ranunculales; family Papaveraceae; genus Papaver; species Papaver bracteatum. The sequence goes on from JAJJWX010005371.1 coordinate 2,379,375, forward strand.
TGGTGTCTGTGTTATTTCTTTTCCGCATTATATTTTTATATAATTGAAATAATACAGTTTGTGCATTGTTCAATCAATTAGAATATCCGACCTTGTTGGTTGTTGATTTAAATTGATTGACGCCTGGATATTGGTCTTTGGTACCATCCAAGTTATCTCTCTTTGATTAAGACTCGCGAATCATATTTGCTTGAGTAAATCAAATCGAGAGATTGAGATAATAACTCTTTGAGATATTTTCTATTGATTGAGTCTAACTGTCTAGTTGATTCTCTAGAAAACAACTCGGAGTTGTCTATACAGATTGCTAATCGAAATATTGGGTGAGGTTGTTAGACCCCCGCTTATTCAATTCTGATAATTTTTATTATTACTGGAATATTTGTATGTGAATTTCGAGGTTAGTGGTCTGTTGTTAACCACGACCAGTGCTGACATTAGCATTTATTTGTTCACCTAACAAATAATTATACCGTGCAACAGGTGCACTTGGATTAACTACTACCACTTCCTTTAGAGTGTTGGTCAATATGGATATACTAGAAGTCAATGAATTTAAGGAAAAGTAAGTGTGAAGAAAAAAATTAAGGCTATATGAGTTTTATTAGGTACTAAAATTACAAAATTAATTTATGCATGCTTAGATCAAGAGACAATGGAATCACAATGATCGGCGCGCTACACCTAGATGATCACAAAAAAATATAAAGACTATACAGGAAGCAATTGATATGATACAATACAGTGAGGACATGGTAAGAGTGTAATTGGTTGATTTTGTTCACCTGTTATAGTTAAACATATCTAAACGTGCGCGGATTTGAATAAATGGAAGGGTAAAGCATTCCCTTACAAGACAATGGTAATGGGCTTGGTTGAGAACAAAGAGTGGTATTGCATGGCATGCATCAAATTAGTAAGAAGGTTAAGTACGAAGAAGACGAGGAACCTTGGTGTACGAAATGCAAAGAAATAATTAAATAGGATATATTATGGTGGGAATGAATGAGGTTTTATTTTTAATAAATGGATGAACAATACACAAAGACTTACTAACGCCTTAGAATATACACATGTACAAATTGAATTTGGATGTAAAGGATGACAAAGATAATGCAGTATTCACAATGATGGGAAACACAACAAAAAAATTGATGAAATGCACTTCCAAAGAACATCTCGACTAACTAAAACAATGCAATGAGGTAACGACATATTAACATGCACAATGAACTTGATTATAGATAGATGTATTATGAACCCATGTTCATCATATTATTTATCTCGAAATGCAGAGTAACAAGGGAGAAAAAGGCATACAGGTGGTTTAACCAAATCAAGGACCACGCATTTGTTTTCAAATTAGTAACCCATGAGTCCGATATAAACAAGCAATATAACAATTTTATGATCCTTAAATTATTCAAACCAGAAGAATATTATAGGATTTGGATGTTGATACATAATACCATGTAGCTTTGCAAACGATTGGTACAAAAATACGCTTTTTTTTTCAAATATGAATAACTATTTACATGCAAAACTCCAGGTCGTGATATGAATCAGTGTCTACATGTTGTGATATGAATCACTTTTTTTTGCAAACACATCAGTGTGTTTACTGTTCAAATAAGAATCATTATCTACAAGCTCCATATCGTGAAAGAAATGTTACATATACTACCAAAGATAAGGACAAGGAGGAATCTAAGAGTGGTGGGTAACGTGTATTAAGTAATGAATAGGAAGCAAAACAACTAAACACACCATCCAAAAAGATTCAACGCAGACTGAAAATAAAGTGGACTCTGATGATGAAGACTAGATCGCCAATGATTTTATGAAAACTAATTTGAAGAAATAATAGAATGGTTTAGCTATAAGTATTTCTTTTTTAATTAGGACTCTTAAAAGATTTGATTAGTCTTTTCAGTACTAGCTTTTACATTTTGGGCTATTGTTTTTTTAAAGTTAGAATATTTTGGGTTATTGTTTGATGAATTTATTTGGCATACTCAATGAATTATAAGTCTATGTTTATGTTTTCAAGGGATTATTAATGTCTTCCCTCAAAAGTTGAAGTGCAATATTTATATTAACAATGCTTATGAAAATCAAGTAACCTTTTTTGGTCTTCGGGTGGTGCTAATTACAGATTTCCGAGTCAATCAATTTCTTGAAACTTATCTTAGGAAAATATTCAATTATTTTCTATAGTGTCAAGAGTTCGATGACATCTTTGACCACACTATGGTAGATTTTTCTTCTTAGCAACTATGTTACATAGGTTCAGGTGTGATCCCAACAGCTTAGACCACCTATCGTAGTTCAGTCGAGATCTAATGCTTGCTGCAACCAACACTAATCATATTTAATATAAGGTAGGAGGGTAAAGTTAATATCTCCAAGTGTTAATGAACTTGGGATATAGCAAGATATACATCTTTGAGTAACTGTTTTCAAGTTACAAGGTCAATACTTCTTACAAGGTCAGTACTTCCAACATCAAATCAAACTTACTTAGGTGGAATATCAATGTTCACAATAACCGGTATAGTTTATCAAGATTCTTGGAAATCTGGAAATGCAATACATGATAGATGGTTGCATTAACCTAAATTCAAGCATGAACATGTGGAGAATCAATAATGAAATAGAGAATTGAAAAACCGGGGGTCTAACAACCACACCCAATATTTCGATTAGCAATTTGTATGGACAACTCCGAGTTGTTTTCTAGAGAATCAACTAGACTCAATCAATAGAAAATATCTCAAGGAATTATTATCTCAATCTCTCAATTTGATTTTCTCAAGCAAATACAATTTGCGAGTCTTAATCAAAGATACATAACTTGGATGGTACCAAAGACCAATATCCAAGTGTCAATCAATTTAAATCAACAACTAATAAGGTCGGATATTCTAATTGATTGAACTACGCACAACCTGTATTATTTCAATTATATAAAAACATAATGCAAAAAATAAATAAAACAGACACCAGAATTTTGTTAACGAGGAAACCGCAAATGCAGAAAAACCCCGGGACCTAGTCCAGATTAAACATACATTGTATTAAGCCGTTACAGACACTAGCCTACTCCAAATTAACTTTGGTCTGGACTGTAGTTGAACCCCCAATCAATCTCACACTGATCCAAGGTACAGTTATTCTCATACGCCTCTGATCCCAGCAGGATACTGCGCACTTGATAAATCAAGGTGAATAGGAACCAATCAATAAAACCAGACTTATATTCCCAAAGAACAGCTCAGTTTTATCAATTACCTCACAATAGTCTTAATCGACGCAGCGAAAAAAGATATTGTGGAATCACAAACGATGAGAAGAAGATGTTTGTGATTACTTTTATATCTTGCCTATCGGAGATAGCAATCTCAAGCCAATTATTACAATTATACTCGTACGATAGAAACAGCAAGATCAGATCACACAACTACAAGAAAAGTAGTATCGGTCTGGCTTCACAATCCCAATGAAGTCTTTAAGTCGTTAACCTGGTTTTAGAAGAAGAAAACCAAAGGTCAAAGGAGAATCGACTCTAGCTTCGAAAACTAGTATCACACAGAATGTGTGGGGATTAGGTTTCCCAGTTGCTAGAGTTCTCCCTTATATATTCTTTCAAATCAAGGTTTGCAATCAATGTTAGCTTGGTAATAAAGCATTCAATATTTACCGTTAGATGAAAACCTGGTTAGATTCAAGCTAATATTTCTCAATCGTTAGATTGAAAACTTAGCTTGTCATACACACATGTACTTGACGATTTTGGGTTTTTGTAACCGTACCTAAACGTGTACAATAGTTGGTTCAATACTAGTTAACCAAATGGTTAGCCAAATGATAACTTTCATATCAACCATATTCTTCTTCACCATAACTAGTCCAAATGACTCAAATGAACTAATTAGAGAGTTGAAGCAAAAACGACGTGATTCACTCAAATCGATTCATGAACTATAAAGCCACGGTTTTCAATAGCATTCCTTAGTTTATTAAGATATGTTCACAAAAATCGTTTTTAGACATAACAACTTAATTTCGCGGACTCAAGTTAACCGCTTGGAGTTCACAAACTCCAGCAGAAATTCTCGGGTCCGAGAACTTCCGTCAGTTCGCGGACTGAAACCGAGCTACAACTCCATCATAAATTCTCTGGTACGAGAACTACGCACGTTCGCGGACTGAGTTGGCTACTCAAGTTCCGGTTTCACTTGATCAACAAAGTTCTTAAACTTCGGTTCAAGTGCTAAGGACTTATATATATATATATATGTTACCACAACAATGTTTATATCCCCTAATGGTTATATTGTATAAACTCTCATTTCAATCATTGAAACATTCTCAGAGGGCGTTATATAGTTGTTATTCACAAACTATTTTTCGTCAGAGCGATTTCCAAAATGATTGAAACGTAACATGACTTTCGTCACTAGGTAAATATGAACTTGGCTAAAGCGAAAGTTTACCAACACATACTTCGAGAAATGGATAAGCGAGATATACTCAGCTCGAAATATCACATGTGTATATTCTTAGTCTATATAGTAATACGTCTTTTGTCTCAAGATAGGAGATAGAGTAGATATAATTTTGAGTGATAGATAAGTTCAAGTCTCCACATACCTTTTAGTCGATGAAGATCCACTGGTTCCTTGAGTAGTCTTTTGTCTTGTATGATGATTGCCATGGAGTTCTTGAGCTCAAATACACTTTTTATCCTAGTTTGAGACCTTAGATATAGTAGACTAGAAATCAAGACTATATAGTTTTGATTACTCACATTGACAAACATGCTTGAGATAGCAACGCATGCGAGTTCGAACGAGCAATGCTCTAACAAGAATAGATGGTTGCAGTGCCAGTAACTATCACATATCTGTAATATTTTATTTTATTTTAAATTTTACACTTTCAGGGCATATGAATTACAAACTAAAAGTAAGGAGCTAATTCACAACCAACATAACTAGACCAATCTATAGTTTTTTGTTACCCCTAGACAAACGCAATGTCTGGGTTCGATGGATAAGTGTTTAAGAATTTATCGAGTAACTGTTTACCGTATGACTTTGTGAAATTCGTTAAAATTCGATGATTAAAATCAAGTTACAGGGTTAGTACTTCCAGCGGAAAAACTATTTTATCTGGGGTGAAAAAGAAAAATTCACAATAATATATACACATACATAACACAAATATAATTGCGGCTTTGATGCGTTGGTTGCAACAAAATTAAGCTTTAAGATCAACCAAATACACTAATTCCAAAACAAATATAAAAATACAAAAACCTATCAAATAATTACACAGTTTGCATACCGTATATACTCAATCATAGGTGATCAGCGCCTAATAATATATATTTTCATATCATTTGGTTGGTGTTTATGGTACACAATTTCATTATCTCCATGTTTTATGCCAATTTATATATCTGCCTCTCTAGTTACTCTGAAGTGAGATTCTATTAGTAATCTTACGAATTGTTCAATATGTATATGGCAGGAGACTGCGTACAATGTGATTGGCATAAACATGGAGCAAAGTGGGGGTTGCACGATGATGAATTGGCAGAAGAAGGCATGCGCAGCAAGGGATTAAAGTTGAGTTGTGTAACATTGGGAGCTAATGGGCCTAAGTTCAAGTGCTAAAAATGATTTGGGAAACAAAGATATAAACCAGGTCCAAGTTTCACTCTCAAATACCAAAAACAAGTGTAGTAGCAGGAAATCCCACACTACACCCCTCACAAGAATTCATAATAATCAACACATCTTTTAAAGATTAAGAACAACACTTTTATCAATTGATTCACAGAAATGTTACAAGAAATAGAAGAAAACAAGAATATAATCACTTTTTAAACTTTCTCTCTCCTAATGACTTGCTCAACACTCGAAAAAGATCTCTCTCCTCCTTACGCTTTTTCAACTCTTTATATAGGGAATTACATAGTGGATGACAGCTAATCTGTCCTTTATTTTACGATCTGACTTGCGATATTCTCGCAAGATTTTTTTTGTCAATCTTCGCGAGCACTACAAACATCGCAAAGTCATCACACTTTTCTCATGTTTGTGTAATCGTCATCTGTTACGTCATTCTTCAAATCATGGGTATATTAATTATATGTCCCTACTTTTAACTCCCAACAAATATATCCTTATGCAACAATAAATATGTCCCTCCTTTTTTATAACTTTATCCATTTAATATTAGATTACCTTAATACCCTCACCCATATAATATTTTTTCTTTATTTCAAAATACAACAAATTTCTTCCTCTACCGCTTCACCACCACCACCACTAGCACCACCACCACCAACATTCAACTACCATTCCACCACCACCACCGTTCAACAACCACCGCCTGCCAACCGCCACCACCACCTATATTCCACCACCACTCCTTCACCGCCACCATTACACCACCACTAGTCTGTCGCCGCCGCCGCCGCCGCCACTGGTTCAAATATTTTTGTATAAACAAAAAGTAGTTGATCCATTTCAGTTGGATCAAACAGTGGATGTGTATCCATTGCAGTTGGATCAACAGTAGCAATCTATCCATTGCAGTTGGATCAACAATGGATGTTTATCCATGCTGATGGAAAAATGCTACCACTTCATCAGCTGCAGTTTCAGATCCACCAACAAAACCATCAACAGTAGAAATTTATCTAGTTTATCCAAGAAAAAAGGATCAACAGTGGAAGTTGATCCAATTTTAGTGGATCAACAATGGAAGTTGATCCATGTAAAATTGGATCAATAATGATAGTTTATCCATGTAAAATGGAGTGAACTTGGCGTGATTCGAACACGCATCATCTGACATGGAGTCGGTCATGCTACCATTGCACCACAAGTTCAACATTAGAACAAATTTACACGATTTAAACTACAAAACATGAGTTCAAAGGATCAACAACAGTAGTTGATCCCATATAAATGGATCAACAACCATAGTTGATCCAATATCACTGCCTGCTTCAACCCAGATAACCACCATATTTCATTACCTGTAGCTTCATAAACACCAACAGCTCCAAGACCAGCTTCAAAACCAATCTCAGTTGAATCAACAATGGATGTTTATCCATTTCAGTTGGATCAACAGTGGATGTTTATCCATTGCAGTTGGATCAACAACCATAGTTGATTCAAAATATATGGATCAACAACCATAGTTGATCCAATATCACTGCCTGCTTCAACCCAAATAACCACCATATTTCATTCAGCAACAGACTTCAATCTCTATAACAACAACTTATACCAATACTGCCACCAACAAATCACACATCTACAGCACCACAACCACCACCACCACACCACCAAAAGAAAAATCCAACACCAATTTTATCGACGGAGTATAAGAAAATTAAAAATCAAAAGGAGATAAACATGATTATTACCTCTAATTAAGTAAATATACTTAATCAACGACAACAACTTTAATTTACATTTCTTATCTTCCATTTTTTCACCACCAACATGCAGTTTTTACGAATTCACAATTCCGTGTTGGGCTCTGTTGATAACAGATTTGAAACATGTGCTGCTGAAGCATAGGTAGTCTGAAAACCGGTTGGGCACTGTTGATAACAGATTCACAATTCCAAAGATAATTCATCTCTTCTATCTCTATTTCTTTGAATAGGTAGTCTGATATCTCTTCAAATGTTTATGTGGATTGCATCTCATTCAGTTAAATCTAATTCGGAAGCTAATTGTATCCCCAATTCGTATGCTTAGGCCTCATCAAGTTCTCAAGATGAGGAATTAAAGTTGTTTTGTCATACATCCAATCTACCTTTCATCTGAGTGAAAATCAATGGCCCCAGCTGATTCTTGATTTTGAGAAACCTGCAACAGCCGGAGCAACACCCATTGAGTGCCAGTAAAGATTTGTATTTAAATGATTAATTGAAGGTCATAAGAATACGCACTGGCGTTAATAATAATTGGAAAAACTTCAAAAACTACCTGTGGAAAGCAACATTCGAATAAACGATGCTCAATTGATTCTTCCTCTTGGCCACAGAAACTGGATTGATGGATCTTTAATAAAGATCAAGTAAGATGGATTAACTAATACAGAAAAAATTAAAATTTAACTTAAGACAATAAAACCCAGATACATGAATATGGAGCTTGAAAACATCGTATGTTGATGGAGTCTGTAGATAGATCCAGCTGTTTGAAATCTACCGTGGACCGATTGAAATGTTTAGATTATTTTTCTTGGATCCTCTTTAGGAACCTCTCCTACATATTCCATAGAGAGATCTTCCATCACGTCTGAATTAGAAAAGAATCTAAGAAAATGGTCAAGGAAGATTCCAAGGACATAATATTTTCTTGAGAGGAGAAAAGAGAAGAGAAATCTTTGTTTCCATCTTGCGACGGAGGTGGTGGCGGAGAATGGTGTTGGTAGTAGCAGAAGGGTGGTGGTGACGACGATAGAGGAGAAAAGAGAAGAGAAATCTTTTTTTTCCAGATCTGAAATTGGAAGTCCCTAAATTGTTAAAAAATGGGTATATTTGGAAGTCCCTAAATTGTTGATGGGCTTATTGATAAAGAGGGACAAAATTATTATGTGATAAGGATATTTATGTAGACCATCAAAAGTAAGGACAAAAGTTCAATTACCACTCAAATCATTCTGCGACGCTCGCAAAGTGTTGTTTTCTAAACTTCGCAAATGTGTCCTTCTTGCGATATTCTGATCCTACATCTTACCTCTTCTCATATCTTCTCTGCGAAGGGGAGAAGATCATGAGAATATTATTTCTTCAGAATGCCACAACCTCCCATCTTTTCATATTCTTCTATTCTGACACGATTCTGCATTCTTCGCCAAATTTTCTACACGTATCCCTTCTTCCATTCAGCTTCTGACATGTCCTTTTCAACCGTTGTATTTCAACCGTTCATGTCTAATCTTCTCATTAAATGTGTTTATCTTCTCGAGTATTCTTCTCTCTATATATACTCTTTTCATTTTTCTCTCCTCTTCCTTTTTACTTTCTTTCTTATTTTCTCTGCAACTTTCTTCACCGTTCTTCCGCGAATTTCGCTCCTGCTACTGTAATTTTTCTTGATTATTCTTATTTTCAAGTTTTTACTTTCTTCTCCATTCCCATACTAAAAAATGCATCCAGCCGGTCGTAAGAATGAGATTTCCATTGAAAAGGCTCAAAAGAAACTTCAAAACAAAGGTTTTACTCTATCTCGCATTCCCGGTCAGAACCCTAAATCTGAGTAAAATGCCAAATTATTTTCTGATCATCCCTGTAATCAGGGGAAGATCATAGTCTCGCTAAGTCATATTGAATCTAGTCTTCCCATTCCCCTATATAATCCTGAGCTCCCCTTGTATTATGAAATTCTTTCTCATGCGAAGTTCTCGCGAGCTGTGTACCAATTGAGTAGGGATTGCATTCGTCTAATGCTCGAGTTTTCCACTCGCGGTGCTGGTAAGAAATCTCTTTACCCTACTGAAGTTAAGAATCCTAAATTCGCTAAAGTTGCGATTATACCTGCAAAATATACTATAGAAAACTTCTTTGCAAATTATGAAGTAATTCCTATGAAGAGAGATAGTACTTGCTGGGGTGTTTGCTTACATAAGAGAGATAATGTTGCTGATGACGAATTACTCATGCAAGACATTAACTGGCATCCTGGAGATAATTCTATCCCGCGTCATTCTAACGATAATAAGTGGTGTGTTTTCCCCTTAATTCTATAGGGTCCGTATATTTCTGGTTCTCATGTCTTACCTGCGAATCTCGCAGAGTTCCAACCATGGGTATTTAACTGGCCCGAAAAAGATGGAGAGGTACATTTCCACCTTTTTCTTGAATCATTATTATTAATTTTCTTATACTCTTACATATGTTCTCGCTAATCACTCCAATATTTTCACATAATTGCGAAATTACCAGATTGAGAGACTGAAAGCAAGCTACAAGAAATTTGGGAAAGCTAGTACTCTATCATCTTTTCAATCAATCACAGATGAAGTAAGAAATATCCTTTTAAAATTCTTGACAATATATTGTTGGCTCTATTTCTTATCTTTATTTGTTCTTGAAGGCTATTGATGAGATAGAGGAACCCTCCAAGGTTGCGAAGAGCAAGGATAAAGATAAAGGAAAAGGTGCTCCTCGCAAAGAGAATTCTGCTGCTCCTCCTTTAAAGAAACGGAAAGTCCAATCTCCCTCTACTTCAGATCTTCAATTTAGTGAAAGTTTTGATAGTGATGATGACGAAGACAAAGATATTAATACTTCTTTTGTCAAAGAATATTCTCTACCTGAATCTTCTATGGCACAGTTGTCTGGTATTTTATCCAACACTATGCAGGGAATTGGTGATACTCCTCTTACCAACGCCTGCAACTCTCTAGTGACTATCTGTGATTCCCCTCTCTTAAAGAATAATGAATCTCTTCGTGGGGTTTCAAGATCTATTTTTGCGAGTTTCTTACATTCGCTTAATAGCCTGGTAAGTTTTCATTCTTATATTTTTCTTCTTTTATTTTTGCCTTGAATTCATAATTAATTCCTAAAATTCGCTGCATTATTTCGCAGGCTGGGAAAGCTTCCTTTGTTGTTGTCTCAGATTTGGAGAAGAGGCGTGCGGCTTTCGCAAAGAAGAATCTTAAAATTCTCAACAAAAACGCAGAATTGGAGGCTGAAGTCGCCGGTCTTCGCGAGAAGGATAAGAAAAATGAAGGATTGGAGGTCGAAGCTGCTAATCTTCGCAAAAAAAATCAAACAATTGGAATCAGATATTTCTCTTCAGAAGGACAAAATATCTAATCTTCAAGATGCTAATAAGCAACTCTATGGTATGGGTTCTTTTTCTTTCCCCTTTATTTTATTTTCTCAAAAATTTCTTCTTATAGAGTTTATCATTTCGCAGACGTCTATGGTCTTACTGATGAAGCTATTCTTATTCATACATTTCCCAATCTCATGGATAACGATACTCTTCTTGAACATCTAAACACTTCTCTAAATAGTTTTTCAAATGATAAGATTGAATCCCTTCCCATAAATGAACTTAGATCCAAACTTCGACTTTTAGAAATTGAACATAGATCTGTCTTGGACATGGCTAATAAATTTAGAAAATTCTTTCACAACTCTAAAGAAGAAATCCATAAGTTATAAGCCAAATATAGTGATTTGATAGATGAGAAAGATCGTATTTCTCTCCAAAGTGCTCAGACATTAGCAAAATTTCAAGAAATTTTTCTTGAGATTCAAATTGAAATAAATGACCTCAAACATAGAAATTATGTACTCTACGAAAGAGAGAATCAAACTCGCTCCCGCCTTCTTATAAATGATGATGATGAATTCACTTGGGCTGCGAAGGTTCTAGATAATGCCAGGAATAATTTAGGTGTAGATGTTAGTCTTCAAGTTGAGCAAACACCCTTGATTAGAGATATGATTTCTAACAGAGAAGGTTGTTAACTGTTCTTCCTTATTTGATTATTTATTTTTCACAACTTTCTATCCAATTGTTGATTTATTTTTGTATTTTCGCAGAAGCTGAAGAGAGATATCGCAGTAGAATTGAAGAACTTGAGAATGAAAAGGCGAATCTCGCAAAGGATCTTTCTTCTCGCAATGAGAAATGTTCAAGATTGAAGTCTCGGCTGAAGATCACTATTGCGAATTTTTGGAATGACGCAATTTCTTATCGTAATGATACTATCAAGACGATCTGTGATGACAAAAAGATTCCTCACTCCAAATATCCATGTCTTTTAGACAATATCCCAGAAAATGTGCCTAACTTGATCATTTCTGATAGTGAATATGATGAAGGATAAGAATTTGAAGAGGATGGAAATGATGAATCTGATGAAGATAAGGAAACGAGCTCTATTGAAGAATCTGATGGAGATAATGATGAATCAAACTCGAAATAGGTTTTGCTTCCTTGCTTGCTCCCTTGTAAAACTTGTACATTCAGTCTTCAATCTTTTATTCTTGTAATCTATCACTATGAATTTCTTCAATCTTTAATATAAGTTCTTTTTCTTTTGTTCTTTCCTGCGTGTGGTAGAAAATTTTTCTCTCTTGCAATATGACTATCCAAAATACAATTAACTTTTTATGCGTAAATCTATCATGTGAAAATAAATAACACTTTAACTTATTCTATGCATTCCCATACTTGCCTCTGTTATTTGTATTCAGATGAGTGATTGAGCAAGCTGCCTCTGTTTAATAAAATAATTTGCGACAAAATCTAAATTTCCTCTGCATAATCTCGCAATCATAAATTTTTATAAAATCACAATTATCTCTGTATAATTTCGCAATTATAAATTATAAAATTGCATTCTTTCTTATATTCTGATGTGGTCTTATTTTTTCTTCCTAAGTAAAGGTCTTATTTTGCCATCTTTTTTCTTTTACGACAAAATCGCATGACGTATCTACACTTTCATGTAGAAACCCATTGATCTTTCCTTAACTTTTTGTTCTTTTGTATTTTTGCTGCGACAATATGACAGGCCTAAATTTTCTTGCGAAATCAAAGCCCCATGACATTTCAGTCTTGCGACGAAATCGCAGGACGTCTTTACACTTGCATGCAATGACTCATTGATCTCGTCTTATCTTCTCTTTTGTATTATTTCCTCTTCAGGAATGTTACACAAATATGACAAGTCTTAATACTCCCATGATTAAAAAGTCTCATGACATTTGCGTCTTAAGACACTTATGAGCTCCCTAATAGAGGGTGTCGCCCTTATCTTACCCCTGGTTGCCCTTTCAAGGAGTCGTACATTGGCCATACAAGACTAGATCCTCCCATCCAGTCTTAACAAAAACCAGCTGTGTTCGCAGCCTCTTATCCCTTTTTCCTATATAACTTATGGTTACGAGAATGTACCCTAAGTGGGGTTTTCTTCGGGCCGAGTACATCATAGCCAAGACTTGCCAAGAATGGCCAGGGTAGTTTCATACGCCCCAGGCACCCTTGGCTCAACCGTGTACCTCAGCGCCTTGGTCATACTCTACACCCCTTAGGAGAGTCCTTCTTACCTTAGTCACCCAACTCAAGACCTATGCTTAAGTTTAGAATCCAAGGTGCCTCTCCTGGATGGGATTTCATTGACCCCAAATCTCCATGACTCAGGTTCCAGCAGCGGTGTAACCTTATCGCTGAGTCATGTAATAGATACCCCCTTTTATGATGTACTTTAGGTCTTACATTTGCATCTTGCGAAATTTTATTCGCGAACTAGTGTGTACGCCATAAAGGTTCGTCCCATTCTGGATCTTAAATGATCATTTCTTGCGAAATTTTCGCACATTTTTATTTCATTTTAATCATTAAGGAAAATATATTTTTTGAAATTTTTGCAACAAACCAATTATACATCTTTTTTCTTTTCCTCAATATTTCTTTCATTTCACAGTTTGAAATTTTTACCTTTACTATTCTCTGCCTCTGCGAGATTGTTAGTTACTTTCTATCCTTCTGCGAGATTTTCTATGCTTGTTGTTTTCAGCAAGTTCTGATTCCGCAACTTTCCTTCTTTTCTTTGTTCTACTTAATCGACCATTAATCTCTCACTTCTTTGTCTTTCTTTGATGTTATACTTCCAATTCCCCTTCTTCGTAAGATTACACATCAATTTCATAGCACTTCTTTCCTTCAACCCAATCTCCCTTTATTACTCCAATGCCACTAGGATGTGGAAACTTAATGCACTGGTGGAAAGTTGATGCCACACCTAAAATCCCATGTAGCCAAGGTCGACCAATTAAGGTATTATACGGCGACACCACATCGACAATACAAAATAGAATCTTGGAAGATATCCCCTTTAATGGAATTCGCATTGTGATCTCCCTTTTAGGTTTATTGGCAGTGCCATTAAAACCATAAATTTTATAGGTTGAAGGTATTAGATCCTCATCTCTGCCTCCCATTGTCTTGTAAGTATGATAAAACAGGATATCTACAGAACTCCCTATATTAATTAAAACTCTATTAATTGCCCATGAATCTTCGGCCTCATAATCTTCATCTTCATCTTCAACTTCTCTTTGTTTTGGGTTTATCTCTAGTCTCACCATCAATGGATTGTCATTCATTTCGCCAGGTTCAGGTACTTCTTGTGTAGTGAAAGAAATAGTCTGCTTTTGTCACTCTTCTAATGGCGAAGCTTTCGCAATATTCATTATTTCTCTCCCATCAGCATCTCTTGCGAAAACTCTGCTTAGGACATTGTCATGGAAATCTTCGATTGTTTTTTATGAATGTACAATAGAGTTACAAAACAAAATTTTTGCCTTCGCCCCAACTTCTATGACAAATGTTTCTCCTCCTTTTGGCGCATTAACTCTGCGAATTTCTGGTGATGATGGCAATAGTTGAGATTGAGGGTTCCCTATTAGAAAATGATTTAACTTTCCCTGGTCTATCATTCTGAGAATGATTCTCTTTATGTTTCTGCAGTTATTTATAGAATATCCATGAAAGTGATGATAAGAGCAAAATTCTTGGCTCCTGTTATTTGAAAGCGGTTCTTTTCCCATGTTCCAGGGTGTCGGTATATTCTCTATTAAAATTATTGCTTCCCAATTTTTTTCCACACTAGTATTCAAAGGCGGCACCTTGATCTCCTCCCATGTCATTCTTTGACTTCCTGATCCTCTCTGATAGTTTTGTCTTTGTCCTCCATATGTTTCTTGTGGCTGATCAATTCTTTAAATTTTATTGTTCCCTCCTCGACTATAAAAATTTCTTTCTCTTTCGAATTCTTCTTGATCCCTGCTTCATATAGCTACCAACTTATGTTGATTATCATTCTTATTTTCTTGTTGGACCTGCGAAGTGCTCGCAACTGTGTTTATCAATTTTGGTAGCAAACTCGCATTCGCTGCTGATGAGCTTGTATTCGCAACAAGATACGATTCCATTTCATTCAGTTTTTCTTCAAGATCAATGTACTCCTCCTGCAGCTCCCACAATTCAGTCATTGTGATCGTATTTTTGATTCTAAAAATTTGAATGTATAGCAGATTGGTTGCGAACATTGCATTGATGAAGGATAAAATGAGATATCTCTCATCCAGACGTCCAGGTATCTCAATGTACATTTTCTTCCATCTTATGGTTAGATGCTTCAAACTTTCTCCAATTCTCTGCTTTAATCCAAATACATCTTTTATTCCTAGTCGTGAGGAGTTGTTAGTTATATATGCCCCTAAGAATGTAGTTTGTAAATGGTTGAAATATGTTATAGTATTCCTGGGTAGACCTTCGAACCATTTTAGCACCTCTCCTGTTAGACTTGATGCAAAATACTTTCACAACACATTATCATGATTCTCCCATTGTAATATACATCTCACATAAGCATTAATGTGTTGAATCTCACAAGTTGTTCCATCAAAGATGCTAGTTAACACAGGCAAACTGCATTTTGGCGGTATTCCTCCTAATTGTACTTCTTGTGAGAACGTAGTTTTCGCAGCTTCTTTTATGGCTTCATCCAATTGTCTCCTACCTCCTTCCCTCCTATTACTCAGCATTCCTCTCATTTCTGCCAGTTCTCTTAAGATTTATTCATTTACCCCTGTCAATGGTTCCATTGGTCTCTTCAATTTTGTTTCTCTTCTCCTGCGTTCTTGCCTGTCTTGTGCTGCGAGATTTAGATTTCCTTCCCCAGTATTTTCTTCTTGTCTTTCTCTGCGATCTTCTCTTTCATTTCTTTCATGAATTCACACATCATTATATCTCTCATTTTCTCCTCTGCGATTTTGTTCACTCCTTATCAATTCTGTTTGTTGCCTTTCGATTCTCCTTTGTATTCTATCATATTCTTCATTGATATTACCATTGTTGCGGTTTTGCTCGCATCTTTTTTCTCGTTTATCATGGTTGTTCTGACGTACTGCTTCTTGGAATTCTCTTTCCTCCACTTCTGCTCTCAATCTCTCTCTCTCGCAGGATAAATGTGCCTGTTCAGCATAATGTCTCTCAATTACTTGCTCATTTCTGCGATTTTCTCTCCCATGTAATATTCTTCTTCCTTCTTCTTGGTTTTCTTCATCACCTTGGTTATTTCGTTCCTGACGCTGCCTGTTTTGTGGAATTTCGCCATGTGGAATGTATCGATCTTCAATCATTTCTCTATTTTCGCGACGTTCTTCATCTAAATTTTGCACCTCTTACCGAATATTTCCATCAACATTTTCTAAAAATGAGTTTCATCTTTCTTCCCTTCTAATTGATCTTGAACTTGATCTTGTAGTACTTCTTGACCTTCTATTTTGTAGTCTCATATTCTCCATTCTCAATTCATTATTCTATCTTGTCAAATTAGCACATTTTTCTGCTTCTACTCTCCTTTCTTCATGTATTATTTGTCTCAATTCCTCTAGTGCTTCTACTTCTCTATTTCCATGAATTATTCCTCCAACTACTTCTTGATCTTCTCTATTCGCCTATCGTTTCTTAATTGTTGCTCCTCTTCCGCTTCACTTGCTGAATCTGACTGCCATGTGTGTATACTCACTCTATCATAATCCATAGTTCTATTTTGCGCTGGTGTATGCTGAATTGGTTGTTGAATTTTATTTTCTCCATCATTTCTTGTATTCATTCTTGACGGTTCTCCCGTTTCGTTTCTTCTTTCTCCAGCAAGTCTCTTACTCCTCCTCACAGTTGTTGGTTGTCTTGAAGCATTTCTTCTTCTAGACATCTCTTCAACCTCAATGAATTGTTGAAAATTATATGAAATCTATCACAAACTGCTCCAAATTATTTCAAATCACAATATTAATTTTCACACTATCAACAAGGACGAATCCCTGTTTCTAGCGCCAATATGTAGTAGCAGGAAATCCCACACTACACGCCTCACAAGAATTCATAATAATCAACACATATTCTAAAGATTAAATAACACTTTTATCAATTGATTCACAGAAATGTTACAAGAAATAGAAGAAAACAAGAATACAATCTCTATTTAAACTTTTTATCTCCTAATGACTTGCTCAACACTCGAAAAAGGTCTCTCTCCTCCTTACGCTTGTTCAACTCTTTATATAGGGAATTACATAGTGGATGACAGCTAATCTGTCCTTTATTTTAGGATCTGACTTGCGATATTCTCGCAAGAGTTCTATTTTCAATCTTCGCGAGCACTACAAACATCGCAAAGTCATCACACTTTTCTCATGTTTCTGCAATCATCATCTGTTACGTCATTATTCAAATCATTCTGCGACGCTCGCAAAGTGTTGTTAGCTAAACTTCGGAAATGTGTCCTTCTTGAGAAATCCTACACTACACCCCTCACAAGAATTCATAATAATCAACACATCTTTTAAAGATTAAGAACAACACTTTTATCAATTGATTCACATAAATGTTACAAGAAATAGGAAAAAAACAAGAATATAATCGCTCTTTAAACTTTCTCTCTCCTAATGACTTGCTCAACACTCGAAAAAGATCTCTCTCCTCCTTACGCTTGTTCAACTCTTTATATAGGGAATTACATAGTGGATGACAGCTAATATATCCTTTATTTTAGGATCTGACTTGAGATATTCTCGCAAGAGTTCTATTGTCAATCTTCGCGAGCACTATAAATATCGCAAAGTCATCACACTTTTCTCATGTTTCTGTAATCGTCATATGTTACGTCATTCTTCAAATCATTATGCGACGCTCGCAAAGTGTTGTTAGCTAAACTTCGCAAATGTGTCCTTCTTGCGATATTCTGATCCTACAACAAGATATTCATGATTCATACCCAAACATGCCCTTAATCACTCTTCCCATTTCACATTAGACCATCTCTCTCTATTACACCGACACCACCTCCCTGAGAAACATAAGCACCCTTATCCAAAGCCTAACCCAAAAAGTATGTTTCCTCTGTATCTATCTCTGTCGAAACCATGACCTAATTCTCTCTCTTTTATCAGTCAAATGGCCAGTTCGTACCCCTTCTGTGATACTCAATCTCAACCTAACCCTAAACTCTATGAACTGGATGAGAACATGTCGGCCAAGTTGTCTTCAACAGCATCAAACTGTGAGAAACTTTGTATGAATTTTCAGTTCTCTACAACATCAATATCATCAGACAGCTAGCTAGTGGAAATAATAGGGTGGCTGTGGTGAACAATAGGGTGTTGTGTTATCATATTAGGTCTGAATTTGATGTCCTTTCAACACCGACAGCATCTGAAATTAGTGAATACATTACAATGATAGTGCCTGATGAAGTAGACTACATCAGTGGTGAGTTTCTAGATAATCAATTTCCTAGATTTTTGCTTGTGTAATTACGGTCAATGGGATTGAATAGTTGGGGGAAAATCTTGTATAAATAGGGTCACCGTTGTATTTTGAAGCCAAGAACTGTAGTAGAAGGAAATACCACACTACACTGCTCACAAGAATTCATACAATTAAATAATTTTTTAGATCGATAATCACAATTTTTATTGATTAATCTCAAAAAATTTACAAGATAGAAAGGAAATAAAGCTAAGGAATTAACAATCGCACTGGACTTTCTTTCTCCTAATGACTTGCTCAGTACTCGAAAAGATCTCTCTCTTCCTTGTGCCTGTTCGGCTCTTTATATAGGGAATTACATAGTGGATGACAGCTAATCTGTCCTTTAATTTCGGATCTGAGTATGGGAATGAAGAAGATGGTAAAAATTGAAAGAAGAAGAATTAAGAAAAATTACAGTAGCAGGAACAGAAATTACGGAAGAACAATGAAGTGAAGTTGCAGAGAAAGTAAGAGAGAAAGTAAAAAGAAGAAAAAAGATGGATAAGAAGAATATATATAGAGGGTAGAAATTCTTGAGAAGATAAGTGCATTTAATGCGAGGAGTAGATGTAAGCGGTTGAAAAAGACGTGTCAAGTGATGGATGGAAGAAAAGATACGTATAACAAAATTTACGCAAAATACAGAATCGTGTTAGCATAGAAGAATATGAAAAAAAATAAACGGTTGCGGCATTTTGAAGAACGATTTCTCATGACATTCTCTCTTTCGCAAAGAAGACATGAGAAGAGGCAAGATGTAGGATCAGAATATCACAATAACAACATTCCTGCGAAGCTTTCATCTACAACGTTGCGAAGCCGTCGCAGAGAAACAATAAAGATGACATAACAAGTGACGTTAGCTCAAACATGAGAAAAGTGTGATGACTTGCGATGTCTAGAGTGTTTGCGAAGACTAACAATAAAACTCTTGCGAGAATATCGCAAGTCAGATCCGAAATTAAAGGACAGATTAGCTGTCATCCACTATGTAATTCCCTATATAAAGAGCCGAACAGGCACAAGGAAGAGAGAGATCTTTTCGAGTACTGAGCAAGTCATTAAGAGAGAGAACGTCCATAGCGGTTGTTAATTCCTTAGCTTTATTTCCTTTCTATAGTGTAAAATTTGTGAGATTAAACAATAAAAATTGTGATTATCGATTTTAGAAATGATTTGATTGTATGAATTCTTGTGAGGGGTGTAGTGTGGGATTTCCTGCTACTACAAGCCCAGAGTAGCCGGTGAAAGTCGTAGTAGTAATATTATCTAGGTTTTAATTTCAATCTTCTTATGTTCTAAAATTCTCTGCTAGGTCAGAGATGAAACCCCTAAATATTTAGAATTTCTTTGTTTGATTTTACTTGTTCTCCGTTGATTTTTATTGAAATGTATGATTAATCTCTGATTGCATATCAAATTACTTTCACCTTGTATGTCTTGCATCCTTGGTAGTTTGATCAATTCTTTGTTATGTTTTCAAGCTCTATGTAAATTAATTTAGTTCAATTTGTGTTTACCTATGCCTTAAACAGATAGGTAATTCTAGGAATTGACATCTTTTGCTGAGATTAAATCATCATATTTGTTAGTGATTATATCACATCTTCAAGGTAGTTTGATGCTAGAACTTCTATAGCTCCTTGATTGAAGGGAGAAATAGTATATCAAATTAGGGATTTATATGCGTTTAGGAGGTGTATTCGAAGACATAGTTATTTATTGCTCTGTAATCTTATTTCTTTTGTATAATCATCCATCACTTTGTCTTATCGATGAAAACAAAACCCCTTTTTGTTACCTTAGAATCAACTCTACATCGCCATAGTATCTGTGGGATCGACCTGTATTTTCGCTTTCTATTATAGACACTGTGCACTTGCAGTATAATTGTAGGTATATCTTCTTAAGCCTACCAAGTTTTTGGCGCCGCTGCCGAGGAATCGGTAGCGGTGTAGTTGAAGTTTCTATCTTTATTTCACTGATTTCAATTTCTGTACATA
Organism: Papaver bracteatum; assembly: GCA_023529315.1. Taxonomy (NCBI): domain Eukaryota; kingdom Viridiplantae; phylum Streptophyta; class Magnoliopsida; order Ranunculales; family Papaveraceae; genus Papaver; species Papaver bracteatum. Next base: position 2,399,764 of record JAJJWX010005371.1, read on the forward strand.
TTTGTTTCAGTTGTAGATTATAGCTTGTCTGTCATTAGTTTAGGTTAGTTATTTCCATCATCTGTGTATATAGTTATCATCGCATCTCTTTAGTATTTTCTGTAGTTACTAATTTTGTTCAATTAAGTTGCCTGCATCATAGTCTTGTAATTGTTTTAGCATATTAGGTTTTCTATTTGTATTCGACTCTCATCTATTATTCTTCTCCTTTTTGCAGCCTGCCTGTATCTGCATCATTTTTTTTTTCTTTTAGCATTTGTAACTAGTCGCAGTCTGCATTATAGTTGGCGATTTATCTGTTACTTAGGGATATAGGGGTCTGTGAGTTTTGTTTTAAGCTGTCCATTGTTATAACCTAGTTGTTTTGATCCATCTGTATATACTTTTCATCACTTCTCCGTAGTGCTATCAGTAGCTTAGTTTGTTATCAGTGTTGTAACTTTAGCTTCCATCACATGTTTTAATGCCATTTAGATTTAGAATCTGTAGTTGTAACTAGTAGCATCTTAGTTTTGTAACAGTAAATGTCTGTTTTAAATTTCAAATCTTTTCATTTGCATAACTGCATCTGTAGGCTATATAAATGCTTCTTTAAATTTTATTCTTAATGTTGTTAGTGTAACTTAGTTGTGTAATCCATTTGTTCTTCTTGCATCTCATCATGTAACTTTTAGTTTTCCGTAATCCTGTAGCATTTTCATTCAGTCACTGCATTTTGAAACTACTTCTTGTAACATCTCTTCTAGTTTGCTATAATCATGTAGTTTAGGTTATAATCTGTAGGTATTAATAATCTGTAGTTGTTGTTCTTCGCTTTTTAAACTTCTGTTAGATATCTGCATTTATTGTCTTGTAGTGTAACTGATTGTAACTTGCTCCATATCAAGCTTTCTGTGTGCATCTGTAACTATAACTTAGCAAACATATTAGACCTGTAAATACTAGTTAGTTTGCATCTCATACCAGCATCGTTATATATATTACATATTGTTCCATTTGCATCTTTTTACCCTTATATTCTGTAGCTTTCAATTAGTCCTTGTTATTTGGTAGCTTTTTAGTCTGCTGTGTTGAAGTTTTTGCATATAGCGGTGTAGTGAATCTGTAGTGTTACTGCCTACTAGTTTTTAGTTTAATCTTGTACATATTTGCTTGGATTCTTTTTGTTTTCATTCCATGATAGTATAGCTATTTTGTCTTTAGATTAAATTAAGTTAGTCCAGTTTCTTCTGTAGTTTTTCTAGTCAATTTCTCTAAACTTTTTGCATTGTTCATTTTCCCTTTTTCTTAAAAAAGTAGTGTTTATAGTTGAACATACTAGTGCAACATAGTGTTAATATTAGTTGTAACTCCTTGTTTCAGTAATTCAATTTTCAGTTACATATTTTCATCTCTTTTTGTTTTTAACTTTCTCAGTTTACTGCATCTTGCGATCTGTATCTAACTAATAGTTTCTCATATTTTCTCACCTGTAGATCTCTAATTCACATAATCTGTTTCAGTAGTTGAACATTCTCATAGAATATCTTTGGTCTCTGCAATTCTGTTTCATACACACTTGCATCTGTAGGATTGCTGTAATTCTGTAGCTAGTAGTGTAGCTTGTACATTGTGTAAATTTCTTAGATGAGTCAAAGCATATATCCACTTGTAGATATCCATCAGTAAGGTAGTCATATAGGAGTCTGTAAGTATTGTTTTTGCTATTTATTGTCGTATTGTTAAGAAGTGTTGCCTTGCACAGTATTAGGTTTCGTCACAATTGTTAGAATTCATTCACATGCACTTAAACTTTGATTCTGCAACTGATTTTTCCTCATTTCAGTTGCATTGTGGTACTAATCCCAAATTTTCTAAAAATTTCCATTGTGCTAGTTAATTCTTGAGTAGTGTTAGGTGTGGTGAAACTGTAGTTTCTGTGAAAAGTTCCTTCTTTGTACTGTGTTAGCGTAACTTAAAAAATCTGTAATTTAGCTCCATATTTGCATCTTAGCTGTAGTTTTGTAGCATCACTGTCCTACAATACAAATCCAGTGAGTCAGTTCATCTATATCCAGTGCATTCTGTAGTTTAGTTTCTGTTCTTTTTACATTTGCTGCTTGTCTGTACTTGCATCGTTCTGTCCAGTTCAGATCATTCACTTAGTGATTGTCCAGTTTTTTCAGATTCTACATCAGTTAGTTCACAGTTGTTGCCTTGTTACTATAGTTGTTAACCATCACTGGGGAACAACTACTTGTTGTGTTTCTTTGCTTTACCCGGGCATTTCTGAGAACTGAACTTCTCCTTTGAGCTCACCAGGTACCTGTAATCTGCACTGCGAACTAATAAAAGGAAGGAGCAGGACAAAATTTTGTAAGGCCTAAACCCGGTTTATACAGTCGGTATCATTCTTCAACTTTAGCTTTATCTGTTTGAATGCTATACCATGCTCATCTGCTGAGATAAGTGCTCTTAATGGTTGTCAAATTCTGGTACCCATATGCTTGATTCTATGATATCTGAGTGAATTGTTTGCTCACTATCCAACAACCAATCTCGGAATTTTTAATGTTGTCGCGAATGATATGCCATGCCTGCCTGGTAGACTAGTTTCCGACTGACTATTGCCAAACCCCTGCAACATGAAACACCCCTCTGTATGACCCTGTGACAATTGAATAACTCAAATTTGGTAGATAAATTAGTGCTTCATTCGTGTAAGCTGATTCCCTGTGTTGTGAACTGTTTTAGTACCTTTGTGCATGAATCTGTAATATTTGAGTACTGTGTTTAACTGCTGAATCAAGGTAGTTTGAGGCTAGAACTTCTATAGCTCCTTGATTGAAGGGAGAGCTAGTATATCAAATTAGGGATTTATATGCGTTTAGGAGATGGATTCGAAGCCCCAGTTTACCCTTTATTGCTCTGTAATCTTATTTCTTTTGTATAATCATCCATCACTTTGTCGTATCGACGAAAAAAAAACCCCTTTTTGTTACCTTAGAATCAACTCTACATCGCCCTAGTCTCTGTGGGATCGACATGTATTTGCCATGTCTATTATAGACATTGTGCACTTGAAGTATAATTGTAGGTATCTCTTCTTAAGCCTACCAATAGGTCGTACCAGAAATTAGTACAAATAGGTGCTAATTTATTTATTTTTATGAACATTTAAATTTTTGTGGATTAAATACTAAATATAAGGGATAAATATGAAATATAAGATAAAATTAGGAGATGTTATATGGGTTTTGAGAACATTCAAATACATAGAGATGGAAAAAACCATGAAGAGCGAATGTGGGAAATTAGTGGTGAGCCAATAATTTGGAAATTGTTTTGAACATCAACAATGTTGAGTTATTATAAGATATTTTCAATCCTTTTAATCAATTATAACTTCTAATAAACTTTTATTCTTAGCAAGAAATTTTGTAACTTGATTTCTTTTTTGTTCATGTAGTTACCATTTGTAATCTACAAGAATGTTACAATTATTGAGTCTTACCGTAAAGAGGGTTGTCTCTAACATTTTAAAGGCTAAGGAAAAACTTCAACCAATTTTTATTTAATTATAAATAAATGGGAAAACATACATGCAAAAACGATAATTAAATTAATTAAACAATTAGTCTATTTATTCTTGCATATCAAAAGCTATTGGGAGTTCAAAAAATCAATATTTTAATTAGAAAAATTAGAATAACACCCTTGAAAGAAAGAGAATAAAAACGGCTTAATAGTTGGTGCAATTGTTAAAGAGAATTGTATATCATATGCAACAACTTCAAAAATTAGTAAGCATTCAAATTAGTTACTTATACTAAATTATTAGATGATTAAAAAAACTAAATTATTTGCGCTAGAATCTTATCTTCTAACGAAAATTGATAACATATGGGCTGAATTTTTATTGAAAATATAAAAGTGTACTTAAACATTATCCATTGTTGATATAACAAGCCCTATAAATTAGCATGAATAAAAAGGATATATATATATATATATATATATACACAAATATGACATGCCATTGAAATTAAGTTGAATGTTGAGATCACCAAGCTCCTCGGTAATACACGAATACTTACAATTGAATGTTGGAAATATATAATTTAGCTTGGATTTCTAAAAGCCTCCATACTACAAACTTATTGGTTTTATACGGTAAAACTGGTTAGCAACCTGAAAAAAAGTATTCGGATTCAGATATAAGACATTTTACCAAAGCTTAACTAACTTAGAATATTTTGATTTTTTCGACGCTCAAACGAGTATTTCCTATTTTGAGAGTAAGAAAAAAAAATTTGAAGAATATTTGGCAGACATAATTTCGAGATCTATCAACATTTGATAACCGTTATACGTTTTAATCATCATAATAGTGACTATAAACCCTGAACTAACCAAAAATCAAAGATGAACATCGATCTACACTATCAATGTAATCTGGATCGCCCGGCTTCAATAACCCGTGATTTCAAGATGAAAAAAGATCATTTGATGAAATAAATCAAAGAATAAACTTCTTTGGGTAAAATTGTTGAATTGGGTATGTGTACTTGGTATTGAATTTCAAAACATCAATTACCATGTAGTTGTAGGAATTCCTACACTACACCCCTCACAAGAATCCACAATTATCAACACATATTTGAAGATTAAAAACAACACTTTATTGATTAATTCTCAAAATGTTACAAGAAATGGAAGAAATCAAGAATACAACCGCTCACAAGAACTTTCTCTCTCCTCAAAACTTTCTCCAGACTCTAAAAAATGATCTCTCCCTCCTTTCACTTGTTCGACTCTTTATATAGGAAATTACATAGTGGATGACAGCTAAGTTATCCTTTAATTTCGGATTTGACTCGCGATACTCTTGCAGTAGTTGTAATGTTAACCCTTGCAGATGTTTTTAAGCTTCGCAGCAGCATCACGCCTTTCTCATGTTTCTGTTATCATCATCCGCTACGTCATTCTTTCAATCATTCTGTGCCACTCGCAGTGTGTTGTTGAAGAGCTCGCAGAACTGTCGCTGTAAATCTCCCAGGAATATTGTTTTGGAGATATTCTGATCCTACATCTTGCCTCTTCTAATGTCTTTTCTGCGAAGAAAAAAGATCATGAAAATTTTCCCTCTTATTGATGCCGCGGTTTCTCATCTTTCCATATTCTTTCCCCGACAAAGTTCCATAAATTTAGTATAACCGCATATACGTGTCAAATATTCCTCTTTTTACCGGTATTCTCATTATTATCCGGTCACCATATCTCTGTCTATAAAAATGGAAACCTACTAAAGAAGTAATCTTCTTCTTTTATTTCTTCGTCTTCCTCATCTCTTCGTTTTCTGCAACTTTCTTCTTCTGAAGGTCATCTGCTACTGCTTTCATGGAGTCATCAAGGTATATGTTCTTCTGTTGTTATTGAATTCGATCTTGTTCTTGTTCATCTAAATTATCTGATCTGTTCTTACTCGATTTTATGTAATCCCATACTCGTTTTTTCTGTTTCAGCGGAATCGTTTCTAATACCAAACTCATAGTTCAAAACCCTAATGTTTCCAGGGATTCGCAACAAGACCCCGCTGAGAAGAAAAGAAAGACTGCAAATGATAAGGTAGTAAGAAACATTTGCTTTCTTAATAACAATATTGTTGCCTCTGTTTCTTATCGAGATTGTTATTCGCAGGCTGATGAAAACATTGCTAATCCTCGCAAGAGATATCGTATAGTTAAAACTATTGGTTTTGGTATTACTATTCCCCAATTAATTTCTGCGAGTGTTGTCCCAAAACCTTCACAGAATGAACCTCTAGATTCTGTTTGCGAGAATATCGCCACCAGTATCCCTGCCTCCACTGATCCTCTGATAAATGAAATTCCTTATATTGTTGTGAATGAAGTTTCTTCCCCTCCTACTGTAGTTACTTCTCAAGTTAACTCTTCTTCAATTCCATTTATTAATCTTCCAGATACTTCATCTTCGGATGATTTACTTCCTGCGAATGATTCAAACCTTCAACTCTCCATTGTCACCACTGCGCCATCTGCATCTCTCCCTTCTTCTAAAGAAACTTCTATAGGAGTAGATGTTGCTTTTAAAGTTTTATCTGATATTCTGGATGATGCTAGGAGATATTCTACTGATCCTGTCAGGCATGGTGTCTGCGAGATTTTGAGAAAATATTTTGGTTCTAATCGAAATGATTCGCAAGCATTTTTAGAACATGAAGTTGAAGCTCTAAAGGAAAGTCTTCAAGTCAAGACTTTAGAATGCACTCTTTTCCAAAAGCTTCACAAATCTTCGCTAGACTGCGAAAATCTTCGCAGTAAAAATAAGGAATTAAAAGGTATAACATCTCTGCCTCTGTCTTTGATTTTTCTGTTTGGATAAATTTTCTTCTTTCTGTACTCAATTCTTCTTTTAAAATCCTTTGTTCGCATATTAAGCTTTAAATCAGACACGATTAATGGAGAGGTTTAAATATGAATCTGCTGCTGAAGAAGCCCGCATTGAGAAAGATTCGTGGATGGACCAATATAATCAATTAGATAGCCTTCATACATATTCCGTTGATCAAATAGTTAACCTTACCAATGAGAATGGCCAACTAGTACAGAAGCTAAAAATTTTAAGTAGCAAAATTTCTCGCCTCTCTTATTTGTTAACCCGAGCTAACCTGGCCATGGAAACTTTATCATATGAAAATAAGACCTTATCTCAAGAGAAGCGTGATTTTTTAAACAAGACGGCGATTTCCTCGCAGTGATAGGTGTAGAATACACCTAATTTACTATCTAGTAGTTTATGCTTTCTTTGCTATTTTTCTTGTGAATTATGTATTTTACGCATGTTTTTGAGTTCTTAGGTACTCTGGAGTCGCACGGAGGAAAAGAAGAAGGAATCAACCAAATTTGAGCAACAAAGAGCATAAAAGTCATTTCACAGGAAAACATTATCCGGAGCCAAGCCAAAGCTAAGGGGCAACTATGTTTGGAGAGATATTAAAGAACAACCAGCAAATGTTAAGGGGTAGCCATATTTTGGTTAAAAGAGAAGTGCTAAAGGCACCTAGCAAAAGACTAAGAGACACCAGCTTGGGGTGGTTCCTATTGAGTGGGGTGTACCATCCTACCCTACCTCCTTTACCCAAGAGAGACGTGTTTCTCTCATCCACCTGAAAACAAAAGAAGAAAAGCATCTTTGTTGTTGTTGAAATAAACCAATTGTGATTCAGAGAAGAATAAATGGGTTATAAGAAAAGCTGGTGATCGTGAGCATGAGATCGAGAAGCTGTTATTGTGGTGGTTAATTAGGGTTCCAGTGATGGTCTGATGCCATTGAATTGAGTTCTAGGTTCGTAAAACAACAGATCGAGAAATTGAAGACAGTGATGAATTGTTGTTTAATTGAAGATAGGGTTTATATTAGCTTCTGGAAAATCAATTGACACGAAGATGAAGATGGGTTCGATTTGAGAGAGAGCATTGAGCAAGGTATTGATGTTGCTTCAATGAAAATCAAATGGGTTTGCTGTGAATTCTGAGAAAGATTGATGGAGACTGTGGTGGTGTGAAATGGTTAGGTCAGATTCAGTTGAAGAGAGATTAATACAAGAGGCAGATGTTGGAATGGGTTTGCTGGAATTAATGAAACAAGGGGTTTTCTGTCTGAGTCCAATGGATATGTGGTGATTTAATGAGAGAAAGAAAGTGGTTGTCTACTGTTGAAGTTGGAATCGAAATGGTAGATGGGAATGAATGGTTCTGTGGTTTATTGATTTGGAGTTGGCTCGAGTAAGGTACTGAAACAGAAGATGGGTTTCGGAATTTAGTTCTTGTGGAACTGATTGAAGAAGAGATGAAGAAATTGGGGTGATGAATGATGCTTCTCAATGGAGAATTGATGTGTACATTGGATACTTCTTAAGGATCTATGTTAGAAGAGGCTGGTGGAATTGCTGTTACAGGGTAGCTGGTGATACCGGTATGAATTGCTGCAGAACAAAGCTGCAACTGTAGCTGTTGTTGGTGTTAATACGAGAATGAGTGAAGTTCTGTTGGTGAATGTGTTTGAATTGCTAGATGTATGTGTAGGTTTGTCACAGGAGAAGACTGAAAAGTGAGGCCTGAACTTGGCCGGGAAGTCCTGTAATTAAACAGAACTCAGCCAAATTCCCCTCCGGCGAGTTGACTCGCACCGGCCGATGACCGATTCATCCATGTGACTCAGTTGAGTAGGACGATTCAGACCAGTCAGATGTCTAACTGACTCGGCTGACTTCCCATCCTTGACTCAGCTGAATGTTAAAGACCGTTATCTTGACCGTTAATCTTTGACGGTTGACTGACGGAATATTCCCTTACTGGAGGAGAATCTCAGATGACCGGCGGCGACGGATTCCAGCTTATTTCCGGCCAAAAACCCAGTTTTCCGGCGAGCCAAAGTTGCATAATTTTGTGTGTATTTCTCTCATGGGATGTGAAGACTTGGATTTGGAAAGAGGAGATGGAAGATTTGAGAAAGGCTTGGATTTGGAAATTGAGCTACAAAAGGAAAGGGATTCTATTCCTTGGAAGATATGGAGAACATTGAAGCCTATAAATAGAGAAGTTCTCTACTTTTCTAGACACTTACACACTTCCATACACTTAGATGCACTTAGATACACATATCTTTTACACATCTTTTTGCACACTTTTACACACACAATACTTTTCTCTTTGTGTGAACTCTTTAATATGAGTAACTAATTTTATTGATTGAGAATGAATTCCTAGTTCTTAACATATGTTTTGAGTTTTGTTTCAATTCTACTTTGAAGTTTTTCAAATGATTATCGTTTGTTTTTACTAATATGAGTGTTTATGATTGATTGATATGTTGTTTAGGATGCATACTAAATTGATTTGTTAATTGATCTAAAGCTAGTGAAAGTTAGGGAATACGTAATAGTTTCTTGACTCTTTACACAGGTAGAAAACACAAGACCTTGCGGAGGGATTCTGTGGAGCAATTGTGTGTGAAAACAACGCTATAAAGTGGATCAAGCGAACCGAGTCTAACTACTAGTACTAAACCTAAGTTCATAAATCTTAATGCGTTCGGGGAATTACATCTTGTAAGCGAACCTCAAGGTGGTTCTTTTGAATAGAATCTGATAACTAAGCGGACTTGTTACTCGGTGAAATAAGGAATTTTGGGGTTAGCTAAGCGAACCTGGTATCCTACGGTTGGTGATAATCTATGACTAATAAAAAGTGGAAAAGAACATAACTTTAATCATTGTTTTGCAGCGAATAAGGATTCCTTAATATATTCTCTCTTATTGATTTCAATTTACACTTTTAATTGGTTTGTTTATTTTATTTACTTTCTTAAATTCTTAACCAATACCCCCCTTTTGTGTGACAATTTTACAACTAGAATCTCGTGCTCCTCGTGGGATCGATCTTGACTACCCTATATTACTTGTTAATTAGGTAGTAAAGTATTAATTAATTTGTTGTGGTTACGACACGCATCACGCAGCAATTAAGTATTCTTCAGAAAATATGTGATAATCAAGAACAATCTCTTCGTTCGCTGAAGAATGAACTTAAGGAAATAACTGAATCATCTATCAATGAGAAGAATAGTCTTATCCAGGGTAGGATAATTTTAAGTGTGAAGGTTAACCGACTCAAAGAAGAATATTCCCAATTTGAAGAATCTTACTCTTCATTAGTAAAAGAAAATACATATCTCCTCTCTAAAGAAGAAAAAATAAATTCTCGCCTGAAAGGTATAGTTGGAGATAAGTTTAATGACGCCATGGACCGTTGGGAGAATTCTTGTTTGACACTAATTCAAAACTTAACCTCACAAAAGGAAGGTAGTCATTTTGGCTGCCTCAACTATTAATTTCTCTATTAAATTTCATTTTAATTCTTCTTACGAAACATTTGCTTGAATATCTTTCATGTTTTACTCTTGTTTTTCGCAGAATCTGAGAGGAAACTTTTTTCAACTATATCTACTTTAAATGGTCAACTAGATAAAATTCGCAAGGAAAATGGATTGCTTACTGCTCGTATTGTTCATTCTCGTGATCGCGCAGAGATAAAATATGATTATCTTGAATACTTCAAAGACATGGAGATTAGAAATCGCGATAGGGATTTCCTTCGCAAAGTTCATCCTAGCGCTGAAGTTCTTGTGAATGAAGCTTTGTTGGCAAACTCTCTTCCTACTATATCAATCAAGCATGTAGATGTATATGATAATGATATTCCTCGTCCCCTTGATGCTGATATTGAATATGAAAGTGGAGAAGAAGATAATTCTCAAGAAGATTCAATAGATAAAGAAAAAATCCCTCCTGAAGAAACTGTTACTGGCTGTGAAGCAACAGTTGGCAAGAAACCCAATGAAAAAGAAGATCGAGATAATCATAACAAGGAGCATATTAGCGAAGGAAGTATCATGGGCAAAGCTAATGCTGAAATTGGCGAGACTAATAGTGATGCTTTTATTTTCTCTTCTTTTCCTTTTCTCGCAAGTGATGTACTTTTATACAACTTGGATTTTTAGTTACGCTTCTGTTATTTTGAAGAATTCGCGAGAAAGATAATGATAATTTATTTATCAATTCCCATACTCGCCTCTCATTATCTTTCTTGGAATGAACAAATATTTCCTGCATTCTGAAAAGAAAAATAAAATAATTAATGTGTGGGATTATTCTATTGGTCTTATTTTGCATTCCTAAGTAAAGGTCTTATTTTGCCAATTTTTGCTTTCGCGACAAAATCGCAGGACGTCCTTACATTCGACGTAAAGACCCATTGATCTTGCCTTATCCATATTTTGTCACTTTGTTGCAACAATATGACAGGTCTTAGTTTTCTTGCGAGAACAAAGCCCCATGACATTGCCGTCTTGCGATGAAATCGCAGGACGTTTTTACAGTTTCATGTAAAAACCCATTGATCTCATCTTATCTTTTTCTCATGGATTTTTGCCTCTGTAGGGTGTACACCATAAAGGTTCGTCCCATTCTAATGTCTATGCGAAATTTTATTCGCGTTTCTGCGAAATTTTCTGTGTTTCTTTATTCTTTTATTTCTGTAATTTCTTTCAATTATTTGCGAGATATCTACGCGAAATAATCATCGACTCTTTCCTTTGCGAAATAATCAAAGATCATATGAAGTAACGAAATAATAAATTTTTGTTTCTTATTGTGATCTTGAATAATCTCGCGTCTGTGATAAAAAGCTGCGATAAAAATGTAGGATCAGAATATCTCCACAGCAGTGATCTTGCGAAATTTATAAACAACGTTTCTGCGAGTTCTTCAATGACACTCTGCGAGCGTCACAGACTGACTCAAAGAATGATTCAAAGAATGACGGTGGCAGAAACACGGGGAGATCATGACGATCCTGCGAAGATTACAGCATCTGCGAGAATAAGCATTACAACTACTGCGAGAGTATCGCGAGTCAGATCCGAAAATAAGGGATAACTTAGAAGTCATCCACTATGTAATTATCCTATATAAAGAAAACTATTAGACCCAGAAAGGGGGAGATCATTTTTGGAGTCTGGAGAAAGTTTTGAAGAGAGAGAAAGTTCTTATGAGCGATTGTATTCTTGATTTCTTCCATTTTCTTGTAACATTTATGAGAATTAATCAATAAAGTGTTGTTCTTAATCTTCAAATATGTGTTGATAATTGTGAATTCTTGTGAGGGGTGTAGAGTAGGAATTCCTGCAACTACATAATGGCGCTGGAAACAGGGACGTTTCTAAGCAAAGATTCAAATTGTGATTTGTAAGAATTTGAAGAAATTGGAGAAGATTTTTACGTGATTTACAGTAATACATCAAAATTGAAGGAATGGCTAGAAGAAGAAACACATCAGAACAACCTACAACCGTAAGGAGGAGTAGAAGAATTGTAGGTGAAAGGACAAATAAAATAGGAGAATCTTCAAGATTAAGAACAAGGAGCAATAGAACAAGGAATAATGGAGAAAATCAAGTTCAACAGCCAAATCATCAAACACCGATACAAGATAGAACTATGGATTATGACAGAGTAAGCGTGCATACTTGGATATCAGATTCAATGGAAGAAGTAGAAAACCGACAATTAAGAAATGGAAGGCGAGAGGGAAGAGATCAAGAGGCGGTTGAAGGATTAATTCATGGAGATTACAAAAATGAAGCAGTAGAGGCTCTAAGACAAAGAATACAAGAGGAAAGGAGATTAGAGGCGGAAGAATGCGCAAATTTAACAAGACAAAATCGCGAGTTAAGAATGGAGAATTTGTGATTAAAAAGTAAGAGATTGAGAAGTACTGCTAGATAAAGTTCAAGATCATTTAGAGAAGAAGAAAGGCGAAATTCCCCTGTGAGAAATGCTGGTGAAAATATTCGAGAGGAAATGCAAAATCCAAATGAAGAGCAGCATTGTGGAGAAGAAGAGATGATTAATGATCGCTACATTCCGTGTGGTGAAACTGTGGATGATAGACGTGATAATAGAAATCAAGGAGGTGGAAATAACAAAGACGGTGGAGAAAATCGAGAAGAAGGTAGGAGAACATTACATGAGCGAGAAATTCAAAGAAACCGAAGAATAATTGAGGATAAAATTGAGAGACATTCTCAAAGAAAATTCCTTGGTTTGCAATAACAAGGTGGGATAGAATTTGTGCAGCTGTGTATTCTTGGAGCATTCATCATAGTTACAGAGAAGTAAACTTCTCTGCAGACAACATGGACAAAAAGGGTGATGGGCTATGCAGGGGAGAAAAAAGGATTTATTTCTACAAACCAGAGTTCTTGGGCTTCCTGGAAAGCCCAGAAAAATGCTATTTTAGATTTTGTTAAAAAGCATAATGGGCTTCTGTGTAACTTTTTCTATTTTTTTGCTTTTGTTTCCTCACTTTTCTTTCTTTTGTGTTGTAATTTTTTGGAACTGCCTTGAGCATTAATAAATTTTATTGTTAAGCAAAAAAAAAAAAATTGAGAGACATTATGTTGAACAAGCACGTCTAGCTTGCGAGAGAGAAAGATTGAGAGCAGAAGTGGAAGAACAAGAGTTTCAAGAAGCAATACATCATAACAATCATGACAATCGAGAAAGGAGACGCGCAAGAAATTGCAACAATGATAATATCAAAATGAGGAATATGATAGAATACAAAGAAGAATTGAAAGACAGCGAAGAAAAACGATGAGAAGTGAAGAAAATCGCAGAATAGAAAATGAAAGGCATAATCATTTGCGAATTCAAGAAGGAGGTGAAGAAGAAAATCGTGGAAGAAGGTAGAATGAAGATGCAGAAGAAGAAGCACAAAATCTTGAAATGCAAGAAAGACATGAACGCATAAGAAGGGAAGCTGCGCTGAAAAGGCCAATAGAGCAAAGTTCGGATGGGAATGAACAGATCTTAAGAGAGTTAGCAGAAATGAGGGGAATGTTAAATAACAGAAGAGAGGGAGGCAGAAGACAACTTGTTGAGGCCATTGAAGAAGCTGCGAAAACTCCATTTACCCAAGAAGTACAATTGGGAGGAATACCCCCAAAATGTAATTTGCCAACGTTAACCAATATCTTTGATGGAACTACTTGTGCTATTCAACATGTCAAAGCTTATGTTAGGTGTATGCTGCAGTGGAAAAATCATGATGTTGTATTGTGCAAATATTTTGCATCCAGCTTAACTGGTGAAGCTCTGAAATGGTTTGAAGGGTTACCCAAGAACACTATAACTTATTTCAATCATCTACAAACCACATTCTTGGGGGCGTATATAAGTAACAATTCTTCACGACCTGGCATTGAAGATGTATTTGGGTTAAAACAGAGGGTTGGCGATAGTTTGAAACATTTAACCATAAGATGTAATACAATGTGTAGTGAAATGGCAGGAAGAGTGGATGATAGATACCTCATTTTATCTTTCATTAATGCTATGTTCGCAACCAATCTGATGTACATACAAATTTTCAGAATCAAAAATACAATCACCATGACAGAGATGCGAGAGTTACAAGAAGAATACATTGCATTGGAGGAAAAACAAAACGAGATGGAGTCATATCCCATTGCGAACACCAGTTCAGGTGCAGCAAATGAAAGTTTACTTCCTAGGTTAATAAATACAGTAGCGAGCACTTCGCAGGTGAAGCAAAAAAAAAGTATGGATGGTGGTCAACAGAAATTAGTAGCTATGGGAAATAGAGATCAAGAAGAATTCGAAAGGGAAAGAAATTTTTTCAGTAGAAGTGGAAATAATAAAATTCAGAGGCTTGATCAACCGCAAGAGACTTATGGTGGACAGAGGCAAAATTATTATAGATGGAAAGGAAGACAGAAGATAATATGGGAAGAAATTAAGATGCCACCTCTAAATGCTAGCATATAGAAAATTTGAGAGGCTATAATTTTGATAGAGAACATACCCGTACCCTGGAATATGGGAAAAGAAATACATCCAAATAATCGAAGTCTAGAATTTTGTTATTATCATCATTTTCATGGTCACACAACAAACAATTGCAAGAATGTAAAAAGAATCATTTTGAGGATGATAGACCAGGGAAAATTAAACCATTTTCTAAGAGATCACCCACAGTCTCAGCAACTACCCCCAGCTCCAGAAATTCGCAGAGTGAATACAACAAAAGGAGGATAAACATTTGTGATGAAAGTAGGAGCAAAAGCAAAGAATCTATCATGTAACTCCATCATACATTCATACAAGACTATAGAAGACTTCCACGACAATGTTTTAAGCAGAGTCTTTGCGAGAGATGGAGATGGAAGAGAGATAATGAACATTGCGAAAGCTTCGCCATTAGAAGAGTGGAAAAAGCAAATTATTTCTTTCACAGCACAAGAGGTACCAGAGCCTGGTGAGATGCATGACAACCCACTAGTTGTAAGATTAGAAATAAACCCAAAACAGATAGAATAAGAAGATGAGGAAAATGAGGATGATGAAGCTGAAGATTCTTGGGCCATTAACATAGTTGTAATTGACACTGGAAGCTCAGTGGATATCTTATTTTATCATACTTACAAAACCATGGGAGGAATAGATGAGGATCTAATACCATCGACTTATAAGATCTATGGTTTCAATGGTACTGCCAACAAGACCAAAGAGGAAGTTACAATGCGCATTCCATTGAAGGGGATATCTTCTAAGATTCAATTATGTGTGGTTGATGTTGAATCTCCTTACAATGATTTGATTGGCCGACCTTGGCTGCATGGGATTCTAGGTGTAGCATCGACTTACCGCCAGTGTATTAAATTTCCACATCCCAGCGGTATTGGAGTCATCAATGGAGATTGGGTTGAAGGAAAAAAGTGATATGAAATTAATATGGAATCTTGCGAGGAAAGGGATGCGAAGAACAGAAACTGGAAACATAACATCAAACAAAAGCAAAGAAGTGAAAGGTTGATGGTGGATACAATAGAACGACGAGAACAAGGAATGCTGCGAGGTCAACATATGCTGAAACCAATAGATGTTGAGCGTCTCGAAGATGGAGAAAACGTAGCAAAGCGCAACAAAAAAGCAGAAGCAGAAAATAGTAAGTAGAAATGGTAAAAAAAATTAGATTGTGAAGTATGAGAAATGTATAAATGATTTGTTGAAGATAATTTTACAAAAATATGTTTCGATTCCATGAAAAAGATGAAATTAAAAAATTATACAAGAGCTGAAATGCAAAAATAGAAAATCAAAGACTGGAGAAACGCGAAAATTTCGCAGAAACGCTAACAAAATTTCGCAGAGACATTAGAATGGGACAAACCTTTATGGCGTACACCCTAGTTCGCGAACAAAAATTTCGCAAGAGGCAAATGTAAGACCTAAAGTATGTCATATAAGGGGGTATCTGTATGCATGGCTCAGGGATAAGGTTATACCGCCGTTGGAACCTGAGTCATGAAGATGTTGGGGTTAAAGAAAACCTATCCAGGAGAGATACTATGGATTTCCAACTATATATATATATTAACAGTTGGACGACCAAAGGTCTCTTCTAAGGAGTGCAAAGTATGACTAAGGCGCCGAGGTACACGGTTGAGCCAAGGGTGCCCTGGGCGTATGAAACTACCATGGCCATTCTTTTCAAGTCTTGGCTATGATGCACTCGGCCCAAAGAAAACCCCACCTAGGGTGAAGTCTCGTAACTATAAGCCATATAGGCAAAAAGGATAAGAGGCTCCGAAAACAAATAGTTGTTGTCAGGACCGGATGGGAGGAGCTAGTCTTATATGACCGATGTACGCCTCCTTGAAGGGGCAACCAGTGGAAAGATAAGGGCGGCACCCTCCATTAGGGAGCTGATAAGTGTCTTAAGACGCAAATGTCATGAGGCTTTATAATCGCAAGAATATTTAGGCTTGTCATATTTGTGCAACAATCATACAGAGGAAAAAAGCCAAGATAAAAAGATAAGATGAGATCAATGGGTTTTTACATGAAAGTGTAAAGACGTCCTGCGATTTCATCGCAAGACGGCAATGTCATGGGGCTTTGTTCTTGCAAGAAAACTTAGGCCTGTCATATTGTCGCAACAAAATTGACAAAATAAGGATAAGACAAGATCAATGGGTCTTTATATGCAAATGTAAGGACGTCTTGCGATTTTGTCTCCAAAACACAATGTGGCTAAATAAGACCACAAGAAATCAAGATTGAATGACTGCAATATTTACGCAGAGATCATGAGAGTAAGCATATATGACTTGCGATATTTACGTAGATATTGAGGCAAAACTTACAAACAGATCTTATTCGTAACTAATCAGCTCAATCTTTCATATTGCAGATGAATAACAGAGGCAAGTATGGGAATGAACAGAATGATAAAATTATTATTCATCTTTATATGACAGATTTACGCAGATAATTAAAAAATTAGTAAGCATATTGATTAACCATATTGCAAAAAGGAATTGTTTTCTAATGTATGCAGATCTATACACCAAAGAACATTAGAAGCTGGAGAAATTCGCAGCAATATTTAACAAGAAGAAAGGGATAAGTGTGCAAATATTACAAAAAGATTAAAAAGGAAGACACTATTTAGATCCATCATTGTCTTCACCAGATTTTTCTTCTTCTTCAATTTCATCTTCATCTTCTTCAGACTCTTCAGCTTCGCTATCGGAGATGACAAGGTTAGGAATATTCTTTGGAATTTCATTCGTGAGATAAGGGTAAGTAGAATGAGGAATTTTATGATCATCATAGACCATATTAATAGAATCATTGTGAACACCAACAAGAACATTGCTGAAATTCGCCAGAGAAATATGAAGTTGCTTCTTGAATTTGGAACATTTCTCGTTGCAAGAAGACATAAGTCTTGCGAGATTTCCTTTCTCTTCTTCCAACTCTTTAACTCTTTGGCAAAAGTTTTCTTTAGATACTGCAAACAGATGACAACATATTAATAAAATAGTGAAGATACAACTACAAAATGGATTAGTGGAAAAACAAGAATAACAACCTTCTCTTTGCAAGATCATATCCTTAATCAGGGCAGAATGATCAGCTTGAAGACTAACATCTACGCCTAAATTGTTTATGGCATTGTCAAGAATTTTCGCAGCCCAAGAAAACTCATCATCATTACTAATGAGAAGGCGGGAGCGAACTTGGTTTTCCATTTCAACAAGATCTCTATTCTCGCAGATAAGTCTATCTCTTTTAATTTGAACATCGAGAAGAGTCTTATGGAAATCTGCTAAATCTTGAGCATCATTTTTAGCAATGAGGTCTTTTTCGTCAATAAGATCACTATACTTGGTTCTTAATATATAACTTTCCTTTTTTGAATCAATATAAAGGCGCTTAAACTTATTGGTTAAACCCAAGTTGAATCTATGTTCAATCCTTAAGAGATGAATTTTGGATCTAAGTTCATCTATGGAAAGAGATTTAATTTCATCATTTAAAAAGTTACTCAAAGAATCATTAAGGCGATTGAGGAGAGTATCATCATCTATTGGATTTGGAAAAGAACGAAGGAATACAGCTTCATCAGAGAGGCCGTAAATATCTGCGAGGACTAACTAAATAAGAAAACACAAAGGAATACAGGGATAAAATAAAAAGAGAAGAAAAGAGTTCAGTTTCTAATCACTTGATCTTCTCATGAAGGCCATAAAGTTGATCATTCGCATCTTGGAGACTAACAACCTTATCTTGCCAAGAAAAGAGTTTAGTTTCTAATCGTTTGATCTTCTCATGAAGGCCAACAGATCCAGATTCTAACTACTCGCGAAGAGTAAGAGATTCAGACTTTAATTCTTCATTTTCTTTGCGAAGATTAGCGTTTTTCTTTGCGATAACCGCACGCCTCTTTTCCAAGTCTGATACAACAGCAAAAGAAGATTTCCCAGCCTACGAAATAATACAGCGAGTTTTAAGAATTAATTATAAATTCAAAATGAAAATAAAGAGAAGGAAAATGTAAGTATGGAAATTTACCAAGATGTTAAGTGAATGCAAGAAATTTGGAGATATAGATCTTGATACCCCGCGAAGAGATTCATTATTCTCTAGGAGAGGGGCATCGCAGATGGCAGCTATAGACTTGCAAGCATCAGTACTCAGAGGGGTATCACCAATTACTTGCATGGTATTAGAAAAAATTCCGGATAGATGAGCCATAGAAGACTCAGGATGAGAGGATTTCTTCGCGGAAAAGATATCATTATCATCATCGTCATTATCAGTATTGTCACTTGAACTTTCAATAGATTGAGGAGTTGAATGAGAAGGAGATTGAGATTTTCTTTTCTTTAAAGGATGAGCACCATACTTATCCTTGCGAGAAACATCAGATTTCCCCTTTCGAGCGACACCTTTGGCTTTTCCCTTGGTCTTTACAACTTTAACATGATCTATTTCTTCGATAACCTTCAAACACAGATAAAGATAAGAAATAGAGGCAACAATATATTATTAAGAATCACAAAGGAATATTTCTTACTTCATCTGTGAGTAACTTAAGAGCTGATAAAGTACTGGGTTTCCTAAGCTTCTGATAACTAGTTTTTAGCCTGTTAATCTGGAAAAAAATGGAGTAGTCAGCGAGAGTATAAAAGCATGAGGAAGATGATAATGATAATTTATGCAAAAAATTGAGAAAACATACCTATTTATTCCTTTCAGGCCAGCTGAACACCCATGGTTGGTACTTTGCGAGATTCGCAGGTAAAACATGAGGACCGTAGATGTAGGGACCCTCTAGAAATAATGGGAAAATACACCATTTATCATCACTAGAATGGCGCGGACCTTGATTATTACCTGGATGCCAGTCAATATCCAACATGAGAATTTTATCTTCAGCAATGTCATCCTTATTTTGTAAGCGGACACCCCAAAAAATGTTATCTTTCCTTATGGGGATCATATCATGATTTGCGAAGAAATTCTCTACAGTATACTTCGCAGGAATAATTGGAACATCAGCTAATTTAGGATTCTTCGCTTTATCAGGATAAAGAGATTTCTTACCAGCACCGCGAGTAGCATACTCCAGCATCATATGAATGCAATCCCCACTCAACTGATATATAGCAAGTGAGAATCTCGCATGAGAAAGTATTTCATAGAATAAAGGGAGCTCAGGATCATAAAAAGTAATGAGAAGACCAGCTTCAAGCTGACCTAGCGAGACTATAATCTTCTTGCGAGAACATGGATGATCAGAAAATAATTAAATGGAAAGTTCGGCTTTAGGGTTTTGATCGGGGATGGTAGATAAAGCAAAACCTTCGTCCTTAAGTTTCTTTTGCAGTTTCTCAAAGGCGATGAGATTTTTACGACCAGTTGGAGCATTCTTAGTAAGTATGGGAATGAAGAAAAGAGTAGAAGATCAAAAGAAGAGTTACAACAACAGCAGATACGGAATTTACGGAAGAACAATGAATTTTCAGAGAGATTGCAGAGAGAAGGAAGAAGAAAGTAAAAATAAGAAAAGTGAAGAATGAAGAAGATATATATATATAAGGTAAAAATTCTCGAGAAGATAAGTGCAAATAATGCAAAGAAAAGACGTGAACGGTTGGAGCGCAGCGGTTGAAAATAACGTGTCAGAAGTTGAATGGATAAAAAGATACATGTAATAAATCTGGCGAGGGATGCAGATACGTGTCAGAACAAAAGAATGTGAATAGATAGACAGCTGCGGCATTTCAAAAGATTTTAATTTCTCATGATCTTTTCCCCTTCGCAGAAAAGATATGAGAAAAGACAAGATGTAGGATCAGAATATCGCTACAGCAGTGCTCTTGCGAAATTTATAAACAACGTTTCTGCGAGTTCTTTAATGACACTCTGCGAGCGTCACAGACTAACTCAAAGAATGACATAACGGATGACGGTGGTAGAAACACGGGAAGAGCATGACGATCCTGCGAATATTACAGCATCTGCGAGAATAAGCATTAAAACTACTGCGTGAATATCGCGAGTCAGATCCGAAAATAAGGGATAAGTTAGCTGTCATCCACCATGTAACTATCCTATATAAAGAAAAATATTAGACCCAGAAACGGGGAGGTCATTTTTGGAGTCTGGAGAAAGTTTTGAGGAGAGAGAAAGTTCTTGTGAGCGATTGTATTCTTGATTTCTTCCATTTTCTTGTAACATTTCTGAGAATTAATCAATAAAGTGTTGTTCTTAATCTTAAAATATGTGTTGATAATTGTGAATTCTTGTGAAGGGTGTAGTGTAGGAATTCCTGCAACTACAAAAAATAATCTTGAATACTCTTGCAACTGCGGTAAAAAGCTGCGATAAAATAATCTTGAATACTCTTGCATCTGCGATAGAAATCTGCGATATAAAGCTTTCTCAAAAAAGATTATTGGTAATATCTTTTTAGATATAGTCTGTTCCATGGTCTACCAAGTCTTTGACCAACGTCTCTACCCTTCGGATCCATCAATTTATATGCCCCTGTTCCAACTATCTCTTTAATGATATACGGTCCATCCCATTTTCTCGCCAGCTTTTCACCATTTTCTCGCTGATAACCTGGTGTTTCTCGCAGCATTAAATCACCCGGTTGGAACTCACGTATTTTGACACATTTGTTATACTCGCGAGCTAATCTTCGCTGATAATTTTCCATATGTTGTAAAGTTTTTTCTCTCTTCTCTTCTAACTCATCAAGTTTATTTAGAATCGTACCAACACTAAGATTTTTCTCCCAAGCCTCTCTTTTTGTTGTTGGAATAGAAACTTCTGTTGGTAACACAGCTTCAACCCCATATGTCAAACAAAAAGGTGACATTCCAGTAGCTTCCCGTCTAGTTGTATTGTAAGCCCATATTACATTATGCATTTGTTCGCACCATGCCCTGTGGTGTCCTTCTAATTTCTTCTTCAGTATATCTGCAATTGTCTTATTTGTTGCCTATGCCTGTCCGTTGGCCTGTGGATATAGTGGTGTTGACTTTCCACATTTAATCTTAAATGTATTAAGTAACAATTCTATATTCTGTCCTTAAAACTGCTTTCCATTATCAGATGCCAACTGTGCAGGAATCCCAAATCTGCAAATTATATTTTCAAATATGAATGTAAAAATGTCTTTCTCGTGAATGTTTTATACTGCCTTTACTTCTCCCCATTTTGTGAAATAATCTGTAGCGACAATTAAATATCTTCTTTGTCCAGAACCCGCTACAAATGGTCCCACAAATCCAACCCCAATTTTCCATAAGGCCACACACTGGTTGAGGATGATAATGGTGCCCTTGGTGCATGTATCTTCTTCCCATGTCGCTGACAATCTTCGCAACGTTTCGATAATTTCTTCGCATCTTGATGCATATATGTCCAGTAATAGCCTTGCATTTTTGTTTTGTATTCCAAAGATCTCCCTCCGCTGTGATTACCAGCATCACCACTATGCAACATTTTTAACACTTTTTCTCCTTTTTCCCGTGTTAAGCATCTAAGTGATGGCCCATTAAAAGATTTGCGATATAATACTCCATCTCTTAACTCATAACTTGTAGCACGGCTTTTTAACTTGTGTGCTTCTAATCTATTTATTGGTGTTTCTCCTCTCGCAAAATATGCATGAATTTCTATTCACTAATCCGTAATATTGCCTCTTGGTTCTTCTTCGCCACTTTCTATTATCATTATATTTGCTTCTTCTTCTTCTTCTTTATTGATTGAAGGTGATATAAGTGTCTGAATTTTGATGCATCTCGCAGCCGGATTTGTCATCATACTTGATATGAAGGCGAAAGCATCTGCGAGTCTATTATCTTTTCTTGATATATGCCTCCATTTTATTTTTGGAATTCTCGCAGACAATTCTTCAACAAGTTTCTTGTATTTCTTCAAAGATGGTTCATTTGTTGTGTATTCTCCTTTTATCTGGTGAATAACCAATTGCGAGTCACTAGTAATTCTAGAATTCTCCAACTTCATTTCTATTGCGAATTCTAGAGCATGAATCACAGCTTCATATTCTGTCTAATTATTAGTGGACGCGAATTCCAATATGAATGAAAAAGCTATTTTTTCTCCTTCTGGCGAGATAAAGATAACTCCAATTCCATTTCCTTCCCTGTTTGATGATCTATCCACTAATATTTCCCACTTGTTGGGTTCTGTTAATAGATCTCTTGGGTCCCTGTGTTCTTCTTCTACATCCATCATTTCTTCTACAGCTTCATCATCTTTTATAGGAAACTCTGCTAAGAAATCTGCTACAACTTGTGATTTTGGCGAAGATAGGATTTCATACTTAATATCGAAGTGTCCTACTTGTGCATTTCATCTCTCAACTCTGCCTGATCTTTTGGAATTCTTCATTACTAACTCAATTGGCACCTTTGTTAATACTTTTACTTTATGTGCTTGAAAATAGATGTGAAGCTTGAATGTTGCATAAACTAATGCTAGAATCAACTTCTCAATCTTTGAATAATTTTTCTCTGTGGTATTAAATGCTTTGCTGATGTAATAAATTGGTTTTTCTATTCCTGCATCCACTCGCAGTAACATTGCACTTAATGCGTGCGAAGTTTTCGCAAGGTAGATCAATAAATCTTCTCCTGGTTCCGGTTTTTGTAAGATGGATATGTTCATTAAATGTTCTTTAATTCCTTGAAAAGCCTTTTCACATTCAACTGACCACTTGAACTTTGTTCCCTTCTTTAGTATATTAAAGAAATGCTTGCATTTGTCTGATGATCGCGAGATGAATCTTCCTAGCAAAGCCAAAATCCCATTCAAATTCTGCACATATTTTACTGTTACTGGCATTGGCATGTCGCGAATTTCTTGTACTTTATTTGGATCAACTTGTATTCCATCTTTTGACACAATATACCCCAAAAAATTTCCTGAAGCTACTCCAAAACTACACTTTTCGGGATTCACCTTGATGTTAAAATGTCGCATTTGATCGAAAATCTCCTTCAAGTCCTGCACATGGTTTTTAGCTTCTTTACTCTTGATTAACATTTCATCTACATATACCTCTAATGTTTTATGGATCCACTTCGCAAACACTTTCTCCACCATTCTTTGATATGTTGCACTAGCATTTCGCAAACCGAATGGCATCTTTTTATAGCAGTACAATCCTCTTGGAGCAAAGAATGCGGTGTGCTCTTGATCTTCTTCAGCGAGAGGAATCTGATTATACCCTTTATACCCATCTAATGAAGATATTCTATCATTTCCCGATGCTGATTCGACCATTTGAGGAATATCTGGTAATGGAAAGCTATCTTTAGGACAAGCTTTGTTTAAGTCAGTAAAGTCTATACAAATTCTTATCCCTTTATTTTTCTTTGGAACCACCACCATATTTGCAATCCATTCCGGGTACTTTGCTTGCCTTATAATTCCTGGATCAAGTATCTTCTGTAATTCTTCTTCTATTTGGGAATGGTATGTTGTTGCGATTTTTCTTATCCTTTGTTTAAATGGTCTTACATCCTTGTTAATTTCTAACTTATGACATGCAACTAACGGGTCTATTCCAGGCATCTCATCCATACTCCACCCGAATATTTCTTTATATTCTCGCAAGAGGTTTACGGTTCGCTCTTCCTCATCTGCATCCATCTTCGTTCCAATTTTCAGCATCTTAGGTTCTTCTTTACTTCCAATATTTACTTCCTTTGTTGGTTCTGCTGCGATGTAACTGGCCTTAGGTTCCCCCATTGGTGTTGGTGTTTTCATAACTTTCACAGGCTTATCTCCGTATTGCGAAATTTCGCTGGGTATTCCTTTTCCTTGTTTTGCTCTTATCATGTATACTTTTAATTCTTCTTCTTTCTTGGTCTCTTTTGCCATTTTTATGCGATCTTTTTGCATCTTTTCACGTCCTTCATAATTCTCTACTTCAATTTGATAACACAGTTTCGCAAGATCAATATCTCCTCTAATTTCTCCAACTCCACTGGGCATAGGAAATTTGATGCATTTTTGTAATGTTGACGCTACATCCTTGATCGCGTGTATCCATGGTCGCCCCAATAGCATGTTATATGGTGACTCCATATCTACCACACATAATGTTACTTGTGTTTCAATCTCTCCTAGCAGAAATCGTACCACTATTTCGCCTTTGGGTTTTGTTATAGATTTTCCAAAGCCATGAATATGATATGTTGAACAAGACATATCTTCATCCTTGTATCCCATTTTCTTAAATGCATGATAAAATATTATATCTACAGAACTTCCTGTATCCACCAAAGTTCTATTCACAACCCATTCTTCTGCAGATCTTGTTGATTTTTCCTTGTTCATTCGTATAGTGGATACCATGATTACCAAAGGAGATATATGATCCAAACTTTCTCTTGGTATTTATATTGTTGTGAACGTGATTTTCTGTTTTTCCCAATCCTTCAGAGGCGATACTTTCTCCACCGTCATAATTTTCTTTCCTTCAAAATCTCTTTTATGGATCCTTCCTTTAATATTTTCAAGGAATTGGATGATTATCGTTTTTGTTATCATATTACACTCCAACTTCCTGTAATTCTTCTTGGATTTAATCATTTTTCCTTCAACCACTTCACCAACTTGTTCGATCATCTTTTTAACTTGAATACTGATTTTTAATCTTGCTTCTTCTACAATTTTCAACTTTCAGTCCCTGTTTCTAGCGCCATTATGTAGTTGCAGGAATTCCTACACTACACCCCTCACAAGAAACCACAATTATCAACACATATTTGAAGATTAAAAACAACACTTTATTGATTAATTCTCAAAAATGTTACAAGAAATGGAAGAAATCAAGAATACAACCGCTCACAAGAACTTTCTCTCTCCTCAAAACTTTCTACAGACTCTAAAAAATTATCTCTCCCTCCTTTCACTTGTTCGACTCTTTATATAGGAAATTACATAGTGGATGACAGCTAAGTTATCCTTTAATTTCGGATCTGACTCGCGATACTCTTGCAGTAGTTGTAATGTTAACCCTCGCAGATGTTTGTAAGCTTCGCAACATCATCACGCCTTTCTCATGTTTCTGTTATCGTCATCCGCTACGTCATTCTTTCAATCATTCTGTGACACTCGCAGTGTGTTGTTGAAGAGCTCGCAGAACTATCGCTGTAAATCTCGCAGGAGTATTGTTGTGGCGATATTCTGATCCTACATACCCAAAGATAAATGTTGCAGGAAACAAATCACCATGTGTGAGAAAGAAGAACGCATTAAAGGTTAACCAGAGATAAAGGATGATCATATGTTTTTGGATGAAGATGGATATCCAATTCATCATTGGCATAATGATGGAAAAGACCTAATTGTATGCAAGTGACATAGACAAACCACACATAGGCTGTTCCGGTGTGGGAATAATACTAATAATTGCTATGGGCATCTCAATTTTACTATATAAGTTGGTGAAGAATTTTAAGTTTTTAGTTTTTACCCGCCTATTTTTATTGGTTTTTGAACGATCTTCAACGTTATACATATATGGCGTTGAATGGATATACTGGAACACTGCTTGAATGAATAACATAAGTCATATATCTAGGTTCATCACTTTTATATAACTTCAAATTTTGTTTTAAAGAGAAAATAAGGTTTCTGAGTACTCCATATAATGAATCAACAAATTTATGAATAACATCTTTAGTTTATTCTATCTACGTGAAGTTACATCTTTGGTTATTTCTATGTACACTAGGTATCACCCCGGCCTACGGACGGGGCTTAACCTCTATCTACTTTTTTATGTCGTTTGGTCAGTCGATTCGTATTGTTTTATAATATTTTAGTATAACATGTAAATTAGTCAGGCTCACGAAAAATCAATATTTAAATAGTCTGGTTGTAATATCGTGTTTAGTTAGCCAGGATCCCATGACATTAGAAACTGACTATTACTTAGTTAAGGCTTGAGATTCTGGTGTTTTTTCGGTCAGGTTAAATTAGCTGGTCCTTACATCCCGGACATGATTTAGGAAATCTAAAGTGTAACTTCTCTCGAAAAATTAGTTGTAGTTTGGTATACATGCCCCGGTCCCAGGCTGAGGCTCCGGTCCACCTTTATCTGTTAGAAGAAAAAAGAGAAAGAAATGTTTTTTCATTATAAGGCCAATTTAGATCAACACTTTCTTTATCTGTCGGTATCTATGTGAATCTTCATAAATCTAAGCGTATTTTCATTATTCACACTCATATTATTATATCATCTTCATTCCAGATTTCAAAAACAATTTCTTCTAACAAAATCTTTCCCAAATTCTTACACAGTGGAGAGGTCGATTTTTTCCTAACATTTCTATACACACAGTGGAGAGGTAAATTCCCCACCCAATACATCTTCTATCGAAATCATCCTATCTAAAATTTTCCCTAAATATGAAACCTCCATATTTTTTCACCCACAAAATCAAAATCATTTCTTCTCAATTTCGTCAGAAAAATCAATCACCCATCATGTTGCATCTTAGATTTTCGTTTTAATCTGGAATTAAGCTTTACAATACTGAATAAAGGAATTCTATCGATTACTTATTTGTCAGGTATGTCGATTTTTGTTATTAGGCAATTTTTTGTTTGTTTATCTTTTGTTAATTCATAATATGAATAAAGGAATTTGACCTAGATCGATGCATTTTTGACATTTGCATGAAGAAAATCTTCAGAGGATATCAAATGCAGTATGGTCATTTGCTTAAATTGAGTATATACACTTTAATAGGTGGTGTGATTTAAAGTTTATCCTCCTGTATCCCTGCTTCATTTGGGTTTCTGAATATTTGTGCATCTAAATTCTAATAAATTGGTCGACAGGTACTGCGGTGTAATCGTTTTAATTAGCTCAAAATATTTCATACAATACATTAGTGGATTCTCGATTATTAATTTTTATGGTAAAAATATCAACAATGGTGTTGATCGTTAGGATTATTGATGTACCAAATTTATGTTATATTTTGTGTGTTATGGAGTGTTTAGAGTTTGGGGAAAATAGAATGGAATATTTCAAACTTGGACATAAGTCCACTTAGGTAACCAACTTCTTATCTACCATAAATGGTGTCTTGAGGATACTAACATGATGAGAATGTGAAAATGACTTAAGTTTTGTTGTTTTGATGTCATTAAATGCTAGATAATTATCGAATCCAAATACTGATGTACATTAGATTGATTCATATTAACATCTGCACTATTAAAACCTTCGAAGTATATTAAGTGCAGTCTATAAGCTTCGTTAAATTGAGTTTATACGCTTTTATAGGTGGTGTGATTTTAAGTTTATCTTTCTGCATCCCTGGATCATTTGGGTTTCTGAACATCTGTAATTCAAATATATTTGTCAACAGGTACTACGGTGTAAGTATTTTTAGATTAATTGTGTAGTCTTACCATTACTTCGTCTGGCATCTAACATCCTTCTCCTTGATCTGATATGTATAGGATGCATCTGCCGTTGTAAAATCAACTTATGCCAAACGAATTATCGGATGCTCTGGTGGTGAAGGTGGTAAGTCATTGTATAATTCGGATTTAGTTTAAAGTTTTGATCTTTCATATAACCTAATCAAACTACTTTTTTAAACTTATGCAGAAGATGAGCATGATGTTGTTTGGTTTGGCTGGAGAAAGGAAACTCACATGAATCCCTGTATGCTCCAATATTTCCACGTAATTTCAGGAAGTTTGAATTGTCATTCTTGAACTACTATTGAAAACAACTTGCTCCAATGGTAGTATAGTCAATTAGTTATTATCTTTTGGAATTTCTATATTCCCATTCTAGTTGGTAAGGTATCTCATAGTTATATCTTCATTTTCATTCACTGGCTTCATACATCAACATCAGATTCTAATGGTTTATTCACCATATCAGTCTTAGTAGGTGTTTGAATTTTCATTTTCTGTGCGGGTTCAATGGAAATTCCTTTAAAATTATTTGTTTCCCTAAATCATTGTCTTAGTCATATACTTCTCTTGCAGTGAGACTTTCATAGTTAAACGATTCTTATAGTCATTTTGATATGCATGTTTTCCCCATTGCATCATTTATTTGTGTCATATTCTCAGATGGGTTTTCCTGCGTTTAGAATTCGTTCCTGTAATGGTTAGATAAACTTGATGAAAAAGTTCATTTTTGTAAGGTTTGTTTTTTTATGACCATATTTTCAACCATCTTTTTTGTTGTGTCCCACATATCCAAAATAATGGGTGTGCCATTTAGGTCCCTTACCATCAGTTCAATCTTGAAGTTGTGGTAGCCTTAGAATTATCTCTGTTGTCCAAATCCAGATCAATCGGTCGTGGAAGTTTAGTCTTTGGGTTATCCAGATCAACTGCTTTGTGAATCCACCAAAAACAAAACAAAAGAAAATGATTTAGATATTAGGAATATAATATAGATAGATGATCCTTGAACTGTCCAAAAACAAATTATTCTGTATCAATTTTCAAATGGTCTACCCAAATAATGAGTTTGTTAACTAATTTTAGTTATTACAAATATTGCAGAAGGTTTCAACCAAAGAAGCCAATAAGTGGAGACTGCATTCTGTAACACATCATGTAAAGAAGCTGAGCAGCGCAGGCACTCTTTTATTCTTGAACCTGTGTTTTTTGATGACTTCCAAGGTTAGTAATCTTAAGCAGTTACCATTTCCTCCAATAAAATTGCTATGTTTAACACTGAATCACCAAAGGGTTGAGTCAAGCATTTAATTTCAGAACAATTTATCGTAATCGATTAGTTAACATGTTGGTTCAGATCTCTGTATATTAGTCAATGGACAAAATAGTTCAGATCTTTGTATAGTAGACGTATCGGAAAAAATAGTTCAGATCTCTGTATATTAGTCGATGGGCAGAATAGTTCAGATCTTTGTATAATAATAGGCATACACTCCCAAGTCTTAAACACTCGCACATTATTAAATATTTCCTTTACCTGTTTCAATGTCTTTATAGGTAACAATCTTTATAATCCATATTTTTTGTATTCATAACACAGTATAAATATTCAATAACATGCAAAGATATTAGAGATGCTTGTCGAGAAGGTGTCGAGATTTACAAATGTAGTACCTACATAGAAGTGCCCCTTAACAATTAATAACAGATAAAAATTTATATAGTGGCAATAAATTACAATGGAACTTCTGGAAATACAATGTTAGTTGTTTCAAGTTCTTCAGTATTGTCTTTGAGAAGTCTTGTTATTCTATTGGCAGCAGTGCATCTTGATAAAGCCACATAAAGTTGTATGTGGCTGAACATAGTGTTTTTAATTTGACCCCAAGTACTTTACAGATTGTCCATGTAATTTATTAATTGTCATTGCATAGGCTACCCTGAACCTACGGTTAAAATCATATCCTAGGTAACAATACTGTCTCTCCTGGGGTGTACTGTTAGAATTTTTGCCTGTATTACATGTCTACAACATTTAGTAAACAATCATCTGGTACCATTACGAAGACCCTCAGATGGAGATAGATTTCTCGTGAAAATAATTGGACATCCAATTTCAAGATTTAGCCTGAATAAAGGCATTCCTAGTGGATTTAAATTCTATAGAAATTCGCTGCTATAATTTGGTATACTGCAGCTTTCGTCAGGATTCAATTTGTCTGCGGCTAAATAAGTGAACGTTTCTCCATCCAAAATATTCAATGCTTCCATGTTAATATCATTAACATCATCGTTACGTGCTAATAAAATGATTCTCCCTGTCAACTCTTCAGGTGATACTTGATTAGATGTCCCTAAAGAGGGGTACAGTTTAGATATCAACTCTTTCATGTCCTGGCATCTATTTACTGATGAAGGGTGTTTGATATTTTCTTCTAGTTTTGAGTCGTCCTAACATAAATTGGTATAACATATAAGTAAAATGTTGTTTTTTTTCTTTTCATTATTCATTAATTACAGGGTGTTAAAATATTACCCCGAGTAAGAAGTCGGCAAAAGATATATTTTCTGGATCACATTGATTAAGGCGCATATTCTTCGTGAGCGTCAGCACTATTTTATTAATCCACAGGACTATTATCACCGTGTATAGAGAAACATGGAGGTACCACCTCCCTTTGTTACCCTTGTGTCGTATTTGCATCCAAGACTTGTAAATGCACTTGCAGGATTGTAATTTTTTATTTTTTATTTTTTTGCAATCTCCTTTAAAAAGTTCCTTTAACCGCTTGGGAGGTTCAAGTAGCGGTGGTAGATTAACTTTTCCCTTGTGGCAGCATTTACTGAATTCAGGATTCCTGAATGATGAAACAGACGTTTTCTTATCTAGCCAATGCAATGCACCACAAAAAGGGCATGGTACGTCCATTTTACCAGCATAATTTCTTTCAGACACATCTGAAGTTGTACGAACATTTCTAACATTCATATGCAAATTGTTGTTTTAATCTTCGAAACTATCATCTGAGGAATAACAGTCATTAGTAAACTCTGCAGCTGGAATAGACCTGTTTTAGATAAATTTAGTCGTATTACATTTCATCAATTATGGTAGAATGCATTGATTTTGCCTGTTTGCATTTTGCTTTCCACTTGTAGTGTATTCATATGCAATAAAAGAAAGATTCAACATAATACTCACAAGTATATAGCAGTAAAGAGTTCAGGACATGCACCAGCTGTAAATAATCCATTTAAATGTAAACTTTAACAATGTTAGAATAAACAACAAATGTTAGTTTAATTTTTTAAATTTCTGGTTTCTGAAGATTGCTGAGAATGATAGACCATTATGATGTATTCAAAATGTAATTGGATATATGGCACCTTAATACGAATGTCGTACAGCAATAACCCAAAACTCATATATCCATAACATAATTAAGGAGTAGAATGACGTTTGGTTTTTCTTGGTTTTCTACTTCCATAGGAATTACTTAAAAAAATCTTTACCTGATCACCACATGAAGCTAAATTTTCACGGTTTGTTGGCTCTGCAATAAAAGAAACTTTCAACTTAATTCTTGTGACGGCTAATAGTTTTACACATTTTCACCAGCTGGAAACAATCTACTATAATGAGAAATTTGGCAATGTTATAAAAGGCGGCAACAGTGAGGCATAATGTCTATTTTGTTGACAATGAATTTTTTAACCATGTTGCACGATTTTGCAATTCAAAATTTTGTAACCTCGCAATTTATGTGCTTCAGTTAAAAATCAGTCGTGTTTTTTTTTAATTAATGCAGTATAAAAATTACAAAGCAGAAGGTTCATTGTCCCTGGCATAGTAGGTTCTACAGTTTTCATTCTTTTCCTACGAGTATAAATAAATGTGAGATTTAAGACAATGGAAACATTATCTTGGTAATTTTGGACTTTCTTACCTGCAAAGATTTCATTTCTTTTTTTGTTTTCTTCCCTGGATTTGCATTGCATGTTCGTCCATTGCATCAAATTGCTCGTTGGCATTGTCATTATCTGGTTGATATACTTGTTCAGACTTTATTTGCGCACCATCGTTCATTATGGATCCTTTCATATATATTTTTTTTCTTGTTTTTCTCTTTGTCGACTGATCGGTTGTCAGACGACACAAATATAATTCACTTCCTCACTTAACTAATATGAATATAGTATTCGATAAGAAAGAGTTCGTATCCACAGAGAGGCGATTGTTGTTATGCAATTTTCAGATTCTTAAGTAACCAATTTAACCCAAGTGGTGTTTTGTTTTTATCTAAGTAATAATACTAAATAAAGCTAAGTAAATAATAAGAATAATCAATAAGGAGAGGATATTGGTTAAGGGATAGTATCATTCATAAACATGTATTTTTCATCTATGATTAGAATTGGTATTTAATCTCTCAACTATCAAAAGTCCTAGGTTATCTTGATCGCAAGAGTATCCCGTTTATTTCCTGATTTTGTCACAAACAACATTAAAAGATGCTATTGTGAAATCTTCTTAAAAAGCAACCTAAAGTGTAAAAGCACAATTAGATTTAACCCTCTAAGAGCAATAAGTTCTATGAAATAAGACTAATCGATGCAAACAAACGTGTAAAAGCACTAATTCGTTTTAACAAAGGTTATGATTCATATGCGATTAAAAAGATGTATCACTACAAGTATTAACCACAAGTTGCTACTAGAAATCAGGGACAAACAACTTTTACGTATTGAAAACCCTAATATAGCTTTAGAGATGAAAACAAATCCAATTGATTCCGGACTCAACCAAACTAGCATTCAAATCATATGATAATAAAATAATGAATCATAAACGATAAAATTGAGACAAAATTAATTCATAAAATCGAATAACATGCTTTAAGAAATCAACTTTTATCCCATAACCAATTATTGTATTTAGCTACTCATATTCATGGAGTTCATCATCATAATATTCAAAGAAATAAGATGAAACATAAAAGAAAGCAAACCCTAGAAGTTGTTCTCTGCAAAAGCTCCAAGAATAGAATAAAAAATGTTGTTTTTCTTGTAGAAACTCTCTTTTTTTATAACCCTTTGCTTTCCAAAAATAGGTCAAAGTCTTCAAAATCTTCAAGTCCACGTCCATCTACATGTCCACCAAGCCCATGTGAGAAAAATATATTTCTGGAATTTTCGGGTCCAAAACTGGTCACCGGAATGCTGAGTTTTTGGCCGGCAATTGACCGGAATCCGGTGCCGGAAAATATTTCAGGTGACCGACAAAGTCCGCCCGGTCACCGGTCAAACATAACAGTCAACCGTTAACTATTGACGGTCAATAACGGTTACTAACAATGACTAACTGTGAGTGAGTTAGAATCTGAGTGATCTGAGTCGGAGACTAACTCAGTAGCTAACTGGTTCTGGCTTTGCAATCTTGCACAGGCCAAATGCTGCTGCGCTATGATGATGCATCGTCATAAACTCCACACCCAGCCATGTTGGCTGGGTCTTCCCTTTATTGTCCATCCTTACCTCAAAGCAACAGCTTCAGGCCAAATGCTGCTGCGCTTTCAATTCCATTGCAGCTCCAGCTCTAGCACTACAGCTCAATACCAGCACATACTTCCTGCGACAATGCCACTTGCGGCTCACTGCTCATCATCTCATCCACTCTTCTAACTTCACCCTGCAACAGCATCAATGGCAGCAGCAACTCATCAGTTCAAACTCTTTTAGCTCCTGCACAACTGCGAACCAGCATCTGCAATATCAAATCATGCATCTCCTTGAACTTCACCTGCCCTTGGTAACTAGTAGAACTAGCACTAGCCACAACCACTCAACCATGAGCCTCCAGCCTGTGACTTCAACTAGTCCCAGCAACTCAAACACATTCCCTGAATTCATAACTGCCACTGCTTTTAGCCATCTCTCAACTGACCATTTCAACACAACACCACCACTACCCTGTAATCAGCTTAAACAGCTTCAACAATTCAACCAACAGCTACCAATTGCAGCTGCACCTGACCTTCATTTCCATGTTGCTCCAATACCAATACCAGACATCAGGCTTGAGCACCACCAATAACCTGCAGCTCTATCCTTGTAACCATTGGAACCAGCATCAGTATCAATTTGTCTTGTCACTGCACCAGTGCACCACCTAACCACTGCAACAAACATCAACCATGCCCTAACATTCATCTATGCCATCTCAGTATCTTCCAACCACCACCTGCAATATAAGTATTGAATGCGATATAGATCTCCACCGCTTCAGCGACTGCCACTGCAAACACCACCAGCTGCACCCTGCTACCAACTCTTGCTGCTCCTGTAAATTGAGTTGCACTAACCTCCTAACCCATTGTTGTGCTGCAACAACACCAACATTGCAGATTCCAGTTACTGCTCTCATCACTGACCATCCTAGCAATTTTCCTCCATAGCCAACTCTCTTTACTCATCTTCAATTGCAGCTGCATCAATTACAACCACACTTTACCTCTAGAACTAGGTAGCACTAAACTGGTGGTTCAGCTTTTCTGTCAAACACATCAACTGCAGGCCTTTGTTCTCACCTCTTGGCTCCATTTCTTCTCAAATTCGAGTCCCCTGCAAAACAAAACACAAACCCATAGTTCTATTTCTTCCAAGAATTACAAATCTTCATTAATCTGCGCTACTCAACCACAGCAAACCCTAGCCTCAACTTCTTTGAGCTTCAACACCATCTCTGCTTCATCTCAAGAACAGCCATGTCTCACAGATTGAACCCATTTGGGAACAACCACCAATTCCTTCTCCCAGTTTAACCTTTCAAAAACCCATATCTCCTGCTATGTAACAAAATTTCTTCCCTGTGATTCGAACTCAATTTCTCACAACTCCACACAGCTTCTGTATAACTTCTAATCCCTTTTTCCAAATCTCAAAAGCAAACACAGAATCAATCCACTCCTACTCCTCACAGAGATCGAATTCAAATCTCTCCTCATCGATCTGGTAGCAGTGGTTGTTACTCTTTTTCTTTCTTTCTCAATTTCTGTGATAATAATTGAGAAGAAGAAATGCTTCTCAATTTCTTAGGTTTAGGTAAAGATATTTGGGCAGGAGTAAAACGCCCAAATAGATTAGGACGCCCAAATATAACCTCCATTTATCCTAAGTTAGAGCGTCTGCAGCGGTGCGACCAAGAGTAAAGACTAAAGAGTAAAAAAAAAGACCAAATTTGGGTTTAGTCCGTTGAGTGACGCAGTGGGAGGAAGACTAAATTTTTGGTGCAGCGTAAACTATAACATCACTTTGGTGTGGGCGTGAAGTATACGTGCGCTCGATGTGGGGCGGAGAGGTATAAGTTCGCACAGTGAAACGTAAACGAAAAAAAAAAAAAAAAAAAAAAAAAAAACAATGGGGCGTTGGTATAAACCACGCCCCAAATCTTACCAAAATTTTTGAGTGGGGCGTTGGTATAAACCACGCCCCACAATAAATTTAAAAAAAAATATGGGGCGGGGGTATAAACCGCGCCCGCTGCTAAGAGAAAACTTTATCAACGCCCGCTCCTGGGCGTAAACTTTAACAACGCCCGTTGTGGGGCGAAAACTTTATCAACGCCCGTTGGGGCGTAAAC
Source organism: Papaver bracteatum (assembly GCA_023529315.1). Classification (NCBI taxonomy): domain Eukaryota; kingdom Viridiplantae; phylum Streptophyta; class Magnoliopsida; order Ranunculales; family Papaveraceae; genus Papaver; species Papaver bracteatum. The sequence continues at coordinate 2,435,331 of JAJJWX010005371.1, forward strand.
TTTAACAACGCCTGCTGCGGGGCGTAAACTTTATTAACTCCCGCTGCGGGGCGTAAACTTTATCAACGCCCGCTCCGGTGCGTAAACTTTATTAACGCCCGATGTGGGGCGTAAACTTTATCAACGTCCGACTATATTTGGGTTTAGGCATGGTCGCGGACCAAATATAGTCTGGAAATTTGGTATGGTCGGGGATTTAGTCTTTACTCCATCCCACTACGTCTCTGTTAAAGACCAAATTTTTACTCTTGGTCGTCCGGTGCAGACGCTCTTAGTCTTTGTTTAGTATCCCTCCAAATAGAGGTTCCCCTTAACCAGTAGATAGTGATAGCCTGGAAAATGACGGCTCTGACCTTTTTGCTCAATTGTAGCTAGCTTCACTCGCATGTGGATCAGTCCTTCGTGCTCCTTGTCGCTCCAAATGAATGCTCACCTACCAGCTGCAGCCGCCTTGCATCTCAAGCCCACTTCTTTTCTTTAATGTCTTAACATCATTAAAGCCGCCATGTTTTTCAGACATAATTTGCATCACTAAAGCTGACATACTTTTCAGACAGAGATGAAGAAATAAAAGCAAATAATGAGATATAATCCGCCTCCAACGCTTTTACCATGTTTTCTCCTCTTTTGATCCAAATGACTCCAAAGTACCTAAGTACTCAAAAACAGAACATAAGATACATAATTTACAAGAAAACTAGCAGAGAAAGCATAAACAATAAATAAATAATAAGGTGTTTTAGACACCTATCATCGACGTGCTTTTTGTGCCAAGCAATTTTCCTATCAATTTTAAATAATGATTGGTATCGTATTTAGTAAATTTTTCTATAAACAGAACATTAGATACTCCTGTTAATTAGAACAGTACCACTGATGGTTCTTTTGATGGTCGAATAACTTTTGTTCTCTCCGTCTTTGTTGACGTGCTTGTGCTCCAAGCAGTGTACCTGTAAATTATAATCATAAAAATCAATATTGTTTAATATCGTTGTGGTTGTGAACGCAGGCTTTACCACTAATGCATTATTTTCCGATTGGGCGCGACGTTCTCGTTGGGACCTTTGCATCCTTTCCTGCCAATTCAATTAAGTGATTAGTCAAAACTTTATAAGTAATCATGTTTTTAAATGCAAGATTAAGTAGTTTCTTGAATGAAGTAGCACCTTAGCTCTCTGAATGTCGAATTGATTACACTGTAATACTATTTGTTGAGGTTGCCTATTATGCAATTCTTGAATTTCCATATCCCGACGTTCCTTTTCTTGTTTCTCTCTTGCTCGACGTGCTTGTTATGCCTGAGATTGTACTTTTGAAGTTTTTTTTTTTTTTTTTGCCTATTTGTTGAGGTTTGGATCGATTAGAATGCACATGACTACAACATGTTTCTTCAGTAATATGGAAAAGACTTTCTGTTAAATATTGATTTTTATTTTAAGTATAATAACTAATTATACTTACTTGATCAGGTCTAAGGACCCATTTCCGAGGCACAGATGAATCACTGACCGATGTTATTTGTGGAAACTGGTTGTTTGATAATCCTTGTTTGCGTTTTTCCCATCGCTTTTTTCTTGTTTTTCTTTTCTCTTTGTTCCTGTTGTGCCAAGGATCTTAATATTGAAGTTTCCTTCTAATGATCAGGTCCAAGTACACCTTTCTGAATCACAGAAATCAGTTGCCGATGCTATTTGTAAAAACTGACTGTTTGGCAATTGTTGTTTGTGTATTTCATGTTGCTCTTTTCTTGTTTTTCAAAAGAAGTTCGGTGGAAACTTTAACATCAAATCTAATTTGTTATGAAATCTATAATACATGAAAGAAAGGGAGCATACATTGGTAATATGTGCACGAGACTGCTGTTGGTAATGTCCACTACTCTCACAGGGTTTTTCCTCTCTCTCTCTCTCTCTCTCTCTCTCTCTCTCGCATGACGTTTCGTTTGAGTTGTCAAACCTTAAGGCTAAGATAATCATGATTGGGTGCATATCTTCTAACAAATTTGCAAGGAAAAAAAAGACCAATCACATTATCTCTGAAAAATTATTCACAATATTAGTGAATGAAAGAACGAATTAGTTCGAAAGATATTTAAAGTAGATAACATCTATAAGTGGCAGGAGTCCAAAGATACTTCACATAACGTCTTGAATCGTTGAATTTACTATTCAAGCAGGTGAACGTATTTTATATGGAAACAAATTGGTACCGTGAGTCTTTCCTTGCACCACGATCAGCAAAAGAACTCGGAAGATATTTAAAGTGGCATGAGTCCTTTTTATGGTAAAATAACATCAAATTGATATCACTTTTGAATATCGTGAGTACTGTGAGTATTTCCTAGCCGTCCAAGCAAAAACTCCATCTTGGTTTCATGACCTTCGGATGATGGCCCAAACGTCGTCCATCTGATATCCCTGGCTATCATGGACACAAACATCATACCTTTTTATAACAATGATATTGAATTACGGTTTTTTATAATCACGTGACCCAAACATTCATATTAATTTTTATCATTGTTGTTATTATTAAACACATAATTGAATTCTGTATTTGGTCTGCATAATACAATATAAACTCAATACAATTGTTTAATAAAATTGTATATTAATAATCATATATTTGGTTTAAAGTAAATAATCATATTTGGTCAAGCGATTACACATATATTCAAACCCTGCTTGCATGTTCTAATATCTAATTTGTTAGATAAAAAAGGACTAGCATCATCCATATCACTCACATTATACTTTGACTGCCATAAACTTCACTGGTGATGTTTACGTTTAATCGGTGGTCACATTCAATTATCTTGGAACCAACGAATGAAAAGCGCATCAAGTTTTTTTTTGAAATTCATCAATGGTGATACCTAGATAACATAAAACATACTATGTATTAGTGGGGTTACTTGGATAACAAAAACTTATTAATGATATTTTAAAGTATTTTCACGGAATATACTAAGCTAAAAGCCCGGTGTTAAATACCGAAAACTACGCGATGCATAACTCTAATAGAGGTTGAGTCGGGGTTGTAAAACTGTATTTTTGAAATAAAGTACCATCAAATTATTTTTTTCATGCAGTTGAGTTTATTTTTTCATGTAATTGACCCAATTTGAGCAATTCTATTTTGTATCATTATTTAAGTACATTGAAATATGTTTGTATACAAGAAAGTCACCTAATTGTTGCTCTCTTATCGTTATCACCATTACATACTATACTAAACTAAATTATAGTTGGAGACATGGATCTATTTGTTCTTTTAATTTTTCTATTTCGGTCTTCAGTAAAGGCGATTGGTTTTAAAACTAATCAAGGATCAATATTGATGAAACTAAACCGAGTGATTAATAATTTTTTTCAAGATATATTTTTGCTGGAATCGTGTGTCTAAATATAAACTGATTCTATCGGTACTGATGTAATTAGGTGTTTACTGATGTTATAGAAGTATGGATACCTGGAATGATATAAGTTATCTATTATATAATTAACTAAGTTGTAGTTTTTTTTTTTAATGTATTGTCACAAAAGAATAAAGTAGTACACTTAAGACTATAAGGAGAGGTTTAGCCGGGGTCGTCAGGCCCCGGTGATACCTAGTGTAACATAAATTGTTAATAGTATAATCGTGACTTCTTCTTTTTTTAATAGGAAAATGGTACTTTATTGAGGATTATTATAAGTTATCAAGGTCACTTAGGATTAACAGATTAATCCAAGTAGGCCAGTTTACATACCATTCTTATTTAACTACTAGGGATCTAGCATACTTTTCCAAAGAGTCTGCAGGATCATTTGCATCTCTATGGACATAAGTACAAGTCCAAAAATCAAAATCTGACAAAATAACTAAAATATCTCTTATTATGCTACTTGTATTCCACTTCACGGCCATTGAATTCCCCTGGATAGCTCTCACAACGTTCATACAATCACCTTCAAGATGCAATCTCCTAATGCCACGCTCCTTATCCCATAAAACTGCTTCTAGTGCTCCCAATGCCTCCGCTAGTTCAGGGTCTACTGCAGCTGTTGGGATGCATCGCACTCCATTGCATTCACCTGCATTATTCCTAAGGATTAGTCCAATTCCAGACATAACATTTTTATTAATGAAAGAAGCATCAAAGTTGATTTTTTCAACTTGAGCAGATGGAGGACACCAAGTATGTGTAACATGTGAAGTGTTGTTGACATTATTGCAAGAATCTGTCAGATAGTTATTCCATTCATCCATATGTCTAATAATATGATTAGAAACAGAGTTAACATCAACCTGGATATTATCAAAAAAATTTAAACACCTTTCCTTCCAAACATACCAAGCAATGAAACCAGTATAAGTAATATATTTTTGATCTACATGTATCCCTGCTGTATTAACTCTAAAAAAAGAGCAAGGCCAGTCATGAAAGTTATGATTACCAATAGTTAAGTGAAGACCATTATTAATAGTATTCCAAATTCTGTTAGTAACAGGACAAGTAACAAACAGGTGATGCATAGTTTCATTACTAGTATCACAGAGGGGACAAGAAACCCCATTATACTTAGTAAACCTAGAAATTCTATCTTTAGTCAATAGGCAAGAGTGAAGACATTTCCATAAGAAATGGTGAATCCTAGGAGGGAGCTTAATATTCCAGAAGGACTTCCAGTTGATGCTAAGGTTGTTCTTAGTAATCTGTAATCTCAGATTTTCATCAATAATCACTCTATAAGCGGACTTAACAGTAAAAGTACCAGTATGGGAAGGTTCTCATCTTAACCTATCCTTACCAGTAAGGGGAATTCTAATACTAGAGATCTCCTTAACTAATTCCTGATCAAAAAGAACATTTAGCATATCAAGTTTCCAAGTTTCATTATTTTTTTCTATCAGCTGACTAACTTGACTAATGTTGGCAAAGTAGAAATCATTTGGGGGAGGGCTATTTCTATTAGGGATCCAAGAGTCTTTCCATATGGATACAGAAGCCCCGTCACCAACTTCCCAAACATAGTGTTTATTAACAATTTCCAAGCCTTGGCATATTCCTCTCCAAATCCATGATCCATGTTGATAAACAGCATCAGTTAAAGGATTAGAAATACCAAAATACTTACAAGCTAGAATTTGAGCACAAAGATCATCCTTCTATTCTATCATTCTCCATGCTAACTTAGTAAGAAGATCTAGATTCAAGATATCATTTCTCTTAATATTCAATCCTCCTAAGGCCTTAGGAAGTGCAATATATAACCATCTTTTATGGTAAATACCACCACCAGTTTCTTTTTTCCCTAGTAAAAATTCATTTGAACTGAGTCCATTTTATCTGTAATTTTCTATGGCATAGGAAAGACATCCAAATGATGATTAGCTAGGTTACTGAGAACAGATTGATTTAACATAGCTCTACCAGGAGGAGCTAGATAAGTAGTTTTCCAAATAGGTAGATACTTTTGATAAATATCAATTAAATGAGAGAAAGATTGAGATTTGTCTCTTTGAAGTAAGAGGGGAACTCCCAAATACTTTTCCTGAAGAGCAATTCTTTTAATCTACAGGATGTTAAAGATAGTAATCTTAATATCACCAGGCACTTTAGGGCCAAAGGCAACATCAGACTTTTCAAAATTGACTGCTTGCCCAGAAAACTTACTAAACTTATCAATGATAGAAGCTAAGTGATTGGCTTCTTTGATCCTAGCTTTGATAAAAATGATACAGTCATCTGCAAAAAAATAAATGGCTAATTGCAGGACTGTTTTTAGTAATTTGGAAACCATGGATCATATTAGAGTTCTCATCTGTTCTTAAGGACCTAGATAAGGCCTCCATACAAAGAATAAAAAGATAGGGAGATAGAGGATCTCCCTGTCTAAGGCCTCCTTGAGGATAGTAGAGCTTACCTGGAGAACCATTGAGAAGGATAGATGTGGAAACAGTAGAGATGCATTGTTCAATCATCTTACACCAAACATCACAGAAACCCAGAGCTTCCAAATTATCTATTAGGAAAGACCATTCAACCATGTTAAATGCTTTACTCATATTTAACTTAATAGCTATACCACCATCTTTAGCTTTAGTTTTTTTTAAAGAATCAATCATTTCATGAGCAATTATAATGTTATCTTGAATTAATCTACCATATATGAAATCAGTCTGAGTAGGGCCAATAATTTTATGGAGCAAATTTTTAAGTCTAGAAGCAAGTAACTTAGAAATGATCTTATAATCTACATTGCATAAAATTATTGGTCTAAAATCAATAGCACTTTTGGGAAAAGAGGTTTTAGGTATGAGAGTAATGAAATTACGATTAATTTGTTTTAAAATATATTGTGTTTCAAAAAAAGAAATAACCATATTCACAACATCCATACCTACTGTGTCCCACATCAGCTGATAGAAACCTGCAGGGAAGCCATTTGGACCATGAGTGGGCTTCATCTCAAAAAAAATATCTTTAATTTCATCATAAGTTGGCAGAGCAGTAAGCATGCTATTATCTTCATCATTTATGGAAGAGCTAACATTTTGCAGATAATTGTCTGGTTTATCAGGATTAGTTGTTTTACTCATACAAGCAAAGTGTCTTAAAAGTTCATCTGTTATTTCTTCCCTATCAGAGCACCAAGTACCATTACTGCATCGAATATAATCAATTTGGGTTCTTCTTTTTCTAAAATTAGCTTTTTGATGAAAATAAGTTGTATTCCTATCATCAAATTTCAAGTGTGCATCCCTATTTCTTTGTTTCAAAAAATCTGCTTCAGCATCATACCAAAACTTAAGTCTATCAGTCAATTCCTTAACTTGACTAGAATTATGCATACCCCTATTACTAGTTATCATGGCTAGATGAGATTGTATTCTAGTAATTTGGGTAGTAATATTACCAAAGTGGTTACAATTCCAATCTTTCAATATATTCTTAGTATCAATTAAAAAACTAGTGAGTTTAAAATCACTAGAACCAGAAATTGGCTTTCCCCAGTTGGTCTTAATAAGCTCACTACAAGACTTGTCACTAAACCAAGTTTTTTTGACCCTGAAAGGCTTTTTGTGTTATTATCAAGCTTAGAGGTAACAAGAAGAATTGGGCAGTGGTCACTAGCAAAGGAGTTTAAATGGTAAAGATAAGCATGTTGATATTTATCAAAAAAATCTATGGTGGCACAAGCCATGTCCAGTCTCTCAAGATTCAATTCAGCATCATTTATTTTATTAGTCCAAGTATATGGATTACCAATATATTTCATGCTATGTAGCCCTCTAACTTGAAGTAAAGCATTGGAAAAATCAAGATCAGATTGTAAAAGAATATTACCACCTTCTTTCTCTTCAACTGGAAGAATGAAATTTAAATCACTTAGCAAGATCCAAGTATTAGTATGATTATGTCTATTAGCATCAATATAGTTCCATATTGTTCCTATATCATTATCATTAAATGCTACATACATAAAGGAAACTAAAGTAGGTTTACTTTTAGAATCTAGTTTGACTAGAAAATTAATGATATTATGATTACTATCCACAATAGACAAATCTACACCATCTTTCCACATTAGACAAAGACCTCCAGACATTCCAATAGAGTTATAGAAGGAAATATTGGGAAATTTGTATCTAGATGTAAGATATTGCATCCTTTTAATTTGGTTTTTTGTTTCAGATAGGAAAATTACATCATGGTCATGGGCTCTAATAAGGGATTGAAGATGATTCCTAGTATCCTTATTGCCAAAACCACATACATTCCACGACAGAAGTTTCATATTGAGATATTTATGGGTATAAGAGTGAGAATCAGGACTATTTTGAATCAAAAATAAATTGAAATTGGAAGAGTTTAGGACAATGAAAATTACCTGGCTCTCTCAAATATTTTTGCTAGTGTGTTCAATATTAGCAAAAACCTGCTTTGATCCATTAGTGGCCATCATCATTGTTGTGAAGTCCTCATGTTGCTTTATAGTGAGATTGGGAGATACCGGAACTGTTACTGGGTTTTGGCTAATTTGAGTGGTTAAACTTCTCTTCCTTTTACCAAGTCTAGCATTTCCTTCTTCCTCATTATTACCTTCAGAACCTTCTTCAGTATTGTCAACAGAATTAAACCCTTTAATCATCCAACCATCTTTAGGTGGTACAAATGGAGTATGTTTAGGAACCTTCTTACTACCAGAAGTGGAGCTTGGAATAGAGTTTATATTCTTCATTTTTGGGTTGAGATTATCCTTCTTAAGGTTTCCAAACTTCAGAGGTTCACCATGAATTTCAACAAGCTTGGCAGCAATCTTCTGACAATTATCCTTTGAATACTTTAGGACAAAACAATCTTTGTAGATTTTATGGGGATGTTTCTCATATAAGAATCTTATCCATCTGGTTGATCCAGCTGCAGTCATAGCTAATGCACATATTCTTAGTGGAGTATTGAGATTGATTCTGACATAAACCTTGAATACTTCGCCAGTATGTGGTAGACCAGTTTTAGGTTCTATTGCTCTAACCTCTCCCATAGTTTCCCCCATATCATGAACTGCCTTCTGAATCATATTTTCAGGTAATAGATGTTTAACCTAAATCCATAATTCTTGAGTTTCCTAATCTAGTTCCTGGTAGTTCATGGCTGCATAATAGTGATGAAGAACTGTTAAATTCCCATCCAAACTCCAAGGTATTGTTATGAAGACTTTGTTGAGTAGATCCCAATTATTGAATGTGAAAATCATGGTGTTTTCTTCAATTTCAAACACTTTAACCGCTTCCTCAAGTAAAAAATCCCAAGTAAGTTTGAGATTCTTTTCCACCTTTTTATCAGAGATCTTCCCTTCAGTAATAATTTTTCCAATAAGTGATACCTCCATTTCATCTTCATATTGTTCATCACAGAAAAGTTCATTGTTATGAACCATTAAATCAGAAGATACACCACCTTTATCTATTATTGTATTTTTGAGTTTCTCAGACAGATTTAAGACTTCATTAGATGCCTTTTCCTTTCTTTGAGCCATTAGGGATATGAAGATAGGTTTACTGATAATGGAATGGGAAATATTATAGTGTCTAATATGTTTTATAGGATTTCCAGGACCAGGATTAGGGTTTAGGTATTGATTGAATATAGTTTCATTCCTAAACTAAGGAAGAAATCCGATTTTTTACCCTATTTTTACTGCATCAGTTATGGAAAGGCTAATTGACAAACTAGTAAACATTAAACAAAAAGGAAACTGGTTTTTGAATTTTGAATTTTTGAATTTTCTAAACGGCGGACAAAACCATGTATCTTGAAACGGACTGGGTTGTAGTGAGTTGTACCAGATTTAATCGATTCATGTATATTCCAATCATACTTGATGAATAGAGAGAGCAAATGCCATGTGATTATTAGGAGAAAACGCTTAGAATCTTTTGCTATAACGAGCAGGACAACAATGACAGCAAACACGATGACCACTTGATTCGGAACGGCAAACGCCATGTAATTGAAACACACTGCAAAAGGAGAGAACACAAAAAAAATTAGTTAGACATCAAAGAGAATGTTTTAAGAAGAAAACAATAAATTTTTAATGAGATGGGTAATAAAAAGAACAGGGAACTAGATTAAGATCAATATAGTAGATGATTCATAGTAAGAAGGTAGAAATATGGGAAGATGAAACGATAATAGATGTTATTGAGTCATTCGCCCGATTTGCAGAGAGGAGAGATAAAATTGGCAATGCCATATTGATATTCTTCATAAACTTGCACAACTCCTCTAATCGTGACTTCACACATGAGTTTAACCAATATCTACTTATGATCATTTGATCAAGCATCCCACATAGTTAGATCCGAAACATGCTTATATCAAAGAGTCACAACATTATATCCACATTATGAGATCGGAAATATTAGGGTTTGAAAAAACCAAAAAAGATATATCATAAACCCGAGCAACGCAAAAGAAATAATCATTCAGAGCAAACAATGCAATCGTAGCTATCTAAAGAATGACACAAAGAATTTAAAAATAAAAACTTAATAATTCGTATTATTGATAGTTTGAATAAACTTTACACAAACATTGAAATAAATCAACAATTGATTAGTTTACTCCTATAAAATATAAAATAAAAGTCGAATCCAATTCATATTTTGATGCATGTTTTTCTTTACTCTTTTGGCTTGCAAGAGTTTGCTTGATATCAGCTACAACATACCTCAAATATTCTTCACCGCTTTGAAAGTTTTGGAAATAAGTTTTTGAGGTTCGTACTTAATTAATACGTTTGAAGAAGTCGCAATTAATCATCACAAGTACAGTTTTCGGAACAAGGAGTAGTATCCTCAGTTGTGCAAGACTCGGTATCGGAGATTGACATTCTTGATTTTTCGGTACCTTTTAGAATTCTGAAAACTAATAATATACAGTATTTTTCACTTACCCAAAATAAATATTTTCAGTATATCAAGAAATCTCATTGAGTAGGAACCGAAACTCCATCAGAACATTCCTATGGTGATTAAGAATTTCTATAATAAAATTAATACCATTTAATGATTTCTCCAAAGACGTTTTTAACAGTTTTTCATAGGAGCTTACACTTTTACATTCAACATCCATTCTTTCGTTAATTTGTACTCATTTTTCGATCAGATCTAAGATTCTATCAAGCAAGATGGATGCATTCACCTTACAGGACGACGATAGACGAATTATATGATGACAAATTTTAGCACAACATAGGTTAGGATCGGTTCTACATTTACTCCGAATATAGGTAGGGATTGGTTCTACCTTAACTCCCAACATAAGTTAGGATATGTTCTAATTCCCTATATAGGTTAGGATCGGTCCAACCTTAATCTTCAATGAAAACCGGACCTTCAATCATATTGATTTCTTTCAACTACAAAACAAGTTTGTAAGTTTATTTCCTTATACCCATGTAATTAAACATAGTTATGTAGGCATGAAATCAAACTTATGCTCATTATACAATCTAATAACGAGTTATAAATATTATGTTGATGTCGCAATTAGGAAGTTCATGAGATAAGCATTATACCTCGTCATATAATATATCAATATAAAGCATTCACAACTATTGATATATTCTTATTTGACACTTTGATCATAATAAGATGATCAAGTCTTTTATACTAAAGTTTCATGTATATAACTTTGCATGTTATGTTTTTAATCAGAAACGTCTTGAAATCTTACGATATAGAAATGGAAACAAGTCAAGTCATGTATTACTAACCTCAAGTGGAAGGATTATGTCTTCGTTGATGTCGATATGTCTTCCGATTCTTCAGGCCTTCAGAGTAATACTTGTATGTCTCAACATTTCTATACTTCCTAGTCTAACCTAACGAAATTGACTCTAGTAATCTAATCAAGCGACTTATGAGTTTTGATACTAAAATATGACAGTCAACCTTGGCATACCAACTCTTGGAGGGTTCAACCGAGCAGTTCTCTAACAGACTGGCTAATTGGCAAGGCACCACCCTTTGTTTAGTAGGTAGGTTTATTATCGTCAAAGGTATCCTCAATTCAGTTCTTATATAATAAATGAGCACTTTATAAATGCCAAAGAATCTTATCATGTAACTTGATTCAATGCAAAGATAGTTTTGGTGGGGACACCAAACCAACATGGGTACAAATCTCATGCAAAAATTTATATATACCTAAATACCTTGGAGGGCTGGCTTTCAGAGATTTGGAGATGCTAAATTATGCTTTACCCACCAAGTTAGCATGGAGATTATGTTTTCTAACTGATCAACTTTGGGGTTCAAGTTATTAAAGCCAAATATTTTGAAAACGAAATTTGCATTCATATCAATGCTGGGAAGAGTAATACTTCATGGGTTTGGAGAGAAATGGAAGTGGGATTATCTGTTTCACAACAAAACTACTGCAGGGAGGTAAATTATGGAGGAAAAACCAGAATTTGGTATGATATCTGGATTATTGGTCTAGATATTAGAGATGAATTATCAGTCTCACTCATCTGAATAATGTGTTTGTCAGTGAGATTATTATTCCTAACACTGCTTCTTATAATGTGAATCTTCTTAGGACATTATTTATTACAGAAGCGACTGAAAAGATCAAGAGAATACAAATCTCTCTTCATTATTAGATGGAGGTCTACTAAAGATTGAATATTTGCTATCAATAGTGCTTGTAATAAACTTCTAGAAAACAGAGTTAATAATTAAGCAGCACTTAACATTTTTTCTCAAGAAATCTGGAATATTTATGGAAGATGAAGTTACCACACAGAGTCAAGTTAATTACTTGGAAGTATCTCAAAGGAATTGTACCTACCAGCCAGCGGCTTGTTCAATTCAACTGAACAGTGGAAACTCACTGCAGTATGTGTGACCATAATGAAAAATCCTTATATTATCTTATGATCAGTTGTGATCATGCCATAGAAATGTAGAGATCTATTAACACCAACATAGATTAAGTTTGAGATCATTGGAAGTCAGTCAGGAAATGGATCATTTATTGGTTAACTAGAATGAACAATACTGGAATTGTTGAACAAAACACTTCGGATTACTCTAATGGTTGGCAGATGGATAATTTGAAAGAAAAATGTGAATGCATCTTCCAAAATAAATCTCTAAACCCTACTTGCACAATCTCTATAATTAAGTTTCATCTTAATAATTTTAGCATGTTTGAACAAGTAACTACTGACAATTGCATTGCAGCTACAAAAATTATCATTCAGAGAGAAAGGAAAAAAAAAATCTCTCGCTCCAAACTTTCTCAATAACAGAGACAGAAAAAACCTAGCTTTGTCTTCGGCTCAGATCAGCTTTCATGAAAGCTGATCTGAGCCAACCTTCACCATTAAATCACAAATCCTTTTCTCTTTTAGCCGATCTACTAATTTTGTTCGTTTAATTTTGTTTTAGATTTAGTTTTTTTCACTCCCCCTCTCCTTTACTGTTATTCAAATCTAGGGTTAGATTCATTTTTCCCTTTCATTTGATTGCAGTAATAGTTTGGGTTTCTTATTCCGTCTCTAGTTTTGGATTTGGAAATTAATTTTACCGATTTTCATTGGGTGTTTCCTTGGTTTTTTGATTTGTTTAATGAAGTTGAACCCGTACAGCAACATCTCCATGAAATCTACAACAGCAGCAGCAACATCTAGTTCACTAATGACACCAGCAGCAGCAACCAGTTCACTAAAGACACCAGCAGCAACGACAACGACTCCAAAGACACCAGCAACATACAGTTTCACAAGACCGATTCCGACGGAGACCCATACATATTCAGGCAGACACTGTTTCATGGTGACCGATTCAGGTTACCTTTGCTACTGTTACTTTGATAAAACTCTTGATCAAAGATTGGATTTATGGAACCTACTATATCTACGTCATCTGTTTTCCTATATTTTAGAAAAAAACCTTGAAAAATGGTTGGATTTTTTGATCCTAACATCTCTACTGGCTGTGGAGTTGCTAATTGGATAGGTTACTTTTCATCCAAACATGGTCATTTAAACTTGTTTTGTTTGTTAGAAGTCTGTATGGAATGGGTAGGATTTCTCTGTGGATTAAATCTTGTAACAATGATGTTAAGTGGCTTGAATGTGTATGTTGTTGTATGCACAAAACTTTTGTAATTGTTGGAATTCTTCTAGCCAATCTTGTAATCGAATCCGATCTTGAATCGGGGTATTATCAATATATACGAGGCTCGCCTCTTTTTCGGGGAAAAAAAAAAAACTGGATACATCTTTTGGTTATAATACTAACGGCGGGGGTACTGGCATGGTGCTCTACTCTACTACAGGAAGCTATAGTAGAGTCAAAGGAACTACATAGCTGGAGTGATTGATCCTGAAGCCGAAAAATGCATGGTTGTGATGGAAGCATTGAGCTGGATCAAGAGTCTAAACATCATCGAGACTCATCTAACAGTTGATGTTGAAGTAGTTGTGCGTTCTATTAATCGACATTGTTGGTTTCAAATGGGAGATATAGCTTATTAGAGATGTTAAACTTTTATTATCAATTCTTGGTTTTTGAAAAGTTTCAGCATATTAGAAGAGATGGTAATTATATATCGCTGATGACATCTCTAATAAAGTTGGGAGGGGAAAACTTGTTATTGAGGAGGAGTACAAATGACTTCGGTTCTTGAATTACTTTTTTAATAAAATTCTTTTTATATAAGAAATGGAATCACAACCCTGGAATTATCAATCATTTCCCATCAAACAAACACGCCTTAGAGCAAGTCTTATGGTGGAATCCAACATATTCCAAGCGTGGAAAATTCTTGAAATGTAAGTCTAGTGGCTTCCAAGTTGGGGTTTTCCACAGAAAATCCAATCAAGGTTCCATGACTTGGTGGAAGGGTCCGTGGAATCCATGAAAACACAAATACGAATAGCGTAAAACGGTATTAAGAATAGCGCGCTAAAAGACAAAAAACGCTATTTTTTAAAAAAAAATTTTAAAAAAAATTTAAATTTTTTTTAAATTTTTTTTTTGTTGAGAATCTAACGGCTGAGAAAAAAACTCTATTCTTAATGGCATAAAACGCTATTCTTAATAGCGTTTTTTTAGCGCTATTAAGATAGGCGTAAAACGCTATTAAGAATGACGTTTCTACTATTCCACCATTACACTTGCGCTTCCATCCACAGTTCCAAGTGATGAGGTGGCATGGAAGATTGATGGATTCCACCATAAGACTTGCTCTAAGACGAGAAGGACAAGGGAATAACTGTAAGTTGTGTTGTAGCGGTGTGGCAAGTTGTGTTGTAGCGGTGTGGCGGATACCTTATGCGGTAACCATAGCCAACCTTAACAAGGAACTAACAAGTCCGAGAAAAGGAAGGATAATGTGGATTTTCCTAATGATATTTCATCTTCTCAGACACCCCCGATTTTAAGATTGAGACAATGTGAGGCCAGAAACTGCTCCAGAACCCCTCAGTCGCCTCGAGGGGATTCTACAATTGGTGTTAACTCCATAGCATGCCGGACATCTGGGTTTTGTACGTCCAAACTCCAAGAAAGTCTGTTAACAACCCCATTTTGCCACCCATGGTATTATTCGTGTGAAGCTTGCTCTGAGGTAACACTATCAGGAACTACCACCCATGAGATGGGTATAAAAAAAATTCAATCATGCACAGCTGCACATATCCATATCAGTTGTAAAACTCCACAAATCTCAACAAGCCAAGTGCGTAGGCTTGATTTTGACTGATGAGTTGACGGTAAATCACCGCATCTTCAGGTGATAAAAACACATTAATGCAGTACAAAGAGAGCAAGGCCCCTATGAAAGCAAATTGTCATGTAAAAGTCATCAGCATCAATTGTTAAAATTAATCATGAATGGCAACTACATTAGTGAAAGCATGTAACTTATACACGGCTTTCATCTTTGTATTGTATTGAATACAACTGTACTTAAAGTTACACATTACCTGGCACGCATAAATCTATATACCACAATGAAAAATTCAAGCTTAAACCCCTAGTGTCTTTTATCAGTAATATATTGGACAACAATACAAAGTTATCTGAATGATACAATATCAGCAATTTTGTAACTGTACTGAGAAAAATACCTGAACAGTTACCTTTTTTCCATCTCTGATTGACTTTGCAACATTGGAGGATTCTCTTTCCTTCCTGGACAGCTGACCCAGTTTTTTGTCAGAAGAAAGAAAACCATCCTCCTCGGTGAGTTTATGCATACCATTTCATAACCCAGTTGCACTGTAAGTTGTTTAACTTTTGCAATAGAAAAATCAGCTTGTCCTAACCTAGGCTTAGTTTGTAAAAATCATCTTACTTCCCCATTAGCCCAGCAACAGAGCGGATAATATCTCTCCCATAGTCTTCTCAGGCATATCAGTTTCATCATCCACTTCAATGTCAGACTCGAGCACTGCAGCATCAAGCACCAGTTTCCTCTTTGCAATTTCATATATGTTCTCATCTACTGTTCCCTTTGTCACAAGCCTATAGAAAATTTTCAGTTGCAGGTTAAAGTTGTAAAAATTGCTTTGAGATGCAAATGTTAAAATTCAATACAGAAACTATACATACCTGTTTAACTATATTAGTATCTAACATTTTTTCATACCAAGGATTTACATAGATCTGCATCTTCAGTTGGATTTCTGTTGTTATCACGATATTATTGATTTCTACATATTCTCATTTTTTTCTCTGAACTTATAATTTCAGCTTCTACAAAATTCTTACATCCCTTTCAACAAACAAGAAGTTTAGGAACCTAACTAGCATGTATTTATCAAACCCCACAAAAAAAAATCACCATAGATCAAGCAGGGTAAAAATGCAGGAACTGAGCAAGCCCATGCATTACAACAGTACGTGTTAACAGTTTAAAAGAAGCATACCTAATAACGGTAACAGGTTTTGTTTGCCCAATGCGATGGCAGCGATCTTCGGCTTGTCGGTCCATCTGTGGGTTGAAATCCATGTCATGTATAACTACAGTGTCTGCTCCTGTTAAGTTCAAGCCTTGCCCTCCAGCCCGTGTAGATAGCAAACAAGCAAATATCGATGTGTCATTATTGAACGCATCGACTATATTTTGCCTTTCGGTGACCTGAGTACTGCCACAAAGAGAAAGTTCAAGAATACGTACAACAATAGTATTTCTTGTTCTAATTTACAGTTACAAAACAACAGTAAACGCAATGTCTCAGTCTGACACAGGTTACCAACATTTGCAGACCAGTGCTACAACTCTTTTTGGAATGAAACAAAACACTCAAATTCATGTGGGTCCTTCTCATAATAATTATCTAGCTTTAACCATTTCCACTTCAGGCGCACTTGTTCATTGAACACGCTTAGGGATCAAAAGTAACCTTCTCCTATTCAGGTGCAACTGCTCATTAGACACGCTTAAAGAATGTTGATGTTGATTTTATAATGAAGTTTAATGAATCTACCCCTCAATTAGTCATATATATTGATGAATGTAGACTTGATTAGAAGACAAAAAGCAGATAATACATTAGTGATTCCCGCAGCTACTTAGAAACACTCAAAGACCATGCAAGATGCACACTCATGTTTTGCAATCGAAAGGATTGTGATAGTACAAGATAAACCACACATTCCCTACTTGTAAGTGAGTAACAGGGATAAAATATACCAATACCCCCAAAACAGCTATCACAGGTATCTGTAATATTTAGCATACAGAAGTACAATAATACCTTCCATCAAGGCGCCGATATGTAACACCAATTACATCCAAAGTCCACTCTAAAATATCAAGCATTGAGGTCCATTGGCTAAAAATCAATACTCTATGCCCATCTCTTTTTAATGAAGGGAGAAGATCAGCTAACGCCTGCAACACAAACATAGAGAAACCAACTTGACTGTAAGTAGAAATGGAAAGTTTCCTTTCCGCTGTTGCTTCGAGCTGTGTTGTGTGTGAATAGGGTGTAGTGGTTTCCCTATCCAGTGAAAGGCTAAATTAGCCTAACCGTTCCATGTTTTGCTAAATATGGACCTATGAATGATAAACCATACAGAGTGAAACCTAGAAACCACTTTCCTACAGTAATTTATTGCTTTCGTGGAGTATTTGGAGTTAATGAGCTTCCTTTTTTCTCCTTTACCCAATTAATGTTTTCTTCAACTCCCTTTTTCTTGTTTTCACATAACAAAAGGATGAGGAGGTTCCACTTGTTAATTTTCCCAAACATACCAAGCACAAAGAGATTCTAATTTACCGGTTCCTTTTTTTCTTTTTATCATGGAAAAATTATCTTTCTAAAATAAATATTTAATTTCCTCAACTAAATGCACAAGATAATATTTCTTGGAGCTTCATAAATAAGAAGTGCAACTCCGGGTAAAATAAGATTTTTGTTCATCAAGTAGAATTACCTGACATTTTGCAGAAAGGAAAACATGATTATCTTCAAGAGCTCCTTTAGATTCGGAGCCGAAATATGACTCTAGAAGCTGCAGAGATTTCGTTGGTACAATAAGAAATCATCAGCATAAACCGAGATGCATGAATATTTGCTAATTTTACATCCTGATTGGATCCCGGATTGAAGTTTGAGCTCAGATTGATCTTCTAAAATCTAATAAGGGTGTAAACTCTAGATGGTCATCTTGCTGCAGCTGAACTAAGAAGTTCACTAAACCACAACTTGAGATCAATTAGGGAAGTCCGGATAATACACTCAGAATTAGAAGACAATGGTTTGCACCCAATTGTCAAAGTGAGGTATATGAAAGGGAAGTACATTTCGTTACGCGTGTTTAGAGTCTGTAGATCAAGGCAGATAAATTAACAAAAACAAGTGAAATACCTTAAAATCAACATGAAACATGTACACAATAAAAAAACTTGTCGGCTATCAAACTAAGAAAAGAACATGCAAGTGAAGGTTAAGTAACAACAAACAAAGAATTACCTGATGAATAGAGAAATCGTTATAACTCTTTAGTTCTTCAATAACCCTTTCCAAGGTACATTCAAAGCCAAATGCACCTTTTGAGTACAGCTTTCTTGCATGATAAACAACATCCTCATCGTTGTAAATACGTCTCACCAGTAAAGGATGATTAGCTATCTGAGGTAAGCGTAAACAGAGGAGTCAGATCAGAAGGATTTTAGAGCATTACACAGTAATTATTTGTACTGGTAAACAATTCAGATATCAGCACCTTACGGAGCTCAACAAAATAGTTGGATATTTGGCGTCGCGGAATAAATTCAGTTATACTCTTGGGAGTAGACGCTGACGACTTCTCCAACCGAGCAAGAGAGGATGCACGATACTCTTCAATTGCTTCTTTATAAGCATCCTCTTGCATCCTTTCCATAGACACATGTCGAACCTAAAAAAATATATTATTTATCCTCAAAAACTGGCAGTTCAACAAATCTCTAAAAGAAGGTAACTATGAGAACCTTAAGAAACATAAAACAAACTGCGGAGAAATGTTGTACAGACCTGTTGAATCTTCGGGACCAGTTGCTGCATTACATCAGATTTCATGCGTCTCAAAATAAACGGTCCCAGGATGGATTTTATACGAGCAATCAGCTCCTTATCTTCGGAATTCAAAAGCTTTTTCAGGTCTACATCTCCAGTTGCAAAGAGGTCCGGCATCATGAACTCCAACAATGACCACAGTTCCTGCAAACATTATAATTGTCTCACAGCAGCTTTAAATATTGCTAAATTGGGAGGTAATAAGATTGCTATCAAGCTTTAAACTCTAGATCTCATCCTGACCATATGTTCCATGGTTAGTGGTAAAAATACTGACACATGATAAAACATTTCCAAAACATACATGCAAATCATTTTGGAGAGGTGTCCCTGTCAGCATAAGACGCTCTTTTGCATTTTGTGCTACACCCATTAGGTTTTTCCATCTATAGCTGCTTTTATCCTTTAAAGCATGAGCTTCATCCATTAGCACACAGCTCCAGCGCCAGCGCTTCAGCACCTTGCGGTCATCTTTCTGCTGTGCGCTGCAAAAGAGTGTCACTACCCAATAAAATGTACATCCACGTCAAAAATATATTACAAGATCATGGAAGGAAGATAAGTTGAGCAAACCTGTGACGCTCAAAGAGTGAGTAGCAAACTAAAAGAACATTAAAAGGAGGTGGTAACCCAGCCTTAGCTAAAGAGTTCAGCTCCTTCGAGTACATCGCTCGCCCTGCCCCGTGATACTGTAACACAGTAAATGAAGGGCACCACTTTTTTAACTCTCTTTCCCAGTTCTCCAAGAGAGAAGCAGGGCAGACAATTAAGTGGGGTCCAGGATCATTGTCCAAGTATTTCAGCATAGTTAAGTATGTAATTGCCTGTCAGATTATAACAT
Organism: Papaver bracteatum; assembly: GCA_023529315.1. Classification (NCBI taxonomy): domain Eukaryota; kingdom Viridiplantae; phylum Streptophyta; class Magnoliopsida; order Ranunculales; family Papaveraceae; genus Papaver; species Papaver bracteatum. Next base: position 2,455,248 of record JAJJWX010005371.1, read on the forward strand.
CATTACAAACTTATAGATATAAAAAGTATTTGACATCCACATGTTAAAAAGTGCAAGTGTATGAAATTGTACAACGTACCTGAATGGTCTTACCAAGACCCATCTCATCTGCCAAAATGGCTGCATAAGATAAAACGTTTACTTGGTTAGTACCTGACCAAGTATACTAAGTAAAACTAATAAATATTGAATATGAGCATGTTCCTACATGCTGGCTCTGTAAAAGATATGCAGAACAATGGAGAAATGTGTGCATTAAACATATTTTGCACCAAAAGTTAAGAATAAAATTATAAGTACATACATGCTTTATTCTTAAAAGCCCGCATTTATAGTTCCATAACTTTGAGATGCATATGGACCAACATGCACCAAGGGGATATTGTCCATCTTTTCTTATACATCCCTGGTCGTGCATACTTGAGTATTTTATACTTCTTTTATCATTTTATTTCTTTATCACTATGTAATAGTTAACCAATTGCCACTCCTCACCTAATGTGGCCTACCTAGGCTTACCCACATTAGGTTTCATCTCATTCAGGTCATACCTTATGTCAGATGGCACTCTTTTCTCCGCAATATTAGTTAAAACGGAAAGTGAAAAGAGATTCAATAGCTATACAATTTATCAGCTAATAGATTGGTGGTCATTTAAATATTTATGGCAACAGTGCTTTCTGTGGTCGAACCAACACCTCACAAATTGTGGTTGTGAGAGAACAAAAAAAATTCTGCAAGATGCAAAATTACTGAGGATACGCGATACATATTGAACACCACGAGATAAATTTTATGTCTTCTGCAACAGACCCTAGGCTTCTAATTTAATTCACAATTTCTCCAGAAATAAGAAAATCTATTATTCAGAGTACTGGTTTTGTTAATGTGTGGAACTAGTCTTTTCAACCAAAGATGGGCAGAAACTGAAATAACGAAGAAAATAAACACATAAAAAATAATAATAAAAGAATGAACGGGAACATATAGTTACATAGACACCAGTTACGCAAAGTGACACATGTATGCAACTAACGACACAGACTTTGATCCCCTATACCCCTTGATTCATATCACTTACTAACCCATTTTTTTAACAAACAGGAAAGGAACCCTAAAACTTTCTCACAAGTTAACATAGTTAAATCAAGCACATTGTAGAAGGAAAGAAGGCTCAAAGAGTTTACGCACAGAAAGTAACCATAAATTGCAGGGAACAGTTACCAGATATCAGCTTTTTATGCGTAGAAAAAGAAGTAGCTTAAGCCGGAGAACAGTGGTGAATCAATTTCAAGGATGACAGAACATTGACAGACAATCGTAGAAATGATAAGCGGTAGAGTTCAAGAGGATTAGATTAAGAAATACGAATGAAGAAGAGAAAACATGGGACCTGGAGTTAGTACTGAAATTCTGCGCAAAGATATTGATATCCTCTTGCTCAAATATATTAAATAGTCTTGATACACCTTCACGTATGTTTTTTAGCAAAACACCAGAGAAGAAAATGGAACTGGTGAGGGTTTTAATCAAATAGTTTAATCAAATCTAGCGCTCTGTTATGTAGAAAACGCAATTATCTTCTCGAGAAAAAACCTGGTTCTGTTTATGTGGTGTCTTCCATTATTTTTTACTTCTCGACTTGATAGACTACATTAAACATGTTGGAGTTCTTTCTATTAGATTTTCAATACTACTGTTTACTGACACATTACAGTGATTCACATGTTAGCACTGAGCCTCCACTTATGCTTATCAACCTAACATGCTTTCTATTGCAGGAGTTAATATAAAACAGCGAACAGTAGCATTGAGCCTCCAGAAATAATATAAACTCATTTTCAAAGCTTCAAATGTCATAGCATCTGAGAGTTACCTTTATTTTGCATTGTGGATACAGAGATTAAGTGATGTAAGAGAGAGAGAGAAAAAATGGTGCCCTTGACATATTGATATCAAGAGAAAACAAAGGCAAAAATAAAAAAAAAAATTGTACCTCCAGCAATATTCTTCTTGTGTAACAGAAGAAGAAAGTTGACACCAACTAGTTGGTAAGGTTTAAGTATGGGCTGAAAATCTGATTCTTCAGTTGCACAAGCAGCATTAATATCATCCTGTACAGATATAACTGAACCTAATTAGTACCCAAAACCAACCCAAACTAAATTTGAATGATAATGTAATAGTTTTACCTGTGTAACAATCCTCACAGAAGACGTTTCAACCTCAGAATATCTATCACAGGCTGACATTGATGAACCATATAACTCTTTTTTTAAAACTGCTGATATCTTGGAACATTTTTGTAAAGCTTTGCCAACAACATCAACCTCTTCCACTTCCTCCTCGTCATCATCATTTAAGAAAATCGGTCCAGTATCTTCTTCAACAACAAAATCTTCGTCACTATCTTCATCAACAACAAATCTTCGAGCTCTATTAGTTTGAGGTCGAACTTCTGCTACATCTGCATCATCATCCTCCAAACTGTCGTTAGTAATTTCCAATAAATCATCACTACTTCCTTCCGAGATTTCGATTTTCTTAGACTGGTAAGAAAAAGATTCAATCAATGGGAGAGATGAAGATTCTTTCTTCGGGAATCTTGGTTTGAACGATGAGTGTTTCTCCCACTCATCGTCGGAAATTTCTTCAAAATCGCGCTTCATTTCATATATTCAAGTTATGAAACCCTAGAAATTTGCAGATAAAGAACAAATGATAAACCCTAGCAAATTCCTAGGGTTTTGTGCGGATGAAGAAATCCAAATTTTGAGGATTTTATGGGGGGGGGGAATAAAAGTAGTAAAATTCTTGTTTCTTAAATTTGAGTTGTCAGTGGAGCAACATCCCGTCATATAAAAGACACAGTAGAGATTCTTGACCCTAGTTAGTTCGGTAATAATATTCGTATAATTCGTGAATCCGTCCGTATCGACCGTATAACTGGAACTCCGACTTAGATTCACGAATTTTCAGCTTAAATCGAATTATACGCGTATTTACGAATTACCGAATCATACGTCCCGTATAATACTTTGCCACATCATCACTAAATAATCATTATTTATTATATTTTTGACTTTTAAAATTTTATATACACTAATCTGATTCTAATACCATCAACGTTCATGTTATTTGCTGATTGTGATGCACATATCATATGTATAGTTCATGACAAGTATTAAACTATAGTATTTTATGAGAGATTATATTAAAAATGATTTTTTAACAGGTTCATATATGCCGAATTTTGTACGCCGAATGCATATCTCTAAAACGAATTATACACGTACGTATGCCGTTCCGTATTACTGCCGAATCACGAATCGTTGACCGAATTTAACTTTTACGAATCCGTATAATACTCGTACGTATCCCGTTCCGAACGTATCCCGTACCACGAATTGCTAACTAGGTTTTTGACCGTCAGGATAGAGAGAGAAAAAGGTACGGGCGTCGGGCACTCGGCCCTAACATTTGGTTCGGGTCTTGTAAACCGTTAGCGCGTCAACAGTTGGGCATCTGTTTGCCAGATGGTAGCACACATTTTAATTTTCAAGTGGAAGGAACTCTCTGAGATTAAATACTTACAAAAACAATTACTCCAAAATCAGTTCTCTTTTGCTGTTTAGAAGTTCAATTTCAATGGGGTCGTCTTCTTTCCAATGTGGAACAACTTTCTTCTAATCTCCAGAGTAAGTGTAACATTACCCACAAGACTATTAAGAAGGTCAGTTTGCAAGGCAATGGAAGAAATATAGATTCTTATGCTCTTATTGGATATGTCTGTCGTGAATCTGTTGTTACTAGAAGTGTTGTTAGTTTTGTTGTTAGACAAAGATGGAGAGCTGGTAGAGAAGTTATCATCATTACCACTAACAGAAGAAATGTATTCATTTTTCGTATACATTCTAGAGAAGTCTTTCAAAGAGTTCTGAGAGAGAGATCTCATGTTGTTTGAGGGAATTTACTGGTTCTTCTTCCTTGGAAGTTTCACATGAATGTGCAGAATGCTATATTCCAATTTGAATTTTTTTTCATTGAGTTCAGATTTAGAGCCGACTTGGATAGAGATAATATTCCTCACTTAATTGCATCTCAAGCTGGAGAACCTATTTCAATTTTTAATAGAGATGCCACTGGTGTTGTCAAAGCAAAAGTTAGAGTGGATGTCAACTTACCTTTAGTGAGGAAGGTGGAGATTACTCTTGAAGATGGTGAAAAGATAAAAGTTGCAATATTCTTCTTGGGTTTCCCTTCTGCAACCTGTAGGCATTGTTATGTCTTCAACCATAATGAGAATTATTGTCGTCTTATTGCTAATGTGGCTTGGCTAGCTGTTCCTGCTTTAAACCTTCAAGGTGTAGACCCTCTTGGTGATTTAATTGATAACATTGATCTACAAGGCAATAATGAAAAGCAAGTACTGTTAGAGCACTGCTCGGTCGAACTCGCGTGCATTGCTATCTCAAGCATGTTTGTCAATGCTAGTGATCAAAACTATAAAGTCTTGATTTCTATTCTACTATAGCTAAGGTCTAGGACTAGGATAGAAAGTGTAGTTGAGCTCAAGGACTCCATGGCAATCATCATACAAGACGAATGACTACTCAAGGAACTAGTGGATCTTCATCGACTAAAATGTATGGGGAGACTAGAACTTATCTATCACTCAAAAGTCTATCTACTCTCTCTCATATCTTGAGACAAAAGTCGTATTACTATATAGACTAAGAATATGCACATGTGACATTTCGAGCTAGGTATATCTCGCTTATCTATTTCTCGAAATATGTGTTGGTAAAGCTTTCGCTTTAGCCAAGTTCATCTTTGCCTAGTGACGAAAGTCACGTTATGTTTCAATCACTTTGAAAATTGCTCTGACGAAAACTAGTTTGTGAATAACAACTATATGACGTCCTCTGAGAATGTTTCAATGATTGAAAAGGGAGTTTAGACTATATAACCATTGGGGGATATAAATATTGTTGTGGCAACACATATATGTATAAGTCCTTAGCACTTGAACCGAAGTTTGCGAACTTTGTTAATCAAGTGAAAAACCGGAACGTGAGCTAGAAACTCAGTCCGCGAACTGGAGTAGTTCTCGAACCCGAGAATTTCTACTAGAGTTGAAGCTCAGTTTCAGTCCGCGAACTGACAGAAGTTCTCAAACCCGAGAATTTCTGCTGGAGTTTGTAAACTCCAACCGGTTAACTTGAGTCTGCGAACTCAATAAGGTTATGTCTGAAAATGATGCTCGTGAACTTATCTTAATTATCTAAGGAATACGTTTGCAAACCGTGGATTTATAGTTCATGAATCGATTCGAGTGAATCACATCGTTTTTGATTCAATTGTGCTTTGTATAGTACATGAGATCTCATAGCAATTGAACAACTCTCTAACTAGTTCATTTGAGTCAATTGGACTAGTTATGCTGAAGAAGAATATGGTTGATATGAAAGTTATCATTTGGCTAACCATTTGGTTGACTAATATTGAACCAATCATTGTACACGTTTGGGTATGGTTACACAAACCCAAATCGTCAAGTACGTGTGTGTATGTCAAGATAAGATTTCGATCTAACGGTTGAGAGATATTAGCTTGTATCTAATCAGGTTTTCATCTAACGGTGAATATTGAATGCTTTGTTACTAAGCTAACATTGATTGCAAACCCTGATTTGAAAGACTACATAAAGGAGAACTCTAGCAACTGGGAAACCTAATCCCCACACATTCTGTGTAATACTAGTTTGCTAAATCTAGAGTCGATTCTCCTTTAACCTTTGGTTTTCTTCTTCTAAAACTAGGTTAACGACTTAATTAAAGACTTCATTGGGATTGTGAAGCCAGCCCGATACTAATTTTCTTGTAGTTGTGTGATTTGATCTTGATATTTCTATCATACGAGTACAATTGTAATAATTGGATTGAGATTTCTATCCCCGATAGGGAAGATATAAAAGAAGTTACAAACATCTTCATCTCATTGTTTGTAACTCCACAATATCTTTTTTCGCTGTGTCGATTAAGACTATTGTGAGGTGATTGATAAAACTGAGTTGTTCTTTAGGAATATAAGTCTGGTTTTAATGATTGGTTCATGTTCACATTGATTTATCAAAATACGGAACAAAACTCATAGGTTTATTCGTGGGAGACGAATTTATCTATCTTGTATACTTTTCTGTGTGAGACAGATTTGTTTATTAAAGTCTTCGACTTTGGGTCGTAGCAACTCTTGGTTGTGGGTGAGATCAGCTAAGGGAATCAAGTGCGCAGTATCCTGTTGGGATCAGAGGCATAGGAGCATAACTGTACCTTGGATCAGTGTGAGATTGATTGGGGTTCAACTACAGTCCAGACCGAAGTTAATTTGGAGTAGGCTAATATATGTAGCGTCTTAATACAGTAAATGTTTGATCTGGACTTGGTCCCGGGGTTTTTCTTCATTTTCGGTTTCCTCGTTAACAAAATTCTGGTTTCTGTGTTATTTATATTCCGTGTTATATTTGGTTATATAACTGAAATAATACAGGTTGTGCGTTGTTCAATCAATTAGAATATCCGACCATTATTGGTTGTTGATTTAAATTGATTAACACTTGGATATTGGTCTTTGGTACTATCCAATTTATCTCTCTTTGATTAGACTCGCGAATCATATCTGCTTGAGTAAATCAAATCGAGAGATTGAGATAATAACTCCTTGAGTATTTTCTATTGATTGAGTCTAGTTGATTCTCTAGAAAACAACTCGGAGTTGTCCATACAGATTGCTAATCGAAATATTGGGTGAGGTTGTTAGACCCTCGATTTTTCAATTGGTATCAGAGCAGGAAAACACGTTCAAGACCTTACAAGTCTATGTTTGTAGCGATCTGACTCTATGGACAGTAGTGATATCTCAATAAATACACCACCAGATCCAGGGATTTCAGAATTCTCTTCCATGACTGATTTAATAAAATTTGTAGAAGAAATTCTATCTAAACCTCCACCAGGTTTAAAATCCCTTGAAGTGTTTTCATGGCTTGAAAAGAAGCTTGGGAGCTTATCTCTTGATGTTGAGTTATATCTCCAGAAAGAGCAAGAATCTACTGACAAGCTAAATCAAGTTATGATGAATAATATTCATGTTTAGGTTGATATTAATTGATTCAAGTTATGATGAATAATATTCATGTTGAGGTTGATATTGATTTACTAATCAGTGATAGCAATGCTCCTCTTCTGGGTAATCCAATTAGTTGTGATGAACTAAACGAATTACAAAAGGAGTTTAAATCTCATCATCTGAGTGTATCACCTCAAAGCATGAATTGACTTATTGCTCAATTGCTGATACTTCCTATCAAGATAGTAGTATTGTATTCTTTTATGAAGAATATATGACGTCTCTTTTTATCAAAAGAGTTTCCCTTCGTAGTACTAAAATATATCTGCAGAAACTGTTTTTTATAAGTTGGAAAACAAGAAATCAGAAACACAAATATTTTTGGGTTCTCTTGAAGTTCTTTGATAGACTTATAAAAACAGTTCCTTGGGTGTTTCTCAACACTACAAGATTTAAGAGTTGTTGGAAATAAACTCTTTCTTGGTGCCATGGTGAACAAGGCATTGTTCACCTCAACACAATTTGTTTGTGTTGAAAGTGCATCCTCACCAAGAAATGTCCTGCTATGTATATGGTGAGGGAAGCACAATAACTGGGGCGCACATATTATATTCGGTAAGGCTGTAGAATTCAATTGGAATTTTCTAAAAAGGTATGTCTATAAACTTGAGCAAGTTTTATGTTTTTATTACTTGTTTAAGTACTTATAATGATCCATGTACCTTGATTATCGTTCATTTTTACCTAACTTGATCTGTGTTTAAGATTCTTAAATGTTTAGGTTTGAAAACATTAGTTCGGGATGTTTGGACTTCATGGTACACATACCAAATATGTGTAACATCATTTAAAACCAAAATCCAGGGGCTTAAGTTTGCAAACCCCGTCTGCATACTGCTCTAGGACTTGAAAATTCGTGTGCAAACCCGTAAGTTCGCGGACTTGCCTGTAGACGTCGATATTCGATTGACTTGTTTTGGCCGTAACTTCTTCGTCCGAACTCAGATTGACCTCATTCTTTTTGCACTCTCTTCCTCTTTGAATTATCTTCAAATTGGAGATGAGAAACCTTGAATTTGGATGATTTAAGATTGGTATTTGTACTGTCTCTTGTTTTTGAGTATTTTTCTCCGTTTCGTTGCACTCGTTCCACTTCTATTGAACTTAGGCACTTGGATTCTTGGAGTACTACTCTTATAAGCTCTTTTGCAGCTTTACAAGAATGTTGATTGGTGAATCACAAAGAAGGAAGTTCAACAATGGGCAGTAGCACGCATTATTATGGGATTCTTGGATGTTCACAACCATCTTATGTGAACTATGGTGCATGGTCGTTAATGACTTTGTATGTTCTTCTTTGTTAAGAAAATATTTTTATACATATTTGGTAGCATTTATTGGTATAAATCCGGGCGAAAAAGATTGATTCTACCCTCTAAGGACAAATCATCTTATATGTGCATTACGAGGTTGTCTTGATGCCTAGTAAATCTTCCATCTTTCTCTTTTATTTAGAAGAATAACTAGTGTTTGGAATAGCCATTATTGTGATTACACATAGCTATGTCCAAAGTTTTCATCTTCTTGTTTTTAGATTTATTGGTTTAATTTCTAAACTTGTTTGGAAGATGATGGTTGCAGTATTAATCTTTTGATTTATATATTGCAATATTTTGATAGGATATGTATGATTACGTCAGTGAACTTGATTGTCCCATATTTTGTCAAAAGTAAAGTCGTTCGTGAATTGATATGCAAATATTGATAAAAGAATGAATAGACTTTTGACAAAACACAAAAGTTAAGCCTATATTGTCAATTATTGATGTAAGATAGGTTAAAATCTTTTGTGATTCAAGGATTATGTTTATTGTGTGTCATTGTGAAAATGGTGATAGAAACATAGAATGAATCCGTGTGAATTCCGCAGTAATTGAGCTTCCCTGATCTATTTTTTGTGTATTACTGTGAGACTTCGTATTGTAACTTATGTTGAGCACTGAACAAACAAGTTGATTATTTTCGTGATTAGCTTAGTTGTGTTCCGTAAGATACTTTACGTCGAGTAAATTGAACTAAATCAATCATCTTGTGTGATTATTTAGTTAGCACTCCATAAGTTTTCTTATGTTTGAGCATCTCTTTGACTGGGTTGGTTATTCATGATTAACTTAGTCATTGCTCCATAGATATTTCTAATGTCGAGTGTGGCCAATTAAATTGATTACTTTTGTAATTAGTTTGGTTTAGTAAGGAAATTAGATTATTTGCGAGTTTTCTTGTGATTAGTTTAATTTATTTAAGTCTCTATAAGTTTACTTGTGTCGAGCATATTGAGTCGTATTAATCTTGGTTCTCTTTGGTTAATATGATTGAATAGTTCTTGTTAGATTCCAAATTCATACTTGTATGTAATTTGTTGAGTCTAAAGAAATCATTCTTTTCTTTTGAAATTAAGGTCGCTCTTGTTGTTCCCTTGGGAATGACATTTTATGGGGGGAGAGTTCTTTTGAACTTATGCTTAATTGCCAAATCTTTGTGGGGAGTGTGGCTGTGGAATATTATAGGGGTTATCTTACGTCTTTATAAACTCCTTGATGAATGCATTTATCTTAGGCTTTATGATTGCATCTAAACAAGATGATATACATTTACCTTTGGTCATGAAATGTCTCTTACGGAAATTTCATTAGGATCTCGTTCTTGTACCTTTGCCAATTTTATTGACAAAAAGGGGGGAGAATTAATTATAGTTAACACTACAAATACATATGGTTTTCGGATCATTATGTAAGGGGAGTGGTTTCCATGTGAGATGGAGTATTGACTAAGGGGGGGAGTAAAGTATCACCATAATATTGTTGTTGAAGTTGTGATGCAATTGGACTTTAACGCTCTGTAATAATATTATGACATTGTACAACAATGATTGAGAACCAATGCTTTTCTCATTGTTATAGCTACGGATTTTCAACAACGATGATGCTAAACATACAACCTTTGGGAACATTGGACTACTTGGAAGTGACGAAAATTTCGAGTATTATTGAAGATTAGACATGTGGAATAGGAGCTACAAAGTTTATTTATATATTTTTTGTATTTCATATATATTAATAGTTTTGCCACTAAAATTGACAAAGGGGGAGATTGTTAGAGCACTGCTCGATCAAACTCGCATGCGTTGCTATCTCAAGCATGTTTGTCAATGTTAGTGATCAAAACTATAAAGTCTTGATTTCTAGTCTACTATATCTAAGGTCTCGGACTAGGATAGAAAGTGTAGTTGAGCTCAAGAACTCCATGGAAATCATCATACAAGACGAAGGGCTACTCAAGGAAACAGAGGATCTTCATCGACTAAAAGGTGTGTGGAGACTTGAACTTATCTATCACTCAAAATTCTATCTATTCTATCTCCTATCTTGAGACAAAAGTCGTATTACTATATAGACTAAGAATATGCACATGTGACATTTCAAGCTGAGTATATCTCGCTTATCTATTTCTCGAAATGTGTGTTGGTAAAGCTTTCGCTTTAGCCAAGTTCATCTTTTCCTAGTGACGAAAGTCATGTTATGTTTCAATCACTTTGAAAATTGCTCTGACGAAAACTAGTTTGTGAATAACAACTATATGACGTCCTCTGAGAATGTTTCAATGATTAAAATGAGAGTTTAGACTATATAACCATTGGGTGATATAAACATTGTTGTGGAAACACATATATGTACAATTCCTTAGCACTTGAACCGAAGTTTGCGAACTTTGTTGATCAAGTGAAAAACCGGAACGTGAGCTGGAAACTCAGTCCGCGAACTGGCATAGTTCTCGAACCCGAGAATTTCTGCTGGAATTGAAGCTCAGTTTCAGTCCTCGAACTCAGTTCGCGAACTGACGGAAGTTCTGGAAACCGAGAATTTCTGCTGGAGTTTTTGATCTCCAACCGGTTAACTTGAGTCTGCGAACTCAAGAAGGTTATGTATGAAAACAATGCTCGTGAACTTATATTAATTATCTAAGGAGTGTGTTTGCAAACCGTGTCTTTATAGTTCATGAATCAATTCGAGTAAATCACATCTTTTTTGATTCAATTGTGTCTTGTGTAGTACATGAGATCTCATAGCAATTGAACAACTCTATAACTAGTTCATTTGAGTCATTTGGACTAGTTATGGTGAAGAAGAATATAGTTGATATGAAAGTTATCATTTGGCTAACCATTTGGTTGACTAATATTGAACCAACCATTGTACACGTTTGGGTACGGTTACACAAACCCAAATCAGCAGGTACATGTGTGTATGGCAAGCTAAGATTTTGATCTACCGGTTGAGAGATATTAGCTTGTATCTAATCGGGTTTTCATCTAACGGTGAGTGTTGAATGCTTTGTTACTAAGCTAACATTGATTGAAAACCCTGATTTGAAAGACTATATAAGGGATAACTCTAGTAACTGGGAAACCTAATCCCCACATAGAATGTGTGATACTAGTTTGCTAAAGCTAGAGTCGATTCTCCTTTAACCTTTGGTTTTATTCTTCTAAAACCAGGTTAACGACTTAAAGACTTCATTGGGATTGTGAAGCTAGGCCGATACTACTTTTCTTGTAGTTGTGTGATCTGATCTTGCTATTTCTATCGTACGAGTACAATTGTAATAATTGGCTTGAGATTTCTATCTCCGATAGGCAATATATAAAAGAAGTTACAAACATCTTCGTCTCATTGTTTGTAACTCCACAATATTTTTTTTTGCTGTGTCGATTAAGACTATTGTGAGGTGATTGATAATACTGAGCTGTTCTTAGGGAATATAAGTCTGGTTTTATTGATTGGTTCCTGTTCACATTGATTTATCAAAAGACGGAACAAAACTCATAGGTTTATTTGTGGGAGACGAATTTATCTATCTTGTAGATTTTTCTGTGTGAGACAGATTTGTTTATTAAAGTCTTCGACTTTGGGTCGTAGCAACTCTTGGTTGTGGGTGAGATCAACTAAGGGAATCAAGTGCGCAGTATCCTGCTGGGATCATAGGCGTAGGAGCATAAATGTACCTTGGATCAGTGTGAGATTGATTGGGGTTCAACTACAGTCCATAACGAAGTTAATTTGGAGTAGGCTAGTGTATGTAGCAGCTTAATACAGTGTATGTTTAATCTGGACTAGGTCCCGGGGTTTTTCTGCATTTGCGGATTCCTCGTTAACATAATTCTGGTGTCTGTGTTATTTTTATTCCTCATTATATTTGGTTATATAATTGAAATAATACAGGTTGTGCGTTGTTCAATCAATTAGAATATACGACCATTTTTGGTTGTTGATTTAAATTGATTGACACTTGGATATTGGTCTTTGGTACCATCCAAGTTATCTCTCTTTAATTAGACTCGCGAATCATATTTGCTTGAGTAAATCTAATCGAGAGATTGGGATAATAACTCCTTGAGTATTTTCTATTGATTGAGTCTAGTTGATTCTCTAGAAAACAACTCAAAGTTGTCCATACAGATTTCTAATCGAAATATTGGGTGAGGTTTTTAGACACCCGCTTTTTCAAGTACTTCCTGATGTAGTGTCTGAGAATACTAATGAAGAAATTATAGTGAATAAGAATAGGAATGAGACTGGGAATGTTGTGAATGGAAATAATGAGCATGTTTTGGTTAACATTAATGATGAAGGAAATTGGAATCCACCTATTTATGGGTGAAAACTGTTTCTGCTGGTTTTGGTAAATTTTGATGCGTGTGGATGAGAAACTAATCTAAACCCTAAACAAATGCACTACATGGGAGTACTTTAGATTCGAGAGATCAATTTGTACAATTTTGGCCTAAACCAAGAAATGGCCGTTCCAGACTTGCTTCGGTCACAAAGTGAAGGAGATGGGTTGATCTTAGGGAGGGAAGCGAATAAGGTGTTGAAATTGTAAAGGTGTTAGCTGTTTATGACTTGTATCAGAATGTTGATCTGACTTGCACAATATAAGCTATCAGTTCTAGGTGTTTTCTGGATACGTTGATGACAACTTGGTTTTTTTTTTTTTTTTTTTTTTTTTTTTTTTGAAATTAGGTCGAAGAACCTATTTATACAAGTCATTTGAGCGCAATCCTCATCTCGTAAGAAGTGGAGGAAGTAAAGTGATAAAGTAGTGGGGTCGTGTAGGTATGGTGATTATCGCACGATCACGCCTTTGCCCACTTCCCTCATCACCATTAACCGTCCATTTTTTCCTGACACATTCTTGTAATGGGCGCGTTGCACACCGCATGTTGTAAACCGCTAGACCAATACTCCAGTAAGTATCCCCCAGTTTGTGACATGTTCGATGTTTCGAATGAGTAGGTCAAGTCATGGGACCTGCTGCGAAGAATAGCATATGGTGCTATTAGGTGAAACAACTAAGTTGTTTATGAGGCCGACATAAAATATCGTATGTGTTCAATGCATGTGAAACATCACTTTTAAGCAGCTCAAATTAATTGATGTGTATGAAGCATCGTTGTTTTAGAGCTTGATTGAGTAAATCGTGGATTAAGCGTCTTAAAGGAGGTAGCATGATCGACCACCTTTGGGTAATCATTTGGTGACTCTAAGGACACGCCATTTCTTGGACGATCACTTTTCTTTGAGGAGGGGTAGCTGGTGATCGTGTCGTCACCCCCCTGACCATCTAGAATTTGATCTAAACCGTCCGACCAAGCTAGAAAAGTTGGTCGGACAAGATTATTTGCGGCAGTTAAACGCTGATGTTGATCATCTTTTAAGTTTTGAAGCTACACGACCAACCCTTCTTTGGGAGAGTGTTCCGGGACATCGAGCCCTAGTTCTAAAAGGCAAGTCGTCCATGTGTAGAGGTGGGTTTCCGATGAGCATGTTGACATCTTCTGGGCCACCTAAAATTAGATCTTAGCCACTAAATTCAGACAGATAAGATGGATGGTTGTGATCGATTTGTGGCAGTAATGGATTGCCACAAACTCCAATGAGGGTTTTTGAAAACAGCGTGTTCACGCTACTTTGGGCCGGCGATTTGATGCACTTTGGCCTTGCTATGAGTAAGTCGATCGACTACATGTGGAGTTGGTTTGGTAGTGAATGGGTTGGCATCTCCTTGATCGTTTGAAACACGATCTAAGCCGTCCAACTAGGATGACGAAGTTGGACGGATACGATCGATTAACGACAGTTGTATAACGCCGCTTATTTAATTTAGGGTTTTCAAGGCTGCGTGATCATCTTAGTTCAATTGAACGATTCGGTATGCTATTAACTTCCCATGATCAAATCGATTGGTAAGGGATAATATTGGGCCAGTGGCGAACGTTTTAGCACTTCCTTGATCGTTTGGAACTCAATCTATGTCGTCCAACTAGGCTGGCAAAGTTGGACGGATATGATGGATTTTTTAGACCGTTTTTTACGGTTTTAGCTCGTTCAAGATTTGTTTTCATGCAGCGCAAACCCCCATGTTTGGGTCGGAGTTTGAAGCGCTTATGAATGGGAAACATGGGATTCGGTCAACTAGAGGACTAGTAGGCCCATCGGTGATTTCCTAGTTCTACTATGAGTAGTCTAAGCTTGTTAAATCGCGCGGCCAAATTTTGTGGCCATGATCGTTTCTGAGACTGAAATTAAAAGTCTAGATTTTCTTTGAGGGGTAAATATGTGTTCGATCATGCTAACTTTAATTAAAAAATTTGTGAACGCATTGATCTCTTTGTCCGAGAGATGTAGCCTGTACGAGTATTTTTATGCAGATCTCAATACTAGCACTTCGGGAAATTCATGCTACTCTGCTGAGAGTGAGAATTGATCGTCATGTCATGTCATTATTGAGAGTCCGGCTGGGGAAATAGCATGGAAAAATATCAGGCGAGTCATGCATTAGTTAATAATGCTGACATAAAGTAGAATTCACAGAATATTTGGGATTACTATTACGCGCACCACTCTGAATGAATTTCATATATATACTGAATTATTTCAATACATGTATAAGTAAAAATGTTTGAGCACTCGTTACCTTCCAAACGGCCTTTATTCCTTTGCAGGATCACAACGCTAAATATAGGGTTCTATAATTTTGACCCTGAATTAAAAACCACCATCAACATTAAGTCCCCTGCTTAGCACGTAATGGTGATATTGTTACGAGGTAAGCAATAGATGGTGATAGACAAGAACAAATCGAAAAGACAAGGTATGGCAGGATTATTATGAAACATTGACGCACTGTAAGTTCGGCCATGTAGTATTGGCGCTCACGGGCAGCTGCCCTCCTCCATGCATGGTATAAAAGAAAACGTTTTTTACACTCGGATTCCAAAAGTGTTCGTGCGTATAAAAGGTAAGCCGTCCTTCCTCTTTATTATTCGCTCATCCGCCTGTATATTTTCTTGCGGCAGTTGGTGCTCTGCGTTGATCTCCCCATCATTGTAGCAGGGAGGTGGATGTTTCTTGAATTTGAAACAATGACCTCACTGACTAGGACTCAGATCTGGTTTGAATGCGCACTTTCTTTAACCATCCAACGATCCCTTCCTGGTTCTTAATTAGGGTTTCAAAAGGAGCATGACTTGGTCGGCGTTAAGTCCTCGGTTATCGGATGAATCTCACCATTCTATATCATTTTAGGGTTTCTACCATGTATATATATACAGGGGAGCTAAAACATCCCTATCGTGATGGGATAAATATTTTCTTGCTGAAACTCCCTGCTTTCATCATGTCAGATAGAAGCGGATCATCTTCTTCGACTCAGCCAGATTCTTCTGCCAAACGCAAGCGGCTTGTATCTAGAGTATGATAAAAAAAAATCTTTTCGATTTCGAAGTGTTAATTCTTCCTTTTCTTTTACGTATAATCATCTTTTTCTTTCAGAGCGGTCGGATTCCTGATCCTTGTGTCCGAATCATTCGATTCAATAAGATCATACCGGTATATTTTTCCAGTGGTGAATATGCGTTCGTCCACCATGACCAGCATGTGACACAACCTTATGATATATTTTTTTTGTAGAGATATCCTCCTGGAACATGCGTAACAATGGTTGACGATGATGATTTAACCACTCCTCTCCCTTCAAGCTCAAACACGCCGATGATCTGGAAGACGCTGATTTGGGTATCTCTTCCTATGAGTACCCCAATGCATGCTTGCGTTTCGATGTACACATGAGATGCTTATCTTCTAGTTATCGGGTTGTTAGTGGTTTTCTAGTAAGGAAAGAGTTCATACCCTTGTATACAAAAATATGGAGAAAGTACGGCAATATTGCAACTAGGAATGTGGTGTGGCATTGCTCGTCTACTTTAGTTACCACGGTGAACTGTCTCCTTCCCATGATCGCCGAGATGGAAGGTATATCTATACACGATGTTGCTTAATCAACTATCGAGAAGTGGGAAGACATGATATCTACCTCTGAATCTATGGAGTTCAATGTAGGCTGATTGCGGAAGATCCTTGATGTCATCAAGGTTGATCAAGCCGGTATCATCGCCAACGTTGTCCCTGCTACAAAATTCATCTTGGAAGAGGAAAAGGCCTTGGCTGCGGAATCTGAAAAGGTGGAGCAGGCGATCTGATGCTTGAAGAGTATGACTAAAATGTATCAAGAGAGGCTGAAAATAATGCTTTCAAGGAACTACAACTTGTTGGACGGCCTTTTCTGAGTCGTACTTTGTGTTTTGAATAAGTAGGCACAATGATGTTTTTTATTGTTTCTCCTTTTTTTTTTTGGGTTTTGAACCTTACTTTGGAAAATAAATTGCATTGGATTTTGTTAAGTGAATGGAGTTTACATCAACATGTTTTCACTAATGAAGAATTTAGTAACTGAGACGTGAGAAGAGTGACAATGCCTGATTGTTCTGCATTACGAGGCGGCAAGAGATAGAACGATGATCAGGCGTAGTATTCCTTGAGCCATTTTCCGTTGATGACTGCTTCCAATTTACCTCCATCCTCTTTAATAATTTTATAGTAGTCAGTGTCGTAAGCTTTTTTGATCACATAGGGACCTTCCCATTTTGGAGATAATTTTGATGCAGACGTGTCTTGCTGAATATGCTTGGCAGTCTTCAAAACTAAATCTCCCACTTTGAAAACTCATGTTTTACAGCTTTGTCATACGCTCTGGAGATCCTGTTTCTGTAAGTTTGAGTATGTTCCTCTGCTTTATCCCTCATGAAGTCTAGGGTGTCCAACTCGGAAATCCTGGAGCTCGATGCTTAGGATTCATTTCTGTGGACCCCACTTGCTGCTGCAATCCTGGCTGACGGAATTTTAATCTCTGCCGGAAGAATTGCGTCTTTACCGTAGACGAGTGAGTAGGGGAAAATGCCGGTAGAACTCCTAGGTGTCGTCCGATACGCCCGCACTGTTCGACTGATAATCCTAATTAAGGTTTTGTTGGTGCTTTCAGCTTGCCCGTTAGTAGATGGTGGAGAAGACATGCTTAATTCCATATTCTTCGAGCAACTCTCATACCTGTTTGTTGGCGAAAGGTGAGCCATTATCAGTAATGATATGTTTAGGCACGCCAAACCGATAAATGATGTGTTCCTTAATGAACGTCGTGATTGTTGCTCCAGTAATCCCTCGTAGAGGAATGGCTTCAACCCATTTTGTAAAATACTCCATTACAGTTATGATATACTCGTGTTGTTTTGACGATGGTGGGTTGATCTTCTCAATGATGTCAAGTCCCCAGCTGTATAATGGACATGGACTACTCATCGAGTGTAAAGGAGTAGAAGGTGCATGAATAAGATTTCCGTGAATTTGACATTCGTTGCATCTTTGAACAAACACAGCAGCATCGTCCTCCATGGTTGGCCAGTAGTATTTCTCGTGTATTTAGAGAAATAGCTTCTTCTTCCCCTAGTGTTCGCCTTCATGCATTTATTTCATCAAAATCGGGATCTCCACCTCGTCCAGGCACCCTAATAGATTGCCCCCAAAACTTTTACGGTACACGATTCCTTCATGAAATACGAATATCTTGGATCGTTGCTTCATTTTGGCTGCGTCCTTCTTGCTTGTAGGGAGTACTCTATCACGAAGGTAATTAACATATGAGTCTCGCCATTTCCCCACGTGGTTCACCTTGAAAACCTCCAATTGGTGTGGCGGTATTTGACAACTGGAGCAAGACCCTTGGAGTGATCGAGATTGAGTCTCCATATATGGCCAGTAGAAGCCAAGGCGTTGGAGACGTCGGTAAAGAGTTTCTACCAACGTTTATCCGCAAATTTCGCTGTGAATGAGGTTAAGTTGTAGTTGTGCTTCCTCATATCCAAGACATCTTGACAGAGACCCATCTGGATTCCAGTGGTACAACACTCCATAAAGCATGTAAAAGCTTTGCAGGGTTTTGAGACTGACCTTTCCTTTGGAGAGCGAGCTGTTTAGATATTAAACTATTGGAGTCCTCCAGTCGTCAGTTTCAGTATCTTTAGATTGTGCGATCCATGTCGACGCTACTTTCCGTCTCCTCACAGTCAAAGTTTCTTTCAAACCTTCGAATTGCAGCTTCGAAGCCAATGTGGCTAGGAAATCGGCGTGTTTGTTGTTATTGCGGCCAATATGGGTTATGGTCACATCGGAAAAGTAGTTCAATAGATTTTGCGCCTCAGATCTATAGGGAGCCAGCGTTACTCCTTGAGTGAGTAGACCCCATTCATCTAATTGACCAGCAACTTAGAGTCACCTCTTACTTCCAGGTGTGTGGCTCCTGCTTGTTTGTATAGTGATAATCTTATGAGGAAAGCTTCGTATTCCGCCGAATTATTGGTGCACTGAAAGTCCAACTTGAAATAATATGAAAAGACTTTGCCCGTTGGAGATACTAGAATTATACCCGTTTCTCTGGTATCATTGCTAGGAATAGTAGAACCATCAAAATATAATAGCCACGCATCCTTTTTGATAAAAGATATTTCGAGAAATTCTCCAGGAATGTCTTCATGCAGTGCGGTGGTTCCTTCTCCTGGGAATGCTGCTAGAAGATCTGCCACCGCTTGCCCTTTGATAGCTCTTGGAAGAGCGCATGTTATATCAAACTCTGACGTTTGGATCAGCCATTTGGCCGGTCTGCATATCAAGGCTGGTTTTGAGAGTAAGAACTTGATAGGATTAGCTCTGGATAGTAACACTACCTTATTCGACAGTAGATAATGTCTGAATTTTTGCACAACGTGAACTAGGGCTAAGAATTCTTTCTCTACTTTGAGGTATCTGAGTTCAACATCTCTCAACGTACGGTTGAAGTAGTATGTAGGATGTGCAATCCCCGCATCATCTTCCTAAACAAGGAGATCCCCGACAGCAGTGTCACTAGAAGCGATGTAGAGGAATAACGCTCTTCCTTGCATGGGATATTTCATAACGGCGGGTGACGAAAATATTTGCTGGATCTTTCAAAATGCTTCGTGTTGCTTTGTAATCCAAATGAAGCTTGCTCCCTTCTTCAACAGTGGAGTGAATGCCGCGATAAGTTGGGCCAAACCAGGTATAAAACGTCGGATACAGTTTACCTTGCCCATGAAGCTTTGGAGTTCTTTCACAATTTACGGAGGAAGCATCGTGAGAATAACTTGGGTTTTGGTTGGATCAACCTTGATTCCTTCATAGGTGACTTGGAATCCCAAAAATTTGCCAGAAGAGACTCTGAAAACGCATTTCAGAGGGTTCATCTTCAATTTGTACTCGCGACACCTTTCAAACACTTGTTGTAGGACGTCTGTATGGGATAAACGAGTCTTTGATTTGACCACTATGTCATCTACATAATCTTTGACTTTCTTGTGCATCATATCATGAAAAATCGCAGTCATGGCGCGTTGATAGGTAGCACCATCATTTTTTAAACCGAAAGGCATCACAGTATAGTAAAAGTTTCCGAGAGGAGTTTAAAAGGTTGTCTTACTTGCATCGTGTTCATACATCTTTATCTGGTTATAACCGATGTATCCATCCATGAAAGAGAACATGACATGCCCACTAGTCGCATCTACTAGCATGTCAATGTTGGGGAGGGGAAAATCGTCCTTGGGGCAACATTTGTTCAGATCTCTGAAATCCACACAACATCTAATTTGGCCGCTTTTCTTCTTTACAGGAACTACGTTGGCTAACCAGGTAGGATATTGAATGGGATTGATGAAGCCAGCAGTCAGCAAATTCTGAATCTCAGTCTTGATTTTCTCCTCCATATCGTGTCTGAATTGCCTTGGAGATTGTTTGATCGGTTTGGATCCAGGTTTTATATGTAAGTGATGGGTGACCAGTTTTTCGTGTAAGCCATGCATTTCTTCATATGTCCATGTGAATATGTCTTGATACTCCTTGAGAAGACTCACGAGCTTCGTGCATTCGTCTGCACATAGGGTCGAACTGATGGATATAGGTCTCGGAGATTTTTCATCCCCAATGTTGATCACTTCGAATTTGTCCGTTGTGCAGTCAGTTCCATCCTGTAATTGTCGTGGAGCATCTGACACTTCCTTTTGTAGCCTGTCATTGTTGTTGCATTCTATTGGGCGGAGAGACTAAGTAAGAGTCTCCCCTGCTAATTGCTAACAGCGGCGACGATATATGGTTTTCCCTTTTTGGTTGCGACTTTCCATAAAGGTTAGTTCCCTCTTATTATGGGGACGTGTTGATCCTTTATTTCATGAAGAAGAGTTAGTGTGCCTTGTTAGTGAAGGCACACCGCAAGACTCGGTCTCTCTGTTTAGTGATGTGATCCGGTCTTCCTTCTCGATCGACGTCCACGCGGGGAGCGTCGTGCAGTAAACTTTACTCGATGAATCTTGTGAATTCTCATTCGGTTTAAATGGATCTACGCCGCAAATCGGTATATAAGGTGATAACGACACAGGGATGCGAACAACTTCTTCATCTAGCACGGTTTCCAGACATTGGTGATATGTCGAAGAAACAATCTTATTATCATGAATCCATGGTCTCCCTAGTATCATATGGTAGTCTGGATTTTTTTCTATCACTTCAAATTTTACTTTCGAATGGACATGTCCCACCAATATATTCAGATTAACATACCCGTATGTGTTGGTTTGGTTTCCCTCAAAGTCCGTCATCGTGGTAGGTTGTTGTATGATTTTTCCCGGTCGAACGCTGGCTGTTTTGAGAGTTTTAAGGGTGATAAAATTCGAGGATGCTCCCGTGTCGATAAGAGACCTCTTGAATTCTGAGCCCTTGATGCGCGCGGTAATATGTAGGGCCTTGTTGTGACCTTCTTCCGCCATCATGTTATCTTTAGTAAACGTGACATTGTTTATGGACACCTCTGATGTTTTCAAGGATTGATTGCGCGAAGGAACCAAACGTGTGTCTAGATCTATCTGATTGATTGTCGCAAACATCTCCACTCGCTAGTTATTCGAGAGGTGTAGAAGTTCACACAGACTTTTTACTAAAGAAGCCGCTTCCTGGTCCACTGGCCGTTGGTTGGTGGTGAAGCTATTGATTTGAGGACGGTCATTGGTTGAAGATTTAGTCCTCATCGTTGGAATCTGATATGATCTTGACGAGTAAGTTGAGTATGTTCTCTATCTCCTCCTTCATCACTTCCATGTTCCTTGTATATATCTCTTGTACTCAAGCCAATTCTTCCAGGGTTGGATTTTCTCCAACTGTGTGATCATATAGAGCGCTGGAAGGATGAACGTCACCACTTGAAGGATCTCGCTCGGATTTTGGAGTTGAATTGGTCCTAATACCAACCATTCTAAATTCTGGGAAAATTGAAATGAAAATTAAAAATTGATCTTGCAACCGAGAGATTAATCTCTCATTGTGGTCGCCAGTTATTTATGGGTGAAAACTGTTTATGTTGGTTTTGGTAAATTTGGATGCGTGTGGATGAGAAAAGAATTTAAACCCTAAACAAATGCACTGCACGGGAGTACTTTATATTTGAGAGATCAATCTGTACAATTCTGTCCTAAACCAAGAAATGGCCGTTCCAGACTTGCTTCGGTCACAAAGTGAAGGAGATGGGGTTGATCTTAGGGAGGTAAACGAAGAAGGTTTTAAAAATTGTGAAGGTGTTAGTTGTTTATGACTTGTATCAGAATGTTGAACTGACTTGCACAATATAAGCTATCAGTTCTGGGTGTTTTCTGGATACGTTGATGACAACTTGTTTTTTTTTTTTTTTTGAAAATAGGTCAAAGAACCTATTTATACAAGTCATTTGAGCGCAATCCTCATCTCATAGGAAGTGGAGGAAGTTAAGTGATGAAGTAGTGGGGTCGTGTAGGGATGGTGATTGTCACACGATCACGCCTTTTCCCACTTCCCTCATCACCGTTAACCGTACATCTTTTCCTGACACGTTCTCGTAATGGGCGTGTTGCACGCCGCACGCTGTAAACCGCAAACCAATACTGTTAGAGCATTGCTCGGTCGAACTCGCATGCGATACTATCTCAAGCATGTTTTTCAATGTAAGTGATCAAAACTATAAGTCTTGATTTCTAGTCTATTATAGCTAAGGTCTCAGACTAGGATAGAAAGTGTAGTTGAACTCAAGAACTCCATAGAAATAATCATACACGACGAAGGACTACTCAAGGAACTTGTGGATCTTCATCGACTAAAAGGTATGTGGAGACTTGAAATTATCTATCACTCAAAAGTCTATCTACTATATCTCTTATCTTGAGACAAAATTCGTATTACTATATAGACTAAGATTATACACATTTGGTATTCCGAGCAGAGTATACCTCGCCTATCTATTTATCGAAATATGTATTGGTAAATCTTTCCCTTTAGCCAAGTTCATCTTTACCTAGTAACGAAATCCATGTTAAGTTTCAATCACTTTGAAAATTGCTTTGACGAAAAATCATTTGTGAATAACAACTATATAACGTCCACTGAGAATGTTTCAATGATTGAAATGAGAGTTTAGACTATATAACCAATGGAGGATAAAATCATTGTTATGGAAACACATATGTGTATAAGTCCTTATTCCTTGAACCAAAGTTTGCGAACTTTGTTGATCAAGAGAACCGGAGAAGTGCGTGAGCTTCAGTCCGCGAACTGCCGAAGTTCTCAAACCCGAGAATTTCTGATGGAGTTTGTTAACTCCATCCAGGAACTTAAGTCCGCGAACTTGGGTAGCTTATGTCTAAAAATAATGTTTGTGAACTCATCTCTATAAACTAAGGAATGCTATTGCAAACCGTGGCTATATAGTTCATGAACCGATTCGAGTGAATCAAATCGTTTTTTTTTTTAAATTATGTCTTGGGTAGTACATAAAGATCTAAGCAATTGAAAAACTCTTTAACTAGATCATTTGAGTCATTTAAACTAGTTATGGTGAAGAAAAATATGGTTGATATGAAAGTTATCATATGGCTAACCATTTGGTTAACTATTATTGAACCAACTAATGTATAAGTTTGGGTACGGTTTTCACAAGCCTACAAACGTGCATTTCATGTGTGTATAACAAGCTATGTTTTCGATCTAACGGTTGATAAATATTAGCTTGAATCTAATCAGGTTTTCATCTAACGGTGAATATTGAATACTTTGTTACTAAGCTAACATTGATTGCAAACCCTGATTTGAAAGACTATATAAGGGAGAACTCTAGCAACTGGGAAACCTAATCCCCACACCTTACATGTGATACTAGTTTCATAGCTAGAGTCAATTCTCCAATAACCTTTGGTTTCTTCTTCTAAACCAGGTTAACGACTTATAAATTTCATTGGGATTGTGAAGCCAGACCGATACTACTTTTATCGTAGTTGTATGATCTGATCTTGCTGTTTCTATCATACGAGTACAATTGTAATAATTGGCTTGAGATTTCTATCTCCGATAGGCAAGATATAAAAGTAGTCACAAATATCTTCGTCTCATCGCTGCGTCGATTAAGACTATTGTGAGGTGATTGATAAAGCTGAGCTGTTCTTCGGGAATATAAGTCTGGTTTTATCAATTGGTTCATGTTCACCTTGATTTATCAAAAGATGTAACAAAACTCGTAGGTATATTCATGGGAGACGGATTTATCTATTATTGTAGACTTTTCTGTGTGATACAGATTGGTTCATTAAAGTCTTCGACTTTGGGTCGTAGCAACTCTTTGTTGTTGGTGAGATCCGCTAAGGGAATCAAGTACATAGTATCCTGCTGGGATCAGAGGTGTAGGAGCATAAATGTACCTTGCATCAATGTAAGATTGATTGGGGTTCAACTACAGTCCAGACTGAAGTTAGCTTGGAGTAGGCTAGTGTCTGTAGCGGCTTAATACATTGTATGTTTAATCTGGACTAGGTCCCGGGGTTTTTCTGCATTTGCGGTTTCCTTGTTAACAAGATTCTGGTGTCTGTGTTATTTCATTTTCCGCATTATATTGTTTATCTTTATAATTAAAATAATACAGGTTGTGCATTGTTGTTCAATCAACTAGAATATCCGACCTTTTGGTTATTGATTTAAATTGATTGACACTTGGATATTGGTCTTTGGTACCATCCAATTTATTCCTTATATTTGATTAAAGACTCGCTGATTTCTATTAGCTTGAATAAATCAAAACAAGAGAGAGAGAATAACTCCTTGAGAAATTTCTATCTAGATTGAGTCTGAATGTCTAGTTGATTCTCTAGAAAGAAACTCGGAGTTTATCCATACAAATTTCTAATTCGAAATATTAGGTGTGGTTGTTAGACTCCCGCTTTTTCAATTGGTATCAGAGAAGGAAAACACGTTTAAAGACCTTACAAGTTTGTGTTTGTAGCAATATGACTCTATAGACAGAGGTGTTATCTCTATTAACGTACCACCAGTCTTCGATGGCTCTAATTACTTATGGTGGAAAATTGTTATGCGAGCTTTTCTTCAAGCGCGTGATTTTCAATAATGGGTATATGTTGTTAATGGCTACGATCCTCCCGTTGTGGCAGTTGGGGATGTAAACATTCCTAAGAATATTGGTGAATACACCCCTGCCGAGATACTTGCCGCAAAGCAAAACTCCGACGGTTTGAATGCCATCATACATGCCATTACCCTAAATCTTCAGCACCATGTGTCTAATTGCACTAGGTCTAAAGATGCTTAGGATATCTTTGAAACCGTATTCGAAGGTAATACCAGTGAAAAGGAAGCTAGGATCCAAAACCTAAACTCCAATTGGGAAAACCTTCGTATGACAGCTTATCTGTCATCCACTATGTAACTACCCTAGGGATACAGAGATGAAGAAATGTCTTGTTCAACATATCATATTCATGGATTTGGAAAATCTTTAACAAAACCTAAAGGCGAAATAGTGGTACGAATTCCGCTAGGAAAGATTGAAACACAAGTAAAATTATTTGTGGTAGACATGGAATCGCTGTATAACATGATACTGGGAAGACCATGGATACATGCAATCAAGGATGTAGCATCAACATTGCATCAATGCATCAAATTTCCTATGCCCAATGGAA
The DNA here is from genome assembly GCA_023529315.1 of Papaver bracteatum. Lineage (NCBI taxonomy): Eukaryota > Viridiplantae > Streptophyta > Magnoliopsida > Ranunculales > Papaveraceae > Papaver > Papaver bracteatum. The sequence continues at coordinate 2,480,881 of JAJJWX010005371.1, forward strand.
TTGGAGAAATTAGAGAAGATACTGATCTTGCGAAGCTGTGTTATCAAACTGAAGTAAGAAATTATGAAGAGCGTCCAAAGAAGCGAAAATCTCGCAGAAAAATGGCGAAAGAAACAAAGACAGAAGAAGAATTTAAAGTTTACATAATAAGAGCAAAATAAGGAAAAGGAATACCCAGAAAAATCTCGCAAGAAGGAGATGAACTCGCGAGAGTTGTGAAAACCTCAACACTGATGGGTGAGCCTGAAGCCAGCTACACCGCAGCAGAACCAACAAAAGAAGTAAATATTGGAAGTAAAGAAGAACCTAAGATGCTGAAAATTGGAACGAAGATGGATGCAGATGAAGAAGAGCGAACCGTAAACCTCTTGCGAGAGTATAAATACATCTTCGCATGGAATATGGATGAGATGCCTGGAATAGACCCATCAGTTGCATGTCATAAGCTAGAAATTAACAAGGAGGTAATACCATTCAAACAAAGGATAAGAAAAATTGCAACAACATACCATTCCCAAATAGAAGAAGAATTACAGAAAATGCTTGATGCGGGAATTATAAGGCAGGCAAAGTACCCGGAATGGATTGCAAATATGGTGGTGGTTCCAAAGAAGAATAAAGGGATAAGAATTTGTATAGATTTTACTGACTCAAACAAAGCTTGTCCTAAAGATAGCTTTCCATTACCATATATTCCTCAAATGGTCGAATCAGCAGCGGGAAATGATAGAATATTTTCATTAGATGGGTATAAAGGATATAATCAGATTCCTCTCGCTGAAGAAGATCAAGAGCACACCGCATTCTTTGCCCCAAGAGGATTGTACTGTTATACAAAGATGCCCTTTGGTTTACGAAATGCTGGTGCAACATATCAAAGAATGGTGGAAAAAGTGTTTGCAAAATGGATCAATAAAAAATTAGAGGTATATGTAGATGACATGTTAGTCAAAAGTAAAGAAGCTAAAAACCATGCGCAAGACTTAAAGGAGATTTTCGATCAAATGCGACATTTTAACATCAAGGTGAATCCCGAAAAATGTACTTTTGGAGTAGCTTCAGGAAATTTTTTGGGGTACATTGTGTCAAAGGAAAGAATACAAGTTGACCCAGATAAAGTACAAGCAATTCGCGACATGCCAACACCAGCAACAGTAAAAGATGTGCAGAAGTTGAACGGGATCTTAGCATCGCTAGGAAGATTTATCTCGCGATCTTCAGATAAATGCAAGCATTTCTTCAACATACTTAAGAAGGGTACAAAATTCAAGTGGACAGATGAATGTGAGAAGGCTTTTCAAGGAGTTATATAATATTTAATGAACATATCTATCTTACAGAAACTAGAACCCGGAGAAGAATTATTGATCTACCTTGCGACAACTTCGCACGCGTTAAGTGCAGTATTACTGCGAGTGGACACATGAATAGAAAAAACAATTTATTACATCAGCAAAACATTTAATACTGCAGAGAAAAATTACTCAAAGATTGAGAAGTTAATTCTAGCATTGGTTTATGCAACCTTTAAACTTCGCATCTATTTTCAAGCACATAAAATAAAAGTATTAACAAAGGTACCAATTGAGTCAGTAATGAAGAATTCAAAAAGATCATGCAGGGTTGAGAGATGGAATGCACAAGTAGGGCACTTTGAAATCAAATACGAAATCCTATCCTCGCCAAAATCACAAGCTGTAGCAGAATTTTTAGCAGAATTTTCTCTCGAAGATGATGAAGCTGTAGAAGAAATGATGGACATAGAAGAAGAACACGGAGACCCAAAAGATCTATTAAAAGAACCCAACATGTGGGAAATATTGGTGGATGGATCATAAAATGGGGAAGGTAATGGAATTGGAGTTGTCTTTATTTCTTCAGAAGGAGAAAAAATGGCTTTTTCATTTCGTCTGGAATTCACGTCCACTAATAATGAGACGGAGTATGAAGCGGTGGTGCATGCATTAAAATTCGCAATAGAAATGAAGTTGAAAAACGCTAGAATTGCTAGTGACTCGCAATTGGTTATTCGCCAGATAAAAGGAGAATACACAACAAATGAACCATCTTTGAAGAAATACAAGAAACTTGTTAAAGAATTGTCTGCGATAATTCCAAAAATAAAATGGAGACATATATCAAGAAAAGATAACAGACTCGCATATGCTTTTGCTTTCATATCTAGCATGATGATAAATCCAGCTGCGAGATGCATAAAAATTCAGACACTTGTATCACCCTCAATCAATAAGGAAGAAGAAAATAAAGCAGATGTGATGATGATAGAAGGTGGTGAAGAAGAACCAAAAGGCAATATTACAGATTGGCGAACATAACTTCATGCATATTTGGCAAGAGGATAGACACTAAGAAATAGATTAGAAACACATAAATTAAAAAGCCGAGCAACAAATTATGAATTAAGAGATGGAGTATTATATCGCAAATCTTTTAATGGACCATCGCTAAGATGCTTGACAAGGGAAGAAGGACAAAAGGTGTTAAAGATGTTGCATAGTGGAGACGCTGGTAATCACAGTGGGGGAAGATCTTTGGCATACAGAACAAAAATGCAAGGTTATTATTGGCCATACATGCATGAGGACGCGAAGCAACTTTCAAAACGATGTGAAGATTGTCAGCAATATGGAAAGAAAATACATGCACCAGGGGCACCATTATCATCCTCAACCAGTGTGTGGCCTTTTGGAAAATGGGGGTTGGATATTGTGGGACCATTTGTACTGGGATCTGGACAAAGAATATATTTAATTATCGCTACAGATTATTTCACAAAATGGGGAGAAGTAAAAGCAGTGCAAATCATCCGCGACAAAGACATTTTTACATTCATATTTGAAAATATAATTTGCAGATTTGGGATTCCTGCACAGTTGGTATCTAATAATGAAAAACAGTTTGAAGGACAAAATATCGAATTGTTACTTAATGCATTTAAGATTAAATGTGGAAAATCAACACCACTATATCCACAGGCCAACGGACAGGCAGAGGCAACAAATAAGACAATTGCAGATATACTGAAGAAGAAATTATAAGGACACCACAGGGCATGGTGCGAACAAGTACATAATAATATGGGCTTACAATACAATTAGACGGCAAACTACCGGAATGTCACCTTTTTGTTTGACATATGGGGTTGAAGATGTGTTACCAACAGAAGTTGCTATTCCTACAACAAAAAGAGAAGTTTGGGAGAAGAATCTTAGTACATGTATGATTCTAAATAAACTTGATGAGTTAGAAGAGAAGAGAGAAAAAGCCCTACAACATATGAAAATTATCAGCGGAGATTAGCTCGCGAGTATAACAAACGTGTCAAAATACGTGAGTTCCAACCAGGTGATTTAGTGTTGCGAGAAACACCAGTGTATTAGCGAGAAAATGGTGGAAAGATAGCGAGAAAATGGGATGGACCATATATCATTAAAGAGATAGTTGGAACTAGGGCATACAAATTAATGGATCCAGAGGTATAGATGTTGGTCAAAGACTTGATAGACCATGGAATAGATAATATCTGAAAAGATATTATCAATAATAAATTCTGCGAGATGCTAATATATTATATGATGAAACGGATAATAAATTTTTCTTTCTCTATCACAACTGCGAGATTCTTCAAATGACAGAGCAAATAAGAAACGCGAAAATATCGCAAGAAACGCGAATAAAATTTCGCAGAGACATAAGAATGGGACGAACCTTTATGGAATAAACCCTAGTTCGCGAATAAAAATTCGCAAGAGGCAAATGTAAGACCTAAAGTGCGTCATATAAGGGGGTATCTCTTTGCATGGCTCAGGGATAAGGTTATACCGCTGCTGGAACCCGAGTCATGGAGATGTTGGGGTTAAAGAAAACCTATCCGGGGGAGGTACCTTGGATTTCCAACTATATAAGGTTATACCCTGGTTAGATGACCGAGGGTCTCTTCTAAGAAGTGCAGAGTATGACCAAGGCGCCGAGGTACACGGTTGAGCCAAGGGTGCCCGGGGCGTACGAAACTACCCTGGCCATTCTTGGCAAGTCTTGGCTATGATGCATTCAGCCCGAAGAAAACCCCACTTAGGGTGCAGTCTTGTAACTATAAGCCACATAGGCATAAAGGACAAGAGGCTGCGAAAACAGCTGGTTATTGTTAAGACCGGATGGGAGGAGCTAGTCTTGTATGGTCGATGTGCCCTCCTTGAAGGGGCAACCAGGGGGAAGATAAGGGCGGCACCCTCCATTAGGGAGCTGATAAGTGTCTAAAGACGCAATGTCATGGGGCTTTATGATCGCAAGAACATTTAGGCCTATCATATTGTCACGTGACAAATATTATACAGAGGCAACAATCCATGAGAAAAAGTTAAGATGAGGTCAATGGGTTTTTACATGAAAGTATAAAGACGTCCTGCGATTTCATCGCAAGACGGCAATGTCATAAGGCTTTGTTCTCACAAGGGAGCTTAGACTTGTCATATTGTCGCAGAGAAATCGACAAAATTCATATAAGACAAGATCAACGGGTTTTTACATGCAAATGTAAAGACGTCTTGCGATTTTTTCGCAGACACAAAAAATTGGCAAAATAAGACCTTTAACTAGGAAGGCAAAAAATAAGACCAACAGAATAATCCCAAACATTAACTATTTTCTTTTAAGAATGCATGAAAGATTTGTTCATCACATAAGAGATGATGAGAAACAAGTATCCTTCAGAATTTCTCAGAAAAATTATTCAGAATCACACAACAGGATTATTCATAATTTTGCAGAAGTATTTATAATATCGCAGTACTATACATAATTTCGCAAGTACTATTCACAACACAGTTCGCAAGGAGAAAATGCGGGAAACACTTTTTCATCACAAGAAAGATAATGAGGGGCAAGTATGGGAGTTGATAAATAAAATATCATTATCTTCCTTGAGAATATTCAAAATAACAAAAATAAAATTGAATTCCAAAGTTGCATAAAGATACATTGCTCGCAAGAAAGAGGAGGGAAAAGAAAACAAAAACAAAACTCAAGCTTCAATATTGGTCTCACCATTAGTCTCGCCAGTTTCATTTTCCTTGTCAATATTCTTCGCGTCACGATCATCTTGAGTTTCTTCTTCATCTAACTTTTCACCAGTAATTGCTTCACCACCAGTAGCTACTTCTTTAGAAGGACTTTTTTCTTCTTCTGTTGGGTCTTCTTGAGAGACATCTTCTTCACCACTTGCGTAGATTAGATCATCATCAATGGGAAGAGGAATTTCATCATCATCTACTTCTAGAGGATCAACGGATATAAGAGGGAGAGACTGGGATATCAGAATGTCATTCACAAGAACTTCAGCACTAAGATGAACCTTGCAAAGGAAACCTTTATCACGATTTCTAATCTCCATATTTTTGAAATATTCAAGGTAGTCATATCTCCTCTCTGCACGATCGCGAAATTGAACAAGATTGGCGGTGAGCACTCCTTTTTCCTTGAAAACTTTAGCCAGTTTTTCAGTCAAATCAGAAATGGTAGAATGAAGGCTTTTTTTAGATTCTGCGAGAAACATAAATTGACAAGAAAATATTCAGATGAAAATCTCGCAAGAAATATATCAGAGAAATTAAATAGAAAAATTGACAATTAAGGCAGTCAAAATGACTACCTTCTTTTTGAAAAGTTAAGTTTTGAATTAGTGTTAAGAAACAATTCTCCCATTGGTTCATGGAATCATCAAAATTATCTCCAACTATACCCTTCAGGCGAGATTTTATAATTTCTTCTTTAGAGAGAAGATAAGTATTTTCTTTTGCTAATAAGGAGTAAGATTCTTCTAATTGAGAATATTGATCTTGGAGTTTATTGGCCTTTAAACTTAGAGTTAACCTGCCTTTGATAAGTTTATCTTTCTCAGCGGCAGAAGATTTAGTTACTTCCTTGAGTTCGTCTTTTAATGAACGAAGAGATTGTTCTTGGTCGTTACACACTTTCTGAAGAATATTTATTTGCTGCGAGGAGATCGCCATCTTGTTTAAAAATCTACGTTTCTCCTGAGACAAAGTTTTATTTTCATATGATAAAGATTCCATCGCCAAGTTAGCTTGGGTTAACAGATATGAGAGGCGAGTAACTTCGTTACTTAATAGATTTTGCCTTTGCGCTAATTGATCGTTCTCATTGGTAAGATTATCTATTTGATCGATCGAGTATGTATAAAGATTATATAATCTATTATATTGATCCATCAAAGAATCTCTCTCAACACGGGCTTCTTCAGCGACATACTCAAATTGAAATATCTTCATTTATCATTTCTGATTTAAAGCTAAATAGGCAAACCAAATATTTAAAAGGAAATTGAGTACTGAAAAGATGAAAATCTACTAGAAAAGAAAAATTAGAGGCAGAGACAGAAGAACTATACCTTTTAACTCCTTGTTTTTATCGCGAAGATTTTCGCAATCTAGTAAAGAGTTGCGAAGCTTGTGATCAAGAATATCACATACTGAAGTTTTGGCTTGGAGACTTCTCTTTAGAGCTTTGTTTGTACCCCTAATATTCTACACAAGAAAATGGTCTAACCTAGACCAACAAAAATCCTCTTACTAACTAAGAAGGGTTCATTGGGCCTTAAGTGTTTCCCAAGGATAGCCATGAAGGCCTTGCAAAGACTCCATGTGCAACAAACCAAGCTAGGCCTCACTAGCAAACACTCAACTCACAAGCCCATGGGCAAAAACTCCAAGTTGAGCTAACAAGTCCCACATAAGCGTGCCACGTCAGCATGAAGCCCTGTCAGCAAAATGTTGACGTGGCAGGTGCCACGTCATCAAAAAATATTGCCATGTCAGCAAAGTTGCTGACGTGGTACTAGACACGTCAGCAAACGGGTGCCACGTCACCAGAGGCAGTGACGTGGCAGTTGACACGTCTGTAAGTCTGTTAGAATTAACGCCGTTACTAACGGCGTCAGAATATGCTAAGCATATTCCGTTAAACATTAACGACGTTAGGTTACTTTTAACGGCGTTACTAACGGCGTCAGCATATTCCTAACGCCGTCAGAATATTCCGTACCATGACGGATAACAGCAGCAGGTAACCTCCGGTGCCACTGTTTGTAAGGTAAAATAACTTCTACCCCAAACACAGAATTTTTGTGATGCATTTGTTAAGAATCGATCGTTGCTTCAATCTTCAAGTAATTTCTGGAGAAAGGAGAAGGGGGGGTACCTGCAAAAAACCCTCCGATGCTAAAGTCAGAATAGGATTTTTCTAACAGGTATTTTTGGTATGAAGATTGCTTACCATTTTGGCTATAAAACTGTCTATTTATATGTGGCGAATTTCAGTTTTATTTCTTTGATTTTATGGTTGATATCAATTCCCATAACTGGCCCCTTCATGCCTCCCTGCAATAACAGTCCATGCAAATATCAATTCCAGAAACTTCCATCATTATGGTAAAGGAATCACATTGGGTGTGAATAACCAAAGGTGTAAGAGAAATGGGTGTAAGCAGTCGGGGCGCAAATATTCGTAAAGTAATAGGAATGGGGCGCAAATATCTGGGGGCTATATGATTACGCAACACCGAGTAGCACCAAAACTGTCCCACCAATAATCGTCTATTAATCGCCGATTAATTCCCGATTACGTCGTCCGCTCGTACGATGCCTATTGATCAGCAAAACATCGCCGATTGCCGCTCGCTGCTGGCCGCCGGCGGTTACCTGCTGCTGTTATCCGTCATGGTACGAAATATTCTGACGGCGTTAGGCATATGTTGACGCCGTTAGTAACGCCGTTAAAAGTAACCTAACGTCGTTAACGTTTAACGGAATATGCTTAGCATATTCTGACGCCGTTAGTAACGGCGTTAATTTTAACGGACATACAGAAGTGTCAACTGCCACGTCACTGCCTATGGTGATGTGGCACCCGTTTGCTGACGTGTCCAGTACCACGTCAGCAACTTTGCTGATGTGACAATATTTTTTGATGACATGGCAATGTACTGACGTGGCTTCATGCTGACGTGGCAGCTTCCGGTTGGTTGTGGGTTGGTGATGTGGCACGCTTATGTGGGACTTGTTAGCTCAACTTGGAGTTTTTTCCCATGGGCTTGTGAGTTGAGTATTTTCTAGTGAGGCCTAGCTTGGTTTGTTGCACATGGAGTCTTTGCAAGGCCTTCATGGCTATCCTTGGGAAACACTTAAGGCCCAATGAATCCTTCTTAGTTAGTAAGAGGATTTTTGTTGGTCTAGGTTAGCCCATTTTCTTGTGTAGAATATTAGGGGTACAAACATTGCCCCCTCTTAATCCATAACTTGTTATGGGTTAAGAAGGTCGAGTTTCCCTATGAATTCATATTTTTCCGGAGTGTTACACAACTCGCCCCCAAACGCGTTATTTGTGCAACTCGCCCCCAGATACGTGATGACTTGGCTGGGGTGTCATATATCTTGCCCCCAAAGGGTTGGGGTGACATACGACTCGCCCCCAATGTGTTTTGTGTCATGCTGCTCAATGCCTGCGCAGGGGTGCACCTCCCTGCTGCATTTTGCTTGCGCATGGAGTGAAAAGTTAAGTTTTTCTGCTATCTTGAATTTGTACAGGGGGCCAATCCTGCTATTCAAGATGCGCGCAGAGTTTGAGTTGTGTACATTCTCACGTGCCTGGATGGATGGAAACGTTTGCCACATTTGTTGTTGTCCCGTATGATGGGGATAAAATTGAGATAGGGTAGAAATGCTCGAACTGTGCATTCAACCTATCTGAGGGTTGTCAGAGACATTGCTGACAGTAAACTCGAACTGTACTGTTTTGTCATTTGATAGGTGTGTAAAAACACCTCTCTAAGTATCGATTGGTATTGCTTTCTTGGCTAGTTTTCGTGTGAAATTGTATTATTATCTTTCTTTTTATATTTTACGGGAATTTTGGAGCTTATTCCCGAAAAGAACAAGAAATCGTCTAATTTCCTAAAAGAGAGGCGGAATTATCATTTCATGGGAAAATCACTATTAGCAGTAACGCTGTGACTCGAGTTGGAGAACTGGGATTGATTAATGATGCTGCTGCTCGAGTTGAGTTTCTGTTGTCAGTGCATTTGGATTGACAGACCAAGGACGATAACGAGATGGGATTCCGAGTCATGCTATGGTGCAGAGGCCTGACAAGGCATTAATAATAAATGGGCGAAGGTGCTGCAGTAACAGCTAGGCTACAGGTGCTGGGCTTAATTTCCATGGAACCCAAAGTTGTGATGGGCTTAATTTCCTAAGCTACACTTGCTGGGCTTAGTTCAGGAAATGGTGTATCTCTTATCTAGGTAGTACAGCTTCACAATTGATGTCAAAAAAGCTAAGCTCGTGAGTACATGAGTAGTGATGCTGTTGACAAGCTGTGACAATGGCGATAGAGTGAGTTCGAGGCGCTGTGAACAGGTGCTGGAATGTATGGAAGATGGAGAAGCTTCTAACGAAGATGGAGGCTGCAGTTTGGTCTTAGTGAGACTGTTGCCGGTGGTTGATGGCAGCAAGCTCGAAACGTAGTTGTCGGTGATCGAATATGGAGCTCGAGCCAGACAAGTGTGACGGGTTACCGATGGTTGTAAGGGTCGATGCTCGTCGTTGTTGCATGATGGAGTAGTGTATACAGGGTAATTGAGTTCGAGCTTGGAAAAGTTGGAGGCTATGATCGCTGCTGTGAAGGATAGAGATGGCATGGAAGGGACGACGTTGTCTTGGCTGCTTCCATTGGCAGTCAATGATTTAGAGCTGTTAACGACCACAGTAGATGATGGCATGCATGGTTGTGATGGCAGTGAGAACGGAGAAGGCCTTGGATTGCTTCCAGCACCGGAAGACAATGCTCGAGGGTTCATGGCAATAATGCTGTGACGTGCTGGCAATGGAGAGAGTAGACAAAGAACTGTGACTGGCAGGGGATGTTCAAAGGAGTAAAGAGAAATCAAGACGACAGGTATACGGGTCTCAGAAGGAAAAGAAATATCCACGTGCAGAAGAGGTTGTATACCTAATGAAGAACAATGAGGCGCTTCAAGTTTCCTATGTTGATGAGGTCTACACGGGGAGGGAAGAAGTGGAATATTATTCACCCATGGTGATGCAGTACAAACCATTGACATGAACCAAGATTTCAAGGAGCGGTAGCAGGTTTCTGAGGGAGAGAACGAAGTGAACTCGAGACGGTGAAGACATGGGTACTGAGTTACGAGAGAGATGCTGGCAGTGATGTGGTGGTTACAATGATGGAAGCTGAGCTCGAGCCATAATGGAAGAGAATAGGTGGTTTTCTGTGTTTAACGTCACTGGCAGAGAGGATAAAAGGTGAGGCTACAATGGACAATGGTCGAAGAGTGTTGCTGCTGATGTCGTTCAAATAAGGTGGTGACGTTGTAGCTGAAGTTGTATGAACTCGAGTCTGCATGATGGCAGATTGGTAGTTGGTCTGATGGGCTTAAGGTGCAGAGAAGATAATGGGATGGATCTGCAAGCCCACTGTACAGGATATTGAAGACATCAGATGGGCTTCTGCAGCTTGCTTGTTGTGAGACCAATAGGCTTTGAGCCAAGATATTAACACGATCAGTTCAAGTGCTTGGCCGTGACTTTGGCAAGCTATTTTGCACGGGGTTTGATGCACGGGAAATAATTTTGAGGAGGTGCACATTCCTATTTTTGCTAGGTTTCCTAGTTTTCTTAAAGAGGAGGTTACAAAACTCTATATATAGGGAACCCTAGGCACAATTTAATATCTAGATATCTTCTTAACACATATCTTCTTTTCACCGTTTTTCCCCCTTAGGGGGAGAACTATCTCTTTTCTATTATTTTTATATTGTAAGGATGAATTCAAAGTTCTAATTGTGAAGCTCAATTATTTTGCAAGTTTGTTTCAAGTTTTAAATTGATTCATTGTGGATTGTTTTTACCATATCGAAGGTTTATGATTGGTTCTTAGATTGGTTTGGGTGCGCAACCAGATTAGTTCATTAATCATTCTAATGCTAGTAGAGAGTTGAGTCGACCCGTAATTGTCTCTCATATCCTACACAAGTAGAAATCGCAAGACCTTATGGAGGGATTCTGTGGAGCAATTGCGAGTAAAGACAACACCAGTAAGTGGACCGAGCGTACCGAGTTTTCTCTTTGGGATCAAACCTAAATTCACAAATATTAATGCGTTCTGGGAATTACATCTTGTAGTCGAGCGCTTCCGTGTCAAGGTGGTTCTTTTGAATAGAATCCGGTAGTCGAGCGCTTCCGTATCCGGTGATACAAGGAGTTTTTGGGGATTGATAAGCGTACCTGCTTTCCTACGGTTGGTGACAATTGTTTCTAACAAGAGATAAAACGGGTACAATGTTGAGGTACGGTTGTTAGTAAGCTGCTGAAGGATTTCTTCAATATCTTTTTCTTTTTATCCTTCTTTAATATTTTCGCCGATTTAGATAACATAACAATTGCATTACTCTTCGTGGGAACGATCTCTTACTACCACTATATTATATTTAATTAGTGGGAAATATCTTTTTATTTTGTTGAGTAAACGACGCTCACCATCATTTAGGGCTGACTTCGGATTCGATCATCCACAATAACTTATAATTAACCGAATAATAGTGACAAAGCATGTAATACCAAAATAATGTTGAATTGAATTTCTGAATTGAAATAACAAGATAAATGCCTACTTGTTCGACAATAGCTGCCTCATTAAAACCTTTGAGTGGAAAACCCAGTGGGATAAAACCATCAAAAAGGAAAAAGAGTGCAGCAGAGCATGATTTGAATCTACTCTTAATGATAAAACTTCTTCAAGTGGAACGAATTCCACGGCTTCCATGGCTTTGAATCCTTTTTTTCATCGAGGTTCCTCAAGTAGTAGGATCCTCGAGATGATGGCCTATCCACTATGTATGGACCTTCCCACAGTTTGGTTCCATTGTGGCCGCTCGGATTTTCTTCAAGACATATTCCCCTGGCTTGAATGACCGTTCTCTGAATTTGCGGTCGTACCTCAGCTTGATCGCCTGCTGGTATCGAACTAACTGCTACAAGGTTGTTTCTCTTTGTTCTTCTAGCAACTCTTTATCTAAAGCTAGAATGCTGTCGTTTTTCCCTGATTTTACAGCACGAGTTTTGGTAGTCTTGAGTTGTACCTCGGTAGGTATGACCGCTTCTGTCCCATACGCCAATGTAAACGGCAAAAAACCAGTGGATATTTTTGGGGTTGTTCGATAGGACCATAAGACTCCAGGGAATTCTTCGGTCCATTTTCCCTTCGCTTTCTCCAGCCATTTCTTGAGATTATCCATAATAATGCGGTTGGTCGCTTCTGCCTGCCCATTGCTCTGAGCATAGTAAGGAGAGGAGAAATTGTGGCGAATATTCAGGCCCTTGCAGAAATCTTTGATCACTCCAGAATCAAACTATTTTCCATTGTATAATATTATCGCGTCTGGGATTCCAAATCCGCAGACAATGTTCTCCCATATGAATCTTTTCACATCATGTCTGGTAACGTGTACCAGTCCCACTGCTTCGACCCATTTGGTGAAATAGTCAGTAGGGGCTAATACGAATCTGACGCCTCCAGGATCTTTTGGAAGTGGTCCGACGATGTCCAATCCCCACATAGAGAATGGACAGGGACTGAAAACTAGATGCAACTTGTTGGCTGGCCTTTTCATAATTGGAGCGTGTTCTTGGCATGGCATACATTTATGTGCATATTCTTTAGCATCTCTCTGCATGTATGGCCAGAAATATCCCTGGGTAAGTATCTTGTGCGCGAGACTGCGCCCTCCAGAATGGATTCCACAAATTCTCTCATGAGCCTCCACTAGTATTAGTTGTCCTTCCTCGGATGATACACATCGCAAAAATGGCTCCAAAGCTACAGGTTTGTGGTATAATAGCCCTTCGATCATTGAGTATCTCCATGAGTCCCTTTTCACCTTTGCAGCAAGTTTCTCATCTTCAGGGAGTTCTCCAGTTATTAGGTACTGGATGTAAGGTTGACGCCAGTCTGGAATGTTTTCAACATGATCTCCTGAATTGTCTGTCACTAGACTGTCAATATTCATATTGTTGTCGATGTTCTCCGTTTCTCCATGTGATGATGTAGATTCCCTCTCGCCCCCACTAGCGTGTTCGAAAGCCAGAACAAAATGGTTGTCGGAGATGCTAGGTAACTCTTGGAAATCTACTACAACGAATCTGGCGGTATCTGTTGGCACTGCGGAAGACAGATATGCTAAAGCATCTGTGTGCCTGTTCTCCAAGCGTGGTTGTTTCCCAATAGAGAATCGGTCGAACTCATTTGCTAGCTCTTTTATTTGGTCCAAATACAATGTTATTCTCTCCTCCTTTGCTCTGTAGGTCCCCAGGAATTGGTTCACTACTAGCATGGAATCAGTCACCAGCTTCACGTTCTTCGCATCTAACAGTTTGACAGCTTTTAAACCGATAATCGCAGCTTTATATTTAGCTTCATTGTTTGATGCTTGGAAACCCAGCCTGGTCGCTTTCTCGATCCTTGAACCTTCGGGAGTAAGGATTACGCATCCAACTCCAGCACCACTAACGTTTGAAGACCTATCAGTAAATACGGTCCATAATGGTTCTGGTGTATAGATCTCCATTGCAGACTCCCCCCCAGTCTAATCAGTGCCTGGCTCAGTGGGTTTTAACAACTCCTCTTCTTCTCCAGCAACCGTTTCTATATCGTCCACCGGAAAATCTGCTAGCAGTGCAGCTAGTGCGTGTCCTTTTTCTGCAGTTCTGGTTTCGTACTTGATCTCAAACGCCCCCAGAAAATTTAACCATATGGCTAGTCGACTGGAATCATCAACACATTCCAGGATTCGCTTCAGTGGGTATTCCTAGTATACTACAATCCGCCTTCCTTGGAAATAAAGTTTTAGGCGACGAGATGCATGGAACAATGCAAGTGCTATCTTCTCAATTTTCTTGTACCGTGTTGCTGCCCCCATCAAGGATTTACTGACAAAGTAAACAGGCTTCTTATATGGATCCGTAACAAACATCACTACACTCACAGCGTTCTCCGTTTCAGCCATATAAACTCCAATAGGTTGTCCAGCTTTTGGACTCACCAAAACCGGTGGGGTTGACAAATACTGCTTTATATCATCAAAATCCCTTTCACACTCAGCCGTCCAACCGAAATTCACTGCTTTCTTCAAAACGTCAAAGAATGGCTTGAATCGATCCGACGAGAGTGAAATGAAACAGTTTAAGGCTTCCAATCGTCCTGCTAGTTTCTGGACTTCCTTTTTTGTTCTTGGGGATGACATTTCTCTGATAGCTCTGATTTGATCCGTATTTGCCTCGATTCCTCTGTGTGTCATCAAGTATCCAAGGAATTTTCCTGATGACAGCCCGAATGAACATTTTGCTGGATTGAGCATCATACGATATTGCCTTAAGATATCGAACGTCTTTTACAGATCAAGAAAATGCGATTCTTTTTGCTGAGATTTCACTACCATATCATCGATGTACATCTCCATCGACTTTCCGATCATATCATTGAACATATGGTCCACCAAGTGTTGGTAGGTTGTCCCTGCATTATTTAGCTAGAAAAACTCCCCTGTCAGTCAAGAACGCAGTATGTTCTTGATCGTCCTCGAACAAAGGTATTTGATTATACCCAGAAACTCCCCTGTCAGTCACGAACGCAGTATGTTCTTGATCGTCCTCGAACAAAGGTATTTGATTATACCCAGAAAAACCGTCCATGAATGACAGTCTTCCAAACCCTGCGGTTTTATCCACCAAATCTCTTATCATTGGCAGCGGGTACGGATCACTCGGACATGCTTTATTCAAATCGGTAAAATCGATACAGACACGAATTTTACCATTCTTCTTTGGAAAGGCTACCACATTTGACAGTCATCGAGGATATTGCACCGGTCGAATAAATCCTGCTTCCAACAGTTTTTCGACCACTTCAGTCACTCCATCTTTTTTGCTTTGCGCCATATTTCTGATTTTCTGTCGAACATGACGGAACTTCTCATCGATATTTAGCCAATGGCAAGCTACATTCGGATCTATCCCTGGCATCTCAGCAAAACTCCATGCAAAAACGTCGGTGTTTGCCCTTAGCAATGTAATCAAATTATCGCGTTCATGTGCCGTCAGATATGCCCCTACGAGCATTGTCTTGTGCTCCTCATCACCAATCTGGACCTCGATCAGTTTCTTGACCGTCGGGGGTTCAGCTGCATCCTCTCCCCTATACGATTCTGAAGGGATAGGGTTCTGTAATTGCTATTTCTGCTCGACTCGCATGATCTGGTTTCCACTGACTTCTGACTTCTTGTACTCATCCATTGCATTCTCATGACACTTATGGGCGGACATCTGATCGCCTCTCACTTTCACAACTCCTTCTGGGGTAATAAAAATCAGGCACTGATGATTAGACGATGTGACTGCACCGATCTCATGTAGCCAATCTCGTCCTACGATCGCGTTGTAGGGTGCTCTGTAATCCAGCAACAAGAAAGTGCCCAATACGGACTTGTCAGCCACTGTTATCGGTATCTTCACTTTTCCAATCGCCTTTGTAACTTCGCCGCTGAAACTGATAATTGGATTTTCATCCACCTCGATCAGGTCATGTGGGAGATTCATAGAGGCGTAATCTCCTGAAAACAACACACTCACTGATCTTCCGGTATCCACTAAAATCCGGTGCACACGAAACATGCCAATCCAAGCAGTTATAACGACGACATCGTTGTGTGGAGCATATACACCTATCATGTCTGCATCAGAGAACTCGATCTTTTTGCACCCAAGCTCCTTAGTTTATGCTCCATTACCGCTGACAAAATCAATGTGATTTGTCAGGTACCATTCTCTCAACTATCTGAGATTTCTCCTGGTTTCATCTTCCGATGCCCGCCTGGTCATTGAATGAATCCTAGCGTGACTGACATTAATCACACGAGCGTTAATCACATGTGCAGCGCCAAACTGACCAGGACCTTTCCCAAAGTCCTTTTTCACGTATTGTTGTAGCTTTCCAGCGTCGATCATTCGCTGAATCTCGATCTGAATAGAGCTTCACTTCTCAGTTTTGTGACCATGGTCTTTATGGAACTTGCAGTATTTGCTCCTATCACGTTTATCTCGTTTTTCTGCTGCCAAAGGACGCGGGGGGCTCAAATCCTTGTGTATTTTTTCGTACAGCTCTGGAAGACTTATGTTCAGCGGGGTCAGCTTCATATCGTGAAATTTCTGGTACCCAGTTTCTGTGCGTTCACCTTGATTTTTCTCTCGAGCATCCCCACGATCATTATGTTGTCCATTTGAACGGTTCTTGGATTTTTCCTTCTTCCCATTATTTGGATGATTGGATGATCTGTTAACTTCTTCTCGGGCTTTAGAATCGTCTTCCACTCGGGCGTACTCTTCAACTCAATCATATAGTTCCTCCAAAGTTTTTGGTGGTCTCTTGACCAAATAACCGTACACACCTCTTTGATCGTGTTGGTAAGCATGTTTGTATGCCGCAATGACAACTTGGTCATTGGCTCCATCCACGTCCGCTAACTCTTGCTTGAAACACCTAGTGAATTGTCTGATGCTTTCCTACTTCCGGATTCCTAAAAGGAACAGTGAATGACATCCTTTACGATCACATTTGTTGTACTTATAGTTAGAGAAAAAATCATCGATCAGCTTATGGTAAGTTCCGATCGACTGTGCTGGAATCTGATTGAACCACGTTATAGCTCCTCCCGCCAGGGATTGCGGAAAAATTTTACGCATCAACTCATCGTTGTATGTCCATAAGGACATGGTTGTCTCATAGTGTAAAATGTGCTGATCTGAATCATCGGTTTTCTCATCAAATTCCGGTAATTTTGGAACTAAAATTTTTATTGGTGTCCTGAATTCTCTGATGTTCTTCTTGAACGGAGCTCCTGCGGCTCGATGTAGCCTTTCCATCTTTTCTTCTCGGGATTATTTTTTCATTATCACTCGCTCGATCATCTTGGTAAGACGAGCTTCTGTTATCGCGTTTAGGTCGTCATCCGAGGAACTGCCTTCCTGTTCATAATCCCGGTCCACTGGAATATGATTACCCGATCTCCTTTTTTTTCTCTGTGGTTCAGTAGGTTCTTTTCCAGCTCTACCTTGCTCCGAACGAGCATTGTAATCATGCAAAAAATCTTCATCATCATGCCAATCTCGAACCTCTTTGTCATCATTTCTGTTGTATTTTGAATGAGATGTAGTTCTGGCTGCGCTCTGCTGAGTTGCAGCTGCCCTATCCCCTGCTCGCCTGGGTCGTTTAGGTAAATCCCCTGTGACCAATAGATTTCTTTTTCTGCTATCAAGATCGAGCACTTCTTTATTAGAATCTGCGACTTGCGGTCCAATTCGACCACCAAGGCGTTGCCATACAGATCGGACCCTTTGATTATTCAAAACACCAGACCTAGGTCGAGGTTGGTTTTTACGTCCTAATATCAGGAGAGCATTCTCCTTCTCAAGCTCATATAGCCGATTCAGTAGTTGTTCCTCCTATGTACTGGGAGTCGCGGTGCGGCCATCACGCATATCCTGTTGATTGAGATTCCTCCTAGATGGGCTGCCGAACGCATACCCTCTGTTTCCACGAACATATGGGTTTTCTCCATCAACGTCAATAACTTCGTTATCGGTCATCAGTTGTTTTTCCGTTCTCCGATTCAGATCTGGAGATCTTTCACGAAAACGATCTCGATCTCGTCCACGATCCAGGGATATGTTATGAGTATGATCTTGACCCTGTCTGTTTCCAGTTGGTATAGCAGGTGCAGATTGAACCTCGATTTCGTTTCTTTCAATTTCGCGTCTCTTGCGTGGTTGGGATTTGCTAGTAGAATCAGAACTTCGTGCAGTATGTCTGATTATCGCCATAACTCGATCTAGTAAAACACTATTTTCTTTTCTCGAAATCGTTAGTCGGCGCCACTGTTTGTAAGGTAAAATAACTTCTACCCCAAACACAGAATTTTTGTGATGCTTTTGTTGAGAATCGACCGCTACTTCAATCTTCAAGTAATTTCTGGAGAAAGGAAAAGGGGGGGGGGGGGGTGCCTACAAAAAACCCTCCGATCCTAAAGTCAGAATAGGATTTTTCTAACATGTATTTTTGGTATGAAGATTGCTTACCATTTTGTCTATAAAACTGTCTATTTATATGTGGCGAATTTCAGTTTTATTTCTTTGATTTTATGGCTGATATCAATTGCCATAAATGGCCCCTGCATGCCTCCCTGAAATAACAGTGGCTGCATGCCTCCCTGCAATAACAGTCCATGCAGATATCAATTTCAGAAACTTCCATCATTATGGTAAAGGAATCACATTAGGTGTGGATAACCAAAGGTGTAAGAGAAATGGGTGTAAGTAGTCGGGGCGCAAATATCCGTAGAGTAATAAGAATGGGGCGCAAATATCCGGGGGCTATGGGATTACGCAACACCGAGTAGCACCAAAAATGTCCTACCAATAATCGTCAATTAATCACCGATTAATACCCGATTACGTCGTCCGCTCGTACGATGCCGATTGATCTGCAAAACATCGCCGATTGCCGCTCGCTGCTGGCCGCCGGCGGTTACCTGCTGCTGTTATCCGTCATGGTAGGGAATATTCTGACGGTGTTAGGCATATGCTGACGCCGTTAGTAACGTCGTTAAAAGTAACCTGACACCGTTAACGTTTAACGGAATATGCTTAGCATATTCTGCCGCCGTTAGTAACGGCGTTAATTTTAACGGACTTACAGACGTGTCAACTGCCACGGCACTGCCTCTGGTGACGTGTCCAGTACCACATCAGCAACTTTGTTGACGTGGCAATATTTTTTTGATGACTGCCACGTCTGCGTTTTGCTGACGTGGCAGTGTACTGACGTGGCTTCATGCTGCCAGTTGGTTGTGGGTTGTGATGTGGCACGCTTATGTGGGACTTGTTAGCTCAACTTGGAGTTTTTTCCCATGGGATTGTGAGTTGAGTGTTTTCTAGTGAGGCCTAGCTTGGTTTGTTGCACATGGAGTCTTTGCAAGGCCTTCATGGCTATCCTTGGGAAACACTTAAGGCCCAATGAACCCTTCTTAGTTAGTAAGAGGATTTTTGTTGGTCTAGGTTAGCCCATTTTCTTGTGTAGAATATTAGGGGTACAAAATCCGTAGAGTAATAGGAATGGGGCGCAAATATCCTTAGGTACCCCGACTTCTTAGTTATTTTTCTCGATCAAGCTGTGGATCAAAAATCAAAATAACTTCCACGAACTTAGCTATAAAAGCTTACACGAACTTTGATCTCGATCAAGCTGTGGATTAAAAATCAAAACAACTTCTACGAACTTAGCTATAAAAGCTTACACGAACTTTGATCTCAATCAAGCTGTGGATTAAAAATCTACACAACGGCACGAACCTGACTATAAAATTTTAACGAACTCCTCGATCAAGTTGTGGATTATAAATCAACACAACGGCACGTACCTAGCTATAAAAGCTTAACGAACTTCTCGATCAAGTTGTGGATTAGAAATCAACACAACGGCACGAACCTGACTATAAAATCTTAATGAACTTCTCGATCAAGTTGCGGATTAGAAATAAACACAACGACATGGACCTTATATATGATATTTATTTTGTTACGCCGAAGTGTTACATATCTCGTCCCCAAGCGGTGGTTACCGCGGTTGAGGTGATGGGCAACTCTCCCCCAGTAAATTATGAGTGTCATGCTGCTTAATGCTCGCACAAGGGTGCACTTCCTTGCTTCATCTCGCCCGCGCATGGAAAAATGAATAAGTTTTTCTGCTATCTTGAATTCGCGTAGGGGGGCAATCCTACTATTCAAGATACACGCAGAATCGAGATATGTTCATTCTCGCATGCCATCGCATACAAAAATGCTCGCTACATGAGTTTCCGAACGCAGACCGTCGGAGTTGGATTTCCAGGCACGGACCGCCGGATAAGTCAAGACTCCAATGCTTGAATCTCAAAAGCTTGGATGCATTTTCAATTAAATCATTAGTTATTGAGCTAACAAATGTATAATATCATGATTTGAGAACCAAAATCGTCAGAAATGAGACAAAGGCATAAGAGGTATATAAAGGAATTTATCATCTTACCCAAATATTTGTTGTCGAGTAAGCAGTTGCCCTCAAACAATTGGAATTCGTTGGATGGCAGAAGCTCCGAAGCTTTTGGAGAAAGAAAATCCCATCCCTTTATATGTCGAGAAGATAGCAATAGGTGTTCTCCTCTGCATTGGTGTTGTCATCACCTACGATGGGTGTGCGATACGAGGAACTGTTCCTTGTTTTTTTGCTATGGCCATGGTTTTACTCTTTCAACGGCAGTGATTAGGAGTGAAGTGAGATGATACTTTGTTGCGGTCCTCTGACCTGAGCTCGTTTTCCGTCCTTCATTGGTGTTCTAGTAAAGATGACTGGGGCTTACCCATTTGAGATGGACTACAGTGTACCCCAATTACCGGTCCTCCACGGAAGCACTTGGGTGTAAAACTGGTGACCGTGCAAAATCATTGTAGTCGATCTTGAATATTTCATTGATGTTGTTAGCTCTTTTAAATATAATGGTTCTGCACTCCGCTGTCAATCCTTGCCGAATTGACTAGAAGCTTAGCTTTAGCTTTTACAAAAACTAGTTAAACTAGTATATAGTCATAGCGCCCTCTGTCTTTTGCGGGATTACTGCTCATCATAAGACCCACCATCCATGCCTGTACTGCCTGCTGAAACTTGAAGGGCCTTATTGTTGATTATGTGGTTGTGAATCCTGGGGATGATCATGAATCAATTTTCTTCTCTTGGTGATCAGTCTTTACGTTGTTTAAGATGGCGTGAAGTGCCAAGTCTTTGTTGTTGTTTTTTTACTCTAAATGCTCCAGAAAAACTCGCAAAAGTTCTTTGCCTCTTAGGCGAAGCCGGGGTGTGCTCAAAGTTATTGTTGACCTCTTTGATGAAACCTTGTTTGTACCCTTAATAATTTACACAAATTAATGGGCTATCCTGGGCCAACAAAGCTCCTACTATTAGTAAATGAGGGTTCATTGGGCCTAAGGGACTCCCCTTGTTTACCTAAGTATAGCTCACTAGGCCTTACAAAGCACCCCATGTGCAAGCCCATGTGCAAAATACCCAAATTAAGGCTAGACAAGTGCCACCTAAGCAAGGGGACACGTCACCTAAGCATAGGCACATCAACATTGGACGATGACGTGGCACACACCACGTCAGCAAAACAGTTCCACGTTAGCATAGGTGCTGACGTGGCAGGGCGACACGTCAGCAAAATAGTTCCATGTCAGCATAACTGATGACGTGGTTGTTACCCCGTCAACAGAGCAGGGCGCCACATCAGCAGAAGTGATGACGCGGCGCGTGACTCGTTAAACTGGTACGCAGTCAGCATTTCCGTTAAAATTAACGCCGTCAATAATGACGTTGGTATATACAGAGCATATTCTGTTAAAGGCTAACGACATCAGCATCTTCGATTAGATTTAAAGCCGTTAGTAACGGCGTCAGCATATTCCAGATAATGGCGGAATATTCCTAACGGCGCGATTCTGAAAGATGCTGCAAGCATCTCCACCGCCGCAAGGCGGCAAGCACGAGCGGCAATCGCTAACTTATTCCCGATTAATCGGCCAAGTTTCACGAGGAGAATTTGGACGGGTATTAATCGCCGATTATTTGGCAATTAATTTTGGGGGCCAGCTTTGGTGTTGCACGATGTTGCTTAATCCCATAGCCCCGGATATTTGCGCCCCAGTCCTATGACCCTGCGGATGTTTGCGCCCCTTCTTCTTACACCCATTCCTCTTACACCTTTGGTTATCCACACCCAATGTGACTCCTTAACCATAATGATGGAAGTTTCTGGAATTGATATCTGCATGGATTGTTATTGCAGGGAGGCATGCAAGGAATGTTATTGCAGGGAGGCATGCAGGGGCCAGTTATGGCAATTGATATCTGCCATAAAGTTAAATAAATAAAACTGAAATTGGCCACATATAAATGGACAGTTTTCATAACCAAAAAGGTAAGCAATCTTCATACCAAAAATACATGTTAGAAAAATCCTATTCTGACTTTAGCATCGGAGGGTTTTTTGCAGGTATCCCCTCCTCAACAATCCAATCGAAGATCGAGCCAGAGATCGATTTCCAACTGCAACATCATACAAAATTCTGTGTTTTGGGTAGAAGTGTCTTTACCTTACAAACATTGGCGCCGACTAAGGGGACGAAAAAAAGAAAATCGTGTTTTACTAGATCGAGATATGGTAGTAATAAGACAGACTGCACGAAGGCCTGATTCTGAGAATAATTCCCAACCGCGCAGGAGACGTGAAATGGAGAGGGACGATATTGAGGTTCAATCTGCACCTGTTATACCCACTGGAAACAGACAGGGCCAAGATCATACTCATAACAGATCACTGGATCGTGGACGATATCGAGATCGTTTTCATGACGGAGCTACAGATCAAAATCGCAGAAAGGAAAAACAACCAGTGATCGATAACGAAGTGATCGACGTTGATGGGGAAAACCAAGATATTCGTGGAAACAGAGGGTATGCGTTCGGCAACCCCTCTAGGAAGAATCGTAATCGACAAGATCTGCGTGATGGCGGCACTGCGACTCCTAGTACAGAGGAGGAACAACTACGGCATCGGCTAAAGGATCTATATAAGTAAAATGCTATCCTGAGATTAGAACGTGAAAACCAACATCGACCTGTGACTGGTGTTTTGAATAAACAGAGGGTACGATCTGTATGGCAACGCCTTGGAGGTAGAATTAAACCACAAGTCGCAGATTCTAATAGAGAAGTAGTCCATCTAGATGGAAGAGACAAGAGGCTACTGGTCACCGGAGATTTACCGAAACGACCTAAGCAAGAAGGTGATCGGATAGCTGCAACACATCAGAGTGCGGCCAGAAATACATATCATTCAAAACGCCTCAGAAATGATGAGGAAGAGGTTCGAGATTGGAACGATGATGAAGACTTTTCGCACGATTACGGTGCTCATTCGGAGCAAGGAAGGGCTGGAAAAGAACCTACTTGGCCCCATAGTAAAAAAAGGAGATCGGATAATTATATTCCAGAGGACCGGGATTATGAACAGGAAGGCAGTTCGACAGATGGAAACCTAAACGCAATAACAGAAGCTCGTCTTGCTAGGATGATCGAGAAAGTAATGATGAAAAAATAATCCAGAGAAGAAAAGATGGACAGGCTACATCAAGCAGCAGGAGCACCTTTCAAGCAGAATATAAGAGAATTCAAACCGCCAATGAATTTTCTAGTTCCAAAATTACCGGAATTCGACGAGAAAACTGATGATCCAGATCAGCACGTTTTACACTATGAGACTGCCATGTCCTTGTGGCAGTACAGCGACGAATTAATGTGTAAAATGTTACCGCAATCCCTTACGGGAGGAGCTATAACGTGGTTCAACCAGCTTCCAGCACAGTCGATCGGGACTTACCATAAGCTGATTGATGATTTTTGCTCTAACTATAAGTTCAACAAACGTGATCGGAAAGGATGCCATTCACTGTTCCTTATAGGAATCCGGAAGGAGGAAAGCATCAGACAATTCACTAGGAATTTCAAGCAAGAGTTAGCGGACGTGGATGGAGCCAACGACCAAGTTGTAATTGTGGCATACAAACAGGCTTACCAGCATGATCATAGAGGTGTGTACGGTTCTTTGGTCAAGAGACCACCAAAAACTTTGGAGGAACTATATGATCGAGTTGAAGAGTACGCCCGAGTGAAAGACGATTCTAAAGCCCGAGAATAAGTTAACAGATCATCCAATCATCCAAGTGATGGGAAGAAGGAAAAATCCAAGAACCGTTCAAACGGACAACATGCTGATCGTGGCGATGCTCGAGAGAAAAATCAAGGTGAACGCATCGAAACTGGGTACCAAAAATTTCATGATATGAAGCTGACCCCGCTGAACGTAAGTCTTACAGAGTTGTATGAAAAAATACAAAAGGATTTGAGCCCCCCATGTCCTTTGGCAGCAGAAACAAGGGATAAACGTGATAGGAGCAAATACTGCAAGTTCCATAAAGACCATGGTCACAAAAATGAGAACTGCCGCTCTTTACAGATCGAGATCCAGCGAATGATCGACGCTGGTAAGATGCAACAATACGTGAAAAAGGACTTTGGGAAAGGTCCTGGCCAGTTTGGCATAGCACATGTGATTAACACTCGGGTGATTAATGTCAGTCACGCCAGGATTCACTCAATGACCAGACGGGCATCGGAAGACGAGACCAGGAGAAAGCTCAGACAGTTGAAAGAATGGTACCTGAAAAATCACATTGATTTTGTTAGCGGCAATGGAGCAGAAACTAAGGAGCTTGGGTGCAAAAAGATCGAGTTTTCTGATGCAGACATGATAGGTGTAAATGCTCTACACAACGATGATATCGTTATAACTGCTTGGATTGGCATGTTTCATGTGCACCGGATTTTAGTGGATACTTGAAGTTCAGTGAGTGTGCTGTTTTCAGGATCTTACGCCTCTATGAATCTCCCACATGACCTGATCGAGGAGGATTAAAACCCAATTATCGGTTTCAGTGGCGAAGTTACAAAGGAGATTGGAAAAGTAAAGATACCGATAACAGTGGCTGACAAGTCCGTCTTGGGAACTTTCTTGTTGCTGGATTGCAGAGCACCCTACTAGTAGTATTTACTAGTAGGAGATCGAAACGCCAGAACCATTGTGGATCGTATTTACTGATGGGTCTTCAAACGTTAGTGGTGCTGGAGTGGGATGCGTAATCCTTACTCCCGAAGGTTCGAGGATCGAGAAAGCGACCAGGCTAGGTTTCCAAGCATCAAACAATGAAGCCGAATATGAAGCTGCGATTATCGGTTTAAAAGATGTTAAGCAGTTATATGCGAAGAACGTGAAGCTGGTGACAGATTCCATGCTAGTAGTTAACCAATTTCTGGGGACTAACAGAGCAAAGGAGGAGAGAATGGAATTGTATTTGGACCATATAAAAGAGATGGCAAATGAGTTCGATCGATTCTCTATTGGGCAGCGACCGCGATTGGAGAACAGGCACGCAGATGCTTTAGCATATCTGTCTTCCGCAGTGCCAACAGATACCGCCAGATTCGTGGTAGTAGATTTCCAAGAATTACCTAGCATCTCCGACAACCATTTTGTTTTGGCTTTCGAACACGCTAGTGGGGGCGAGAGGACAGCTACATCAGCACAGGGAGAAACGGAGAACGTCGACAGTAATATGGATATTGACAGTCCAGTGACAGACAATCCAGGAGATCATGTTAAAAACAGTGCAGACTGGTGTCAACCTTACATCCAATACCTGACAACTGGAGAACTCCCTGAAGATGAGAAACTTGCTGCAAAGGTGAAAAGGGACTCATGGAGATACTCAATGATCGAAGGGTTGTTATACCGCAAACCTGTAGCTTTGGAGCCATTTTTGCGATGTGTATCAGCCGAGGAAGGACAACTGATTCTAGCAGAGGCTCATGAGGGAATATGTGGAATCCATTCTGGAGGGCGCAGTCTCGCGCACATGATACTTATCCAGGGATATTTCTGGCCATACATGCAGAGAGTTGCTAAAGAATATGCACAGAAATGTGTGACATGCTAAGAACACGCTCCAATTCCGAAAAGGCCAGCCAACGAGTTGCATCCAGTTTTCAGTCCCTGGCCATTATCTATGTGGGGATTGGACATCGTCGGATGATAGGTGTGATAAACACCTAATTTTATATCTAGTATTTATGCTTTCTTTGCGAGTTTTCACGTAAATTATGTATCTTATGTGTGAATTTGAGATTATTAGGTGCAATGAAGCACTTGGGGGCAAAAGAAGGAAATTTTCCATTTGGAGCGAAACGGAGCACAAAGGACCTATTCACAGGCGAGCAAAGCTAACTATGGCAAGGAATAAAATGAGCATGTCAGTTTTATGGAACCGACAAGCCATGTTTAAGTTGGTTATCCCTTAACCATTACAGCTGGGTGTAAATAGATTTTCTAGCTATTACCTATCCCTGGATTTCAGAGAAAATGATTTTTCAATCATTATTCTCAAACTCAGAGAGGCGGCTGCTGAGAAACTAGTTGAGGTTAGAGATTTGAGAAATTCAGAGAAATGGGGGAATCAAGATGCTCTGAAGTTGACACTGTCGGAATCATAGTTGGATAATGAGAAGGAATTTTGCTCTTAGAGTCACCAGTGAAGAACTCAAGTTGGATCGATAAATTCAGGGAAAACAGGAGAGATTCATGGCGATTTGCTGCTGAAATTGAGAGATGCGAGATTCAGATTGATCTCAGGGGCAAAGAGTGAAATGAGAAAATGGGTTTATTGATTGTGAAGCAGTTAGATATCTCAATCGATTAATTGCTGAAGCAGGATGAAGACGGAGAACGATGGAGCTAGATTTGGGTTGGAATTAGGTTGAATTTGGATGATAAATTCATATTGATGTTGCAGTTCATATGGGTGATTTTCAAGGGTTTTGGATTGAGAAATTAGAAGATAGGTAATCTCAGATTTGAGAAGATAGAGGAGAATCATCACAGTTAGGGTTTTGATTTGTTCCAATCTGTGTATGAGATTTTGGGTTGTTGTCGATTGAGAAAGGAAAGAAGGAAGTGAAGGGATTACAAGTCATCTGTCATTCTTTGTTCTTTGTTGTTGGTAGTTGGTGTCTACCAGTGGGTTGGCAGTCTTGGCACTGTTTGTGGATAATTTGATTGAATTATTAAGGTTTGAGTTGATGTTGCTGTTAATTTGAAGCTGTGAAGGAAGAGAGAAGATGGGTCACTTCACTCAGGGAAAACTGGGAGATGGTGAATTCTGTTGTGGAGAAGATTTAGATGAAGGAGTTGTTGTCAAATTGAGCAGGTGCTAGTATATTGAAGGTGGTAAGTGGCTCTGGTGTGTTGCAATTGAAGCATAGATGTATGCCTAGGATTCAGGGTGAAGATTTATGTAAGGTGTGGTGTTGATTTGGTGGTTGTAGTCATGCTGAGAAGTTGGAGGTCTGGTATGGGTATTATGCAATAATTCAAGGTGTTGGTGATTAATTAGAGATGGGATGTTGGAAAGTGCTGTTGTGCTTCAGTTTGGTTGGTGGTTTAGAGCTGAAGGCAATGTTGTGTGCAGTTTGGAGCACAGTTGCAACTATTGAACTGATGCACTGAAATGGAATTAGCAGTGGCAGTTGTTGTATTGAACTAGGAAGCATCCGGAATTACAGGTTTGGAACTGCAATGAGAGTTGCAGTTGTGATTTCAGGTATCAATTTCTGCAGTTCATGTGGTTTGTTGCAGGGGAGGAATGCTCAGGTTGCAGGTTCATGTTACAAAGAGAGAGAGAGAGTAAAAGTCTAAGCTATAGAAGTTGATGGTTTTACTGGGAAGCAGTGGTGCCAGCATGGGGTGGAAGTGTGTCCTGAGGTGGTGTTGTTTGCTGTGAAATGGTATTGCATAGTTGTAGCTATGAGCTGATTCTATGCGGAGCTGAGTTGCAGCTGTTGCCATAGAGAATTAGAAAATGGCAGATGTTGGTGGTACATGAGCTGGTGTTGCGGTAGTGGTGAAACATATTGCAGGGCAAGGTTTCTGGTGGGTTGGTTGAAGCTATTGCAGGTGAAGTAGCCGGCGTGTGTGATCAAATGAAGGAGCTAACACTGCAGGGGAGATGGCAAGCTGTGAACTGTGATGGCAGGTTATGAACTACAAAGGATGTGGTGCTGCGTCGAATGGTGGTTAGTAAGGTCAACCGTTGCAGTTGACCTGAGCTGAATAGCTTGAGGAGAATGAGCAAGCGAAATCGATAACTGAATTGGAGGAGTGAGCCTCAAGGCAATGTATGAATGGTATGAACTGAACCAAATGAAGGTAGAATGAATCTGTGCCTGTAGGTGATAGCCTTACTTGAGCAATTGTAGGTGAAGCTACATGTAAAGATGCAGTTTGAATGGGAATTTTCCGCTGGGAGAACAAATGGGTTTAAGATGGTACTGCAGGAGTAAAGCTCGAACTGTTGAAATGGGGAGTAATTGCAGGGAAAGCACAGTCGTTATGGCTGGGATTGAAATCAACAGCCTTGGCAACTACTGAGTTAGACACTGACTCAGTTCAATTAGCCTTAAACTCAATCTGAATTCTGAGCTGACCCAAGTTGACTTATCTGAACAGTTTGACTGGTGACCGGGCGGACTTTGCCGGTCACGTGAGTGACTTTTCGGCGCTGGATTCCGGCAGGTGCACTAGTTTTCCGACGAGCTGTTTTTGGCACACTTTTACATGGGTTTTTCTCACACATAGTTCATGGGCTTGGTGGACTTTCTGGTGATGGACTTTGAAGACCTAATTTTGGAAAGTGGGAAGGCTATAAAAAGAAGTAGTTTCTATTCTTTTGGATTTTTTTGGGGGGGAAGAACTTATCACGTATTTTTCTACTGGGTTTTTGGAGGAGAGCAGCGACTAGGGTTTGCTTCCATTTATTTTTATGTTCTTCATTTTATTTTTAAGAATAATTATGTTGAGTTCAAAAACCATGAGTAGCTAAATACCTTTTATTGGTTATGGGATATAAAGTGGATTTCACAAATTAAATCTGATTCAATGCATTATTTTTGTCTCAAGTTTATTGTTTATGATTCATTATTAATATTGTTACATGATTTGATTGTTTATTTGGTTGAGTCCGGAATCAATCCGATTTACTTTCGTATCTAGAGCTATATTAGGGTTTTCAATACGAAAACGTTGTTCATCCCTGATTCTAAGTAGCATAAATGTGGGTAGTGCTTGTAGAGATATATCCTACTAGTCACATATGAATCATAACTTGGGTTAAATTGATTTAGTGCTTTTACACATTTCGATTGCCTTGATTAGTCTTATTCCATATAGTTTATTGCTTCTAGGGAGTTAAATCTAATTTGCTTTTACACTTTAGGTTGCTTTCTAGGAAGAATTCACATATGCATCTTTTAATGTGGTTGTGATGAAATCAGGGAATTAGCGGGATATTCTTGCGATCAAGATATCCTAGGACTTTTAGTAAATGAGAGATTAAATATCAATTCTAGTCGTTGATGAAAATATGTATTTGTGAATGAAACTATCCCGTGACCAATACTTTCTTCTTATTGATTATTTTTATTATTACTTTGCTTTCAATTCATTTTTTATTTCTTTGATAAAACAACATCCCCCCTTGGTTACTAAGAAACTGAAATTTTTTATAACAACAAAGGCCTCTCTGTGGATACGAACTCTTTCTTATCACATACTATTTTTATTTTAGGAAGTAAGAAAGTGAAATTATTTTTGTGTCGGCTGACAACCGACCAAATTTTTGGCGCCGTTGCCGGGGAGGCAAACGGCTTGTTATTAAGTTTTTAGTTTCTTTTTATCATTTTTCTTCTTGCATATTTGCTTTCCGTTTCTCGTCTTGTTTCTTACTTGTTTGCGATAATTTTTTTTCAGGTACTAATCCCTGGCTTCTAAGGATTGGAGCTATCCAAGGTGTGGGATTGCTACTCGAAGAGGCACAATACTCCAACCAAGTCAAGACACAACGGAAGAACAAGTCTTGGAAGTAGAACACGAAGATCTTCATCAAGAAGTGGAAGAAGAGTTTCAACTAGAAGAAGAACTAGAGGTTCCATTTGTAGAAGAACCACTAGTTGAAGAGGAAGAAGCAATGGAAGACGTAAATCGTACACTCAAGGATTTGGCTTCTCATAGGCTTGATGCACAACGGTGGTGTATCCAAACAAACTCAACATTCGAGATCAAGCCTGGGTTGCTTAGAGAGTTTCCAAAGTTTCATGGTATGGCGAATGAAGATCCAAAAAAGCATCTCATGGAGTTCTATACCATTGTCAAGGCTATGCTTCCAGTGGAGACCGAAGCCGATGGTGCAATGATGAAAGTTTTTCCATTTTCTATGGTGGACAGCGCTAAAGATTGGTTGTATTGTTTGCCGGCCGGAAGTGTCACTACATGGAACGGGTTGAATAAAATCTTCTTAGAGAGGTATTTTCCTGAGTCAAAGGCTACTCAAATTCGCAAAGAGATTTGCGGAATAAAGCAACATGCGGGAGAGTCTTTGTATGAATGTTGGGAGCGATACAAGAGATTGGTGGCAAGATGTCCTCACCATCAATTCAGCGATGCTATGATAATCCAGTATTTCTACGAAGGCCTTCAATCAAGTGATAGATATCTTCTAGATGCAGTGGGTGGCGGTGCACTAGTGAACAAGACGGTGGCCCAAGCTGCCGAGTTGATTAAAAGCATGGCTGCGAACTCGCAACAATTCTACACAAGAGGTGAACCAATGGTGAGGCAAGTGCATGAAGTTAGTGATTCATCATCATCACACCGTGATCAAAGGATGGACAATATGGAGCACATGATGCAAAAGATGGCTGCGGTTATATTACCTTCGTATGGTGAAGAGTTGGAGAAAGCTAATGCGGTTTTTCCAAACCAACCAAGATGGTATGATCCCTATTCCAACACCTACAATCCGAGATGGAGAGATCATCCAAATTTCAGCTATGCCAACAAGCAAGGTGCGGTTCAACCACCTATCTTCAACCGTCCGAGTGGATTTCAACCGCAACAACAACAACAATTTCAACCGCAATAACAACAATTTCAACAACAACAACAGCAATTTCAGCAACCACAACAATCGGTGCAAAATCAAGGTTCCGATATCGATGTCAAGCTACAAACTTTTATGAAAGGTATTTCTACCATATTCAAGGAGAGAAAACAAGAAACCAAGAGCGCGATTAAGGATTTGCAGACTCAAGTGGGCTCCATGGCGATTGATATCAACAAATTAAAGGCAAAAAATAGTGGGAGACTCCCTTCTCAACCTATCAATCCAAAAGAGGGTGTTAATGCTATTACGTTGAGAAGTGGTACACAACTTGAGCAACCCAAAGTTGCTGATTTGGGTGAAGAGGAAGTTTCAAAGGAGCCGGTTTCGGAGGAAAAGAGGGATGAAATTCCCCAAAAACCCGAGGTACCTATTCCTAACTCTAAAACTCCTATTCCTACTTATGTTCCTCCTATGCCTATTCCTCGCAGATTTGCAAGTTCTAAGAAGGCGGAACTAGAGAAGGAGATTTTAGACGTTCTCAAGAAGATTCATGTGAATATACCACTCATTGATGCTATCAAGCAAGTTCCCAAATATGCAAAAGTGTTGAAGGATATGTGTACCAACAAGCAAAGGCTTAAAGGCAATGAAGTGTTAAGTGTAGGGGAGAATGCTTCGGCAATCTTACAACACAAACTCCCACTGAAATGCAAGGATCCCGGTAGCTTTGACATTCCCGTCACAATTGGTAACACCACTTTTAACAAAGCAATGTTAGACTTAGGTGCATCCGTTAACGTTATGCCGGCATCCATGTATAATTCACTTAATCTAGGTCCTTTGAAAAAGGCTGAAATTGTGTTGCAATTATCCGATCGCTCTAATGTTTACCCTATGGGTATTGTTGAGGATGTTCTTGTGTAGGTTAATCAACTTGTATTCCCTGCTTACTTTTGTGTGTTAGAGATGGATAAAGGTGCACCGGACTCGTCTCTTCCATTGCTACTTGGATTCCCCTTCATGAAAACGGCTAAGACGATCATTGATGTAGACAAGGGAACATTGACTATGGAATTTGACGAAGAAATAATATGTTTCAACATTTTTGAAACGATGAGATATCCTAGTGATGTCCACTCTTATTTCTCCATTGATGTTATGGATGCATTGGCGCAAAAAGTGTTTTAATTAAATGGTGATGATGCTTTGGAAACTGTTTTAACTACATCTATGGATGATGGAGTAGAATGTGGTAATGAAGTTAAGGAATCCCTTGGTGATCTCAACTCACTACAAGGATGTCCGGAAACTCATAATGTCTCTTTTATTTCTTTACCATGCAGTGATGAAAATATTTTACCTTTTATTGTTAAATCTCCAAAGTTGGAATTGAAACCTCTTCCAAGTCACTTAAAATACTTGTACTTGGGTGACAATGAAAAGTTACCTGTGATTGTTTCTAACGAGCTTAGTGAATTACAGGAGCAAAAACTTCTAAGGGTGCTAAGTAAGCACAAGACGGCCATAGGATGGACAATCGCCGATATCAAGGGTATAAGCCCTGCCGTTTGTATGCATAAGATTCGTTTGGAGGACGATGCAAAGCCTAAAAGGGAAGCGCAACGTCGTTTGAATCCTCCCATGATGGAAGTTGTGAAAAAGGAGATACTCAAACTTTTGGAAGTGGGTGTTATCTACCCCATATCCGATAGCAAGTGGGTAATCCCGGTACAAGTTGTACCAAAGAAATCAGGGGTAACGCTGGTAGAGAATGATGAGAACGAACTTGTCCCAACTCGTGTGCAAACCGGTTGGAGGGTTTGTATTGATTATAGAAAGTTGAATGCCACTACTAGGAAGGATCATTTTCCTTTACCTTTTATTGATCAAATTCTTGAACGTTTAGCTGGACATGCTTATTATTGCTTCCTTGATGGTTATTCAGGGTACGATCAGATTGTGATAGCACCGGAGGACCAAGAGAAAACCACTTTCACTTGTCCTTTCGGAACTTTTGCTTATAGAAGGATGCCCTTTGGCTTATGCAATGCTCCAGCTACCTTTCAAAGGTGTATGGTGAGTATCTTTTCCGAGTATGTTGAAAACATCATTGAAGTGTTTATGGATGACTTTAGTGTCTTTGGTGATTCATTCGACCTTTGCTTGAACAACTTGTCTTTAATCCTTGAACGATGTGTTGAAACAAACCTTGTGCTTAATTGGGAGAAGTTCCATTTCATGGTAACTCATGGCATAGTTTTAGGCCATATAATATCTTCTAAGGGCTTGGAAGTTGATAAATCTAAGACAGACCTTATTCGTGCTTTAACCCCTCCTACCACGGTGAGGGAGATACGTTCTTTTCTTGGTCATGCAGGTTTCTATTGTAGGTTTATCAAGGATTTTTCCAAGATAGCATCACCACTTTGCAACTTATTGCAAAAAGATGTGGTTTTTAACTTTGATGAGAATTGTATGGCGGCATTCAATCGTTTGAAAGAACTTTTGATTTCAGCCCCTATCATTAAACCACCTGATTGGAGCAAGCCTTTTGAGCTAATGTGTGATGCTAGTGACTACGCGGTTGGTGCGGTGCTTGGGCAGTGTGTGGGGAAGATACCTCATGCCATTTATTATGCTTCTAGAACATTAAATGAGGCCCAATAAAACTACACAACCACTGAAAAAGAGTTTTTAGCTATTGTATTTGCATTGGAGAAATTTCGCACTTATCTAATTGGTACAAAAGTTGTTGTTTATTCTGATCATGCAGCTCTTAGGTACTTGCTAATGAAGAAAGAAGCGAAACCGAGGCTCATACGCTGGATTTTACTCTTGCAAGAGTTTGATATTGAAATCAAAGATAAAAAAGGAATTGAGAATACCGTTGCGGATCACTTGAGCCATCTTGCTGTGGACAAGGAAGCTATCCCATTGCGTGAAAGTTTCCCGGATGAGCAACTATTCTCAATTGCCGTTGGAGAACCATGGTATGCTGACATTGTGAATTACTTGGTAACTAAACAAATCCCAAAGAACTTGTCTCGTGCTGAGAGGGACAAACTTAAGATGTTAGGAAACCAATACATATGGGATGATCCATACTTATGGAAACATGGAAGCGACCAAGTAATGAGAATGTGCGTTCCCGAATCCGAGTTTAATTCTATCTTGTCATTTTGTCACTCCTATGCTTGCAGAGGACATTTTGGAAGTAAAAGAACCGCGTACAAGGTACTTGAAAGCGGTTTCTATTGGCCAACCTTGTTTAAGGATGCACATATATTTTGCACAACTTGTGATAGATGCCAAAGAACAGGCAATCTAGGTGCCCGAAATCAAATGCCACAAACTTTTATTCAATTTATTGAATTTTTTGATGTATGGGGTATTGATTTTATGGGTCCTTTTGTCAACTTGCATGGGAATTATTACATCTTACTTGCTGTTGATTATGTCTCTAAATGGGTGGAAGCTAAGGCCATCCCTACTAATGATTCCAAGGTTGTTTCAGATTTTGTGCAAGCTAACATTTTTGCAAGGTTTGGAATTCCGAAAGCCATAATTAGCGATGGGGGTTCTCACTTCAACAACATGACTTTGCAAAGCTTGTTGAAGAAGTACAATGTGTCACATAAGGTTGCAACACCTTATCATCCCCAAACAAATGGACAAGCCGAGGTTTCCAACCGGGAGGTGAAATCCATTCTTGAAAAGACGGTGAATCCAACAAGGAAAGATTAGAGCTTGCGACTTAATGATGCTTTGTGGGCGTATAGAACCGCATACAAGACACCTATTGGGATGTCTCCTTTTAGGCTTGTGTATGGTAAACCTTGTCACTTACCCGTGGAGATTGAGCATAAAGCGTTTTGGGCGATAAATCAATGCAATATGGAGATGGATGGGGCTGGAAAGCAAAGGAAGTTACAACTCCAAGAGCTAGAAGAGCTTCGCAATGATGCATTTGAAAGCTCTCGCATTTACAAGGAGAAAACGAAGGCCTTTCATGATACTATGATTTTTAGAAAACAATTTTGTGTTGGGCAGAAAGTGCTTTTGTTTAATACTCACTTGCATTTATTTCCGAGTAAATTAAGGTCACGATGGATCAGACCTTTCATTGTTACTAATGTGTTTTCTCATGGTGCAGTAGAAATTCGTATCATAGCTACAGGAAAGGAACTTAAAGTTAATGGGCACCGGTTGAAACCATATTATGAGAATTTCACTTCCTAAGTGGTGGAAGGAGCCAATTTTGTGGATGCACTCCCTCTGGAGGAGTCATAGAAAGCAAGGAGATAGTCGAGCTGACGACTTTAAACCAAGCGCTAAATGGGAGGCAACCCATAGGATGAGTATCTCTTGTCTTATTTTCATTTTCTTGTTTTGTTTTTAGCTTTTTCTTGTATTATATTAATTTTATGTTTCTGATTTCTTGTCATTTGTCATGCATAATTTCCCACCTTGACTTACTTTGGATGACTCAATTTACATTGAGGACAATGTAAAGTTTAAGTGTGGGGGAGTGGTTAAGCATTTGCATTGTAAATTTTTTTCAAAATTTTCAACTTTTGTGTAAATTAGTGCATGAAAAACTCCAACTTGTAGTTAGTTTAGAGTCACATAGTATCCATGTCGTTAAGATTATATCGAGATTCTCATAAGAGTGACTGAACTTAGAGATGACAGAGAACATGATCGGGTTTCTTATTTGTATGAGAGTTAAAGTTGGATTTAACCATGCCAGTGGAAAATATGGTGCATACTGAATTCGGTAGTAGAGTAGTGGTCCCCTATAGTGGAGACTACCCATGTTACATCATGAGAGGCACCGACCTTCACTTCTTTGTACCTGTCTAAATATGTGCTTTTAGAGTGTGTGTCACCGTACGTAAACTCCGGGTAGAATGGTGAGCTACCCAACCTCCCACCAATAGAAGCACTATTTTGATCTTTTGAGTGCTATTTTATCAATCATGAATGGTGACATCGAATTGCTAACTTACATACCACTTGTAATCTTGTTCGCAGTTAGCACCATCCACTTTATCTCTCTCTACACCAACAGGTCCATAGAAAAACCATCATCATCAACAAGGGAAGCATCACAAGTTCGAAGGAAAGTTGAAGACGTTTTAGGTTTACAAGCAACGGTACAAAAATGAGCAGATTTCAGATTCAAGTATAGCAACAAGACAAGGAGCAGAATTTTTATAAGTTGAAGACTATTGTACAAGATGAGAATTTAAGAAGTTTATGATATCGAGACATACAAGTTGTGAAGAATCAAGCGGTAAAGTACTCACACCATGGCATTTGTACTTTTATTTTTATTTTTATTATATTCTCTTGTCTCAAAAAAAAAAAAAAAAAAACTGAAAAAAAAAGAAAGAAAGAAAAAGAAAAAAATATTCATTGCATCATATTTTGGTTTTGTATTCATTCAATAAGCCAACGGAAGAAGAAATATCTACATTGAAGTTTCAAGCAACAGGAATAAGAGGAAAGAATCACAATGTCAAGATTCTACGAAGTTCAAGAGTTATCATCGACAGTTGAAGACCGAAGACAAAGATTGAAGACCGAAGACGTTTCTATGGATGCTGTGAGAGTGGTGCTAGCTGCACGCCGAACGGATAACGAGGTAAGTAAGCATATTCCCACCTTCGTTAAGTGGTTGATTTCCTTTATAAGAGATCGTCAGAAAAAAGGGTTTTCAAAATGAATAAAAGATGTGGGTTTTCAAAACACTTCGGAGGGTTTGCCTTCCTACTATTCAACGTGTTGCAGGATTCTCTCTCCATTCCTACCTGGACACATGTGTGACCCATAAAGAGCTATTTATTATTGAGTGCAATTTCATTAAACCCTTTCTTGTGAGGTAGAGTCAAGACTTTTGATCACTCCGAACCCGAATTTCTTTCGATAAGGGATGGGTATTTCTCTCTCAACTTTTAAGAATAAGATTGTGTTCATTTATGTTTCTAACTTCTTATGACTAGTGTGCAGAATCTTTATGTCTTCTTAGCGCGTTGGATACTATCTTTTCAGAGAACTTGTAAGTTGGAATTGTAGGTTGTGTGGGTATTTCTCTAAAAAAAAAAAAAAAAAAAAACGCTCACGAGAATTGTATGTATCCTTTAGAATAAGTTTTGTTTGATTTGCTCGAGGACTAGCAAAGTCTAAGTGTGGGGGAATTTGATAGGTGTGATAAACACCTAATTTTATATCTAGTATTTATGCTTTCTTTGCGAGTTTTCACGTAAATTATGTATCTTATGTGTGAATTTGAGATTATTAGGTGCAATGAAGCACTTGGGGGCAAAAGAAGGAAAATTGCCATTTGGAGCGAAACGGAGCACAAAGGACCTATTCACAGGCGAGCAAAGCTAACTACGGCAAGGAAGAAAATGATCATGTCAGTTTTATGGAACCGAAAAGCCATGTTTAAGTTGGTTATCCCTTAACCATTACAGCTGGGTGTAAATAGCTTTTCTAGCTATTACCTAACCCTGGATTTCAGAGAAAATGATTTTTCAATCATTATTCTCAAACTTAGAGAGGCGGCTGCTGAGAAACTAGTTGAGGTTAGAGATTTGATAAATTTAGAGAAATGGGGGAATCAAGATGCTCTGAAGTTGACACTGTTGGAATCATAGTTGAATAATGAGAAGGAATTTTGCTCTTAGAGTCACCAGTGAAGAACTCAAGTTGGATCGATAAATTCAGGGAAACCAGGAGAGATTCATGGCGATTTGCTGCTGAAATTGAGAGATGCGAGATTCAGATTGATCTCAGGGGCAAAGAGTGAAATGATAAAATGGGTTTATTGATTGTGAAGCAGTTAGATGTCTCAATCGATTAATTGCTGAAGCAGGATGAAGACGAAGAACGATGGAGCTATATTTGGGTTGGAATTAGGTTGAATTTGGCTGATAAATTCATATTGATGTTGCAGTTCATATGGGTGATTTTTAAGGGTTTTGGATTGAGAAATTAGAAGATGGGTAATCTAAGATTTGAGAAGATAGAGGAGAATCATCACAGTTAGGGTTTTGAATTGTTCCAATCTGTGTATGAGTTTTTGGGTTGTTGTCGATTGAGAAAGGAAAGAAGGAAGTGAAGGGATTACAAGCTGTCTGTTGCTGTTGTTGGTAGTTGGTGTCTACCAGTGGGTTGGCAGTCTTGGCACTGTTTGTGGATGATTTGATTGAATTATTAAGGTTTGAGTTGATGTTGCTATTAATTTGAAGTTGTGAAGGAAGAGAGAAGATGGGTCACTTCACTCAAGGAAAACTGGAAGATGGTGAATTATGTTGTGGAGAAGATTTAGATGAAGGAGTTGTTGTCAAATTGAGCAAGTTCTGGTATATTGCAGGTGGTAAGTGGCTCTGGTGTGTTGCAATTGAAGCATAGATGTATGCCTAGGATTCAGGGTGAAGATTTATGTAAGGTGTGGTGTTGATTTGGTGGTTGTAGTCATGCTGAGAAGTTGGAGGTCTGGTATGGGTATTATGCAATAGTTCAAGGTGTTGGTGATGAATTAGAGATGGGATGTTGGAAAGTGTTATTGTGCTTCAGTTTGGTTGGTGGTTTAGAGCTGAAGGCAATGTTGTGTGCAGTTTGGAGCAGAGTTGCAACTATTGAACTGATGCACTGAAATGGAATTAGCAGTGGCAGCTGTTGTATTGAACTAGGAAGCATCTGAGATTGCAGGTTTGGAACTGCAATGAGAGTTGCAGTTGTGATTTCAGGTATCAATTTCTGCAATTCCGGTGGTTTGTTGCAGGGGAGGAATGCTCAGGTTGCAGGTTCATGTTACAAAGAGAGAGAGAGTAAAAGGCTAAGCTACAGAAGTTGATAGTTTTACTGGGAAGCAGTGGTGCCAGCATGGGGTAGAAGTGTGGCCTGAGGTGGTGTTGTTTGCTGTGAAATGGTATTGCATAGTTGTAGCTATGAGCTGCTGCTATGCGGAGCTGAGTTGCAGCTGTTTCCATAGAGAATTAGAAAATGGCAGATATTGGTGGTACATGAGCTGGTGTTGTGGCAGTGGTGAAACATATTGCAAGGCAAGGTTTCTGGTGGGTTGGTTGAAGCTATTGCAGGTGAAGTAGCCGACGTGTGTGATCAAATGAAGGAGCTGACACTGCAGGGGAGATGGCAAGCTGTGAACTGTGATGGGTGATGGCAGGTTATGAACTACAAAGGATGTGGTGCTGCGTCGAATGGTGGGTAGTAAGGTCAACTGTTGTAGTTGACCTGAGCTGAATAGCAGGAGAATGCAGGCAATTGAAATCGAGATAACTGAATTGGAGGAGTGAGCCTCAAGGCAATGTATGAATGGTATGAACTGAACCAAATGAAGGTAGAATGAAGCTGTGCCTGTAGGTGATAGCCTTACTTGAGTAATTGTAGGTGAAGCTACATGTCAAGATGCAGTTTGAATGGGCATTTGCAGCTGGGAGAACAAATGGGTTTAAGATGGTACTGCAGGAGTGAAGCTCGAATTGTTGAAATGAGGAGTAATTGCAGGGAAAGCACAGCCGTTATGGATGGGATTGAAATCAACAGCCTTGGCACCTACTGAGTTAGACACTTACTCAGTTCAATTAGCCTTAAACTCAATCTAACTTCTGAGATGACCCAAGTTGACTTATCTGGACAGTTTGACTGGTGACCGGGCGGACTTTGCCGGTCACCGGAGTGACTTTCCGGCGCCGGATTCCAGCCGGTGCACCAGTTTTCCGACGAGATGTTTTTGGCACACTTTTACATGGGTTTTTCTCACACATAGTTCATAGGCTTGGTGGACTTTCTGGTGATGGACTTTGAAGACCTAATTTTGGAAAGTGGGAAGGCTATAAAAAGAAGAAGTTTCTATTCTTTTGGATTTTTTTTTGGGGGAAGAACTTATCACGTATTTTTTCTACTGGGTTTTTGGAGGAGAGCAGCGACTAGGGTTTGCTTCCATTTATTTTTATGTTCTTCATTTTATTTTTAAGAATAATTATGTTGAGTTCAAAAACCATGAGTAGCTAAATACCTTTTATTGGTTATGGGATATAAAGTGGATTTCACAAATTAAATCTGATTCAATGCATTAGTTTTGTCTCAAGTTTATTGTTTATGATTCATTATTAATATTGTTACATGATTTGATTGTTTATTTGGTTGAGTCCGGAATCAATCCGATTTACTTTCGTATCTAGAGCTATATTAGGGTTTTCAATACGAAAACGTTGTTCATCCCTGATTCTAAGTAGCATAAATGTGGGTAGTGCTTGTAGAGATATATCCTACTAGTCACATATGAATCATAACTTGGGTTAAATTGATTTAGTGCTTTTACACATTTCGATTGCCTTGATTAGTCTTATTCCATATAGTTTATTGCTTCTAGGGAGTTAAATCTAATTTGCTTTTACACTTTAGGTTGCTTTCTAGGAAGAATTCACATATGCATCTTTTAATGTGGTTGTGATGAAATCAGGGAATTAGCGGGATATTCTTGCGATCAAGATATCCTAGGACTTTTAGTAAATGAGAGATTAAATATCAATTCTAGTCGTTGATGAAAATATGTATTTGTGAATGAAACTATCCCGTGACCAATACTTTCTTCTTATTGATTATTTTTATTATTACTTTGCTTTCAATTCATTTTTTATTTCTTTGATAAAACAACATCCCCCCTTGGTTACTAAGAAACTGAAAATTTTTATAACAACAAAGGCCTCTCTGTGGATACGAACTCTTTCTTATCGCATACTATTTTTATTTTAGGAAGTAAGAAAGTGAAATTATTTTTGCGTCGGCTGACAACCGACCATCGGACCACTTCCAAAATATCCTGGAGGCGTCAGATTCGTATTAGCCGCTACCGACTATTTCACCAAATGGGTCGAAGCGGTGGCACTAGTACATGTTGCCAGACATGATGTGAAAAGATTCATATGTGAGGATATCGTCTGCAGATTTGGAATCCCAGACGCGATAATGTCGGACAATGGGAAACAGTTTGATTCCGGAGTGATCAAAGATTTCTGCAAGGGCCTGAATATTCGCCACAATTTCTCCTCTCCATACTATGCTCAGAGCAATGGGCAGGCAGAAGCAACCAACCGCGTTATTATGGACAATCTCAAGAAACGGCTGGAGAAGGAGAAGGGAAAATGGACTGAGGAATTCCCTGGAGTCTTATGGTCCTATCGAACAACCCCAAAAAGATCCACTGGTTTTTCACCATTTAAATTGGCATATGGGACGGAGGCAGTCATACCTACCGAGGTGCAGCTGAGGACTACCAAAACTCGTGCTGTCAAATCTGAAAATAACGACAACATACTGGCTTTAGATAAGGAGTTGCTGGAAGAGAATAGAGAAACAACCTTGTAGAATATAGTTCGATACCAGCAGGCAATCAAGCTGGTATATGATCGCTAAGTCAGAGAACGGTCATTCAAGCCAGGGGAATATGTTTTGAAGAAAACCCGAGCGGCCACAATGGAACCGAACTGTGGCAAGCTCGGAGCAAACTGGGAAGGTCCTTACATAGTGGATAAGCCAGCATCTCGAGGATCCTACTACTTGAGAAACCTCGATGGAAAAGAGGATTCAAAGCCATGGAAGCCGTGGAATTCGTTCCACTTGAAGAAGTTTTACCATTAGGAGTAGATTCAAATCCTGCTGTGCTGCACTCGTTTTCCTTTTTGATGGTTTTATCCCACTGGGTTTTCCACTCAAAGGTTTTAATAAGGCAGTTGTCGTTGAATCAGTAGGTATTTATCTTGTTATTTCAATTCCGAAATTCAATTCAGCATTATTTTGGTATTCCATGCTTTATCACTGTTATTCGAGTTAATTATAACCTGCTGCGGATGATCGGATCCGCAGCCGACCTTAAATGACAAAACAGTACAGTTCATGTCTACTGTAAGCAACGCCTCAGACACCTCGCAGATATGGTAAATGCGCAGTTCGAGCATCTTTACCCTGTCTCAATTTCATCCCATCTTACGGGACGACAACGGATGTGGCAAACCTTTTCATCTGTCCAGGCACGTGAAAATGTACACATCTCGAACTCTGTGCGCATCTTGAATAGCAGGATTGGCCCCCTGTGCAAATTCAAGATAGAAGAAAAATTCAACTCTCCATTTCATGCGCAAGCAAAATGCAGCAGGGAGGTGCACCCCCGCGCAACCATTGAGCAGCATGACACAAAACATACTGGGGGAGAGTTGTATATCACCTCAACCATTGAGGAGAGAGATATGTAACACTCCAGCGCAATCAACACACCCCTGGGGGCAAGTTGCGTAATACTCTGAACAACACGCTCGGGGGCGGGTTATGTACCACTCCGGAAAAATTCAAAATCATAGGGGAACCCGAACTTCTTAACCCATAACAGGTTATGGATTAAGAGGGGGCGATGTTTGTACCCTTAATAATTTACACAAATTAATGGGCTAGCCTGAGACTCCCCTTGTTTACCTAAGTATAGCTCACTAGGCCTTACAAAGCACCCCATGTGCAAGCCCATGTGCAAAATACCCAAATTAAGGCTAGACAAGTGCCACCTAAGCAAGGGGGCACGTCACCTAAGCATAGACACGTCAACATTGGACGCTGACGTGGCGAGGTGACATGTCAGCAAAATGTGTGCCACGCCAGCATAACTGATGACGTGGCTATTGCCCCGTCAGCAGAGTATGGCGCCACATCAGCAGAAGTGATGACGCGGCGCGTGACTCGTCAAACTGGTACGAAGTCAGCATTTCCGTTAAAATTAACGCTGTCATTAACGGCGTTGGTATATACAAAGCATATTCCGTTAAAGGCTAACGGCATCAGCATCTTCGGTTAGATTTAACGCCGTTAGTAACGGCGTCAGCATATTCTAGATAATGGCGGAATATTCCTAACGGCGGCAGTTACGCAGCAGCAGGTTGCCGCCGGCATCTCCACCCGGCGGCCAAGGCCGGCGGCAAGCACGAGCGGCAATCGCCGACTTATTCCCGATTAATCGGCCAAGTTTCACGAGGATCATTTTGACGGGTATTAATCGCCGATTATTTGGCGATTAATTTTGGGGGCCAGCTTTGGTGTTGCGCGATGTTGCTTAATCCCATAGCCCCGGATATTTGCGCCCCACTCCTATGACCCTGCGGATGTTTGTGCCCCTTCTGCTTACACCCATTCCTCTTACACCTTTGGTTATCCACACCCAATGTGACTCCTTAACCATAATGATGGAAGTTTCTGGAATTGATATCTGCATGGACTGTTACTGCAGGGACTGTTATTGCAGAGAGGCATGCAGGGGCCAGTTATGGAAATTGATATCTGCCATAAAGTTAAAGAAATAAAACTGAAATTGGCCACATATAAATGGACAGTTTTCATAACCAAAAAGGTAAGCAATCTTCATACCAAAAATACCTGTTAGAAAAATCCTATTCTGACTTTAGCATCGGAGGGTTTTTTGAGGTACCCCCCTCAACAATCCAATCGAAGATCGAGCCAGAGATCGATTTCCAACAGCAACATCATACAAAATTCTGTGTTTGGGGTAGAAGTGTTTTTACCTTACAAATAAACCTGTTTCTAAATGAAATGTCAGGTCCAATATTGAATCAAGTGAGATTGATTTTTGGCGAGTCAACAACGAATATAACATTTCAGGTTAAACCAAACAGATAGATTTTGTGCCTAAGTTGCTAGGAGTTATATTAACATACGCGGCCATGTTAGAACATCTAGCGGCAGTAGCCTTCTTTTGACTTTTATGTACAACCATCGTGAAAACTATGAGTGATTTTGTATTTTCGCAATACGAGCTTAAAAACTTACAAACCAATCTTTTTAGTTTACTAAGACTTCAAATGCATGAATTCTTGGCACAACAGACCACGTATGCAAAATAGCATGCACTTGATAATGAGGATAAACATGTCACTAATTATTAACTCTTATTATTCTCAGCAAGCTAAGAAGCTTCAAACTATAGTTTAAAGAAACATGTTACGAGTCTCATCGTGATGCTCAACGGAATTCACTAATCGCGTGTTTTTTTTATTGCCCAATTTAATTCATGGAATTAAGGATTGAAACGTATGGATGGAATTAAAGAGAATTAAAGATACTTTAATTCATAGAAACGTATGCTTTAAATTAAAACTAATTTAAAGAGATTTAAGAATAGAAACGTATGCTTTAATTCATGGAATTAAAATAATTTAAAAAGATTTAAGGATAGAAATGTATGGCTTATTCATTTTGCGTGTGTTGTCAGCGGTAATGGAGCAGAAACTAAGGAGTTTGGGTGAAAAAAGATCGAGTTCTCTGATGCAGACATGATAGGTGTATATGCTCCACACAACGATGCCGTCGTTATAACTGCTTGGATTGGCATGTTTCGTGTGCACCGGATTTTAGTGGATACCGGAAGCTCAGTGAGTGTGATGTTTTCAGGAGCTTACGCCTCTATGAATCTCCCACACGACCTGATCGAGGAGGATGAAAATCCAATTATCGGTTTCAGCGGCGAAGTTACAAAGGCGATTGGAAAAGTGAAGATACCGATAACAGTGGTTGACAAGTCCGTCTTGGGCACTTTCTT
This sequence comes from Papaver bracteatum, assembly GCA_023529315.1. Taxonomy (NCBI): domain Eukaryota; kingdom Viridiplantae; phylum Streptophyta; class Magnoliopsida; order Ranunculales; family Papaveraceae; genus Papaver; species Papaver bracteatum. The sequence continues at coordinate 2,525,305 of JAJJWX010005371.1, forward strand.
GTTGCTGGATTGCAGAGCACCCTACAACGCGATCGTAGGACGAGATTTGATACATGAGATCGGTGCAGTCATATCGTCTAATCATCAGTTCCTGAAGTTTATTACCCAAGAAGGAGTTGTGAAAGTGAGAGGCGATCAGATGGCCGCCCATAAGTTTCATGAGAATGCAATGGATGAGTACAAGAAGTCAGAAGTCAGTGGAAACCAGATCATGCGAGTCGAGCAGAAATAGCAATTACAGAACCCTCTCCCTCCAGAATCATATAGGGGAGATGACGCAGCTGAACCCCCGACGGTTGAGAAACTGATCGAGGTCCATATTGGTGATGAGGGGCACAAGACAACGTTCGTAGGGGCAGATATTCCGGCACATGAACATGATGTTTTGATTACATTGCTAAGGGCAAACGCCGACGTTTTCGCATGGAGTTTTGCTGAGATGCCAGGGATAGATCCGAATGTAGCCTGCCACAGGCTAATTATCGATGAGAAGTTCCATCATGTTCGACAGAAAATCATAAACATGGCGCAAAGCAAAAAAGATGGAGTGACGGAAGAGGTCGAAAAACTGTTGGAAGCAGGATTTATTCGACCGGTGCAATATCCTCGATGGCTGTCAAATGTGGTAGCCGTTCCAAAGAAGAATGGTAAAATTCGTATATGTATCGATTTTACCGATTTGAATAAAGCATGTCCGAGTGATCCGTACCCGTTGCCAATGAAAAGAGATTTGGTGGATAAAACCGCAGGGTTTGGAAGACTGTCATTCATGGACGGTTTTTCTGGGTATAATCAAATACCTTTGTTCGAGGACGATCAAGAACGTATTGCGTTCGTGACTGACATGGGAGTTTACTGCTATAATGTAATGCCGCTCGGGCTAAAGAACGCAGGGGAAACCTACCAACACTTGGTGGACCATATGTTCAAGGATCTGATCGGGAAGTCGATGGAGGTGTACATCGATGATATGGTAGTGAAATCTCAGAAAAAAGAATCGCATTTTCTTGATCTGCAAAAGACGTTCGATATCTTAAGGCAATATTGTATGATGCTCAATCCAGCAAAATGTTCATTCGGGCTATCATCAGGAAAATTCCTTGGATACTTGATGACACACAGAGGAATTTTCCAATGCCATCCCCAATAACGAAAAAGGAAGTCCAGAAACTAGCAAGAAGATTGGCAGCCTTAAACCGTTTCATTTCACGCTCGTCGAATCGATTCACGCCATTCTTTGACGTTTTGAAGAAAGCAGTGAATTTCGGTTGGACGGCTGAGTGTGAAAGGGATTTTGATGAGATAAAGCAGTATTTGTCAACCCTACCGGTTTTGGTGAGTCCAAAAGCTGGACAACCTATTGGAGTTTATCTGGCTGCAACGAAGAATGTTGTGAGTGCAGTGCTGTTTGTTACGGATCCATATGAGAAGCCTGTTTAATTTGTCAGTAAATCCTTGACGGGGGCAGAAAAACGGTACAAGAATATTGAGAAGATAGCACTTGCACTGTTCCATGCATCTCGTTGCCTAAAGCCTTATTTCCAAGGAAGGCAGATCGTAGTATACTCGGAATACCCGCTGAAGCGAATCCTGGAACATGCTGATGATTCCAGTCGACTAGCCATATGGTCAAATTTTCTGGGGGCGTATGAGATCAAGTACGAAACCAGAACTGCAGAAAAAGGACACACACTGGCTGCACAGCTAGCAGATTTTCCGGTGGATGATATAGAAACGGTTGCTGGAGAAGAAGAGGAGTTGTTAAAACCCACTGAGCCAGTCACTGATCAGACTAGGGGCAAGTCTGCAATGGAAATCGATACACCAGAACCATTATGGACCGTATTTACTGATGGGTCTTCAAACATTAGTGGTGCTGGAGTTGGATGCGTAATCCTTACTCCCGAAGGTTCAAGGATCGAGAAAGCGACCAAGCTGGGTTTCCAAGCATCAAACAATGAAGCTGAATATAAAGTTGCGATTATCGGTTTAATAGCTGTCAAACAGTTAGATGCGAAGAACGTGAAGCTGGTGACTGATTCCATGATAGTAGTTAACCAATTCCTGGGGACCTACAGATCAAAGGAGGAGAGAATGACATTGTATTTGGACCATATGAAAGAGCTGGAAAATGAGTTCGACCGATTCTCTATTGGGCAACAACCACGCTTGGAGAACATGCACGCAGATGCTTTAGCATATCTGTCTTCCGCAGTGCCAACAGATACCGCCAGATTTGTTGTAGTAGATTTCCAAGAGTTACCTAACATCTCCGACAGCCATTTTGTTCTGGATTTCGAACACGCTAGTGGGGGCGAGAGGGCAACTACATCAGCACAGGGAGAAACAGAGAACATCGACAGTAATATGGATATTGACAATCCAGTGACGGACAATTCAGGAGATCATGTTGAAAACATTGCATACTGGCGTCAACCTTACATCCAGTACCTGACAACTGGCGAACTCCCTGAAGATGATAAACTTGCTGCAAAGGTGAAAAGGGACTCATGGAGATACTCAATGATCGAAGGGATGTTATACTGCAAACCTGTAGCTTTGGAGCCATTTTTGCGATGTGTATCAGCCGAGGAAGGACAACTAATACCGGCGGAGGCTCATGAGGGAATCTGTGGAAGCCATTCTGGAGGGCGCAATCTCGCGCACATGATACTTACCCAGGTATATTTCTGGCCATACATGCAGAGAGATGCTAAAGAATATGCGCAGAAATGTGTGCCATGCCAAGAACACGCTCCAATTCCGAAAAGGCCAGCCAACGAGTTGCATCCAGTTTTCAGTCCCTGGCCATTTTATATGTAGGGATTGGACATCGTCGGACCACTTCCAAAATCTCTTGGAGGCGTCATATTCGTATTAGCCGCTACTGACTATTTCACCAAATGGGTCAAAGCAGTGGCACTGGTACACGTTACCAGACATGATGTGAAAAGATTCATATGGGAGAACATTGTCTGCAGATTTGGAATCCCAGACGCGATAATATCAGACAATGGAAAACAGTTTGATTCCGGAGTGATCAAAGATTTCTGCAAGAGCCTGAATATTCACCACAATTTATCCTCTCCTTACTATGCTCAGAGCAATGGGCAGGCAGAAGCGACCAACCGCGTTATTATGGACAATCTCAAGAAACGGTTGGAGAAAGCGAAGGGAAAATGGACCGAAGAATTCCCTGGAGTCTTATGGTCCTATCGAACAACCCCAAAAATATCCACTGGTTTTTCGCCATTTACATTGGCATATGGGACAGAATCAGTCATACATACCGAGGTACAACTCAAGACTACCAAAACTCGTGTTGTCAAATCAGGGAAAAACAACACCATTCTAGCTTTAGATAAAGATTTTCTAGAAGAACAAAGAGAAACAGCCTTGCAGCAGTTAGTTCGATACCAGAAGGCGATCAAGCTGAGGTACGACCGCAAAGTTAGAGAACGGTCATTCAAGCGAGGGGAATATGTCTTGAATAAAACCCGAGCGGCCATAATGGAACCAAACTGTGGGAAGCTCGGAGCGAACTGGGAAGGTACATACATAGTGGATAGGCCAGCATCTCGAGGATCCTACTACTTGAGGAACCTCGATGGAAAAGAGGATTCAAAGCCATGGAAGCCGTGGAATTTGTTCCACTTGAAGAAGTTTTATCATTAGGAGTATATTCAAATCCAGCTGTGATGCACTCTTTTTCCTTTTTGATGGTTTTATCCCACTGGGTTTTCCAATCAAAGGTTTTAATGAGGCAGCTGTTGTCGAAGCAGTAGGTATTTATCTTGTTATTTCAATTCAGAAATTTAATTCAGCATTATTTTGGTATTCCATGCTTTGTCACTATTATTCGGGTTAATTATAAGCTGCTGCGGATGATCGAATCCGAAGTCATCCCTAAATGTCAAAACAATACAGTTCGAGTTTACTGGTAGGCTCGGAAAGATACCTACTATTGTGTATACTGCAAGTGCACAGTGTCGACAAGCAACACAGGGCAAGCACATGTCGAACCACAGAGACTTGGAGAGTGTAGAAGTTGATTCTAAATCCTGATTCAGAGAGTAACCAAAAGGGGTTTGATTTTGTCGATACGACGATATGATTTTCAAGTGACTGAAATAATAAAAGTAAAAGATGCAAATAACAAGATATGTAAACAATGATAATATGGATACTAGGGTATTCAAATCCACCAATAACTTATGATATGCATTCAACTTGTAATATTATTCTTGTCCTTATAGTAGATTCAAGTCTTCCGTATAACTAAGGTGTTTCTCCAATGGATAATTTAATCACAACTAAAGTATTTCTCCAAAGCATTAATTGTCTAATTAAGCACAACTAATCTAAAGATCAATATTTGGTTAAGCATGAGTTGTAGCATAATCAACATAGAGATATTCTAACTACAATGGATACATGGCATACATTGTGAGAGCAAGATGTTGAAAAACTTGGATTAAATTATATCTTTAAACAATTCTAAACTTTCAAGAACAAGATACAAGATATGAATACATACCAATAAGATTAGGGCTTCATCTAAACCCTAGTAAATGAAACTAGAACATGAAGAACATTACAACAAAACTTAAATTTGATAAACTAACATGAACAAGCTATTCTTGGATGAGTTTTCAACACAACAACCCTCTCTATTTATACACAAAAACTCTCTCTCACTTGGATTCGAATTTTGGCAATTATTTACTCAACAAAACATGTTTTCTCACTTGATGGATGTTTTGGAATACAATGGGTTGAGGTGGATGTTTTGGAATCCAATGGTGGTGAGGTGGATGTTTTGGAATCCAATGGGGTGAGGTGGATGTTTTGGAATCCAATGGGGTGAGGTGGATGTTTTGGAATCCAATGGTGGTGAGGTGGAAATGGATTTGGGTCTTGGGTTTTGGATCATGGGTTTTGGATTATGGGTAGTTTAATCCCATGTATTGTAAACAGGTTGCCACTAATGCGCGAACGGGTTGCAACACTTCCAACTTTCTTCTCTTTTGTCTTCTCAATTCTTCCAAGCTTTATTTAGTACTTAAAAACACAAAATTAATTAATACAAATATTTATTCTTGAAGATGGTAAAAATGCAGAATTTGGGATAATATATGACTTTGAAGCGCGAAAGATGAGTTAAGTGCCAATGAAAAGGTGTATGAATATGCAATATTTGGCACTCATCATTTACTGTCAGCAATGTCTCTGACAACCCTCAGATAGGTTGAATGCACAGTTCGAGCATTTCTACCCTATCTCAATTTTATCCCCATCATACGGGACAACAACAAATGTGGCAAACGTTTTCATCCGTCCAGGCACGTGAGAATGTACACAACTCAAACTCTGCGCGCATCTTGAATAGCAGGATTGGCCCCCTGTGCAAATTCAAGATAGCAGAAAAACTCAACTTTTCACTCTATGCGCAAGAAAAATGCAGCAGGGAGGTGCACCCCTGCACAGGTACTGAGAAGCATGATACAAAACACACTGGGGCGAGTCGTATGTCACCCTAACCCTTTGGGGGAAATATATATGACACCCCATCCAAGTCATCACGTCTCTGGGGGCGAGTTGCACAAACAACGCGTTTGGGGGAGAGTTGTGTAACACTCCGGAAAAATATGAATTCGTAGGGAAACCCGAACTTCTTAACCCATAACAAGTTATGGATTAAGAGGGGGCGATGTTTGTACCCCTAATATTCTACACAAGAAAATGGGCTAACCTAGACCAACAAAAATCCTATTACTAACTAAGAAGGGTTCATTGGGCCTTAAGTGTTTCCCAAGGATAACCATGAAGGACTTGCAAAGACTGCATGTGCAACAAACCAAGCTAGGCCTCACTAGCAAACACTCAACTCACAAGCTCATGGGAAAAAACTCCAAGTTGAGCTAACAAGTCCCACATAAGCGTGCCACGTCACCAATCGGCAACTTCCATGTTAGCATGAAGCCACGTCAGCATCCTGCCACGTGGAAGGTGACAAATCATCAAAAAATATTGCCACGTCAGCAAAGTTGCTAACATGTACAGTACCACGTCAGCAAATGGGTGCCACGTCACCAGAAACAGTGACGTGGAAGTTGACACGTCTGTAAGTCCGTTAGAATTAACGCCGTTACTAACAGCGTCGGAATATGCTAAGAATATTCCGTTAAACGTTAACGGCGTCAGGTTACTTTTAACGGCGTTACTAACGGCGTCAGCATATGCCTAACGTCGTCAGAATATTCCGTACCATGACGGATAACAGCAGCAGGTAACCGCCGGCGGCCAGCAACGAGCGGCAATCGACGATGTTTTTCCGATCAATCGGCATCGTACGAGCGGACGACGTAATCGGGTATTAATCGGAGATTAATTGTCGATTATTGGTGGGACAGTTTTGGTGCTACTCGGTGTTGCGTAATCTCATAGCCCCCAGATATTTGCGCCCCATTCCTATTACTCTACGGATATTTGCGCCCCGACTGCTTACACCCATTTCTCTTACACCTTTGGTTATCCACACCCAATGTGATTCCTTTACCATAATGATGGAAGTTTATGGAATTGATATCTGCATGGACTGTTATTGCAGGGAGGCATGCAAGGGCCAGTTATGGCAATTGGTATCATCCATAAAATCAAAGAAATAAAACTGAAATTTTCCACATATAAATAGACAGTTTTATAGCCAAAATGGTAAGCAATCTTCATACCAAAAATACATGTTAGAAAAATCCTATTCTGACTTTAGCATCGGAGGGTTTTTTGCAGGTACCCCCCCTTCTCCTTTCTCCAGAAATTACTTGAAGATTAAAGCAGCGATCGATTCTCAACAAAAGCATCACAAAAATTATGTGTTTGGGGTAGAAGTTATTTTACCTTACAAACAAGCTTCAACTTCAATTTCTAAAGATGCTCGTGAAGCAGTTCGATCAGAACCAAAATATTTGATTAAAGTCTCGCAGACATCATATTTGAAAGGGTCAGTAGAAGATTTCCTGGCATCATCTAAAATGTCAGACAAAACTTTAAAAGCAGCATCAACCCCTACTGATGCTTCTTTAGATGAGGGAAGAGGTGCAGAGGGTGAAGTGGTAATGATGGCGAGTTGGAGATTTGAGTCATTTGCGATGGTTGCATCACCACCAAAAGGTGGAGTGTCTGGAAAAGTAACGGTTGGAAGTAAAATAGGAGAGGAAGAAGCTTTGTTCATAACAGTTTTGGGAGTCTCATTCATTGGAGGATTAATAACATTGGGGGTATTGATAATGATATTCTCGCAAATAGATGATGGAGGTTCCATCTGCGAAGTAGTAGAAACATATTTTGAAGATGAAAATTTGGCAATAATAATATTAATCTCAAGAGCCTTGGCTTTGCGATATTTCTTGCGAGGTTTAACAACATTTTCATCACCGTACGAGTAATAATATAGATAAGAAACAGAGGCAACAATATTGTTATTAAGAAAACAAATATTTCTTCCTACCTTATGACTCACAGACTTCCTTTTCTTCTCAGTGAGTTTTTGTTGAGAATTTTCGAGAAGATTAGGGTTTTGGTCGACAAACTGGGTGTTGGATGTAGTTCCACTGAAAAGAAAACATAGTATGGGAGTTATATAGAATCAATAAAAAAAGATCAAATAAGTTGAATAAATATGATTTAGACAAGCGAAATCAAGTTTAATAACGTCAGAAAAACACATACCTTGGAGATTCCATTGAAGCAGCAGCAGGTGAATTTGCAGAAGAAGAAAGTTGCAGGTAGAAATTTTTTGCATAGAATGAAGAGGTGAAGAAGACGAAGAAGTAAAAGAAGAAAAAATATTTCTTTGATAGGCCCTCTCTTTTATAGACAGAAGGATGGTAACCGGGTAATAAAAGATTAACCGGTAAAAATAGGAATATTCGACATGTGTAGGCGGTAACACTTAATTTACGGAGTTTTGTTGATCATTTAAGATGAAACGATGAATAGCTGCGGCATTTTATTTCTCATGATCTTTCCTCTTTCGCAGAAAAGACAAGAGAAGAGGCAAGATGTAGGACCAGAATATCGCCATGATATTACTCTTGCGAGATTAAAAACACTTCTGCGAACACCACCGCGAGTTCTTCAACAACACTTTACGAGTATCACAAGATAATTTAAAGAGTGACGTAATAGCTGGCGAATGAAGAAACACGAGAAGAGAATAATTGTCCTGCGATGGTTACAACGCTTGCGAGAATTGACATTATAACTACTGCGATAATATCGCAAGTCAGATCCGAAATTAAAGGACAGCTTAGCTGTCATCCACTATGTAACTACCCTATATAAAGAGGCCCAGTAGATTCAGAGAGATGATGATGTATTTTTGAGTGTTGAGAAAGTCTTGAAGAGAGAGAAAATTCAAGAGAGCGGTTGTATTCTTGATTTCTTCCATTTCTTGTAAATATTTCTGAGAATCAAATAAGAAAGTGTTGTTTTTAATCTTCAAATATGTGTTAATTACTGTAAATTCTTATCAAGGGTGTAGTGTAGGTTTTCCTGCAACTACAATATGCAAAAATAACAAAAATTAAAAGATAAGATACAAAACCAATGGGTTACCTCCCATGTAGCGCTTAGTTTAATATCCTTATCCCGACTTGGAATTCTCCAAACTACTTCTCCAGAGGAAGTAAATCATGAAGCTCGATTTCTTCCATGTTCACATAAGCAATGTTTTCATAATATGGCTTTAATCTATGGTCGTTCACCTTTAAAGTTGTCCCATCTCTAAGACTAGAAATTTCAACTGCACCATAAGAGAAAACATTAGTAACAACAAACGGTCCAATCCATCTGGACCTTAACTTCCTAGGAAATAGTTTAAGATAAAAATTAAATAAAAGAAATTTTTGTCCCACAACAAAATTCTTTCGATAAATCATCTTGTCGTAGAAAACTTTTGTCTTATCCTTGTATATACGATAACTCTCGTAAGAATCATAACGTATCTCCTCTAGCTCGTTAAGTTGTAACTTCATTTGTTTCCACGCATTGTCATAATCCATGTTGTACATCTTTATCGCCCAATAATCCTTGTGTTCAAGTTCAACTGAAAGATGACAAGATTTGCCATAAACCAACCGATATGGAGACATACCAGTTGGTATTTTGTACGTTGTTCTATACGTCCAAAGTGCATCATTAAGTCTATAACTCCAATCTTTCCTTGTAGTGTTTATGATTTTCTTAAGAATAGATTTAATCTCACGGTTTGAGATTTCAACTTGCCCACTAGTTGTGGGTGATATGGCGTACCAACCTTATGTGTTATGTTGTACTTCTTTAGTAGTGGATGGAAGGATTTCTGAAAATGTGAGCCTCCATCACTGATAACCACTCTTGGTGTACCATGTATCGATAAATATATTCCTTCACAAACTCACAATTGAGAATCATTAGTATGGGTGGATTTAGCTTCCACCCATTTCGAAACATAATCCACAACAAGAAGTATATAAAATTTTCCATTTGAATTAACAAAAGGGCCCATAAAATATATACCCCACATATCAAAAATCTCTAAAGTGAGAATAGGATTGAGTGGCATTTTATTTCGAGCACCTAGATTGCCAGTTCGTTGACATCTATCACAAGATTCGCAAAAAATATATGCATCATCAAATAGGATAGGCCAATAAAAGCCACTTTCAAGGACTTTGAAAGCGGTACATTTAGAACTAAAGTAACCACCACATGCATAATTATGACAAAGAGTAAGAATGGATTAAAATTCAGAATTAGGTACGCACCTGCGGATGATTTGATCAAAACCGTATTTCCACAAGTAGGGTTCATCCCACACATACTGCTTGTCTATTTTCTTAAGCTTAAGTTTTCGAAAATTAGATATTGTACTAGGTACTTGTCTTGTAACCAAGTAGTTCACTATATCCGCGTACCAAAGCGTTGAATCTTCAATCGATAAAAGTTGTTTATCTGGAAAACGATCTTATAAAGGAAGTTTTTCTTCAGAAACAACAAGTCTACTAAGGTGATCAACAACCGTATTTTCAACACTTATTTTATATTTGATTTCCATATCAAATTTTTACAACAATAATATCGACCATATAATTCTTGGCTTAGTTTTTTTTTCTTTAGTAGGTACCGAAGTGCTGCATTATCGAAATATATAATCACTTTTGTACCCACCAAATATGATCTAAATTTTTCGAGTGCAAACATTATATCCAATAATTCTTTTTAGGTGGTAGAATAGTTTATTTGTGCATCGTTTAGGGTCCTAGATGCATAGTAAATCACATGAGACAGATTGTCTACTCTTTGACCCAAAACGGCTCCAATTGCAAAGTTACTTGCATCACACATTAATTCAAATGGAAAACTCCAATCTGGTGACTTGATAATTGGGTTGTCAAAAATTATTCAAATTTATCAAACCCATCCTTGCTCTCCTTGTTGAAGTAAAAAATAACCTCTTTTTCCAATAATTTGCACATCGACATTGACATTTTGGAGAAATCCTTGATAAATTGTCTGTAAAAACCTGCATGACCAAGAAACTCACTGAAGTGGGACATTGTAAGTTTCTTATTAAGTCAATCTTTTCTTCGTCAACTTTAATGCCTCAAGAGGACATAATATGACCGATCATTATTCCATGGTTTACCATAAAGTAGCATTTCTCCCAAATTAAGAACAAGGTTAGTGTCTATACATCTTTTAAGCACAAGTACTTCAAGATTTTGTAAACAAATATCAAATGAATTTCCATAAACACTAAAATCATCCATAAATACCTCAATGTTGCGTTCCACGTAGTATGAAAATATACTAACCGTACACCTCTGAAAAGTGGCAGGTGCATTGCAAAGACCAAACGGCATCCGTCTATAGGCAAACGTATTAAAAGGGCAAGTAAAAGTAGTCTTCTCTTGATCAGCCTGTGCAATAACAATTTGATTGTAACCCGAATAACTGTACAAAAAGCAATAATGTAAATATCCCACAAATCTCTCTAACATTTGATCAATGAAAGGCAAAGGAAAGTGATCCTTTTGGTTTGAGGCATTAAGCTTTCTGTAGTCTATGCACACTCTCCATCCTGTTTAAACTCTTGTAGGAACAAGTTCATCATCTTGATTTCTAACAATAGTGACACCTGCTTTCTTAGGTACCACTTGAACTGGGATAACCCATTTGCTGTCATAAATTGGGTAAATAACCCACACACTTAGCAATTTGAGGATCTCTTTCTTTAAGACCTCCATCATTTGGTGTTAATCCTACACTGAGCATCACGTACTGGCTTAATATCATCTTCAATTAGGATTCTATGCATGCACATGGATGGACTAATACTTCCAGTATCAGCAATTGTCTAACCAATAGCAGTTTTTTGCTCTTTCAGAACCCTAAGTAGAGATTATTCTTGTATTGGGGTGAGGTTCTTTGCAATAATCATCGGAAGTTCTTCTTTATCACCCATGTATGCATACCTTAAGTGGTCCGGAAGCAGCTTCAATTCTAGTTTAGGTGCATGCACAATATAAGGTAACATGACCTCATTAGTTACAAGTAAATAAATATAAGAAATAATACCCGGGTTAGCTTCTTGTAATGTCGTTAAAGCACTACATATCTCCACCAGTTATTTGGCTAATTCAATTGCCCAGGTTCGGCTACCCGTGAATGTCCAAATCAATGTTATTCCGTAACACAACTCCAACTCCAATGTCATCTTTACCGTTTAAATCAAACATTTGTTGCGCTAATGAACCACTAACATCAATAGATAAACCTGAGTGAACATCACTAGGATAACGCATGGTTTCAAAGATATTGAACCGTGTGATCTCCTTATCAAATTCCATAATGAGTGTACCAATATTGACATCAATCTTCATCTTCGCAGTTTTCATAAACGGTCTCCCGATAAGTAATGTAGTAGATGAACTATTTTTTCTATCTTGTATATCCACGACACATAAATCAAATGGAAAGATTAACTTATTCACTTGAACTAACACGTCCTCCATGGCTCCCTTAGGATATATATTGGACTTGTTGGCCAATTGAATAGTAATCCTTGTATCTTTCAAAGGTCCAAGATTCAAAAAATCATAAACATCGGCTGACATAACATTTATGGAAGCTCCCAAATCAAGCAAAGCACGCTCGAATTATCGGTTACAAAGGTAACGTGAACTATAAAACCACCGGGATCTTTACACTTAGCATGCATCTTCTTCAGTAGCATAGATGTATCACTTTTGCCCACCTAAGTAATTTCATTATGTATTGTAAACAAATCCTTCAAAACCTTGGCATACCTAGGTACAGTTTTGTTGGCCTCAATAAATGGAATATTGATTTGTATCTTGCTGAAAGTATCCGTGATTTCCTTATCTTGATCTTCTTTCTTGGATTTGGAAAAACGACTAAGAAAATGAGGTGGTATGGTAATAGTGGGAATCGTATCCTTAGGTTGTTCTGTTGAGGTTAGCTATTCCTTTGGTACGGTTTCCGACTCTACTTCCTTTTAAATATCGTCATTAGGTATATGTATAGGGTACATGTATCCATTGGATTTAGGAACCGCAGTTTCCCCGGTATGTGTACCTGGTACACGTACTGTCCTTGTGTCCATATTTGAATCTTCTATTTGCCTTCCGCTCCTTAACGTCACTGCATTAACATGTTCTCTTAGGTTCACAAACGTTTGTGATGGAAACCTTGTTGATGCTTGTGATTTCAGTATATTCAAATCTGTAGCCAATTTTCCCACTTGAGTTCAAAGATCTTTGATAGCATTATAGGTTTTCATCTGATTTTGATCAGCTTTTTGTTGACTTTGTAGAATTGCATCTTGCTTCTGCATCATGGATTTCATCATCTCTTATAAACTTGAGTTCTCATTCTATTGTTGAGTTTGAGGTAGAAAACCATTCTATCGCCCATAAGTTGGCAAAGGAGCTTCAACTTTCTTATTTGGATAGCTAAAATTCGGATGATCTCTCCAACCTGGATTGTAAGTGTTAGAGTATGGGTCATACCTTGACCTTGAAATAGGAAATACAACATTCACCTCGGCATCCTATTCATATATGAAGGAACAAATGCAGACGCTATACGTTGTACCATCTTTTTCATATTACTCATTCGTTGCTCCATGTGTGAAAAATCTCCCATCTCACTAACTTTCCTAACCATCAATGAATCTCTAGTGTAAAATTGATGTGTGTTTGCAGCCATGCTCTCGATCAAACTAGTATCCTCCTCGATAGTTTTATTAGCCAATGCACCACTACTAGTAGCATCAATTAAGTGTCTCTCATGCGGTAGAAAACCCTAATAAAAGTGCGTGATAATGAGTTGTGGTCGTATTTGATGACGTGGACAGCTTGCCAACTGATAGGTGTCTAAAACACCTTGATATTTATCTATTATTTATGCTTTCTTTGCGAGTTTTCTTGTAAAATATGTATCTTATGTTTGCTTTTGAGTGTTTAGGTACTTTGGAGTCATTTAGCACAAAAGAAGAAGAAATCAGTCATTTGGAGCAAAAGGAGCGAAAAAGTCATTTCATAGGCGAAGGATATGCAAAGTCTATCTATGGAGAAGGGGCGGCTAGCTGAGCTAATTTGCTAAAGTGGATGCCTTATCAATTCGCTGGTGCTTGTAGCACAAAATAAGAAGAAATCAGTCATTTGGAGCGAAAGGAGTGAAAAAATCATTCCATAGGTGAAGGATACGCAGTCTATCTATGGAGAAGGGGTGGCTAGCTGAGCTAATTTGCTAAAGTGGCTGCCTTATCAATTCGCTGGTGCTTGTAGCACTTCTCATCATTACCAGGCCCTAATTTTAAGAGAAATGTTTCTCTTTTACTTCCAAGCTTCACCAGAAATCGAGAGCAGAGAGAAACTAAATGACGGATCCATTAGAATTGAGAAAATGAAGAAGAACCAGGGATCGATCATGGTTGTTCACAGAAGCATTTGGTTGCTGCTGACATCAGTGATGGAGGAGATCTCAGAGAATATGAACTGATGAATAACAGATGGGAGATTTGAGTTAAGAGAAGTTAGGGTTTTGATGAAGACGATCGATTTAAGAATAGGGTGATATTAATGATTGGTTCAAGGGTTGATTAAACGTGGGTGTGTGCTTAATCTCAAGAATCTGAGGTTGCTATGAAGAAATTCATGTAAAAATCAGAGATGGGTTGCTTCCGCAACTCGAATTTGAAGAGAAGGGCTGGAATCACAAGGCTATGAGGTTGTAACGCATGAATTGGAGAAGAACATGGCACAACGAGCAACTGCTGGCACTGATTTGCGTTGGATGAGAAGAAAGAGTTCTTACTGCAGTTGATAATGAAGACTTGGATGGTTAAGGTGGTGGTTGAATGATGCAGGAGCGGATTGGAAATTATATGTTGCAGTATGATGTTGTGGGTTTGATTTAAATGGAATGTTGGTGGCTGGTACAGGTAGTGGCTCAGCTGAACTAGAGATAATTAAGTTGTATGCTTTTGTAAATGGTGGTTGAATGGGTCCTATCTGAGGAGATGGTCTTTTAGATACCAAGTTTATCAGTCAAGAGGACCTGAAATTGGTGGAAGAGTGTTACTCCCCTGGTGTGATGCTTTAATGTTGCAGCTGAAGGAATTCTATATAGCTGAGATATGGAGATGAAGATTTGACTGTTGCTACAGATGGTAATGAATGTATGAAGTGGTTGTGGCAGTACAACTGGAGATTTAGTTTGAAGCAGATGATGGCCATGTTGTAGCTATATAGGATGGTGCTGAGATATGTGCAACTGGTGGAATTACAGTCTATGACTTGGCTTGAGATTGTGTTGAAGTAATGAATGAGCTGCAACTGGTTATGAAGTATTTGCATGATGGTGATTAAATAGTGGTTGTGCTGAAGGTTTGAAGCTTATTTGTGTAAATTACAGTTGAGCTGAAACTAGTGATGTTGCAGGGTATGAACAAAAAGCTGTTTCTTCCAGTTATGGGTGTTGCAATGAAGTAATTCTGCAAGGAAGTGAAGGTACTCTGGTGGCATTGAAACTGCAAGTAGCTGGATGGGGCTGTAGAGACATGTAAGATGGATTAAGATGACTTGAGTCTTTTGTGGTGTGTTGGTGTCGGAATGATGCGCGAAGGAAAGGAGCTGGAGTTGAAGATGCATGATTGAATGATTTATAGTGAATTAATGTAAAGCTGTAGTCTGGTGGCAGTAGTGCAGTTGAGGTACTGAAGCTGCAGATGTTTGAATGGTTGTTTCAGATGGCTAGGCCATAGAAATCTGGTGCTGTTATACAGGGAAGTGGTGATGTGAATGAGAATAAATGAATGTTAGGATTGAATTGTGCAGGGAAGAGCCGGAATTTGGCTAGGAGAACAATCAAAAACAGATGGGACTCTTGTGGATTTTCTTGCCAGTGAGTCGACTCAGTGATTACCAATCCAACTCAGATGGACTTGGACCTGTTGGGCTTGACTTATGGACTGTTGCAGGGACTGATTTTGGCAGAACCGTATTTTGGGGACCATGATATATTTGGGGGACCATTTATTTTTAAGGCACCTATCCTACAATGATAAGGGCTGTCCTAAAGTCATATGAGTTTACCAATTTTCCCTTTACCCTATTTAATATTAGCGCATCACCGCCGATCACCACCACCACCACCTCCAATTATCACCATCACCAACCACCGATTACCACCACCACCTCCTCAAACCACCGCCGCCCACTACCACCACCTCCTCCCACCACCCCCGCCGCCCACCACCACCACCTCCTCCGATTATCACCACCACCACCTCCGATTATGGAGTGACTAAAGTGATAGAAGAATAAGAAGACGGAGAAAAAAATATATTTTGAGATGGGTGAATATAAAGAAAAAACATCCTCTGGGTACTGAAGTATGCTTGTAACTTAGTGAATGTTGCTATAAACGGCCTAAAATATCTTGAAAATCAAAATTGTAACAAAAAAATTTCAACCAAGTCAACAAAGTTCGGTTTTATTATATGAAGAACATGCAACCGAACTTTCTGCAAATGCAGTTCGGTTAATAAATCCAAAATCACAGGCAACCGAACCAGAGCTTTAATGGAGTTTTTTTTTTTGTTCGGCTAGCTGATGAAAAATCAAATGTAACCAAACTACTATGCTTGAGTTTATAGAGTTTTGTTCTGTTCAGTCGATTAGACCACATTGCAACCGAACTTTAAACAATAGAGTTCGGTAAGTTCGCAGAATTTTGTTTTTTGCGATTAAATCGAACTCAACAATTTGGCTATATAGAGAAGAGTTTGGTTTTGAAATTATTTTTGCGAGTTAACCGAACTCATTTACAGAGGTATGTTCGGTTGGTTCGAAAACTTTAACGCAACCAAGTTCCCAACCGAACTTCAGGTTAAAAGTAACCTAGTTTAATGAAGTTCAGTTGGTTCGCAAACTTCAACATATTTTGCGAATCAACCGAACTGAGATTATATATGCATATATGCAATTAGGAAAACGTTCAGTTAAAGTAAAAACTTAACAATTTTTGCGATCCAACCGAACTGCACTTGCAAATGAATATATGGAATTATCTCATAGTTCGGTTAAAAGTATTTTTTGCGAATGAACCGAACTCAGAGTTCGGTTCAGAAAATATTAATTCGTGATAACCGAACTTTTTGCGACAAAACCGAACATTTTGCGTTGTAACCGATCTAAAAGTTCGGCTGAGACTTTTTTTTGCGACGTAACCGAACTTGTCTCTGGAAAAAAAAACCTCCATTAAACCTCTATGCAATTTCCATTTTCAACTCATTTTGATGATTACTTCGCATTTTTTCAATCAAAAACAAATGACAAGCAATGAGTTTGTGAGAATATATTTGTTAATGATTTAAATTAAGCTATATATATATATATAGGTGGTGGTGGTAATCGGAGGTGGTGGTGGTAATCGATGGTTGGTGGTGGTGGTAGTGGTGGTGGGCGGTGGAGGTGGTGGTGGTAATTGGTGGTTGGTGGTGGTGATAGTCGGAGGTGGTGGTGGTAGTAATCAGCAGTGATGGGCTAATGTTAAATAGGGTAAGGGGCAAATTGGTAAACTCATATGACTTTAGGACAGCCCTTATCGTTATAGGATAGGTGCCTTGAAAATCAATGGTCCCCCAAAAAAACATAGGTCCCCAAAATACGGTTCTTTTGGCAGACGGGTATGAGCTGGAAAAGTGGAAATAGAAAATTGGGGGACCTATTTTTGGAAGTGGAAAAATACAGCTAGTAAATAAAAAGGTCTCCCATTCTATTCTAGGAGAGACATCTTTGCTTTTATTTTTATTCTAGGGTTTAGAAACGTGATAACTTTTCTATTCCTGTTTGTTATGAACTCCTTTGATATGATTAGTTAGTCTTATTATTGGTTATGAATTAATTTGATTTCACAAAGCATGCTTCTTTTATTAATAAATTAGTTTTGTCTCATAATTATCGATCATGATTCACTATACATATCGCCATGTATGATTTGAATATTTGTTTAGTTGAGTGGCCAATTGATTGAACTCGTATTCACATGTATATCTAGTTTAGGGTGTTTCATACGTAAAAGTGATGCATCTTGAATACAAGTTGCACAAATATGGTTATTGCTTGTAGTGATATATTCTAGTAATCATATGTGAAACATGACATTTGCTAATTTGAATTAGTGCGCTTTCCACGTTCAATTGCATTGATTATCCTTATTTCATAAATCTTATTGCTCCACGGGAATTAAACTTGATTAGTGCTTTTACACGCTAGGTTGTTTCCTTGGTAGAATTCATATTCACATCTTTTAATGTGTTGGTTGATGACAAGAGGAAATTAGCGGGATATTATTGCGATCAAGGTATCCTAGGGATTTTGATAATGAGAGATTAAATATTATTTCTAGTTATTATCACAAGAACATGTTTGTGAATGAAGATGAATCTTTGACCAATATCATTATATCCTTGATTTTCGTGTTTGATTTTCTTGTTTTGATTTTAGATTAATTTTGTTTACAGAAAATCAGAAACCCCCCCCATTGTTTTATATAGGAAATTGAAACATATTGACAACCCAAGACCTCTATGTGGGAACGATCCTTTCTTGCCCTAGTTATATTATATATTTTGAGTAGTAAGAAAGTGTAATTTATTTTTGACGCATACGATAGCGATCACCAACAATCTCTTGTATATCTCTCAGTATTCATACAAATATTCTCCAGTAATTTGCACAATGCCACTAATATCCTTACGAATAGATGTCGCTTTAGAAGCAGGAAAATACTTCTCTAATTTTTTTTCTTCATTCTGGTCCATGTGGTAATACTTCCGGGAGGGAGATAATATAACCATGATTCTGTTTGATCCACTAATGAGAATGGAAAAGCTTTTAGGAAAGCTGTATCAGCATCATCATCACTCTTTCTCATACTTCTTACTGTATTTGAAATTGTTGGAGATGTCGATTAGGATCTTCACCCGGTAGTCCCTTGAACTTTGGAAGCCAATGGAAAATATTTGAATTAAGTTCCACCATGTCATTTAGAGTAATACACAGTGGTTGAGAATCCAAATATAGGGATGTTAGATCTCTTAACGTTCTCCTCTACGTAGGTGGTGGTGGTGGATCTGCACCATTCATCATGTTTGATGTAGACAATTCTAGTTGTGGTTGTCGATGTGTGCATGTAACATCGTTCCTTTACGGGTTTGAATTCTGCACCTCTGGTAATCCTAATCTTTCGGTGCTAGAGATTGAGATTGAATAGAGTTGTTACCAAACATATTTGTTGTTCCTTTACTGTTTGGAATACGAACCAAAGGAATTATTCCAGTGTGTGCACTTATTGAATGTCGGAAGCACAGGGATACTGAAAAAAACTAGGTGAACTATAGTTTTAGTTGCTTGGTCTAAACTATACGAAGTTGGTTTAGATTTTGTATAACAGATTAATTCTGTGAGTATTCAATTCTGGACTAGGTCCCGGGTTTTTCTGCATTTGCAGTTTCCTCGTTAACAAAATCTTGCTGTGTCTTTTAATTTTCTATTTCCGCAATTATAATTGTTTTATTATAATTAGAAGTAAAATACACAAATGTTAATTTCTATTTTACTTGATAGACAATCCTTAGAGTTTGGTTAAGTCCGAACCTATTATCAAGTAATCACACTTTGCTTGTTGTATTGTCTCGATCTCGTATCCACAGACGATCACACAAAGTGTGGATACCGATTAGTTGTATTTTTCTCGACTTTGTCTATAGATAATCACTTTCGGTAAGAGGACTTATAGGAGAAAAAGTTTTAGATTAAGGTATATTTGGGTACCCTCGTCTTTTCAGCATTTACATGTTGTTTTTTTCTTTCTTTTTCACCTAAAAGAAAAAGGTTTACGTGTTTCAAATTTCTGCATCCAGTTCAATCATGCCATACATTTATAGTCATTCAAGTTGTAGAGAGGATTTTACTGGAAACCCTCCTATTACTTATCGAGCATCTACTAGCGAAAGAGTTGTAGCTCCTTTAACACATTTAGTCATTGAAAGTTGTTAGATATTCGGGTTGGACCCGAATATGGTCGCCCATATTGTATGTGGCAATCCCGATAGGGTTCCATATTCCTTAGGGTTTGGAACCTATATAAACATCTCTAGCATATGTGTAAAGGGTTACGTGATTCCACCATATATCACACATAGGTTTACCATAATAAAAGTGGTAACTCTAACCCTAAAAGAGAGTTACCATTAGGAGAAAAAGGTTTTAAGTTCTTAGCCTGTGAATCAAGTTTTTTCTAATCCTAGAAGATTGTAGTACCCGATGATCGTCGTGTTGAAACGTTGTTGTTGTTGCTGCTGCTGTTTGTTCTTGCTAATCGGAGCTCAAGTTCAAGGTACGAACCGATACCCACTTCCGCTTAATCGTATAATCTCTGATATTGGTATCATGAGCTATTGGTTTGCTGCGTTTTCGTGCTTGATTTAACTTGCTTTGGTTGCTTGAAAGTTGTTGATAACATGATAGTATCATGATTAGGGTTCTTGTTGTTTTTTGGGTTAAAAATCATTAATGGATGTATAAATATTTTAGATCTTGATAAGGGTGTTTTGGTTTGAAATATTTAATTGGGTATGTTCATTATTGATTCAAATGATCTCCAGGAAAGTTTTGTATTGTTTGAACGTGTGGTTTGAAAGATATTGCAAAAACACTAGTTTTATATCATGTTTGTGAGCAGTGGTTTGATGATTGTTTTGATGTATATATGTCGATCCATTAATTAAAATTAATATAAATATATAGTGCTCTCTGAGAGCTTTCTTTTGACATATTATTTGCTTGAATCGGAGCTCGTATGAGTGAGATATCATCACCCAAAGTTGGTCATGCGCGTCTGTACGCTGTTGGAATTTTAGAGAAGACGATGAACAGTAACCGAGAGACAATGTTCCAAATCGGCGAGTTAACTCGGTTCAGGATCGACGGTTCAGCCCGCGGTTCGGACCGGTGGGTCAGCTCGCGGTTTGGACTAGTGGAGCGGCTCGCGGTCCAGCCCGCGGTTTGGCTCTAGTTATTTGTTTTTTCATTTTTTCTCTATCTTGTGTTTGTCGGATCAACTCCAATTTTGGTACCTTGAGGTTTTTCGACGCTCCAAATTCAATAAAACTATTTTCAGAACCTAATTAGATTCACATGATAGAGTTTCTTTGAAATTATATGGTTAATCGCTTTATCCATGATAACATGTGAATGGTTTATGTGGTGATTGTCTAATTTCTTTAATATACAACATGTATGGTGCTGGATTGAATTCATATCTTACTGAATTGTATGTCTAGATAACATGTTGATTGATTAGATAACCATTTTGGTTTGATAACATGTTTGATTGAATTATTATTTTGATTGATAACATGTTAAAACAATTGAGTAGGAGGTTGTTTGGTTGAGTTTGTTTAATTCCAAAAAACCAATAACTTGCGCATATATTAAATAGATGTAGATAATATTACTTGTGGCGCGAGAGATGATTAGGATTTTAACGATTTTTCGATCTTGCGACTTGTAATGTTGTTTTGCTATTTATTTAGATTAATGCTGCAAAGTTTTTTTTTTTTTTTTTTTTTAATATGTGTATAGTGCCATAAGTTTAATATCCTTTATTTTATTTTATTTTTCGCATTCTATGTTAGACTAAATAGCTTCCAAGAACATCATTGATGATTTGAACAAGGGTGAAAAACTTGATGGCGACAACTATAATATCTGGCGCCAAAAGATCGTTTTTCTCTTGAATGATGATGGGCTGCAGGAAATAACTGAGCATGTGATGCCTCGGCCTGAGGAAGGGACGACGGTTCAACACCGTCGCAACCTCGAGGCTTATCAGGAATGGATTAAGAAGGATCGCAGTGCTCGTCATATGATCCTGAGCTCAATGTATAATGATCTCATTGGGGAGTTTGAGAACCACCAGTTTGCTCATGACATGCTAGAGGCAGTCAGGCAGAAATTTGGAGTTACCTCTGTGGCTAAGTTTCTCGCTTTGACTATGAAGTTTGACACTTGTCAAAAGAAGCCGAATGTTACAATGAAGCAACATTTGAGGACAATATCATCAATGATACGTGAACTTGAGGCTGCAGGTCATCACTTGACAGATGAACAACATGTACAAGCTGTTATTCGTTCGTTACCTAACTCTTGGGAGCAGATGAAGCAAAACATGACACATAATGATAATGTCCGCACTTTTGAGGATATTTTTCGTCGTGTGGAACTAGAAGTCGAGCGCTTGGAAGCTGCTAAGACTGACAGTTCTGTCTTTGCTGCTGAATCTGCTTCGCATAAGACCAATAGGTCTAAGCACAAGAGGGGTAAGGGTTCTTCAGCTAAGAATCCTCGTGATGGATCTGGGTCATCCACTACCAATGCTCCTAAGCGCAAAAGAGTCAAGCGTGCTAGTAAGAAAGACAAAGCAGAGATGAAATGCTTTAACTGTGATAAGAAAGGACACTTTGCTCGTGAATGCACTGAGCCAAAGAAGGTAATTTCTGAACCTATTCCTCGCTATGAATGTTTTGTTTCTAGTCAAGAATTAGTTGCTCATTCTCCTCATTTGTAGGTTGTATATTCGGGAGCAACCGACCATGTAGCGAGGGACCGAGATGGGTTCCTAGATTATCGTCGAGTTCCTGCTGGGAGCATGAGAGTTTATATGGGGAACACAACTAGCATATAAGTACTTGGCATCGGTACTTATATGCTAAATCTGTGACAAGGGCGCACGATAATCCTCCATGATGTACTTTATGCTCCAGATATTCGACGAAATTTAGTTTCAGTTAATAGTATGTTGCGTCTAGGTTTTAGTTTTCTTTTTGATGGTAATTCTGTTAAGATTTGCTTGGCAACTGAGTTTTATGGTTTTGGTTTTATGTCTTATGGTTTTATGGTTTTGGATATTGACAATTCTAGTTCTTTTGATGCTAATAAATCTATTTCATTAGTTGCATCTTCCTCAGATGTTAATAATGATTCTGTGATTTGGCATGCTAGATTAGGTAATATAGGGCAAGAAAGGATGACTAGGTTAGCTAGAGAAGGTCTTTTACGCCCCATCGCTAAAGTCTCCTTGCCTACCTGCGAACATTGTCTTGCAGGTAAAGCCATTAGAAAACCGTTTGGGACAACCAAAAGGGCCTCTGAGCCTTTGCAATTAATTCATTATGATATATGTGGCCCAATGAATGTTAAGGAAAGACATGGAGCCTCTTATTTCATCACTTTCATGGATGACTTTACGCGATATGGTCATATTTACTTGATATCCCACAAGTCAGAAGCATTGGACTGCTTTAGACGCTATGTATGCGAAGTGGAAAATGAACCAAATAAGAGCATTAAGGCTCTCAGAACTGACCGTGGACGCGAGTATCTATCTGACCTATTCAAAGGGTATTGTGAGGAAAAAGGGATCCTATGACAATTGACTATTCCTGGTACTCCACAACAAAATGGTGTAGCATAGAGAAGGAATCGTACTTTGTTAGACATGGTTAGGTCAATGATGGTGCAAGCTCATCTTCCTATTTATTTTTGGGGAGATGCGTTACTGACTGCTTCCTATGTCCTTAATCGTGTGCCTTCGAAGACAGTACCTTCCACCACATATGAATTATGGACCGGCAAAAAACCTGAATTAGGTATGGGGTTCAGCTGCTTATGTACATAGAAGTTCTCACCGGTATGGGAAGCTGGGACCTCGAGCGAAAAAGTGTATCTTTATTAGATATTATGATCACTCGAAAGGTCATATGTTCATTGGTGAGCATCCTAATGGAAGTGTAACTGAGATTGAGTCACGTGATGTAGATTTCCTAGAATAGGATTTTACTAGAAGGAACGAGGTAGGGGGAGATCTTAGCTTCTTTGAGGTGGAAGAGTCAATGGAAGACACGCCAGTTCGTCTAGTTGAGAATAACGAAGAAATTCCTCGTTCTCCTAGGGAAAGTGGGAGTGTTCCACCTGATAATGGATTGGCTCCATCAAATCAGGATCCCCAATCTCGGAGAAGTGAACGTGGAAAAGTACCTCGTCGTCGTTTTCATATTGAGGGGGAAAGTTTCATGGTTTGTTCACATGATGACACAGAGCCTAAGAATTTTAAAGAGGCTATGTCATCTCCTAAAAGGGAAAAATGGATTATTGCACATGAAGAAGATATAGAATCAATGAGGATAAATGGTGTGTGGCAATACGTTGACCTCCCAGAAGGGCGCAAGGCTATTGGAAACAAATGGGTTTTCAAATTCAAACGCAATGCGGATGGTTTAGATGAAAGATATAGAGCTCGCCTTGTGGCGAAAGGTTACACCCAACAGGAGGGTGTTGACTACGAGGAAACTTTCTCCCCTATGGTGAGAATTGGCTCGATACGCCTTATGCTTGCTATTGTCGCACATATGGATTTGGAACTTCATCAAATGGATGTTAAAACTGCATTTCTCAATGGAGAACTAGATGAGGAAATTTACATGGAGCAACCAGAGGGCTTCGTGATTAAAGGTCAAGAGCGCAAAGTTTGCAAGCTCCAAAAATCTATTTATGGCCTAAAACAATCATCTAGACAATGGTATTTAAAATTGGATCGAGCCATTGTTTCCAATGGGTTTACGATGATAGAATAAGACCATTGTGTGTACGTTAAACAGTCCGATAAAGGTTTCCTTATCTTGTCCTTATATGTTGATGATATCCTTATAGCTGGAAGTAACATGGAGATTGTCGTCGCCACAAAAGAGTGGTTGTCCTCAACTTTTGAGATGAAGGACATGGGAGAAGCAAGCTATGTGCTCGGGATTAAGATCCTTAAAGATCGTTCAAAGAGACTTTTGGGTATGTCACAAGAGACGTACATTAAAAGGTTTCTTGAGCGATTTCACATGAAATATTTCAAGCCCATAGACACACAAGTTTCTAAAGGTCAGAACTTAAGCCTTGAGATGTGCCCTAACACCCCTGAAGATAAAGACAGGATGTCGCGGGTACCCTATTCCAATGCAGTTGGGAGCCTGATGTATGCTTGATGTGTACTCGTCCTAACATATGCTATGCTATTGGATTAGTTAGTCGGTACCAGTCGAATCCTGGTTTTGAGCATTGGCAAGCAGTCAAGAGGATACTAAGGTATCTCAAAAGGACGAGCGATCTCATGCTATGCTACAAGGGTTCAGATCTACGTCTCAGTGGTTATTGTGATGCTAACTGGAATGGCGAAATGGGAGAGAAAAAATGCACATCAGGGTATGCTTTCTTGCTAAATGCCGGGCCATCACATGGAGTAGTAAGAAACAGTCAATTGTCGCTATGTCTTCAATGGAATTTGAGTTTGTAGCTTGTCAAGCTGCAGTACAAGAATCTAATTGGTTAAGGAGGTTCTTTGAGAGTTTTGAATTTGTCACTCACGCTACTGATGCGGTGAAAATTCACACTGATAGCACATCAATAATTTCTTATGCAAAAGACCCAAAGTACCACGGAAAGACTAAGCACATTGATAGGAGGTGTTGTTTTATTAGAGCTGCTCTTGCGAAGAAAGAAATAGTTTTGGAGTACATGCCTACAGAGTTGATGATAGTTGATCCCCTTACTAAACCTATACCAAGAGATGTTTTCATGTCTCATGTTAGGGCGTTAGGTTTACGTAGGTGGTAATGGATGTCTCTTTATTTAATTATTTATTTTTTCTAAGACATGATGATCGTAGATGCATATGTTTTATGGATATTTATTAATAATCAATACAATTTGATAATGGTTCAATTTTATGATTGATTATTTACTTATGGGTATGGATATACACGCTGACATTGGTGCATAGAGAATGCATTATGTCGAAACTTGATTGATATATCACCTGGTATGGACTGGCTTACTCACATAAGCAGTCACCTTTTGGCGCTAAGGAGAGCGAGCAAAGATGAGATGATGCATCGCCTTGGCAATACCAAGATGAGATCTATATAGTGAAGATCGATGATGAATGTACCTACTGTTCATCATACCTTAAAGGATAGCCAAATAAGAAATATCTTTGGCGCTTGATGAAAGCGAGCAGTTAGAAATTTCGGATTAGGAGCAAGAGTTGCGACTAAGTCAAGATTTGTAGAGTGTAAGAGTTTGTGGCATATACTTGTTTAGTCAAGTAAAACTCCACTCTAGCGCATTTTTATATTATGCGTGCTTGCGACCACTACGGAGGTGCGAAAATCGTTCCCTTCTTTTCTCACCATGTGAGTCCGTATGATAATTAGATTATGCATAGGTAACCTTACGACTTTTGACTTTGTTATTAAGTAAAGATTCGATGATTGCTACTTTAGTATGTGTCCTGTGGCCATGGATGATTCGGCTTAAAGGGTACATATCTGTGAAAGCAGTTGATTCTGAAACTTCATGGCAATAGGGAGAAAGGAAGGTCATCAAACTCATGAATGTTTTTATATTCACAGTAGACGACTTGGGTTGCCTTGCTGGAGTTGCAACACAAGTGTGAATGTATTTACAATAAGCTAGCATGAGGGTTAGACTAGCTCTACGAGGGATCAGAGTAGTCTAGACCAATGAGATTTTGATGGACCTAGGATACTACGAGATACAAACATTTTTAAAGGGTTGATGTCTCTATGCTGACTCATATTGACCTGCTAGTATAGAGCTCCCAAATTGCAGGTACCTCGACGGTCGCACGAGCTATTTACTAATATGTACTTTTATTTCTTCCGGTACAATCCACACACACTATGTGCGAGTGGGAGATGTTAGATATTCGGGTTGGACCCGAATATGGTCGCCCATATTGTATGTGGAAAGCCCGGTAGGGTTCCATATTCCTTAGGGTTTGGAACCTATATAAACATCTCTAGCATATGTGTAAAGGGTTACATGATTCCACCATATATCACACATAGGTTTACCATAAGAAAAGTGGTAACTCTAACCCTAAAAGAGAGTTACCATTAGGAGAAAAAGGTTTTAAGTTCTTAGCCTGTGAATCAAGTTTGTGCTCATCCTAGAAGATTGTAGTACCTGCTGATCATCGTGTTGAAACGTTGTTGTTGCTGCTGCTGCTGTTTGTTCTTGCTAATCAGAGCTCAAGTTCAAGGTACGAACCGATACCCGCTTCCGCTTAATCGTATAATCTCTGATAAAAGTTTTAATGGTCATCATGATACTTCTCTTATTGGGAGAATGTTTTCAACTGATTTGTTTGACAAAATTGGTATCTCAAAAGCTTTAAAAAACAAACGAGGAAAAAAAATTCTTTTAAAACAGACACTATAGTGGAAAACCTATTTCAACTAACCTTTAAAAATCATGAAACCATGACAGATATCATTGTCTCTGGTCCGTGGTATATCTATGGAAATGCCTTTCCCCTTACTATGTGCTTTCCGGGTATGAGAGTGGAGAGAAATGTCCTAAAATATATCTCAGTGTGGGTGCAATTTTTAAACTTAAAACCTTTTCATTATAATGAGTATGTAATGGCTCAGATTGCATATCACTTAGGCATGGTAACTTCAATGAGACCTAGGAATGCATTACCGATTAGTGATGAACTGATGATGGCAGAAGTTCAACTGAATATTGAAAACCACTCATTTTTGCAATAAGAGTTAAAGTAGGTCATAATCCCGAATCGATGGTATACATGTGCCATTTCGTATGTGTACCAACTGTTACAGGTTGGTTCATATGGCAGATTCATGTGTTGTTTTACTAGGAATACCTTTAGAAGGGATCTATGACCAAGGAGAAGACTCTGAAACGGAGGAAGAAGACTCACAAAGTTGGGCTTCTGAAATTAAAATGCTGATTTGAGACAAAATAGACGAGGCCTACTGGTCTGACGCGGCAATGGAAACTCCCGTAAATAACTCGCCCAACTCTGTACTAAATGGGGAGGATATATTTATGGATGCCATGTCATCGTCGGAACAATCTTAAAATGTCTCTATAGAAAATGATTTGTTGATGGTTATTTCTGATCCACAGCCAACATCAATATTAGGAAAACGATCTCTTTCTGATAGATACGAGAATCGCGACCTTTTTTCTCCTAACTATTTCAGCCCTGTTAGACCGGATTTTAACTTTGCTACAGACGATGCTCATTTTAGTTTCAATTCTGATGAGATCCATGATGAGGAGGAATTCTTTACTCCGCCGGGAGTGATAAATCAGATCCATGGAAGTCCTAAGGCAGCTTTTCATATGTTTGTGTATTGATCTGTCGATCCAATCGAAGATTTCAGCTCGTTAGGTTCTAACTCGGTTGAATCAGTGGAGAATGATTCGATTCAAATCAACCAGTACGGTTCTAATATTGCTTCTAGTTCAAATCCCCTAGATGTGACCAATCAAATTAGAAAAGATGCTGTGATTACTACTGAGCAAAACAAAGAGATCCAGGTAAACAAAAATAAATTTCAACACTATTATTTTCCCTTAAATTATATCGCTACCTTCTATGTTATTCTTACAACTCAAATCTGCTGCTTTAAATTTGTGTGAAATTCTGGTCCTGATTTAGTTTCTGATTGCTAGTATAAGCTTAATTTTTACAATTTTGATTAACATGCCCAAGGCTGCGGTACAAAAAAAAAAAAAAAAAAAAAAAACACTTCAAATTCTTAATTGATTCTAAGCATCTAGATATTGTTTTTTTTGTCTGAAAAAAAGAGAAAAAGATTTGTGGTTAGGAGTTTTCTTGAAGACTTTCCTAATGTTTTCATGGACGGCATTAATTTTGAGATCATGCATTCTAACCCCAATATGATAAATGTCCTTGTTAAAACTAACTTGTCTGAGAAGGAGTAGTTGTTAACATGTTTTTATGGATCACCTTATAAACCTTTTAAACTTGATTCTGGGAATTTTTTAGAGGAAATAGCAGTGAAAGTAAACTATAATAAGATTGCATGGTTGGTAATAGGAGATTGTAACCAAGTTCTTCTCAAATATGATAAACAAGGAGGCGCTCCTTTCGTAGAAAGTGAGGCAGAACCTTTTATGAGGCTTCTTGTGAAATCTGTCTTGGAAGACTTTAGTTACGAAGGTGCTTAGTTTACTTGGAATAACCATAGGGTAGGGAAATAAAATATTCATGAGAGACTAGATAAGGCTTTTACTAACATAGAATAGCTAAATCAATTTAGAAACTCAAATATTAAAGTTCTAATTCCGATAGGGTCTGATCATAGTCCTTTACTTATGAATGTGGAAGGATCAAATAACACGAATCTTTCTTACTCTTTTAAATTCTTTGAAACTGGGTTGAAGGAACAATCATGTATTGATTTAATACATAATTGTTGGGACACAAAAAGTAATAATCTCACTTTATCCAAGATTCAAAATCTGGGTAACCAGCTTACTTTTTGGAAGAAAAATGTTTTCGGATTACCTAAAGAGAAAATAAAAAAACTATTGTTTGATCCGGAAAAACTGAACAACAAAAAACAAGATAGGTATACACAGAAACAAATAAATAAGAAAATGGATATTTTGGAAGAATCATATGATACTGAAGAGCAAATAGCTAAACAAATTTCTAGAAATAATATCGTTAACTTAGGAGAAAGGAATACTAAGTATTTTTATCTGAAAACTTTAAAAAGAAGAAAAAGAAACAAAATTGATTGTTTACTTAATTTAGAAAATAAGGAAATAACGGATAAAAAAATTGCGATAAATTTAAAACCTTTCTTTGAATCGTTATTTAAGGCGATGCAAACTTCAGAAAATGAGGAAATCTTTTCTCATTTGTCTGTGGGCGTAACTTGCTCTGACAAGGAGAAACTTATGGAAATGCCATCGGCAAAGGATATTTGGGAAGTGGTTAGAAACATGAAACCAAACAAATCTATGGGTCCGAATGGATTTTCAGTCTATTTCTTTAAGCACAATTGGTCTCTCATAGGGAAGCAATTGGTAGGTCTGGTTCAGCAGTTCTAGTCTATGAGAACTCCGGACCCTGAATTAAACAAAACATTTTTATTGGTAATCCCTAAAACTAAAGAACCAAAGACTCCAGTTGATTTTCGACCAATTGGTCTTTGCAACACTCCGTATAAGGTAATTTCAAAAAAATTGGCGAATAGAATGAAAACGATGTTGGATTAAGTTATCTCTCCCTTGGCTTTCTTGTATAAAAGACAAGTCTCTAATAATATTATAGTTGCACATGAGTTAATTTATTCGCTAAATCGTAAGGGGGGCTAGGTATCAAAATAGACATGTCGAAAGCTTTCGACATGGTGAGTTGGAAATTCTTACTAAAAACAATGGAAAACCTAGGCTTCTGTAAGTAATGGTGTGAACTAATCAAACAATGTATAACAACTGCTTCGATAGTAGTTCTCCTAAATTGTAACGCTGGATATTTTTTTAATCCAACTCGTGGCCTTAGACAGGGGATCCTTTATCCCCCTATATTTTCTTAATCTGCATGGAAGTATTTTCTAGACTTCTTCTTGTAAAAGAAAAAACTAAAGAAATCCAGGGTTTAAAAATTAGTAGAAACAATGAACCGGTGTCTCATCTATTTCTTCGCAGAATATTGTCTGATATTCACTAGGGAAAACTTGCAAAGTTGTAAGAATATTCTTAATAACTTTGACAAATCTGGAATGTTTTTTAGCAAGAAAATACATCCCAAATTGAAATGAATGATGTCTAAACTTTTAAAATAAAGAAAATAGACATTAAAGATTCCTATTTAGGGGCGCCTCTATTTATTGACAAATCAAAAACTTTTGATTTTGTTGTCAGTAAGATGGAGGAAAGAGCTAAAGATTGGAAAAGTATAATCATTAACCAACCAAGTAAGATGATCCTCAATAAATCAGTTTTGTCTAGTCTTCCTGTTTACCAAATGGGATGTTTTAAACTCCCTAAAAAAATTACGAAGAGGATAAATGCAGTTCAAAGGGACTTTTTTTGAGGAAAAGATTTAAACGCAAAAGGTCATTACATAAAATCTTATAAATTCTTGTGTAAACCTACATGCATGGGAGGAATGGGTTTTAAGGATGCTTACAGAATGAATATGGCAATGATTGCAAAAATTGCTTGGAGAATTGTTTCTCAACCCAAATGTTGGTGGGTGAAGATATTAAAAGGGAAATATTTCATGAATAAGTCTGTTTTTGCTTTGAAAAAATCTGCTAATTATTTTTGGATGTGAAAGTGTGTATTGCAGGGTATTGAGCTGATCCATAAGCATCTGTGTTGGGAGGTTGGAGATGGACAGTCCATTAACATATGGACTGACCAATGGATACTTGTAGATGGGGAAAAACGGTTCGCTGGTTTTTTAGGAAAGTGAAGAGTCGAGCGTGTTGTCGAGACTCCTCGACCGAGCAAACTGCTTAACTTCACACAGATACACTGCAAATGGAGTGTTTAGATTCGAGAGATCAATCTGTAGGACTCTGGCTTAAACCAAGTCAATGGCCGTTCCAAAGTCAATTTGGCCGCAAAGAGGGAGATGGGTTGATCTTTAGGAGGGAAGCTGAGAATTGTGTGAGATCAATGATGATCAAGGATTGTGGATGTGTTGAAGATTTTTGCAATAATTGGTGAACTGTTGAGTTCGAATAAGTTCTGATGGATTAATGAATTCTTGAGAGTAGCTACTCGAGAAATTCTGGATGATTACTGATAGCTAGTGATCATTCGTTGTCTTCAATCATGGATTTAGAGACTTATTTATATTGTCAGAATTGTGAACACCTTGATCCCTGTAAGTGTGACGGTTTCATGAGTGGAAGAGTTGGCAAGTGGAAGATCGTGGTAAAGTCAGTTCCATGTGGTGTGGATATTTGACATATCGTGCACCCACTTCTTTGCTAACTCCTTCAACCGTTTACACAACTTACGCACATTTCTCATCGTGCATGAATCCACGTGATGTAGGTCGCCAGACCAAAACCCTAATTGTTATCCCCCAATTTGACGTGATTGATGTCTCACGAATCGTGGAGTCTGCATGACAGATGTGTATTTAGTTTGTCAATTGACTGATTAGACAATGAGCCTAGGTTTTGTTGAATCGAACATGTCCGACAAATGCTCAACGATTCATGAACATTTATGTTGCTCGTCTAAGCAAATATTGTAAATTCGACGAGTTATTAAATATTGATGGGTTATTGAATGTATGTGGATTATTCGAGCAACTGAGCAAGTACTGCTCGATTCGACGAAATACTGATAAATTACTGAATATTGATAGTTGGATCAATATTCGAGCAACTGAGCAAGTATTGCTCAATTCAGCGAAATATTTATTGGTGACGTGACCCAATAAAATATTAAAATATTGGTAGATTACCAAATATTATATAATTAATTCAGTTTGTTGAATCTATATAAATTCATTATTGTTTGAATCTTGCTCAGAATGATGATTTGTAGAACATTTATTAGAAACCCTAATTTCAGATCATAGTTGATGAATCACTGAAAATAGGTCATGAGTGATAGAGGGAACGACCACATGGGATGATGGGCGTCCATGTGGTGCTCAGTGCTCCAGTGAGCATACACCAGGGTTCTCAGTTGGAAGGTTGGTGAAAGAATGATGATTAAGTGTCGGTTTCATCATTTACTGAAATATTGTTGGGTCCTGCATTAGGTGATAAAACCTAGGTATTGAAGATGGGACCGACCAAGAGAGCATGGGATGGCTCTTGGTGGTCACGAAACCAACTATTATCCGTTTGAGCAATCCCCAGGTTGATTGGAGAGAGTTTGGGCCCAATATGAGCGATTGCGCAAATTAGGTCGAAAGTGTGAAAACGTGTGGGACCGGCTTTTTGCAAGCCCGCGGAATGACCCTGGTCGGTCATTAAGGCATGCACATGTAGCCGTGGTGTCCACATCTCTGTACTGAGAGTTTCCGTATTTTCTGATGTGCTTTCGAGCGATATTGTGAATTTTCAGAATAGTTTCATCTTGACTGAAATTCTTGTTTTTTGTTGGAATGAGCATTTATGCTCAATTGATCAATATTTTGTAAATATTAAAATAAGGATAAAATTGCTGTGAGAGGCTATCCGGTCATGTGACCCGTTGTCTTTTGGTTTTTCATGATTCGAGCAAAATTTGAGATGTTATGACGAAATCATGATTTTTGCTCAAACCAAGGAGTTTCATGAATTTAGGAAAATAATAATTATAAAAGACTTGGGATTGCAAGGTGTGGACTGGCCATGTCTAGGGCATGACCGACCGGCTATGTTGCCCTCTCCCACAACAATTTCCTTAATTTTATATTATTATTTTTCATGAAACCATGATATTATGGAGAATCCATGAGTTTTTGTTGAAACAGAGGAGTTTCATGAGTTTAGGGAATAATAATTATAAAAAGCTAGGGATTGTGGGGTGTGGGACCGGCCACAACTAGGGCATGGCCGGCCGGCTAGGTTGCCCGGTCCCGCACACCTTTCCCTATTTTATAATATTATTTTTCATGAATCCATGAAGTTATGGGGAATTCATGAGTTTTGCACCAACAAGGAAAGTTGCTAAATTGAAGGAGTTTTTCATGAGTTCATGAAAATTATAAAATAGGGCAAAATAATGGAAGAGGCATGGGACCGGCCACGACTAGGGAATGGAAGGCCGGCCGGTGGACCCGGCCCCTGGGCGCCTCTTATTATTTTATTATTATTTGTTGCTTTCTCCTATTTTGCGTAGGATTCCTCATCTGTCCATATTTTTGGATGCTCGTTTGTGCATCCGGGTGCTCAGTCGTGCATCGTTGTCGAGTACACTTACACCATTTTTGTGGGACTTACTTAGTGATGATCCAGATGCCCGATGGTTGAGTATTTATTGCTAATTCATGAAATTCAGTGTAGAATAATTCATGAAACGGAACAATAAAATGAGTATTTATTTATTATCAATTCATAGGATCAGCTGTGGATTCGACCATGAACTCGGAATAACAAAACATGCATTACCATTCCATGGGATCGTGGATTCGACCATAGAATTGGAGTAATAAAATTATTTATTACCATTCCATGAGATTAGCAGTGAATTCGATCATGAAATTGGAATAATGAGATAACATAGTAGTTTATCGCCATTCCGTGAGATCACGTCGTAGATTCGATAATGGAATCGAAGTAATTGTCATTGCTATTCCATGGGATCATGCCATGGATTCGACCATGGAATAAGAGAAATTCTTATTGCCATTCCATGGGATCAGGCTGTGGATTCGACCATGGAATATGAGCAATTTTTATTGCCATTCAATGAGATCAGGCCGTGGATTCGACCATGGAATAAGAGCAATAATAGATCATTCTGGGAATTCGGTGGTGAATGTCACGGCAAAATTAATCTACTATATAAAAGATATTAGCCAGTTAAAGCGTCACATCCATTCTGAATGGTGCATCCATTCTGAATGGTGCATAGTCAAGGAGTCACATGTGTTGTTTACGACCTGAAGGAGTTAATTCTCTCAATCCATGGAGAACCACCTGAATCTATGCACGGTCTCTCCACATAGTTAGGGAACAATGAGTGTCACCGACGTCCTGAAGGCGTTAAGCTCTCAGTCTACGGAGAACCGCCCAATTATGTTATTCTGCATTGTGGGCACGATGAAATGTCCGGGATCGAACGCTCATCTAGTGGAGGCCTTTCGACATACATGTTCATCATGGCTTCGCAAAATATTAATCGTTGCATGCCTGAAAGCCGTGTCAAAAACATGCATCATAATTTACGGTTTTGACCTTTGTTGAAAATCCACCATCAACATTGAGTCCCCTGCTTAGTGAGGGACAGTCATGTTCCGCAGTAAGCATTAGATGGTGATTTTCAGTCGAAGAGATCGGTGGTTGAACTTAGTCATACAAAGGTAGCCTCAGAATCCTCGATTGGCTCAAATGGTGTCATGTACGAGCAAACACGCAGACAAGGACCCTGATAGCAAGATAGAGTGTCATCTCGTAAGCGTGGAGAGATGAGGCACTGCTGATTTAGGCATTCAGAAGCCTAGTTATGGTCGGTTTAGGATTTATGGACCCGAGTCCAAAAAAGGAAACCCATGTGTGATTAGGTTTTGGAAATAAAATTGATACAAAAGGGAAAAAGCCCTAAATTTGTTTTTAAAGTTCAGTTGTTCATGAGTTGTTCAAAATAAAATTCCATGTGTGCATGTATGCGTAAGTTTCATGAAAATTTGTTTTAGAAAACATATGCATGTTCGTTCGTTAGTTTAAGAAACGAGCAATAATCCCTAATATGAAAGAGATACATGAATTCTTGAGTAGACATGGTCTAGTTACAGTAGATTAAATTTTGTTCATGAAAACTAAAATTTATTTTCAAAGCATGGACTTTCACAAATACTTTTAGGAACATAGGTTCGTTCATAGTAAACGTAATATGGAATGAAAATACCTGTAGTTCATAATAAAATTTATATGTGAACTTTCAAAATTATATTTGGAATATGTGGACTTCTGCAAAAATAGAAAAGACCCTCGTTTGAGCAAAACGATTGATATAAATAACTCACGTAGAATGTTTTAATTTGTGAGATTTCACAAAATGGAATAAACTCTCGTTTCAAAGACGGATGCTCGTGAGAGGGAGCAAAATTTTTTTTTCCCAGAGTTACGTGAGTTTCACATTAAAAAATATATTTTTTGTAAAATCAATATTTTGATTTTGAACAACTGTTGAAAGTAGAATAGTGAAATAATGTCTGTATGTGAGTTTACACAATTGTAGAATGGACGTGTGTCCAAATTTTGAAAAACCGTTCACACAGTAAAGATTTACGTGGGTTGTTCACGATTTTATGAAAGATTTTGCAAAATGATTTTAAACAATTGTAAAAAGCAAACAATAATGTTTTCGTGAATTTCGTGATTTCATAGTGTATGCACACTCGGTAGAAAATCAGTGAATGTTCACATGAATGGTTATGTGAATTATTCATAATTTCGTAAAAAGTCAGGTGTCAGACTTTTAAGTAATGGGTGTTGCTCGTCTTTGCAGGTTTGAAGGAGCGAGCAAGATTTTCGAAATTTTACGTTATTATCACTAAGTTTGTGAAACCGTAAATAGGTAAGAGTTGAGAGTTACCATTTCTGTAGATGCGGATGTGAGCATCCTAATTATTTTTGTTGTGCTTTAATTCCACTGCTTTGATGAAATCTGCATCTACGGATGATATACTGAAGTAGGAACGTTGTATGGACGTCACAGCAACTTTGCAAGAATGACTGGTTCCCATGATGATACTTCCAGAGATGATATTTCTACAGATGCATATTCAAGAAATGGTGCTTCTAGGACCTCTGAGTGATGGTGAGAGATCCTTCACACTGAGTTGTACTCCTGATTACTTAATATCAGTAATGCACGGGAAGTCTCTGATAGAGGAATATAACATCGAGATCAGCTCGACAAATGGGTCCTTGTTCGATTGATGTGGATTACCCAGAAATAACAGTAAGTCTCCGTAATGGAGAATCCA
This sequence comes from Papaver bracteatum, assembly GCA_023529315.1. Taxonomy (NCBI): domain Eukaryota; kingdom Viridiplantae; phylum Streptophyta; class Magnoliopsida; order Ranunculales; family Papaveraceae; genus Papaver; species Papaver bracteatum. Next base: position 2,561,467 of record JAJJWX010005371.1, read on the forward strand.
GAAATAAGGATCATAGAATGATATCGATCATTGTAAAGTCCCCGACTGTCTCTTTGGTGAGTTGTTAGCGCTCCTTATATCATGACTTTTTATTGTCCGTGCAATTAGGTTCATGAAACCAATGTTTGTTACTTCGTTTCAGAAATTTTTCTCCATCGATCCTTGACGGTCTTCAATTCATTGCTACTGAACAAATAATTTTTGAATCGAGCGCCAAAGAAGAATTCGATGTAAGTACCTCTTCGTATAATCGTTCATGGCACTCCATGAATGAAATACCACTAACTGTTGTTGATGTATTTAGACTTAGTCATATGGGCTAGATATTTAGCTGCTAGATTGGCCATCCACGTCAGATTGAGCAACCTCCTAACCCCTATGGGATGGCCAATCTAGCAGCGAAACGCCTAACAATTCGGTGTTTAACGCCTAACAGTAGGGAGTTTGATCTCACGCAGAACCAAGCGGCGTTGGACCGTAGTCAACTAAGTTGACGCGCCGCTCTGTTCGGCGTTTAAAAAACTCGATACATCCAGAAGAATTCGACCTCTCCTCCATTACAGTTCCTTTCCCAATTTTTTTTTCTCTCTACCGAAATGTTTTTGAGAGATCTTCATTTGTAGAACTTTTTTTTCTAATTCCTTCTGTGGGTTTGTTCTTTATCGGATTTGTGGTCAATTGAAAGTGGTTTGGCGCGATTCCATCCACGAAATAATCCGAGATAAGAAATTTAAATTTTAGGTTAAAGTTTTAGGATTTTGATTTTTGATGCGATTTCTTTTAAATTGATGATTGATATTTGGTATTTAGATGATGTAGATGATATGTGTATGATTTAATTTGATTATTTGTGATTTTTTTTAAGGGATTTAATTTGATTATGTGTGATGAATATAAATGAAATTTTGATTTTTGTGATGAAAATGGATTATAATTTGTATGATAAATTGATAAGTTGTATATGAAAATGAATTGTATGATAATTTGATTAGTTGTATGATGAAAATGAATGTTAATGATTTTGTATGATAATTTGATTAGTTATGAATTAAGTATGGATGAAAATAAATGATAATGATATTTTAGTTGTATGAGATGAATGATAAATGAATTATAATTAGTATAATTAAAATGAATTATAATGATAATTAAGTATGGATGAAAATGAATGATAATGATTTTTTTTTTTCATATTTGTTATTGATTGTAGTTACGAGTATGGATGAATTGCTAGACCAGTTGTATATAGTTTCGTCAAAAAATTGTGATAGACATGTTTGTCAAGATGTTACGAAAGAGTCTCGCAGTGTATGCTTTAGAGGTAGTTTCAAAGATAATCCGGTAGTGCAAGATAATCGAGAAGTATTATAAAATTGTAGTGCAAGATAATCCGGTAGCAAAACAATTTTGTGATAATTGTGGCTTTTCCTCTGTTTTTGAGTTTGATTTCGCCAATGGGGATAGAGCCTTAGTTTAAGCCATAGCTGAGAGATGGTGGAAAAGTACTAGGAGCTTTCATTTTCGGAAGTTTGAGATTGGCCTCCTTACATGTTAACGGGAATTCCCACTGGTGACCCTAGTAAACGACCAATAGTTATGCCGCAGTTGGGTAGTGATCAAACATATCTTGCTTTGGATGATTTGTATTTTTCGGATTTCAAAAATCATGGTACATGGGACTCTAAGACCAATACATTTTCCATAATTGTCTTGAAAAACTACATTGAAAGTAGAAAAGGCCAGAATAATATTGAATGTGCAGTGACATTGACACGAGCATTCTTTATGTGGTGTTTTGGTCATTTTCTTCTAGCGCATTCTTCTGGAAAAGTAGATAAACGTTGGGTTTTGTTATTGGATGACTTGAATAGAGTTGGGGAGTATGATTGGGGTCTAGCTTCGTTAGGCAACACCTATAGATATCTCTACGATTGGTCAACCAGGGGTACAAATTTAGTTGGCATGGTTGTGGTACTTGAGTATTGGTACTATTACTACTTTCGCAACATGCAACCCTTGCTTTGTCAGTCACCTTCTGGTCATTATGATGTTTTCCCAAAGATTTGTCTCTTCAAGAAGACTAGGATTGCATCAAGGAAGAGAGGACATCGAGAAGGACAAAAGGATACTATGAAACACTCGGTCAAAAGTGCAAGAATACATATTGACACTAGAACAAGGGAATCATGTATTTGGAGGCCATGGGCAGAGAGTCGGTATGCTGTGGGAGACCAATATGAGTATGCACTAGAGGTATCCAAAAAGAGAGTTCTTTTTGTTCACTTTGATAAGCGCACAAGAGTTAGTTGTTACTTGGCGGAGAGATTCCAGAGGCAGATTACAGGTGAGATTGTAGTCCCGACAAATCCTCCAAATTTGGAAACAATTGATGAAGATGATATTGTAGTAGAGGTCAATGACTATTATAGAGTCAATGAGGATCAATATAACACTTGGTGGGCGAAGAAGAGTGTTGGACCTTATGTCACTGAGTCATACCATGCACAGAACGTCGATGAGATAGCAGTGGGTAGCTCAGCTGTTCCTCGCAGTTTGTTTCCAAATCACCCTCCTCCTGACATGATGTCGCAGACATATACCTATCACACACATAATGAGCCCCCACCACAACTACCGGGAGATAGAATTCATTTTACCATTTTGCAATGAAGCCGGCGTAGAACGTCAAATACCAGTTCCAAGGGTTGCTTGTCCGTATAACTTTCGGGAGATGAATTTGACAGTGGTAAGTACATTTACATTTTGTACTCATTTTCATTTTAAGTTTCTTGAATATTCGACTAAATTCTCTAATTTATATACTTGTAGGAAGACTGCATTAGGTTTATGGAAAAATCATGTTCATACGTGCTTGGATCTCGTCAAGCCGCATAGGACAAGTTGTACAGATTGGCTACAACTTCATGTTCCTCATCCGGCAGATCTACATCATCTTCCGTACCATCTATCCATGCTCCAAATGAAGCTTTTATATCAGAATACCTCACATTAGGTGGTTCATATGAATGGGCTACGGGTCAAGGATTTTACACTCCTAGGGTAGAAGATGGAGCTACGACATCGCAACAAGGAAATTCACAATATCAACAAGGAGGAAATGAATTTACCGATGCGATGTTGGGGGAAACCGAGCCTACCATTGTGTATGATACTCAGTTCAGCCAACAACCCCATAATTTCTTTTGACCTGAATTAAGTACTTGTCGTAGTGTTTATGAAACCATATGGAGTGTTATACTTTTAAGTACTATTTATTTTTATGGAGTGTTATACTTTGTTTATTTGTTGTTTATGGAGTATTATGATTTATTTTTATGGAGTGTTTAAGTTGTTTCCTTTTTATGGAGTGTTTTTAAGTTTTTTCATTTTTATGGAGTGTTAAATACTTTATTTGTTATATTAGGTACATTATGCAGGGAGATTTGAGAAGAATTTTGTTTGGCCTGCCGGATGATGAAGATGATATTGAGACGGATGTTATAGCAATGGCTACACTTTTGGAGACTCAGAGGAGCCCGTCCCGAATGAAGTCAAGACCCGTCAGACAATACACAGAAGACGTGCAGATGCGGATGCTCGTATGATGCATCAATACTTCAACTTCAAATGTATGTATGGGCCAAAGAAGTTCAAAGGTCGGTTTGCTTTGCCTCGCCACTTTTTTTGAGAATTTTAGAGCAAGTTTGTGATTATGACCATGATTTTCTCCAAAAAACGGATGCTTGCGGTATTCCTGGTCATAGTCCGTATATGAAAATGATTCCCGTCATGAAACATTTTGCCAAAGGCATTGCACCGGATTCCTTAGATGATTACACACAAATGGGAGCCACCACTATCTACTATTATGCTATGAAGTTTATGGATGCAATTATTTGGATTTATAATGGTCGATACATGCGTCAACCTACCGCTCAAGATACAAAAAAGATTTTAGCAGAAAATGAAGCTCGGGGATTTCCTGGTATGCTTGGTAGTGTCGATTGTTTTCATTGGGCATGGATAGCATGTCCAATGGATCAAGCAGGTTCCCACAGCGGCTATAAGCCATATCCCTCGGTTGTTTTGCAGGCGGTAGTAACATATGATAGATGGATATGGCATTCCTATTTTGGGTTGGGTGGGCAAAACAATGATCTTAATGTCTTGCATGCTTCGAGTTTGTTCGATAGAGCACTTAATGCTGCAGCACCTCCTTGTCATTATCAAATCAATGAAATGAATTACGAGCAGGGGTACTACCTAGGAGATGGTGCATATCCCATGTATGGTTGCTTCGTGCAAGCATACAAACCCGCCTCAAACAATATATAAGCTCTTTTCAATCAATACCAAGAAGCCAAAAGGAAGGACATAAAACGTGCATTTGGTGGTCTTAAAGGTAAGTTTGGCATTATTTTTAAACCATGCCGTTATTATAAAAAATCGGACATGAAGGCAATTATGAGGGGGTGCTTGATAATGCACAATATGTGTGTTGAGTTAGAATACCGCAATGAGGATTGGGGGAGGATCACGGGAAATGAACCTCAACCGCCAATTCAAGGAAATATAAGGCTAGATCCTCATGTATTGTACAACCCTGCGATTTGGGGATAACTTCGGTTGGAACTCACTACACACATATGGAACCGAAACGGAGCAGGTTTGAGAGATGGTGATATTCCAAACATGGTTATAGATGATGCCTTGCCGGAAGTTCATGAGGGTACAACCGACGTGGACACCGATGAAGACCAATATGACCCTCAAGGAGATGGTGCATTTATGAGAATGGAGAGTAAATTTCATATTTTAAGTAGGCATTTTATGAGAATGGAGCCACAATACCCCGTTATTTTAATCAAGCACGCTTTCATTAATAAGTAGACATTTTAATTAGTTCTTGTAAACTCCATAATACTCTTTTTATCACTGAATTACGTTTACAATTACATTACATATTTAACTTCATAATACTTATTCATGCATATGCTTCATAACCAAGTATCTCCAAAGCGGTGTTATGAATGAACGGCATTCTATGATCCATTTCATATAAAGTCATAGCATCCTCACGATTACCATGTGAGCTATTGTGTTGAGTTTATATAGAGATATGAAGTGACGTGAGTTTGGGCTGAAAATGTAGCCGTTTGACGGAGCGCCGCACCAATGGGCGTCCAGCGCCAAACCAAACGGCATTTGGCATAATAACCGCGAGATCAAAAGTGACCGTTGAAGATTCAATGGAAGGAAATGCAGTGCCCTACCATTCAACGCTAAGACGCTGAACCAAACGGCGCTTTGGAATCTCATCCATCAGATCAAGATGACCGTTGCATTTCCAACGACTCAGATTAAATAGCCGTTTAAAACCACAACAACTATTTTTTCAAGCTTCCCTATAAATATAGGACTCCTCCTCCTTCATCCCACACACCAAAATCAATTGATTATCTTCTTCATTGATTTTATTCCTCTTCTTCACATAGTTTTTTTCATACAAAATTATGACACACTTTAGTACAATAGAAGAAGAGGCACTAATTTATGGTTGGTTCATAGCAAGCAACGATCCAATTCATGGAAAAGATAAAAAAAGGTGCAATATTTTGGAATAAGATTATTGAAGAGTACAATAAAAGAAAAGGTCCCAATGGTTTCGAAAGAGATAAAAAAACATTACGAACAAAGTGCAACACAATAAGAACCGAAGTGAGGAAATATATTTCATTTGTTAGGCCCTACTTCCGAAACAAACTTACGGGGATGACCGAGACGGATTATGTAAGTACCTCAAATTTTTTTAATGTTTTCTTTCTTCCATTTTGTTCTCTTTCTTTCTTTCTCTAAATTTTTCTTTTTTTTTCTTCCCCAGTATCATCGTGGAAAACAGAATTATGAAGCATCGACTGGAAAACAATGGAGGTACGAATCGGTTTTCCAGATCCTCAAGACTTATCAACCCGATTAAAATCCGGCGGTGAATAATGATGATTGAGTCGGTACTTCCACTCAACCTAGTCAACAAACTCAAGCTACTCAACAAACTCAAGATACTCAACAAACTCAAGCTACTCAAGAAAATAAAGATGATAATATGGATCAAGATTTACAAAATATGGCAAGGTTTGGTGGCACTTCATCTACTCATCATTCTGAAACCTCAGACATTTCAAAGAGAAGACGCTATTTCGAACAACCCGATGATGTCAGAAGTGAAGGAAGATATAAAGCAAAGAAAAAGGCTCATGAGGCTAAAGCATCGCAGAAATCAGATGAAAAAATGGATAAACTCATTGAACTTCTTGAAAATGCACAAGCACATAGAGAGCCTAAATATGAAAAAGAGGAAGAGTATCTAAGGAAGAATTTGGAAAGCTCTTCAATCTTGGCACAAACGCAACAAAGAGAATCGGAAATGAAGATCCTACGACAACCCTTGGATGAATTACAAGAATGTGAGAGACCCATATACAAAATATGGAAGAACGAGATTTTAGCCCGTTATGGGTTGGACCTTATCCCCTAAACTAAAGTGATAATTTAAGTTATTTAGAAGTAGGATTTCAATTTCAATGTACTTTTTAATGTTTTAAGTTATTTAGGAGTAGGATTTCAATTTCAATGTAGTTTTTTATGTTTTAAGTTATTTAGAAGTAGGATTTCAATTTCAATGTACTTTTTAGTTTCTTCAAAAAACATTGTAACTTTGTTTTGCAATATAATGTAATGGAAGATTACAAATTCTCAAACGGATACATTTATTTTAATAAATTTCCAAATTTTGTAACAAAATACGATTGAAACAAATTGCCAAACATGTAGAAATGGAATTCTGGAAAAAATAACAGTTAATTAAAAAAAAGAGTCAAGCGATGGATGGAGCGGCGCCCCAGGGAAACGCTGAATGGAACAACGTCCATCGTAGCGCCTAACAGTTCAGCGTTATTCTCTGGAATATTTGCATAACTCCGAATAATCCAGCGTTTGTGTTACTTTTTGAGCGCCGCACTATTCGGCGTTTCGATCTCGTCGATAGTGCGACTGCGAGCAAATGCTAGAAGAGAGAAGTAGCCAGATTGAGTGTTAACTTTTTTTCCCACACTTTTTTCATGATTTGCAACACTTTTAGGACAATCTAGCAATCCAATCTAGCCCATAGGACTTAGCCTTAGGAGGAGATTTCCATGGAATGAGGGAGTACTGACGAATCCAATTCGTCTTCGAAGGATGGTGAAGAAGAAAACCCCGGATTTCGAAACCGAGTGAAAGCAATGATGTTTCAAATGGTGATGTTGGCAATTCCGGTCCTTTGAGTACTTTAGGGACTACTCCAGTAAGTATCCATTGTATATTTTATTCATAGAAGTATGAAACCGCTGATTTGTTGATGAATGAATGAAGATTCTCATGAATAAGTGAAAAGTTTTACCGAAATACGTCACCAGAAAATTCAGAACACAACCTTTTAACAAAAACGCCGTAAAATCTTCATCCGATGTCTGATTTTCGCGATCTACCCATGTATCCTTATTCCTAGGAAATTTCCAAGATTTATCAATAAAAGATTTTTAAGTTTGGAGCACGTTTAGGGGTCAAAATCGATGAAACAGTAAACTTCCAGGAGACCCTCATAAAATTTTCAGCTGGCATATGGTCCAATGTTTTGGCTACAACTCTTCACTCGTTTCTCCAATTATTGTGAATTTTGGATATGTTGTAGAGGACATATGTACGAAGAGAATGGTATATGACCCATCCCTATATTATTCACTAATCCCTCCCATATTTCTTCTTTATGCGAGACATTATAAAATCATCTCAGACGAGCTTGTTGTAAAACACTCTTGTTGTGTATTTAGACCATTCGCTTGTGTCTTGAACAATTAGTGAAGGATTTAAATGTCATTGATTCATTTGAGATCATGACCCCTTGATTGATACATGATCATGGTGGTGCTTGCAGTGCCATCTTCTGTCAGTAGTAGAATCATCACTTCTGAAACCCTGGTCACGGGACCATAACTGAGGTTGCTCTCTAGAGGGGGTGGTGTAATGACCATGGTTTCATGTCCCGGTGGTATCATTCCTTTTATGATAAATGATGAGCACATGAGAGTCTGGTTCCACGGGTCTTGAACTGTGAAACTGATCGTCATGATCAGTGGACTGTCAGTCCCCAGTATTTTTTTAAATCTCTCATTTCGTTTTCTCTTCTTCTGGCAAGACTTGGATAGAGGACCCATGTAGAAAAATTGATATAAAGACCTAGGTGGTCGAAGTTGGAGGTACATTGATGAAGTACTTAGTGGAAAGACCTGGTGGACACTGATCGACTGTGGAAGTTATGAATCCTGTCTATGGATTGTTGCTTGCATGTTGTACGCTATGGAAGCTGTAGGAACCTCATACGATGTCCGAATTCGATGATTGACCCAAACTTTTGAAGCTAAGAGACTAAGTTATCACATGAGAAAAGAATCACTCAATTTGGAGTTGTATAGGTCAGCCAACAAAGCGTGCACTTTTGTAATTTGTAATCCCGTACAAATTATTCAGATTTCGTAGAATTGACGGTGAAAGCCATATCTTTCATCTCGTATGTCCGATTGATGCGCCCTTTTGGTATGTTGTAGAAGAGACATAGGCGAACATATTTTGTTAATAAAGCATTATTATATTCCTCACCCATTGGTACGTTTTTGTAAACCCATTACCTGAAGTGTGTTGTATCTCATTTGCAGAGGTGATGAGAATATATTGTGAAGGTCTTTGGCTTGTTCCCACCAGTCTTGCAAGCTTTGGGAAGACTTTCATATGAATATATTTTCATGTCTACACATATTGACATGAATCATTGATGCTTGGAGGAGTTCGCTTCATCAAGCAATGATTCAGAGAACGGTTAGTTGATGAAGCTGGATGTTGAGTCTGAGACTGTTGTTGATGCTGAGACCACGATTGAATTCTCTCCAGAAATTCTTGTTGATGCTGAGACCATGAATAGAGTTCCTCTACGTATCCTTTTTGATGTCGATACTATGGTTAGAGTTGCTCCAGATACTGAAAATGTTAGAACCATGATTATCAACATAGTCTTTGATTCTCCATACAGCGAGCCTTTACACTCACGAACTAGTTGGTGGGTTGAGAATCTCTAAGATGAAGGTGTTATGGGAATTCAACACAAATTCTCCTCAACAGTATGATTTTACTGTAAACTGGATTCGTCAGTAAGACGACGTTGTTGCGGTAGATTGCATCAGCATTCTTCATTCTGGGTGTGATCGGTGAGGAGAAGAAGTTCCTTAGTCTTGAAGGGGCTTATGATGTAGAGAGGCTCCGACATTTCTGTAGTTGCAGAATAACCTACAACTATACCCTCAGTAGAATTTGTAAAATTTAAGAAGTTCTTGATGATGAATGACACTTTTCTTATTAATTCTCTCAATTGATTACATAGAAGTATCTAAATGGAACTAGAATAGTTACAACTTTCTCTATTCTCTTTCCTAAGATATTTTCTAACACTCATTAAAAGAACCTCCTGAATTTTACATTTGAACTCCCATTTATAGTAAAATTTGTACAACTGTATATATGTTGCGAAGTATCGCAACATATCTTCGCAAGATTATTCTTACCTCACAAATCTTTCATACTTCCCCGTGCTTCCTCTATCATCGCATTGTTTTGTAACTCTTTCCTCATATATTCATTACGATGTTCGCAAGCTAATGTCTTGCGATATTCGTTACCTACATCTTGCCTCTTCTCATGTCAATTCTGCGAAGAAGAAATGATCGTGAGAACATAACCGTTACTTATTCTTTTAGAATTTGGACACGTCTTTTGTAACCGTCCATTTCTAGCTATTACCTTATATAAACTCTTTTATATTCTCTTCCTTATCTTTTTCTTACTTTCTATTTTTACTTCTGCAATTTTATCTTCTTATCACACTCTCTGCTACCATTTTCTCTTCCTGTTTATATCATCATGAGTTCTCCAAGGTAATTTTCTTCTATCTTTCGTGTCTTTCATTTGTTTTCCTCTTTGATTTCTGTATAATTTATTGTTTGATTTTGGTTTGCTTCAGCAAAACTATTCCTCAGGTGAAACCTTCAACCAGAAATTCAAGCCCTAATCTTCGAAGAAGAAAATCCGAGAATCAAAAGGTAGTTAAAATACTCTGTCTTCTTTTTTAAACAATATATTGTTGCCTCAGTTTTTAATCTACATTTTGATTCGTAGGTTGGTGAAAAATCAAACCCCAACAAGAGATCTCGAGTGACTAAACCCACACCAATAATGTCAATTGATGACTTCCTTCCTGAGGTTGATAAAGAATTTCCCTCTCCTCCTCGTGAAAGCACTTCTTCGCAAACTCCTGCCTCTACTCCATTACCCAGTTTTTAGTCTCCCACAAATGTCAATTTATCAACACTTCTTCAGGATCAACCCTCGCAAAATACTTTTTCAACCTCTTCTCTTGAAAAACCTATCTTAACTCCCAATCCTTTGAGTGATGTTGCTCCAAACAATTTACAACTTGCTCTTATTCCTTCAAATTCTTCTCCTCTTTCTTAAGAAATTCGAGATGGAATTTACTCAACTTTCCGAATGTTATCTGAGGTTTTGAATAGTACTGCGAAGTCTACTAATGTTCATTCGCAGTATGAGTTTTGCGAAGCACTAAATAGTTTCATCAATCCTGATATTTCTATTTCACGTCAATCCTTGGAAAAAGAAGTTGAATTGCTTCGCCAATCTCTGGAGTCTTCAAGAACAGAGTGTGAGAATCTCCGTAAAGAGAATCATCAGCTTCAAAATGATTCTCTTGATTGTGCGATCCTTCGCAGAAGGAATGATGAATTAAAAGGTATGATTACTATCTTCATATTTTCCCCTTTTGTTTACTTATGTTCTTCATGTGTTTGAAACACCCGTTAAAACCCATTCCCCTTTATAGAATCCATCCAGAAATGTAGAAGGTTGGTACTTTGCCATGAATCAGATGCAACAGAATATCAAGCCAAGCATGCAAGCCTCTTGAACCAATTCTCCCACTTATCTAATCTTCATTCGCGTGATATTGATAATTTTGATGCCCTTTTTCAAGAGAATACTCAACTGATTTACGACCGAAATTTTTTGAATGATGAAATATCTCAAGTTACTTCTTCCTTAACTAAAGCCGGCTTGAGAATAGAAACCTTATTAGAAGAGAACAAAACTTTATCAGAAGAGAAATGCTCGTATTTGAATACAATGACCGTTTCTTCGCAACGATTAAACACTCTTCAGAATAAATGTTGCGATCAAGAAAATCTTCTTTCTTTGTTAAAATGTGAACTTGAGGAATTAAAGAAGTCTTCAGATGCAGAGAGAAGTTCTTTTGCCGTTGATAAGAAGTACCTTCTTAATAAGAATATAATCTTAAGTACTAAGAAGAATTAACTTGAAGAAGATTATTCTGAACTAAAAAGTCTTAATGCCAAACTTGCGAAGGATAAAAATTTTCTTCTTTCTAAAGATCAAAAGCTCCAATCTAGACTTAAAGGATTAGTTGGTGATGGTTTTGATAATGTGATGGATCAGATAAAGAATTGTTGTCTATCTTTAGCTCAATTTCTTACTTCACAAAGAGAAGGTAGTCATTAAAATTTGACTGCCTCTGATGTACCTTTAAATGGTTATCAATATTCGCAAATTTAATTCTTTGAATTTTGTTTTACTCGCAGAATCTGAGAACAACCTTCGCAATGCTAAGGCTGGATTAGAAACCTCCTGTTCTGAGCTTCGCAAGAAAAATGATTTGCTTTCTAATTGCTTAATAAACTCTTGTGATCGTGCCATTCGGAGATTCAACTATCTTGCTTATGTTAAAGATATCGAAGATACCAACCATCAGAAAGCTATACTTCGTGAAATTCATCTGAAAGCTCAAGTCTTTGTGAATAACATTCTCCTATCAAGTTCCTTGCCTCCTGTGAAAATTACTCCCCTGACAATATCTGATGATGAAGTTACTCGTGATCCTGATAGTGATTTTGATTATGAGAGCGATGATGAAGGACTTGATGATGAAAAAGAATCTATTCCTCAAGGAGGTGTTCCTGTTGCAGACTCTACAAAGGATGATATTTCGCAAAAGTCGAATGCTTCTAATGACCCTGCTCATCTTAAAGACCCATCACAGAGTGTTGATGAAGCATAATAATATTCTTTCTCAAATTATCATTGATTTTCTTGTTTTCCTTTCCTTTGAACTCTTTCTCTTAGCTATTGTTGGTTCTCTTTTTATAAACAATTCTGCCTACTGTTTTTGTTCTTTTAAGAAGTACATTTGATATTTTGCGAAGATGATTTGACCTTTCTTAAACTGAATGCTTTCCTTATTTGCATCATTTGATCATATGAAGAGAAATAATATAGCTTAAAGACTTAGCTTAGTATCTCCTTTCCCACTATTATTGCTCTTCAGATGATTAAACATTGTTGGAAGTATTAGAATATCTGCCCCTATTTAACTTACGAAGCTTCATCTTGTTGCGATTGTGAATAAGAAGTTTTCCCTTTGAAATATAAGAAATATGAGGTATGAAATATCCTTAAGAAATATAAGAAGTATAAAATATCTTTGAAGAAGTATTCGAAGTATTCAATCCGTGAAGAATTATTCAATGTATGAAGAAGTATAAGAATTATGTAACCTTCGCAAAATTTAATAAACATGAAATATCCATTGAAGAAGTATAATAAATATGAGACGTTCTTGAAGAATTATAAGAAGTATTCAAATTGTGGAGAAATTTTCAATATATGAAGAAGTATGTAATTCTCGTAAAATTTAATGAATACGAACTATCTGTTTTTGAGTGCGAATAAGATCACATCTTTTGTTATGTCTTCGTGGTATATATATTCTTGTAAAAATTCTTCAATGATATTGATGGGATTACCTTCTTTGTTAGGACTTCTTGATATATATTCTTGTAAAAATTCTTCAATGATATTGATGGAATTGCCTTCTTTGTTAGGACTTGATGATATTTATTCTTGTAAAAATTCTTCAATGATATTGATGGAATAAGTCTCATTAATTGATGTGGTCTTATCATGCCTTCCTAAGTAAAGGTCTTATTTTGCCACCTCTTTTATGATAATATTTTTGTATTTGCGATAATATGACAAGTCTGAACATTCTTGCGAATATACAACCTCGTGACATTATCGTCTTGCGATGAAATCTCAGGAAGTTTTTACACCTTCATGTAATAACCCATTGATCTCATCTTAACTTCTTTGTTATGTTCTGCGAGTTCTCCTTTTCTGTATATTTTCTCTTTTTTTTTTTAGAATGCTCGCAGAAATTCAGTTGTTGCACAAATATGACAAGCCTTTATGTTTTTGCAAACAAAAAGCCTCGTGACATTTACGTCTTATAGTACGTATCATCTCCCTAATGGAGGGTGCTGCCCTTTATGTTCCCCTTGGTTGCCCCTTCAAGGAAGCGTACATCGACCATACAAGGTTAGCTCTTCCCATCCGTTTCTGCAAACAACCAGCTTTTGATCGCAACCTCTTATCCTTTTTTCCTATAGGGCTTATAGTTACGAGGTTGCACCCTATGGGGTATCTTTGGGCCAAGTGCATCATTTTCCAAGACTTGTCAAAAATGGCAGATGTGCTTCAAGCCCACCCGGCACTCTTGACTCAACCGTGTACCTCGGCGCCTTGATCGTTTTCTGCACTTCTTGGGAAGGACAGTATGCCTTAGTCGCCCAACCTAAATCATGTTACATCGCATAATATCGCGTAATGTCGCAAGATTAGGTGAGAATCCAAGGTGTCTAACCCGGATAGGTACCCCGTTATTGGGTTGTACCCCGTAAAGTTCCATGTACTCAGGTTCCTTGGTGGTGTTCCGATGTCCCTGAGCCATGCTTATAGGTACCCCCTTAAATGACGTACTTTAGGACTTTGCCTCTTACGAAATGTTGCTTCGCGAACTAGGTTGTACGCCACAAAGGTTTGCCTGTGTAATATTTCTGCAGCTTTCTTTCTTTTTTGAAAGCTGATCACAGATTGCGGTCTTTTATTCGCAAATTAATGTTTGCGTCTTTCTTTAATGAAAGTTAATCGCAATAAATTTTTTGAAATTCGTAACTTTTGCAAATTTCCTGCGAGCAAACAATATTCGTAAAATTTATCATGAGTTTTATGGATAATACCTTTTCAAATACAGTCTATTCCAAGGTCTACCAAGTCTCAAACCCATGTCTCTCCATTATGGATCCATTAGCCGATAAGCTCCACTTCCCACAACCTCTTTGATAACATATGGTCCATCCCATTTTGGTGCTAATTTTCCTCCATTTTCTTTCTGATATGGAGGTGTTTCTCGCATGACCAAATCACCTGGTTGATATTCACGTTCAATGACTCTCTTGTTATACTCTCGAGCTAATCGTTCCTGATAAATTTTCATATGGTGCAACACCTTTTCTCTTTTTTCTTCCAAATCATCCAATTCACTTAATATCACCCCTGCACTTAAATTTCTTTCCCAAGCTTCTTTATTTGTTGTCGGAATTACAACCTCTGTTGGTAATAATGCTTCTACTCCATATGTTAAGCAATTAGGAGACATTCCAATTGCCTCTCTTCTAGTTGTATTGTATGCCCAAACTGCACTAGGTACTTGCTCGCACCACCCTTTGAGATGTCCTTCTAATTTCTTTTTGATTGTATCTGCGATTGTTTTATTTGTTGCCTCTGCCTGTCCATTAGCTTGTGGATATAATGGAGTTGACTTCCCACATTTTATCCTAAAATCACTGAGTAACATCTCTATATTCTTCCCTTCAAATTGTTTTCCGTTATCAGATACTAATTGTGCTGGAACTCCGTACCTGCAAATGATGTTCTCAAATATGAACGTAAAAACATCTTTATCACGAATATGCTGTACTGCTTTTACTTCTGCGAGCTTCGTGAAATAATCTGTTGAAACTATCAAGTATCGTCTTTGTCCGGATCCAGGTAGAAATGGTCCAACAATATCCAACCCCCATTTCCCAAAAGGCCAGCAACTTGTTAAAGAAGTTAATGTTTCCCCTGGTGCATGAATTCTTTTACCATGTCGTTGACATTCCTTGCATCTTCGTACGAACAATTTTGCGTCTGTATGCATATAAGGCCAGTAATATCCTTGTATCTTTGCTCTATACGCTAGAGATATTCCCCCACTATGATTACCAGCTTCTCCTCCATGTAACATCTTCAATATTTTTTCTCCTTCTTCACGAGTTAAGCACCTGAGAGGTGGTCCACTGAAAGTTTTTCTGTATAAAATTCCTTATCGTAGCTCATAGTTTGTTGCAAGACTCTTTAATTTATGTGCTTCTAGTTTGTTCCTGGATATTTCTCCTGTTGCGAGATATGCATGAATTTCCTTTCTCCAATATGCGATGTTGTTTGGTAATTCTCTTTCTACTTCCATCGTAACTGCCTCCTCAATTTCTTCTTCTTTGTTCACTGATGGGTGTTGAATTGCCTGGATTTTGATGTTTCTTGTGTTAGGATTTGTCATCATACTTGGAATGAATGCAAAAGCATCTGCGAGTCGATTGTATTTCCTTGTTATATGTCTCCACTTTAATTTTGGTATCTTCGCAGATAATTCATCAACGAGTTTCTTGTATTTCTTCAAAGAAGACTCATTTGTGGTATAATCCCCTTTAATTTGACAAATTACCAACTGCGAATCACTTGTTATCCTTATATTTTCAAGTTTCTTTTCTATTGCGATCTTCAATGCATGCACTACAGCTTCGTACTCTGTTTCATTGTTCGTGGATGCAAATTCTAGTCTGAATGAGAATGCTGTTCTTTCTCCTTCTGGTGAAATCAACACAACTCCTATTCCATTCCCCTCGCTGTTGGATGACCCGTCTACTAAAATTTCCCATCTATTTGGTTTTGTTAACAGATCTTTTGGATTCCCAAATTCTTCTTCAACATCCATAATTTCTTCTACTGCTTCATCTTCTTCCAAAGTAAATTCTGCTAAGAAATCTACGACAACTTGTGACTTTTGCGATGATAATACTTCGTATTTTATCTTGTAATAGTTTACTTGTGCATTCCACCTTTCTATTCTACCTGACCTTTTTGTGTTCTTCATGATTGATTCAATTGGAACTTTGGTTACCACTTTTATCACATGTGCTTGGAATTATATTCGTAACTTGAATGATGCATAAACCAGGGCTAAGATTAACTTCTCCATTTTAGAATAATTCTTCTCTGCTGCGTTAAAAGTTTTAATAATGTAGTAAATGGGCCTTTCTATTCTGCGTCGTTGTCAATGTAACTGCGCTTAGAGCATATGGAGTTGTTGCGAGGTATACCAATAATTCTTCGTCTTTCTATGGTTTCTGTAATATGGATGTATTTGTGAGATATTCTTTGATTCCTTGAAAAGATTTTTCACATTCATCAGTCCACTTGAATTTTGCTCCCTTCTTAAGTATGTTGAAAAAATGTTTGCACTTATCTGACATTTGCGAAATAAATCTTCCTAGTGAAGCCAAGAGTCCGTTTAGTTTTTGTACTTCCTTTACCGTTGCAGGTGTTGGCATGTCACGAACTGCTTGTACTTTTTCTGGATCAACTTGTATTCCCTCCTTTGATACTATATATCCCAAGAATTTCCCAGACGCAACTCCAATTATACATTTTTCAGGATTTAATTTGATGTTGAACTTTCTCATTTGTTCAAATATTTCCTTCAAATCTTGCACATGATCTTTGGCTTCTTTGCTTTTTATCAACATATCATCTACATATACTTCCAAAGTTTTATGTATCCATTTTGCGAACACATTTTCAACCATTCGTTGATATGTAGCACCCGCATTTCGCAATCCAAATGGCATCTTCACATAACAATATAAACCTCTTGGAGCAAAAAAGTCAGTATGTTCTTGATCTTCTTCTGCGAGTGATATTTGATTATACCCTTTATATCCATCAAGTGAGGTGACTCTATCATGTCCTGCAGCTGATTCCACCATTTGTGGTATATCTGGTAATGGAAAACTGTCTTTGGGACAGGATTTGTTTAGATCAGTGAAATCTATACAAATTCTTATCCCTTTATTCTTTTTCGGAACAATGACCATATTCGCAATCCATTCTGGGTATTTTGCTTCTCTTATAATTCCTGCATCCAACATCTTTTGTAATTCTTCTTCTATCTGTGCATGATAATTTTGTGAGATCTTACTTATTCTTTGTTTAAATGGTCTTATGTTTTTATCTATGTTCAATCTATGACACGCCACTGATGGGTCAATTCCTGGTATCTCGTCTACACTTCCTGCGAATATATCTTTATATTCTCGCAAGAGATCAATAGTTCTTTTCTCTTCTTCTTCACCCATTTTAGTTCCAATTCGCAAGAATAAAGGCTCCTCTTTACTTCCTATATTTACTTCTTTGGTTGGTTCAGCTGCAACATAGCTGGGACTTTGCTCCCCCATAGGTGTTGTTTCTTTGATTATTTTCATTGGTTCCCCTTCTTTTTCTGGAATCTCACTTGGTATTCCTCTCCCTTCCTTTGCTCTTATTGTATACACTCTAAATTCTTTTTCCTTTTTTGCTTCCTTCGCAAGTTTTCTACGAAACCGTTTCTTTCTTGCTCTCCCTCCACACTGTTTTACTTCAATCTGATAACAAAATTTTGCACTATCAAGATATCCTTTTATTTCTTGTATTCCATTTGGTGTAGGAAATTTGATTTTCTGATGTAATGTTGAAGCAACATCTTTGATCGCATGAATCCATGACCTCCCTATCAGCATATTATATGGAGATTCCATATCTATCACACATAAGATTATATGTGTTTCGATTTCTCCTAGCAATATTCGCAGCACTATTTCCCCTTTAGATTTTGTTGTAGATTTTCCCAATCCATGAATAAGACATTTTGAATTTGTGATTTCTTCATCTTTAATTCCCATCCCCTTAAGTGCATGATAGAATATGATATTAACAGAACTCCCTATATCGATCAAAATTCGGTTTAATTTCCATTTTTCTATAGCTTTCTTCTCTTCTCGCATGATCGTAATTGTGACCACCAATGGTGAAGTGTGGTTCAAGTCTTCATTTGGAATTTCTGCTAATGAAAATGTGATTTTCTGTTTTTCCCATTCTTCCAAAGTTGTTATTTTCTCCACCTCCATGATCTTTCTTCCTCTACAATCTCGCTTGTATATTTTTCCCTTCATGTTATTATGAAATTCATCAATCATTGTCTTTGTGATCATATTACATTCTTCTTTTTTTCAATCTCCATCTACTGACTCCATTTGATCTTCAAATTTTCCACAATTCCTACAAATTTTAGCTATCACAATCCTTCGGTCCCTGTTTCTAGCGCCAATTATGTAGTTGCAGAATAACCTACAACTACACCCTCAGTAGAATTTGTAAAACTTAAGAAGTTCTTGATGATGAATGACACTTTTCTTATTAATTCTCTCAATTGATTACATAGAAGTATCTAAATGGAACTAGAATAGTTACAACTTTCTCTATTCTCTTTCCTAAGATATTTTCTAACACTCATTAAAAGAACCTCCTGAATTTTACATTTGAACTCCCATTTATAGTAAAATTTGTACAACTGTATATGTGTTGCGAAGTATCGCAACATATCTTCGCAAGATTATTTTTACCTCACAAATCTTTCATACTTCCCCGTGCTTCCTCTATCATCGCATTGTTTTGTAACTCTTTCCTCCTATATTCATTACGATATTCGCAATCTAATGTCTTGCGATATTCGGTACCTACAATTTCATGGAATCACATCATGTTGCAATGACTTGTTATGAATCAATCTTTCTGATAAGATCAAGTCCCCATTATGTTTGAAGGAATTTATGCCATCAATGAATGATGTTGCATCTGCTCCAGAAGTCTTATCATGGGATAATTAAGACTTATTGATTGTAGTTCACTTACACTTTTATCGTGTCGGTGGTGAATCAATGTGTCATCGTCGAGATATTTGTGCTAAAGCCAAAGGCGCCATTCAAGGTGTACTCTTTGATTGGGAGTAAAATTTGAAGACTTCTTAGATGCTTGAGGGTTGAGGCGTCGTATAATTTAAGCTTCGAATGTCTTAGGCTTGATTGTCTCAAACCCGAGTATCTTTTGTTGATTCAGCATTCCTTTCCCTACGGTAGTGGGATTCAACACTTGTAGAGACATCAGAGCTTTTTGATTTTGTGGCACACATGGACATTCCTGTGAGGCTACGGAAAAACTCCCAAAGTGTTCCTTGCCATGATTGGATATTATCTCAGTAATGAATGTCTCAATACTCGATTTAGAAAAATTTCAGATTCAACCACTTGGTAAAATACTAATGCGGTGAAGCTACCATTCATGACGTCTTGCGGAGTTGCCAGCAGAATTGAGCCCCCATGCTAGGATAGCATGTGAGGAAATAAATGACATAAACATGAAATAAATGAGACTTGCCTAAGTGTGGAACCTCTTGATGAATGTCTATGCATCTTTTGTAGGTTCTTTCTTCAACCTCGTCAAAGTTCGAAATTCCCCAAGTGCTCTGATGATGGAACGTCCGCCAAATCTTCTTGATCAGAACTTTCTTCGTTGGAGAGGTGTGCAAACAAAGGCGCTTTGTCAGTAGCCATCATTTCAGCGTGAATCCACACTTATCTGAAGAACATGTCATATCCTGGATCTTCCTGATTATGTGAAACTTGGTTTATGTCCGGGTTGAACTTATGTTCACTTTGAGAGCGATGTATCCATAAATATTTCCGAGCGATCCTTCAAGGTCTCTGATTGAGATAGGAGCATGAGTAACTTCTTGTCGAGTGACGCCTGCGGATTTGAGGGTTCTTAGTGGAATTATATTGATGGCGGTGTCAGCATAAATCAATATTCTTCCAAAATTATTTCCTCTAAGATGGATGGTGGTAAGCAGTCCCCAGTCGTGCATCTCCTTGTCTGTGGATGAAGGTTCAAGGAGTATTTCCAGGATGGACAGACGTCAGACACAGTGTAATTCGATGTTGTGAACATGTATTGCCTTTGTGTCTTAAACAGATAGAGCAATTTCACAGATATGTTCGATCAACGATTGAACTGCTTATTTGATTGGCTGTTCAGAGAGTGTAAAGGTTCTGAATGGGAGAGGATTATTGCGTACTCCTGAGATTCTCCATTTTTCTCCAGCTCTCTCCTGATGAACGATAATTTTATTGCATCATCTTGAACCCAGACTTCTAGTAACACGATCACTTGTTTAATGGGAATATGGAAGTTTGATTCCTCGTTTGATCATTTCCCCGTTCGTTGATGTCGGGTCGAGGTTTGTGCATTTCAGGGTTGGTTATCTTTTCAATGCGCCTTCATAGGAGCCTGGGATGTTGGAGAAGCGCTCTAATGTTGTGTCTCATCTTTCCTTTCATTCCTTTCAGCAACAACGTTTGTTAAAGGCTGGAGATTGTACTGATTGTTGACTAGGCGTCGGCTGCTTCGAGGTTCCTCGACTTTGCATACTTTGCTTTTTCCAGTAAAGCAGGTGTAATAGTCGCTGGTCGTTTGGCTGCTTCATGAAGCTCTGAGAAAATCTGGAACTAGAGATTTTCCAGCAAGGCTCTGTAGACAGGGATCATTCCATTGATGCCAAAGTCCACTAGTTGTTGTTCAGTGACATTCGAGTCATGACAATCCAAAGCTTGGACTCTGAACTTCTTCACATAATGGTTCGGACGTTCGTTGCTCTTCTGAGACATTCTTCCTAAGTAGGAGAGAGTAATTTTCTCTGAGACGAAGAAGTATTTCTGCTAGATGTTCCCAGGTGCAATGTTGTTGTACCAGGTATATGCTCGTCCTGTCGGAGATTTTGAGAACTCCTTCAAACGGAAAACATGGTTATTTTCGTGCTCACCTAGTGCTTCCAGGAATCGAGAGACATTTTCTCAAGAATTCCCCGTTCTGTTATACAGTGTGAATATTGGAGAGGTGTAGGCCTTCGAGGGAGGAATTCTTTATGTAGCAGCAGGATATGGAGGTTGATGACGGTGAGCAGATGGTGCTTTGCCTTTTCCTCGATCCTCCATGAAGCGTTCCAGGTCTTCACGATTGATGAAGCCTGTAGGTTTTTTCATTGGTGGGTTGTATGCAGCCTTGTGGACTTCATCATTATCTACTACATTGATTGGAGTGACTTCAGGATCAGCGATTGAAGACGTTTCCATGGATTTTATTTTCTCCTGAGTTTTCTCTGACATCTTGTCAGTGAGAGTCTTGAGATAATTGTATAGCTCTTTCTGAGTGTTATCCATGTCAATTTGATTTTTGGCAAGAGTTCTTATGAGATCACCTATGGTAGAAGGATTTTCTCTGACTTCCTCGGGATTCCGGTCGAAGAGAGGATGATTTCCAATATTGGTTTGAGGAGGAGTGGTGCCGCCAGTACCATTGTTGGAAGCAAGAATAGTTTCCGGAGTACCACCTTTGTTGCTAGTGCTAGCGTTGTTTAAGTTAGGATTTGTAACTGAACCTGACCTAAGATCAACCATTTTGTGAAAATGTGAGATTGTAACCGAGAGATTAATCTCTCACCGTGGTCGCCAATTTGTAGATGGGGAAAAACGGTTGGCTCATTTTTTAAGAAAGTGAAGAGTTGAGGGTGTTTTTGAGATTCCTCGACCGAGCAAACTGCTTAACCTCACACAGATGCACTACAAAGGGAGTGTTTAGATTCGAGAGATCAATCTGTAGGACTCCGTCCTAAACCAAGTCAATGTCCGTTCCAGAGTCAATTCGTACGCAAAGAGGGAGATGGGTTGATCTGTAGGAGGGAAGCTGAGAATTATGTGAGATCAATGATGATCAAGGATTGTGGATGTGTTGAAGATTTCTGCAATAATTGGTGAACTGTTGAGTTCAAATAAGTTCTGATGGATTGATGAATTCTTAAGAGTAGTTACTCGAGAAATTCTGGATGACTACTGATAGCTAGTGATCATTCGTTGTCTTCAATCATGGATTCAGAGACTTATTTATATTTTCAGAGTTGTGAACACCTTGATCCCTGTAAGTGTGATGGTTTCATGAATGGAAGAGTGGGCAAGTGGAAGATCATGGTAAAGTTAGTTCCATGTCGTGTGGAGACTTGAAAGATCATGCACCCACTTATTTGCTAACTCCTTCAACCGTTTACACAACTTATGCACATTTCTCATCGTGGAAGAATCCACGTGCTGTAAGCCGCCATACAAAAACCCTAATTGTTATCCCCTAATTTGACGTGATTGATGTCTCATGAATCGTGGAGTCTGCATGGCAGACGTGTATCTAGTTTGTCAATTGTTTACTAATTAGACAATGAGCCTAGGTTTTGTTAAATCAAGCATGCCCGAAAAATGCTCAATGGTTCATGAATATTAATGTTGCTCGTCTGACAAAATATTGTAAATTCGAAGAGTTGTTAAATATTGATGAGTTACTGAATATATGTGGATTATTCGAGCAACTGAGCAAGTATTGCTCGATTCGACGAAATACTGATAAATTACTGAATATTGATAGTTGGATCAATATTCGAGCAACTGAGCAAGTATTGCTCAATTCGACGAAATATTTATTGGTGACGTGACCCAATAAAATATTAAAATATTGGTAGATTGCTAAATATTATTTAATTCAGGTTGCTGAATCAATATAAATTCATTAGTGTTTGAATCTTGCTCAGAATGATGATTCGTAGAACATTTATTTGAAACCCTAATTTCAGATCATAGTTGATGAATCGCTGAAAATAGGTCATGAGTGATAGTGGGACCGACCACATGGTATGATGGGCATCCATGTTGTGCTCAGTGCTTGAGTGAGCATACACCGGGGTTCTCAGTTGGAGGGTTGGTGAAAGAATGATGATTAAGTGCCGGTTTCATCATTTACTAAAATATTGTTGAGTTCAGAATTAGGTGATAAAACCTAGGTATGAAAGATAGGACCAACCAAGATATCACGGGACCGTCTCTTGGTGGTCACGGAACCAGCTGTTGTCCGCTTGAGCAATCCCCAGGTTGATTGGAGAAGTTTGGGCCCAATATGAGCGATTGCGCAAATTAGGTCGAAAGTGTGAAAACGTGTGGGACTGGCTTTGTACAAGCCCTAGGAATGACCATGGTCGGTCACTAAGGCATGCACATGTAGCCGTGGTGTCCGTGTCTCCGTAATGAGAGTTTCAGTATTTTCTGATGTGCGTTCGAGCGATATTGTGAATTTTCAGAAGAGTTTCATCTTGGCTGAAATTCTTGAGTTTTGTTGGAATGAGCATGTATGCTCAATTTATCAATATTTTGTAAATACTAAAATAAGTATATTTTAACATTTAAAATTGTCGTGAGAGGTTATCCGGTCGTGTGACCCGTTGGCTTTTGGTTTTTCTTGATTTGAGCAAAATTTGAGAAGTTATGACGAAATCATGATTTTTTCTCAAACCAAGGAGTTTCATGAATTTAGGAAAATAATAATTATAAAAGACTTGGGATTGCAAGGTGTGGGACCGGACACGGCTAGGGCATGGCCGGCTCGCTATGTTGCCCGGTCCCACAACATTTTCCTTAATTTTATATTATTATTTTTCATAAAACCATTGTGTTATGGAGAATCCATGAGTTTTTGTTGAAACAGAGGAGTTTCATGAGTTAGGGAATAATAATTATAAAAAGCTAGGGATTATGAGGTGTGGGACCAGACACGGCTTGGGCATGGCCGGCCGGCTAGGTTGCCCGGTCCCGCACACCTTTCCCTATTTTATAATATTATTTTTCATGAATCCATGAAGTTATGGGGAGGTCATGAGTTTTGCACCAATAAGGAAAGTTGCTAAATTGAAGGAGTTTTTCATGAGTTCATGAAAATAATAAAATAGGGCAAAATAATGGAAGAGGCATGGGACCGGCCAAGGCTAGGGCATGGCCGACCGGTGGGACCGGCCAAGGCTAGGGCATGGCCGACCGGTGGGCCCGGCCCCTGGGCGCCACTTATTATTTTATTATTATTTGTTGCTTTCTCCTATTTTGCGTAGGATTCCTCATTTGTCCATATTTTTGGATGCTCGTATGTGCATCCGGGTGCTCAGTCGTGCATCATTGTCGAGTACACTTACACCATTTTGTGGGGCTTACTCAGTGATGATCCAGATGCCCGATGGTTGAGTATTTATTGCTAATTAATGAAATTCAGTGTAGAATAATTCATGAAACGGAACAATAAAATGAGTATTTATTTATTATCAATTCATAGGATCAGCTGTGGATTCGACCATGAACTCGGAATAACAAAACAGGCATTACCATTCCATGGGATCGTGGATTCGACCATAGAATTGGAGTAATAAAATTATTTATTACCATTCCATGAGATTAGCAGTGAATTCGATCATGAAATTGGAATAATGAGATAACATCGTAGTTTATCGCCATTCCGTGAGATCACATCATAGATTCGATCATGGAATCAGGGCAATTTTTATTTCCATTCCATGGGATCATGCCATGGATTCGACCATGTGATAGGAGCAATTGTTATTGGCATTCCATGGGATCAGGCAGTGGATTCGACCATGGAATAGGAGCAATTTTTATTTCCATTCCATGGGATCAGGCCGTGGATTCTACCATGGAATAGGAGAAATAATAGATCATTCTTGGAATTCGGTGGTGAATGTCACGGAAGAATTAATCTACTACAGAAAAGATATTAGCCAGTTAAAGTGTCACATACATTCTGAATGGTGCATAGTC
Organism: Papaver bracteatum; assembly: GCA_023529315.1. Classification (NCBI taxonomy): domain Eukaryota; kingdom Viridiplantae; phylum Streptophyta; class Magnoliopsida; order Ranunculales; family Papaveraceae; genus Papaver; species Papaver bracteatum. The sequence goes on from JAJJWX010005371.1 coordinate 2,586,351, forward strand.
AGGGAGTCACATGTGTTGTTTACGACTTGAAGGCGTTAATACTCTCAATCTACGGAGAACCGCCTGAATCTATGCACGGTCTCTCCACATAGTCAGGGAACGGTGAGTGTCACCGACGTCCAGAAGGCGTCCGCCACCCAACTATTCTTGTATGTAGAGGGGGGTCGCTCTCCTGCAGTCAGGTAAAAGTAAGTGTCACCGACTCCTGAAGGCGTTAAGCTTTTAATCTACGGAGAACCGCCCAATTATGTTATTTTGCATAGAGGGCACGATGAAATGTCCGGGATCGAACGCTCATCTAGTGGAGGCATTTCTACATACATATTCATCATGGCTTTGCAAAATATGAATCGCTGCATGCCTGAAAGCCGTGTCAAAAACATGCATCATAATTTACGGTTTTGACATTTTTTGAAAATCCACCATCAACAATACCAGACCTAGATATTACTCTAGATCAAACTTGTTCCGAAAGGAGCAATTCGTTAACACTCGTATCATATTTGATTAATCTTGATACAAATGAGTGGAACCAAACCTTAATCATTAATTCTTTTCCTCATATCATTGCTCAATCTAGATATAAATTTGTTTATTAATTTGAATGATACCTTGGATCAGGATAAACCTAGATGGAAACTCATTAGGAATGACATATTCACAATAAAATCTCTATATAATAGATTAAGCCGAAAGCATACTTGCGAGGAATAAATTCAGAAATTTTGGGAGAAATTCTGGAAATCTGATTTACCACAAAGAGTTAAATTATTTTTATGGAAATGTATCAACAATGCCTTGCCTATGACACAAATTCTTAATCCTTATGTGTCTGACATAGAAAACCAATGCATTTTCTGTAACCATAGCATTGAATCAGTGCATCATCTGTTTTCTGAATGTTGGTTTGCAAAATCAATATGGACTTTACCTCCCTCTACTGGTGGAGTAATTTTCAATACAGAAAATATTACTTTCAAGTAACATTACAACTTGTGGTTTCCAGGAAATCAAAGCATAGAGGAGATATGTGTTGTTAAATGTTGGTTTATATGGAAAGAAAGATGCGATAGAATCTTTGAGGAAAAAATCATCCTCATTTATGCAAACTTCTATTTCTAGTCAGAGATTTCTGCAATTTTGGTGCAAACACTTGAATAATGATATACATAGTAATGTTGCTTTAAGTAATGATCGGGATTTGATATCACCAAGTTCTACTTAGAAAGCACCTGATTTGAACTACTATAAACTAAATTTTGATGTTGCTTGGATATCGCCCTCTTTGAATGCTGGCTTTGGTCTAATTATCATAAATGATGCAGGGGAAGGAACATGAGATAACCCTGGAATATTCAAAGCTTCAACTCCAGAAAAAGCGGAAGCTGTAGCTTTTCTTAAGGGTGCTAAAAGGATTAGAGGAGAAGGAATAGAGAACTGTTGGATTGAAGGTGATTGTCAGAGGATAATGTGGTTCATTGAAGGGAAGGATACCATGATGTGTTGGAAAAATCAAGGAATTTTTAAGGAGGAAGTGAAGATACTAAAGGATTGTAACAACTTTTTGGGTTTTAAATATGTCAAGAGATCCGAAAATCAAGTTGCAGACACTTTGGCCATGAATGCTAGGAAATCTTCGCTTTTCAATTCTTGGAAAGAAGAGATGCCATACTTTTTAAGTCAGGTTATGTTGTTAGATAAACTTAGTAGTATTAAGAGAAATGAAAGTAGGATAGCTATTGTAGTAGATACCATAGAGTCAGGTCCGTTGTCTGATAATCATTTTGGGGAAACTATTCCTCCATGATAGTATGAAAACACCCATGTCCTTTTGTTGTTGTTTTTCTCTTCTTCTTTGGGTTCAGTTTGTACTTTGGGCCTGTCAATATATTTCACTTTTACTCGCAAATTTTTTTGTGTGAAAAATACCTCCATTTCCTTTTACTAAAGCTCAAAAAACGCAAGAAAAATGAACTAATTATTGTGGACACCATTATCTACGTAGGTAGGGGTGAGCATTTTATCCGTAATCCGAGGATTTAACAGGGACCAACCGTATTTTTGTGGATGGACGTCTGGACCGTTCGCTTATGGGTTGGACGCGGATGAGATTTTTGAAATCCAACGAATTATGGATTGGGCCCGGATGCAACCTTGAAAATCCGTTGGACATCCATATCCGTTAGATTAAGGACGTTTATATAGCTTCTAGAAAATATATAGATAGTTTTGAAAATATTAAGGTGTTTTCTTGGCGTGTTGTCCATGACACTTCTATATTTATATACATATAGAATATGTGTAGGTTCTATAAGAAGTCATCTATATTGGTTTTACTTTTTCATTATAAATTTTAACTAACACAAATCCATTGGATTATCTAGTTACTGGGATGAATATGAAATACCCAACTAGATGTTCATCCGTGCATCCATTGGATGCGACGCCTTAGTCCCGAAGGTTTCAAACTCGCCATCGCTACGATTAGGGGTCTTAGACTATATTGAAGATATCCCTCCTGAGAAGTGGTCAAATGCCTTTTTCAGGGTTGTAGGTATGGTAGGACATCTTCTACTCTTGCTGAATCCTTCAATAGTTGGATGAAGGTACACAAGAATCTCCCTGCGAATGCTATTGTGGATCAGATAAGGAAGGATGTGATGGCTATGATTTAAAAGTTTCATAACAATTCTCACACGAAGAATGAAGCTAAGAAGGCTCTTATTGATGAGGGCTTAACCTGGCTGGTTATACAAAGATACTCATGTTTATGAAGTGGAGGGAGGGGAGAGTTCTCATAGTGTTAACCTTGAGGCAAGGACATGTAGTCGGAGGTATGGCATTTTATGGATTTCCATGTGCAGGTTCTAACGTATGATTTTGTTCAACCTTATTTTGCATACTCAATAATACCACCACAAGCTAATAGACATTTTTCAGAGAGCTATGCGCTGTGGTAATTGTTGTGAGATTGGTAATCACAACAAGCAAACTTGTTACAAGAAGCCGCCAAAGCCGCCGAAGAAGCCTAAGGGAAGTTAAGGGACGCATTTAGATTGTTGGTTTCTTCAGATCACATTTGTGTTCGAACCTATTTCATATTTCATTTACAGTATTTTTTAACTTTTTTTTTACTTAGTACGTATTGTTTTTTATGAAAAAGAACTTTCTTTTTTACCGTGTGTAATTCCCTTTTTTTTTAAAATGAGTAACCTGCCTTATGCTTTAAATTAGTCAATGGATGTAAACTTCTTTAATTTACCTAAGCACGGTGGCCTCATGAATGCAGTCTCATACCTATGTTGAACACTCAAAGCAGATCCTTCTCAATTCTCCTTACGGAACAACGATAAAAAAGAGAAGCTTAATACTTGTTCTTCCGGTATTGATTGTTCAAAGAAATTGCTGCGTTATTACATCTCCGTGAATCCGAATATCCCATAGGTATGGGTCTTCATCTGATTCTCCGTCTTTGATAAACCAAGCCGAACGCAGAAGACAATAAGTTTTTTTTCTTTTCTTTAGTCACCCAAAAATGTAATAAACTGTTATGCATTGATTTATTTGTATGCATAACTTGTGTCTGATTGATTTTTTTAAAGCATAACTGCTATGCATTGCTTGTTTATAAAGCATAATTTATTATGCATTCAAATTTTAAAAAAAAAAACTCGTAATGCATTGAATTTTTTAACAAGCATATAAAGTAGTTTGTTGTACTCACATGCGGTTGGCTTGCTCAAAGTATCTTCTCATAGACATTTCCAAGGTGGCTGGTTCTAATGTATCTTTGTAAGCCTGAAAGCAGCTTCCCTAGGTAACAATCTTTGAGGAGTACACTTTGGATGTTCTTTCCTCACCCGCTGTCCTATTCTTTATTCGTTTTACCTTACTTCCCATTTCCACCGGTTCTCATCTTTTCGTTTCGTTTACCATCTTTTGTTTGCTTTGCTACGTCTTTTCTTCACTCGTGGTGTTGTGTTTGAACTGCTCTTGCTATACATTCCCCTCCATGTGCTTCTTCCTAGAGATTCATGTAACCAAAATATGTTAGATATAAACAATTTATAGTTGATTACAGAGCAAAATACCAACATAGTAAATAATTTATAGTTGATTAAAACTTGAAATAGTACATAGTTCATTTGAAATAGTACATAGTTCTTCCGAGTATCCGGAAGATTATCTTCATCACCTCCAGCAGAAAATCCTTTTCTCGTGCTTCAATTCTTTCTTGTGTTGTTGCTATATTGGGTGTTGTCCGTAATTCCTCGAAAGTTTCTGTTTCCTTGTCGTCACTGGAGAGATTAATGCCTTTTTCCAAGTCCATGAACTTGAATGGTGAAGACCGGATTCCTTGACTAGCCGTTTGGTCTTGGCTATCAAGTCCGATGACTTCGGCATCGATTCTTGTGTAGGTTGTTCCGTTGAAGATACCAGTTCTACAAGAGTCTCATTCCTTGAAAGTTTTGGCTGAACAGGACGCTTGGCTCATTTCGATGATACATCAACGCTGGGGGACAATCGCGAATCCATCTGCACCTCTTCGTTCCCACAATCAACAAGCAATTCCTTCACGTAATCATACAATTTTTCATTGAACTCTCCTCCAAACTGTCTGTTCCTCTCCCGAGTATGCTTCATGTCTTTGGCCTTTGCTTGAATGATCCGCAACGCACTATCGGCGGGATAACTTTCTTCTTCAATTATCTTCATTGCATCCCGAAATGCTTCTTCACTTGTCCCTGTTCACTTCAAGATTCATTGCAATGAGTTCAAGTATCACTGACCTTTTCCTTGGTTCTCTTGGTTACGTATTCTCCAACCCATTGCATCAGACCGTACTCATCTCTCGAATTTCTGGAACTGCGACATGATTTATAACACTCATCAAGGGAATGCAAAACTAATATAACAACATTACTTATATGCATAACATGTGATGCAGTTAGTTTAAACAATGCATAATTAGTCATGCATTTTCATTAGGTTGTATAATATGTTATGCATTGAGTTATAAAGGTGCATAACTTATTATGCATTCAAAGTTTTTTAAAACACAACCCGATTAACACTTTTCCATTTCTAGACAATGCATAACTGCTCCTGCATTCATAATTGACGCATAAGATGTTATGCATTGATTTATTAAGGTGCATGACTTATTATGCATTCATAATTTCAAAAACAAAACCCGATTAACACTTTTCCATTTCTAAACAATGCATAACTGCTCCTGCATTCATAATTGAGTCTGCATAAGATGTTATGCATTGAGTTATCAAGGTGCATGACTTATTATTCATTCATTTTTAAGGTTCATAAACAAGTACCTCTAAGCTTGTAAATATGCTTCTTGAGCATTGCTTTCTTCATTGCTGCCAAGTCCCACCTCGCAGCCTCTTGGTGTAGCATTTGACTGACTTGACGATTTGATGATATCTCATCTATGTTGGAGTGCTTACCAACCAAAGCTGGAAAAACAATAACTAATAAGATATTCTGAAATTAATATTGGCAAGTTTATTAATAGAGTAAAAAAAATCTAACTCACAAGAGAATATATAGTGCACCCATTGCAATTCCTGATACGATGATTCTTTCTTTTGACATTCTTTATGCCATCCATCAGGTGTTCATGAATCAAATCAGAAAGGATATAGTCCATGGTTTCCAAATCCTTAACCAAACCAACATACGAGACGTCCAAGTTGTCTCCCATTGAAGTACAAAAGAACAATACAACTAGCATGTAAAGGCATATGCAGATAACTTCCTCTTCATCACCTTTCTATGAAGCTTTTTCAACACCGTTTTTCAATATCATCAATCCACACTTTTGTCGTTTTGGGATCTGATATAACGCTTTTTGTTTTGAATGGGAATTGCTTGACGAGGGCAGGTGAGTTGTGGTCCACCTCCTTCTTTGAACTAATTATTGAATGGACACTAGACCATTATCGGACACCTTGAACGAATGTTGATTCAAATCATCATGGTCATATGATAGAAAGACTTCATCCATCAGCTGGTTGCTCTTACCATGAGCCATGTTTTTATAAAGAATTTCCCAAACGGGACACATTCATCATCCTGCAACGGAGTCAAACCACCTCTTTCTCTTATCTTTGACCAACCTTAGAAAACTCGCTCTGTAATTACCTCCTTGAACTGCAGATTTGGGTTTACTGCACAAGCAAAAGAAAAAAAAATGCATTTTTAGAACCTGATTGTTTGGTATTAATTTGCATCTTGATAAACAGTTATGATATATGATATGAGTGCATAATATGTTATGCACCTTAATAAATGAATGCATCACTAGTTATGCCGGTGAATGTGAATGCATGACTGGTTATGCGTAAACACGATGTGTTAGCACCCAAGAATGATGTGTTAGCATATAAATAAGCAACCCTAATTGATAAGAGAATTTTAATAATTGATGCATAACAGGAATTCAACGCCTTGTTTATAGACAACACATTGCTTTTCACTATCAGATCCTTCTTCTTCTTCTTCCCTTTTTTGAAATGGGTTCATGTCTTTTTTTTTTCTTCATCTGAATTCAAATGGACCAAAGCAATATTGAAACAAATCAATTACATTAAAGAAACAATATATCACACAAAAGATATCACAAGAAAATCTTACCATTTACTTCCTTCTCATCATCTCGTGATGCAACTTAGGTGAACTAGGTGATTCCTGTCTTTTAAAATCCTTGATGGGGTGGTTGCTTCAGGATCTTATTGACACACAAATAAAAACATCAGGTTATGGAGTAATTTTGGTAAGAATTAGTCATGCATTTGCATAACAAGTCAGATTGTAAATGCATACCGTAGACTTTTTCTTCTTCTTGGCAAAGGATTGACTTTCTTCTTCTTCTTTGTTTATCCAGCCTTTTCAACTTCTAGATTACCATCATTATTCGGTAAAAATGATGTTAAAACTTAAATAGGTTAAAAGAAAAAGCAACACTTATAAAGTTTTGAAAGAAAATATTATGCACATCTATTTTGATGGCATAACCTTTCATGCATTTAACTAGATTTTTGATGCTGTCATGCATTACTTAACTAGTCATGCACACGTATTCGCAATCATTTATATAACTTATTATAGAAGTTAGGATGTAGACTTCCAATCTCTGGCGATCTTTCTTTGCCTTCTTTGCATCTTTACCAGGTGGTTGGTCACTATCACTCATCCGCTTTTTCATCTTCAACATCATCGTGCAAAAGTAAAAACAAAGATCAAAAGAAATTAGGGGTAAACATATTTAGGATGAAAAAAATTCACCAAAAACAATTTTCTTCTTAGATTTGTTATTTTGGGACTTTTTCGCCGGAATAAATTTTAATGGAAAAAACAAAATCAAAACAAAAACAAATCGATGAATTTTCCTTCGCCTTCAACATCAAGAACAAAAGTTAAAATCGGAAGAAAAAAAACAATCGAATGCAAGTAAGAATACATCGATTAAAGCTAGTTTGAATACCAATCCGTTCGCGTTTTACCGTTCCATCCATTTTTGACGAATCCATTAGGGATCTGAATCAGAAGTAGACGAACCAAATTTGAAATCCGTAGTGAATTAAATTGGATGCGGATGAGGTAAAAACCGGCCCATGCTCACCCCTAGAACTATCTAAAGACCTAACACAAGTGTAACACGGTGAGCCCAAGTCCAAGTGTGAGCAAAATTTGGTTGCATGATGGAAGCTCACCTTTTCATTCATTCAGCAACACATTCGACAACAAATATCCAAGGACACTCTTCGGGAACCAATCTATACTGGTACGGTCTATCGGGAAATCTCAATGACGCTCGATCTATTATTTTTATCTGGCGTTGGATCATGTGGTCTTGATCCATCAACTTAGCAAACACTTTCAACCTACCAATTTACATACCAGTTAATTAAAGTTCATTTACCCCTTTGCCAGATTTCCTAGACCTCTATACACCCTGTGGATTGACAATGCACCTTTTTTTTTCACCATATAAATGGGCCATGCACACTGATGATTTCTTAATGGATCAGGAATCAGGATAACTCGATGGAATTGGCCGTCCTGATTATGGGATTTCATAATGGTAATCGACTGACGGGTAAAATCGATGATTCAGCAGCATGTACTGTGAATGACCAATCCTCAATCTGACGCAATAGCCAAGAAGACTAGACTTCTTTCAGCAGTACTCCGGCTTTGTACCACTTTACAATTAGTTCCTCAAAACCGGTAACTGACAAAACCGTTGTTACACTTCTGCTACTCTTTTCCACCATTACGTGGCACCATCCAAGCTTTTGATTTGATCACCGTGGAGAAATAGGAGGTCCCATTATTATTGGTTTTGGCCAATACATGTATGACACGTAGGTGGGGGAAGAGAGTGGTGGACATAAATCATTTTCGCGCAGCTTTCGCTTCTTGCTCACTCAACTCAGGTTAGGACATTGCCTTATTCTATAACTGCCAGTTGTCATTCATCTATAAACACACGTTTTTTTCCTAAAATAAATAGAGTGCATTAAAAATAGATAAAAGATCTTTTTTCTAATTCTATGTTGTAGAACATCAGATTTTACGAGGGTCTTCACCAATTATTGATCAAACAGAGATGCGACTAGTGTATATGTATGAACCATACGTACACAAGCCACATGGAAAATGAGGACATATAGGACTATCTAACGGTATCGGTCGGGAGTTCTTCTCATTTAAAATGAAAACTCCTTTACGAGTGGAGGGTCAGGACCACTACCAATAAAAGAAAAGAAATAATAGACATCTCAGAATCAAAAGACAGACTTGAAAAGGGATGATAACTTTCAAAAGAAAAAAAAATCTAGTATTGAATAAGGTTGCGTGGAAGTTACAGTCACTCTCCCTCTAAATTTCCTTGGCATCCCTGACTTGTCTTCTTTCAGTGAATTGGTACACGAAAACCTCACAATATGATCGTGTTTTCCTACACAATTCAACCATGTTTTCCTTGACAATTGAATCGCAGAATAGCAAAGGGGTTCCTAATTCAAATTCTAAAATGCACGGAAATTGCAGTGTTTTGTTTTTTCTCGTCAATTCCACAGTCCGTCTGAAAAGTATTCTACACGAAGTTGGAAGTCTTACTAGAAATCATATTGTCCCGTAAAAGACTATTGAAGACCGAGCATACCTTTTCTTAAGTAAGAGACATAGGCCCGACAGAGTACACCATTATACTTTTCCATACAGTCATACAGATGAAAGTCATAAATCTGCAGTTAAGAATCTGGTACATTCAGTCAGTATGCAACAGTTTTAATTTTTGCTTTTCTTTACCTATTTTTCTATGAGAAATTAAACGAATACATTACCTTACTTTAACAAACTACTTCAAATTTTAACTTGTCTATTGCATTATCTTCTGATCGAGGGACATTTTTAAAAATGATGTGGGCAAAGAAGTTTGGCCTTTTTTGTGCCTACATTCCATTGTGGATTGGAAACTCCTGATTACTGAAAGGTTTTACCGAAAGACCACCCATAATTTTCCTAATTACCACCCACAATTAAAAATAGAATAATTTTCTACTCAAATTAAAGTGGGTAATAAAGTCTCCCGTTCTTCTCAAACTATTACGTTAGTCTACAGGAATATAGCCGCCACCTAGCAGAGTCCGCCACCACTGCCATCAATTTACCATGAAGATCCTAATCTATCTATTATTAAGATTGAAGTTTAACTTTTATTTAATCTTAATCTCGATTTTAATTTTTGAATTAGGTTAGGTTATCTTATTCTATCTATTATCTTAATTTCGATTTTAATCTCGCGGTCTTATGCTATGCTGATAGATTAGGTTTTAAGTTTTTGATAAAGACTAACCATAGTCGCGAGCACAAACTGGACATCGGGAATCTCTTATGCCCACAAACTATGCTCGATTCCAATATACGAATATAACTAGGGAATTTTGTAATAAGATCCACATGGATACAATTTAAAAGAAAAATCGAAGAAGACGGAAATCCATGGATAGTATGCAGTACTATGAAATGAACGACGATAGTGGTTAAGAAGACAACGGCGATGGTGGTGACAATAGCTGTTGTGTGCTAGAACAAGGTGAGTTTTCGTTACCCATTTTAGATTGCTATTGTGTTTCTAAATTGTGGGTGGCATTTAGAAAAAGTATAGGTGGTATTTAGGTAAAACCTTCCTGAAATTGAATTTGTACAAAGTTAACTGGTCTGGAGAAATGTCCGGGTGAGAACTCCTTATTTTTTCTCATGTCAAGTCAAGTAGTCAACTGTGGCGTTTCTTAGTTCCTAATTTCTTCTTTTCATATTTTGTTAAGAAGACTCATTACCTCGAGTCTTGGCAGAATTCTTTTTGCTTACATGTCGTCGTGGAAACATGATATTGGTATATTAGACTAATTTTGAAGAAGATCTGCTTACAATCTTTTGGGAATTGTCCCGTATAATAGGGGTCCTTTGGATATTGTTAAATACCTAGTGGTCAATTTTAGTTCAGGTGGGTCAGCTGGTGGTAATGAAGACGGAGGTTACAATGAAATAACTTTTTTTGTTGGAAGAACTCATAGGGGAGGCTTGGATTCACCAAATCCTATAGTTATCGATTATGATCAGACTATAAACCTATAGTACTGTGTAAAATTAATAACCTAAAATGAAATATATGAAGTTGTTTTATCTAAGGTTTGAAAAACGGGTCACCGTTCAGATCACGGACACTAGGCGTGATCGTTATAAACGGTTTTGACGGGTGTGAGAACGTTCTGGGCAAAAAACACGTTATTTTCTTAAAAAACGCGTTTTTTGTACGTTTTTTCATAAAAGCGGGCGTTATAACTGTTAAATAGAAAATTAAAAATAATTATGATCAGAATTTCCAATGTAACGGTTATAACGTGCGTGAAAACGTTATAACGTGCCTAAAAAACGTTGTGACCATTCATTTGTAAATTTTGTCCCCCTAATAGATGACCTATATCACTAAACTACCATTTTAATTGATTATTGTTAGTATAAGAAATATGTATAATTCGATAGTCATGTTTATATTCTTTACGTAGGTGTTTTAAAATACTTTTAACTATACAAATTGCGAAAGTTTGATAAAATTCGTACGGTATAGCCACTAAAATTTTGTAAGCAACAATTATCCAATTTAAAAGAGTGCGCATAACCTATCTAAGTAGACTTGTCCCTTTATTAGATTGCAAAATTTCTAACAAGTAGTCAAGGTTTCAACTTTTAACTGTCAATAGATATAGGTATTGCAACTCAACATGGTGATCCTGTAAGTTGGTGGTTATCTTATGGTGCTGAGTATCCATTCCTCCAAAAGATTGCAGTAAAGATATTAAGTCAAACAAATACATCGTCTGGATCAGAGAGGAATTGGAGTGTGTTTGAAAGAATCCACACCAAACTATGCAATCGTTTACTTTCATCGAGAATAAATGATCTGGTGTATGTCCATTACAATTTGAAGTTGGAGCAACAAAGAATTAAAGGTAAAGCAAGGCGACATAACATTGATGTTCACGATGTTCATAGTCTACTAAGGGATGACAATATGTTTGAATGGATAGCGGGGGAAGATAAAACACTGGTTTTACCTCAAGAACAACAATGGTTAAATATGCTGGAAGAGGAGGCTGTTAATAATCCAGAGCATGTTCCTCTACCATACAACTGGCATGATCCTGAAGTTCAAATCCCATACGAAAGGTTAGAGGTGAATGACTTTGTTTATGACTTTGGTAGTCTTTCATTTGGAGACAATACACAAGGTTATGAGAATGTGAATCCAACATATGATTCTCGTTACACTTCCTATCGCTCTGACCATGGTGTTCAACATATGAACGAAGGATATAATTCTAATATTGATAACAATAATGAAGTAGGTAACAATAATGATGATACTGAAGGAGGTTATGATAACGATAATGACGGTTATTATGATGATGATACTTATGCAAACGAAGATAGCCAGTACCCCCACAACGATGACTAAGAATACTAGTTTAACAATCCTATGTTATTTAAATTTGAAGTTTTTAATCATGTGGTTACTTTCCTTGAATCATTTAATTTTATTTTTTTGAAGTTTCAGCTTTCAATCCAGAGAAGGAAAAAAACTCAAAAAAAAAAAATGGTAAGAAAGTTATTTACACGGTTATAACGTGCGTGATAACGGGAAAACAGATCTAAAAAACACACGTTAAAATGTTATTGAGAAAAAAAAAATATTCAAACTAATTTTAGAAAAACGGTTATAACGTGTATGAAAACTGAAAAACGGTACTAAAAAACTACCGTTATCTCCTATTTATTGGCATTATAAAGGCACAGGGTTCGGGGACCCTCACCACCACGGTATATGGGTGTGACCGTTTTAACAGTCGTTTTTTCGGTAAAAACGGGTGTTTTTCAAACCTTGGTTTTATCTTTGTGTGAATCGGTTCTCTCGGTGTCCTTTCTTTCAATGCTTTCAGTATGATATTAATGTTTTAACTTGTTATATTTATTAAGATCGTTCAATACTGATTACCTATTTATTGATTTCTGTTTGTGCTGATTAACCGTAAAATTAACCGGTTTTAAATTTTTTAATTCTAAAGTTTATTTGGAATTGTACTAAGCTCTTTATCATTCATTCAGTCATCATGTCATCATCATCATGGTTCAATATTCTCACAGTTGATTAAGTATATGTCCATTTGTCATTCAAAAATTGGAATGTTGGATTTACCCGCTTTTCTTTCCAACACTATTTGGAAACTTTGATTAGAAACATAACTTTGGTTTATTTTCAAGATCCTAAAAATCAATCAATGGGTGTGGCTGACCTAGCGGTCGAGTGATGAGGTCTCACCTGTATTTTGTTTACGAAAATAAATATGAATATTTTATCAAACTTTCTTTACCTTCCTAATTTGGGGCCTAATGTGTTTATTTGGGGCCTATAGATTTTTTCATATATCCAATAAAGAAGGATAAAAAACGTCTAAAGTGTGTTAAAATACTAAATTACCCTTTACATAAACCTTAATTAATAGTTCTATTTATCTAAAACAAATACAAAACCTTAATCATTTCTACTAACAATCTTTAATTGAAACCAATTTTTCTTCAATTTCCATGACAATCAAAAACTAAAACCTAATCACAAATAACAATTCAATTATCCATTTATGGGTATGGGTTTTCAAACAATATTTCTCGGTGATAAAAAATTCGAGTGATTGAATTAAATCTCTTTAATCCGTTCATTTTGAGAGAGATTCATCAATGATTCAACTATGAATCTCTGAAATTTCTCATCAATTTTTTCTGAAACTCAAGAAGAATCGGTTGATATGGACATCAACATAAACCAATTGTTGTTGATGTTCTCTAGAATCGGAAGATATGGTACACCTACATCACATCAATCCGGAATCAGTTTACGCTAATGCATATATCGACCAATTCATTAACCATGTTTGAATTTTTGTGCAAACCCTGAAATTTTCATCTTTATATTATAGAGAATGAAAATAATAGTTGCATGCAAAAAAGTGAGGTCATTCCGACATCAGACGAAGAAGTTATGAGCAAAACAATCGATGAAATGCCCAAATTTACAATCGGTTTACGTGGGCATTTATGTAAGCCGATTCTAGCGAAAAAATCACAGAAAAACTCTGAAACTTTACAATCGGTCTGTGGTTTAAGTCTTATAAACCGATTCTTAGAATCGGTTTACAAGTGCATGAACGTATACCGACTATGGTTGAGATTATTTTTTTTAAAGAAAAAAAAACTTTTTTTTACATGTTTTGATGATGATGAAAGATTAGTTGATTTCTAGGTTAACACGAACATCAATTAATCACCCGAATTAACATTGATTAAACAAGGATAAATTATCCATTAAGTAAAATAGTTGGATAAGGGATTTTCCATTTTACTTCTAAATATTATTTTTTTGTCTCGTAGTGGCATCCCCCAAGTAAAATGGCTAGGCCCAAAACTAGGAAAATTTTTTTGTACTAAGAAGAATTAATATTACTTAATTCAAGAACTGACAATGTTTACATCTTCCAATATTACACTAGCACTACAACTCGAAGGATTGTTGATCCACCCTTTCGATATTTTAAAAACTCTTGCATGCATGGTTAGTTTATTCACATGATTTTTACAAATTATTTTAATGAACTTACAAGTCCACAATGACTGATTGCATAACTTGGTAATGATACCCCCAAGCTACTTCTGGTAATTTTCATTGACTGCCATGCCTCCACAACCAGCTTTGAATCCATCTCAAATCATATGGATTGTATTCCCAGCTACTCTGACCACATCATAGCTTGTAGTAAACCCTCACATTCAACTTCCTCTGCACTCATGTCCATCTACATGCTGACATTTTGCTTGGATGAAACTCTCCTGCAAAATTATGTAATATTAGGCCATATCCAGAATTACTAGAAATATTGTTCTTCTTATATGATGCATCATAAAAAATCGAGTAAAAATTAAAGAGTGATGTTTCAATCTAGATTGTTCTACATCATGTGTTTTCACCATTATACTTCCACTGGTGGAATATAAATGATGCACCATACGAATGACTCCAATTGGATATGTCTTGATATTCTCAAAAGTGCAACGACTTCTTGCTTTCCATATTTCACATACTTTACTTGTCGTCTTAACAATCCAATCTTCATTTGCATATCATTTTCGAACCATCTTTTAATCCAATCCTGCACAGAAGTGTTAGGATTCTGCATTCTTCTTCATCCACCTGGAATTGAGACCTAAACAACTCTTGAGAATGTGCAATCACATTGGATATGCTTATTTATTTATATCCCTTTTCACACATTGGGCATTTATCTTCAATATACCCTAAAACTCTTGTCATACGTTCATTAGATGAAACTAAATCAGACAGCACTTCTAAACGAAATATTTAATTCATGGTTCTCTAAATAACATGAATGACAAGGTGTTTATGGGTAAAAATCGTTTCTGCTGATTTTGGTAAATTCGGTAGGTGAGTGAGAAACTGGTTTAAACCGTAAACAAATGTGATGCACGTGATCACTTTCTATATTCGAGAGATCAATCAGTACAAGTCTTACCTAAACCAAGAAATGGCCGTTCCAGACTTGTTTCGGTCACAAAGTGAAGGAGAAGGGTTGATTTGGGGAGAGAAGCAAAGAAAGGTGTTGAGACCAGAATAATTCTGAAAGAGTAGTGTCTCGACTTGTATCAGAAAGTGAAAGCTTCAGAAGCTTGCAAGAGATCAAAACTTTTTGGAGAGCTTGCAAAGTTGCCTTTTCTGAGAGTGTTGTGTTTTTCTCCTGACCGTGACTTGTTCTTTGGTGAAAATAGGTAAGACCTATTTATACAAGTCGAGATTGAAACGTACCCTGGCCTCATGAAGGAAGAGAGTAAATGGTGAAATAATGTGAGGAGGTGGTAACCGCATCGTGTTTATGGGTGAAAACGTTTTCACCATTATTTCCTCATTTATTTGACCGCTTTATTCCTATTCACGCTTTCTTAAAGTGAGCGTAGTGTACGCTGCATGTTGTGACCGCCAAACCAAGACCCTGGAAAGCATCCCACAGTTTGTGTTGAAGTCTCGAGTGTTGGTTGCACCTTGAGTGCAAGTGGAAATGCCAGGATACAAGTGGCGCGTGTGGCATGTGCAAAATTCCTTTGTTGCGGGTTGCACCTTGAGTGCAAGTGGCAATGCCAGAGCTGCTAGTGGCGCGTGTGGCATGTGCGGAATACCTTGGTGGTAGGTTGCACATTGAGTGCAAGTGGCCATGCCAAAGCTTCCAGTGGCGCATGTGGCATGTGCGGAATGCCTTGGTAGTAGTTTGGACGTTGAGTGCAAGTGGCAATGCCAGAGCTGCCAGTGGCGCGTGTTGCATGTGCAAAATGCCTTGGTGGTAGGTTGCACGGCTTGAAAATTATGCTACCAGCGAGGGTTTTGACATGTGCCAATGGCACGTACGGCCAAGTTGGCCTAGGTTGCACGGCTTGCAAGTTAGGCTACCAGCGTGCGTGTTTGGCATGTGTCAATGGCACGCACGGCCATTAGGGCCATGACTTGGTAATAAAAGCTACCAGTGAGCGCGTTGGCATGTGCCAATGGCACGCTCGGCCATTAGGGCCATGGATAGGTAATGAAAGCTACCAGTGAGCGCGTTGTCATGGGCCAATGGCACGCTAAGCCATTAGGGCCACGGCTAGGTAATGAAAAGCTGCCAGTGAGCGTATTGGCATGTGCTAATGGCACGCTTGGCCATTAGGGCCACGACTAGGTAATGAAAAACTGCCAGTGAGCGTGTTGGCATGTGCCAATGGCACGCTCGGCCATTAGGGACACATCTTGGTAAGAAAAGCTTCCAGTGAGCGTGTTGGTATGTGCCAATGGCACGCTCGGCCATTAGGGCCAAGGCTTGGTAAGAAAAGATGCCATTGAGCGTGTTGGCATGTGCCAATGGCATGCGTGGCCAATTTTGCCTAGTTTGCACGGTTAGGGCCAAGGTAAGGGTGTTTGGATTGGCGTGGTGTGACTAGCATAGCTAGGGCCAAGGCAAAGTGTGTTTGGCATGGGGCGGCTAGCTTGGGCTAGTTGTGGCTGACATGATTTGCCATTGGCACAGAGGTGCGGCTAGCATGGTTGGCATGCTTTGGTGCATTTGGTGTGACTGGCATAGCTAGGGACAAGGCAGAGTGCGTTTGGCATGGCGCAGATAGCTTGGGCCAGGTGTGGCTGGCATGATTTGCCATTGGCACAGAGGTGCGTCTATCATAGTTGGCATGCTTTGGCGCGTTTTGTGTGGCTGGAATGATTTTCCATTGGCACAAAGGTGCAGCTAGTATGGTTGGCATGCTTTGGCGCGGTTGGTATGACTATCATAGCTAGGGCCAAGGCAGAGTGCGTTTGGCATGGCGTAGCTAGCTTCGGCTAGGTGTGGCTGGAATGATTTTCCATTGGCACAGAGGTGCGGCTAGCATGGTTGTCATGCTTTGGCACGTTTGGTGTGGCTGGAATGATTTTCCATTGGCACAGGGGTGTGGCTAGCATGGTTGGCATTCTTTGGCGCGGTTGGTGTGACAAGCATAACTAGGGTCAAGGCAGAGTGCGTTTGGCATGGCGCAGCTGTCTTGGGCTAGGTGTGGCTGGCATGACTTGCCACTGTCTTGGAGGGGAATTAGGGTTTTGCTTGTTGTAACCCTAATTTGAAAAAATTCCCCCCATTGACTACATGCATTAAATGTTCTAATAAATATGTCACCAGTGACATTAGGTTATTCGGGGTTTTATAATTTTGCCCTTTGTCTAAAAACCACCATCAACATTAAGTCCCCTGCTTAGATCGGAATAGGAGCTTTGTTGCGAGGTAAGCATAAGATGGTGACAAACTATCAGTATTGAATCGTAAAGAGAATTGAGGAGGCTTTTCTGACCTTTTTTATAGATGGGATTTGGAATCCTTGCCTCTGGCAGTTTTGCACAAATCGGGAGGCTGGCACAATTGCGAAGTCAGCATCATTGAAAGACAGAAATCTGGGCGGCATTGAGAAGTTGACGCGTTCCCTGATTGAGCATGCAAGCTGGTGGGACCGGTGCAATTGGGAGATTGGGAAACTGGCGCGAGCTTGGTGGGACCAGTGTAAACAAAGAGGGAGTAGGTGTTTCGACAGATAGCAAAGTTTCCTTATTTTTCCTTCCTTCACACGCGGCTTCAATCAGGGCATCATCCATGCTAAAAATATGGAAGTGTTATGTCCCTCATTGCTTCATTTCCTTTTTTAAGGTTCTGTATTCATACCCAGTGCAATTGTACCGTCTCCCTTGTTTAAGAAAAGGTTCTTCTTGTTGAGTTTCTCTCTTTGTCATGTCGCCTAGAGACGAATCATCCTCTAACCAGCCAAATTCTCCAGGTGAAGGCGCGAGGTCTGACTCTTGCAAGAGCATCCCGACTAGGGTTATTCGGGCTAAAAAGATCATACCGGTATGTTTTCTTCTTTTTTTTATTCTATTTTCATGTTATCCTCTTTTATATGTGTATAGATAGGATGAAACTTGATCATTTTTCCTATTTTTTGTAGTGTATGATGGGGCCCTCCAGGGATGGCCATGCCTTTAACTCTTCGGAGAAGGACTTCAGAATTGGCGGAGATCGATCTTCTTCTCCTGAGGAGGCATTGGCTGGGATTGAATCACTGTTCCCCGAAGCTTGTCATATTGAGAAGTTCTAGTGCGGCAAAGCCTTTCTTCGGCCCAGGTATGGGGCAGATCGAACTGTTTCTAGGTCTAAGCGACGGAAAAACGAACGTGTGAAGCTCTTGGAGGAGAGCGCCATGGTTCTTGATTTTGATGCGGATGAATCAAAAAATATTCTTCGAAGTCTCAATGAGTAAACCTTCGAAGGAGCATCTGACAGAAACGAAATATCCTTCGAAGTTGACGCCATAGGTGTCGTTGGTGATACCGGAGGGGTCATGGTGGCGTATGCTGGACCGGTCGTCGGGGCGGACACTGCTGCTGCTGTGGTTGCTTCGGGATGATATGTTGAGGTTGCTGCTGCTAACACCATTGAATGGAACCTTTATTGCCCGAGGGATTGCTGGTAGAAGTGCTTGAAGAAAGCCTTGACTAAGGGGACTTGTACTCCATCCTTCGAGGGCTAGTTCCTCCCTTTTGTTATTTCTGCCAGCTGCTTAGTTCCCCTGATGTTTTTTTTTTTGTAAACTCATCTTTACCTTCTTCTTCATCAGTTAACATTTTGCCTTATATATGTATATATATATATATATTTTGAAAGAGGTTGTGGTATGATGGCTCTGCAATGGTTTTCTGGGTTAATCTGATGTATTTCTCTGATATCTGGAGAACTTATTTGGAAAGAGATGTGTTTATGCCCTTTTTTTTTTTTTTTTGCGGAAAAAGGAATCCCCAGGAAAGAATACAAACGGTGTATTCATCTTGGGGGAATACAACTACTAAGAGGAATTGTTAAAGGAAATACTAAAAGGGTGAGTGACTGGGAAGTACAACATTTAGGGATTGTAGTCTTTGAGCCACCGCGAGTGAATTATCACGCCTTCAGGTGTGTCTGCGTTGATAAGCTTGCAATATCCTCCCAAAAGGATGTCCGCCACCAGATACCGCTCGTCTTCTCTTCCATTGGGCGAATCAGTCTGAATAGACATTTTTACTGTCATCCTCCCAACTTGAAATGAGTTTACCTTAACCACTACATCTCCGATTGAAAACAGGTTCAGAAGTCGTGCAACTGTCTGAGTCTTGTCTTCGTTGGTTTCAATATAAGTTTCCAAGATTTTTGCAAAGTGTTCAAATAGTCCAGCACCCCATTCACATTTCTTGACATCGTCCGTGCCAGTAATCGCGCCGAGTCCCCATGAAGAAATGGGGGAAGGAATGACTGGTTGCAGAAAAGGTTACTCGGTCAGACTTACTTGCATTTGAAAACCATGAGCTAGCGCCAACAGGTCCTCTTCAGATGTCTGGGTTCCTTCGATAGTTCTTCGATGCGATAACCAGTGGGATGATTTGTTGGAAATTCCTTCGGGAGTGGATGTCGGAAGAGGGTGCACATATAATTTGGCTTTGTTGTCGAGCACCCATAAGTGTCCCAATATCATGTCATGACCCACTTCTTTGACAATGTGGAATTTGCTATGCGTTATAGCGTCTCCCACCTTGATCTTTAGGTTGATGTAGCCATGTGCGTTCAAAGCTTCTCCTCTCAGGTTCTTAATCACAGACGGGGAATAGGTAGCGTCTTGTTTTGTAAATCCTGCTGCCTTTAGTGTCTTGAAAGTAATGATGTTGAGGTCAGAGGCCGCGTTGATGAGCGTTTTGTCAAATTCGATACCTCATAAACGGGACGTGGTCAGCAGTCCCCAGTTCTCCCTTTTGGTTACGCCTGTTTGGAAAGCTTGGGCCCCTAGTGTGGTTTCCGAGGAGAGAAAAGGTCGTTTGCCGGATACAACGCGATTGAGAGCTGCGAAAATATCTTAGCGCTGCACCTTGGAAAGATAGAGAATTTCGCATACATGTTGTATCATGGATTGTACAGTCTCGTGCACGAAGTCTCCAGAGGACCCATAGTTTCTTATTTGGAGTGGGTCTCGATGCACTCTTTCGTCTCCTAGTTGGAGTTCTCCCGCTTCTATCCTTTCTTTGAAAATATGCTTTAGTCTATTGCAATCGCTGATCGGGTGGTGAACGAACCTGTGGTAATGGCAGTACTTGGGGTTTGACATATCAGCCTCAGTTGGTGGACATCTAGGAGGTGGCAGTCTGATAACATTATCTTGAACCCATGCTTCTAGGAGGTCAATCACCTCCTCGATGGGAAACGGGAAATCAAGGGTATTTCCTTCGGTCTCATGATGCTGCATGGGAGTTTTAGTGACGGTCTTCCATGGCGGGGCTTCCCGTTGCGCCGGCGCTTCATGTTTTGGATGGTGGCCCATAGTTGGGGCCTTCCTTTTTCCCCTTTCGTTTACTATGTTCACGGAGGATGAGCCTGCATTAAATTGCTTGCTGATGAGGCGCCTATTCCCGCGAGTTTCAAGTGTGTCTTCGGTTTGAGTTGGCCTAGTTCTTTCCATTAATGATGGTGCTGTCGTTGCGGATCGTCTGGCGGCTTCATGGAGTTCGAAGAATGTTTGGAAGCGCAAGTTCTCTAGCAAGGCACGGTAAATAGTAACCATACCATTGATGCACGCGTTCACCAGCTATTGCTCGGTCACGTTTGGGTTGTGACAGTCGAGTACTTGAACCCTGAACCTTTTGACGAAATCATTCGGATGTTCGTTATCATACTGGTACATTCTTCCGAGGTCTGAGAAAGTAACTTGTTCAGATACGAAGAAGTATTTCTTGTAAAACGCAGTGACCATGCTACTTCAGTTGGGAATGTTGTTCGGCGGGATGTTGTTGTACCTTGTATACGCCCTTCCAGTAAGTGATTTTGAGAATTCCCTTAAACGAAGAATGTGATTATATTCATGTTCACCTAGGGATTCCAGGAAACGGGAGACATGCTCATGTGCATTCCCGGTACCATCATATAGGGTAAATTGAGGAAAGGAGTACCCCCTTGGGAGAGGGATTCTTTGCATTTCGGATGGGTAAGGGGGTTGGTGATGATGTATGTCCAATTCATCATTCTTGATTCGGTTTCGGAGAAATTATTCCAGATCTTCTCGCTTGACGAAGTTGGATGGCTGATTTATTTCCAACGAGATTCTAACACGAGTTTCCTCGTCCGTGGAGGCGTATTCCGCTGAGGTGCTAGTGTCGGGGTTGTTGGAGACGTTCCTAAGCGGCTCTGGAGGACGCGAATCACGTGGTAGTCGCTCTGTCAGGGTCTTGAGAAAGACAAGTACCTCCTTCTGTGTTGAAACCATATTCGTATGGGCTCTGGCGAGCATCTCCAGTCATTCCATCAAATCAACGATGGTGACATAAGGACGGATTCCTCTGGTCTCTCCGGCCACTCGTCCCATCGGTGGGGTAGTTGGAACCTTAGTTGTGGTCGGAGGTGCCATGATAGACGAAGCATTAGGGGCCGCAGCGGCGGCTCTGGCCCTGGTGACTGGCGGCGTGACACCCGAAAAGGTATTTTCGTTGTCGTGATTAGAGGGTTGTAAAGAGACACTAGAGGAGGCAGCAGCTCTGGCCCTGGTGATTGGCGGTGTTACGCTTGAGGGAGTGCATTTAAAGTTACTGTAGTCAGTAGGTGATGCAACAACGTTATTGGGAGAGACGTTAACATCAAGGACGTGCTCTGTGCTGGTATTCTCGGCATCCGCTCCAGACCTGAGTTCCACCATGTTGGGATTTACGTACGGGAAATGAAATCAGGAGTTGGTATTATAACCGATAGATCAATCCTCTCGCTGTGGTCGCCAATTGTTTATGGGTAAAAATCGTTTCTGCCGATTTTTGTAAATTCGGTAGGTGAGTGAGAAACTGGTTTAAACCCTAAACAAATGTGTTGCACGTGATCACTTTCTAGATTCGAGAGATCAATCTGTACATGTCCGGCCTAAACCAAGAAATGGTCGTTCCAAACTTGCTTCGGTCACAAAGTGGAGGAGAAGGGTTGATTTGGGGAGGGAAGCAAAGAAAGGTGTTGAGGCCAGAATAATTCTGGAAGAGTAGTGCCTCGACTTGTATCAGAAAGTGAAAGCTTCGGAAGCTTGCAAGAGATTAAAGCTTTTTGGAGAGCTTGCAAAGTTGCCTTTTCTGAGAGTGTTGTGTTTTTCTCCTGACCGAGACTTGTTGTATAGTGGAAATAGGTAAGACCTATTTATACAAGTCGATATTGAAACGTACCCTGGCCTCATGAAGGAAGAGAGTAAAGGGTGAAATAATGGGAGGAGGTGGTAACCGCATAGTGTTTATAGGTGAAAACGTTTTCACCATTATTTCCTCATTTATTTGACCGCTTTATTCCTATTCACGCTTTATTAAAGTGAGCGTAGTGTACGCTGCATGCTGTGATCACCAAACCAAGACCCTGGAAAGCATCCCCCAGTTTATGTTGATGTCTCGAGTATTGGTTGAACCTTGATTGCAAGTGGAAATGCCAGGATGCAAGTGGCACGTGTGGCATGTGCGGAATACCTTTGTTGCGGGTTGCACCTTGAGCGCAAGTGGCAATGCCATAGCTGCTAGTGGCGAGTGTGGCATGTGCGGACTGCCTTGGTGGTAGGTTGCACGTTGAGTGCAAGTGGCCATGCTAAAGCTGCCAGTGGCGCGTGTGGCATGTGCGGAATGCCTTGGTGGTAGGTTGCACGTTGAGTGCAAGTGGCAATTCCAGAGCTGCCAGTGACGCGTGTGGCATGTGCGGAATGCCTTGGTGGTAGGTTGCACGGCTTGCAAAATAGGCTACCAGCGAGGGTTTTGACATGTGACAATGGCACGTACGACCAAGTTGGCCTAGGTTGCACGACTTGCAAGTTAGGAAACCAGCGTGCGTTTTTGGCATGTGCCAATGGAACACACGGCCATTAGGGCCACGTCTAGGTAATTAAAGCTATTAGTGAGCACGTTGGCATGTGCCAATGGCACGCTCGGCCATTAGGGTCACGGCTAGGCAATGAAAGCTACCAATGAGCGCGTTGGCATGTTCCAATGGCACGCTCGGCCATTAGAGCCACGACTAGGTAATGAAAATCTTCCAGTGAGCATGTTGGCATGTTCTAATGGAACGATCGGCCATTAGGGATACGGCTAGGTAATGAAAAGCTTCCAATGAGCGTGTTGGCATGTGCCAATGGCACGCTCGGCCATTAGGGCCACGACTTGGGAAGAAAAGATGCCAGTGAGCATGTTGGCATGTGCCAATGGCACGCTCGTCCATTAGGGCCACGGCTTGGTAAGAAAAGTTGTTAGTGATCGTGTTGGCATGTGCCAATGGCATGCGTGGCCAATTTGGCGTAGGTTGCACGGTTAGGGATAAGGTAAGGGTGTTTGGCTTGTCGTGATGTGATTAGCATAGCTAGGGCCAAGGCAAAGTGTGTTTGGAATGGCACGGCTAGCTTGGGCTAGGTGTGGCTGGCATGATTTTCCATTGGCACAGAGTTGCGGCTAGCATGGTTGGCATGCTTTGGTGCGTTTGGCATGCTTTGTCGCGTTTGGTGTGGCTGGCATAGCTAGAGCCGAGGCAGAGTGCGTTTGGCATGGCGCGGATAGCTTGGGCCAGGTGTGGCTGACATGATTTTCCATTGGCCCAGAGGTGCGGCTAGAATGGTTGGCATGCTTTGGCGCGTTTGGTTTGGCTGGCATGATTTTCCATTAGCACAAAGGTGCGGCTAGCATGGTTGGCTTGCTTTGGCACGGTTGGTGTGACTAGCATATCTAGGGTTAAAGCAGAGTGCGTTTGGCATGGCGCGGATAGCTTGGGTTAGGTGTGGATGGCATGATTTGCCATTGGCACAGAGGTGCGGCTAACATGGTTGTCATGCTTTGGATCATTTGGTGTGGATGGCATGATTTTCCGTTGGCACAGGGGTGCGGCTAGCATGGTTGGCATGCTTTGGCGCGGTTGGTGTGACCAGCATAGCTAGGGACAAGGTAGAGTGCGTTTGGCATGGCGCAACTAGCTTGGGCTAGGTGTGGCTGGCATGATTTTCCATTGGCACAGAGGTGCGGCTAGCATGGTTGGCATGTTTTGGCGCGTTTGGTGTGGCTGGCATGATTTGTCGTTGGCACAGGGGTGCGGCTAGCATGGTTGGCATGCTTTGGCGCGGTTGGTGTGACTATCATAGCTATGGCCAAGGCAGAGTGCGTTTGGCATGGCGCGGCTAGCTTGGGCTAGGTGTGGCTGGCATGGAAGGGGAATTAGGGTTTTGCTCGTTGTAACCCTAGTTTGAAAAACAATACCCCCCATTAATTACTGACTACATGCATTAAATGTTCTAATAAATATGTCACCTGTGACATTAGGTTATTCGGGGCTTTACAATTTTACCCTTTGTCTAAAAACCACCATCAACACAAGGACTGGCTAAAACTTTGGAATATGGATATCCCCCACAAAATCCAACAATTCTTATGGAAATGCGGTCACGATATTCTTCCACTTAACAAGAAGATGAGCACTTACATTAAAAACATTGACAATATTTTCCATATGTGCATCATGGATGAAGAAACCATCTCCCATCTTCTCATTCACTGTCAATATGTAGATATGATATGCTTTGGTATTTCTTCTGCTCTTCACCACTCGAAAGAAGTCGGCATCTCTCCAGAACTGGATTACTTTATGGTTCTCTTATAAAAACTCGATGGAAGCTAACAATCCTGATATGGCCAATCTTGCAGCCTTCACACTTTGGCATCTGAGGAAAGTCAGATGTGAAAAATTATTTGATAACAAAACCCAACATCCTATTGACGTATCAAAAAAAAAAAAAAAAAAAAAACATAATAGGGATGTTATCCAGAGAATCAGAAAATACATCAATTCCACATTGAATATCAAATAAAATTAACATTGATGCTTCTATGATTTCTGATTTTTCTAAAGCAGGATTTCCTCTAATTATTCGTGATTGTACAGGAGGATTCATGGGGGTAATGACCTTCTCTACGGTAGCCACTATGGCTCTGTTGAAAGAGCTGCTATAGAATAATGATCTAAATATTCATAGAGTCATAGTAGAAGGTGATAAAAGTCTGTAATAAATAGTTGTAATGGTAAATTAGATGATCTCCCATGGGAAGATCAGAGTTTAATTGTAGAATGTCAGAAAATCCTTAGTCATTTAAGTCAGTGTGTTGTTTCTTTTTCAATAAGGGATTACAATCATGTAGCAGATGCGCTTGCTAAACATGCTAAAAGAAGTGCAAGAATTTGATGGGATGTTCCACCAAATACTATTTGTAATGTCCTTATTATGGAGCCTAGTTAGCAATTCGGTATTCGGCAAACGTACAGAACGTGATACGTACGTGTATTATTCGGATTTGTAAAAATTAAATTTGGTCCAAAATCCGGTCAACGGTTCGTGATACGACAGTAAATCAGAACGGCATACGTACGTGTATAATTCGATTTAAAGATATAAGTTCGGCACTCAAAATTCGGCATAGATCTGATTAGTAGAATATACATTTTTAAGATTATGGTGAGCTATGAAGACGATTTAAAGAAAGTATTTAGTAGTATTATATATAATAAACTAAGTTTAATCATCAAACATCAAGCAGCCTAGTGGTTGGGTTCTTTTTTGGTAATCTAAACGTCCTAGGTTCGATCCCCACTACCAACAAGTTTTTTAAAACTTTAACAAACGAAGGAAATGGGCGCTTTGAATTAAAACAGGTGAGAGAAACGTACTCAGTACGTACGACTCAACTCAGTGAGTCAAACCAGCTGTCCAAATTAAATGTCCGAACAAAACGCGAATCCGAATAAATCAGAATTCCCATATAACACGCGAACCTGGTTCGGTGTTTGGTTAATACGCCCGTATTGTTCAGGAACGGCTGAAACGGAATAATTTGCGAATCATTCGGCGAATTGCTAACTAGGTTATGGAGATCTCTTGGAGGGTTAAGTATCTTGTTCACTGTTTTCTATTAATTTTGATTTATATTGTAACTGAGTAAAGAGAATTATTCAAAAGGATTCTCATCGGACAAGAAACTTGTCGGGAGCCTAGCAACAAGCTGGGCTCCAACCCTTTTTTGTACTACCACACTTAACCTATGAAAAATGAAATCTCTTACCCGCACATTAGCATCATGGCTAGCCATATAGTTGCGAAGGCGTTTAATAAAATTGGTCATATCAACTCCCAGCTCGCCAAGAGTAGTAAAAGCCAAAGCCTCAAACCCATATCCATGTGATGTGCATTTTTCCAAATACTTGGTGTTCTTACGAACAACAACATCCTTGAGAGCTTGTCCAAACTCCAAAGAACGACCATTACTCCCTGCAAAGGGCGAAACAATCGTCACATCCAAACATACATCGCGACCATTATCCCAATTGTGCACCAATATATCTGCTGGTCTCAGAGAAGTGCCATTATTAGCCAGAAGCCTCAAGTCCACCTCCTTACGTGCCAGGACACCTGTACGGTAACATATGTCTGCAACTGTATCACGCACCAAATCATGTCGGAATTTAAGGCCTACATCATTCGCGCAATGCACAGCATGATCACCAAAAACATCCATCTCCCTTTTGCAAAAGGGGCATGTGCTTTCCAACTCAAAAAGCGGGATTCCAAGTCTGTAACATAACACCGCACTGAACTGCCTTGCACCCATTGTCTGATTTAATCCAACTATAGAAATGACCAATAAAAAATCTAAAGCATGCTTCACCTGGTTACTCTGCCAAAGTATCGAATCACGTTCAGATAACTTGAAATTGGTGGTCAAATTCTTCTTTACTGCATCAAAATAAACAACTGCCAAGGTTTTCATTGAATGAGCGGCAGAGCTATCAATGCATATAGGAGAAACATGACTACACACAGAGTTGAAGGAAGCAGCAGCTCGTACAAGATGGATGCTGAAACCACTGATGCCAGTTCGTATCAAGATAATAGTCTGAAGTTCAAGAGTCTGTAGACACGAAGCTAAATAACAATAATGCACGGTATCTTGCGTCGAATAAACTTCCAAACCGCCCAAAATGAGTGGCAAGGTGGAAAGCCTTTGTTGCAGGGGGGAAAAACCAAGGCCATCTCCAGTGATCACATGACGCAGAAACTTATAGATTCGAACATATCCTGAGCCTCATACATGTAATCCAGCATGGTGGTTCGAAGAGAAAAGTATAACCGAGAAACTCTAGCACAATTCCTAAACAAAAGAAGTTCGCACTGTGGATCTTCAAGTTTCTCAACCACATCAATAAGTTCCACAGTTTTATGAACTCTTTTCACAACCAAATCGGCATTGAACTGGGCATCAAGACTGACGGGATCTCCCAGTAGCTTAACCCCTTTCTCTGGCCTACTAATGTCCTGCGGGAAAACACCTACAATGGTTTCTCTGGGATCCGGAGAAGGCCAGAATAATTCCGTCTTCTTAATGTTCAGAAATAACCCCCTATCAGAACCTTCCTCCTGTATAATCCGAAGTGCCTTTGCCACCATCATAGTGTCACCAATCACCGTACCATCATTAAGGTACCATGCCTGAAGTTCCAACTCACATCGTTTGGCGATGCTCAAAATTAATGGGTGGAGAGTAAGAGCGAATAAAAGCGGTCCCAAAGGATCACCATGTTGCACCCCCTGACCTGAGGAAAGTACATGATCCATGTAGTATATTCGTGCCGGTGAAGCATAGCAAAACTCAACCCAACGTGAAATAGATGGACATAAATTACGTACCTCAGAAATAATTGTAGTTCTATCAATAAGGTTGAACACATTAGAGTAATCCACCAGCAACATGGAAAGATTATCCTGGTCCCATTTTTCTTCCAGCATACGATTAACAGCATGTAAAATTGCCTCCCCACCACACTTAGCGCCTACACCAAACTGGAAATCACCCAGGTAAGAACTCATCTCCTGGCCGACGAAGGAAGCAGCACATTTAGAAACAATCCTTCTCCAAATTGTGCCAAATGCAATCGGGCGCAAACCACCACCAAGATTGGTAAGTGGGATGAGAGGATCACTAGCTACAAAGGCCCCCAAAACAGATGGGCAAGAGCCTTCCAACCATAAGTTAACTACATCTGTGATAGAGGCAATTAATTCATCCGATAAAACAGCAGCAGCTCCACTGAGAACGTCAAGGAGATGTTGCGCACGCAGTCCATCTCTTCCACATGATGTCCCTTTGGGGAAACTCTTCAATCTGCCTATCACCAAATCAGTTGAAGCTATCATAGCACCTTGGGAAGGGGGGGTAGATGGAATTACCGGCAAGACAGCAGGGGGATGCTTGTGCCGCAGCTCAGCTACAGTGGCCTCATTATTTGGAGCGACACCACTTGAAGTAAGAGTACGGATTGCGGCCGCATATAAACCATTCCTAAGATTACCCCTACACAGTCTCAGGTTGGTGGCTTCTTGACCCTCCTTTTTTGCTTTATTCTTTATCTTCTCAAGCTCCTTCTTCCACTAGTCATGTCTGCCAAGCACTTGGTGAGCGTCGTTTACTCAACAAAATAAAAATATATTCCCACTAATTAAATATAATATAGCGGTAGTAAGAGATCGTTCCCACGAAGAGTAATGCAATTGTTATGTTATCTAAATCGGCGAAAATAATAAAGAAAGATAAAAAGAAAAAGATAATGAAGAAATCCTTCGCAGTTACTAACCGTTAACTCAACATTGTACCCGTTTATCTCTTGTTAGAAGCAATTGTCACCAACCGTAGGAAAGCAGGTACGCTTAGCAATCCCCAAAAACTCCTTATATCACCGGATACGGAAGCGCTCGACTACCGGATTCTATTCAAAAGAACCACCTTGACACGGAAGCGCTCGACTACAAGATGTAATTCCCAGAACACAATAAGATTTGTGAATTTAGGTTTGATCCCAGCAGTGTCGACTTACTGGTGTTGTCTTTACTCGCAATTGCTCCACAGAATCCCTCCATAAGGTCTTGCGATTTCTACTTGTGTAGGAGATAAGAGACAATTACAGGTCAACTCACCTCTCTACTAGCATTAGAATGATTAATAGGCTAATCTGGTTGCGCACCCAAACCAATCTAAAATCAATCATAAACCTTCGAAATAGTAAAAACAATCCACAATGAAACAATTTAAAACTTGAAACAAACTTGCAAAATAATTGAGCTTCACATTAGAACTTTGAATTCATCCTTACAATATAAAAAGAATAGAAAAGAGATAGTTCTCCCCCTAAGGGGGAGAAAAATGGTGAAAAGAAGAAATTGTGCCAAGAAGATATGATATGTGCCTAGGGTTCTCTATATATAGAGTTTTGTAACCTCCACTTTAAGAAAACTAGGAAACCTAGAAAAAATAGGAAAGTGCACCTCCTCTTGAAGAAACTAGAAAACCTAGCAAAACTAGGAGAGTGCACCTCCTTAGTCCCGTGCATAACATGCGGTCAAAGTAGGTTCCAAACTCACGGCCAAAACACCAAATTAAGTCACGGCCAAGGCTTGCTTGTGATAATTTTCAATCAGTCCAATGGGCTGTTGAAGTCCAGCCCATTATCTTCACTCGTCCACACCTTTAGCCCATCGGACCAACTACCAATCTTCCATCATGCAGACTCGAGTTTATACAACTTCAGCTACAACGTCACCACCTTATTTGAACGACATCAGCAGCAACACTCTTCGACCATTGTCCATTGTAGACTCACCTTTTATCCTCTCTGCAAGTGACGTTAAACACAGAAAACCACCTATCCTCTTCCATTATGGATCGAGCTCAGCTTCCATCATTGCTTCCATCAACCAACGTCCCAGCTGCATACAATCTCCCATTATTCCTCCCTTATTCTAACTGCCATACTCTCTCATTTCCATCATCGTAACCACCACATCACTTCCAGCATCTTTCTCGTAACTCAGTACCCATGTCTTCACCATCTCGAGTTCACTTCCAGCAACAGCATCACCTCATATCCACTGCCATCACAGAACCAACTCCGAGCGCATTCTTCCTAGACGTGCATACTCAACTTCCTCCATCCCTCGTCGCTGCTATCGATCACCAGCACTACGTTTCCATGTCATGCCTTTCTTTCTCTCGGTAATGGAAGCAGTATTCAACTCACCACTCAATGACTGCATCTCTCCCTTAAAACTCAGCATAGCTTCCTTCCAGCAAACTACATCCTATTCGCAGACTCCATCTTCATGGTACAAGCCATCAACCATCCCAATCACCAGTTCAGCTCCATGCCCATTCATTGCTTCGTCACTACCATTCAACCACCGATCCTTGCTCTACATCTGCACAAGCTCCACCATCAACTGCCATGCCATAATCTCGAGCTCACCTTTCCCTGTTTTCTTCTTAGACTCGAAACTATAGCCAACTCAGCTAGCAGTCACCAGCACTCGCATCAATCAGCTATACGTCAACGACAGCAGCCAAAACCGTCACTACTCACTCGTTCTTTTTTCAGAAAAGCCTTGTCATAAACTCCAAATACCAACTCACATAATAAGCTGTACAATTCATCAGAACTGTTCAAGTGAACTAGGTGGGCCTCCCAAACAGTCCATGGGCTCAGCCTTGAGGTGAATCCCACCAGCTACTTCTATTGTTGTGATTTATTGCAGCCCATCAGTAAGCCCATAACTAAATCATACAGTAAAGCTCAAAAAACCACCTAGCTTGTGGTTGTACAGCCCTGAACTCCGGTGCAGCTACAATGTGGTTTCCCATGCAATGATAACTCCGTCTCTCTTTCGGGAAATTAGACGATTTCTTGTTCTTTTCGGGAATAAGCTCCAAAATTTCCCATAAAATATAAAAAGAAAGATAATAATACAATTTCACACGAAAACTAGCTAAGAAAGTATAACCAATCGATACTTAGAGAGGTGTTTTTACACACCTATCAAATTCCCCCACACCCAAACTTTGCTAGTCCTCGAGCAAACAAAACGAAAGAAAAATAAAATACAACTCCATGTCATGAGGATACAGTTACTCTTAGCATGAATAACAGGCCTTTAAACCCCTAGGTGTCCCTAGTGGACGAGTTATAGTCTCGTGAGGGCTTACGAGAGATATACCCACAAAACCTTTTAGCCAAAAAGAATAACAAATAATTAGCAATTACTCCCCGGCAACGGCGCCAATTTTGGTGAGCGTCGTTTACTCAACAAAATAAAAATATATTTCCCACTAATTAAATATAATATAGCGGTAGTAAGAGATCGTTCCCACGAAGAGTAATGCAATTGTTATGTTATCTAAATCGGTGAAAATAATAAAGAAGGATAAAAAGAAAAAGATATTGAAGAAATCCTTCGCAGTTACTAACCGTTAACTCAACATTGTACCCGTTTATATCTTGTTAGAAGCAATTGTCACCAACCGTAGGAAAGCAGGTACGCTTAGCAATCCCCAAAAACTCCTTATATCACCGGATACGGAAGCGCTCGACTACCAGATTCTATTGAAAAGAACCACCTTGACACGGAAGCGCTCGACTACAAGATGTAATTCCCAGAACGCAATAAGATTTGTGAATTTAGGTTTGATCCCAGCAGTGTCGACTTAATGGTGTTATCTTTACTCGCAATTGATCCACAGAATCCCTCCATAATGTCTTGCAATTTGTACTTGTGTATTAGATAAGAGAAAATTACGGGTCGACTCACCTCTCTACTAGCATTAGAATGATTAATAGGCTAATCTGGTTGCGCACCCAAACCAATCTAAAATCAATCATAAACCTTCGATATAGTAAAAACAATCCATAATGAATCAATTTAAAACTTGAAACAAACTTGCAAAATAATTAAGCTTCACATTAGAACTTTGAATTCATCCTTACAATATAAAAAGAATAGAAAAGAGATAGTTCTCCCCCTAAGGGGGAGAAAAACGGTGAAAAGAAGAAATTGTGCCAAGAAGATATGATATGTGCCTAGGGTTCTCTATATATAGAGTTTTGTAACCTTATCTTTAAGAAAACTAGGAAACCTAGAAAAAATAGGAAAGTGCACCTCCTCTTGAAGAAACTAGAAAACCTAGCAAAAATAGGAGAGTGCACCTCCTTAGTCCCGTGCATAACACGCGGTCAAAGTAGGTTCCAAACTCACGGACAAAACACAAAATTAAGTCACGGCCAAGGCTTGCTCGTGATAATTTTCAATCAGTCCAATGGGCTGTTGAAGTCCAGCCCATTATCTTCACTCGTCCGCACCTTCATCCCATCGGACCAACTACCAATCTGCCATCATGCAGACTCGAGTTCATACAACTTCAGCTACAACGTCACCACCTTATTCGAACGACATCAGCAGCAACACTCTTCGACCATTGTCCATTGTAGAATCACATTTTATCCTCTCTGCCAGTGACGTTAAACACAGAAAACCACCTATTCTCTTCAATTATGGCTCGATCTCAGCTGCCATCATTGCTTCCATCAACCAACGTCCCAGCTGCATACAATCTCCCATTATTCCTCCCTTGTTATAACTGCCATACTCTCTCATTGTCATCATCGTAACCACCACATCACTGCCAGCATCTCTCTCGTAACTCAGTACCCATGTCTTCACCGTCTCGAGTTCACTTCCAGCAACAGCGTCACCTCATATCCACTGCCATCACAGAACCAACTCCGAGCGCCTTCTTCCTAGATGTGCATACTCAACTTCCTCCATCCCTCGTCGCTGCTATCGATCACCAGCACTACGTTTCCATGTCATTCCTTTCTTTCTCTCGGTGCTGGCAGCAGTATTCAACTCACCACTCAATGACTGCATCTCTCCCTTAAAACTCATCATAGCTT
Source organism: Papaver bracteatum (assembly GCA_023529315.1). Classification (NCBI taxonomy): domain Eukaryota; kingdom Viridiplantae; phylum Streptophyta; class Magnoliopsida; order Ranunculales; family Papaveraceae; genus Papaver; species Papaver bracteatum. The sequence goes on from JAJJWX010005371.1 coordinate 2,619,392, forward strand.
CCTTCCAGCAAACTACATCCCATTCGCAGACTCCATCTTCATGGTACAATCCATCAACCATCCTAATCACCAGTTCGGCTCCATACCCATTCATTGCTTCGTCACTACCATTCAACCACCGATCCTGGATCTCCATCTGCACAATCTCCATCATCAACTTCCATGCCATAATCTCGAGATCACCTTTTCCTGTTTTCTTTTTAGACTCGAAAATACAGCCAACTCAGCCAGCAGTCACCAGCACTCGCATCAAGCAGCTATACTTCAGCGACAGCAGCCAAAACCGTCACTGCTCACTCGTTCTTTTTTTCAGAAAAGCCTTGTCATAAACTCCAAATACCAACTCACATAATAAGCTGTACAATTCATCAGAACTGTTCAAGTGAACTAGGTGGGCCTCCCAAACAGTCCATGGGCTCAGCCTTGAGGTGAAGCCCACCAGCTACTTCTATTGTTGTGATTTATTGCAGCCCATCAGTAAGCCCATAACTAAATCATACAGTAAATCTCAAAAAACCACCTAGCTTGTGGTTGTACAACCCTGAACTCCGGTGCAGCTACAATGTGGTTTCCCATGCAATGATAACTCCGTGTATCTTTCGGGAAATTAGACGATTTCTTGTTCTTTTCGGGAATAAGCTCCAAAATTTCCCATAAAATATAAAAAGAAAGATAATAATACAATTTCACACGAAAACTAGCTAAGAAAGCATAACCAATCGATACTTAGAGAGGTGTTTTTACACACCTATCAAATTCCCCCACACCCAAACTTTGCTAGTCCTCGAGCAAACAAAACGAAAGAAAAATAAAATACAACTCCATGTCATGAGGATACAGTTACTCTTAGCATGAATAACATGCCTTTAAACCCCTAGGTGTCCCTAGTGGACGAGTTATAGTCTCGTGAGGGCTTACGAGAGATATACCCACAAAATCTTTTAGCCAAAAAGAATAACAAACAATTAGAAATTACTCCCCGTCAACGGCGCCAATTTTGGTGAGCGTCGTTTACTCAACAAAATAAAAATATATTTCGCACTAATTAAATATAATATAGCGGTAGTAAGAGATCGTTCCCACGAAGAGTAATGCAATTGTTATGTTATCTAAATTGGCGAAAATAATAAAAAAGGATAAAAAGAAAAACATATTGAAGAAATCCTTCGCATTTACTAACCGTTAACTCAAAATTGTACCCGTTTATCTCTTGTTAGAAGCAATTGTCACCAACCGTAGGAAAGCAGGTACGCTTAGCAATCCCCAAAAACTCCTTATATCACCGGATACGGAAGCGCTCGACTACCGGATTCTATTCAAAAGAACCACCTTGACACGGAAGCGCTCGACTACAAGATGTAATTCCCAGAACGCAATAAGATTTGTGAATTTAGGTTTGATCCCAGCAGTGTCCACTTACTGGTGTTTTCTTTACTCGCAATTGCTCCACAGAATCCCTCCATAAGGTCTTGCGATTTCTACTTGTGTAGGAGATAAGAGACAATTACGGGTCGACTCACCTCTCTACTAGCATTAGAATGATTAATAGGCTAATCTGGTTGCGCACCCAAACCAATCTATAATCAATCATAAACCTTCGATATAGTAAAAACAATCCACAATGAATCAATTTAAAACTTGAAACAAACTTGCAAAATAATTGAGCTTCACATTAGAACTTTGAATTCATCCTTACAATATAAAAAGAATAGAAAATAGATAGTTCTCCCCCTAAGGGGGAGAAAAACGGTGAAAAGAAGAATTTGTGCCAAGAAGATATGATATGTGCCTAGGGTTCTCTATATATAGAGTTTTGTAACCTCCTCTTTAATAAAATTAGGAAACCTAGAAAAAATAGGAAAGTGCACCTCCTCTTGAAGAAACTAGAAAACCTAGCAAAAATAGGAGAGTGCACCTCCTTAGTCCCGTGCATAACACGCGGTCAAAGTAGGTTCCAAACTCACGGCCAAAACACCAAATTAAGTCACGGCCAAGGCTTGCTCGTGATAATTTTCAATCAGTCCAATGGGCTGTTGAAGTCCAGCCCATTATCTTCACTCGTCCGCACCTTCAGCCCATCGAAACAACTACCAATCTGCCATCATGCAGACTTGAGTTCATACAACTTCAGCTACAACGTCACCACCTTATTCGAACGACATCATCAGCAACACTCTTCGACCATTGTCCATTGTAGAATCACATTTTATCCTCTCTGCCAGTGACGTTAAACACAGAAAACCACCTATTCTCTTCCATTATGGCTCGAGCTCAGCTGCCATCATTGCTTCCATCAACCAACGTCCCAGCTGCATATAATCTCCCATTATTCCTCCCTTGTTCTAACTGCCATACTCTCTCATTGCCATCATCGTAACCACCACATCACTGCCAGCATCTCTCTCGTAACTCAGTACCCATGTCTTCAACGTCTCGAGTTCACTTCCAGCAACAGCGTCACCTCATCTCCACTGCCATCACAGAACCAACTCCGAGAACCTTCTTCCTAGACGTGCATACTCAACTTCCTCCATCCCTCGTCGCTGCTATCGATCACCAGCACTACGTTTCCATGTCATGCCTTTCTTTCTCTCGGTGCTGGCAGCAGTATCCAACTCACCACTCAGTGACTGCATCTCTCCATTAAAACTCAGCATAGCTTCCTGCCAGCAAACTACATCCCATTCGCAGACTCCATCTTCACGGTACAAGCCATCAACCATCCCAATCACCGGTTCAGCTCCATGCCCATTCATTGCTTCGTAAATACCATTCAACCACCGATCCTGGATCTCCATCTGCACAAGCTCCACCATCAACTGCCATGCCATAATCTCGAGCTCACCTTTCCCTGTTTTCTTCTTAGACTCGAAACTACAGCCAACTCAGCCAGCAGTCACCAGCACTCGCATCAAGCAGCTATACGTCAATGACAGCAGCCAAAACCGTCACTGCTCACTCGTTCTGTTTTTTTTCAGAAAAGCCTTGTCATAAACTCCAAATACCAACTCACATAATAAGCTGTACAATTCATCAGAACTGTTCAAGTGAACTAGGTGGGCCTCCCAAACAGTCCATGGGCTCAGCATTGAGGTTAAGCCCACCAGCTACTTCTATTGTTGTGATTTATTGCAGCCCATCAGTAAGCCCATAACTAAATCATACAGTAAATCTTAAAAAAACCACCTAGCTTGTGGGTGTACAGCCCTGAACTCCGGTGCAGCTACAATGTGGTTTCCCATGCAATGATAACTCCGTCTCTCTTTCGGGAAATTAGACGATTTCTTGTTCTTTTCGGGAATAAGCTCCAAAATTTCCCATAAAATATAAAAAGAAAGATAATAATACAATTTCACACGAAAACTAGCTAAGAAAGCATAACCAATCGATACTTAGAGAGGTGTCTTTACACACCTATCAGCACTTCCTGAACTAGAACCGCACATCCATTGGGCTCGGTCCATAAACGCAAGGCACGGTTAATAGATTTAATCTTTAACTTTTTATGAGTACTAGCTTTCACTTCTTGATCGGACTCAGCGACATGGAGAGTACACACCGGAAAAAGCAGGAGCTGGATCCATGGAGCCAATTCACCAGGCATGTCCACCACTCTCTGCAGTACATCCTTGAAAGTCCGTGCAAAGTGTAGCCTACACTTCGCTGGGATGCTCGCGACAGTGCGTATTTGAGCTGAAAAAACCATGTTCAATAAATCTAGACACAATGTTGGAGCATCAAACTCACCTTCAGTTGCAGCAGGAACATCGACGCTGACAGGAGCAGTAACGTCGTGAATTGAAGCTGAAGAGGGAGTAAGCTCATTGGAATCCAGGTGAATACATCTCTTTCCCAATGCATAAATGTGCATGCAACGAATGCAGAACCAGCTCTCCAATCGCTGTAGAGTGAACTCCCAAGCTTGGTAAACGTCACAATTGTTGCACACTCTCTCTCGGCATCTATCATTTCCTCCCTCTTTCTTATAATGAAGATTTTTAAGATGGTTAAACAGAGACACCTTCAGTAACCCTTTCCCTCCAACACCATCTTTGCACCCATCAAAACCCTTAAAGGGACAATGATAAAAATCAACTTTGCCTCCAGATACACCCTTAGAGCCAGAACAAGGGGTAGCAGAAATGATTGATGATGCAGGGTTCAAACAGTTGGTAGTTCTCGGCATTAGAAACCCTTAAAAAAAAAACCTAAAACCCTAGAAGAACTTCTGGTAATGATGCTACGGGAGATCACAGGTTAAGAGTGGTGTCAAAAAGAACAGCAGCCGGAGGGGAAAAAGGATTGAAAGACGTTTGCACAAAGAAGAGATTAGCAGGTTATGATTTGATCAATTGAAAACCACTAACCTAGAAATCATTTCTCATCGCCGGGAGACGCCCTCCGGAAAAAACGCCCCTTAATTGAAATTAGTCAAAATTATTTGAGCATGTTCTATTACGTTTTAAAATATGTATTGGTTTATACTATTCCAAATTATTGAATTAATTTTCTTTCCTTGCTCAAAAAAATAAAATAAAATATGTATATTTTGTTTTGTTTTGTTTTGTTGAGACTGTGGTTGACAATTGTTAATAGATATATTAGAATGTTCACTGGCCGTGTTAAAAATCACACGTCTAGATAAGCCACTTGATCTAGGATCCAGACCAACTTAGTTTAACAAGACCTGAATCAACCAAATTAATTAAATAAGATTTCTACTTACTACAACCCAAACGATTAAATTAAGTTATAAACAGAAGTATTTAAGTAAACTGCCCGAGTATAATTTAACAGATTCGATCAATTATTATTTTATATACTTCAGATCCGCATAAACAAGCAGAGGAGGACCGTCCTTGACCCCAAACGTTATAATCAATCAAGCCAAAACGAAAAATACAAGTGGTTGATAGGTATCCCATTGATGATGTGGGTCAAACAGAGAGAAATTGTAGTACTACACTACTATGAGAGTGTGAAATACCAGAAGGAATTTTAATCAAGTCCAAAGTCAGTGTTCAAACTCAAAAGAAATATAATTTTAAATGCGTACGTAAAACCTTTGCAACTTCCCGATCCCAGGCAGCAATTTCCATACAACTCCACATCATCTTCCCAGTATGCATATGGACTCTAACTAATTTGCATACTATAAATACAGGTTATTCCTCTTCACTTCTACTACTACAATCACTTGCTCTGCTACTGCAAGAATCTAATCAAGTCTTAAAAAATCACTCTCTAACCCCCTCCCTCCCTCCCCTATTCACATCCATCTTTTCTTACAGCTTTTATCAAACTCTAGCCAAACAACAGTTTATCTTACATCAAACATCAACTAAATATATATACCATATCTTTTTTGTTCTCAGCTGTTTTAGCTACTTATCCTTTTTGTATATCCATCATCATCAAATGGATAGATTAGCTAAATGTGCTGCAAACCATACCCCTCTTTCTCCTCTGACATTCTTGCCAAGAGCCGCATCAGTTTATTTTGATCGTATCTCTCTTATTTATGGTAGTACCCATTTTACTTGGGGACAAACTTATGAACGATGCCTCCGCCTTGCTTCATCTCTCCGATCATTAAATATTGGCAAGAATGATGTGGTAAGCAGTGTTTATGATCAAGATATTATAATTTATATATAGATGAGATAGAGATGTAATTATATTACGGTTAATTTTACTAAACACTAATTGACTTGTGTTGTTGTTGGTTATCATTTTCAGGTATCAGTGCTAGCACCTAATGTTCCAGCTCTTTATGAGATGCATTTCGGTGTACCCATGGCTGGAGCTGTATTGAACGCAATAAATACAAGGCTTGATGCGAATAATATTGCAACAATCCTCAAGCACTCGGAAGCCAAAGTATTTTTTGTCGATTATCAGTATGTTCCAGTGGCAAGTGAAGCTATGAGACTACTTTGTGACTCACTTGGAAGTACAATCTCTCGATCGTCAATACCACTTGTTATCGTGATTGATGATGTTGATTCGCCAAACGGAATACGATTAGGTGAGCTTGAATATGAAAATTTGTTGCTAAGTGGAAACCCTAATTATGTACCATTCAGTGATCAGATATTCGATGAATGGGATCCAATTACACTGAATTATACTTCGGGGACCACGTCCGCACCAAAAGGAGTCGTGTATAGTCATCGAGGTTCTTACCTGAGTACTAAAAGTCTGATTCTACAATGGGAGATGAAAAGTGAGCCAGTTTATCTTTGGTCGCTTCCTATGTTTCATTGTAATGGATGGACTTTCACTTGGGGAGTTGCAGCACGAGGAGGAACTAATGTTTGCATTCGTAACACTTGCGCTGAAGACATGTACCATGCCATCACAGTACACAAAGTAACACATATGTGTTGTGCTCCAATCGTATTCAATATTCTCTTAGAAGGGAAACCAAAGCCTCCTCATCATCATAATAACCAGTCACTCCTAAGCCATCCTGTTGAAGTTCTCACAGGAGGTGCACCACCACCAGCAGCCTTACTAGAGAAGATTGAAGAATTAGGGTTTCATGTAACGCATGCTTATGGTCTAACTGAAGCAACAGGACCAGCATTAGTTTGTGAATGGCAAAAAAAATGGAACGCGTTACCAAATCATGAGCAGTCAAAGTTGAAAGCAAGACAGGGTGTTAGTGTTCTTTCTCTTGCGGAGATTGATGTGAAAGATTTGGAAACAATGGTGAGTGTACCAAGAGACGGAAAATCCGTCGGAGAAATCGTTTTACGGGGAAGTAGTATTATGAAAGGTTATTTCAAAGATGAAGAAGCAACAAGGAAGGCTTTCAAAAACGGCTGGTTTCTCACCGGTGATGTTGGTGTTATACATCCGGATGGGTATTTCGAAATTAAAGATAGATCAAAAGATGTGATCATTTCAGGGGGAGAAAATATCAGTAGTGTCGAAGTGGAGGCGGTATTATATCGACATACTAATATCTTAGAAGCTGCTGTTGTTGCAATGCCTCATCCTTTCTTCGGTGAAACTCCTTGTGCTTTTGTTACACTGAGATCAAACTCTGTTCCCAAGAACGAAGAAACTAAGAAAGAGAGAGAGATAATTGAATTTTGTAGAAACTCACTTCCTCATTTTATGGCTCCTAGAAAGGTTGTGTTCTTGGAGGAACTTCCGAAGACGGCGACAGGAAAAATTCAGAAGTTTGAATTGAGGGCTTTGGTGAAAACATACAGACCACCACCTACATCCACATCAACACCACCTACATCCTCGTCAACACCGCAGATTAAGAGTATCAATCAGCACACAACAACTCGGCGCCCTTACGATCATCAACATCCTCAGCTTGAGCAAGTCCTCGCAATGTCTCGTCTCTAATCACTTGTTTATTCTTTAAGTTGAAGAAGCTAAAATTACTAAGCAACTATGAACCATTAATCATAAACAATGCATCCGTGCAAATTGAATTACATAATACATTTATACTTATATGTATTGATTCCATTATAATTTACTAGTAATACCCCATGTGCGATGCACATGCTTGAATTGGATTCTTTTAACAACACCAAATTTGATAATAATGAAGAAAAAAAAATCTTAAAATAAAAATTTAATATTCTTGTTTGTACTCATTATGTAGATAATTCAAAGAGCTTTCCGAATATACTAATTTTATAAAAATCCGATAAATATTTTTTAAAATATCTAAGTTTTAATTTTTTTGATCTATTTTTAAAACAATTGTATTCCTGTAAATATACAAACATTGATTAAAGACTTCTTTAATAGGAATATTGTTGTCTTGTGAAAAGGCTTCACCAAACAATTAACTCTATTATTTATATTAGTAAGATTATTTGAGGGTCAATTTAGACATTCCGCCGTACTACACCAAAACCACCTAAAAAGAGTCTTTTCTTTATTATATTAAGATATATCTTATTACTTTTGGTGTGATAAATCATAAATACGCAAACCAGCATGTATGGTTCAATTCTTTCTGTTGACCACCACTCTGACAAAATTCTTTAATCCAGTCAGGTATGAAAATTCAACTGTGGCAACAGTAAAATCAGTCAGCCAGAAGGGGAAATATAAATTTTCACCGTAATTTAACAAATCAATTAGTAAAAGAATGGTTAGATCACATCCTAATCAACAAGTTGTTTTATATGAATACATGAAGAGCCAATTCTGTATCGGGCCTTTTTGGGAACAAGTAGGGTAATAATAGATTCAATCCCTTTTAGCACAACATAAACCCCATGGACCATAGATAGCTAAGTATGCGTTTACATTGCAAAAAGCTTTTTCCCATGGAAAAGGTACGAATTTCCACTTGAATTCTTCTACTGGCTGTAAAATATTCTTACCAAAATCGGTCCTACTTTTTTTTTTTTTTTTTTTTGAAGCATAATCGGTCCTACTTTAACCGCAATGAATAATGGAGTTCCTTTATCTAAATGATTTTCGAATTGTATTGTTTGTTTAAATGTAAAAAGCTTCCCAGTTGACGATATCCCGATCCATTAATATCGTAATCCTATTGCTACTTGAACGCAACACTTACCCATGATCCTATGTTTCACCCTGTCTTGTCGGTTAAATTTCTAGGATTCCATCGCCTATATGCCGTTTGTAGAGGTTGCCGTGGTGGGAGTGGTAGGGAATAAATGAAAAAAAGAAGAAAAAAAATAACGCACAAGGAGATATAGCTACAGGACAAAAACGATGTCCCAATAGCAATTTTGGGTGACCCCCTATGTAATTTTTTTTAATTCCTAATCTAGCCCTCACTATTCCTGATTAGTGATTAATAATAATTAGTAAAATGTTAAGATTTTTGATAAATGATTAGTGTGTATTATTATTTGTGTTTGGGTGAGTGAGGTGAGAGTAGAAGGAGGGAAAGAAAATTTGAGAGTGAAATAATTTAGGTAAAAATGGAGGATGATAGTGGAGAGAATTGCTGCTGCTAATTCTTTAGCTCAACTACAACAAGGAAAGTATCTTGAATCTTCACAATTGCAAGTTTTTGTGGAACCAACACCATTGAATGATGATTTTTACGACCAAGGAGAGTTTTTTGAAGAACCTACACAAGAAAGTATACTTTCCCACCATACAAGCATCCCCAACACACAGGTAAAGGTGCTGATAGGTTGAAAATTTGATTTATTTCTTTGAACCCGCCATTTTTTCAACTGAAAAACCTCTGTACCGGCAGAGTATTCGTATAAATACAATTCCGGCACACTAAAAACCGGCATGGTATTCATGAATCGTCTATGTCGGCATTCAATATCCCCCAATTCGAAACCCATACCGGCATAAAAAACAAACAAACAACTATGCTGGTACACAAGTTACTTTTTACCTACCAAAGAATATTCCACGGAATATGATACCGGCATGGTAAAATTCAAAGGTTTCTATGACAGTACTGCATGAAAAACATACAGGAAGCAGTGCTTTCCGTAGCTAAACACCGGCATAGAAAACTTAGTTAATCACTAAGCCGGCACATGTACCGGCATATAATAAACCAATGCTGGAACTTTGTATCGGCGTAGATTGCTAGATAACGATAATGCCAGAACTGGTTTAAAATTTTGTCTTCAATTCTGTTTTAGTTCGACAATTCCGGGACATAGGTCGATAATGCCGGAATACCGTGCCGGCATTGTTTTCCAATTCTGTTGTCACTGATATTCTTTCCATCCGTAGGTGGTGAGATATATTGATCCAACAAATGCAAAGCCGCTTGGTCGGGATACGTCGGAATACTATAAAATGCCTTCGGTATGTTACCAAAGTATACTTTTCACCTAGTATCTTGACCTCACTAATGGATTGGTTGTAATGAACCTTCTAATCTCCCATGGTTGTACTTTTGTAGGGAATAAAAGATCCAAAGGAAGCAATCGCTTGGGCTAAAGAGACGGCTCTTAAGAACATGTGTTTGTTGGTGAGGAATACCCAACGTTCAGATACTCGTTTTGAGATGGTTTTCGAGAGAAGTGGGGTATACAAGGAGAAAAATAACCACAAGAGAAAGGGTTATGTATATCCAAAGAAGACTAATAAGGTATACAAGACTCGTACGAGGAAGGATAATTGCCCCTTTAAGCTTGTATTCCATCTAAATGACTTGAACAATGAATGGGATTGTGAGGTTTGGTCACTTAATGGATTGGTTGTTGTCATAACCAGATGGGGATCCGAAAGATTTTGTTGGCCACTCGCTCGATGCCATGACATTTAGTTGCGAGTATCGGATGAGGAGCATAGACTTGATAAAAGGAGTTCATAAAAAATAACCTTCATTAGGACAAGAGTTTTATAATAAAGGGTTAGTTTTGGTTTTGAACTTTGTTTTGTTTGGTTTGTTACACAAATAAAACCTCATGAATTCTTTAGAAGCCTTCGAGAGGATGTCCATGAATCATAATTGTCAAAAGAGATTGAGTAAAGCATTTATCAAACCGAGACAAAGAGATTGAGTAAAGCATTTATCAAACCGAGACAAATTTAAAGCATTTATCAAACCGAGACAAATTCTGAGAGGATTCAAGGAAAAGGATAATACTAACGTGTCTTCTCTGAGAACAATTTATAGCGCACAAGCAACCATTATAAGAGAGGAATAGGATGGGAGGACCGTTATGCAAGAATTTGAGAAGATAGTTTGGGATCACAACTACACGTGTATCATTAAAAGAGGTTTGGACGAGAAGCCCCTTCAAATATTCATTTCGCATCATTTCCTTTCACATTTGGAAAATACATGTTGTGGTGTTTTTTTGATGGATTGCACCTACAAGACAAACAAATATAATATGCCGTTGTTCAACATCGTGGGAAAAACATCGGACAAGGTAACATTCACATTGGCTTGGTGTTTAATGGAAAATGAGAGGGACTATAATTATCATTGGGCATTACAAAAATTGAAATTATTGTTCCGAGAAGATATACTTCCGATGGATTCGAGAAAGTGTCTATCTATGTCAATTCGACGTTGACTGACCTGTGATACCTCATCATAACCGATCAAGAGGACGCCTTAATGAATGCAATATCTGACGTATTCCCTAGAGTACAAAATTTCCTATGTACATATCATATACGTCAAAATGTTATTAAAACTTGTCATGACTTGTTTGAATCCACCAAGGCGGATATTAAGAAGAGAATTATTGTTCAACTAGAAGAAGATGTTTGCAAGAACAAACTATCCCCATGTTTATGGGTAAAAATCGTTTCTGCCGATTTTGGTAAATTCGGTAGGTGAGTGAGAAACTGGTTTAAACCCTAAACAAATGTGATGCACGTGAGCACTTTCTAGATTCGAGAGATCAATCTGTACAAGTCCGGCCTAAACCAAGAAATGGTCGTTCCAGACTTGCTTTGGTCACAAAGTGGAGGAGAAGGGTTGATTTGGGAAGGGAAACAAAGAAAGGTGTAGAGACCAGAATAATTCTAGAAGAGTAGTGTCTCGACTTGTATCAGAAAGTGAAAGCTTCGGAAGCTTGCAAGAGATGAAAGCTTTTGGGAGAGCTTGCAAATTTTCCTTTTCTGGGAGTGTTGTGTTTTTCTCCTGGCCGAGACTTGTTGTCTGGTGGAAATAAGTAAGACCTATTTATACAAGTCGAGATTGAAACGTACCCTGGCCTCATGAAGGAAGAGAGTAAAGGGTGAAATAATGGGAGGAGGTGGTAACCGCATGGTGTTTATGTGTGAAAACGTTTTCACCATTATTTCCTCATTTATTTGACCGCTTTATTCCTATTCACGCTTTCTTAAAGTGAGCGTAGTATACGTTGCATGCTATGACCGCCAAACCAAGACCCTGGAAAGCATCCCCCAGTTTGTGTTGATGTCTCAAGTGTTCGTTGCACCTTGAGTGCAAGTGGAAATTCCAGGATGCAAGTGGCGCGTGTGGCATGTGCGGAATTCCTTTGTTGCAGATTGCACCTTGAGTGCAAGAGCTGCTAGTGGCGCGTGTGGCATGTGCCAATAGCATGTGCGTAATTCCTTGGTGGTAGGTTGCACGTTGAGTGCAAGTGGCCATGCCAAAGCTGTCAGAGGCGCGTGTGGCATGTGCCAATAGCATGTGCGGAATTCCTTGGTGGTAGGTTGCACGTTGAGTCCAAGTGGCAATGCCAGTGGCGCGTGTGGCATGTGCCAATGGCATGTGCGGAATGCCTTGGTGGTAGGTTGCACGGCTTGCAAATTAGGCTACCAGCGAGGGTTTTGACATGTGCCAATGGCACGTACGGCCAAGTTGGCCTAGGTTTCACGACTTGCAAGTTAGGCTACCAGCGTGCGTGTTTGGCATGTACCAATGGCACGCACGGCCATTAGGGCCACGACTAGGTAATGAAAGCTACCAGTGAGCGCGTTGGTATGTGCCAATGGCACGCTTGGCCATTAGAGCCACGGCTAGGTAATGAAAGCTACCAGTGAGCGCGTTGGCATGTGCCAATGGCACGCTCGGCCATTAGGGCCACGGCTAGGTAATGAAAAGCTACCAGTTAGCGTGTTGGCATGTGCTAATGGCACGCTCGGCCATTAGGGCCACATCTAGGTAATGAAAAGCTGCCAGTGAACGTGTTGGTATGTGCCAATGGCACGCTCGGATATTAGGGCCACGACTTGCTAAGAAAAGCTTTCAGTGAGCATGTTGGCATGTGCCAATGGCACGCTCGGCCATTAGGGCCACGACTTGGTAAGAAAAGCTGCCAGTGAGCGTGTTGGCATGTGCTAATGGCACGCTCGGGTATTAGGGCCACGACTAGGTAATGAAAATCTGCCAGTGAGCGTGTTGGCATGTGCCAATGGCGCGCTCGGCCATTAGGGCCACGACTTGGTAAGAAAAGCTGCTAGTGAGCGTGTTGGCATGTGCCAATGGCATGTGTGGCCAATTTGGCCTAGGTTTCATGGTTAGGGCCAAGGTAAGGGTGTTTGTCTTGGCGTGGTGTGACTAGCATATCTAGGGCCAAGGCAAAGTGTGTTTGTCATAGTGCGGCTAGCTTGGGCTAGGTGTGGCTGGCATGATTTTCCATTGGCACAGAGGTGCGGCTAGCATGGTTGGCATGCTTTGGCGCGTTTAGTGTGGCTGGCATAGCTAGGGCCAAGGCAGAGTGTGTTTGGCATAGCGCGGCTAGCTTGGGCCAGGTGTGGATGGCATGATTTTCCATTGGCACAGAGGTGCGTCTAGCATGGTTGGCATGCTTTGGCGCATTTGGTGTGGCTGGCATGATTTTCCATTGGCACAAAGGTGCGGCTAGCATGGTTGGCATGCTTTGGCGCGGTTGGTGTGACTAGCATAGATAGGACCAAGGCATAGTGTGTTTGGCATGGCGCAGCTAGCTTGGGCTAGGTGTGGCTGGCATGATTTTCCATTGGCACAGAGGTGCGGCTAGCATGCTTTGGCACGTTTGGTGTGGCTGGCATGATTTGCCATTAGCACAGGGTGAGGCTAGCATGGTTTGCATGCTTTGGCGAGGTTGGTGTGACTAGCATAGCTATGGCCAAGGCAGCGTGCGTTTGGCATGGCGCAACTAGCTTAGGCTAGGTGTGGCTGGCATGATTTTCCATTGGCACAGAGGTGCGGCTAGCATGGTTGGCATGCTTTGGCGCGTTTGGTGTGGATGGCATGATTTTTCGTTGGCACATGGGTGCGTCTAGCATGGTTGGAATGCTTTAGCGCGGTTGGTGTGACTAGCATAGCTAGGTCCAAGGCAGAGTGCGTTTGGCATGGCGCATCTAGCTTGGGCTAGGTGTGGCTGGCATGACTTTCCATTGGCACAGAGGGAAACTTGGGTTTTGCTCGTTGTAACCCTAATTTGAAAAAAATAATACCTCCCATTAATTACTGACTACATGCATTAAATGCTTTAATAAATATGTCACAGTTGACATTAGGTTATTAGGGGTTTTACAATTTTACCCTTTGTCTAAAAACCACCATCAACACCCCCGAAGAAGAAGAGGATGAGACAGGCAAGATAAAAGAGCGAGTGGACAAAGATCATGCGGAAAATCATAAAAAGTGGTTGGAATTTCTAAGAGATTGGGAAAAAGTTTATTGGTCTATCACCGAGGATATGTATGAAAAGAGGTTGGGCCAGTTTATTGACGATTGGAATGAGGTTTATCCGACTGCCGTCTGGTATTGTCGGACTCAATGGTTGGATAAGTTTAAGGAAAAATTTGTGCGTGCATGGACAAACTGGTATAAACACTACAAGAATGAAGCAACCAGTGTAGCGGATTCCGCTCATGGGAGATTTAAAGATCTCATCGAGTCCGTCCAAGGCAACGTGGTTACGGTCACCGAGGAAATGGAGCAATACTTTAAGAGTATATCGACAGGTTCAAGCAGGCATTTGAGAAAAGCTCAATGGAAATACTGACCCAATTTCTTCCCTATGGTAAGTTGCTCCAAGGAATTTGGTTCAATGTCTCTCACTGGGCAATAAAACATATGATGAGACAAATGGAATATGAGATAATTTATGGAAAACGGGGTGATGTGTGTATTTTTCCCAACATGTCTTCATTGGGGATTCTGTGTCGTCATATGCTTGTGAAGTATGAAGAAGTGATACCTATTGAAGTTATTGATCCATTTTGGAAGCAACTATATTTCGACCCTCCCCCTACGGAAGATCCAGGACAATCACCATGGGATACGAAGGAAGCAAAGGAATTATTTGAAGCTTACTCACGTGGCACCTCGGTTATCCGGTAAGTCTTGTTGAGCCAAATAATGCTAATTACACGGCCATGGATTGCACAAAGTGAAGAGCCAACAAAGGGAGATCCTCCCGGTAGACCACAAACTAAAATGGCAAGCAGAAAACAAAGGAAATAATTGAAATCAATGACTGAACGTGAAGAAGAACTCGCGGCAAGTAAGAAATGAAATCCCACCAGATGTGAGTTATCGGAAGAAAGGTTCGCGGAAGAGCCGGTTGCAAACAAGAGGGGTAGGCCGAGAAAGGAACCACTATCAAGTCAACAACAAACGACGGATTCGTTATCCTTGCCAACAGCCTATGGATCGGAGGTTCCAAATAAAAGGGGTCGACCGCCAAAGGTACCAACATCAATCTACCAAGAACAAAAATGTGAGAATTCCGAAGCCACACCCTTAGTCAATGTAGCGGAGGTTCTAACAAAAAGGGGTCCACCGCTAAAGGTACCAACATCAATCTACCAAGAACAACACAGTGAGAATTCCGAAGCCACACCCTTAGTCGATGTAGTAGAGGTTCCAAGGAAAATGGGTAGGCCACCAAAGGTACCAACATTGAGCCACCAAGAACAACAAGGTGAGCATTCCGAAGCCATGCCCATATTCGATATAGTGGAGGTTCCAAATAAAAGGGGTAGGCGGCGAAATGTGCCAACATTGAGCTACCAAGAATAACTAGGTGAGCATTCCGAGGCCATGCCCATAGTCGATGTAGCGGATGTTTCCAAGGAAAAGGGGTAGGCCGTGAAATGTACCAACATTGAGCTACCAAGAACAACAAGGCGACGAGGTGGTGGTGCCAAATAAAAAGGGAAGTCCAAGTAAGGTACCTACATCAAGTCAACAACATGAAAAGGTTATTGATAGAAAAGGTAAGGGACCCATATCTAGTCAACAACAACACGAGGGTGACAACTCCATAGGCCCCATAGAAGTTGATGTATTTTCGGTTCAAAAGCGAAGGGGTAGGCCAAGGAAGTACAGACTCCCATCACATACTGTATACACTGGAAGCATAGGGATTGCATAGGATGGATTGGATATAATTAAGCATCAAAAGGGTTATATGAAGATGTTTAAGGAGCGTAAAACAGGTAGGACCATTAAAAGTTATCATACGAAGATACAGTCTTACATAGACCAACTTCCCAAGGTTATTCGCAAGTATATTGTATATATGGATGATGTCAATGGAGATGGAAATTGTGGGTATCATGCCATAACCGAACAATTAGGCATATTTGAGACGGCAGTTAGTAGAGGGATGACACTATGCCGATATGCTAGAAATAGGATGGCAACCCAACTTATGAACAAGAGGAGCTTTTATGAGCAATTGGTTGGTGATGAAGAAGGGTTTGATGATATGTACGCTCGAGTGTTAGGTCCCGAGCAGGAGATGAAGTTCCTTCCTTCTCAATATTGGATGAGAATGTCGCTTTGTGGGCATCTAGTACCGGATACATTTAATTGTGTTATTCATTATTTTACCCCCACAATAGAAGTTACGTTTACACTAAAGTGGCAAAAATACGAAGGATCCCTTAAGAAGAGAAGAGTTGTTTTGGCGTTCGTGAACGGTAATCATTTTATTATTCTAAAACTTAAGGAAAACTTTCCATTGCCACCTATTTGTGGGATGATGAAAAACAAGGATCTAGATCCCAATATCTGGACGGGATGGATGGCATTGTATGAGGAGAATCACCAATTTTGGGATGCGTTGGCTTTATCAAAAAGACCTCTCCAAGAGGAGAAGATGCAACTTCATACGTGTGGAAGCGATGATGAGTAATTTGGATATATGTGGTTCACTAATACTTGTGGAAGAAATGTATCAACATTTTTTTTTGGGAAGTGTGTATTGTAAACACTTAATAATATTTTGATGCATATGCCGGCGTTGTTTTTTTTAATCGTTTCTACGCCGGTATTATTAAGCCGGCATTGACAAAACTGTATTCACTGTGACGGTTAGTGAGGAATAACATCCAGTAGAATGAGTGAAAATTCTGGCATTAAATTTTAAACTACGAACAGTGCCGGTAGTATGAACAGATTATTTTGTTCCTTGCAAATTTTCTATACCGGCATCCTATCCAAATAACACTCCATGCCGAATTTCTATTTTTTTTGGTGTTTAGAAGATTTAGAGTTCCGGCACCATCGTTCCATCCTATACAATGCCGGAACCTAATTTACACTTCTAAAATTAGGTGGTATCGGCGTGTTCAAAGAACATTTAAACTCGGCGAAATGTTTAACTTGACACCGGTTTGTCAAAAAAATAAATATAATAACAAAACTTGATTGTATAAAAAAATATACTCTAAAGTTTAGAGATTCCAAACCGAAAACAAGTTAAACATAAGGCAAATCAACCAAAGAGTTTAGCAAGCCACATAGATTGTTCAAGACATAAACATAAACAGACCTAGACCAATACCCTATTGTTCCAGACGTAAACCTAAACAGACATAAACCAATACCACATTGTTCAAGACATAAACATAAATAAACCAATGCCACATTGTTAAACAAACACATGATCACTCGGTCCTTGGATTCTTGTGTACCCTCTTATTCTTTTCGTCCCACAATTCTTTGGCCTCCGGATCTTCAATTTTGTCTATCTTTTTCTCGACTTTCTCCATTTCTTTCTGGGTCAACACCTCTCCTTTCTTGTTCTTTCTCCTAAAGAACTTTCCCAAATTTCCGATCCTCTGACGCTGTTGTCATATTTTTGAACATGTTATTAGTTTGTTGGCCTATATAAGTTCATATATGTAGACTAAAGGAATAGGAAAATAAAACGACGTACGTACCAACAACATGAGGATCTTAGTTAGTCCGGGTACAGTAAATTCATCCGCAGTTGTGGCTGGATGTGGTGCTTGTGGAGGAACTTCTATGGTATCCGGGCGGACAATATAAGGATGCAAGTACTTCTGATGACCTCTGAGAAACGTTGTTTCTATCTCATAACCGTTTTCCACCGAATTCCAACCAACCCTATCAAAAAACCAGTCCCCGTTCTACCCTTTCACTCCAATGTGCAAGAATTGGACTGGGGTTGTAAACTACCACGGTACTGTTCTCATTTGCTTGGCATTGAGGAAAGTCATGAGAGAATTTCTGATGAGATGTATCCCTAAGATCTTTCTGCTTGTACCCAATCTGGCGCATCACACGGTGAGGGTTGTGCATAACAAATCCTTTTGGATGAAATAAGGGTCCATTGTAAAATGCAACATCGTCATGCCTTTGAAAGTGAACTCCTATGTCATTCCTATATGGGTCAAACACAACATTTTGGAAAGCCATGGAGTCGAAATCCAATCTCATTGCGAATAATTGTTTCCTTTTATTGGGCTTCGGGCGAGCGTTGAAGACATATTTCTGATCTAGAGCCTGATGGTATTTATAATAAGGAAAAGTACTCAATCCTGTATACCCTTTTAAGAACTCTGGGAAGTGTTCATAAGCCCACACCTATGCCAATGCAATGTAGTAGAAAAAAAATTACTGACAAAGTAATTGAAAACTAACCAAATAAGCCCACACAATAAGTTCCAAAATAACAACTTCACTCTACCTGAATTAAAGTGAGAAAACCATTAAATTGACGGGCATTCGCCTTAGAATCTCTACGTATTTCTTCCAAGAAGTGTGCCAAGAAAGCAGTGCTCCATGAATACTCATGGACTCTATCCAAGGGATCCAAGTATTGAAGGAGACTCAGATGAACCATGTTACCATTAGCGTCAGGGAATACAATGGAGCCTAAGGCATGCAGCAGATAAGTAGCGGCGATTTGCTGAATTTATTCGAGAGTCAATTCCTTGTCATTCTTATTCCCAAATAATTGAAGGAGATTGACGAATGTGACAGTCTTTATCTTTGAACGGGTTGTCTTGCACATATTTTCCAAAGTCGTATCCCTGTCCGAACCTAACAACTTTTTGGTCAGCTCGAAGATCTTGTCCCATCCTAGTTCTTAATACTCATCTCCTATCTTGACGGCTTTCCCCAGAACCCCTAGACCTATTATCCTTTCGACATCTTCATGGATAATGGTCATCTCGCCAAATGGAAAATGTATGGTATCAGTTTCACCAAAAAACCTCTCCAAAAAGTAGTTCGCCGTGATGGGATCCGTGGCCATATAATTTTATACCGCGGGATACAACCCGGATGCTCTGACTATTGCTCCAACTTGGGGACACTTAAACTCCAGGGGCCATGCTTCACTAGATTGATGGCGGAAAACAGGAAATGCTTTCTTGTGGTCTTATAGAAACACAACAAACTTAATTAAATTCACTTGATCATAGATAAATAATATAATAACAGAATTCCAAGTTCTTACATAAGTCTGAAATATCCAACGAGCCCAAGAGTGCTTGTATCCAAATAACAGTTGGTGTTTGACCCCACTCTTTACCATCAATGCGATCTGGAATCATGTCATGTATTGTAGGAAGATGGTCTAGCGGTTCCTTTTCCTTTTTCTGAGTGGTTTGAACTCCGACAGCCGATTTTTTAAGCCCACCGCTTGTGAGGATGACCCACCTGCTCCGCCCGTTTGAGGAAATTTTTGCCATTCCTCATCATCCTCATTGCTGGTTGTTTCCCCCGTACGCTCTCGAATGATGACCTTAGCACGATCCGTATCAGAACGACTACGTCGACCCCTAGATGACTTGGGTTTTCGTTCTTCAACAACTTTTCCCTTTCCTTTTTCCGTTTGTGCTGCTCTAGACCTACGTCCCAATATTTTAACCGAGTTATGTAAATGATTCTGGCATGTATATATAATATATTTCTCTACCGGAATATAGTGCTGGCGCTAAACATACCTAATATACACAGCCGATTTTGTTCGATTTCATTTAGAAAATTCAAAACTTTGTGGGATCAAATACCGACACTAATACCAAACTTTCTGATAATGTCGTAAGTTGTGACGGCACTGATGGATAAAGAAAATACTATGCCGTAATTGAATTAGTTTTGTACAGAAGTTTTAACTCAAGAACCCAAACATACGGCATGGAATTGTTCAAACAGACAAAGTTGGTACCTTGATTCCGGCATAGTGTGCAATAGAGATGATTATGCCGGAAGTTACATGCAATAAAATAGGGTTACAAGACATACAATCCGCCATGGTTTTCTACTTGTATTTTACCGCCAAAAAAATAGGTGATTGGATTGATATTGACTAAATAGCAGTTTGAGAATTTAATTTCATGGTAGTGGAAGTACTGAACAACCAAGTTTCAATTTGTGTTTTCTAGTATTGGATAAACCATTAAAATACTTACCGCATCAGATTTGTTATTTGCGCCTCACCAACAGACTCCTCAACATATTCTTATGCTTTTGATTTTGATTTACCACCATCATCAACAGGTTCTTCTGGATTGGGTTTTTCACAAGGTTTGCGACGACCCATTCTCTTTGGTTTAGAATATGAAACAGATAGGGAGATTGGATGGAAAGAGAGATTGAATTGTTTCAATTATATAACCACCACTTAAATACAATTAAGGATTTTGTAACTGTAAAATGGTATTAAGGAATTTGTAACTGTCAAATAAGTAGGATGAAGGAGTTTGTAACTGTCTATGAAGTCGAATTAAGGACTTTGTAACTGGCCCATAACTTGAGTTTGTAACCATTTTAATTCCGGCTGGCACTAATGGAACCCGAAACTGCCGGCATTTTCACAACTAGTTTTGATTGTGAAATTTACACTACCGGCAACAAACGTTGATTTTAGTCAACACCGGTACTAGTACTGGTATATTCAAATGAGAAAATTTAATGCCGGCAAGAATGTTAACCATAAAATATAAGAATGTTGATAGCAACAAATATTGATTTAAGCAAACAAATTGTCCCAAACTTAACCTAATTGACGTTAAACACTTGAACAAGAACGTTACACATAAAATATAACATCTGAAGCTAATTGCAACCAACATCATTTCTCGGATCGGGATTCCATAAACAAAGCGGCTTCGAAATGCCTAAAAGGCTTTTTTCTTCACACCAAATATGCAGCTTGAGCTTGATACCTATTCCCTCTGTATCTTGCGAGAAACTCGTTGTATTTGCGACATAATTTGATGAGGGTAATTTTTCGATTCGCTACAAACACATCCCCGTATCCAATTTTGAGTTTCTCGCACTTACCATCCACGAACTTCGGCATATAAGGACTATCCGCATCAAGACCCCAAAAAAGGTTTAAAGGGCGGTGATATTCCGGGAGATCCGATACTACGTAGTAATTTTTAATCCATTCGGTTTCTTACTCAACATCGGCTTCTATCTTCGCTTGTTTTACACGTTCGTATATTTCCTTCGATTCTTTGTGATATTTCTCTTCTTTTACTGCTTCTTCCTTTTCTGTTTTCCTTTTAAGTATCTCTTCTTCCATGGAGAAAATAGACTTGGTGGTGCTTTCCTTCCTTCTAAGTTTATCTAGTATAATCGCAATTGAGTTATGGGTGGATGATGATTGATTTCCTATCGGAGTCGATAGTTTATTCTTCGTAAGTTTATCTTTTTCCATGACAATGATGATGGATTAGCCAATAGAGATATGTGTTGGAGCACAATTATTTTTTTGAGGTATCAAGTTTAATGGGGAGTATCAATTCCTTTAAAAAGATGAATCCACAATGGCTATTTTCTACTTTATTGTACCGGCATTGTCAGTACCCGACTTTTGACGCCGACGTAAAAGATTTATGGTTTATGTTTTGAAAACAAAGCCGTTTGTCAATGAATGTTAGTTTCTGGCACAGAACAATGGTTCTTAATGTGGACAAAATACACTACCGGCATCTAAATCCATATACATACTACGCCGGTACTATTTACCACCTAAAAAGTGTAATGCTGGCATATAGTAATACACTATATTCTACGCCGGGATAGATACGCCATTCGAATATGTTAGTATATTATACCGCAACTGTAATTTATTTCGAATGTAAACCTTGTTGAGGGTACATATATATCTACCCACAAAACCTGCACTAAATCTTCTAATGCCTTCAATCTTCGTCCGAGGAAGATATACTCTCCATCATATCCTGGCCATACTCCGGGATTTTATCTTCCATGAATTTATAGCTTGCATCGAATGCGAATGCCTCCCCCTTTTCTTCCAAGTAGCGCGCTTTGACGACTTCATGCTACACAAACATAACACAAACTTAGTTAGCGGTGTTTAGTAGGAAGATTAAAGTAATGTTTAGTAAACCACAAAAACACTTACAAATTGTTCAATGGACAAGTTAAAGTTGGTAGCATTGAAAATTGGTTTTTGGATTGCTAAATAACCAAGTATCGCATTTTCTATGAATTGATGCCTATCATGAATTTGTTTAACACTTCTTCTTTTTGGATTTCCAAACTCTTGCCTATATTTGTTGAATACCCGACCCCAAAAGGTTTCAGAATCTACCCTTACGGAGGACTGGCTTCTAAATCGAGTTTCCGCGTACCAAGCTTTGGTGATTTCCAAATCTTCATGTGAATCAAATGATGCCATTGCTTTGTATTTAGAGGTATTGGGATAGCTAGAAATAGTATATAATGATATTATCTTTGGATAGTATATGGAATCAGGTGTGTGTTGTTTTATAAGGATAAGGTGTTTATTTATAGGATGGTGCCCAAATATGGCCGTTATTGTACTAAATCAAGGAAGTTGTACTTGCACAAATTTGAATTTTAAACAAGTCGGCATTGTAATTAGGATTGGTATCATCCGGAACATAGTGCCGGCATTCAGTCACCTATATAACAAATGCCGACATTTGGTTTATTGTACACAAAAACCATAAAACTTTGACACAGTATACCGGCATAGACATGTGAAAAACATAGTGTGCCGAAACTAAAATTCATTTCAGATGTAATCCTTGTCGACGGAACAACGAATGCACTTAGCATGTGCATCAAGACTTTAAACCACTAGGTGACCCAAATGGACGAGTTATAGTCTCGTGAGGGTTTACATAGAGATCTACCCACAAAACCTTACAAAAAAATACGATAAAAACCTAACCAAAATGCAATAAACCTATCAATCTTGTTAAGAAGAATCCGTCTCCGATTCACCCAGCTGGTGGTACTCCGTGACTTTGGTTACCATGGGGTTCACGCTTTCATCAAACATGAATGCTTCTCCATTTTCCTGTAAGTAATGTGCTTTCACGGCTACATGCTACAAAAACAAGACACAAACTTAGTTTGTTACATAAAAGTTCAAAAGAAGGGATTGTGTCGAATTAATCGAAAAGATATTACTTACGAGTTGTTGAGGGGTCAATCTATTGTGGGTAGCGTGATCGATCCGATGTTTGATTTTTAAATACTCAACCACCCCACCCAGGATTATGTCGTGCTATTGCTCGATTTGTTGAGCAGTTCTTCCTTTCGGATTCCCATAATCGTGAGTAAATCTGTTAAAAATCTTCAACCACATTGAATCCCTGATACATATACCTATAGTTGAAGGACGAGTTTCTGCGTACCATGCTTGGGTGATTGCTAAATCTTCCTCGGAGTCAAATGATTCCATTTGGTGTATGTGGGAGTAGGTTCTATACTAAGCTATGTATAGATAAGACTTCTAGGGTTTAGGGTTTCGTAAGTTTAGAGTCTCAGGGATAGAATAAAGAACACACGATTTTTGGGCGATTGGGTCCAAGTATTTTCTCTCTATATATAGAGAAAAATCTCAACGGATAGTTATTTTAAAAGCAACAGTGCCGGCTAAAAGAATAAAGATAATGTACGTCGGTACCTAGTTCCGGCATAAATCACAAATAACGTATTCTGCCGGAAACCTTTAATCTCACGTTCAGATTCTGTGGACTATGCACATGGTACCGGCGTAGTTTTTAACGAGGATTACTACGCCGGAATTCGTTACCGGCTAATATATGATTTTGCGACAATGCCGGTAGATGTAAATTTCAAAATAAAACGGCTAGTTTTTTGAAAAATAAGACCGTTGGGGCTTCAATCTATATAAAACCCCCAATTTCCTTTGTAAAAATCTACACAAACCACCCACCAAATTCGAAAAATCCTTCTCTGACGAAACCAAGCCTCAAAAAATAGATCAATCTAGCACGGTTCACGGTTAAAAAGCGATGGGAGATTCATCAACAACCTATACCTTCAAATTAAGTTGATTTAACATTACTAAGGATGAATTGGACAATTAAAATCTTTTATGCTAAGACGAATCACTAATATAATCTTCTATTACAAAGTCCTCATTGCAGCTGTAAAATTTGCAAGTCACCTTCACATCTATCCTTGAATTGTTCTTTTATTTATTCTAAGTGTAGAAACAATGATGGGATATTCCGGTTTTGGGTTGCAAAAACTGATGATGCCGAAAATGGAAGAATGTTCCTAAGGTGTTTGA
The DNA here is from genome assembly GCA_023529315.1 of Papaver bracteatum. Classification (NCBI taxonomy): domain Eukaryota; kingdom Viridiplantae; phylum Streptophyta; class Magnoliopsida; order Ranunculales; family Papaveraceae; genus Papaver; species Papaver bracteatum. The sequence goes on from JAJJWX010005371.1 coordinate 2,643,613, forward strand.
ATCACCCAAAGTGCAAAGAGTTTCAATGGTTTGACAAAGTTGTTCCACTAGCCGAAGCAAAAGAAAACCACAAGGGCCAATGCGACCCTATTGATGGGTGTGATGGGAGTTATATGAAGGGAAAGGAATATGTCGAAAGATAGGATGAACCAATGAAGCTGCTCCTTGACACCGAGCTTCCAGACGATATCTTCAAAGAAATTTTGCGAAAGGCTCAAAGGATCTGTAATTGTTGAAAAGGGATGGAAATATGTTATGAGATCATTTTTAGCCAAAATTACTCCATTACATGTTTTTTAGTATGTTTTAATTTAAGTTTCAAACCTAATGTAATAGATTACTTAGGAATGAAATAAAAGTAAATTCGAAAATACTAATGTAAGTTCCAAATCCAATACCGGCATTGTGGTTTTATGAAAACCAATGCCGGTTTTCTGGAAACAAATACCAAGCTTACGAAAACAGATTTCCGGAATGGTTGACATCAATATTTCAATGCCGGTACTGTCCAAATTCTGTACAGGAACTTAGTACATTTCATCACATTGTTCCGGTATGGTTTTAGAATAACCGATCGATGCCAGTAAGTTCCCGACGTTGTAAAACCTCAATGTTTTAATGCCGGCACCTATGGTATAAACAAAACATGCATTTCAGTACAAATCTAAACATGTTCAACATAAACAGACAACTGGATTCTTCTTAAATTTTCTTAAGAAAACTATCATTGTACCGAAAGTAAACCAAACAACTAAAGATTTAATCCAAAAACATGTTCGGAATTGTTTAAAACGTAACAACGACCATCGAAATAAAGAACCACAACTGAAGAGTTAATCACTTGGTCTTTTGCTTCTTCTGGGCTGGCACCTTCCTTGTTTCCCCAAACAAATCTTTTGCACTTGGATCTTCAATTTTATCAAGCAAATCCTCGACTTCCTTCATTTCTTCAATTGATAGCACCTCTCCTTTCCCGTACCTGCAACCAAACATCTTCTTCATCCTTCCAAGCCGACGTCGCTGGTTTCATACATCCAACACATAATTAGTATATATATGGTAATATAAGAGTATGTGTACATTAAACAACTAAGGAATTAACAATACTTACTAGCAATCCAAGAGTCTTATTAAGTTTGGCCATTGTAAGTGGTGCCTCTGTAGGAGTTGGAACCGAAGGGTTTTTCTGTGGTGGAACTTCGCCGTCGTCCGGGCGTACGATAAAAGGATGTGACCATTCTATCCCTCCAATGTGTTGCTTCTGGAACTGGATCATACACTACCCTCAACTTTGAGGGATTTGTAATGCACTCACCCAAGTCAAGAGTGTAGCTTGAAGTAGAGGCTGTCATGAACCTAGGTAATTGATTATATCCAAGTTGCCGCATCATACGTCAAGGATCGGCCATAACGTATCCTTTTGGGTGGAACAACGGTCCATTGTATAATGCAACGTTCGGATACTTAAAAATTTGGCGGTTTTCTCTAAAATCCTTGTCAGGGTCGAACACAACGTTTTTGGTACTCATCGTGTCCAGAGCCAATCTCATATCTATTAGTCGACCATCTTTACCGGGCTTCGGAGTATTGTTGAACTGGTATCTCTTAGCTCTAGGCGCATCAGGTTCAAGAAGGTCTATAATCTTCAAGTAGGGGTAGTCCTTGAACAATGTTGGGAAGTGTTCATAAGCCCACACCTATACCAATGTGGAAGCATACATATAAGAATCAGTAAATTTTGTTTCCGAGTTCAGAAAAAGGGTACGATATGCAACTGTACCAGTTGACTCAACCATACTGTCTTCTTCCTAGTATGTTGGTTTATTCTTCAACAGTATATGTGAATAATATACATAAGAACATAAGTTTAAAAACAACAATACCTGGAGCAAGGTGAAATTGCCGACAAATTGTTTTGTAACAGCCTTAGAGGCCCTTCTCATCTCTGTCATCAAATGTGCCAATACCACAGTGCCTCAAGCATAGGTAAACACCTCTTCCAACGGATCCAAGTATTGAAGGAGGCTTACGCAAACCCTGTTTCCACTGGTGTCGGGGAATACCTTAGTGCCCAAGATGAATAAAAGGTACGCAGCGGCTGTATAACGAATTTGTGCAGGGTCCTATCCATCCTTCGAACTTCTTTCATGCGTCTTTTCAAACTTCTTCTTAAGCAGCGTCAACTTGATTGTCTTTGTCCTACTAGCCTTGGATACACAAAAGCTTTTCACAGAAGTTTTGTAGTCCCAACCCGACAGCTTGTTAGTCAAAGCGTGCAACTTCGACCATTCTAGGTCCGGACAATGATCTCCTTCTACTATTGATTTGCCAACAACATTCAAGCCCAAAATGTTCTGAGCATCATCCGGGATCAAGGTCATCTCCCCAAACGGGAAGTGCATGGTATCAGTTTCTCCATAATACCTTTCGATGAAGCAATTGACTGTCACAGCATCACACTTTACATAATTTTTAACCAGAGCATATAGACCAGAATCTCTTACTAATGTTTGGACCTCTTCATGTTCCAAAGACAAATTCCAATCCCTCGCAGCTTGGTTTCGGCAAACACGCACAGCCTTCTTGTGATCCTACAATTATGAGATAGTACGGTTTGAATATTTAACATAAATACACAAGAATACATATGCACAAGATTAAAAAAATCTTACATATGTTTGATAGATAGTACGAGCCCAAGAGTTCTTGTAGACAAATAGATGGGCCGGATCGTGAGCTTCACCCCAAATTCTACCACAATCAAGGTCAGGTATCATGTCATCAACATGAGGAAGGTTGGAACCTTTAACTTTTACTTTGCGCTTGGATTTGGCTTTGCCTTGTGTCGGTTGTTGACTTGGCCCACCAACTTCACTTTTGCTTGTAAACTGACTTGGATGAACCTCATTATCTTCCTCCTCACTTTCCTCTTCATCTTGCTCATACTGCTCAACTGTTGAAGTAGGTTCATTGATTACAAGTCGACTAAGGTCACCACCACTCTCCCAAGTTATCCCTCTACAATCAGCCCCCAAACTCTTTCTGCGACCTTCTTCTTTGCCCCGGGGAGGCAGAGTCTTTGGAGTATCAAGACCGTCCTTCCTCCTTCTCTTAGACACATCATCTTTTCTTTTTCTTTTTTTAGATTCTTTGGCTTTTGACCTATATCATAAGCACACAAAACGAATATAAGATATCTCATTTTTAGTTTTAGTACTGGCATAGAAACATAGTAAACAAATTTTGTTGGTACCATATACTAGCATTAAACATTAACTATCGACAATGCCGGTTATAATATGTAATTCTCCTGGATACCAAAGGCTTACTACTGGCACTTTGGAAATAAATCTAACCATGCCATAACTAAGTATCGGCATACAATGCAACCCAAATATCAATGCCGGCACGGGTGAGAATTTGATAGATGTTCCTGTAAGTTTTAAGTCTAATACCGGCATACATGAATTATCATTAAGCAATGCCATAATTTTAAACCGGCATACACGAATTATCATTAAGCAATTCCGTAATTTTAAACTGGCATAGTATTTAACACATATTTATGCCGGTACATAATATTGAGTTTCAGGGTTTGAAACCAGCATTGCATTCATCATAACATCTAAGCCGTAACTAAAATCCGGCACTGTATTCAACCTAGATGGAATGCCGTAAATAAATACCGGCATAGTTATCATACTCAATTCAATGCCGGAATCAACTGAAACTCAACTGTTTCGTTCATTATTCGCGATTTTAACCTAAACCTATTGCTATAAATCGATTCAAACACTCATAAATGAGTTCTAAATCACATACCTTCTAACAGAAGCCATCTTTGCGAGCGGTTGATTGTCCGACAGCGTTGCTTCTTCTTCTTCTTGCTCTTGAGAAATCTTAGCAAGTCTTTGTTTTAATCTCTCCTCACCAGTCGATTGTGAGTTTGATGAGGCTTTTGGTTTCTTTCGTGGAGCCACTGTTATGATTCGGGTAGGTTAATCGACGATTAATCGACGAAGAACGGTTGAAGAAAGATGAAGAAAAAAAAAATCGAAACCTAAACCTAAGACTCTACCGGAAATCAAATACAAATGTGGGATATATGTTTTGGATTTTGGTTTTAATGTTTTAGAGGAAAGGGTATAACAGTCTTTTCATAAACATTTTTAATTAACCAAAGGGAATTTTAGTACTTTCATAACATTTGGTCACCCCTTAGAAGAAAATCATAGGGTGGGGGAAGTAATCAGTATCCCCCAATTAGATTGAACATCCCCCAATTCCGCGTTCAAAAAAAAGAAAGAAATCCTGATCGGAAAAATATTGAGAGATATAGAAATGAATGCTTAGTTCCACAGTTGTTGGGCTTTAGAAACTTTAGTCTTCCCCTCTCAAGCCTAGTACTCTCCGGTCCAAATTTACCGGATTTGAACGAGTCAGTCCTTTTCTAAATGATTTAGTCCAAAGTTAATTTTTTAGATGATAGAATTAACCCTCATATGAAAAACCCGGAGTACTAATTTTCTTTATAATTCATTTTTCACCGTCGTTTGACGACAAAGCTCTGCAGCAGAAAACGATTTAAGTTGTAGTTATTCATCTCGCTTCAGCTGGATTATCCAAAGCGTTTCAACAGTTTAGGAGAATGAGATCTTAGTTACATTATCCAATCTCTCAACGAACACATACCAGATCTCCGGTAATTCTAGATTATTTTTTTCCAATTTTTTCCTGAAATTTTTAGGGTTTTAATTGATTTTATAAGTGCTTGTTTGATTATTTTGTGAATTAAAAATGATGAAGACACATGATGATTGGATGGATATAAAAGCTGAGACTAGAAAATTTAGTTCCATCTATTTTTATTTGTTCTTCTACATTTCGTAAATACTATGAAATCGACGATTCGATTATTAAACAAGTTTAATTTTCGTAATTTCATCTTTTATTCTCTTTGTTTGGTTTGAATTTTACCTCAATCTAATGTTGTTGTTTTTTATTATTCAGTAAGTGGTTATTTAATCCGACCGGAACTTGAATTTATATAATTTGAACTTAGGATAGATCAGTGGTTTATTTTCATGTTCGGAGTTTGAATATTTTGTTGAGTTGCAAAATTAGGTATGAATTGATCATTGATCATTGACGTACTAGTTTGTAGAGATGGAAAATTTTGTGTATAAGCTGATGATTAGGTGATTGGAAATTGATGTTATAACATGTATAATGTGGGCATTATATAATTGTATTGTAGTTATCATAGGAAAATATCCACCCATCTGCGCCAGATCGATAGAATGAACATTCATACTTTGTTTTACTACATTATTATTTATTAATGAATCAAACTACTCTACGGTATATATCCATTTTGGCATATTACTTTGCATGCGATAGAATGAACATTCATACTTTGTTTTACTACATTATTATTTATTAATGAATCAAACTACTCTACGGTATATATCCATTTTGGCATATTACTTTGCATGTGTATTTATTGGTTTTAGCGTGACTTTTCAAACTTTCTACATTTCAGAAAGGCTTTCCTTTGTTTCTGCACTACTTCAACTCAGCCAAACTAAGTGCAATTGAAGAGTTGAAGTTGGTAATTTCTGATTAACTTCCCAACTTAAAGAGTGTGAATCAGCAATTCCGCTTCAACTATCTAATGTTAGACATGCCACTCTCATACGAGATGAATGGAAATTGCATGCCACTGTACAAAGCAAGGTTTTTATCCCTCTTACTTTATGTTTCTTAATTTAACTTTACTTCTGATTTTAATTGCCAAAGTTGTATAATATTGTGACCTGATTTTTATCGCATTACCTTGTTGTCAATATCAATATCACTTGAGTAATTAAAAGCATCTTCATATCATGAACATTGACTATAATGTTCATGCTATGCATTTACATTATAGCATAGCAGAAATGAAATAAGCTAAATAGAAGTAGAAATGAAAACAAATACAATTTTTATGCATCCATTCTATTAGTGCACTCTTATGTGCACTAGTTATTCGATGTAGTTCATTGTATCAATCCCTCTTCTTGAACATATGTTTTTAGCCGAGGTTATCAAACTACACATCTAGTAAACTTTGGTTCCCAATATATATATACCCCGCATATTATTGACATACAACTGTGATCCATCAAATTAAGAACAACCACAACTTATGGACAGATGAGAAAGCAGAGATTGCACACGTTTTTATTGCTTATTTTAAGGAGCTATATTCCAAACCTGCTACTGTCATCGATGAAGATCTGTTAGCTAATTGATAGGTGTGATAAACACCTAATTTTATATCTAGTATTTATGTTTTCTTTGCGAGTTTTAGTGTGAATTATGTATCTTATGCTTACTTTTGAGTGTATTAGGTGCTTTGGAGTCGTTTGGAGCAAAAGAAGGAGAAATTAGCCATTAGGAGCTACAAAGTGCTAAAAGGAGCAAACAAGTAAAGTGTTACTGATGAAGAAGGGCCAAAGACCAATTTTAACTCATTTCAATCAAGGAATTCTTATCACCATCTCGAAGAGAATTCAAACGCGAAAAGAACGCAAAAAGAATGAGGTCATTCCGAGTTCGTATGAAGAAGTTATGAGCAAAATGGTGAAACCAATTTGGATTAGGTTTTCTGTTGGGCCTTATTGGGCCTGCGCGAAAAGAGAAATGAGAGATGCGTTTTGGGCTTGCTATGGACGTGAAAATCAGGGTTTTTGGTGGATTTTGAGGAGGTTAAGTATCCTAATTGGATAAGGATATAATATCTTCTTCTATTTTTGTTTCTAGGGTTTAGAACATGATAGGGTTTCTCTTTCTTCTTGTTATGAACTCCATGAACATGAGCTAGAGTTTTATTATTGGTTAAAGATGTAGTTTGATTTTGAAAACCAAGTCATGGATTTTATGAAATAGTTTTCTCTCAATATTATCGTTTGATTTCTGCTGGGTTGTAATAATTGCATGATTGATGTATTGCAATATGATTGAATGTTTGTTTGGTTGAGTCTAGAATTGACTGAACATACATCCATATTTATAGCTATTTTAGGGTTTTCATCGAGCGATAACCTTGAATACGAGTAGCATGATATGATTATAGTTTGTAGTGCTACATCCTTGTAATCATATGTAGAAGTTGACCTTTGTCCGAATTGTCATGCGCAATGTGTGATAGTTGCATTGATTAGCCTATTTATGGAATTTAATGCTCCTAGGAATTGAACTTGATTAGCGCAAGGCGTTAGGTTATTCTTTAGGTAGAATTCACATACGCAGCTCTAATGTGTGTGTTGGTGACTTTGGAAATTTACGGAGTATTCTTGCAATAAGGTATTCTAGGGCTTTTGATGATAGAGAGATTAAATACGAATTCTATTCATATATTCAAAAACTTGTTTACAATTGAAGATGAAATCTGCAACCAATATTTTCACATCCTTGATTTATTTGTTTACTTTTCTTTTATTTGCTTTTATTTTACTTTTACTATACAAAAATCAGAAAACCCCCGGTGTTTAATATAGGAAACCAAAACATATTTACAACCTAGACCTCTCTGTGGGATCGATCCTTTCTTGCCCTTTCTATATTTATATTTTGAGTAGTAAGAAAGTGTAATTTATTTTTGACGCATACGACAGCGATCACTAATGTGCATTCTAATCTCACATCTGCACAACAGATGCAGCTTGAAATCCCGGTGACGCAGGAGGAGATAAAGCAGGCAATGTTCTCCATCAGCAAAGACAGTGCACCTGGCCCGGATGGTTATTCGAGCAAATTTTACATTGAAGCATGGGATATTGTTGGTCCAACAATTTCAAACTTGGTAACTGATTTCTTCTCAAATAAACCACACCCATCTCACCTTAATCCCCAAAAATGAAAATCCAGAAAACCCATCACAATTTCGACCAATTGCTCTGTGCAATGTAAGTTATAAATTCATTTCCAAAATTATTGTGGCTAGGCTTCGACCGATTCTTCCAATGCTCATAAACCCTCATCAAAGCGCTTTTATACCTAAAAGATCAATTCATGACAACATTTCGCTGGAAATGGAAATTTTTCATAACATCAGAACTTCTAAACCAGGAAAGCACCCTAAATTTGCCATGAAGCTAGATATACATAAGGCTTATGACAAGCTGGATTGGAAATTCATAGAAAGAGCAATGACATCTTTGGGGCTACCAAATTGGATTGTGTCGAGAATCATGTTCTGCATCAAGAGTGTTACTTTGGCGGTCAAGATAAATGGTGCTCCGCGTGGGTTTATCCAACCGAAGTGCGGAATTCGACAGGGTGACCCACTATCTTCATATATATTCATAATGTGTGCTGAAATACTCTCCACCAACCTCATTCTTCTGGAACAACAAGATCAAATTAAAGGTATCAAAATCTCTCACAATTCAGCACCCATTTCCCACCTCATGTATGTCGATGATCTTCTTATCACATGTCATGCCAACACAACGCAATGCTACAACCTAATAAACATCATAAATAGTTACATTAGCTCTACAGGACAAAAAATCAGTGCCTCAAAATCCTGCATCATCCATCACCATCACTTACCTATACAACAGATCAACACCCTCCAATACATATTCCATTTCACTACAACATCAATACCTCCCACCTATCTTGGTGCACCAATCCCACATGGAAGAACTTCCAAAGATCGATACAGCCATCTCATACAAAGCATTATGAATAGGCTACAAGGATGGATGATAAAAATGCTAAACTAGGCGGGAAGACTTTTACTTATCAACACATCTCTCGCTCCAACTTCTAACCATGTTATGCACACTGCAATTCTGCCTCAGCATGTCCATCACAAGATAGATCAATTGAAAAGAAATTTTTTTTGGGGACACTTGGGAAACACAAGGAAACTCCATCCAATAAATTGGAAAAGAGCTTGCAACAACAAATCAACGGGAGGACTAGGAATCAGAACTAGCGAGACAATGAACAAGGCTCTGTTTCTCAAAAGAATTTGGATAATTCATGAGCAACCAAACTCCTTATGGGCATCCACCAGCACAGGTAAGTATTTCTCAAACCCATCTCTTCTTCATCCTGTTACTATCTCTATCTCTAACCCTAGTCCTCTGTGGAGAGATGCCAATAAACTTCTGCATTATTTCAACATGGGATTGTTTCACCAAATAAACTCCGGTGAGCAGACAAACATTTGGTCTCAACAATGGATCCCAGGTGTATTCTCTTTACCCAACAATACCAACCAAAACCTGCAAAATGTATCCCAACTAATCAACCAAGCAACATATACTGGGAACATCCAGCTCATCCAAACCATCACTACTCCAGAAACCACACTAAAAATCATGGCCATCCCACTACAATCAAATACAACTCCTGATAAACTCATATGGTACCCAACCAGAAATGGAACATACTCGGCTAAATCGGCTTATAGGTTGTTTCATCAACACATAAATCCAACTCAAAATACCAACTCACATCAGTTCATATGGTCTCTGCCTTGCCCTCCAAAAATCAAAATTTTCATTTGGAAAACCCTAAACAATGGGTTACCTACTAGGGAATTGCTTCACCATAGACAAATCATAAATACCCCAATTTTTCCCTGCTGCAATGATTCTAATGAAACTCTATCCCACTTGTTATTCTTATGCCCTCAAGCTATTTTAGTGTGGGAACAAGTGAGGAATTTTCTGCACCATAAATTTCCCAACAACAAGATCACCATTACTCCTCACACCAATGTTCAGAACCTTTTACAACCAGCTCAAGCACATCACAACCGTCCACCGGATTTCATTACTCATCTGTGTTATACTTTATGGCACATTTGGAATCGAAGAAACGTATTGTGCTTCCAACACATCAATGAATCAACAGACAACACAATGCTATTAATTTCTAAATGAGCTACGGAATTCCAATGGGCACAACACCATCACCCACCTCTAGCACCGGGGCTTCAACCGGCCAATCACCACAAAACAAGCAGAAACAGACAATGTTATGCTTCAGTAGGTTGGCACCACCCACCAGCAGGTACCGCGAAGTTGAAATGTGACGGAGCTTCAAGAGGTAACCCGGGCTTGGATGGAGTAGGAGCGGTGCTTCGAAATGAAGACAGCAATATCATTTAGGCGATTGCTGAACCGCTTGGTTTCACCACAGCTATTATGGCTGAGACGAGAGGTATGGTAATTGGGATAAAACAAGCTTTCATTAGGAATACCACATCTCTAATCATTGAATCGGACTCGATGAATCTTGTATGCTACCTCACCACAGACACTTCTCCTCCTTGGGACATCCAGCCACTGATCCACAAAATCAAGTCTTTACTGCTTCAAATACCGCACTAGGAGATATTCCATGTTTACAGAGAATACAACCAAGTTTTCGATGCTTTGGCGAACTTCGAAGCTGATAATATTAATTCTGCCGGACACGCAGCAAAAACACACATGTGGAATGATATGCATCCTCCTTTTCTTAACAAATTTGTAATTCAGGATCAAGTTGGAATGACTTTCCAACGTGTACTCTCTGTGGCTTAGTTTCTGTCTTAATGTAGTTTGGTTTCAAACAAAAAAACTGTGATGCAAGGAAAATGAGATCATATATTTATTACCTACAGTCCTGGATTTCTGGTGAATATTTGGTCGGTGTTGTGTCTCTTCGGTAAATTTCACGACCTTGTCTCCTTTCTATTTAAATTTTTTCTTCAATTTTTGAAATGATTTAAACTCTTATAGTTCTTCCTGAAAACGTGGGGTACCAAAATGCACCACCAACTTTTTCTTAGGCAATCCGTATGGACAAACTTAACACAATTCTGAGAGTTCAACTTAATGAATCTCAATCAATGAATAGTATCTGAAGTTATATCTCTATCTCTCACAATCATAAAGTTTACAGAGATTAGTATGTGAACCTGATTTACGTGTGAGAGTACTTGGGTGATTACAAAGATCAATTTCCCAAGTAATAAATCAAGTCGTATCCAACAAACAAGGTCGTACGTATCTACTACGATTGATTTACATACAACATGTGATATTTTAGTTATAAAGATAAACAATATAATACGGAAAAGAAATATCACAGACATCAGAAATTTTATTAACGAGAAAACCGTAATTGCAGAAAGACCCCGGAACCTAGTCCAGATTGAACACCAAATTGTATTAAGCCTCTATAGACACTAACATTCTACCAATTAACTTCAGAATGAAATGTAGTTGAGACCAAATTTGAAAATTCGGGAGTATAACAACCACACCCAATATTTCGTTCGGCAATTTGTATGGACTAAACTCCAATATAATTCTGAGAGCACCAATTTATTGAGTCTCAATCATGATATATATTAAAGAGTTTTATCTCTTTTTCAACACAATTATTAAATCAAACAGATATAAATCCATGAGCTTGATTGTTATGATAATATATCGGATGGTACCAAAGACTAGTGTCCGAGTGTCAATCAAGTCATATCTAACAAACAAGGTTGCATTTATCAACTATAATTGAACTACGCACAACTTGTGATATTTTAATTATATAACAAAAATTTAGTGCAGAAAAGAAATAACACTAACACTAGAAATTTTGTTAACGATGAAACCGCAAATGCAGGAAAAACCCAGGACCTAGTACCTACTTGAATACCACACTATATTAAGACACTACAAATTCTAGCCTACTACAAGTTAACTTCGGACTGGAATGTAGTTGAGCCGTAACCAAGTATCACACCGATTAAGGTACAGTCACATTCCTTACGCCTCTTGAATCTCACAAGAATTTGCACACTTGACTCCCTTAGTTGATCTCACCCACAAGTAAGAGTTGCTACGACCCAATTCGAAGATTTATACACAAATCCATCTCCCACAGATAAGTCTATTCTGGTTGTTGTTTCTGTCTTAAGATAAAGATCAAGGTTTACAAGAAACTCAACTAATAATACCGTCTTATACTCCCGAAAAGCATCCTAGAAATATTATTCACCTTACAATAACCTAACTGATTAACAGAAGAAGTTATTGCGTAATTACAAGAGTCCGAGATGAAGAACTGTTGTGATTATTTTTTATATCCTACCTATCGGAGATAAATCTCGAGAAAATCTTAGAGAATATTAAACTCAATAAGATAAAAAAAAAGTAAGATCAGGATACGCAACTACGTAGAAAATAGTTAGACCTGGCTTCACGAATCCCAAATGAAGTCTTCAAGTTGTTAACCTAAGAAACTTAGGTTAATAGAAAATCGACTCTAGTTTGAAACTAGGACACACGAGAGTGTCGGGATTAGAGTTCCCATATGCTAGATTTTTCCCTTTATAGTCTTTCAAATTAGGGTTGCTTACAATTAATCAAAGCTAAGATAGCTTAGTAACAAAGAAATTAATATTCACTGTTAGATGAGCTCATGATTTAAGATTCAAGCTAAGTCTGCTTAGAAAATAAGAAATCAATCTCCATTGTTAGATGGTGTTAGCTTTATACACACAAATGTAATATATTTGTTATAGCATTGGTCGGTCGAACTTGCATGCGTTTCTATCTCAAGCATGTTTGTCAATGTTAGTGATCAAAACTATAAAGTCTTGATTTATAGTCTACTATAGCTAAGGTCTCGGACTAGGATAGAAAGTGTAGTTGAGCTCAAGAACTCCATGGAGATCATCATACAAGACGAAGGACTACTTAAGGAACCAGTGGATCTTCATCGACTAAAACGTATGTGGATACTTGAATTTATCTATCACTCAAAAGTCTATCTACTCTATCTACTATCTTGAGACAAAAGTCATATTACTATATAGACTAAGATGATACACATATGATATTTCGATCTAAGTATATCTCGCTTATCTATTTCTCGAAATATGTGTTGGTAAATCTTTCGTTTTAGCCAAGTTCATCTTTACCTAGTGACGAAAGTCATGTTATGTTTCAATCATTTTGGAAATTGCTATGACGGAAAATAGTTTGTGAATAACAACTATATAACGCCCTCTGAGAATGTTTCAATGATTGAAATGAGAGTTTAGACAATATAACCATTGGAGGATATAAACATTGTTGTGGTAACACATATATGTATAAGTTCTTATTGCTTGAACCGAAGTTTGCGAACTTTGTTGATCAAGTGAAACTGAAACGTGAGCCGTCAACTCAGTTCGCGAACTGGCATAGTTCTCAAACCCAAAAATTTCAGCTGGAGTTTGCAAACTCCAACCGGTTAACTTGATTCCGCGAACCCTATCCGCGAACTTGAGTAGGTTATGTCTAAAAACGATATTTGTGAACTTATCTTAATAAACTAAAGAATGCTATTTCAAACCGTGGCTTTATAGTTCATGAATCGATTCGAGTGAATCATATCGTATTTTCTTCAATTATGTCTTGTGTAGTACATGAGATCTCATAGCAATTGAACAACTCTCTAACTAGTTCATTTGAGCCATTTGGACTAGTTATGGTGAAGAAGAATATGGTTGATATGAAATTTATCATTTGGCTAACCATTTGGTTAACTAGTGTTAAACCAACTAATGTACAAGTTTGGGTACGGTTACACAAACCCAAAATCGTCAAGTACATGTGTGTATGACTATCTAAGTTTTCGATCTAACGGTTGATAAATATTAGCTTGTATCTAATCAGTTTTTTATCTAACGGTGAATATTGAATGCTTTTTTACTAAGCTAACATTGATTGCAAACACTAATTTGAAAGACTATATAAGGGAGAACTCTAGCAACTGAGAAACCTAATCCCCACACATTATGTGTGATACTAATTGTGCTAAGAAAGAGTCGATTCTCCTTTAACCTTTGGTTTTATTCTTCTAAAACAAGGTTAACGACTTAAAAACTTCATTGGGATTGTGAAGCCAGACCGATACTACTTTTCTTGAAGTTGTGTGATCTGATCTTGCTGTTTCTATCGTACGAGTACAATTTTAATAATTGACTTGAGATTTCTATCTCCGATAGTAAATATATAAAAGTAATCACAAACATCTTCGTCTCATCGCTTATGATTCCACAATATCTTTTTTCGTTGTGTCGATTAAGATTATTGTGAGGTGATTGATAAAACTGAGCTGTTCTTCGGGAATATAAGTCTGGTTTTATTGATTGGTTCCTGTTCACCTTGATTTATCAAAAGATGGAACAAAACTTATAGGTTTATTCATGGGAGACGAATTCATCTATCTTGTAGGCTTTTCTGTGTGAGACAAATTTGTTTATTAAAGTCTTTGACTTTGGGTCATAGCGACTCTTAGTTGTGGGTGAGATCAACTAAGGGAATCAAGTATGCAGTATCCTTCTAGGATCAGAGGCGTAGTAGCATAATTGTACCTTGGATCAGTGTGAGATTGATTGGGGTTCAATTACAGTCCAGACCGAAGTTAATTTGGAGTAGGCTAGTGTCTGTAGCGGCTTAATACAGTGTATGTTTAATTTGGACTAGGTCCCGGGGTTTTTCTGCATTTGCGGTTTCCTCGTTAAAAAAATTCTGGTGTCTGTGTTATTTCTTTTCCGCATTATATTTTTATATAATTGAAATAATACAGGTTGTGCGTTGTTCAATCAATTAGAATATCCGACCTTATTGGTCATTGATTGAAATTGATTGACACTTGGATATTGGTCTTTGGAACCATCCAAGTTATCTATCTTTGATTAAGACTCGCAAATGGTATTTGCTTGAGTAAATCAAATTGAGAGATTGAGATAATAACTCCTTGAGATATTTTCTATTGATTGAGTCTAGTTGATTCTCTAGAAAGTAACTCGGAGTTGTCCATACAGATTGCTAATTGAGATATTGGGTGTGGTTGTTAGACCCCCTCTTTTTCAATATCTATATTTAGATATGGTTGAACCATAACTAAACATGTATACCAAGTTGGCTTAATAACAGTTAACCGAAGTTGGACACATGAACACTTTTAGCTTAGCCATATTCATATAACATTTCTGAAAAAGTGGGGGTATACCAACCACACCCAATAATTCATTCAACAATCTGTATGGATTAAAATCCAATATAATTCCGAGAGCACCAACTTAAAAGCGATCTCAGTCAAGAAAGATATCCAAGAGATTTATCTCAATTTCTCAATATAATCAACAAATCAAACAGATAGAAATCTATAAGCCTGATTGATATGAGAAATAAATTGGACGGTACTAAAGACCAATGCCCAAGTGTCAATCAAGTTATTTCCTACAAACAAGGTCGGATTTATCAACTGATTGAACTACGCACAACCTGTCATATTCCAATTATACAAACAAATATAATGTGGAAAAAATTATACAAACACCAGAAATTTAGTTAACGAGGAAATTACAAATGCAGAAAACCCCCGGAACCTAGTCTATTTTTGAACACAACAATGTATTAATCCGCTACATACACTAGCCTACTACAAGTTAACTTCGGACTGGAATGTAGTTCAGCCCTAACCAAGTCTCACACCGATTAAGGTACAGTTGCATTCCTTACGCCTCTAGAAACACGTCGGATTCTGCGCACTTGATTCTCTTAGTTGATCTCACCCACAACTAAGAGTTGCTACAACCCAAAGTCGAAGACTTATAAACAAATCCGTATCCCACGGGTATGTTTATTTTTATTCATTTTTTGTTCCGTCTTTTGATAAATCTAGGTGAACAGGAACCGATTGATAATTCTGTCTTATACTCCCAAAGAGTAACCTAGAAATATCAATCATATCACAATAACCCAACTGATTAACAGAAAAAGTTATTGCGGAATCACAAGAGTCTGAGACGAAGAACTGTTGTGATTACTTTTTATATCTTACCTATCGGATATAAATCTCGAGTAAATCATAGAGAAGATAGTATTCAACACGATAGAACAAGTAAGATCAGAATACGCAACTATAGAGAAGATAGTTGGATCTGGATTTAAGAATCCCAAATGAAGACTTCAAGTTGTTAACCTAATATAGTTTTGGGGAAAAACCTAAGTTAAAGAAGAATAGACTCTAGTTTGCAACTAGGATATAGGAAAGTGTCGGGATTAGGTTTTTCCAGTTGCTAGATTTCTCCCTTATATAGTCTTTCAAATCAGGGTTGCTTACAATAAAATCTAAGATAACTTAGTAATAAAGCATTCAATATTCCCCGTTAGATGAAATCCTGATTTAAGATTCAAGCTAAGCCTGCTTAGAAATTAAACAATTAATCTCCACCATTAGATGGTCTTAGCTTGTTACACACAAATGAAATATACCTTTATTTAGATTTTGGTAACCATACCTAAACGTGTATATTGAGTTGATTCAATAACATTTAACCACAGTTAGACATATAAACACTTTTATCTTAACCATATTCATCTAACACTTCTAGATCAAATATGATGATCAATCAAACATGAATGATAATCAAATGAATCTAATTGTGTTTCAAATATAGTTGTTCAATTGTTCACTATCTCATAGAAATATATATGAACGAATTGAAACAAAATCGGATTGATTCGTAATCGTACAAAGTACTTTTACAAGAATCAGTTCATGAACATTAAGCCACGGTTTGCAAAGATTGCATTCCTTAATTCATAAATATTTTAGTTCATGAGTATGAAAATCATACATAACCGATTTTAGAACTTAACCACTATGTTCGCAAACCCGATTATCAAACATCCGTCCCTGACCTAACTCAGGTGAGATTCCTGAACCTGAATTATAACAATACAGTTCGCATACTAGGTATGGATACCGTGTTGTATCCAGACATGGTTAATTTTTCTAAACTACCATTTAAATTATTGAAATATCCTTAGAAGACGACAAAGGTTGTCTCACACAAACCTTTAGATTTAAGTAATTTTCAAGTGATCAAATGATCAATACGAAACTTTCCAATACTACACCAAAACAGCCTATTTGGGACGGATATACGCGTTGCAATGAATTCAACCAACGCATATATTCGTTGCTAATATGCCGTAGCAAATTTGTTTGCAACGCCAAAATCCGTTGGGCAAATTAATTTGTGCAACGTATATAAACGTTGCCCAACCGTTTTAGTAACGTTTTATTTTGCAATTTGAGCAACGGATTCGTAAACATGTGCAACGGTTACATTAATTTAGCCAACGTATTACACTAATTTGTGCAACATTTATATACGTTGCAAAACTTTTTACATTTAAAAAAATAAATCGGCAGAATTCTGCACCTGAATATACCCAAAACAAAACGACCAGAACAAAACCCAAAAAGGAAGTAGAATAGAACTAGTTTTGTACAACAACCACTTCAATTACTAACTCACAGATTCACGTTTAACAAAAGTAGTATGTGTTTCCAGTAATAACTTACTACAAAAGATTCACAAGTCGTGAACAGACTCCAGCCTCAATCAGAGCCTCGATTCTGTCCTTAGAGATATGCGACAGTGCCCAGCAAGCATATGTAAGAATTTCTTCATCACTTGAGTGTATAAGGTGCTGCAGAAATGGAAAATCAAGATACAAGTAATAATTAATAAACCTAGGACTAAAGTTACATCCACTGACTAATTAAGAAGTAAGTGTATAGGACAAAGATAGGACATTACTGTAGACCTGTTCATGAATATCAGCATTTCCAGAGCTAAGAAGTTGCACAAGCTTTGGAATAGGCCTATGTTGAATCACAACTCGTGTATGCTCTGATGTGCCTGCTGCGATATTCATCAAAGCCCACGCTGCCTCAAATTGCTCACAGAAAATACATAAGCTTTAATTGAGGTTAAAAATAATAATTTGCAGCTTAAATTAATCTAGTTAAAGAGTAAAACCATGAAGTAGTTCATACCTGGAGTGGAGGAAGATCGTTCCTCGCAAGAAATTCTATGAATCGTGGGACAACATCGGCTTTAATTACCTTATGAATCGGTGGGTCACGCGCTGTATAGATATGTGATCATAATCGAGTGAGTAAAGAAAGAAAAAAATTTAATAGATACTTATATAGAATTATAGTCTTAGAGTTGCATACCAAGTGATAAAAGCTTCCTGAATTTAGTGGTCGACTCCAACGATAGTTGATAAGCTACACCGAATGGGATATGCAAACCAGCAATAAGATTTTATTGTCAAACTTAAACAATTTTGTCGGATAACCACCCTCCCAACAACTCTTGAATATGGTTAGGTAGATCCCAATGATATAATGTTAAGTATGGCTGCAAACCTGCAGAACAAAAGATATTCAACTAGGTAGTTTAATCATCAATAGAAGGGATAACCAAATTATAAACAAGGACCTTTATCAAGCAGAGCATTGATGAGATTATTGCAGTAGGGAATTCCTTCCTCATTGATTTTCGTTCCCAAACCATTTGTGCTTACAGAAAGTAACCCATACTTAGTTTCATAAAGTGTGTCGACAGTTGAATAATGAAACGGAAGAGAGTGATATTGTTTTACTGTAAGCAACATTTAAACATGACATCTTTGACCTGTTAAAGACGTCAGAAGACAATAAGTGTTGCATATCAGAACAAGTCTGAGAAGAGGGTATAATTCTAAGCAGTAAATCTAAAAACGGTGTCCACTTACAGCAACTGCAATATCAGAACCAGAGAAACCATCTGTTTTGCGAGCTAGGACCTCGAAGTCCCTTTCAGTCAAATTATGGGGGTTATCTCCAAGATGCACCTGCCCAAAACAACCAAACCAGAAAGAGAAGGTAACAAAATTACAATAGGAATGTCAAAATGATACAAAGAGAATTTTTCTCAGAGATACTACATTAACTAGTCGAGTCTAAGGGACAGAGTATCAGAACTATGGTTACCTTGAACATGTGTTGTCTGGCCTTCAAATCAGGAAGAGGGATGTAAATCCTCTTGTCAAATCGCCTACGAATGGACTGTCACTCATCATATTAGATAAGTATATGAGTCCAAGTGAATGAGTTCCAGTTTTCCCATATTTTACCTGGTCCAGAGAATAAGGTGTATTTGTGGCTGCAAGAACGAGAACCTTCTCATCATTGTTTCCAACACCCTGAAATTTGCAAAGTGACATGTTCAACGTTATTAAACTGCGATGTGTGTTGAAGTCAATTTTGAGGTATAACCACATACTTAAGAACAAGGAGTGAGCAATAAGATGATAAGCTGTTATCAGTGGTGAAAATCGCGTCATTAACTGTGACTAATTCCCAAGCAGACAGACAGTCACATAATTAGGTCAGGTCAACAACTTAACTATTAAGATTGTTCACATATCCGTATATTAAACGAGAAAGGAGTTAATATTTCAGAAATTAGCATCATAAATACCTGTATCTGTACAAGAAGTTCCGTTTTGATCCTTCGAGAAACTTCACTCTCATTTCCCTCCCTGCGCTGGCCACATAAAGAATCGATTTCATCGACGAAAATGATGGAGGGAGCACTGTGACAAGCCATCTGGAAAAGGTTGGAAACAAGATTCTCACTTTCACCCATCCACTTTGAGACCAGGTACTACAAGCTTGTCATAAAAATTTATCTCTAGCAGAGCCCAGCAAATCACAAAGTCTGCAATTACAAAGTCAATTCCCAGGACCAAAAGTAGATGCACAAAAAACAAAAGAAATTTTAAAAAACATTTAGGTACCACCTGCAATTGCGCAAGCCTCGCACAAGGCAAGGCAAAATATGGAGATGGGGATTCTTTAAGAAGCTCAATAACAAAATGCCTCATCCACTATGCCCAATCTTTCTTAGTACTCCTTGAAAAAGCCTCACCAGCTGTCCTTAGTCGACCATCATTGACCTGTAAGGAAAATAGTTAAGTTAAAACTCATAATGACAGAACAAAATGATACGATCTCAAACGGTGACCGGAAGGGTAAGAATGCCATGTAACATCCAAACTGACATAGAGACTGGCTTCCTGAGATACTTTGACAGTGTACGCCTTGAGAGCATCACCCACCGCTGCAGTTTTTTGCACCCTATAGTAAATCCCATAGAACTCGACGATAAGTGTCTCCATGAATCAAATAAAATGCACACAGAGAGTGCTAAAACTACAGTCAAGTCAAAAACATAAATATAGAAAATAATTGCACGGGACAATGAGTTGCAAAATCAGTGACACAAAAGTTAATAGATATAAAACATAGACAAAGAAGCTATACTCCTTCATCTGTAACCTACAATGACCTAGAAATGCAAAAACATGGATATGAGTTATGCCTACAAGATCTGGCGTCTTTTTCCACACAAACCTTGCACCAATTGATGTAGTCATCTCAAAGTTATCATCAACAACACCATAACTAACTATCTCCATATCCTGATTAAGAAACAAAGAAATAATTATAAAGCTAGGGCTTTAAAGGATAATTATAAGAATAAAAACCTTAAAATCAATTAGGAAAAATAATTATAAATCAACAACAAATGAACAAACTACGCTTGAGATCCTTCACTGCAACATTCTTGACATTGAACCCAACATTGTCTCCTGGAAGAGCTTCTTGAAGGGCTTCGTGGTGCATCTCCACAGACTTAACTTCAGTGGTCAACCCAGTGGGTTCAAAAGTAACAACCATACCAGGCTTGATGAATCCAGTTTCAACACGTCCCACTGGCACAGTTCCAATACCTCCAATCTTGTAAACATCCTGAAGTGGAAGACGAAGAGGCTTATCTGAGGGTCTCTTTGGCTCAGAGATATTGTCAAGAGCCTCAAGGAGAGTTGGTCCCTTAAACCAGTCAACTGTAGAAGAACACGAATTAAACAAACAATTGAATTCAATCAGATGAACACAACTTGCAATCACTCATGTTTTCTAAACATCACATAACCGTTTCAAATAATATTCCGAAAACATATTACTAAGCTCAGATTTGAAAATATTGGTATGAAACTTTCAATAATATATGAAATCATGACATACAAAAGCAAAACCAATTAAAATCATGTTATACAAAATCAAAACCAATTCAAATCACGTTATAAGAAAAGCACACTAGATCATGTGATCGAACTTATACAATCTGCATCTCATAAGTGATACCCTAACAAAATTGCACAGCAAGAGAATAGAACACAAGAACTACAAATCTGAAACCACACACACACAATTATACCAGTTTTAAAACTCAGTACCCATCTTCCATTTACTCATTTTCCACAATTATACCATAACCTTCAAGGCCAACAAAACTTCTTCTCAACAACCTAATTACTTCAACATCAACTCAATTCAAGTCAACCACAAACAATTCATGACATCACAGCCACAATAAACCTATTTACCCATTACTTATCTCTATTTTCATCTCAAAATCTTTCCAACTGTAGATTCATAATATAATTGGGGAAGAATAAAAACCCTAAGTTGTAGAAATCTCAATTTAAATTCATAAGAAAGCTTAATTCCAATCTCACAGACTTACCTTATCTCGACTTCTTGAGTTCAATTACCCTAAACATCACAATAAATTTCTTCTTCCAAATTTCCTCTGAACGCTCTTATGCAACCCTAATTTCTGGATCTTCAACAACACAATTCCTCATCACCAATTTAACACCAACCCTTTAATCCTATATCTATCAACAACTCGATTTAGTATTTACATCTCAATTCAAACAACCTTAAAATCTAAACTGAAAATCCTAACTCAATTTACAGCAACATCAACTCCTTCTTCTCCCGAGACAAATCAATCATAGAACCACCACCTTCCCCTTCGATTCAATAACTACATGATTTCTATAAATCATTAACACATATTCAACTGCTTTACAAAAGAAAACGATTTTTAGGGTTTGAGTTACTGAAATATTACTATACTTGGTTTGATTTCTGGAGTAATTTTGACTCATCAGATAGGGTTTGGAGTAATCATATACCCTAAACATCACAATAAAAACGCTCTTATGGGTATTCAACAACTCGATTTAGATAAAATTATCGCAACATCAACGAGATAAATCAATCATAGAACCACCACCTTCCCCTTCGATTGGGTTTGATTCTATAAATCATTAACACATATTCAACTCTTTACAAAAGAAAACGTTTGAGTAGAGTTAGGGTTTTGGAGAAAGAGAATAAAAATGTTAGAAGAGAATAAAAATGGAGTAGGAGAACTCGATGGCTTCACGTGTGCAATCTTGGGGATTACAGGATCACATATTGAGGAGTAGTGGTGTGGACGGTATGGATGATAATTTTAATAAGGCTTTGGAAACGTTACAAGTGACTCTTTCTGATTTTGATCTTAACAACTTCACCAATAAAAGACAACGCCCCCCTAAAGCACAAAGCATCCTGGCGAGTGCTCTTTTTGGTAAAGTGGTTAAGGACATTGATAGAGTTTACATGCTAAACTTTTTTGGGGGAGAGACATCTTTTGGAAAGCGGTTTTTGGTTGTTTGCAAGCAAAGACATGCTCCAAGATTTTCTTCTCGGCTATTCCGATTGAGGGGGGCGGAAGATGTCTCCTTTGGAGTACCCTTGTGTTGGTCTATCCTCAAATACAAAGTTAAAAGGTTAATGATCCCGCTTTATCCTCTCGACTCTGTACTTGGAATTGCGCCTCGCTTGCAGATGGGTTGCTTGATTCATATGGTGAACATGCAGTTCATTGTAAAGTAGACCCCGGTTATAAATATAGACATGATCATGTGAGGGATATCTTGTATGATGTACTTGTGGAGGTCGGCATTTCTAAGCAAAGAAAGAAGCACATGTGCATTTCCTGACAGACCCACTTGAAGGGAGATCGACACTAAGACCAGCTGATGTTCTTATTTTTGGATGGGCTAATGGGAAACACACATGTGTTGACCTCACCGGGGTATCTCCTTTGGTAGGCATTGGACATGGCACCTTTACGATTGATCGCAAAGCAGCGCTAAAGGTGCCTCAGGTAAGATATCGAAGCATGAGAAAGCATGTGTTGACAATGGGCATGCTTTCGTCCCCTTTTCTTTTGATACTTTTGGCTATTTGGCTCCATAAGCAGTTGGACTACTCAAGAGGGTCCAGAAAGTCATGCGCAGCAATGTAATGACCCCTGGCTCACGAGATTTTATTTTTAATAGGATAGGTTTTGCTATTCAAAAAGGGCTAGCGGCACAGCTTGTCGCTCGCTTGCCTAGTATGTAATTTTTAACTTTGTAAGATTTTGAATATCAATGAAACATTAAAGTATAAGAAGAAAAAAAGAAAAAAGAAAAAAAAAAGAAATAGATGGACATTTAAGCCCTCGACTACTTTAATAAAGTCAAGCGCGTCCTGGTTTCTATTTTTTTTTCTTATCGTTTCTTATCATATTATGATTTAGTGCAACGTATTCCCGAGTGTGCAACGGATATTAACGTTTCAAATGGTGCAACGTATATATCCGTTGCACGCCCACAAATTGAAGCGTTGGAGAATACTGGATATTGATGATATCAAATGATTGTCTCACACAAATCATGTAAGATGTTTCAAGGCAATTTCCACATGATCATCTTTTGACTTAATATTTAGTTTCCAATAAATAAATTGTTTACCACTAAACTCGACAAGTAGATGATGAAGCATTCTAAGGTCTATACTTGTATTTTGAGAAATATATAAACGAGATAAACTCGACTCGAAATTTTAAATGTGTATAACACAAAGTCTATATAGATATACGACTTAGTCTCATTAAAAGATAGAATAGAATAAACTTTTGAGTGATAGATAAGTTTTAGTCTCCACATACCTTTTGTTAACGAGGTTCCTCCAAGCTATTCCGTAGATCTTCTTCTTCAATTGGTGAACGTCGTGAAGTCTAAAGCCCAACTACACACTTATATCCTAATCCAAGACATGCTATAAGTATACTAGAAATCAAGTATATAGTTTTGATCAACTAAACTTGACAAACAAGCTTGAAATAGCAAAGCTTGCGAGTTCGACCGAGAAGTGCTCTAACAATCTCCCCCTTTGTCAATTTTAGTGACAAACTATCAATACACATGGATTAAAAAATAAATAAACTTTGTAGCTTATGACCATCATGCTTGATTTCCTTGGCTCTTCAACTTCCTTGAATTCTTCGTTACTTCAAGTTCTCCATCGATTATGAACGTGTTCAACTCAGCATCATTGTTGTTGAAGATTCGTAGCAATAACAATATGAAAACAGATGTTGACAATCATTGTTATTCAGTGTCATAGTATTATTATATAGAGTCAAATTCCAGTTGCATCACAACTTTGAAATAATACTATGGTGATATGCATCACTTCCCCTTAGTCAATACTTCCATCTTAGAATGGAATCCACCCCCCCCACCCCCCCTCCCTTACATAATGATCAGCAAACCATATGTATGTAGTGTGAATTACCAAATAATTCTCTCCCTTTTTGTCAATATAAATTGGCAAAGGTACTAAAACTATGGGATCATAATGAATTCACAAAAGATAATTCATGCCTAAAAAGAACATATCAATTTTCTTTCGATATTTCACATAGTCGAAACTTAGTGTATGCATCAAGGAGTTTATTAAGATACAAGTTAATCCCTTCAAATTCCACAACCGCTCTCCCCACAAAGATATGGCAATTAAGCACAAGTTCATTTAAGAACTCTCCCCTATTTGATGTCACTCCCAAGAGAAAAACATGAGCGACCTTACTTTTACAAGAAAAGAAGGATTTCTTTTGACTTTAACAAATCACATGGATTTGTATCCAGTAAACCTCGAGTAAATTCACCACAAGAAGATCTTATTGATTAATTTAGCCGGAAATCACTCAACATAAGAAAACTTACGGAGCAAATACAGTACTTTCACATGATATTGGATCGGGGAAAGATAGATAATACGTAATTCATCAAAAAAAGTTCATTATATCATTTATCAATATATGCTCAAATACATAATAGACTTAACTTTTGAGCATATATGAGATAATAGCACAGTTCACGAACGTAAATGCATATATATCTTATAAGATATTTTCAATATATAAAACCAATAAGATTAAATACTGCAAGTTCATCTTCCAAAAACTTAGAATTTAAATAAATAAATCTAAAAACATTGCAAGATGAAAATAATTGGAAATAGCTATGTATAATCACAATATTTGCTATACCAAACCCTAGTTAACCTTTTTAAACATAAGAATAAATTCTAAAAAAGAAGTTTCCTAAACATTATTTAAACAAACCCTACTAAAAGACTTAAAGATTACTTTCAGATTCTTCAGGGGTTTTAAGACCTTTGAGCTTGTGATCGACAACATATAATGCTTCTTCGGATAAGATATCCTCATTGATAAGATCTTGAACATGCGTCTTCATGATAGCAAGGTCATAAGTAACCTTTTTTAACTCAGTTCATAACACATCGAGACCTTTCATAGTATCAACGAATTGCAGTTTTGCTTCCTCAAAGTATTTAAGTAAATCATTAACAACTTCAGCAGAGACTATCTCATCATGCACTACATCTTGACGAGTATATGTATAATAGCGTGAGACATCAGGATAGTCTTTAGAATTTTGAGATTTGACAAAGTCATCTTCTAATAGTGTCCTTTTCTTCTTCCCCTTGGATTCGTAACCGTTACCCTTATCAAGAAATCCTTTCATAAAATCGCAAGTGCGAGAAGGAGAAGAAATCCTTGATGAAGGAAAAATAATCTAGAGTGAGAGAAATCAACTCAATAGGATAGGTAAATAAACGGTTTCACATGGAATATATTTTTTTAGGGTTTTAGAGTTGGTTCGTGACATGCAACAAATGGGTACACGTACGAACATTAAACTTAACCCATGAGATTTTAAATGGTTATAGATGACTTTTTTAGGGAGCGCAAATTAGATATTATAATGACCAATTTTCATGGCATAGTGGATACGTAAGAAAATTTGTGAAGTGAAACAAATGTCACACATCTTAGCTCAATAAATCTCTATTCTCCGGAGACAAATAAAAAATTTAGAGCACAAGAGTAACACAAAAATATTTGTACCAATCTAATTATGCAAAGCCTTTAATTGCCTTATCAAGATTCCGAAGTTGACTGTATCAATAGTTAAGTTATAAGATTTTGAAAAGAGACAATATTAGCTCATCTAGATAGAAACTGATTGCCATCAGAACCATACCTGATTATTGGCATATCTTACTCAACATGATTTTTTATGAGTAAGATTCCAAACCTTGTGATTAATTGACACAAGTATGAGCATTGTGCTCATCAAATGGATAACGCTTATGTTTAAATCATTTTTTAACTCTTACTCTTGGAAGATTCCCTTTTTGGTGTGAAAAGTTATCATAGAACTTACTGTCATCAAAGTATGAGACTAAGTTAGAATCCTTACCTGGAGAGGTTTGTCTGGTTGAATATGATAGCCTGTCAATGAGATCTTTATATCCTGCAATTATTAGACTTAGATTTTATTCTATAGCTCCATTACGATTAGCTTCTTCTGGTATTCTTTTCACACCTTGAAAGTCATCCCGAACTCTAGTTTTGGAAGGATCCTATTAAAAATTCCTTGATTGAACCGTGTTAAAGCTACTATTACAAGTTCGAACATTAGAAGAGAAAATTGAATTGATTTCCTGGAAAA
Source organism: Papaver bracteatum (assembly GCA_023529315.1). Lineage (NCBI taxonomy): Eukaryota > Viridiplantae > Streptophyta > Magnoliopsida > Ranunculales > Papaveraceae > Papaver > Papaver bracteatum. The sequence goes on from JAJJWX010005371.1 coordinate 2,670,276, forward strand.
ATTCACAGTATGAGTCGTAAAACCGATTGGTTTAGACATAAGAATATCAGTTACACCTTTGAGAATCAAGTCTAAGAAATGTTGGAGTCTATCAATATGATTATCATTCAACCTTAATTTTCACTTCCGTCGAGCATGAACTTTCATGTCACAATAGAGACATACTTTTTGATCACTAGAGTGATTAAATTGAGAAGGTTTAACACAATCGTTAGAAGTTTTCTTCCTTCAGTGAGATGCAGTAATTCCTTGATTAGAGGAGGTTATAAGCACCTATTTGGCAATATGAAGGGTTTGTATTTTACCTTCTAAAACTGGTTTCATTAGAGAAACATGATTACAGGTAGTGACATTTTCTAACATCTCAGTTTTATCAGAAGCAATTGGTATGGTGGACTCTTCAGAACAAACCTTGCATTGAATAGAGAATTTACTCAATAGACGTTTGATTTTTAAGTAATTCTCCTCAAGTTTAGCCTCGAGTAAAGTTCTTGATAAACTTACTTAGGCTTTTTCTTCACGAAAAATCTTTAATAGAGAGTCACGATCATTAACCATACCAATAAGCATATTGACTTTGTGTTCCAACCTACTAACTTCAGCGGAATGAATTCTAACTTGTCTTAGAATCACTGCACTTTGTTTGGCTGCTTCCCTTTCTACTTCAGAGTCAGACTCGGCAGTAAGATAAAAAGGGTAAAACTTATCAATATTTGCCTGTTTTATGGGAAAAAGGTGTTCATCTATAAGACAGACATACGAATCTTTATCTTGAATAGATTTCATATGAAAAACTCTTTTATTTTTGGTGATACGTTTATTAGAGATGGCACTTCTGTCGATAAAGTCAGATTACTACAAACACAGACTTATGAGGTCTTAGCATGTTTGCCTGCTTTGATACCAATTGAAAACGCGGGGGTATAACAACCACACCCAATATTTCGTTCGGAAATATGTATGGACTAAACTACAATATAATTCTGAGAGCACCAAGTTATTGAGTCTCAATCAGGATATATACTAAAGAGCTTTATCTCTTTCTCAATACAATCATTAAATCAAATAGATAGAAATCCGTGAACCTGATTGTTATGAGAATAACTCGGATGGTACCAAATACCAATGTCTCAGTGTCAATCAAGTCATATCCAACAAACAAGGTTGGATTTATCAACTATGATTGAACTACGCACAATCTGTGATATTTCAATTATATAACAAAAATATAATGCGGAAAAGAAATAACACTGACATCAAGAATTTTGTTAATGAGGAAATTTCAAATGCAGAAAAACCCCTGGACCTAGTCCAGACTTCAACACCACACTGTATTAAGCAACCACAGACTCTATCCTACTACAAGTTAACTTCAGAATAAAATGTAGTTGAGTGTCACACCGATTAAGTTACAGTCGTGTTCCTTACGCCTCTTGAATCTCACAAGACTCTGCGCACTTGATTCCCTTAGATGATCTCACCCACAACTAAGAGTTGCTACGAACCAAATTCGAAGACTTATAAAAAAATCTGTCTCCAATAGATAAGTTTATTCTGGTTGTTATTTCCGTCTTAAGATAAAGATCAAGGTGTACATGAAACTCAACTAATAATCCGGTATTATACTCTTGAAGAGAATCCTAGAAATATTAGTCACCTCACAAGAGTCTGAGACGAAGAACTGTGGTGATTACTTTTTGTATCTTATCTATTAGAGATAAATCTCGAGAAAATCTTAGAAAAGATTAAACATAATATGATAGAAAAAATAAGATCAGAATACGCAACTACAGAGAAAATAGTTGGACCTAGCTTCACGAATCCCAAATAAAGTCTTCAAATCGTTAACCTAATAATGGTTTTGGAAAACCTAGGTTAATGGAGAATCAACTCTAGTTTGCAACTAGGACACACGAGAGTGTCGGGATTATATTTTCCAGATGCTAGAGTTCTCCCTTATATAGTCTTTCAAATCAGGGTTGCTTACAATCAAAGCTAATATAGCTTAGTAACAAAGCAATTAATATTCACCGTTAGATGAACTCCTGATTTAAGATTCAAGCTAAGTCTAACACTTCTATATCAAATATGATAATCAATCAATCATCATAGATAATCAAATGAATCTAAATGTGCTTTATAAGAGTTGTTCAAATGTTCACTATCTCATAGAAATATCCATGAACAATTTGAAGCATATTCAGTTTGGTTTGTAATTGTACAAAGTACTTATACAAGAACCAATTCATGAAAATAATGCCACGGTTTGCAAAGAAAGTTCGCATACCTTAATTCATTAAATTTCCGGGGACTTCAGTTCGCAAACGAACCTGAGTTCATGAGTATGAGTTGTCATACTCACCGATTTTAGAACCTAACCACTATGTTCACAAACTGAGTATGCGAACCACAGTTCCGGACTTTCCTAGTCTTGTCGTTCGCAAACACTGTTTGTAAACCACAGTAATTAACCTTTCACAGGTAAACCCGTTCGCAAACACAGTTCGCAAACAAGAGTTCCGGACATGGACTAGAACTTCATATTTCGCATACCAGGTACGCATACTGTGTTGTATCCAGACATTGGTAGTAGTTCTAAAACTGTCATTAAATCATTGAAACATCCTTAGAAGACAACAATGGTAATCTCACACATACCACTATCTTCGAGTAATTTTCGAGTGATTAATTAATCAATACGAAACTTCCCAAGTTAACATAAAATGATTGTCTCACACAAATCATGTAATATGTTCACGGTAATTTTGACATGATCATCTTGACTTAAAATTTAGTTTCCAACAAATAAATTGTTTACCACTAAAATCGTTAAGTAGACGATGAAGCATTCTAATCTTTAAACTTGTATTTCGAGAAATATATAAACGAGATAAACTCGACTCAAAATTTCAAATGTGCATAACACAAATTCTATATAGCTATACGAATTAGTCTTTTAGAAGATATAATAGAAAAGACTTATGAGTGATATATAACACAAAGTCTACAAAGATAACGACTTAGTCCCATTAGAAGATAGAATATAATAGACTTCTGAGTGATAAATAAGTTTTGGTCTCCACATAACTTTTATTGACGAAGTTCCTCCAAGCTCTTCAGAAGATATTCTTCTTCAATTGGTAAATGACGTGAGGTCTAAAGATCAACTACACACTTCTATCCCAATCCGAGACATAGCTATATGTAAACTATAAATCAAGTATATAGTTTTGATCATCTAAATTTGACAAACAAACTTGAAATATCAACACTTGCGAGTTCGGCCGAGCAGTGCTCTAACATAACTAAACCCTCCCAGCATACAGTCGCCTTCCTTACGCCTCTTTAATCCCAGCAGGACTCCGCACAATTGATTCCCTTAGCTGACGTCACTCCATTAAAAGTTTCCTCAACTCAATTGAAGACTTTAAGCCAATCTTCCTCCCACATATAAGCCTATATATGTGATTCTATTTTTTTTTATCAAGGATCAAGGTAATGGAAATCGATAGCAATATATAAAATCTAGTTAACCTCAAAATCCGGACCTATGCAACCCGAAGTGTAACCTAGATTATTATTCACCTCATGGGTATAAAACTTGTGGAATCAACAAAGTCCGTGACGAAAAGGACTTTGATGAATACTATCTATCTTGATCAAGTGAGAAGCTCAACAATCGATCAAGATTAGGATACTCGAGCTATAAGATAAACAATAGCTGGACCTGGATTCACGAATCCATATGAAGTCTGTGTAGTCCCTAAACCCTAAAAAGGTTTCTAAATAGGATGGCTCTAGTTACAATTAGGACATACCAAAAAGTAGTGTCAGGGTTCAAAGATCACAGTTGTTTGAGGTTCCCATTATATAGAAATTTAATGCATAGATTGCTTTAGGTTTAAGCTAAGATAGCTTTCAAACCAAGCAAACAATATCCACCATTAGATGAATCTTTGAATCTAAGTTACATAATCAAGATATACACTCTGGTTAGGATGAACCGTAACCGAACCATGTATAAGACCACGCTCATGAATGGTTAGCCGAAACTAGCCAACTGAACTATAAGCTTGAGCATTTACATAAACACTTAAGACTTGACTCAAAATACAATCAAGTGATCAAATATGTTATGGTGTTTTATAAATATAAATAAATATTATTCAAATTCTAATTATCTCAGAGAAATAATTTTATGCGCATATGAATTTAATCGACATGGTAAGTAGGTGTACAAAGTACAAGTACATAACTTGTTCGTGAACGGTTATGTCATGGTATGTGTACCGGTATGTATACTTTATAACACATCGGAGTTCCGGAGTTCACATAATTTTTTCAGTATGTGCCAGTATGTAAACCGTTTAAGCATAACCGAGTTCCGGAGTTAACACTGAACTATTTCGGTATGCGTACTGGTATGGATGCCATTTAAACATAACCAAGTTCCAGAGTCCACATAACTTTTTTGGTACGTGTACCAGTATGGATACCAAACCGGTATCGTAACCAACAGTTCATTTCTAGTATGCGTACTGGTTTGTGTACCGATCCGGATTCACGAGTTCACAGACTTTTAAAGGTGTGCATACTAATATGCGTACCAAAAATCCGTTTGTCGACATATAGCTACTCCGATACGTGTACTGGGTACATGTATTACGGATTCATACTTACAATAGTTTTCCCAGTTTGTAAGACTGATATGCATACTATATTATATCTGAATTTATAATAGTTCTATATTTCTCTAAATTGATTCGAAACATTCCCGAATAACATCAATGACACATATCATTGTTCCAGGATATTTTCAAGTGATAATCTTAAATCATGATTTTGATTGTGAACAATAAATTGTTCTTAACCAAAATTCATCAAGTATGAAATGTTCACTAGTCTTAGTCATATTTCGAGAACTAATTACAAGAAGAATCTTGACTCGAAATTCTTGATATGCTTACGATAGTATAATTAGTTACGCGACAACGTCTCAAAGTTAGGAATGTGAATATAACTTTAGAAATAGGTGGTTCAGTCTTCACTTACCTTTTGTTGAAAAAGTTGACTTAACTAGTGTATTGGACCTTTCCAACTCAGCTCTATTCTTTGTGATCGTTTAGGCATCCATATTTTTGAAGAAAGTACCTTCTGTTCAAGATGCAACAGAGAGATGAATGTTTTTGGTGGTCACGCCTTACATTGTGTCAGTGATGGTGGCCTCAAATTTCGTTATGACCTAGTTGGGGACACCCTAATAGACATGTACCTGCGATAAAAGGAGATGTTTAGGCCTTTTATCCGACGACGGATCTGAGTTGAAACCCGCTGACATCCTTTTCTACTTCTACAATTGGACAATTGTTTCGACGTCACCGGTGTTTCACCTTTCACGGATGGAGGCATACCAATGTTCTCACCAGGTATTGCTATTTTTAATGCAATATCTCGAAAACGCCACGAATATCTGTGCAAATGTACAACTCACGGATATGACATGGGCATCTTAGCCTTCTCTTATGTGAGCTTGGTGAAGACATGATAACCTTTCTGAACGATTGAAGAACTGCGGTGTTCGCCACTATTTCAATGTAAAAATTGAGAATTATATATTTTATAAAATAAGACTTATCATTCATAAAGGCGTTGGAACCCAACTAGTGGCTAGGCTGCCAACCAACTCCTTGTAATCCAAAACTATATTAATTTAGTAATAATAAAAAAATTCGACAATATTTTGGGAATTCAAACAGTTACTTTGACATTGTATCCGAATTCAGAATTGGATATTACATGGTTTGGACCTACAAATCAAGATGAAGTAACTTAGGAGGTTTATTCCTAAAATAAGATGAAACATAAGAAGGTAGCTTCTGACTCTTGCCAAGTTGACAATCATGACAAGATGAAAGTGTTTCTATTACGACAAGACAAAAGGGTTTCTATTACATTAGCCAAGGATAATGACTTGCAAACACGTACAAAGTTTGAAAAAAGGGAAGAGCTAGACTCTAGTGCTAAAGATCTGTGGAGGTAGCTTGAAAGGTAGTAGTAGCTGACAATGTCTTGTTGGTGAAAGTTGGTGGCATGGTTGTAAGTTGTGAAGGATTTCTTCACAATATTCACTATGTACTTAGGATGTGTTTAATATGAGTTAATTCCATGGAATTAGCCATCTTTCCATGGAAATAGCGTGTTTTCCGTCGTTTGGTCAAAAATCGGTTTTCATGGAATTGCAATAAAAGTGTGGCCTAAAGTAGGTTTTAAACTCAATTCTGTGGAATTCCATGGAAAGTCTTTCCTTTCCTCCCCCAGGAAACTGACACTACACCATTTTAAGGATATAGCAACCCAGAGTAGCAACAGCACTAGTGTCGTTGCTAAATTTTTGTTGCTATTTTCCGTTGCTATATTTTAGAAACAACGTATTTATGTTTCTAATTTAGCAACAATAATTTTTAGGTTGCGAATAGCAACGGTAAGTTTTTCATGCATGCAAAACACGCGTGTGGTCGGAAACACTTTGACATTTGTTTCCACCCAAAGTCAAAGATTGGTCACTCCTATTCTTTATTTTTCCACCCTTTCAACCTTATCTACTACAGTACTACCCCCTCTTCTTTATTCCTTAGAATTTTTTTAGCCATTTCATTTTCATCTCCTCGCTCTTTATCTTCTCCAGAGAGAAATTTTCTTCCCTTGATATCAATTTGAAGATTCAATTCATATCTCGATCTAAATCGATCTAAAATCGATCTTGATTTGCGACCTTGTATTCGATCTGGTAAGTATTAGTTTTTCGATTCCAGTTAATAAATTCTAGGGTTTCACGATTTTGATTTATGTTAATATATTCTAGGGATTTTGATTTCAGTTTCAAGCGACTTGAGTTAATAGATTCTAGGGTTTCACGATTTTGTTTCAGTTAATAAATTCTAGGGATTTTGATTTCAGTTTCAAGCATCTAGTAGAGTAAATACATGGACTTGGGATTTGTGAGTATGATGTCTCCAGTTTCAGTTTTTCGATTTCTTCTTTGTATTTCGATTTAAAGGTTTCATATGTCGATCTAACACGAATTTATTTTTTCCATTTTAGGGTTTGTCAAGGTTGAAGAGGTGAAATACTTTGAAGAAAGAAATCTGAAGAACTGAAGAACATAGGTATAAGTTTAAATTATTGTTTCATGTTAAGCTATTTTAGGGGTTTTCATATAATTTCAGTTTAGGGTTTAATTTCTGTTATATGGTTTGTTGTAGCTACATTTACTATTTCTATGAACTGGTAGTGAAGTTGTTTTGATTGTACTTCAATGTTTTTTTGTGTGAAGTTGTTTTGATTTTGGATGGCAATAGCATTTTGAGATTTGGGTGTTTGTTGAACATGATAACAGAGCATGATAAATAGTCCTAGTGGTGATTCTGAAAATCTACTTGTAGCTCATTCTCTCTTCGTTGAGTGGATGTTTCTGTCGTTAACCTTAGGGCTTCGGCAACCCTACCACTAGGACTAATTTGTTTAAATTATGAACTTAGGAACTTTGTAATTTTGTACAATGAACTGAACTTAGGAAGTTTTTTAAGTATTTCGTATGATCTTGTTTTGATTGTACTTCAATATTATTTTTGTGAAGTTGTTTTGATTTTGGATGATAATAGCATTCTGAGATTTGGTTGTTTGCTGAACATGATGACAGAACATGATAAATAGTCCTAGTGGTGATTCTAAAAAGCTACTTGTAGCTCATTCTCTCTTCATTGAGTGGATGTTTTGTCGTTAACCTAAGGGCTTGGCAACCCCTGCCACTAGGACTAATTTGTTTAAATTATGAACTTAGGAACTTTGTAATTTTGTACAATGAACTGAACTTAGGAAGTTTTTTAAGTATTTCGTATGATCTTGTTTTGATTGTACTTCAATATTATTTTTGTGAAGTTTTTTGATTTTGGATGATAATGGCATTCGAGATTTGGTTGTTTCTTGAACATGATGACAGAACATGATAAATAGTCCTAGTGGTGATTCTAAAAAGCTACTTGTAGCTCATTCTCTCTTCATTGAGTGGATGTTTCTGCCGTTAACCTAAGGGCTTCGGCAACCATGCCACTAGGACTAGTTTGTTTAAATTATGAACTTAGGGACTTTTGTAAGTTTGTATGAATGAACTTAGGAAGTACTTTAAGTCAAATGTATGATCTTTGTGTAGTCTTTGTGTTTGATCTAGTGAAGTTTATTTTGAAGAGTAATATATCATATGATGAGAATATATAAGCAATGGATGAAGCGGATATGTCCTAGTGGTGATTCTAAAAAGCTACTTGTAGCTCATTCTCTCTTCGTTGAGTGGATGTTTTGTCGTTAACCTTAGGGCTTCGGCAACCCTACCACTAGGACTAATTTGTTTAAATTATGAACTTAGGAACTTTGTAATTTTGTACAATGAACTGAACTTAGGAAGTTTTTTAAGTATTTCGTATGATCTTGTTTTGATTGTACTTCAATATTATTTTTGTGAAGTTGTTTTGATTTTGGATGATAATAGCATTCGATATTTGGTTGTTTCTTGAACATGATGACAGAACATGATAAATAGTCCTAGTGGTGATTCTAAAAAGCTACTTGTAGCTCATTCTCTCTTCATTGAGTGGATGTTTTGTCGTTAACCTAAGGGCTTCGGCAACCCGCCACTAGGACTAATTTGTTTAAATTATGAACTTAGGAACTTTGTAATTTTGTACAATGAACTGAACTTAGGAAGTTTTTAAGTATTTCGTATGATCTTGTTTTGATTGTACTTCAATATTATTTTTGTGAAGTTTTTTTGATTTTGGATGATAATGGCATTCTGAGATTTGGTTGTTTGCTGAACATGATGACAGAACATGATAAATAGTCCTAGTGGTGATTCTAAAAAGCTACTTGTAGCTCATTCTCTCTTCATTGAGTGGATGTTTCTGTCGTTAACCTAAGGGCTTCGGCAACCATGCCACTAGGACTAGTTTGTTTAAATTATGAACTTAGGGACTTTTGTAAGTTTGTATGAACTGAACTTAGGAAGTACTTTAAGTCAAATGTATGATCTTGTGTAGTACTTGTGTTTGATCTAGTGAAGTTTATTTTGAAGAGTAATATATCATATGATGAGAATATATAAGCAATGGATGAAGCGGATATGTCTAGTGGTGATTCTAAAAAGCTACTTGTAGCTCATTCTCTCTTCGTTGAGTGGATGTTTCTGTCGTTAACCTAAGGGCTTCGCAACAAGTGCCACTATGACTATTGTTTGGTTTTATTCATTTCATTGATCGAAGATATTGTTGGTTGTTGAGTACATATATGGTCTGAATTTTTATTTAACATACTTTCTGTCATCTTGTCAATCTTTAGGATATGTCATCTATGGTTGATAAGGTCGGATGAAATGTCCCCGTAAATCTGCTCAGTACATAGAAGGTGTTAGGTCCTTTATAGAATTTGTTAATAAAAATGGTGGTGGAAATAACTTATACTCATGCCCTTGTGTTAGATGTAAGAATGGTAAAGGATTGGAGCCACTTAGTAATATTTCATTGCATTTGCTAAAGTATGGTGTTCAATCTACGTATACGCTATGGTGTTTTCATGGGGAAAAGTTAGAGGTAGAATCACGGTCACCTGAGGATAATGCTAGTAATGGCAATTTAGCTGAAAATGTAGATGTCGATCATGTTATAGGCGTGGGTGATAATTTAGGAGATGTTGTTGAGGATGTTGGTGCTGCTATAGGGGTAGATGATAATATTGGAATAGATAGTGAGATTCATAATGATCTTTGGAACCAGGAATAGGAAGAAAAGGAAATCTGTCTATGACCGTGCAAAAGAACCATTATATCCTTCATGTCCTAAAGGAATGACTGACATTGTATGCTTCTATCAAATTGAATCACATCAAGACACAGTATGGGTTTTCGATAATGGTATGACTGCACTCTTAGAGTTGATGAAGGAGTTGCTTCTGAAGAAAACACGTTTCCATCTAAGTACCATAAGTGAAAAAGATGATCCGAGAACTAGGAATGGATTATATAACATATGATTCTGCGTAAATGATTGTGTTTTGTCTTGGAAGGATCGTGCATCGTTGGTGAAGTGTCTGTTTGTCAAGAATCTAGGTATAAGAAGGTTTTTAATGATGAGAGGAAGCCTACTACTATTGCCCAGAAGACGGTAAGACATTTTTCGTTGGTTACAAGGCTGAAGCGATTTTATAGTGAACCATGGATCGCGGAGGCAATGACTTGGCATTCTAGAGCAAAGTCGGATATAAACGTCATGCGTCATCCCGTAGATTCTTGACTTGGCGATGTGAGATAGTTTTTCGCCTGATTTTGCCAAGGAGCCAAGGAATGTTACTTTGGGGATATCAATGATGGTTTCAATCCGAATGGGTGTTTCGGTCTCTTGCACACAGTTGTTGGCCAGTGATTCTATGTATTTATAATTTAGCTCCTTCGTTGTGTATGAAGCGGGAATTCTCCTTGTTGACATTGCTGATATCAGGCCCTAAAGCTCCCAAAAAAAACTTTGATGTTTATTTAGAAATATTGGTGGATGAGTTGAAGGAGTTATGGGATGGTGTTATATCATTTGACGCCTTCAGCAATAGTGAATTCTTGATGAGAGCGCGGTTGTTGTGGGAAATTCACGATTTTCCGGCGTTAGGTACTTTATCTGGCTGTGTAACACATGGATATTTTGCCTGTCCTACTTGTGGTGAAGGCACTGTTGCTGATTATCTTCCATTTACTAAGAAGATCTGCTATAGGGGACACCGAAGATGGCTACCAGTGAAACATAAGTATCGTGATGACAGGAAAATTTTTGACGGAAGGGTAGAGAACGGTATATCTCCATGGCCACTAACAGGGCAGCAGATACAAGAGCTTGTAGGTAAAATCGGTTCCAAGAAGGGCAAGAGAAAACAACCATCACAAGCAAGTCTGCTGAAACTCAAAAGGAAAGCTGATACCATCAAGGTTAGTCCTCTAAGCTGTATTACATTTGGTTGTCTTCATTAGTTTTTTGTGTTTTGGTTTTATTCATTAGTTTAATTACTCTACCTCCAAACATAAACCCACTTTCCCATGTTTCTTCTCAATGTCATTGGTGTGGTTTTGGTTCCAATAACTTGAACTTTTTCTTATGTTATCTATTTTCAGGAACTTGAAGATGACGTCAATATTGAAGATGAGGTTAATGACCATTCCTTGTTCACTCGAAGATCTATTCTCTATGATTTGCCAATTTGGGGTTCAAATGCGATTTTCCATATTACAGATGTCATGCACACGGAGAAGAATATAACGGAGCATCTTCTGAATACTATGATGGGAAATAGCAAGTCAAAGGATAGTCCCGCTGCACGTCAAGACATGGAAGATATGGGGATAAGAAAAAAGATGTGGTTGAAAGAGGAGGCTGAGACTGGTAAAACAACAATGGAAAGAGGATCATTTGAGATGACGAAGAAGGAGAAAATTGACTTTTGTACAGTTTTGAAGAATCTAAAGGTGCCGTCGGGTTTCTCTTCTAATCTTCGCAACTGTGTCAATGTTAATCCTCAGAGCTAAGGAACTTCAAGTCTCATGATTACCATGTCGTAATGCAGCATCTCCTTCCACTGCTGGTTCATACAGCAACATCATTGCCTAAAGAGCTACGAGTATCTCTTCTCGGGATCAGCATCTTTTTTAATATTGTGTCTTGTGAAGGTTATCAATCGGGAACATTTGTTAAAAGCAAAAGCCAGCCTTGTAGAAGCAATGTGTGTTACGGAGAAACATTTTCCTCCGTCTTTCTTTGTTATCGGTATTCACCTTGATGATACATCTTGCGAGATGAAGCTTTAATCTCCGGTCCGGTGAGATTGGTGGATGTATCTCTTTGAGAGGTAATCACCACAACTGACTTTATTGTTTAATATTGTTTATAACTTGAGTGATGTCCAACTGATTTTTGTCCTTTAATGCCTAAAAATTTAGTGTTGTCATATGTAACCCGACTTTGTTGTTTAATGTCTATAACTTTGTAGGTTAATGAAAGGTTTCAAAGGGTTGGTGCGCAACAAAAGGTACATTGATGGGTGCATTGCAAGAGGGTATACGCTGCAAGAAGCCGACTTATATGGTATGGAGGGTCTGTCAAAGGATGGTGAGGGTACTCATAAGCATACTCGAATGGCATTTTTTGATGATGACGATGAGTTTGCTGATGAGATGCCTTTAAGTAAAGCTAGGGATATCACTCTAACTCAAATGCAGTTTGAACAAGCTCGCAAATGGCTTCTCTCTAAGTACGATGGGTTAGATGAGTGGCAAAGGTACAAATTTTTAGTTTTACACCTTTGAGCTGTTATTATGTATGTCTATATAATTTTTTTAAAGTTATTGTTTGATTGTAGGAAGTATGATTCGTATGTTAACTGTGCGAGATCTAATGGTCAGACCAACTGTTCGTCCAAGAATACCTCAAATTTTCTTTTGTGGTTACGAGAAGAGGTAACATACTAGCTTCAATTTTGTACATACCTTAGTTGTGTAATGGTCTTTGTGTGCCTAGTATATATGTAAGTTTAATGCTTAGTACTTGCTTCCAAGAATAATCATTGCACGCCCGATGATAAGAACCTCATTTTCTTGAAATGTCGGTATTCATGTATGCGATTTAGATAAACATTAAACAATGTCAGTATTTTCTTGAATTTCAACTATATATCGATGGTACACATAACACACATGTTCATTCCCTTGCAGTTGTTAGAAGCTAATGAAGAGAACTCAACCCTTTGGCGACTAGTGCATGGACCTCTCTTCAAGGCACAGTCGTATAAAAAATACCAAGTCAATGGATTTATTTTCTGTGCACAAGATTACGAGGGTGGGGTTTTATCGCAAAACAGTGGTGTGTCATTGAGAGCTATTACAAGTTATAGAGAGAAGTCCACAGACACAGATTACCAGGAAAAAGAAATGATCTATTATGGAGTCATTAGGCAGATTATCAAGTTGAATTATATGGAATTTGAAGAAACAGTTTTTTATTGTGATTGGGTGAAGGTTGAAGACAAGACTAATGGGTGCAAGGTTGATCCAAATTCAAGGTTGATAAAGGTTAACTTGTCTAAGATGAAAAGCATTGACGGAGATCTGGATGAGACATTTATTCTTGCATCTGAAGCGAAGCAAGTGTTCTACTCACATGATATTTATGAAAAAGGGTGGTCTGTGGTGTTGCATTCATCTCAAGGACTAACTTCCTCCATAGATAGTATTGAAATTCCTACTATTTATCATCAGTTCTTCGACAATGAGAGTTTAGAGAAGCTTATATGTGTCGATTCTGTGGTTTAAAGCTTTGTGTGGATTAAGTGATCTTTTTCGATATGTGACAATGATAGTTTAAAGTTTTTGCTTATTTAGGTTCTTTTTTCGATAAGTTTTATTTTATCACTTGGGAAATCTTGATAGGTTAATCTGTGCTATTTTTTTACGTGTTTGTTTCATGTGTTTATGTGGATATATAGTGACAAATGTTGTTATATGTTTAACTACTTTCTCTGATAGATGTTGGTTGTTATTTTGCAGGTTATTATGGCGAAGTGGAGGTTGATGAGAATGGTCTTCCCATTTCCCCCAATGCAACATCATATGGTCACTGAAAGGCGCCTTGGTTCGTACTCTTGTCCCTATCTCTTACAAAACATGGAAGCATGTGCCCGATAAGTACAAAAATGATATTTGGAATGAACTACAGGTACAAATCTCATCTTACTATGGTTTACACTTTTTATAACTTTAATTAAGAATGATACAATGATTAGGTTATACATTGGTGGACCTGATCAGTGATCAAAATGCTAAACTTGTTAGAGTCAACAAAATAGGTTCAAGTAAAAGCTTTAGGTTTTAATTAACGTGGATTAGAACCTCAACTATATGGGTAGGTTGTTTGTACAACTGTTTACATACTATCTTTGCATCTGAATTAATATTCAATGATAACACTTGTTTTTTTAAATCATTTCAATTACGAGACTTCTAAGATAACCATGGTTAAGGAGATGTCTAGTCCATGGAGGAGACGAAAATGGGAGTTACGAAGAGAGTATATTGATCCTTATGATACTTATGAAGAAAGGATTCTACATATTCCTCCAAATGTAAAAGAAGAGGAGTGGATAGAGTTCGTAAGAATGAAAGCACTCAAAAAGCATGAAAGCAGAGCTGAGCACAAAAGGAAAAGAGCACTATACGATCACTCTCACACCACCGGTCGTAAATCTCATTCTTTCGTGAAAGCTGAACTGGTATGTATATAGATTTAAAAATCTCAATGTATGGCCATTATGATTAGTCTCATCCTTCACTAGATTGATTAATACAAATTAACTCGTTGAATTTAGGAGCGCGAGAATCCTGATGTGGAAATCAGCACCTATGATGTTTGGATTAAAGCTCATACTCAAGTGGGTGGGGAAATTCTGCCTAGTGCGCAAAAATACTTTGTGAGTCGGCACACTCCTTCATCTGTACTCATATACGTACTATTTATATATTTTCTTTTTTTCTCGCAATATTCGAGCTAACACATCAGCAGGATGATTACATGTTCTATTTATATATTTTACAAGTACAACATTCAAACCAAGAAAGCTTATCTCTAATATACTTGATCAGTGAAGGTCTTCTCTTTTAGCACAATTCAGGTCCTCAAAATAGCGCTGCCACTTCTTTATTATCTCTATGTATTATATATATATATATATATCGACAATGTTATGCTTGACATGGCGGGGATGAGCTTAAGAAGGCCCAGGAAGATATCAAGGAGAAAAAAGCTGCGGGTGTTTCTGTATCGGATGTAATGTCTCAAGTTTTTCGAGAAGGAATGTAGAGGACGGGTTCGTCTTTGTTGGTCCATTACTCGTACTCAATACGATTATTCGCTCTCTGCGCGTGCCAAAGTACAAGAGTTGAAATCTAAGGATGGAGTGTTAAGCATCGGTTGGATGACCTAGGTATCAAGGTGGGGATATTGATCGAAGGCTTGGGATCACTATGTCACACTTGTGAAGGATATCCAGTCTGCAATACGGGGTCGGTTGTGACATCAAACAACAGCGGTTGTTTACAAGGTCATGCGGCTTCACACTGTTCAGAATAATTCTGTTACTCATGCACATTCACCTGCTAAAACACCTACACCTGCTCAAACACCTTCACCTGGGCAAACCATATCACCAGCTCGATCATCAGCTTCACCTGTTGAAATGCCTCCATGTTCATTGTTGAACATTGAAGAGGAAGTTTTGGCTGTTGGTAGACTGTGTACTAGTGCTCAAGGACGTATATGCCATGGCACTATTGTACCAGCTAATCTTGGAAAGGTATTGGTGGATAAGATTCTCATGCCCGATGCAAATGTCATAAAAGCTAACAAGTTTGCTGAGACCTTTAGAGATGTTGGTGTTGGAGGGTATGTGCTTCATCCAAAGGCCTGCATCAGAAATAATTAGTCAGGTTGGCGGTCGGCCTACTTTTTTGGTATCTCAGCCATCATCTAATACTCGATAACTGACAAACATATATGGCTTTATCTTTTTTTGCTTATATATATGTTCACACTTTTGTACATGTGCTTAGCATGCTAACATGTAGATTCTTATGCATTTTTTCGTAAGGAAGACTCTCGGGCGGTTGTGCTTTATTTTTTTTGCTTTTTTTGAAACACTTTTGTACATGTGGTTAGCAAGCTAGCATGTAGATTCTTATGCAGTTGTGCATAAGGAATACTCTCGAGCACATTCTTATGCGGTTGTGCATAAGGAAAACTCTCATACTTTGAATCGTAATGTATCTATATGATCGGACAGTATTAATATAATCGGATTTTCTTTATGGATGTGTGTGGTTTGGGTTTGTTGTACTTTGTTCGCAGTGACTGTAGTGCAGGTCAATTGAAGCAATAGTAGCCACCAGGGGAATATCAATCCTTGGTAAGTACACTCCCTCTTGCTTATGGTTATCATATTGAGTTCAAATGGATACTAATCTTCACTTTATAATTGCTTTTGAGGTAATATGATGTTCGATTTGTGGCTACGGGATTATGATGTTGCTCACCTTTCTCAGGTAAGTCTTTGTTGCATTAATCTTCATTACACGCATTTATCCATTAGGTATGGTGGGTTCATAATTCAAAAACTTCCTAATTCCTTCATATTTGTGTAATTCGCAGTTTCAGTACATCTATTAACAACAAAATATGATGATAGATTCGGGTAATGTTACTACTTACTCTTAGATTTTTTGTGTCAATATATATGTTGTCATATTTTTATGTGATGTATGAGTTATTTTAACACTCTTAAAGTTTTGCAGAATCATTTCAAATATAATTATGTCATGTGTTGTTTGGGTCCCCATTCTGCACCGACTGTGCATTTCAAATTCCCTTTGTTGTCCTTCAACATGATGTAGCTAATGCACTCAGAGCAGCAGTTGTTTCGAATGTTCATGATCAAAAACTACTGAAACGAAGGTAAACAAACTTCTTTTGAAAGTTTTCGTCTATAAGTAGTAAGATTATAATGCTAGACCTTGCAAACTAGAGAATTAGTTGATTGAACAATCATTTCAGTCACTAGTGTATATCCTTAGTGTTTGGATTTGCTTCTACATACATCTCCATTTAGTTCACTTATAGCAGAGTTTGTTGATTTTACATGGTTTTGACTTGTCTCTGCAGATTATACAAAATCTATGGTTAGTTTATTTTTGACCTTAGTACTAAAACATAAAATTGGTTATTTTGCAGGTATTTGGGCTCAAGTTAAAAAGCGTTACTATCTTTGATATTTTAGCAATAGTTGAAATCTTTGTTGAGGAAATTGGTTAAGCAAGCGGAGTCTGGTGATACTTCTGGTGATATTTAGTCTTTCTTTCCCTGTTTTTCAATGCCTCTATCAGTTTACAAATGCTAGGTTACCCATCCATTTAGAAACATCAACATAGATCAAATATTTTATGTCAGTCACGACATACATAAGTTACTTGTGTACATTTGTATTATTTGAAGAATCCTATATTTTATAATAAAATTAGTGGTGATTCTCAACTACATTTGTATCTGTTTTGTTTTGCCATTGTATTTTGTATATATGTTTGGATGTTGAATATGGGGAACTGGGTAATTGTAGGGGGAATTTGGGGTAATGAATTTTGACTAGGTCAATAGAATGGGACTTGACCTTTTTTTTTGAGGTTGCAAAAGATTAGCAACATCAAGGCTCTGCTAATTGCTAAATTAGAACGAACAAACAAGAGAACCGAACCAGTGAGATCTGGTTTTGGGATATGGTATTCTTGTAATTAGCAAAAATATCCTGTTGTTGCTAATAAAAAAATTCGCAACGGCAACGGCTGTTGAGAATGTCCGTTGCTGACCAAGATTCGCAACGAAGCTTATGCCGTTGCTAAAAATTGCGACACCGTGTTTAGCAACAACGAAGTCCCGTTGCGACCCCGTTTAGCAACATCTATTGTCTGTTGCTATATCCTTAAAATGGTGTAGTGTGATTCCATGGAAACACTTTCCATGGAATTGTTTCCTTTCTCTGTTATCAAACACAACCTTACAGTTTTTACGTTTGATTTAGCCCAAAAGAATACGAACAAAATTGTAGCGCCCCCTAAGCTAACAGCTGACTAAACTAAGAATTTAACTAAATAAGGAGGCACTAACGAATCCAAATTATACACTTGAACTTTCAATTAAGAAATCTGCTACAAAAATTTAACTCAAAGCTAACCCCGCTCAGAAATACATATACAAGAATTCCTTTCCAATGATATATATATAAAATAATCATTTGGTTTTCAAAAGAATATACAACACAATCAACATATCAGAATATAATCAACTAACGAAGTTAACTTCTCGGAACTTTCGCTGCGCAACTCTGCTCTGTCACTAAAATTGAAAATGGGGAATAATTAACATTTAACTTCTAAGTAATCATATGCAGATTTGGAAAACATTACATGTTTTTCCCAAACATTAGAAGACAACAAAACCACTGAAATAAACAATCATGTATATGGACCTAAACTCCTCCTTTAGTTTCTGCGGTGACATTTACACACCTTATAATTTCTGTGGTGACATCTACACACCGTAATACTGAAGACGTAAAGCAATCTGTGGGTGAAAGTTACACACCCGTAATATTGATGCCAATTCCACACCTATTATTAACATTGCGGTGTATCGCCCTAGCCATAAGATTATGAAGGAGCGTATCCAATATACCATAGATGGAAATTCTCATTTCCCAAAGACAATCATAAAGATAAACAAAGCGTGGAATAAACGAATAGACAATGCATGAGTTCAATACCAACAAAGACTTTCGTAAAAGAAATAACAATGATTACAAAACTGTTAAATGCATTCCCACCTATTTTGATGACAAGCCACGTCTACCTCGATATCCACGATCCACTGGTTCATCCTTTGAATTGATCGTTGTTAACAACTAACTGTTAATCAGACAAGCACTCTAAGAGATTAGCCAAAATGGCTCACACAAAAATCATACAAGTCTGCCTAATGGTTCCAGGCCCGTTTATGATATCTTATTCTCTATCTTTAGTATAACTAAGAATTTACTAATCCAATTAGATTGATTACATAGTCCATAGCTAAGTCTTGTGAATATCTACAACTTTGTAGAAGGAACCAGATGTTAATTCGGACTACAAGATGATGCAGTTCGGAAGCGTTTTAGATGATAATTACCGCAGCGGAATAAAAATTGAAAAAGTAACCGATAGAAATTGTTCAGACCTCGAATTATTCTTATGAATAACGACTATGAACAAAGATAATCCAGACCTCGTAACTCCGAAGAATCACAAATATGGATATGATGATTATTTAGACCTCGGGATGAACCCGACTATAAATAAAAATCAAGATAAAGTTTAAAAAAGTTTAACATCAAAACATAGTTTTAATATTCCAAAAAGTCTTCTAATTTTCGTTTGTTGGAGCTCCTTATATAGATAACTCCCCCTAAAAAAACCCTAAACTTAACAGAAATATCAAAAACTTATTTCCCAAGGTATCTACTACCTTTAGGTAACTTTCCTAACTTATTAAAACTCTTAAAATAAGCTTCTAGATTATTCTAAAATAACCCTAATTAATAAATCATAATTTTAATTATTTTTCTACTAAAAATATCATTAATAAAATACAAATAATAATAAAATAATATATTTATTCTCCATAAATCTCCCTTCATCATTCTACCGGTGTTGGAGAAGATTAGTCTCGAATCTTGCCGATATCATTTTCTGCATGTGTAACTTGTTGTTGAAAATAATTGAGCACATGAACAGTTGTTGTAAAAAAATATTTTATGCACCATAAAGAAGTATGAGACATGGTGGAAACCCAAAACGGATCTTCACAAGTTGATTCAAAAAAATCTCTCTTATTATGGTAGATATGAGAAGCCATCACAAAGTTCACTCCTTGATTTCCAGGAACAACTTCATCAGTAAGTTCATCATCTTCAGGAGCATCATCAAAAATACCATCAATGTTATGTCGAACCAAGATACCTTCGATGTCTTCCATTATTTCATTAAAATCTTCTAGAGTACCTCCTCGACCTCGACCACGACCGATTTGTACTCTTGGTAGCATCTTATCAACCCTAGAATCAACCTAGCGTTGGTACCAACTGATGCAGTTCGGAAGCGTTTTAGATGATAATTACCGCAGCGGAATAAAAATTGAAAAAGTAACCGATAGAAATTGTTCAGACCTCGAATTATTCTTACGAATAACGACTATGAACAAAGATAATCCAGACCTCGTAACTCCGAAGAATCACAACTATGGATATGATGATTATTTAGACCTCGGGATGAACCCGACTATAAATAAAAATCAAGATAAAGTTTAAAAAAGTTTAACATCAAAACATAGTTTTAATATTCCAAAAAGTCTTCTAATTTTCGTTTGTTGGAGCTCCTTATATAGATAACTCCCCCTAAAAAAACCCTAAACTTAACAGAAATATCAAAAACTTATTTCCCAAGGTATCTACTACCTTTAGGTAACTTTCCTAACTTATTAAAACTCTTAAAATAAGCTTCTAGATTATTCTAAAATAACCCTAATTAATAAATCATAATTTTAATTATTTTTCTACTAAAAATATCATTAATAAAATACAAATAATAATAAAATAATATATTTATTCTCCATAAATCTCCCTTCATCATTCTACCGGTGTTGGAGAAGATTCGTCCTCGAATCTTGCCGATATCATTTTCTGCATGTGTAACTTGTTGTTGAAAATAATTGAGCACATGAACAGTTGTTGTAAAAAAATATTTTATGCACCATAAAGAAGTATGAGACATGGTGGAAACCCAAAACGGATCTTCACAAGTTGATTCAAAAAAATCTCTCTTATTATGGTAGATATGAGAAGCCATCACAAAGTTCACTCCTTGATTTCCAGGAACAACTTCATCAGTAAGTTCATCATCTTCAGGAGCATCATCAAAAATACCATCAATGTTATGTCGAACCAAGATACCTTCGATGTCTTCCATTATTTCATTAAAATCTTCTAGAGTACCTCCTAGACCTCGACCACGACCGATTTGTACTCTTGGTAGCATCTTATCAACCCTAGAATCAACCTAGCGCTGGTACCAACTGATGCAGTTCGGAAGCGTTTTAGATGATAATTACCGCAGCGGAATAAAAATTGAAAAAGTAACCGATAGAAATTGTTCAGACCTCGAATTATTCTTACGAATAACGACTATGAACAAAGATAATCCAGACCTCGTAACTCCGAAGAATCATAACTATGGATATGATGATTATTTAGACCTCGGGATGAACCCGACTATAAATAAAAATCAAGATAAAGTTTAAAAAAGTTTAACATCAAAACATAGTTTTAATATTCCAAAAAGTCTTCTAATTTTCGTTTGTTGGAGCTCCTTATATAGATAACTCCCCCTAAACAAACCCTAAACTTAACAGAAATATCAAAAACTTATTTCCCAAGGTATCTACTACCTTTAGGTAACTTTCCTAACTTATTAAAACTCTTAAAATAAGCTTCTAGATTATTCTAAAATAACCCTAATTAATAAATCCGAATTTTAATTATTTTTCTACTAAAAATATCATTAATAAAATACAAATAATAATAAAATAATATATTTATTCTCCATAAATCTCCCTTCATCACAAGAGGTCCAAAATGTCTAATTAAGAAACTGCCCTAAGCCCAAGTCTCCTAAAACAGCCCAATAACTAAGGCCCAGTCCATATGGTCAACAAACGGTCACTAACAGTCCACTTGGTCAACTGATGGTCAACGTCTAAGGTCATGTCAATAGTCAAGGTCAAAGTCAACTGGTCAAGGTTAGGTCAACTGAGTCGACTCCGATCAAGATAAGGGACTCGGTGATCCAACACCGATTCAACTCAGTCAGATTAAGTAAGTCAGACACACTGAATCAGTCAGACATCTAACTGAAAAGCTAGTCTCAAGGCAAAAGCCTTTGCACAGGCCAGAGTCATTGCTCAGGCCAGAGAACTCTAATGCAAAATTATGATGCGACACCTAACCTGCCAAGACTAAAATGATGCAACACATAACAAGCCAAACTCAAAACACAGCCATCCCCTATTCTCTGCACATTCGACTTGAATCCCAGCAGCAACATCATTATAACTTCAATCCATTCTATAAAACACCAACTCTACAACTCCATCTTCATTCTTGTTCTCATTCCATCTCAACTTCAACTTCCATTAGCATTAACTCAATCCACTTTACACAACTTGTATCATTACCTGTAACTTGAATTGTAACTATAATACAGTCTACTCAACCAACCCAACTACCCTCTATCACTAGAAATTAGCGTACACAAATCCAATATCACCAATACTCATCTTCCAGTCCTCTACCATTCATAACAGCAACACCACAAGTCCAATCCAAACCTAATTACCAAGACTAATTCATACAAACCCCTTCACTTGAATCTGAATTATTCACTACAAACCCGATTTCACAACAACATAACAACTTCATCAATTGTACTCACCAATACTAGGTCCAGTTTTACACTAAGAACATTAACATAAATCCCAATTCACCAATTCATCTCCATCAACAGTTCAACTTCAAAATCAGAAGCCAAGCATAAATTCTTCCTTGAAATTCCCCTCATAACAACATCATCTCCTAATTCATACATACCACCACTAGATTCAGTTAATTACAACAGCAACTCAAAAACAAAACCCCAACATAGACATCCACCTGAAACTCCACTTCAATCGTCCAACTCAGTTCATTCAATAACAATTAGCAAACCATCTCTTCATTGCCTCCACCTACAGAACATCTTCACAAGTTCAACTACATCATCATCTCCCAACAACAATTATCAACCACCACAGCTCAGATCAACAACAACTTCATTCTTGTAACTCAACCACATTTCTATTAATTAACAGAACCAAACCTTTAATTTCTCTTTACCCAAAAACTCAAGAATTCAAAGACCTTAATTCCTAATTGGGGAAGAACAGGGGAGAACCCTAAGTTCATTAAGAACTCAAAATTAAACCTTATACAACATCTAGACTTCAATTAAGATCAGACCCATAAAATACAACATCAAACCAAACTCAATTTCAGAAGGAAATCAAAACAGAAACCCTAATTAAATATCAGATTTACCTTTTTCTGATCGATTCACCATTAGAACAGCAATACCTAGTCAATCCAATAACCACCCAACGATTCTACATCCAAGAACGTCACTTTATCATTATCAGTTCTACAAGAACCCTAATTCCAGAAACCCTAACCTCAATTCAACATCTACATCATCTTATTCTTTTCCTCCCGATCTAATTCAACAACAGAATCAACAACTTCACTTTCAATTCAACTTACTAACGAGCTTCTATGAACATCTCACACGAAAACAACTCAATTCTCATGAACTGAGTTCGACAGAAAGGAAAGAAGAGGAACCGAAGATAAGAAAAAAGAAGGAAGGAAAGAGAAGAAGAAAAGAGAAATTATTTTTCTCTCAACACGTTGGTGATGATAAGGCACAAGAAAGATAAAGGCACCCATAATTGATAAGGGCAGCCAGGCGGTTTAGATGCAAAAATGATTATTTTGCTCTTCGATTATTCTGATGATATCTTCTTCATCCGATATCCGAATGACAAGTTCGGGTAGTCTATCTCGCATAAGTTTTCGAGATCGATCTAACGATACTAGTTTCGTATCTAGATCGTTGTTAGATTAATTTCTATTAATTAACGCCCGTGTTAAACTAATCGAGTTATTATCGGCTAAATCAACACTTGACCGGTCTAATAACGTTGACGAGCTTGAGGGTCACTACAAAAATAACATTTACTGGGCCTAAGGCGGTGCCCAAGGCGCCTAATGAGAAAAATGCCTAAAATTGTTGATTGGGTGCTCTAATGGGAAAACGCCAAAAAAAATTGGGCGGCCTTCAACTTCCTAGCCCGTTTCACAACTGACGAAAGGCCATACCCGATAGCCACGTATAACCAACGGCTAGATGACATGCACTAGACTTGACTATGAATTGGACCACGTTCAGTGTTATATTTCCTCTTTATAAAACCTAATCAGATGCTGGTTCTTCCTAATCTACTACTCCCTCCGTCCCACTATTAGATGACCTATTTAGTTTGAAGGGTATATTAATTATATGTCCCTACTTTTAACTTCCTACAAATATATCCTTATGCAACAATAAATATGTCCCTCTTTTTTTTAATAACCTTATCCATTTAATATTAGATTACCTTAATACCCTCACTTGTATAATATTTTTTCTTTATTTTAAAATGTAACAAATTTCGTCCACTACCACTTCACCACCACCACTAGCACCAGCACCACCAACATTCAACTACCATTCCACCACCACCGTTCAAAAACCACCACCTACCAACCACCACCACCACCACCACTCCTTCACCGCCACCATTACACCACCACTAGTCCTCCACCACCACTAGTCTGTTGTCGCCACCACCACAAGTTCGTCGCCGCCGCCACCACCGTCGCCGCCACTGGTTCAAATATTTTTGTATCAACAACAATAGTTGATCCAAATAAAAATAGAACCAACAGTAGAAGTTTATCTAGTTTAGGGGATCAATAACGATAGTTGATCCAAGAAAAAAGGATCAACAGTTGAAGTTGATCCAATTTTAGTGGATCAACAATGGAAGTTTATCCATGTAAAATTGGATCAATAATGATAGTTGATCCATGTAAAATGGAGTGAACTTGGCGTGAGTCGAACATGCATCATCTGACATGGAGTCAGTCATGCTACCATTGCACCACAAGTTCAACATTGGAACAAATTTACATGATTTAAACTACAAAAGCATGAGTTCAAAGGATCAACAACAGTAGTTGATCCCATATAGATGGATCAACAACCATAGTTGATCCAATATCACTGCCTGCTTCAACCCAAATAACTACCATATTTCATTACCTGTAGCTTCATAAACACCAACAGCTCCAAGACCAGCTTCAAAACCAATCTCGACAACTACAACAACCGGAACCACCATTATACTACTATTTCCATGACTAATTTCTCATTTGTACCTCTCCACCATTACCGCCACCGAAAAATCACATATCTCCAGCACCACCACCACCAAAACAACCAGAACCAAAATCCAACACCAACTTCATCATTCCAACCAAAACCACCATAGTTGATCCAATAAAAAATTGGGTCAACAACAAGAGTTGATCAAAAATATATGGATCAACAACCATAGTTGATCCAATATCACTGCCTGCTTCAACCCAGATAACCACCATATTTCATTTAGCAACATGTTTCAATCTCTGTAACAACAAATCATACCAACACTTCCACCAACAATATCACACATCTCCAGCACCAACACCACCACCACCAAACAACCAAACCCAAAATCCAACACCAATTTTATCATTCCAACCAAAACCACCTCCATCTACATCACCAGTACCGAAAGAAACATACCTCATCCGCCATTGATGCTACACCACCACCATAAATCGTAACCTGGAACAGATATCGATCTATAATTTCAACATATAAACATATCTCGATCTATTTGAATCCGATTCCAAACTCAGTTTTTAGAAGAAGAAGAAGGTGTCATCTGTTGATGATAGTTCGATTAAATCCTGAATCAACTAGCGACGGAGAAGGTGGTGGAGCAATCTAATTTTAGGTTACGAATTAGCGGCGGAGAAGATGGTTAAGGTGGTGTAATGACGGGATGGAACCGAAGATGGTGACGATGGAGATGTTACTGGTGTTGGTTGCGTTCGTTATGGTGGAGATGTAGATGAAGACGATGGTGGCGACAGAGATGAAAATGGTGGCGAGCTCGATAGTTTTTCTCTAGATGAGAAATAATGAAGATAAGAAGAAGTCCCTACTTTCAATAAGGTATAAAGGTTGGGGTATATTTAGAAGTCCATAAATTGTTGATGGGCCCCTGATGGGCTTATAGATAAAGAGGGACAAAAATATTATGTGATAAGGATATTTGTATAGACCATCAAAAGTAGGGACAAAAATTCAATTACCACTAATTTGAAATTTTGTCCCACTATTAGTTGACCTATTTCATTAAACAAGGGAATATTTCTAAAATTATCCTTTTGATTGATTATTGGTAGTATAAGAAATATGTATAATTTGATGTCCATGTTTATATTCATTACGTATGTGTTTTAAAATGTTTTTCAATGATACAAAGTTTACGAAAATCCATGGAATAATTTGAGAGATAAATCATTTCTAAATTTTACAAGTTATTATCCATAAGGGTATAATTGTAAAAAATAGTTAAAAATACTCTCTTCCACTCTTTGCCTTGAAAATTGTGCAAACAACTAGGTCATCTAATAGTGGGACGGAGGGAGTATACCCATGTTGTGACACTTTCGTTCCAAACTTTCGCCCGACCTATATAGCATTCAATCATTTGTGGACATGCTGGGGTTTATCATTTCGTGTGGGTAAGTTGTTGTTCTCACCGACTGGTAGTTCTGACGCTGTCCAAAGAAAAAAAAAAAAAACTAATGCTAGCCAGAGGTGTGTGGGATCTCTCCTCACCATGAAACTTTCCAAATCTCCCTACGTGTAACCCGCCTTTTCAATTTCAGAAATAAACATTTTTTTTTTGAAAGTAAGATAGATATATTGAAAAGAGAAGTTGCTAATCGTTTGATTCAGTCATGTTGAAGGCAATTTCAGGATGAAACTTCCCAACAGTTACTGAATCTATTTGATTAGCTGCTACTGAAGTTACATGAACAGAATTATAAATGTTTACTTCATGTGCTTTTACATAATCAAAGGTTATTCTAGGGATAATAAAAGGGGGTGCTGCTTCTTCCCAGAATTGATTTGATGTGGACTGTCTTCCTTTTTTAGCCAAGATATCTGCTGCTCCATTTGATTTTCTGTCCACAGCCTTGAACCCAAAAAAAAAACTCTAACTGACTTGCTATTTTATTAACTTCTTCTAGAACTGCAATACACTGCCACTGGATTGAAGTATTTGTGCCCTGAACATATGATATTGTTGCTAAGTTATCACCTTCAATGACCAGATTTTGAATCTTGTTTGCATTGGCCCATCTTACAGTCTCAAGAAGGGTTATTGCTTCTGCTTCTTCTGCTGATGAAGCTCTGAATCTTCCCATTCCTGCTGCCCTGAAACTTCCTGTAAAATTTCGCATTATAAAACCGAAACCTGCATTAGTTTCTGCTGATATCCAAGAAGCATCACAGTTAATTTTAGTGGTATCTTTAAGAGGGAAAGTCCATCAAATGTTCCTTTTCAAAGAGGAAGTATTAAGAGATATGACTGATGGTGAATTAAGTGGATGCCAGTAGTCATTATGTTTCATGATATAAATTGCTAATTGATTTGGGGAAACACTTTTATTATCAAAAATTCTAGAACACCGCTCTTTCCATATGAACCAAAATTTTGTAGAGGCAAGTGCCATGTATATTGAATCTCCACTGCATGTTCTCCAATTGTTATAAGCATCTAAGAAAGAGAGATATGGTGTAGAGTTAGAAGATACTCCCTGAATTGCGCCTGGTGATAGATTCCACACCTCTTTTGCATACACACAATCAAAAAACAGATGTTTAGTTGTTTCTACCTCCTGTTGGCAAAAAACACATTCATTCACACTAGATCCTAGTTTGTGTCTTATGGGTAATGCATCCTGAATACATTTCCATACAAATAGCTTTATCCTTTGGGAAGTGTCCATACTCCAAAGGGTTTTCCAAAACTTTTTTGAATCTGCAGTAACAGAGTTAGTAGGGTCTTGCATTTTATCATATAAAGATTTAACCGAAAATTCGTCGTTCCTATTAAGAGTCCATCTTAACTTATCCTTATTCAGAGAACCATTTTCTGTAGAATATAGTTTAATATTTGTAATTTCGTCTACTAATGCACTGTTAAAGTAGCATTAAGTGTATCCAAGTTCCACTTTTTAGTGTTGGAGTTTATAAGCTCCGACACAAGTGTTAAATTATTGTTTCTTTGGTTACAGGTTTCAGCTAAGTTAAGCTTTCTACCTGGTAACCATTTATCTTCCCAAATGTTGATAAGCCTGCCATCCCCTACCTCCCATATACTATGCTCTTTCATATGTGATATCCCTTGTAATATACATTTCCAAATCCAAGAAGAACTTTTTTTTTTTTTGGACAGAAGTGCACCCGATTTTTTGAAATATTTTCCTTTTAGGATTTTTGCCCATAGATCATTCGGGTTACTAACTAATCTCCAAGCAATTCTAGTTATCATTGCTTGATTCATCTTATTAACTTCTTTAAAACCTAATCCTCCCTGAGAAATTGGTTTACATAAAAAATCGAAAGATTTAATGTAAATCCCTTTAGAGTTTGACTTTTTTCCCCACCAAAAATCACGTTGGATAGCATTGATTCTAGCGGTGATTTTTTTAGGTAATACAAAACAGCCCATGATGTATATCGGCATTCCTGAAAGAACTGATTTATTAATAACCATTCTACTAGGTTGAGACAAAATTGTTCCTAACCATTTTTTGACCCTTTGTTCCATTTTTTCTATGATAGTATCAAAGGTTTTAAGTTTTGATCTGTCTATAAATAAAGGGACTCCAAGATGGGTGTCTTTTAAGTCAATTTTTTTTTATTTTCATCAGTCTGGAAATGATCCCTTGATGATTTTTGTGTACCTTTTTACTAAAAAATAAGCCTGACTTAGTAATTGATGACTTGACCTGATGCTAAGCTAAATAAGTGGATAGCTTCCATCAGGTTTTTACAACTATCCAAGTCTGCTTTTGTAAATAACATCAGATCATCCGCGAAGAATAAGTGTGAAATTTTTGGAGCAGAAGATGTTAGTTTAATACCATGCACTTTCTTTTGTGATTCTAAGTTGAGAAGCAGTCTTGAAAAGACTTCCATGCACAAGATGAAGAGATAAGGGGACAGTGGATCCCCTTGTCGAATTCCTCTTGATGGATTAAATTCCTCGCAAGGATTACCATTTAGCAAAACAGATATAGAAACCGTAGAGATGCACTGAAATATCAAATCACACCAATGGTCGTTGTAACCAAAAGCCTTTAGAGTTTTTATTATGAAACTCCAGCTTACCCTGTCGAAAGCTTTCGACATGTCGACTTTCATTCCTATGTTCCCAATCTTTTTCTTACTTTTTTTCATTGAATGGACAATCTCGTGGGCAACAATAATGTTATCCGAGATTTTTCTTGAAGATAAAAAAGCAGATTGTAGAGGAGAAATTACCTTTTCCAGGGTTTTCTTTAGACAATTAGCTAGAAGTTTTGCAATTATTTTGTAAGGGGTATTTGTTAAACCTATCGGCCTGTAGTCAGCAGGACTTTTAGGGTTTTTCCCTTTTGGGATTAGGAAGAGGAATGTTTTATTTAGATCCCTGTTAAGAACCCTTGTTTCGAAAAGATCTTGGATAACCTTAACCATCTGATTTCCTACCGTATCCCAATTATTTTTAAAGAAACTTACCGGGAAACCATAAGGTCCCGGTGCTTTGTTGGGTTTTGGATGTTTGACCACCTCCCAAATTTCTTCATGAGAGGGAATGATCATGAGAGATTCATTTTTTTCCTGAGTAATTATGGAAGGTATGCAGGAAAATATCTCCTCATTCTCTTCCGTGGGAAGCTGAGTAAAGAGATCTTTGAAATAATCATTTAAGACTTCCTCTAATTGGTTTCTGTTTTTGACTGTCATATTGTTTTTATCTTGTAGACAGTCTATATTGTTACGTTTTCTTCTTTTTAAAGTTGTTACATGAAAGAATTTGGTGTTACGTTCCCCTAGAGCAATTGTGTTGTTTCTTGATTGTTGTTTAGCTATCGACTCTTGAGTATCATATAGTTTTTCTAGTTCTATCATTTTTTGATTCAATAAATTGACATTCCTAACTGTAATTTGTTTTGTTGTTAGTGATTCGATCTGTTTTAAAATTGTTCTTATTAATTTTGTTGGTTTTCCAAAAACATTTTTCTTCCATGAGGCTAGGTTTTCACCAAGGTTATGTAGATTTTTTATGAGAGAAATGTCAGGCGAGGTGACTTCCTCATTCCATGTTTTTCTGATCACCTCAAGACATGAGGGCTCTTTGAGCCATGTATCATAAAACTTGAAAGGAGGAGTTAGATGCACATAACAATTAGTTAGAGAAAGGCATATTGGGCTGTGATCAGACCCAATCGCCACCAAATTAGTAAGAGCACCACCTGCAAATTCAATATTCCAATCTGCGTTAGCTATTGCCCTATCTAATCTCTGTTTTATGTTGGCCGAGCCTTCCCTTTTGTTGCTCCATGTAAATATGTTTCCTGTGAAGCCTATATCTTCTAGACCTGTTCTATGAATTATGTTAAGTAATGGTTCAACCTCTTTTTTATTAAAAGGGAGACCCCCTTCTTTTTCCTCACTGTTGAAAATCACATTTAGATCCCCTAAAACTAGCCAGGGCATTGAGTTTCTATTGACAGTAACATCGATATCTTCTAATTGACTCATAACTCGCAATTTAAAATCTTTTTTGGGTGAACCATAGAAGCAAGTGAGCAACCATTCCTTTGAATGGTAGTTGTTTTTAACTATCACATTGATCATATTTAAATTCCATTGAACCACCTCAAAGTGGAAACCATATATCCAACCTATAGCCAATCCCCCTGCTGTTCCA
The DNA here is from genome assembly GCA_023529315.1 of Papaver bracteatum. NCBI lineage: Eukaryota > Viridiplantae > Streptophyta > Magnoliopsida > Ranunculales > Papaveraceae > Papaver > Papaver bracteatum. Next base: position 2,700,719 of record JAJJWX010005371.1, read on the forward strand.
TCAGGGTCTTCTATATGTATATTTGGAAATGGTTTCAGAAATAAACATTGAGGTGCTAAACTCTCGAACAAAAATTGAGGTGCTAAACTCTTGAACAAAAGCTTGGATTAGCTTTGATATCAAAGATACAACTAATTCAAAACATCCTGGAGTAAATCAGGATAGGATAGCAGATTACGGAATGTTAACATGCGGAAGCGGCTACTTACTGTGGATCTTACTGGTTACTTTCCATCACTGCTACTACGTTAATGAACAAAATCTTCTGCTAGGATTCCAGGGCTTTAGTGTGTACTATTTGGGAAGACAGCAAGATGGGGGGAAATTAAGGGGCATCACGGAGAATCACCATCATCGCAGATTTTTCTCTCGGTACACTTTTAACATACCAGGTATCAGGGGGGCGCCTTCCAGGCACCAAAGTGGCTTTTTTTTTGCCTGGGATGCCTTGCCAGAAGCTGCCTTCTATTTTAAAAATGAACCCACCAGGTATTAAAAAAAAAAAAAAATGCAGTAGTAACCTATGTTTCTCTGGGTACTTTTATCTTGGCGCTGCACATTGACCATCTCTGCTTGGAGAGTGCATGCTACAGAGCACTAAAATACCAGAAACTTGTGTGCCTTCTACCAGTTAACTGTAGCCTACAGAATTCTTCTGTCATCTTCATTTAATCATACATATAAAAACTTTTTTAGGTTGACAGACCTAAATAAGACCTTCAGCTTCACAAGGATTATACACATTCTTACAACTTACCAGCAAAGTCTGAATACGATAAAATACATAATTAGGACCACAAGGGCAAGGGAACATCACAGTTTATGGGCATGTAATTGTTGGACCTGTGTTTACCTGAAACTAAAGTACCAAATGCACAAAGATGCAAGTGACAAGGATGAAGCAAATCTAAGCAGAATAATGTGCAGAAAATATAAACTGCTGACTATAGTCATACAAGATATAAAAAGCCTTAGAAGGTCAGATTACAATAAGTTGGTGGGTAGCCTGGCAACAAGCTGGGCACCAACACCCTTTTGGATTGCTAAACTTATTCTATAAAAAAGGGTACCTCCTAACTTATAATTAACATCATAATTGGTGATACAATTCTTCAACCTTTTCAAGAGAATGATCGTCTCTTCGCCCAACTCCCCTAAAGTCGTAAAGGCTAAAACAGCAAACCCGTACCCGTTAGTGGAACACTTATCAAGGTATTTGAATCGTTTACGCGTTGTAGCTATCGAAATGGCCTGGCCGGGTATAAAAGTACGCACTCCCCCGCTAGTGAACGGTGAAACAACCGTAACATCAAAACAAACATCCTGGCCATTCTCCTAACCGTGAACAAGTATATCAGCCGGTCTCAAGGGCGTATTGTTGTCTGATAATAATCCAAGATCCACCTCCTTCCTCACATGTACACCAGCCTTGTAACAAATATCAGCGAAAACATCCCTTGCAAGGTCATGGAGGAATTTGTTGCCAACATCATTAGCGCAATGCACCGCATGATCTCCGAAAATATCCATATTTTTGTTGCAGCTTGAGCATGTACTATCTTCCATTAGCGCAATGCACCGCATGATCTCCGAAAAAAGAGGTATTCCCAATCTATAACTTAACACCGACCTAAATTGCCTCGGTCCGATACTTTGATTTAAACCGAAATGGGAATCGCCTTAAGAAAATCCAAAGCATGTGGCATCCTGTTGCTTTGCCATAAAGCTGAATCTCGATTTGGACATGGAGTCTCGTGACGGAATCCGCTTCTTTACAACATCAAAATATAACACTGCCAACGAACGCATTGGATGTGGGGCAATATTATTAATGTTGAAGGTAGAAGAGGACAATCCACATACCTGTAGGAAATTATTCAAAGCTTGCTTGAAGCACGCGCTAGTCACCTCCTCAGAGGAAACATTAAGCATGGTTTGTTGTAAGGCCCTAGTCTGGAAACAAGAAGCGATATAACAATACTGGCTAGTATCTTCCATTGTGTAGACACCGAGACCCCCATCCTTCATTGGCAAGGTGGAGAGACGTTGTTGCAGTGGTCCGAAGCCAACGCCATCTCCCGTGACAATGTGTCTCAAAAAAAGCATCAAACGTTGATCAAACAAGGATTTAGCTTGAAGCAGTGCCAAGGGGCTGGCAGTCCTCATAGCAAAATATAATCTTGACACCCCATCGCAACTGCGTAACAGAAGAAGCTAGCTTTGTGGATCTTGCAGTTTCTTCACACTTTCCATTAGATAAATTGTTTTGTCAACTCTAGCTTGTATTAGATCGCTGCTGAAGTTAAGATCTAGGCTAACCGAGCCACCCAGCAGTTTCACCCCTCTAGAAGGCCTACCGATGTCCGAGGGGAACACGTTATCGGCTAAACTCCTAGGGTCAACCACCGGCCAGAAAATCTCAGTCTTCTTGATGTTAAGATGAAGCCCTCTGCTGTCGCCTTCCGACTGAATAATGCCTAAAGCCTTTGACACTTCCAGCGTATCCCCTACCAAAGTGCCATCATCCAAGTACCACGCTTGTAGGTCAAGATTGCATTGCGAAGAAATCATACAGACCATCGGATGTAAAGCTAGAGCAAATAATAAGGGTCCCAAAGGATCACCTTCTTTGAACCCCTTTTAGAAGATAAATTGAAATCGTTATAATAAAGCCTTGCGGGCTTAGCATAACAAAACTCTACCCACCTAGCGATACCTGGGCATTTGCTCCGCACCTCCTTGATAAGAGTGCTCATGTCAACTAAATTAAAGGCGTTTGTGAAATCAACTAACAACATGGTCATATTCCCCTGCCTCCCTTTCGACTCAAGTATCCTATTGGCCGAGTGCAGAATTGCTTCTCCTCCTTTGTGATACCCACTCTGAATTGATGATTACCCAAGTAGACCGCCATTTCCTTTCCCACCGCCGACGCAGACCAACTTTGAACACATCCTCCTCCAAACCGTGCCTACCGCTATTGGCCTAAGTCCACCACCCGGCTTGATCAAAGGATTTAAAGGAGCTGGCCACAAACTCACCCAAAACCGATGGGCATCTACTGCCAACAATAAGTTAACGTTGACCATAGATGCTAGTAGGTCGTCAGCAACCGCCGTCGCATCCCCACTAAGAGCATCTGCCAAGTGTTGGGCTCTCAGACCGTCCCTCCCACAAGACGTCCCCCTTGGGAAACTCCTAATCGTGCCTAAAACTTCCTTAGCATCCACGTAAACAGCCGCCCCGTTAATGGGTTCTGAAGGTATGTCAGGTGGTTCAGCCATGAGGTGCATACGCCTCAAATCGTTCAAAGTTTCGATGTAGTTGGTGCGACACCACCTGGAAGATAGAATACGCACGCCGCTCCGTAGTGCCCGAAGCCAACTTTCTCTTACAAGCTTGAAGATTTGTTTTTTCCTCTTGGTGCCTTTAGTAGATTGCCTACTCTCTCGTCCCGATGGAGCCAACAATTTCCGAGCTAAGATAAGGCGACCCATTTGACTCCTCCACACGATCAAGGCCCGATTTATGCTATTAGCTTGTAATCTCCTTCTATTAGCAAATCTCGCTTCATTGGTATTCTTGGGGTTGTACAAAGTTAGAGTGCGGTGGGCAATAACAACAATTTGATCCAAGATGTTAACTCGGTGAGGCTTAGCAAGAATCTTGTCAATCGTCTTCTTTCGAGTTCGGAGAAGTTTAGCCTACACGATGGAGGAATGCTAGCGATCGTCTGCACATTTCTTAAAAATTGCATCTAGCACTTCAAGGTCGAACATTCGCTTCCTCATCAATGGCTACATTGGCGGCGTCCGGGGAACCTATGCAAGGTTTGATAATGCCGTGAATCAAAAATGTTACATTGTTACCATCCGGGGGACCAAAGCAATAGTATCACCGTGATCACGGCAGGACGGCTCCAGGCACGAAGGTGCATACACTCACCGCACAACCACATCTTTAGGTGTCTTAAACCAACCTCCCAAGCATCATAAATGTACGCATCATTACCAATACGTGCTCGCATACACCCCTGCTCTCGTGCAGAACCAAAATGTCGATCGTGAATATGGCTAATTAGAGAACTTCGAGTGAAGCCTCTACCTCTAACCCCATCCCGACAACCATCAAAAATCCTAAACGGACAATGGAAAGTTGAGTCATCCAAGGGATTAATAACGGCCGAAGGAGAAGAAGTGTCTTGGAAGGGAGAAGATGGTTGTCCTTCCCTTGTCAAGACCAAAGGATCCGAAATGCAGCTCACAACAAGCTCCCTGCCGTTGCTCATTTGATTCAGAATTTTTATCAAACACCTTCCGTGCGTTAAACAACTCACGGAAACTCAAACGTATAGAATCACAAACGTGTTGAAACCCAAACATATAGAATCACATAAACATCGAATCACAAACGGAACGAATAACCGAATCACAAGTAAGAAATCATGTTTTGTGAATAACAAAATTCAAAAAAAAAAATTCAAAAAAAATAAAAAAAAACCGCTCCTGGATGGTTGCTACAGGGAAAATCTTGATACTTTTTTGAGATAAAAAGGTCGAAGCTTATTAAAAAGGTCATACAAGAGCAAAGGAATTAAACCTATTAATAAAAAACTAAAATTCTTTCTAAGAAGATTGAAGTTTTGACATTCTTACTAGGGAGGGTCTTGTCTAATTCCCTCTCAAAACCCTCCAAAACCTATTGATAAAAAACTAAAATTCTTTCTAAGAAGAGTGAAGTTTTGACATTGATATCTTATACGAGGGAGGGTCTTGTCTAATTCCCTCTCCACACCCTCCCTAACACATATCTTAACGTACCAAGTGAATTCTTTGTTTCAACTGGTATCCCTCCCTTGCAGCGTCAGACTAAGATAATGCAATAGGGTCTTGTCTAATTTGCTCACAACACCCTCCCAAACACATCTCAATACACTAAGTAAATTCTTTGCATCAACTGGTATCCACCACTTGCTAAAGCTTCAGACTAGGATGACCCAACCCACAATCTAATTTGCAAGTCGGTCTTCAAAAAGTGGTACGAAAACTACTTGTCTATTAATAATAACAAACTATTCTGGGTAACTGAGCTGCCTTGAGAATGCTACTACAAAACACAAACCTATTTATTGAAAAATTAATTACCCAATAAAACTTTCAAGTCCTAGGTTAGAGTTCAAATTCTACAAGTTCATTTTAAAGCTGTTTAATCCCAACCATGAGCTAAATTTCGATTCCTATTGGGATTATTTATTCATCCACTAGGCAAATGCTACGGCAGCCAGTACTGAACTGTATTGAAGAAAAACATAACATTAAAATAGAATTACATAGAAGCTTCTCAAGAACAATCAAGTCTTGACAGAACCTTAAGGTCGCACTAGCTCAGACATCATTGCTGTCCTGGCGCCTAAATGAAAATTGGAAAATCTTTGATCACTTTACAGGCTTTTCATAGGCGATTGTAAAATGAAGAACAACATATGACACCAAAGAATTTGGTACATCATGATAGTGGGGACATACCAATGGCTCAGCATGTCTTTAACAAAAAAGAGAGATGGCAGGACTCATACAAAAATGGAATCCTTATACCACTTTTCACAAGTTTCTAATGACAACACCACAAGTATATCTATCTCTTCCCCATATCAATAATGCAAAATAGCATATCTGTTATGAACAACCATTTGACGTAGTCACATAGCTAAGGAACGAGTTATTTATTTCTCTGAAAGCAAAACAGATTCCCCTAAAGCAACAGTTTGCACATTGCAAGTACAAGTGTACTAGTCAGACGTGGGTGTAATATGTACCAATTTTGACAGAAACTCACATATCAATATCAAAGATCTAATAAAGCATCAGAAAATAGCTTCTACAACAGCATGTTTGTCTGGACTCTCTCTCTCACTTACTTCCAGACAATAAAATCTGATGAACATCGGCATGGGGGCCATCACTTTCCACAACGAATAGACACTGTGCACCACAGACTCCATTAAGACCTCACAGCACGGAATAAGTCTTTTAACCATGAACCATTCCAAAAGGAGCCCTCCTTCGGCTGTAATCGTGCAACATAGTAACTCTTTTATTGCAAATACTAATAGCCATTCAAATACAGAATATCAGCTCACATAATGACTCCTAGACTCCTATTCTATATTGTTAATACAAACCCTTCAAATACAGAAAATTAATTCAGTTAAAATAGTCTCCAAAAGTGAAAAGAGTTTAGATAGTTGACTCAAATGCCGCATTATGTAACACATGATTTTACATTAAAAGATAATAACAATCATAAAATCTTCTTTGTGAAACCAAGTTCCTTCAAAATTTACAGCAAAATTCTACTCAAATCACAATCATAATTGAAATAACCAAAAGATACTACGAAAGTTTAAGAAGAAACTAATCTCCAGTTAAAGTCTCAATACATAATTCTGACTAATTCCAGTTCAAATCTTAAAGCAGAGCTCTTGAGTCTTGATACATTTTTATAATCCTAAGAGCTAATTCTTACAGTACCAAAAACGAAAGCGTCTAAGAAACCCTAGTTTCATAGAGATGGAACTCAGAATGTCATACAAGAACCCAAACCCAAACCCTAACTCTAAATTTAAAATTTAGTGTTGGGATACTAACCTTATTTACAATAACGATCAGCTTTCTTCTTAACCCTGTCATCAAGAGCGTTTTCAACAGATTTTGAAACAGATTTAGGATCATACCCAAACTTCTTAGCTTCAACGGGAAAGAGTTGATCATATTTCATACGCTTAGCAGCATCGATAGTATAAATATCTCCTCCTCCTCCTCCTCCTCCTCCTGCTCCAGCAGAGGTTTCTCCATCACCATCAGGTTCAACAACACTGTCTCCTGGCACAATTTCGATTTCATCAGATGGATTTTCTTCTTTAGAAGGTTTGTTTTTCTTGTTCTTTTTATGCTTTTTTTTGTCGATTGATTTTAGGGTTCCGAAACTTCCACCTTTGAAAGTAAGTCTTCCAGTTTTTGCTCTCTCATATGGATCCGACATGCTGCGCAATAAACCTTGCGAATCGAAGAAAGAGATAACAATCGAGGGGGGTTAGGAGAGAGAGACGGCAATGTTCTACGTTTTGGGCAATCAGGGGGATTAAGGCTTTTATTCAAGAGGTCCTTTTCTATTCCCTCCACTTAAGGCCTATTGCTATGCACATGCCAAATGATATGCCAGGTGCATGGCAAACAAGTTGCGTTATTATGAGAAAACCACTGAGCGACAGAGTATTTATCGATCGTTATTATTAACAACGTTGGCGGTATTATGAATATCATTGGTGTCATCAAATCCATCGCGCGATATAAATAATGTTGCTGGCGATATTATCTATATCGATTAGTGGTTATTTTGCAAAGATTATTTCCCCATGCTGGTTCATATATATACGCCCTTGTACTTCTTCAAGTTACTCATACATACTTCTACTTATATTTCACCAATTTCTCTATCTCTATTCTCAATTTTAAATTTCATAATCATCAATGGCGAGATCCAATGAAGAGATGAATGTTTTTATGAATCGGTTTAGATTACATCAAGAAATGCATCAGAGAAAGTTGAAAGAACTTGATGAGGAAGCTGAAGATAATAAATTAATCGATACTTTGATGCTCGTACATACGGGACAAATACCTAGAGTTCTAGAGCCAAAAGAAGTATTCTAGGTATACGTATCGAGGGAGAGAATTTTACCACCAGAAGCTGATACACGATTATTTTCTTCCCAATTGTATGTACTCTGATGAAGATTTCCAATTTCAATTCCGCATGCCTCGGCATCTGGTGAAAAAGATTATTGAACATCGTTGTCGAGTAGAACCTCAAATTAATTATCAGTTTGATACACTGAATATTATAGGTCATAGTCCTGAACAAAAAGTTACTTCGGATTTAAGGATTCGAGTTTATGGCAAACCAGTGGATGCGAACGATGGGTACCTTCGTATGGGTAAAACAACTTAATTCACTTACCTTTCATTGTTTTGTGAAGTAATGATTAATCATTTTGGTCCAACATGTTTACGAAAACCAACAGAGGAAGATGTTAGAGAAACATTGAGGGAGAATGGGGAAAGGGAATTTAAGGGAATGCTAGGTAGTCTTGATTGTATGCATTGGATATAGCAAGGATTCCCTGTTTATTGGGTCGATCAATATAAGGGTCATTATCTGAAACCAACCATTATCCTTGAAGTCGCTGCTTCTTATGATTGTTGGATATGGCACGCTTTTTTTAGTCTTCCGGGTTCACAAATGATATTAATGTTTTGCACAAGTCGCCTTTGTTTGAAGATCTAAAGTATGGAATTTGTCCCCAATTTCGCTTCATGATCAACGACCATCAATACACTCATGGGTATTATCTTATGGATGGTATCTACCCAAAATGGTCCACCTTGGTTCAATGTTACCGTCATCCCCTTGCCGGTGCATTGGGAAATTCATACCGGCATTTTAACAATCGCCAAATGGCAATGAGGAATGATGTGGAACGCTCCTTTTGCTATCATTTGTGGGCCATATCTTAGGTTGAGTCCTCGTGAAATGAACAAGACTATGCTCGCTTGCATAATTATGACGGAACAATAAATTTTTTCTCCAAACAGATCGGGTTACAACCCGCTTGGCAAGATCTAATTTCCTTATACGCCACTCGAGGAATAAGGCTTTTAAAAAATTCGGGTTTTCTGAGCATATGTCCCATACCATAATAATCAGAATTCCCACAAGTTTTCTCAACTTTACAAGGGTCATCGAATCGGATAAATGAATGTCATCTTTCTACTGTGAGGATACATTATATCTCTTGCCATAGCAGTAGGATGTCAGCCACCGTTACAGCTAATAGTTTTCCGGGTTGCCACCCTTAGGTTGGGGGCCAATTAAGGCATGATGGATAGCCAGTTTCCAATGTCAGGGTAGTCAGATACCAGCTACCGTTAAAGCTTACGGTTTTTCGGGTTATCACCCGTAGGTGGAGGGCCCCAATGGGCCTGGAAAATTCACAGTTTTCAGTCGATCTCGACAGAACATATGTTACAAATGATATGAATTACCTTGAAGGGTAACAATCATCTCTTATTAGGTATTATGAACAACAATTTTTGCAACTACCTCTTACTTCCAAGGTTACAATCATCTCCAGTTGGATGGTATGAACTACAAAATAGCGACCAACCTATTTCAGACGATATGAATAACCTCGCGTATTTGTGCTGAACCGCAAATAGGATGCCTACGTACCCTCCTCCGCGAATCGAAAGGTATCAAGCACACCCTTGGTTCGTCGTTCTCAGTTTAGATAGTATGAACTACCCTCACTAGTAGTAACTATCTCTTTTCAAATGATCTGAACTATCCCATTTAGATAAAAATCATCTCTACATAGATTGTATGAACTTCTTGTTGTGGCAGCAACAATCTCTAGTCATAGCAGTAATTATCTTTAATGTTAAATGGTATGGATAGTATGCATAGCAACAACTATTCCTAACACATCATCAATACCTTAAAAACTACCAAATAATGGCAAGACATCAACATATTTGTATGCACCTATACCTCAACTCGAAATCAACATTAGACTATATTTGTACATACATATTTATCAAATATTAATCGGAGTATACATACTTAAAAACTACAACAAAGATCAATCCAAGCAAAATGAATAAATAATAAAGTATGTGTTCTTCATAGTGATACTTTTTGATGGAACACATAAGAGTAAATATCTGCAAACTCCAAGAAATTCACCTCTTAAATCATCATCTAAGACTCATTACCACTACTACCAAACATTAATGCATTTCTCATTTTTACAAATGTTATACACAAATAATGAAAAAACGGGGGTCTAACAACCTCACCCAATATTTCGATTATCAATCTGTATGGACTAACTCTAATATACTTTTAAGAGAATCAACTAGACAGTCAGACTCAATCTTAATAAAAAGTATATCAAGGAGTTAATATATCCATCTATCGATTTGATCTATACTCAAGCAGATAGAAATCTGCGAGTCTTTATCAAATACAAGAGAGATATAAACTTGGATGATATCAAAAACCAATATCCAAGGATCAATCAATTTCCAATCAACAACCAAAGGTTGGATTTCACAATTGATCGATATAACGCACAACCTGTGATATTTCAATTATATAACAAAATATAATGCGGAATAGAAATAACAGAGACACCAGAAATTTTGTTAACGTGGAAACCGCAAATGCAGAAAAATCCCGGGACCTAGTCCAGATTGAACACCACACTGTATTAAGCCGCTACAGACACTAGCCTACTACAAACTAACTTCGGTTTGGACTGTAGTTGAACCCTAATCAATATCACACTGATTCAAGGTACAGTTGCGCTCCTTACCTCTCTGATCCCAGCAGGATACTACGCACTTAATTCCCTTAGATGATCTCACCCACAACCAAGAGTTGCTTCGACCAAAAGTCGAAGACTTAAATAAACAAATTTGTATCACACAGAAAAGTCTACGACAATAGATAAATTTGTCTCCCACAGATAAACCTACGAGTTTTTTTCCATATTTTGATAAAATCAAGGTGAACAAGAACCAATCAATAACCTGGACTTATATTCCCGAGGAACATCCTAGAATTATTGATCACCTCATAATAATCTAAATCGTATGGTAGCGAAACTAGTTATTGCGGAATCACAAACGATGAGACAAAGATATTTGTGATTTCTTTTTATCTTTCCCTATCGGAGATATAATCTCAAGCCAATTATTCAATTGAACTCGTACGATAAAAAATGGAAAGATCAGATCGCTTAACTACAAGAGAAGTAGTTTCGTCTGGCTTCACAATCTCAACTACAAGAGAAGTCGTTAATCGACAGGGTCTCGAGAAGAAACCTACAATTAAAGGAGAATCGACTCTAGCAAACCAAATAGTATCACATAGGAGGTGTGGGAATTAGTTTTTCCAGTTTTTAGATGTCTCCTTATATAGTTTTCAAATCAGGTTTTGCAATCCAAGTTACCTTGGTAACAAAGCATTCAATATTCACCATTAAATGAAAAACCTGATTTATCCAAGCTAATATCTTTCAATCGTTAGATCGAAACTTAGCTTGTCACACACACAAATAAAATGTATTTTATTTAGGTTTGAGTAACCATACCTAAACGTATACATTAGTTGGTTCAAAAATGGTTGACCAATGGTTAGCCATATGAGTAATTTCATATCAACCGTATTCATCTTTCTCATGACTAGTTCAAATGACTCATAAGAACTAGTTCAACAGTTGTTTAATTGCAAGGAAATCTTATGTACTACAAAAGACACAATTGAAGAAAAATCTGTTTGATTCACTTGAATCAATTCATGAACAATATAGCCACAGTTTGCAAAGGTTGCATTCCTTATTGTTTTATTGTTTAAGTTCATGAACAACCGATTTGAGAAATAACCAGCTTGGGTACGCGTATGGGTATGCGTACCTTAGCTACCGGAATTGGGTTTGAAAACCCATTAGAAATTTTCGGATGAAAACTTCCGTGAGTACGCGTACCTAAGGTGATTGGTTTGTAAGTTTGTAAACTCCAAACTCATCAGAAATTCACGGACGTGAATCTTCCTCCAGTACGCGTACCCAACCTGTCTCCTTCACCAATACCGCATGCACACATATGCACGCACTTGGTTTCCGGTACATGGACCTATACACTAATGTGCGAATACACTATATATGCTTATATCCATAAGTGGTTACGTAATCTCAACTCTACATTTCCATTATTGAAACATTCTTCTATAATGTTAATAGTCGTTAGACATAAAGAATCGACTATCTTCATCAAAGCTATTTTCAAGATTGAAATGTCATCATGACTTTCATCACGGGTAAAGATGAAACGTGGTTAAAGCGAAAGCTTACCAACACATATTTCGAGAAAAAGATAGGCGAGTAAACTCGGCTCGAAATAGCAAATGTGTATGTATGAAAACTATCATACTTATACGACTTTTATCTCAAGAGTATGAGATAGATAGACTTTTGAGTGCTAGATAAGTTTAAGTCTCCACATACCTTTTTGGTCGGATAAAGTTCCACTGGTTCCTTGAGTAGTTCTTCGTCTTCGTAAGATAATCGCCATGGAGTCTGGAGCTCAACTATACTTAATTATCCTTGACCGAAACTTAGTCATAAGTAAACTAGAAATCAAGATGTATAGTTTTGATCACTAATATTGACAAACATGCTTGAGATAGAAATGCATGCGAGTTTGACCGAGCAATTCTCTAACAATCTCCCCCTTTGTCAATTTTAGTGACAAAACTATCAATACATATGGATTATAAAATTGATAAAACTTTGTAGATTCTCGTCCACATGCTTGATCTCCTTGGTGCTTCAACATTACTCGAAAACTTTTTCTTTTCTAAGTACTCCCATGATTCCATAGATGTTTAATTCAGCATCATAGTTGTTGAAGTCCCATAGCCATAACAATGAGAAAACAAAAGCTCTCAATCATTGTTATTCAGTTTCATAGTATTATTACACAACATCAAAGTTCTTATATCACAACTTCGACAATAATACTATGGTGATATGTATCACACCCCCTTAGTCAATACTTTCGTCTCAACACGAAAACCATATGTATTTGTAGTGTGAACTACATATTAATTCTCCCCCTTTTTGTCAATAAAATTGGCAAAGGTACGAAAACGGGATCCTAATGAAATTTTCACGGAGATGCTTCAAGACCAAAGAAAAGGACATATCAACTTGTTTAGATGCAATCATAAAGCCAAAGCTAAATGCATTCATCAAGGAGTTTATAAAGATACAAGATAACCCCTAAAAATTCCACAGCCGCACTCCCCACAAAGATATGGAAATTAAGCACAAGTTCAAAAGAACTCTCCTTCATTTGATGTCATTCCCGAGAGAACAACAAGAGCGGCCTAACTTTTACGAGAAAATAAGGATTTTATTGGACACCAAAAACCATAAGAAATGATTTTCTATATCCAAAATTCTCAATTAAACTAACTACAAGGGAACTCATGATCAATTTAATCGGAATACAAAATCAAATTAAACACAAAAATGATCAATTTAATTGAACATGCTCGACATAAGAGAACTTACGGAGCTACGACTTTGTTAACCATAAAAGAACGATTAAACTCAATTGTTTTATGCTCAACACAAGAAAAACTTATGGAGCATTGCAGTACACATAAATATGGATCAGGGAAAGATCAATACTGCGGCATAGACAAGGATTCATTCTATTTTCCATCACTATTTGCATAATGACATACAATAGACATAATCCTTGTAAACAAAAGGCCTATCTTCCATCAATGAATTGACATAATAGGCTTAACTTTTGTTTGTCAAAAGTTCATCGATCTTGTATCAATATTTGACATCGTATGGGATAACAATAGTTCACGGACGCAAACACACATATCCCATAACATATTGCAATATATAAAACCATAAAGATTAATACTGCAAAAATCATCTTCCAAACAATTTTAGAGTTAAATGGATAAATCTAAAAACAAAAGATGAAAAACATTGGACATAGCTATGTGTAATCACAATAATGGATATTCCAAACTCTAGTTATTCTTCCTAAAACACAAGAATAAAATTCTCATAAGAAGACGTTCTAGGCATAATAACAAATCTACTAGAAACCGATCACGAGCCAAGGTTCACGTTCGGCATCTTCACGTGTTTCGATACGTTTGAGCTTGTGATTCATATTATCAACTGCGTCTTCGGAGAAGATATCCTCATTGAGAAGTTCTTTAACATGTAAATTCATGATACCAAGGTCAGTAGTAACCTTTTTCAACTCACTTCTAACCACATCAAGATCCTTCATGTATCAATAGAATGAATAAGTTGCAGTTTTGCTTCCTTAAAATTGTATCAATAAGTTCTTTAACGGAAATCATATCCTCATTGAGAAGTTCTTTAACATTGTATCAATAAGTTGCAGTTTTTCTTCCTTAAAATACTTAAGAAAGTCATGAACCACTTCAGCAGAAATCATATCCTCATTATCAACATCTTGGTGTGAGTAGGCATAGAAGCATGAGGCATTAGGTGCACCTTATTCTAAAAGAGTTCTTTTCCTCATTCCTTTTGATTCAAAACCAAAACCTTTCTCAAGAAATCCCTTTGCAAAATCACCACTGGGAGATGAAGAAGAGGGCATTCTTGATAACCCGGTAAATAACCTAGAGTATGCGTACGTGACTTACATAAATCAATAGGTCGGCTACTTAAAGGTTTCTTAGGGAATGAAGTTTTAGGGTTTCATTAATTAATTCGTGCCAGTCACACATGTAACCTATACGAGTTCAATTTTGACCCAAAAGAAGAACAAGAGTCGTACGCACACGACCTTGCTGAAAAGCTCTTGCAAAAAGAGACAATTAAAATGACTCCAAAGATCTATTTCTTATAAGAGAAGCAATTTTAGAGTACATGGGAAGCACCTTGTTTAACCAAATAACAATAATAAAAAATGACACAACACATACAAATACTTGTGCAAGTATTTTTCCAAAGATACTCATGCTAAAGACGATAAGAAAATAGCTTGAGAATCCGAAAACACCACTGCCAACAAGTATACCTGAGCATATCTCTCAACCAGGATTTTTTTTGTGAGAGATTCCAACCTTGTGATTAAGTAGCACAAGTATGAGCTTTTCGCTTATCAAATGAATATTGCTTTTGGCTAAACCTCTTCCTTCTATACTTTGGAGGAAGATTGTTATGATGTGAAAAGCTATCATAAAATTTACTATCATCATAATACAACGCATATAGGATTTTTACCTGAAGAATGTCGTCTGGATGAACTACACACTTTGTTGATGATTTCCTTATATCCCTTAATAATCAATTTTAGGTTGTCATCCATCTACTCATATCTGTATTCTTCACTTGGTACATGATTCACATCATTATATTCATTTTTAACAGGAGAGAGAACATGAGTTCTTCTTGGATAATATTTGTCAAAAGGTCTATTATGCTTTTGTGCATTTGAGGAACTCATGAAACTGACTTTCCTGGTAGGGAACACAGGATGTGTGTTAAAACCAATTGGTTTAGACATATGGATGTCAGTTACACCTTTAAGAATTAAATCTAAGGTATGTTGAAGTTAAAACAACGATTTATTTTTCAACTTGTATTTCCTCTTTCGCATTGTATGCCTTTTTGAATCACAAAAAAAGCACACTTTCTGATCACATGAGTGCTTATAGATTTCAGACCTAAAATTATTGTCTAGAGATTTTTTTCTTCCAACTGATGTGTAAATCCCCTGCACATTAGTTTGATTGGGAAGAGAATCTGAGATTACTTCCGAAATTGGAGCTCTTTCAGTTTGAATAGAAGTAGATGGTATAGCATACTTTTGTGAACATCCTTGAATAGAGAGTAAAAAGGCGAGTGTACCCAAATATACCTCAAGCTATTACTTTTCCTTCTTATAAGTCCTTTCTCCGAAAGTGATTGTCTATGGACTGAATCCAGACAATACAACTAATCGGTTCACACTTCGTGTGATCGTCTATGGATACGAGATCGAGACTATACAACAACGAAGTATGTTTACTTGATACAAAGGTTTGGACTTAATCAAACTCAATTGGATTCACATATCAAGTAAATAGGAAGTAACGTTTGTGCAGTTTACTTTAATTATAATAAAAAAATTATAATGCGGAAATATAAAGTAAATGACACGGCAAGATTTTGTTAACGAGGAAACCGCAAATGCAGAAAAAACCCGGGACCTTGTCCAAAATTGAATACTCTCAGGATTAAGCCGTTATACAAAATAAACCAACTTCGTATAGTTGAGACCAAGCAACTAAACCTATATTTCACCTAGTTCTATCTGTATTTGCACGCCTCCAACCTGTAAACAAGTCACGTACTTGGACCAATTCCTTTGGTTCGTATTCCAAACAGTAAAGGAACAACAAATCTGTTTGGTATCAACTCTCTTCAACCAAGTGATATGAGTTGCGCAAAGGTTCCCTTGTTTATTAAAGTGTGATACTAGTTAAATAAGCTAGAGTCGATTCTCCTTTAACCTTAGGTTTCTATCGAGACCCAGTAGGTTAACGACTTAAAGACTTCATTAGGATTGTGAAACCAAACCCAACTATTTTCTCTGTAGTTGTGTAATCTAGTCTTGCTGTTTCTATCGTATTTGAGTAAAATCGTAAGATTGGCTTGAGAGTAATTTCTCTGATAGGAAAGATAGAAAAGTAGTCACAAACACATTCGTCTCATCGTTTGTGATTCCACAATATCTTGTTTCGCTAGTCGATTAAGATTATTGTGAGGTGGTTGATATTTCTAGGCTGTTCTTAAGGAATATAAGTCCGGTATATCAATCGGTTCTTGTTCACCTTAATTTATCAAAAGACGAAACAAAACTCGTAGGTATTTCTGTGGGAGACATATTTATCTATTCCAGTAGACTTTTCTGTGTGTTACATATTTGTTTATTAAAGTCTTCGACTTTGGGTCATATCAACTCTTAGTTGTGGGTGAGATCAGCTAAGGGATTTAAGTGCATAGTATCCTGCTGGGATCAGAGATGTAAGGAGCGTAACTGTACATTAGATCAGTGTGAGATTGATTTGGGTTCAACTACAGTCCAGACCGAAGTTAGTTTGTAGTAGGCTAGTGTATGTAGCGGCTTAATACAGTGTGTGTTACATATGGACTAGGTCCCGGGGTTTTTCTGCATTTGCGGTTTCCTCGTTAATAAAAATTCTGGTGTCTGTGTTATTTCTTTTCCATGTTATATTTTGTTATATAATTGAAATATCACAGGTTGTGCGTTGAATCGATCAATTGGTAAATCCAACCTTTGGTTGTTGATTAAAATTGATTGATCCTTGAACATTGGTCTTTTGTACTGTTTAAGTTATTTGATAGGTGTCTAAAACACCTTAATATTTATTTATTGTTTATGCTTTCTTTGCTAAGTTTTCTTGTAAATTATGTATCTTATGTTTGTTTTTGAGTATTCAGGTACTTTGGAGTCGTTTGGAGCAAAAGAAGAGGAAACAGGGCAAAAGATGCAAATGTTATTGGAGGCGATTATTTATCATAGTTGCTTTTATTTCTTCATCTCTGTCTGAAAAGTATGTCAGTTTTAGTGATGCAATTTATGTCTGAAAAGCACGAAAACTTTAGTGATGATTCTCATTGAAGAGAAGAAGTGAATATGAGGAGTAAAAGACGGTTCTTGTTGGTGGAAGGCGGGAGAAAGCGTTCAAATGGAAGGAATAGACAAGAAGGTCCAAAGCGTCGATTCATGTACCACTACTATTGGAAGTGGAGCTGAGTCGAACCAAGCCAACGATAAGGGACAACTAATGCAGTTTAGTCTAGAGAAGCAAAGAGAAGATGTTGGTGGCCATTATCTAAGGAGGGGTGCATAAATCATTTTTGGTTACCCCTTATCTACTTCGCATGATTGGGGTTAACCGGCTTCATTTTCCTACACCTATCCTAAAAATCAGAGAAAAATGATTTCTCTTATCATTGCTTTCTCTTACTTACCTGAAATTGAGAGGGGAGATGGAGACTTTATTCTCAGAGAAAGGGAGAAATCGGAATGAGGGTATGAGTCTGCTGGCAAAATTGATTTGATTAGGGTTTGAACTTGCCAAGAAGTTGAATAATAGAGCTCAACAGATCGATAACACGTTGGGATTTGCTGTAAAGAGAATCGGTTAAGGAATCTGGAGATGGGTATGATGAATTTCTGAGATTGGGTTCGTTAATACTGCCGATGAGTACAAGAGGAAGAAGTCTGGTATGGGCTTGGTTCAGATTAGCAACTGATAATGATTTAAGGTTAGTAGATGATAAATCTGGGTTGATTTTATTTGTTGGTTTTTGGGAATTTGCATCTGAGCCTGAGCAGAGAAGAACATGAGTTAGGGTTTCTGCTACAGAAATTGATGCTGCTGATGTACTCGCATCTGTGAGAATGAAAGAAGGGGATTTTATGTGTTGGGTTAATCTCAGAAGATGAATTTTAGTACAGATGTATATTGGGATCTCATGTGAGAAGCACTGGTTGAAGTGGTGGTATTTAACTCATTGAGGAGATGCAGATGGAGTGGGTCTAGTAGTGGGAGATGGCTGAAGTTAAGCTAGTCATAATTGTGCCAGCGATACTATAGCAGGTGCAACTGAGTCTGCAGCTGAGAAACAATGGGTGTGTAACTGCAGTCAAGTCATGGTCCTGGTGGTATGAACTGAGGCTGGTGAAGATGCAGTAGCTGTGAGATAGAGCAAGGGGAGTTGTTATTGGTAACTGGAAGTTTCAGGTGAAGGCTTAAGTAATTGGAGAGTTGGCTAGCTGTGTAGTTACAATGGCATAGCAAGGTGGTTTGAAGAAGCTGTAGTGAGTGTTTGTGGAGGTGGAGTTTAAGTGGATGTGCAGTTGGAATAGATGCAGTTACAAGCCATTGCAGGTACTGAGTATGTTTAAAAGTGGCAGCTGTTGCATAAGCAGAGAAGACATTGGTGAGTGCAAATAAGTTGTTGCCAATGGAAATGATGGCAGAATCAAGGTGGATGTGTAGACGTGTGCTAGGTTTCGCAGTGCTGGCTGTAGCTGGGAAGATAGTTTGAGTTGTGAAGTGAATGATTGAACGGGTTGTATAACTGAACTGAAACTGCAGGTGCATATTGGTACTGGTACTGCAGGTGCAGGAGGATGAATGAAATGAGGTAGGACAAGCTGTTGTTTCAGGATTCAAGTGGTGTCGAATGGAAGTTGTGGTTGGTATGCGACGATGGAAATAGCAGTGGGTTATGTTAGTGATCTGCTGCTACAAAAGTTACAGGAATTGCAGTTGGCACAGCCCTCATGGCTGGGAATGGAGTTGCAGAATACAACCAAGATGGCCGGAATAAAGCTGTGGTACACCATTATTGAGCAGAGTTAGAGCAGGTCCATCTTGGCCGTGATTGAAACAAGGAAGGCACATCCATATTGGCCGTGAACTGCAACAACTATGGCCTGGACCTGTTTGACCCGGTTGACCAGCTAGACCGTTGACTGTATGACTTTTCAGGTTGCCGACGACGACTTTCCGGCGCCAGATTCCGGCCAAATACCCAGTTTTCCGGTGATCGCTTTTTGGGACATATTTTATACATGGGTTTCTCTCTCTCGTGGGCCGGGTGAATTTCCAACTAATGGGCTTTGAAGACTAGACCTATTTTTGGAAAGCAAAGGATTATAAAAGAAGACTTCTATAACTTTTGGGATATCACGTTTTATTCTATCTTTGGAGTAGAGAAGAGAACTACAACTAGGGTTTGCTTTCGTATTTAATATTCATCTCCTTTATTTGATTATTGATTATGATGAACTCCATGAATATGTGTAGCTAAATTTAATATTATTGGTTAAGGATGTAGTCCTATTTCTAAAACTTGTGCTTGATTAATGTATTAGTTTTCTCTCTTGATTATCGTTCATATCTCTACTGTTTTTAATATTACATGATTGATGTATTGTGATAGGGTTTTGATGTTTGTTTAGTTAAGTGGCCAATTAATTGAACTTGCATCTTGTCCATAGCTATTTTAGGGTTTTCATCGAGCGATAACCCCAAATACAAGTAGCATGATATGATTATAGTTTGTAGTAATACACTCTTATAATCATATGTAGAGTTTGACCATTGTCCGAATTGTTATGCGCAATGTATGACAATTGCATTGATTAGCCTATTTCCAAAATTTAATGCTCCTGGGAATTGAACTTGATTAGCGCAAGGCGTTAGGTTATTCTTTAGGTAGAATTCACATACGCAACTCTAATGTGTGTGTTGATGAACTTAGGAAATTTTCAGATTATCTTGCTCTCTTGATTTTCTAGGATTTTGATAATAAAAGAGATTAAATTGTAATTCTAATCATATATGCAAGCACATGTTTAAGATTGAAGATGAATTCCTTGACCAATATCTTTCTCTATTGATTACTTCCAACTATTTACTTTGCTTTTATTTTACTTTTATTTTACAAGAATCAGAAATCCCCCATCTTGGTTACTAAGAAACTAGAAATTGATAACTACAATCGCCTCTCTGTGGATACAAACTCTTCCTTACTTTATACTTCATTCATATTTTGTTGAGTAAGAAAGTGAATTATTTTTGACGCTTACGACAGCGATCAAATTTTGGCGCCGTTGCCGGGAGGCATTCGACTAGTTATTAAGTTTTTTTAGTTTCTTTTTATTTTTCTGCTTGCATACTTGCTTTTCGTTTCTTTTCTTGTTTCTCACTTGTTTGCGAGAATTTTTTTTCAGGTACCTAATCCCTGGCTTCTAAAGATTGGAATTATCTAAGGTGCGGGATATCTACTCGAAAAGGCACAATACTCCAACCAAGGCAAGGCATAACGGAAGAAGAAAACTTGGAAGTAGAACACGATACTTTCTAACAAGTAGAATAAGAAGTTGTATAACAAGAGGTTCCGGTTGAACAAGAACCACCTTTTGAAGAAGAAGAAGAAGAAGAAGAAGAAGCAATGGGTGAATCTGCAAATCGTACACTCAAGGACTTGGCTTCGCACAAGATTGATACACAGCAGGGTTGTATTCAAACAAACTCTACTTTTGAGATAAAGCCGGGGTTGCTTAGGGAATTTCCAAAGTTCCATGGCATGGTGAATGAAGATCCAAACAAGCATCTTATGGACTTTCACACCATTGTCACGGCCATGCTTCCAGCTGATGTTGAGGCGGATGGGGCTATGTTGAAAGTGTTTCGATTCTCTTTGATGGATAATGCTAAGGATTGGTTATACTATTTTCCTCCTGGAAGTGTCACAACGTGGAATTGGTTGAAGAAACTCTTTTTAGAGAGATATTTTCCTGCATCTAAGGCTACTCAAATTCGCAAAGAGATTTGCGGAATGAAGCAAAATGTGGGAGAATCCTTATATGATTGTTGGGAACGATACAAGAGGTTGGTGGCAAGCTCTCCTCATCACCAATTCAGCGACGCTATGATTATCCAATACTTCTATGAAGGACTCCAATCAAGTGATATGAATCTTATTGACGCTGCGGGTGGTGGTGCACTAGTGATCAAGACGGTGGCACAAGCTAGAGAGTTGATTGAGAATATGGCAGCAAACTCCCAACAATTCTTGTGTCGTGGCTCGGATGTGCTTCTTAGGAGAGTAAATGAAGTGAGCGAGGTCGAGGAACTTCGTCAACAAATGGGTAACATCTCAGCAATGCTACAACAAGTTTCAGCCATGGTGATACCAAGTTCTCATGGGTATGAAGACGTCAATGAGCAAGCTAATGCAGTCTTTCCAAATCAGCAAAGACGGTATGATCCTTATTCCAACACTTACAATCCGGGATGGAGAGATCACCCCAATTTTAGCTATGCGAACAAGAAAGGAGCGATTCAACAACCTACTTTCAACAATTCGGGTGGATTTCAACCTCAACAACAATAATTCCAGCCGCGCCAACAATTTCAGCAACAACAGCAATCAATGCAAAATCAAGGCTCCTATATCGATACAAAGCTTCAAACAATGATGCAAGGCATTTCTTCTATGTTTAAGGATAGCCAACAAGAGACTAAGAGTGCGATAAAGGATTTGCAGACTCAAATGGGTTCCATGGATACTGAGTTGAACCAAGTGAAGGCACAAATTGGTGGGAAACTCCCTTCTCAACCTATCAACCCAAAAGAGGGTGTCAATGCAATTACGTTGAGAAGTGGTAGTTGCTGATTCGGGCAAGGTGGAAACACCAAAGGAACCTGTTTTGGAGGAGAAGAATGAGGATTCTCCCCAAACTTCTGAGGTACCTATTTCTAACTCTAAAACTCCGATTTCTACTTATGTTCCTCCTTTAACTTTTCCTCGCAGATTTGCAAGTTCCAAGAAGGAGGCACTAGAAAAGGAGATTTTAGACGTTCTCAAGAAGATTCATGTGAACATACCACTCATAGATGATATAAAGCAAGTTCCAAAGTATGCAAAGGTGTTGAAGGATTTGTTTACCAATAAGCAAAGGCTCAAAGGTAAGTTCTAAGTGTGGGGGAGAATGCCTCGGTAATCTTACAACACAAACTCCCACTAAAATGCAAGGACCCGGGTAGCTTTGACATTCCCATCACAATTGGTACCATTACATTTAAGAAAGCTATGTTAGATTTAGGTGCATCCGTAAATGTTATGCCTGCATCTATTTATAACTCACTTGATTTAGGTCCTCTTAAAAAGGCTGGAATTGTGTTGCAATTAGCCGATCGCTCTAATGTATACCCAATGGGTATTGTTGAGGATGTTCTTGTGCAGGTTAATCAACTTGTATTTCCAGCTGATTTTTGTGTCTTAGAGATGGATGAAGATTCACCGGACTCGTCTCTTCCATTGCTACTTGGGCGTCCCTTCATGAAAATGGCGAAAACCGTTATTGATGTTGACAAGGGAATGCTGACTATGGAGTTTGATGGAGAAATAATTCGTTTCAACATTTTCGAGACGATGATATATCCTAGTGATGTCCACTCTTGTTTCTCCGTTGATGTGATGGACACATTGGCGCAACAAATGTTTGAGTTGGATGGCGCTGATTCTTTGGATATGAACTCTTCCTTACTTTATACTTCATTCATATTTTGTTGAGTAAGAAAGTGAATTATTTTTGATGCTTACGACATCGATCATTATTCCTCTTGTATTCAATCAGGCTCACAGATTTCTATTTGTTTGAGTAAGGATTAAATCGAGAAATGGAGATATAACTCTTTGATATACTTTTTATTAATATTGAGTCTGACTGTCTAGTTAATTCTCTTAAAAGTATATTGGAATCAGTCCATACAGATTGCTGAGCGAAATATTGGGTGAGGTTGTTAGACCCCCACTTTTTCAATTGGTATCAGAGAAGGAAAACACATTTAAAGACCTTAAGCCTCTTCTTATGGGTGTGGCAAACCAAAGAGTTTTCCATTTATGCACCCACTATGAAGCTGGCAAAGTGGAAAATATGCCACTTATCTAGGCCAGGTCAAGTGTCTACCGAGCGGTCGAGTCTCGACCGCTCGGTGTAGTTTAAACCGGGCCAGCTAGTATGCACTGTTAGCGGTCTAATATCAATCGCTGAGTAGTAATTTTCGTTATTTTATTAGGAAAAGTGGTCCCCCGTATCTGCTCAGTTATTATACCTATTATTTTATCGGAGGATTTGATGAGTTGGGGCCGCAAAACGTGGGCCAAGTTGCTACACGTAATCAAACAGTTGAACAAATCCCACCAAAACCTAAAAGAGATATTTATATTATATTAATAAAACGGTGTGGGAAATACAACTGAACGGTGCATACTCCACCTAGCGATCTAGACTGTGTCGCTTATAGCATTTTTGCATAGTGGCGCGCATCATTTACCTGTCCAGCTGGCATGGAAAATTAACATTTTTGGAAGTTCCCATAGGAACCGACCTTATAAGTCTGTGTTTGTGGCAATCTAATTATTATGGATGAGTCTATCTCAAATAACGTACCAGGTCAGAAATTATCAGATGATATTCAAAGCTTGAATTCACCTGAGAGAACTATCACATCTAAGTCAATATCTAAACATTCTCTGAATGTAGAAACTATTGATTGGGAAACACACCTAGAAGAACAGTTGGATGAAATTTCTGATGAAGGTAATTCAGATATTGATAGAAATGTTGATGAGGAAGTCTCAGAGTATGTTAAGTTTTTGGATTCATTTAAAATGAATAAGATTACAACTTCTCATGTCACACCTCTTTCGACTCCTCTTTGTCGAGAAAACAATAAATTGAAAAGGATTTACGGAGGTCTTTATGGTTGGAATCGCTCTTGTGAATCGATACTCAAAGATACTGAGGAAAACCTGAGTAGAAAGTCACTTAAATGTGATCGTGTTTATCAAAAATACTTCTTGTTAGAAGAGAAACTTGCAGAAATTGAAGCAAGGATTAACTCCCAGCAAGCAAGTTTTGATGAAAGCGAAGGTGCGTATCTCGCTCGAGAAATACGCCTTGAGGCTGATTTAAAAGCTACTCTTGATAAAATCAAGATGTTGGAGGATGACTTGAAAAAATTCAATACTAGTTCAAGCAAATTAACCAATATGCTAGGAGCAAGTAAAAATCATCGTGATACACGAGGATTGGGCTATAAGGGAATAGATGCACCAAGTACTAGCAAAAGAGGTAAAATTTGTCAAGGATAGTGATTATTCTCAACAAAAGGTTTCCACTGACGGAAAAAGTGAAATACCTTCACCGATAGTTAAGGTTCGAAAGCCCAAAGTATATCAACCTCCAAAGTCAGCACACACGGATTGAGGTAAGAACATTCCTTATGTATGCCACTATTGCGGAAATAAAGGTCACCTGGAAAGGAGATGTTGTTTCCGTATAAGGAATGAGAAACTTCATGATGTTATTGTTTGGGCATCACAAGAAGTTGTGAAACCAAGATCATATGTTAAGACTAATCCCCCAAACGTTACAGGTTGTAACTGTCCAACCTTTAGGCAAAAGAATCAATGATGTGATAAAACTAGATTTTCCTATAAATGACATACGAATCCTTTTCACAATATTAATGGTTATCAAAAGGACAACTTCGTAAAGGCGAAGACAAGATCCGATGCTCCTAGTTGGAGAAAGACTAACTTGCAAAAGAATAGTCAATCTGATTCTCTTCCAAGAATTCTAGAAAAGAGTAATGGGAAGAAGGTTCTGATTGTTCCTAAACGCACTCAGAAGTGGATACCAAAGAAAGTCAATGATGTTTTGAGTGTGAAAAGGAATGATCTCCCAGAAAATTCCATGACTATGGAGAAGGTAGTATCCATGATGTTGGAACTCAAAAAGTTCTTTGAAAATATGGATTTGGATGTGAAAGGTTCTAAAAGCGATCTCTTTCATGATAATCCAAAAGTCACTTGTGGTGAGCAAGACATTGCTCACCTCAACACAACTTGAGTGTGTTGATCGTGCATCCTCACCAAGTAATGCCCTTCTATATATACGGTGAGGGAAGCACAAGAATTGGGGCGCACAAATTATGTTCGGTAAAGCTGTAGAATTTGATTAGATTCTTATAAAAAGGTATATCTATAAACTTGAGCAAGATTTGTGTTTTTATTTTCTTATAGTACTTATAATGATCCATGTACCTTGCTTATAGTTCATTTCTACCTAACTCGATATGTGTTTAAGGTTCTTAAATGTTTAGGTTTGAAAATAGTAGTTCGGGATGTTTGGAATTCATGGTACACATTCCAGGTATGTGTAACATCATTTAAAATCAAAATCCAGGGATTTTAGTATGCATACCCGTTTGCATGTTGTTCCAGGTCATGAAAATTCGTTTGCAAACAGGTATGCATACTTGAGCGTAGACGTTGATATTCGGTAAACTTGTTTTGGCCATAACTTCTTCGTCCGAACTCGGAATTACCTCATTCTATTTGAATTATATTCCTTTTTGAATTCCCTTAAAAATAGAGATGAGAATTTTTGAATTTGGATGAGTTAAGATTGGTCTTTGTCTTGTCTCTTGTTTTTTAGTGTTTTGCTCCGTTTCGTCGCACTTGTTCCACTTCTCTTGGACTTGGGCACTTGGATTCTTAGAGTAATACTCATCTAAGCTCATTTATAGATTTTACAAGAATGTTGGTAGTGAATCACAAAGAAGGAAGTTCAAGAATGGGTAGTAGTATGTATTGCTATGGGATTCTTGAATGTTCACAATCATCTTATGTGAACTATGGTGCATGGTTATTAATGAATTTATATGTTCTTCTTTGTTAATAAAATCTTTTTATATGCCTTTGGTAGATATTCTTGGTGTGAATTCGTGCGAAAAAGATTGATTCTACTTTCTAAGGGAAAAGATTGATTTTTGCAGTATTAATCGTTATGGTTTTATATATTGCAACTTGTTATGGGATATGTGTGTTTGCGTATGTAAACTTTGATTTTCCCATACGTGGTCAAAAGTTAAGTATTTCATATGTTAGTATGCGAGTATTGATAAAAGATTGAATAAACTTTTGACAAACAAAATTTAAGCCTATTATGTCGTTATGCAAATATTGATGGAAGATAGGATGAGCTTTTGTTTACAAAAATTAAGTCTATTATATGTCATTGTGCAATTAGTGATGTAGAATAAAACGAATCTTTGTTTATTTCGCAGTATTGATCTTCCCTGATCCATATCTTTATGTAAATATTGTGCAGCTCCGTAAGTTCTCTAATCATGGGTTCTCTTGTGGTTAATTTAATTAAGATTTTTAGATACAAATTCATATTCTTATGTGATTTGTTAATGTCCAAAGAAATCTTTCTTGTCTAGTTGTGGTTAATTTAATTGGATCGTAGCAACTCTTAGTTGTGGGTGAGATCATCTAAAGGAATCAAGTGTGTAATATCTTACTAGGATCAGAGATGTAAGGAGCGTAATTGTACCTTGGATCAATGTGAGATTGATTGGGGTTCAACTACAGTCCAGAACGAAGTTAGTTTATAGTAGGCTAGTATCTGTAGCGGCTTAATACATTGTGTTTTCAATCTGGACTAGGTCTCGGGGGTTTTCTGCATTTGCGGTTTCCTCGTGAAAAAAACTTCTGGTGTATGTGTTATTTCTTTTCCGCAATATATTTTGTTATATAATTGAAATATCACAGGTTGTGCATTGAATCGATTAATTGGTAAATCCAACCTTTGGTTGTTGATTGAAATTGATTGATCCTTAAACATTGGTCTTTGGTACCGTTCAAGTTATTCCTCTTGTATTCAATCAGGCTCATAGATTTCTATTTGTTTGAGTAAGGATTGAATTGGGAAATTGAGATATAACTCTTTGATATACTTTTTATTAAGATTGAGTCTGACTGTCTAGTTGATTCTCTTAAAAGTATATTGGATTTAGTCCATACAGATTGTTGAGCGAAATATTGGGTGAGGTTGTTAGACCCCCGCTTTTTCACACCTACTATCCTAATCCAAGACTTAGCCATAAGTAGACTAGAAATCAAGACTTATAGTTTTGGAAACTAAACTTGACAACAAGTTTGGGATAGCAACGCTTGCGATTTCGACCGAGCAGTGCTTTAATAATCTCCCCCTTTGTCAATTTTAGTGACAAAACTATCAATACATATGGATTACAAAATAAATAAACTTTGTAGCTTCTCATCCAAATGCTTGATTTCCTTGGCTCTTCAACATTACTCGAAATCTTCGTCACTTCCAAGTACTCCAATGATTCTGAACGTGTTCAACTTAGCATCATAGTTGTTGAAGATCCGTAGCTATAACAATGAGAAAACAGTAGCTCCCAATCATTGTTATACAGTGTCATAGTATTATTATACAACATCAAAGTCCAATTATATCACAACTTTGACAACAATACTATGGTGATATGTATCACTCCCTCTTAGTCAATACTTCATCTCACATGAAAACCACTCCCCTTACATAATGATCCGTAAACCATATGTATTTGTGGTGTCAACTACACATTAATTCTCCCCCTCTTTGTAAATATAAATTTCCAAAGGTACGAAAACTAGTGGGATCATAATGAAATTCTCGTAGAGATTCTTCATGACTAAAAGAAAACATATCAACTTTGTCACGATGATTTCACATAGTCGAAACTTAGTGTATTCATCAAGGAGTTTATTTTATAAAGATACAAGAAAACTCCTACAATATTCCACAGCCGCACTCCACACAAATATTTGAAAATTAAGCACAAGTTCAAATAAGAACTCTCCCCCATATAATGTCATTCCCGAAAGTACAACAATAGCGACCTTACTTTTACAAGAAAAGAAGGATTTATTGGACATTAACAAATTACATGAAACATGAATTTGTATCCAGAAAACTCAATTAAATTAACTACAAGAGAACCCACGATTAATTTAATCGGAAATGCTCAGCATAAGAAATCTTACGGAGCCGCATAGTACTTTCACATAGAAGTGGATCAGGGAAAGATCAATACTACGGAATATTCAAAGATTCATTCTATTTTTCATCAATATTTGCATAAAGACATATAATAGACTTAATCATTGCAATCAAAAGTTCATCCTATCTTCCATCAATATTTGCATAATGACATAATAGGCTTAACTTTTGACATATATGGGACAATCATAGTTCACGAACGCAAACACTCATATCCCATAACAATTTTTGCATTATATAAAACCAATAAAAATTAATACTGCAAAATCATCTTCCAAATAAACTTTAGGGTTTAAATAAATAAATCTAAAAACATTGCAAGATGAAAATTGCTGGCAATAGCTATGTGTACTCACAATAATTGTTATTCCAAACCCTAGTTATCCTTCTTAAAATACAAGAATAAATTCTCGTAAGAAGTTTCCTAGACATTAAGACCTTTAAAAAATTCTTTATTGTCCCCGAACTCCTTGTCGTCGACATCCATTGGTACATAAGGTTCTTGACGAAATGAGTCAATTCCAACAAACCTTATTGACTGATGCCGAACCAGGGCCTTCTGATTTTCAAGAGTCCTAAAGACAATAGCCTTTATTTGTTGTATCTCCTTTCTTGTTTCCTTCAATTCTTCAAGAACACCAGAAAACTTCTGAAGATTTGAAGAAACAACCCTTGGTTTTTTCACATTCCTCCTTTTTATTTTCAAAGATAAAGGTACATGAGATTTATCTTTTCCTTCATGATTGATGGCTTAACATTCATATTAACATTTTTTTCCATCAGAATCCATAATGCCATAAAAGTATGTGATTGTGAAAGGAATTCACAAATCAGGCTCAACAAGCAATCTTGTGACAAAAAGAGTTTTCTCAGAGAAGGAAAAAAGAATGTAAGGTTGCAGAACCTTTATACAAAAAAAGATTCACGTACGCACAATTCTCAACCCTAATGAAGGAAGAATTGTCGATTTTAACCCTCTTTTTGTTGATCAAACAGGGGAAGCCCTTTCAATATCATTAGATATGAAAATATGGAAAAATTCCAAACATGCGAAGAAAAAAAAAACAAGACAATTTTTTTTTTCCCTAAAGCCTGAAGAGTGCAATCTCTTGTCTCTTTTGAACCAGGCACTTGAGACAAGATACACCAACAACACAATTAAGTTGTGCTAGAGTGAACAATAATCTGTCCACCATAATCTTCTTGAATGGAATTATTAGAACCATGTTTCACAGACTGTTTAGACCGTATTTTTTTCTCTAGTGGTCTAATATTTTCTTTGGAAATTAACATCTTCGGAGTTGTCTAATATTTTATATGGAAATTAATATCTTCGGAGAAGAGATGAGTTTACATACCTCAGACGATTTCTGAACAAGTTTGAGCTTGTTTTCTAATTGATTTTCTATCCGTTGAAGGTTGTTGACATATCTTACTTTATGTTTTTACTTGTAACACAGAGAGTTCATGACTCGTAAAATTACAATAAGAATACATCAATGTGGAGGGAGGTTCAGACACCATAGCTGTGCATGCTTATAAACCAAATGAAGTACCTGAAACATGTGAAATAGGATTTTCAGTAGACGGGGAAAAATCCATTTTACCCTACATAGTGGTTGACAAAGTTTCTCCAGGGAGAATACCAAGATTGATGTAAGTATTGCTACAATTATCAAAATCAATATTTTCACAAAGGAGTGCAACACTTGGCTTTTCATCTTCATCTGAATCATAGTGATCAGACATCTCATCAAGAGTTGCAGCAAGACCTTTGTTCCTAGTGTATTTCTTACGATTTGGATACTCATTAGCAAAATTACCAAAACTTTTACACTTGAAGCATTGTGGCATATCCTCATCATCAGTGTCGACAGTGTCTCTGTTTTTAGGAGGGGCACGGTTGTGAAGTTTGACTGATGATGCGTGTCGTAACCACAACAAATTAATTAAGATATTTCCCACTAATTAACTGGTAATATAGAGGTAGTAAGAGATCGTTCCCACATAGAGTTGTGTGTTATTTAGTTCAGCAAAATAATAAAAAATACTAAAAAGGGGGGTTTGGTTTGATTATAATAAACAAAGAGAATAATAAATAATAAGATGAAAAGATGATTAGGAGTCATTCGCCATTACCAGACGTTGACTTTCATAGTATACTCATTTACCTTTCGTAAGAATCAATTATCACCAACCGTAGAATAACAACTAACTCAGTGCTATCCCCAAAACTCCTTTTACCACGGATACGGAAGCTCTCCAATATTAGATTATACTCAACCGAACCACCAAGTAGTAGCTCACTCAAGGTGTAATCCAACCTAACGCTTTAGGCTTTGTGAATTAGGTTGATTCTAGTAGTTAAACTCTTAGCTCAAGGTTCACTTACTGATGTTGTCTTCACTCGGAATTGCTCCACAGAATCCCTCTGTAAGGTCTTGCGATTTCTACTTGTGTAGAGAGTTGTTTGACTATTACACTTATCACCCAACTTCTACTAGCATTAGAATGATCAAAATATTAATCCAATTGTACACTTCATAAACCCTATCAAAATATCATATCGATAATATGATAAAAACTTGGAATAAACTTGTATAATAATTAAGCTTCACCCCCGGAACATAAAATTCATCTTAATCAATAAAAGTTTAGCTTCTCATGATTTTCATTGTTTCCCGATTTCCCCCTAAAGGGGTAATCCCTAAAAAATTAACGAAGAACAAAAGTATATTATGAGATGTAGAGATATGATAGCTAGGTTAAGAAGTCTTCTTTTATATGTATCCAAGAGAGAAAGTTCCCATGCTTCAAATCCCGTACCAAAGAAGGTTGCCAAAAATTGCCATACTTCCAAAAGCAGTTCACAATAGTCAGTACCAATTCTGTCTCGCACAAAGGAGCTGTAACACATCTATTGGGCCATGTGTAAGGACGGAAAGTCCAGCCCATTCAACATTAGCATGTTAGTCCCGTGGAACTGACAAAGCATTCTCTTCAGCTCAATGTCAAGTCCGGACATTTTCCACGGACGCTCAAGTCACCGTGAAAAATATAATTCCCTGGATTTTCAGTTTCTTCCCGTCGGATTCACGGGCACTTTTATCTCGGTGAGTTTTTAGTTCCCCTGGATTTCTATTTTTCCTCCGGCCACTCACGTATACCAGGCTATACGTGATTTCTTAAAACATCTGAGATTTTCGAAACTCATCCATATATTTCTCGATGAGTTGTCTATCCATGAGAAATAAAACTTCCTGACTTTTGCTTATCGGTTTCTCATCACTACCACAACTAACACAACTTCCCCATTCCTTGCTTCTATTTATCTCGCAGCATCGTTATTCGAAATCGATCAACAACATCAGCTTCGTATCCATATACTCATCTAAAACATCACAGCATCACCAAAAATCATTCTCATGACCATCGTTGCCTCCAACTCCTCCCTGTTTTCCATCTACAACTCATCGTCTCTGCAAACCGTCACAACTACGTACCGATCATCAACATCATCACATAGACGTTCATCCTTTAGTTCAATGGTAGCAACAACCAACTTTCGTCATACAATACAGCCATTAGTTTTTTATCGTGACTACTGCCAACACTACGGCCATCTTCACCATCCTGATATAACAAAAACTTCCTTCTTATCTACTGCCGATAATGGCAGCAATTCCATCCATAATCACCATGCTCGAGTTCTTCCTTCTCTGCACCAGTACATCACCTCTCTGCCATGCATCTCAGCTTCATCATCCATAACTGCAGTATGCCGATGATAAATACCACCGCAAGATCGTGTTGTTCTCAAGTTTACTCAAAACCCATTATGATCGACTCGTGTTTTACCATCTACATTATCCCATCGAATTCTTCGTTATAACAACAGCAACTACCATTACGAGATTCTCCCATGGACGATATTCTCTATTCAACTGTCAGTTTTAGAGAACTGACAGTTCAGTTCATCCACTTTTCTACAACTTCGACTCACTTCAAATGCTTATAGATTCTTCATACGATGTCGGAATGACCCCGTTCTTTCGTCATTGGCTTCGTATTTTCGTTCTCTTCAAGGTGATATCAAGAACTCTTGGAATTGAACGAGTTATATTTGGTCTTTGGCCCTTCTCCACTTGTAGATAACTTCTTTCATTGCACAATTAAGTGCATATTCACTTCTTTTGGACGATTCACCTATCAAAATGTAAATAAGAGAAAACAAGAATAATATATAATAATTTGCAAGAATATATAACAATTACTAGCATGGATTCAATACTAAATATATACAAAATATGCACTTAACAAATTCCCCCACACCTTGCTTTTGCTAGTCCTCGAGCAAACTATCTAAAATACAATAACTCTCTGTCGTTGAGGAAACGGATGCACTTAGCTAATGCAACATGCTTTTAAACCCCTAGGTGTACCTAGTGGACGAGTTATAGTCTCGAGAGGTCTTACGAGAGGTATACCCACAAAACCTACTTCAACTTCAAAGTGTTCCAGCTTCCCAAGCATCCAAAGAGCTATGAGGACATAGAGTTTCTGCATGCTAGTAATAAGAGGTTAGAAATACCAAAGAACATATTCATTCTTAATCTTGAGTGAGAAATAACCACATCATAATGAGAGAATGTGTGTTTGAGAGCGATCAATAAGCATTTCGCCTCGACTTCTGCCTCACTTAAAAAGATTTTATGATAATTGCACTCAATAAGACGGATTTTTTATGGGTCTCGCATGTGTGCAGGTAGGAATGAAGAGAGAATCCTACACATGTTGATTGGTGAGAAGGAAACCTTCCGAATTATCTCTGGAGACTCCACAAAATCGTGGAAAATAAAGATATTTTTCTGATGATCTCTAAGAAAGGAAATCAACCACTATAACAAGGGTGAGAGTACTTACCACCTTCACATATGATTGCCATGATGAAATCACCACTCTCATAGCATCAAATGGAAACGTCTTTCTTCGACTCGACTTCTTCATCTTCTTGGTCTTCGGTCTTTAACTGCTGATGATAAACTCTTGAACTTGTAGAACTTCGACAATTTGTAACTCTTTTCCTCAATTTCCTTATAGCTTAAAACTTCTTTATATATTTTTCTTCCACATGGACTTATTGAACAAATAATAACCTAAATGCAAATATCTTCGTATATTTTTTTTTTTTTTTTTTTTTGTATTTTTTTTTTTGTATTTTTTTTTTGTATTTTTTTTTCATTTTTTTTTTTGTATTTTTAAAGAGATTGCAACTAAAACAATAAAATAAAATAAAATTAGCATGGCCATGAAATAAGTACTTTACCACTTTAATCTTTACAACTTGTATTGTCTTCGTATCATAAACTTCAATAACTCTCATCTTTTAATTTTCTTCGCTCTTGTAAATAAGTCTTCATACTTAGATATAGAATTACGCTCCTTATATGTAAGTCTTCAACATGTATATATAAAATCTGCTCATTGTATGTTGCTTTACTTGGATATGAAATTTGCTCTTCCTTGTATTGTTGCTTGTAAACCTCAAACGTCTTCAACTTTCCTTGTAGATTTTGATGTAGCTCCACTTGTTGATGATGATGGTGTTTCTATGGACCTGTTGTTGGCGAGAGAGATTTTGGTGCTAACTGCAAATCAAACTACAAGAAGGTGGTTTTCTTCTATAGACGTCACCCTCATGATTGACAAAATTAGCACTCAAGAGATCAAAAATAGTGCTGAAAATGGTGTGAAGTTGGGTAGCTCACCATTCTACCCGGAATTAACGTACGGTGACACACACTCAAAAGAAAGCTCTTTAGTCATCTACAAAAAATATTTGGCCTGGTGCCTCGGTTGATATGAAAATGGGTAGTCTCCACTAATGATTGATCAGCAACTCTAATAATGCATTTCTCCCTGCACCTCATTTGCATCACTGGCATGATTAAATCCATTATTTAACACTCCAATTCGTAAAAATTCCGAATGTAGTTCCCTAACACTTCCAAGTTCAGTTATGTCGGTCAGAATTCTCTATGTAAACATACCTAAAAGTATGCTAGTGACTCTAAAATCTCTACAAGTTGGAGGTTTTATGCAAAAATTTATAAAAAAAAGTGAAAAATCTATATGCAAAATACTCCCCCACACTTAAACTTCATATTGTCCTCAATGTGTAAAACCGAAAGTTCTGAATTCTGACGTAATAACAGATAAAACGCAAAAACTATAACAATTGGTAATGAATTTGGAAAAACTTCATTTCAAAAAAGTTTTTCATATACTTGTTTTCTACACAGTGTCAAAAGGTCACAGTGTTTGGATAACCGGTTTGACAGTTATGGTCTCTGGACTGAATTACGCGCAGTCTGCATTTTTCTGACGAAAAGGTATTCGTCACAATTTTCTTCTAAGATAGATTATAGACTCAATGAAATTAAACATGGGTATGCAAATATGATATGAAAAAAATAAAAACAAAAAATAAAAGGGTTTAAGATACAAAACCTATGGGTTTCCTCCCATTTAGCGCTTGGTTTAAAGTCGTCAGCCCGACTCTTTTGTTATCGTCCATCTACCAACAATCTGAAAATCTGGTAGTCTGCACAGAAAATAATCTACAATTCTAGTAACAACTTCACACAATGATTAGCGTAACATATGAATAATGAAATTGTTATAGCTTGAAATCTTCCCCCAAACTTAGTCCAATATGCACTCAAAAGTGGATAGAGAACATAAAATAGGGGAACTTCTATAGGTTCCTCTTGTTGAACCTGCATTGTGCTAGAATCAAACACATCAAGTGATGGATACTTAGAAGTAAAATAATCCTTAAGAATTTTAGAAGCACAAATACTCAATCCTAAGTGATGTGAATCAAAAGATTTAGAAATATGCAAAGGATTAGACAAACCTTCCACAATCTCTCGTATTACAGGATCCTCATCATTCTTAAAGAATTGCAATGAATTATTTACCTCATTTGTATCGTGGTCCTCTATCAAACTATTTAGCCATTCTTCGTCAGCTTCAACCGTAATCTCCGCATCATTATAATCCTTGGCTAGCTCAATTGGGTCTTCCACAACTTCAACCAATTTGTTTTCATTCTTAATCTTTATCTCTTCAACAACCTCGTCATCAGAATCAGAATCATCTCCTAGAAAGTCTAGTTCATTGGTGCAAATCCTAAAATCATTGTTTGAGTACGTTACACCATTTATAACAACGGTTTTTTTTCTAAATAATAAGATTTTATTGATTTCCAAAAAGATTACAAAAATGTTCTAAAAACAATTAGAAATAGGACTCCTAAAAGATAAAGCTTACAGACAAGCATTTACCATTAGATAACTCATCTAAATCTATAATATGTAACACCATGAGTTTCCATTTGAATCATAAAAGGGGGTCTACCTAAGAAAATTATTTTTCCTCCTCTAGGTAGAGTTGCACCCAATTTTTCCATATCATCTGCAGAGAAATTGATTTCTCTATAGATGTGTATAAAAGTGAAACTGATAAGTACTTCAACTATTTTGTTCCATCTAGTTTGTACATACCAGGGGATTTTGCTGGATGTAAAAGCCTTGATGACTGACATGGAATCAGTTATAATGCATAGTTGAAAGAATCCTCATTGATGGCCTATTCACATGTATTTATGACTGCAAAAACCTCTGCCATAAAGTTTGTAGCAATACCCATTCCTCCTGCCACTGCAATCAAAAATGTACCTATATTATTCCTTCCTACAAAACCATACCAAACTTCACCGGGGTTGTTTCTTGAGGCTCCATCACAGCACAGAAGGATCTGATCACCAATGGGAAAATAGAAAAAGAATTCTTGTATTTTTGATGTCTTCACTTTCCTGCACTTCATACCAAATATTTTTAGAATCAACAAGTCTTCCACTATATTCCACATACATCCCTTCATCCTAACTTCACACTCCTTAGTAAGTTGAAAGATTCTATTCTTCATTTCCTCAGCATTTGGTTACATACCATCATAAACAGCTTTGTTTCTAAGAAAACATAATTCTTTCATGGTTATGAAAGCAGCAGTCACCCAAATTTCTTGTATTGCAAGAATTTTAAGTTTTGCCAGAATAAAAATTTCAGTTATGGATAAAGGATTGAAAAAAGTAAAAATTCCACCCAGCCATTGCCAAATCTTTTTACTGAAATTGCAATACCAGAGTATGTGTTCAACAGTTTCATCTGCCTGTCTACAAAAAAGAACATCTAGAAGCCAGTTTAAACTTTTTCTTTCTCATATTCACATCTGTACTCCATACCCCTCTCATAATTTTCCATACATTTCTTGATATATTGGGATGAATTGTGTTCTTCCATACCTTCCTTGTCCAATGTAGCTCAGGGAATTTTTTCCTTATACAATTCAGGGCATAAGAGGTTGTAAAATCTCCAGTTTTTTTCCATATCCAGATTTTCCTGTCATGCTTACCATCTACTACTGGAAAATCATTAACATCTATTAGGCTTGAAATTTCAGAAGGAATGACCCAATCCTTACCCCTTAATAATTGTTTCACCTTAAAATCAGGATTCTGCAACATAAAATTATTGTTAGGATATAATGATTTTAAAGGATGACTTGTTATCCAAATGTCATTCCATACATAAATCTTTTCACCATCACCCACAAGCCATCTTGAATTATTGAAAACATCCTCAAGAACCCATTTAATTCCTATCCAAATAGAAGATTTCTTATAATAATTAATCTATACTCCATGCTTATCTTGAAATTTTGCTTGATTTTTTTTTGCCCATTCATCATTTTCATTCTGCATCTTCCAAGCCAGTTTCATGAGAAGAGATTTATTTATATCTTCCAAGCTTCTCAAACCCAAACCACCTTATGCATATGGAGCATTTACCTTTTCCCATTTAACTGTCAACAGTTTTTTTTTTTGATGGATCACCAGACCAAAGAAAATTTCTAATTATTCTATTGCATTCATGTAAAACTTTATTAGGCCATTTATATACTGACATATTGTAAACTGGTATGCTACAAAGAATATGCTTCACTAGCACAAGTCTCTCTTGAAAAGATAATAGTTTTCCCATCCACCCAGGCATCTTGCTCTGCAAAGAGTCCACACATGGCTTGCTTTAATTCTTCCTGGAATTAGGTTGACCCCTAAATACTTATCTGGAAAATTTGAGAGAGGCATACCACACAAATTAGCAATCTGTGTCTTTATACTCTCAGAAGTACCACCAACAAAGCATTTTCTTTTTGTCAAACTCACCACCTGACCAGAAGATTGTTGGTAATCTTTTAGAACTTTTAGTAATCTATCCACATTCCTCTTGTCTCCATTATAGAATAGAAAAATGTCATCAGCAAAGAAAATATGAGATGGTTGAATACCATTTCTAATGACCATTGGAATCAATTTTCTTTCTTTTACCAAATAGTCTAATCTTCTACTTAGAATTTCCTGAGCTATTACAAACAAAATGGGTGAAATAGGATCACCTTGTTTTAGGCCTCTTCCAACTGAGAAATATCCAGCAGGGCCTCCATTAACCATCACAGAAATTCTAGTTGACTGAAAAAGTACCTTTAACCAGTGCACTAGCTTGTAAGAAAAACCAAAAGTGATCATTGCTTGAAAAAGAAAATCCCAACTAAGAGAGTCATATGCTTGAGTGATATCCAGCTTCAAACCTACATTACCACCTCTTCTAGTTGTTTCCATATCATTTATTAACTCAGAAGCTAACACTATTTGATTTGTATATTCCTCCCCTTGATAAAAGCACCTTGCTGAGGGGATACAACCTTCTCAATCACTCAATTCATTCTAGAAGTTATTATTTTATTTATTATTTTAAAACAGAAATTACTCAAACCAATAGGTCTGAATTGATTGGCTTTCTTGGCTCCTTGAACTTTAGGTAAGAGTGTGAGAAAATTTTCATTCATACCTTTGGGAATAAATCCTTTGCTCCAACAAATTTGATTGCCAAGATTAAATCTCATCCTATTATATCCCAAGTGCTTCTGTAGAAACAACCAGCAAAACCATCTGGACCAGGAGCACTATCTGGATCCATATCAAAAACTGCTTTTTGGATTTCTACATTTGTTGGAACAGCATCAAGCATATTATTATCCTCTATAGTGATAAATTTAGGAATATGTGCAAAAATATCTTCAGCAAAAGTCACTTCTTGCATCTTGAACTTTTTTTCAAAGAAATCCACAAGAGTGTTTGATATTTATTACTGAGTAGAGACAATAGTACCTTCTGAATTTTCCAACTCTGAAATAACATTGTGCGATTGCCTTAATTTTATAGAAGTATGAAAAAAAAAATTGGAATTAGAAGCACCCTCCTTCAACCATTGAACTCTATCTTTTTGTTGGGCTATCTCCTTGTTCTTTTGTAACAACATTTCTTGCTTGCCTCTAGCAGTTATAAGTTTATCCAGTAAGGCTATATCCTCTGGTTGCTTGTCTGAATTTATAGAAGCTTGCACCACCTCTTTTTCTGCATTCTGTAATTGGATTCTAACATCACCAAAAATTTCCCAGTTTCATACTTTTATGATTTGTTTAAATCTTTTCAATTTACTTAGAAAACTGAAAGCAGGATTTCCAGAAATGTCCTCATCCCAAGAATCCTTTATTATCTTCAAGAAACCTGGATGACTAAGCCATACCTTTAATGCCCTGAATGGAACATTAGAAGGTTTTGGAATGATTGTATTTACACCCAACAAAGTACTATGATCAGAAGTTCCTCTAGCACCCACTTTGTAACACCAACCAGGATAGCATTCTAACCATTTAACATTGAAAACAACTCTATCTAGATTGCAGACAATTCTTTTTTTTCCCACTCTGTTATTACACCAAGAAAACTCAACTCCAGACTTTGGTTCTTGTATAAGACCACAAAAATACAGACAAATATTAAATTCATTCATGGAAATAGTTAAAGGACTTTTCCCTCCCTTTTTCTCCTCTGCACACATAATGTTGTTAAAATCACCAAGTACCATCCAAGGTTTATCAAAATAAGAAATAAATTCTAACTCCTCCCAAAGCTCTCTTCTATCAACTGTTAAACAAGTTGCATGAATTCCAGTTACCAATACTCCCCCAACATCCACAATAATATCTTGTGAAGAATTATATACAACTGTAGGAGTAGTAATATTTACATTCCAAAACATCCAAATGTTGCCCTTTTTATTTGCAGTAGAATTATGAATAAGTTTATAATGCATATTTGGTAAATTCAATTTCTTGCAGAAATCAGTAGTTAGTCTTACCTTAGGTTCAGAAACAAAAACTAAAGAAGGATTAAAAGAATGGACCAAGATTTTCAGTTTATCTTTGGATTTAGGTCTCCTCAAGCCTCTGATATTCCAAAATAACACTTCCATTTAGATGATTGTGTTTGAGAAGAATACTTCTCAAGGAGCCAAGTTTACTGCCAATTGGGTTAAGATTTGTAGCTTGCTTTTTTGTTGTAACTTTACCCACTATACTGGTTTTTGATTTTGCAGGAACAACATTCTTTCCACTGGAAGGTAATATATCAGCAGAAGCATTTATAGATGGAGAACTAACAGCAGCCTGAATTACTTGATCTAATGATAAAGTATAAAATTCACAGTGTGATTCCAAATCTTGTTCATTCATTTCTTGAAGTACCTGAAATTTACCAGAATTTATACTTTCTTACTGTAGATTTGAACTGATAGCATGACTCAATGAAGGTATAATTGTTTCAATCACACTATCTAGTTCTTCACTAGTAACACCTTGTTGTGGTTGAGAAGTGGAAGGAATATCATATAATTCTTTTTCAGTAAAACAAATATCAAAACCTTTGTTCTTTTGTTTATTTGAAACTCTCCTCCAAACTTTAGTTACTTCCTTAGTCAGTGGAAGTTCCTATTGATGTTCATGCTCTTTCATTTTTGATCTACATTCATCAATATGATGACCAATTGCAAAGCAATGATTGCAAAATTTTAGCAAATTTGTAAGTTGCACCTCCTGTTTAAAACTCCCATACTTAGTATCAACCTGCACTTTACTGGGGATGAACTTTGTTAAATCAATTTCTATTAAAACTCTTGCATAGTAACCAGCTTCCCTTTTGAGAGTTGTTTCATCCACCCTTACAGGCTTACCTATTGATCTTCCAATATGCATCAATATACTCTCCTTCCAATATTCAATACTTAAACCTGGAAATTGTACCCAAACAAAAGCTGTTGTCGATTTCTGATTTGTCGGATTAAAATTAGGTTCCCAAGCCCTAATCTTAAGAGTTTGATCTTCAACAGGCCAATAACCCTCCCAAATATAGTGTTTATCTTCAGTATTATCTATCTTAATAATAAAAAACCCTTTACCTAAAGGAATGTATTGAGCCGTACCTTTTAAGCTCCATTGCTTCTTCAAAATCTCCACAGTAGATTCAAATTTGAGTTTAACTAGATCCAGTCTACCGATTAAACTATATCTCCATTCATCTAAACTTTCATCAATCAAATCATCAGGAATGAAACATACTAGTTTGCTTAAAGTTTGTTCAGAAGATGATGTTGGTTTGTTTTGATTCATAGAATTATTCTCAAAATTTTATTGGATTGACACAAAAGAAAAAGTTTCAGATCGAGATTCCATAATATTGATGAGCAAAAATTGAATTTAAGAGAAGAAAAACGGTAAGAATCATTCACCAATCATGGGATCTATCAGTATGAACACCTGGAATTAATGGATTTGACACAGAAATCAAAAAAACAATGAAGAAATTCAACCGATTCGGACACCTGAGTCGACTCCGATTTGCAGAGCTCTCTCAATGATGCTCTCGGTATTGTTCATTTAAAACAATGGTTATGTCATATCCATTCTCCTCCTTTTGAATAGGCGAGTGATCGTTATAATGATCCAGATTTGGAATAACTTTACCATTATTGCAAGGAATTTCCATAGGTTGCCCATCTTCAAGATACTCATGAATCTCATATCCATTATAGATCATGGGAACGTCAGAATTGATTTGGATTTGAGGCCAAACTTCTTCCTTAGTTATTCCCTTCTTAATTTGATCTATTTCTCTTTTAGGTTGTCAATAACCTCTTGAAGTTCTTGAAGTGTATCTTCAGTCTTTTTGTTGTGTTCATCCAGCTATTTGGTTTTCCCGATCCAAACTATTCATAAATTGATGCATTAGGTCTTCGAGAGTAGAAGAACTATCTTTAGGAGCATAACTTTTCACAGTCTGGTCGCGTTCATCCATCATTTGAATGTGCTGGTCCAACTTTTGATTTTCCCAATCCATATTATCTATAAACTGGTGCATTAGATCTGTAAGACTAGAAGAATCGTGATTAGAAGCATAACTATCCCCCCATCCTTGTGGTTTTTCACTTACATACCCGTCATAAGGTTGTTGATATGCATGATAATAACCATAAGGTTCCGTATGATATTGATCATAGCCAAAAGATTGGTTTTGATTATACCCATGGAATGGTTGGTAGATGTCATAATATTGATATTGAAAACCGAATTGATTACCACTATAATATGATGATTGGTCTTGTGCTCCGTACATGTTATGTCCGTAAGGAAACATGACGACTCACAAGGAAAAAAATAATAATCTAAAAACAAAAACAAGCTAAACAAATAACAAATAAATTAAC
This sequence comes from Papaver bracteatum, assembly GCA_023529315.1. Classification (NCBI taxonomy): domain Eukaryota; kingdom Viridiplantae; phylum Streptophyta; class Magnoliopsida; order Ranunculales; family Papaveraceae; genus Papaver; species Papaver bracteatum. Next base: position 2,742,591 of record JAJJWX010005371.1, read on the forward strand.
AACCGCTCCCCGACAACGGCGCCAAAATTTGATGCGCGTCGTAACCACAACAAATTAATTAAGATATTTCCCACTAATTAACTGGTAATATAACGGTAGTAAGAGATCGTTCCCACAAAGAGCTGTGTAATTGATATGTTATTTAGTTCAGCAAAATAATAAAAATATTAAAAAGGGAGGTTTGGTTTGATTATAATAAACAAAGACAATAATAAATAATAAGATGAAAAGATGATTAGGAGTCATTTGCCGTTACCAGACGTTGACTTTCAAAGTATACTCGTTTACCTTTCGTAAGAATCAATTATCACCAACCATATAATAACAGCTAGCTCAGTGCTATCCCCAAAACTCCTTTTACCATGGATACGGAAGCTCTCCAATATCAGATTCTATTCAACCTAACCACCAAGTAGTAGCTCACTCAAGGTGTAATCCAACCGAACGCTTTAGGCTATGTAAATTAGGTTTATCCCAGTAGTTAAACTCTTATCTCATGGTTCACTTGTTGATATTGTCTTCACTCGCAATTGCTCCACAGAATCCCTCTATAGGGTCTTGCGAGTTCTACTTGTGTAGAGAGTTGTTTGACTATTACACTTATCACCCAACTTCTACTAACATTAGAATGATTAAAATATTAATCCAATTGTACACTTGGACAATCTAGTAATCAATCGTAAACCCTAAATATAGAAAAGATAATCAATATTATGATAAAAACTTGGAATAAACTTATATAATAATTAAGCTTCACGCCCGGAATATAGAATTCATCCTGATCAATAAAAGTTTAGCTTCTCATGATTTTCACCGTTTCCCGATTTCCCCCTAAAGGGATAAACCCTAAAAAATGAATGAAAAACAAAAGTATATTATGAGATGTAGAGATATGATAGCTAGGTTAAGAAGTATTCTTTTATATGTATCCAAGAGAGAAAGTGCCCATGCTTCAAATCCCGTACCAAAGAAGGTTGCCAAAAATTGTCATACTTCCAAAAGCAGTTCACAATAGTCACGTACCAATTTTATCTCGCACAAAGGAGCTGTAACACATCTATTGGGCCATGCGTAAGGACGGAAAGTCCAGCCCATTCAACATTAGCCTGTCAGTCCTGTGGAACTGACAAGGCATTTTCTTCAGCTACTCAATGTCAGGTCCGGACATTTTCCACAGACGCTCAAGTCACCGTGAAAAATATAATTCCCTGGATTTTTAGTTTCTTCCCGTCGGATTCATGGACACTCATATCTCGGTGAGTTTTTAGTTCCCTTGGATTTCTATTTTTCCTCCGGCCACTCACATATACCAGGCTATACGTGAGTTCTTAAAACATCTAAGATTTTTGAAACGCATCCATATATTTCTCGATGAGTTGCCTATCCATGAGAAATAAAACTTCCTGAATTTTGCTTCTCGGTTTCTCATCACTAACACAGCTTCCGCATTCCTTGCTGCCATTTATCTCACAGCATCGTCATTCAAAATCGATCAACAGCATCAGCTTCGTATACATATGCTTAGCTAAAACATCACAGCATCACCGAGCATCATTCTCATGACCATCGTTTCCTCCAAATCCTCCATGTTCTCCATCTACAACTCAGCGTCTCTGCCGACCGTCACAACTACGTACCGATCATCAACAACATCACAGAGATGTCCATCCTTCAGTTCAATGGCAGCAACAACCAACTTTCATCATACAATACAACCATTAGTTCCTTCTCGTGACTACTGCCAACACTACAGCCATCTTCAACATCCGGATATAACAACAACTTCCTTCTTATCTACTGCCGATAATGGCAGAAATTCCATCCATAATCACCATGCTCAAGTTTTTCCTTCTCTGCGCCAGTACATCACCTCTCTACCATGCATCTCAGCTTCATCATCCACAACTGCTGTCTGCCGATGATAAATACCACCGCAAGCTCGTGTTCTTCTCAAGTTTACTCAAAACCCATTATGATCGACTTGTGTTTTACCATCTACATTATCCCATCGAATTCTCCGTTATAACAACAACAACTACCATTGTGAGCTTTTTCCATGGACGATATTATCTATTTAACTGTCAGTTTTAGAGAACTGACAGTTCAGTTCATCTACTTTTTGACAACTTCGACTCACTTCAAATGCTTATAGATTCTTCATACGATGTCGGAATGACCCCGTTCTTTCGCCACTGGATTTGTCTTTTCGTTCTATTCAAGGTGATATCAAGAACACTTTGAATCGAACGAGTTATATTTGGTCTTTAGCCCTTCTCCAAATGTAGCTAACTTCTTTCATTGCACAATTAAGTGCATATTCACTTCTTTTGGACGATTCACCTAGCAAAACGTGAAAAAGAGAAAACAAGAATAATATACAATAATTTGCAAGAATATATAACAATTACTAGCATGGATTCGACACTACATATATGAAAAATATGCACTTAACAACTGATGACTTAGTTTTATCTCTGATGAACCGTTTACTTCTCTTCAACAGAAGATCTCTAAACTATCGAGTGATTAGTGAAACTGAGTTGTTAATATCTTCATCTGATGAATCAATCTCAATAGGATCAACTTCAGAGTTGCCAACACTTTTACTTTTATCAAGTAATTTAGTGTTCTTTTATGCTTTGAAAGCAATATCCTTCCCAGGTTTGGATGTATGCTCATGATCAAATATCTTTAAGTTCCTAACCAGCGTATTTCTAGATAAAGTATTAAGGTTATTTCCTTCAACGGTGGCATGTTTCTTAGAATCGTATTTGGCTGGCAACGATCTGAGAATTTTCATCACAATGTCCTTTTCAGGAATAGTTTTACCCAACACAAAAGATGCATTAACAATTTCAGACACTTTATGATTAAACTCATTAAAGGAATCTTAATCATCCATATGAAGGTTTTCCCAATCAGAATTTAGGTTTTGAAGCCTATCTTCCTTTTCAGAGGTATTCCATTCGAATACATTAGTTTCTAAGATATCCCACACATCTTTAGAGAGCTAAATATCCGTGGCAATGGCATGAATTATAGCATTTAAACCGTCAGATTTTTTCTTTGTACGGAGAATCTCGTTAGGTTCATATCTACCAATATCCTTTGCAATAAAGACACCGTCTACTGTAACCAATAGAGGATCATAGATATTAACAACATAAACCCATGATTGAAAATCACGTGCTAGAAGAAAGGCACGCATAACAATTTTCCACCATAAGTAATTTGAGCTATCGAAGACTGGTGGTACGTTTACTGAGATAACACTTCTGTCCATAGAGTTAGATCTCTACAAACATAGACTTATGAGGTCTTAAACGTGTTTGCCTGCTCTGATACCAATTGAAAAAGTAGGGGTTTAACAACCACACCCAATATTTCTTTTAGGAAATCTGTATGAACAAACTCCAATATAATTCTGAGAGCACCAACTGAAAAGCGAACTCAATCAAGAAATATATCCAAGAGTTATATATTTGTTTCTTAATGTAATCAGAAAATCAAACAGATAGAAATCCGTGAGCTTGATTATTATAAGAAACAACTTGAACGGTACCAAAGACCAATGTTCAAGTATCAGTCAGTTTATATCAACAACCAAAGGTTGGATTATCTAATTGATTGGTCTTATGCACAACCTGTGATATTTCAATTATATATAAAATATAATACGGAAAGAAATAACACAGATACCAGAATTTTTGCTAACGAGAAAACGGCAAATGCAGAAAAACCCCGGGGCCTAGTCCATATTTGAATACCAGATTATGTTAAGGCGCTACAGACACTAGCCTAATCCAAGTTAACTTCGGACTGAAATGTAGTTCAACCCTAACCAATCTCACATTGATCAAGGTACAATCGTGTTTTGTATGCCTCTGAATTCCAGCAGGACTCTACGCACTTGATTCCCTTAGCTGATCTCACCCACAACTAAGAGTTGTTATGACCCAAATTTGAAGACTTGATAAACCAATTTGTCTCACACTGGAAAATTCTATTGAATAGATAAATCTGTTTCCCACATAAATACCTACGAGTTTTGTTCTGTCTTTTGATAAATCAAGGTGAACATGAACCAATTGATACACCATACTTATATTCCCGAAGAACAGCCTAGTAATATCAATCACCTCATAATAATATTAATCGTATGGTAGTGAAACAAGATATTGTGGAATCACAAATAATGAGACGAAGATGTTTGTGACTACTTTTTATATTTCCTATCGGAGATTAAATCTCGAGGAAATCTTAGAGAAGATAATACTTAATCACGATAGAAAGCAGCAAGATCAGAACACGTAACTGCAGAAAAAATAGTTAGGTCTGGCTTCACAATCCCAATGAAGTCTTCAAGTCGTTAACCTATAGGGTTTTGGCAAAAACCTAAGTTTAAAGGGTAATCGAATCTAGTCGCAACTAGTATCACACATGAGGTGTGGGGATTAAGTTTCCCGGTTGCAGGAGTTCTCCCTTATATAGTGTTCAAATCATGGTTTGCAATCAATGTTTCCTTGGTAAAAAAGCATTCAATATTCACCGTTAGATGAAAACCTGATTAGACTCAATCTAATATCTTTCAACCATTAAATCGAACTTAGCTTGTTACACACAAATGAAAAGTAACTTCATTTAGATATGGGTAACCATACCTAAACGTGTACACCTTGTTGGCTCAACAATAGTTAACTGAAGTTGGCCATATGAACACTTTAATATCAACCTTATTCATCTTAACCATAACTAGTTCAAATGACACAAATGAAACTAGTTCTAGAGTTGTTCAATTGTTTATATTCTCATAGAAGTATATAAGACACAATTGAAGCAACATCGATTATGATTCACTCGAATCAATCCATGAACATTATAGCCACAGTTTGCAAAAGATTGCATTCCTTATTATATAAATGTATTAGTTCATGAACGAAACTATTTTAGAACATAGCCTACTCAAGTATGCAAATGGGTACGCATACCTAAATGGCCGGACTAAGTTTGGGTTCGCCAGTATGCGAACGGGTACGCATACCTTCCAAACTCAGTTAAATTTACAGACATGAAACTTACGCCAGTACACATACAGGTATGCATACTAAGTTCCTAGAATTTCATTAAACCAACCAGTACGCATACGGGTATGCAAACTATGGTTCCTGGACTTGGAATAACTGACAACAGTTAGCATACAGGTATGCATACCGTGTTATATCCAAACATGGTTAATAGTTATAAACTATCATTTTCAATCATTGAAACATTATTAGAAGATGACAATAGCTGTCTCACACAAACTGTTAGCTTCAAAGCAATTTTCAAGTGATCAAATGATCAATACGAAATATTCCGAGTCTACATCAAATGACTGTCTCACACAAATCATGTAAGATGTTACCAGGTGATTTTTACATGATCATATTTTGGCTTTAGTCAAGAATATAAGATGAACTTGGTTAAAGATAAATCTTACCAACACATATTTCGAGAAATATGTAAGCGAGTTAAACTCAGCTCGAAATATCAAATGTGTATCATCGAAGTCTATATAGCTGTACGACTTTTGTGTCAAATATGAGATAGATTAGATTGACTTTTGAGTGATATATGAGTTTAAGTCTTCACCTACCTTGTGTTGATGAAGTTCCACAAAATCTCTTTTGTAGTTCTTCATCTTTAATTGATAAACGCCGTGAAGTTTAATGCTCAAGTACACTTATTATCCTAATCCGAGACTTAGCTATAAGTAGACTAGAAATCAAGACTTATAGTTTTGGTAAATAAACTTGACAACAAGATTGAGATAAAAACGCTTGCGAGTTCGACCGAGCAGTGCTCTAACAAATTCCCCACCTCTATTTCTCCCTGTCTCTTTTTATTTTTCCTTCCATTCAACACTTGGAGAAGATTAATACGCGGGTGTCTTGCATGGAGGCCTACTAAGGCACCAAAGTTTCAGATTAAAACAACCACCTATTTATAAACACATCATATGTTGTGTTTTTGAGTACTTTTAAATGCAAATATATGACTAATGGGTTTGGTTAAACCCAAGAAAAGGTTCATACTGTTATAGTTATTATTCATAACATGGTAACTTAGGAAACTCGTCGCGATAAAGGATGGACTAACTATGAAGATGAAGATATGAGGCCTGAGATTCAACCACAAAGAGGCATGCTTGAAAGAAATTATGCTCAAATGACTAATTACATTCAGAACCAAAATTTATATGATAGTTTAATAGATGATCTGAGAGTGAATCTTTGGGCAGAGCATGGAAGAGCAGGTGGGCATAATTATTAAGTTATCTATTTTAGTTTAATTATTAAGTTATGTATTTTGGTTTCATTATTAAGTTATGTATATTATTTAAAGTTAATGAGCGAAACTTATTTAAGTAGACTTCAACAACATTTCAAATTAATTAAGTTTTCATTTCAAAATAATATTAAGTAAAATGCAGTAACAACATATCAAATTAAAATGCTTAAATTAATAATCAATCATCTAGAGGTTCTACTACATCAAACTCATCCTCATCATCATCACCACCAGGTTGGTTGTTAGTAAATCCAACTTATTGTTTAATTTGTGCTTGAATCCTGTTAAATTCGATTTTCCACAGATGTTTTTCCTCGGGGTTCATAATTGAAGTGTTATCTTGACGAATGTTATGCTTGTCATAGTCAAACCCAAATTTTTCTTGAGAAAGGTGACTTTTCTTACTCTCCCTATTTTGAATTTTTTTATCAACTGCTCTTTGCTTCTCGACGGTCTTCTGATGTTCCATAAACTCCTCCATGTTAAATCCATTGGAACTTCCTCCTTCTTGAGCTAATTTTCTAGCCAGTCTTGTATTGTTCCTCCCTGGAAGTTTACTATTACCATCATAATTATTGAGAAATAAGTTCACATTTGGGTTACTTAGGGTATCTGGTGAATAATTTGATGGACCTGGTGAAAATGGTGAAGAATTGGGTGTTGAGGGAGAAGTATTGTAAGGTGACCTTTCAGGTACTCGTTAATTGGATGCTAACAATTCTGGATTATATTTGTTCAACACATTCAAAATATGATAACAACTTTCGTAAGCGAACTGTTTGCCATGTTTTTGCTGCCAATCTGTACGAACATGTCTTTCAACATCACCATTCACAAGACCACTCTCCCGGCCTCTCTTGGCTTGCATTATCAATCCAACGTAAACGTTTACTTCCCTGTTGATTGTAATGAAGCATTTTGTCAACCCTTTTGTATCACGATAATTGATGTTAATGGTTTGTGCTTCATATTAATGAAAAATGTTTTCCCACATGGTGTTACCATGTTTTTATGCACCATCGATACAATCTTGGGTAAAATAAACATAATTACGAAAAATGCATTCATCTTCTGTGAGGTTATATTTTGCACCATGGACTTTGGATTTTTTTACCTTTGCCTTGAATTTGAGATTGTGAATTTATATTACAAGAAATTAAGAATTGTTGAGAAGGTGTGATTGTTTTTAGATTTGAAGAAGATTGAGAGATTGAGATATTCTAGAGAGATTTAGAAATTGTGGTGTGAGTTGAAATGAGTTTGAAATTGGGTATATATAGAGGGGGGGAAATTGTAGTTGTTGGATGAGGAACTGATGAGCGACGATCATACCAGCAAGCGACATATTGACTAGCGCTAGTGCTGTGATGATTAATGAGCGATAATTTGACCGTCTAGCGATGGACACTTTATCGCTCGCTGGAAAGTTTGTCGTGTATTCCTATGTGTTATATTTGACATATATGCATATATGTTTGTCACTTTAGCATACCCATAGTGGGTACATATATGGAAAAAATAGATGTTTGACATGCGCATAGGAATAGGCCTAAGCATTGGGTGAGTTGTTTTTATTCCCAAAAATAAAAAAATAAAAAAATAAAAATAAAATAAAAAAATATGGATTTCCTTATCTAAACACTCGCTGGATTGGGGTAATACCCAAACTAATTGAGTGTGCATAAATTTATTTGGACCTTGAATCAACGCTAAGGGGTGACCAAAAGGGATAAAATGCACAACTATCCATGCTAATTCTAACTAAATCTAACCCATTGGTAATGCCAATTTTATTTGCTCTTTTGTATCTCCTTCTTCATCAATTCGATGATCAATTCCTTTCTGAGAACCATCAAGTGGTCTGATGGTTCCCATGCTCCCTTCCATTGCGAAGGTAAGGGTTCGAACCTCTTAACTGTCAGACCAAATCCGATTTAAAGGAGTTTGGATGTAGTGTAGGGACCACTGTACTACCTATCCAAGAAAAAAAAATGAACAGTTCTTTTCTCCTTCTATATATCTCATCGTTATCAAATTAAAAAAAATGTCGATTAATTTTTTTTTATTATCGATTAATTATTTCAAGGTACTTTAGTTTATTGTTTGAATGACATATTAGGTCGAAAAAATCAAAATTGTCGAATTGTAGTTGTGTGGTCGTTAGGGTATGTCTTCGTCTACCTTGACGACTTGTATTAGTCGTTATCTTCCTAGATTGAGTATCGTGACGACTTTTCATCTCTAAAAGTAACATTTACAGGGTCCTCACGATATTCATCCTTATACTTTTGCCGACTAGTGTTGTAGTAATTAAGGTCGCCATGTTTTGAAATCTTGAACCTTGCCGACCAATAACTGCCATAACACAGTTTCTCTGTGTGCATTTTTGATATTAGTCGGCATGTTTGGGTAAAATACCTTGAAGACTTTGTGTTGGTCCATATTTTGTGCAATTTCGACCATGACAACCAATAACAACTAAAATCAACCTTTTTCTTTCATTTATTTGTCATGTTGTTTTATCTGTAACTGTGACGACCTTGTATGTAAGATATTTAGTCGTTAGTGTTTGGAATTCTCGATCTTGACGACTATAGCTTAGACAACATGTTATGAAATTAGTATCTTGCCGACTAATCATGCATTTGTAAAACCTTTATTTCTTTGTATGGAAAATCTCATTTGGTCATCCGGATATAGGTGGTCGTTATCTTCCATTTCACTCGATCATGCCGACTTTTCATCATGTAATTTCTGAAAGTGCTGATTCTCTCCGTAATTTTGAGAATGACTCCATTATATAGTTGTTACCTTTTTAGAAGTGTTTGACTAGTGTAGTTTTATTTTTCGTTACAAAAATCTCAAAACAATTTTTTTCTCTCAAAAATCTTCTAAAATAATCAATAAGTTAAATCTAACCAAAACAAAATTTCATAACTTATACTCAACTAATTAATATAACTATATTAATTAAACTAAACAAGTTAAGTTGTGCCAGTTAAACATGGCAGTTGATCTATTACGATAAATATATGGCTAAAGGGGTTTGGATTTTACTTTCTAATGAACTTATTTTGTTTTATTAGGTATATACCCTAATTTGGACAGTATTTAAACCATTTTATTTTATTTTTTCTTGGTTTTCATCTGATTTAGTGTAAGGTATCATTTTAGGTCTGTACCTTATCCCGGTAAAACCGCTAAATCGAACCGAACCACATCATTAAAGGAAAATGGGACCGAACCGAACCATTTATGTAATGTTGTATAATAGTTTTAAAAATGTGTAAACGGGTCTTAATGGTTTCGGTCTTGATCTGGCGCAAATCCAAACTGATACACAACGTAGGTAAAATTATTAATTGATAGTTGTCGATATAATTTCTAGTTTTAATTAGACAATTCATTTTACTCTTATTTATTCTTCTTTTCTTCTTTGTTAGAACATTGCTCGGTTAAATCGTCAAGCGTTGGTATGTCAAGGTTGGTTATCATATTAGTATCAAAACTCTAGAGTAGAATGATTAGAACTACTGGAGTCAACTTCGTTAGGTTAGACTATGAAGTTTAGAAATGTTGAGACATATAAATATTACTCTGAAGACCTGAAGATTCAAAAGATGTATCGACATCAGCGAAGACATCATCCTTCTAGTTGAGGTTAGTAATACAAGACCTTACTTGTCTCAATTTTTATATCGTTACCTTTAAGTCGTTTTGATTGGAAACACAACATGCGAAGTTATATACATGAAACTCTAGTTTAAGAGAATTGATCATGTTATTATGATCAAAGTGTCAAGGAAGAGTATACAAGTTATTTTACAACTTTGGTATATTGATATACGAAGTGTAATTCTTATCTTTTGAACCTTGTAATCACGACATCGACATAATATTTGTAACTTGTTACTAGATTATGCAATGAACTTAGGTTATATTTAATACATAGAAACTATGTTTAACTACATGAGTTTAAGGAAGTAGACTTACGAACTTTTTTCGTTGTTGAAATAAACCAATAGGATTGATGTTAGGTTTTTATTGAAGATCTAAGGTTGGCCTGAGCCTAACCTATATAAGGAATCAAGGTAGAACTAATCCTTACTTATGTTGGGAGTCAATGTAGAACCGATCCCTACCTATATTGGGATTCAAGGTATAACCGATCCCTACCTGCACTGGGACATAAATTTCAATCTTGGTAAGGGAAATTGGTTAACCAAGCTGGTAGAAGTACATAAATTTAAGTTGATATTGGTTCTATGGATCAATATCAAATGGGTTGTATGCAAGTTCCAAATAAAAAATTTAAGAAAATGGAGTAGTTACAATGAATTATTGGTGGAATAAATCTCAATCCAAGGGTGGATGTATTATAGGATGGAAGGATCTCAATAAACCAAAAATAATGGGAGGTATAGTTTTAATATTACTAGATATTTCAATGAAGCTCTGGTAGCTAAGATTGCATGAAGAATGCTTCCAGAAAAATATGCCAAATTGGTGCATCTTCTTCAGACAAGATACTTCAGAGATGTTGTAATAGCATTGCTCGGTCGAACTCACAAGTGTTGCTATCTCAATCTTGTCTTCAAATTTAGTTGTTAAAACTATATCTTGATTTCTAGTCTACAATTAGTTAAGTCTCGCATTTGGATAGAAGATGTAGTTGAGAAACCGACATTATGTCAGTCATCATTGTGTTCTACCGTTTTGAAGGCGAAGATCATCAGAAGCTTTCGGAGAACTTTTTCAATAAAAGGTAAGTGAAGAACTGAACCACCTATTTATCAAGTTATCATCTCTCTATCTATGAGACGTTGAAAAGACGAGTATTATCAACCTATAAGTCCGATACCAAGTGTGATCTTCTAAGGACAAAGTCAAGACAATACGACAACTTGATATTCACTTGATAATAGTTACGGTCTGAAACCGATTTACTATAGGATCAATATCAAGTGATTAAGATTAATGCACAAGTGTATTTACTTTATTATAATATAAAATAATTATAATTCGGAAGTAAATTAAATAATACAACATAAGATTTTGTTAACGAGGAAACCACAAATGCAGAAAACCCACGAGACCTAGAATACTATCAGAATTAAGCTGTTATATAAAATATAATATGAACTTCGTAAAAGACCAAGCAGACTACCCCTAGATACTTAGTTCCCCCAGTATCCATGCGCCTTCGACTTCTAGAGTCACGTACGTGAATATCAAATCATTTGGATTATATTCCAAACAAAAAATAAAGAATCTGTTTGGTAACCACTCTAATCAATCTTGCTTAAGATAATATGATTTATTGACAAAGGCTTTTATGTTTAATATAATAAACTTGTTTGTCTGGTTAGATCAATCAATCCAATGACTAACGAAATAATTAAGTTTAGATTTGCACTCAATCAATATAGATATCAAAGAAAAACTATAGAGAGTTTCCTATCTCACACAACTAATCAATCAAGTCTATCAAAGATAAACCGATTCTAGTTGTATCCCAGTCGATCAAGGTTTGTGCACTAAATCCACGAGATACGAAAACTAATAAGTATTCTCCTTCGTCTTCAAATATTCTATTGCCTTTAAAACCTGCTCAACAACACTTAAATCCTCTTGTGATCAATCACACACATAACAGAGTCTGTTAACAACGAATTATCACAAGATGTATTTAGATACGAAGATGGTTCTAAATATCCCATCGATACTTTGATCTAGTCTGAGTGAATTTTAGATCTGAAGAGAAGATTCTCAAGAATAAACAAACTAGGTGCAATCAAAGTTTCAACAACCGTTAGTCAATCAAGTTAATAATCAAAAGCTACAATGACACTGCAATTATCTAGTTTCCCACCAACGGTACTCGTAGAGATTCTTGATCCCACATAAGTCTTTAAATGGGCGGTCGTTAGAGATTTCACCTAATTAGGAAACTTTCCTCTCCGATTAGACGGCTCCATCAGAAACAACAAGAAATGAAGTTTTCTTGGCTCTAAGGATAGTTTGCTAGAAATGAAAACTTAGGTATTTATAGACCAAAGTTGTTTGGGCACCAATGAATTTCCCAAACTGAAAATATTCTTAAGATATGTAATGAATTCCCAAATTCGGTTTCCTAATTCCAACAAATGCAATCCAATATTTTCCGAAATCTCTTATAAAAAATATCCAATTAGTAAATGCACATTACTAATTTTTATTCTCTAGAGCTATGAATTAATTGCTGGTAATTGTGAATGGGCAATGGTAATTGTGAATGGGCAATTAGTAAATATTCTTAAGATATGCACCCTGTTTCCTAACCATAATATCATAAATCAAAATTCTCATCAATCGGTGAGCAGTTTAATTGTGAATGGGCAATGGTGTATTCATGAAGATCTTCTCCAATCCATTCAAATTGAACAACTCCCAATACTAAGAGAGGGTGTAAATATGATTGTGTGGTGTAATAGTAACTCTTGTTAATTCACTATTTCTGATGCCATAAAAAAGATAAGTTCTCCTCTGCCTAAACTTCACTGGTATAAAGCAAATTGGAATTATGCAGTTCTGCCATCTATTACAGCTAACATTTGGAAAATCACCAGAGATGCCTGCTCAACTGATAAAAATATAACAAAGAAAGGCTTTTACATGGTTTCTAGATGCTATATCTGCCACCATGATGTTAATTCTCTGAACCCTATTATATGGAAATGCAATTTCAGCAAATTATTATGGTCATGGCTTGGAGGTATTTTCCATTATATTAATCCAGTTTCTTTTTAAGATATTCTCGTATTGAGAAAACTCTGTAGTCCAATGATCAAAGAACTGTGGGTAATTTACTCTTATACCCTTATGATGGAAATATGGTTTATAAGGAATATCATCTGTTATGATGAAGGCAAACCAAATATCACAAAGATTAAAAACAAGATTATGAGAATTGTAAATGACTACAAGGGAAGAATGAAGGGTGTTATGTGGGGCCCTGATTCTTCTGCCTTCATTCTGATGATGAAATTCTCATGTGCTGTGATGGTGCATCTAGAGGTAACCCTGGTCTTGCTAGATATGGATTTATTGTTAGAAATACTTCAGGTGAGTTTGTCTTTGCTGAATATGGTGGTTTAGGAATAGTTACAAACTATATTGCTGAGTTTATAACAAGTATTACAGCTTTGGAATGGGCAGTGGAAAATCAGTGTTTTAAAGTCATCTTGCAATCTGATTCAAAAGCATGCATCACCTCATTGATATTCCATTAGATCCCCTAGTTTTTATTAGCAAGATGGCAAAGAGTTGTGGCTGGTTTGCATTCAATCTCTTACATGCATGTTTATAGAGAGATTAATTTTTCTGCAGATCACTTTGCAAAGAAAGGTGTGCATCTTCTAAAGGATCGGAAAGTGAACTACATATATAGGCCAAACTGCTTTGCTCTCATGGAAAATCCTCATTAGACTTATTATAGATTTGCTTAATCTTTTCTTTTCTTTTTTTGTATTAGTTGATGTTATGATTTTTCATTCTTATACCTTTTTAGCATGGGCTTGCTGGTCTTGTATGTTTAAAACTCTGAGATTTTAATAATGCTTATTGTCATGAACCAATTCTTGATCACCATAGGTTGAATTTTCCTGTCATGAACCAATTTATGAATAAAATTGGATAAAGGGGATCTCCCTCCTTAAGACCTCTTGCAACACCAAAGAAACCAACAGGTCCACCATTTAGCATAATAGAAATCTTAGAAGTTTTAAGAAGAACCATTATCTAGTTATAATTTTTTTTAGGAAAACCCAAATTTATTTAGAGCTCTTTATAGGAATTCCTAACTCATGGTGTCATAAGCAAGTGAGATATCCAACTTAAGTCCCAAATTTCCACCTCTTCTCTTAACATTTAATTCATTTACTAGTTCAGAAGCCAGTAAGACTTTTTCATGAATGCTTCTATTTTTGATGAAGGAAACTTGTTGTGGTGACACAATTTTGGGCATATAGATACTAAGTTTCATAGTGACAATCTTTGTAATGATTTTAAAACGAAAATTACTAAGCCCAATAGGTCTAAATTGTTTAGCATTTTTTGCACCTTGTACTTTTGGAATCAACACAAGAAAGTTAGAGTTCATACCACTTGGAATTATATTGTTCTGCCAGCAAAATTGTAAAGCATCTACCAAACCTCTTTTAATGAAATCCCAAGAAAATCTGTAAACTCATTCGGGTGAGCTCGGTATTAGCAACATCGACATTGGTGATCTTAACATTGAGTTTAGATTCATTATTCTTTAGTTGGGCGACCTCCTCCTCCAAAGATTTGACCTTCCCTTGCTCGGCTGCAGGAACAAGAAAAACAACATGGTTAACACACAAGCAAATAGATGCACAAGGGAAAGGGAACATATTGAAAAACAGAAGACATGCACAAAAACCTGAAAACACGGGTAAAACTAAATTAAAAGTTTTCTCGGATTTAGAAAGGTTGATTTCAAGATCAGAAATCTTCTATACCAACTCATTATATTGATGTTCATTAAACTCATTCGAGGGGAAATATTGCTTGTGTTTACCCCAGGCAGTTTTTTTTCCGGTCGTGCGTTGTTTGGAAACCCGATAACTGGGCCTGAGTCCATTCCAAGTCCCGCGATACTTGATCAAACCAGAGAAGTATCTCCTCCAATGACTGAATGGACTACTCAGCATCATCTTTCAACTGCAACAGACGCTTACGATCGCATTGAAGGTCCCTATTATGGAGCCTTAAATAATTGCATTGACTCTCTAAGGAATCATTCAATAATTTTATATCAGCAACAACTCTTTGAATACGAGATAGATCATCCCGAAGATTATCTATTTCCTCGGGTACATACTCAAATCTTTGATAGTGAAGTAGCTCAGACTGAAGACTATCAATTTCGGAAGCTTGGCGGTCAATCTTATCACCCTTGTTGTATATATTTTGTTGAAGTGTAGTAACATGCTCTTTTTCTATGTTCAGCTTCTTGGACATAGTACGGTATTCGGAAACGAAATCTCGATCTAAGCTAAATATATCGACTAGGAAGACAACGCTAGACTCAGGATATTGGCACTACATTATCAATCAAAAATGACAAGGTTTCGCAAAAGTACCTTTGGCATCATCTAGTTGCCTCTCGAGTCCTCGGGCGCACTCATGCTCCTCTTGAAGTTGAGCGCGCAAGTTCTCCATGTCCGCCAACTCCTTGTGATGAATAATAGCTTCAAGAATCCTTTGGTTTGTATCCTGAAAGGACCAACTCGGGTTAAATCATTAACAAGCCCAAAACACCACAACTACGCGACTAAAATAAAGTAACTCACCATAATATTGAAGGAGTCCCTCATAGCAGGACCGTACAGGGGCAAAACCTTCATCATATCAGCAACGGACAAAGAACTAAAGCTAGGGGGAGTAAAGGCGCCCAAAGAATCGCATAAGGGACCCGAGAAATTAAAATTGAACTCCCAACTATACCCTCATAGGATGGATTCTTATTCACGTTCTCCACCATCTTATTTCGGAGAGAGAATGTTATCCTTGGGGGCAGGAATCTCGGGTTCCTCCTGTAGGACCATAATATCGCCATGACAGTATTCTTGCGAGATTAACAACACTCCTGCGGGCGTCACCGCGAGTTCTTCAACAACACTTTGCGAGCGTCATAAAAATAACTTAAAGAGTGATCCAAAGTATGACGTAATAGCTGACGATTGAAGAAACATGAGAAGAGCATGATCATTCTGCGATGGTTAGAACGCTTGCGAGAATTATAACTTCCACGAGAACATCGCAAGCCAGATCCGAAATTAAAGGACAGCTTAGTTGTCATCCATTATGTAACTACCCTATATATAGAGACCCATTATGTCCAGAGAGAGGATGATGTATTTTTGAATGTTGAGAAAGTCTTGAGGAGAGAGAAAATTCAAGAGAGCGGTTGTATTCTTGATCTTCTTTCTTAACTTGTAAACATTTCTGAAAATCAAATAATAAAGTGTTGTTTTAATCATCCAAATATGTGTTACTTACTGTAAGATCTTATCAAGGGTGTAGTGTAGGATTTCCTGCAACTACATTTTGGCGCTAGAAACAGGGATGAATTAATGATTGTTTGAAGAAAAAGATAAAAATTGACATTGTGGTTGGGAGGAATTTGGAATAATTAGTGAAAGATCTTACGCAACATATTACTAAGATTAATGGCTAGAAGATGAAGAAACACATCAGAACCACCAACAACTGTAAGGAGGAGTCAAAGACTTGCAGGTGGAGAAACAAATGAAGTGGAAGAATCCTCAAGAATAAGAACAATAAGAAATAGAACAAGGAATGAAGGAGAAAATCAAGTTCAACAACCAAACCAGCAAACACCAATACAAGATAGAGTTGTGGATTATGATAGAGTTAGCGTGCATACTTGGTGATCAGATTCGATGGAAGAAGCAGAAGATAGACAATTAAGAAATGAGAGAAGAGAAGAAATATATCAAGGAGTGGTTGGAGGATTAATTCATGGAGAAGGAGAAAATGAAACAACAGATGATTCAAGACAAGGAATACAAGAGGAAAGGAGGTTAGAAGCAGAAGAACGTGCAAATTTAACAAGGCAAAATCATGAGTTAAGAATGGAGAATTTAAGATTGCAGAGTAGGAGATCAAGAAGTACTGCTAGATCAAGTTCAAGATCATTTAGAGAAGGACCAAGGCAAAATTCCCCTATGAGAAATGCTAGAGAAAATATCTGAGAAGAAATGAAAAATCCAAATGAAGAGCAACGTCATGGAGCAGAAGAGATAATTAATGATCGCCATGATCCACGCGGTGAAGCTTTGGATGATAGACTTAATAATAGAAATCAAGAAGGTGGAAACAACCAAAATGGTAAAGAAAATCGAGAAGAAGGTAGGAGAATATTACACGGGCGAGAAATCCAAAGAAATCAAAGAAACATTGAGGAGGAAATTGAGAAGCATTATGCTGAACAAGCACGTCTAGCTTGCGAAATAGAAAGATTAAGAGCATAAATTGAAGAACAAGAGTTTCAAGAAGCGATACGGAAGAATAATCATGACAATCGAAAAAGAAGACGCACACAAAATCGCCATAACCATAATATCAATGAGGAATATGGTAGAATACAAAGGAGAGTAGAGAGACATCGAAGAAAAATAATGAGAAATGAAGAAACTCGCAGAGAATAAATTGGAAGACATAACCAGTTGCGAATGCAGGAAAGAGGAGAAGAGGAAAATCACAGAGGAAGACAGAATGAAGATACAGATGAAGATACACAAAATCTCGCAAGACAATAAACACATGAACGTAGAAGAAGAGAAGCTGCACTGAAAAGACCGATGGACCAAAATTCAGCTGGGAATGACAAATTTTAAGAGAATTAGCAGAAATGAGGGGAATGTTGAATAACAGAAGAGAATGAGGCAGGAGACAACTTGATGAATCCGTTGAAGAAGCTGCGAGAATTCTGTTCACTCAAGAAGTACAATTAAGAGGAATCCCTCCAAAATGCAATTTATCATCATTAACTAGTAACTTCGATGGGACTACCTGTGTTGTTCAACATTTTAAGGCTTATGTTAGGTGTATGCTACAATGGGAAAACTATGACGATGTGTTATGCAAATAATTTTCATCTAGTTTAACTGGCGAGGCATTAAAATGGTTCGAAGGCTTACCTAAAAATACAATAACTTCTTTCGACCATTTGCAAGCTACATTCCTGGGAGCATATATAAGCAATAATTCTTCACGGACCGGTATTGAAGATGTATTTGGATTAAAACAGAAGATTGGCGAGAGTTTGAAACACCTACCCATAAGACGGAAGACAATGTGCAGTGAAATGGCAGAAAGAGTGGATGAGAGATACCTCATTTTATCTTTCATTAATGCAATATTCGCAACCAATCTGTTGTACATACAAATTTTCAGAATAAAAAATACCATCACAATGACTGAGCTACGAGAACTACAAGAAGAATACATTGCTTTGGAGGAAAAACAAAATGAGGTAGAATCATATCCAATCGCTAACACTAGCTCAAAAGCGGCGAACGGGAGTTTACTTCCTAAAATGATCAACAATGTTGCGAGCACCTCACAGCCACGGCAAGATAAAGTGGTCATTGAAAATCAACAGAAGTTAGTAGCCATGGGAAGTCGAGATCAAGAGGAGTATGAAAAAGAAAGGAATTATTACAATCGCGGTGGAAATAATAAATTTTAAAGACTCGATCAGCCGCAAGAGACTTATGGTGGTCAGAGGCAAAATAATTTCAGAGGACAAGGGAATCAAAGGGTAATATATGAAGAAATTAAGATGCCACCCCTGAATGCCAGCATATAAAAAATTTGGGAAGCTATCATTTTGATGGAAAATATACCATCACCCTGGAACATGAGAAAAGAGCCACATCAAAATAATCGAAATCAAGAATTTTGTCCTTATCATCATTTCCATGGACATTCAATAAATGATTGCAGGAATGTAAAAATAATAATTTTGAGGATGATTGATCAGGGAAAGTTAAATTATTTTCTAATAGGACATTCGCAATCTCAGCAGCTACTTACAGCACCAGAAATTTGCAGAGTGAATACTGTAAAAGGAGCAGAAACATTTGTGATAGAGGTTGGAGCCAAGGCGAAAAATTTGTTCTGTAATTCCATCATACACTCATATAAGACTATTGAGGATTTCCACGACAATATTCTAAGCAGAGTATTCGCGAGATACATGGATGGAAAAGAGGTAATGAATATTGCGAGAGTCTCGCCATTGGAGGAATGGCAAAAGCAAACTATTTCTTTCACTGCACAAGAAGTACCAGAACCTGGCAAGATGCATGACAACCCACTGGTGGTAAGATTAGAAATAAATCCACAACAAGTAGAAGACAAATATGAAGAAAGTGATGATAAAATGGAAGATTCTTGGTCCATTAACAGAGTTCTAATAGATACTGGTAGTTCAGTTAATATCTTATTTTATCATACCTACATAACCATGGGTGGAAAAGACGAGGACTTGATACCATCAACATATAAAATCTATGGTTTTAATGGTACATCTAACAAACCCAAAGGGGAAATTACAATGCGAATTCCATTAAATGGGATATCTTCTAAGATCTTGTTATGTGTTGTTGATATTGAATCACCTTATAATGCCCTGATTGGCCGAACTTGGCTACATGGGATCTTAGGTGTGGCATCCATCTTTCACCAATGTATTAAATTTCCTCATCCTAATGGTGTTGGAGTCATTAAAGGAGATTGGGGAGAAAGCAGGAAATGTTATGAGATTGGTGTAAAATCTTGCGAAGAGAGAACCGCGAAGAATAACAGTTGGAAACACGACATCAAGCAAAGACAGAGATATGACAGACTAATGGTTGATGCAATAGAAAGGCGAGAGGAAGTAGATGGCGAGCGTCTCGCAGACAAAGAGAAAACAACAAAACGTAACAAAAAAGCAGAAGCAGGAAAGTAATAAGTAGAAAGGTAAAAGGATGAAATTTAAGAAATTTATGAATGAGTTGTTTGAAGAAAATGTTTCAAAAGAGTATTTCGTTTGAATAAAAAAGATGAAATTGAAAAATTGTACAAGAAAAGAAAAGAAATTTTATCAGAGTTGCGATACTCGCAAGAAACGCGAATAAAATTTTGCAGAGACAAAAGAATGGGACGAACTTTTATGGCGTACACCTTAGTTCGTGAATAAAACTTCGCAAAAGGCAAATGTAAGACCTAAAGTACGTCATATAAGGGGGTATCTCTTTGCGTGGCTCAGGGATAAGGTTATACCGCTGCTGGAACCTGAGACACGGAGACTTGGGTCCATCTCTTTGAGATACCTATCCAGGAGAGATACTTTGGATTTCCAACCAAATAAGGTTATACCCTGGTTGGACGACCAAGGGTCTCTTCTAAGGAGTGCAGATTATGACCAAGGCGCCGAGGTACACGGTTGAGCCAAGGATGCCCGGGATGGACGAACCTACCCTGTCCATTCTTGGTAAGTCTTGGCTATGATGCACTCGGCCTGAAGAAAACCCAACTTAGGGTGCAGTCTTGTAACTATAAGCCATATAGGCATAAAGGATGAAAGGCTGCAAAAACAACTGGTTGTTGGTAAATCCGGATGGGAGGAGATAGTCTTGTATGGCCGATGTGCCCTCCTTGAAGGGGAAACAAGGGGGAATATAAGGGCGGTACCCTCCATTAGGGAGCTGATAAGTATCTAAAGATGGCAATGTCATGGGGCTTTACGCTCGCAAGAGAATTTAGTCCTGTCATATTTTCGATTGAAAAAGATTATACAGAGGCAACAAGCCATAAGAGAAAAGATGAGATGAGATCAATGGGTTTTTACATGAAAGTGAAAAGACATCCTGCGATTTCATCGCAAGACGGCAATGTCATGGGGCTTTGTTCTCGCAAGAGAATTTAGGCCTATCATATTGTCGCAGAAAATTTGAAAAAAAAAAAAAAAGGATAAGGCAAGATCAATGGGTTTTTACTTGCAAATGTAAGGACGTCCTGCGATTTTGTCGCCAATACAAAATGTGGCAAAATAAGACCTTTAAATAGGAAGGCATGATAAGACCACTAGATTGAATGATTGCGATAATGACGCAGAAATTATGAGACTTGCGATATTTACGCAGAGATCATAAAACTATTACTAGCGACATCATCGCAAATATTAAGGCAAAAATATTTAAAAAGATTTTATTTACAATTGATATCTAAGCTCTACTCAATTTTTTCATATTGCAGATTAATAATAGAGGCAAGTATGGGAATGCATAGAGCGATAAAATTATTATTCATCATCATACGATAAAATTACGTAGATCTTATTATATGACACTTTTACGCAGATAGTTAAAGGGTAATAATTATGTTGATTGACTATGTTGCAGAAAAGAATTGTTTTCTAATTCATACAGATAGAAGCAAAAGAAATTTATATATCAAGGAAATCTACAAGTTGGAAAAACTCGCAGCAATATTACAA
Source organism: Papaver bracteatum (assembly GCA_023529315.1). Classification (NCBI taxonomy): domain Eukaryota; kingdom Viridiplantae; phylum Streptophyta; class Magnoliopsida; order Ranunculales; family Papaveraceae; genus Papaver; species Papaver bracteatum. The sequence continues at coordinate 2,763,997 of JAJJWX010005371.1, forward strand.
AAAGAAGGAAATAAGTGTACAAAAATTACAAGGAAGATAAAAAGAAGAAACAGAACTAATTAGATCCATCGTCATCTTCGCCAGATTTATCTACTTCTTCATATTTATCATCATCATCTTCATCCTCGCCAGACTCCTTAGCTTCACTATCAGAGATAATAAGGTTTGGAGTATCTGCCGGAATTTCTTCTGCTAGATCAGGATATGTAGAATGAGGAATGTTATGATCATTGCAGACCATTTTAATAAAATCGTTACGAACAACAATAAGGGCATTGCTAAAATTCATAGAAGTAATCCTTAATTGGTCCTTCAGCCTTGAATATTTTTCATTGCGAGAAGATAGATCTCTTGCAAGTTGGATTTTATCTTCTTCTAGTTCTCCAATTATATCGCGAAGATTCTTTTCAGACACTGTGAACAAAAGCAAGAGTACAAGTTAATACAAATAATGGTGATTTAATCAGAAGATAAATTAGTGAAAAAACAAGAGTAATAACCTTCTCTTTCGGCAATCATATCTCTAATTAAGGCAGAATGATAAACTTGAAGACTAACATCTACACCTAAATTAATTCTGGCATTGTCAATAACCTTCGCAGCCCAAGCAAACTCATCATCGATGTTAATAAGAAGACGAGAGCGAACTTGATTCTCCCTCGCAAGAAGATTTATATTCTCGCAGATAATTCTATCTCTTTCAACTTGAATATCGAGAAGAGTTTTATGGAAATTTTCTAAGGATTTAGTACCATTTTTAACAGCAAGATCTTTTTCATCAATAAGATCGTTATTCTTGCTTCTTAGTCTATTAATTTCTTCTTTTGAGTCAAGATAAAGACATTTAAACTTATTGGTTAAAATCAAATTGAATTTGTGCTCAATTTTTAAGAGATGAAATTTGGATTTAAGTTCATCTATGGAAAGGGATCTAATTTGATCGTCTGAGAAACTACTTAAAGAACTATTAAGGCGAGCAAGAAGGGTTTCCTCATCTACAGGTTCAAGAAAAGATTGGGAAAATGTAGCCTCATCAGTAAGGCCATAAACATCTGCAAAAATGGTTGCTTGAATAAGCTGCAGTAGGTTAAAAAGAACTAAAAGAAAAAGGAAACAATTCATACCATAGAGTTGCTGGTTAGCCTTGTCAAGATCGAAGATCTTTTGTCTATCATTTGAAGCATCAATTTCTAATTGCTTGTTCTTCTTGCGAACCTCAGCAACCTCAGCTTCTAATTTTTCCTTATCCTGGCGAAGCTCAACAGATTCAGATGATAATTCCTCTTTTTTATTGCGAAAATTAGCAGCTTTATTTTCACAAATAACACGTCTTCTATCCAAATCAGAGGCAACAACGAAGGAAGCTCTTCCAACCTGCGATGGAACAATATAAATTAAGATTTGACGAAGAAATAAATGCATGAATAATATGAAGAAGTGGAAGCATACCAAAATACCAAGAGAATTTAAGATACTAGGAGTCACTGATCTTGATATTCCTTGAAGAGAATCATTATCAACCAATATGGGAGCATCGCAGACTTTAGCGAGAGCCTGGGATATCCCATTAAGAGCTTCATCTCCATAGTCATTTGCGATACCATGTGTAATATCGCCAAAGATCTTAGACAGTTGAGTCATGGAAGAATCATATTGGGAAGACTCCATTGTAGAAGGGATATCAACATTAGAATCATCATCATCATTATCGTCATCATCAGAATTACCACTCGAGTTTTATGCATTAACTTGAGGAGTTGAAGAAGAAGAGAATTGGGTTTTTCTTTTCTTTAAGGGAGGAGCACCAGATTTCCCTCTGCGAGGGGCAGTAGACTTCTCTTTAAGAGGAATAATAGATTTCTCCTGGCAAGAAACATCTTTGTCTTTCCCTTTATTTTTCACAATCTTCACAGGTTCTATTTCCTCAATAACCTGCGAGCACAGATAAAGGTAAGAAATAGAGGCAACAATATATTTTTGAGAATCATAAAGGAGTATTTCTTACTTCATTTGTGAGAGATTTTAAGGCTAAAAAGGTGTTGGGCTTCCCAAATTTCTGGTAATGAAGTTTCAGCTTGTCAATCTGGAAAAAATTGGAGTAGTCAGCGAGAGTATGAAGACATTAGGAAGATAATAATGATAATTAGGGAGTGTAAAAATAATGGAAAAACAAGGTACCTCTTTATTTCTTTCATACCAGTTGAAGACCCACGGTTGATATTCTGAGAAATTCGCAGGCAATGCATGAGGACCAGAGATGTAGGGACCTTCTAAACATAATGTAAAAATGAACCATTTGTCATCATTGGAATGGCGAGGGCCTTGATTATTACTCATATTCCAATCAATATCTGACATAAGAACTTCATCTTCAACGATGTTATCCTTCTTTTGCAAGCGGACGCCCCAGCGAGTGCTATCCTTTTTACAAGTGACTATATCGTAATTTGCGAAGAAATTCTCCACAGTATAATTTGCGGGAACGATCGAGACATCTTTAAATTTGGGATTCTTTGGAGCGTCAGGTTAGCGAGATTCTTTATCAGCACCGCGAGTAGCATACTCAAGCATTAAGCGAATACAATCCCCACTCAATTGATATACCGCCCGCGATAACTTCGCGTGAGAGAGAATTTCATAGAATAAAGGAAGTTCAGGATCATATAGAGGAATGGGAAGACCAGCCTCAAGCTGATCTAGCGAGATTATGATTTTCTCACGGTTACATGAAAAATTAGAAAAATAATGGAATAGAGAGTTCAGCCTTAGGGCTTTGATCAGGAATAGTAGATAAGGTGAAACCTTTATCTTTAAGTTTCTTTTGCATCTTCTCAAAGGCAAGAACATTTTTATGACCAGCTGCAACCATTTTTAGTATGGGAATGAAGATTGAAAGAGTAAAAAATCGAAATAAAAATTGTAACAGTAGCCGATCCGGAATTTACGGAAGAACAATAAAATTGCAGAGAAATTGTAGAGAGAAAGGAAGAAGAAAGTAAAAAGAGGGAAAGAAAAGAATGAAATAAGTATTTATAGAAGATAAAAATTCTCGAGAAAACGAATGCAGTTAATGCAAAGAAAGGACGTGAACGGTCAGATCGCAGCGGTTGTAAAGGACGTGTCAAAAATTAAATGGAACAAAAAATACGTGAAAAATACTCAATTATTGCGAAGAATACAGAAAGGTGTCAAAGAAGAAGAGCGTAAAAATATAAACAGTTGCGGCATTTTAAAAAATTCAATTCTCATGATCTTTCCTCCAAAGCAGAAACGACATGAGAAGAGGCAAGATGTAGGACCAGAATATCGCCATGACAGTATTCTTGCGAGATTAATAACACTCCTGCGGGCGTCACCGCGAGTTCTTCAACAACACTTTGCGAGCGTCATAAAAATAACTTAAAGAGTGATCCAAAGTATGACGTAATAGCTGACGATTGAAGAAACATGAGAAGAGCATGATCGTTCTGCGATGGTTAGAACGCTTACGAGAATTGACATTATAACTACCATGAGAACATCGCAAGCCAGATCCGAAATTAAAGGACATCTTAGCTGTCATCCATTATGTAACTACCCTATATATAGAGACCCAGTATATCCATAGAGAGGATGATGTATTTTTGAATGTTGAGAAAGTCTTGGGGAGAGAGAAAATTCAAGAGAGCGGTTGTATTCTTGATATTCTTCCTTCACTTGTAAACATTTCTGAAAATCAAATAATAAAGTGTTATTTTAATCATCCAAATATGTGTTAATTACTGTAAGATCTTATCAAGGGTGTAGTGTAGGATTTCCTGCAACTACACCTCTTGTCCCTCCCCTTTACCCGATTCCTCGAGCTCAGTCTCCGAACCAAAAAACTCATCATCTTCATCTGACCTCATTACTACCACATTGGAGTTCGAAAGGGAAATCCCTTTGCCAGAAGAAGGCACCTTGGAAGACCGGGGTACATTCTTTTTCGGAAGGGATTTCCAACCTTTAGCTCCTTTCCCGCTATTATCGACTTTATAACCTACAATGGCAGACGAAATTTCAGAAGACTTCTTGGGAGACTTTTTCAAGAATCGGGACAAGGGAAGCCGATCATCGGCATCCTTACCATCCTTCTCAGCAATACCTTCAACACCCTCCTCATCATCCTTAGACTTCTGCACAAGTACCATCGTCAGACCCATTAAATGCAACAAATAGGGGCAAGTACATGTGCTGAGAATAGAACAATATATTTTTTACCTTCACTATCTCTTCCTCAGTCCTTGTGCTAGAACCTCTGTCTCTTTTCCGAGTGTTTTGAACCTTAGATGATTAACCTGAGACTTGGGCTACAAAGGAGCGGAACCGATGAAAAATTTATGACTACCCGACATCACATAGACAATAAACCCGAGCCGAGCAAAAGGGTGAAAACATTACCTGATCAGCATTAACCACCCAGAATTGATAAGACTCGACAGGAAAGTCAGGAGAATGGAGATTGCCACTTAATATGGGGCCATGAATAGCCAGAGGAACCCGATCCCAAACATTATCGCTAGTGTGACATGCATGCTTGTTAGTATTAACACCACCCTCAGGATCCTCATCCAGCATCATCTTTTCAAAACCATCAGTGGGAACTTTTTTGCGATGAGGACTAGCAGCAATATCCCCAAGAGATGTAGTCCCACTCCAATAGTTGGCTACAAAGCTATCCGATGTATATTTTCTTGCATGTGAAGGGTCATATGTAGACCAAGCAGTCTTGGTACATTCGCCTCTTCCTCTCCTATCCCACTCCGCCGTAAGATGAAAATTATTTCCATTCCACTAAACCAGGGCTCGAGGAGGATGAAGTTGATGCAAAACCTCAAAATTTAAAGGATGATTTGGGTCATACAGAGGAATACGCATCCCGAGATCGAGTTGTCCCTTAGTAATGATGGTTGACTCAGGAGAATGAGAAAACTTACCAACCACATTCTTCTTCTATGTACCTTTCTGACCCTACAAAAGATGAATATCATAATCATTGAGATTGTAGTCATCCTTTAATTGATTGATAAACTGGGCATCAGTCAAATTCTTGTTGGATTTCTTGTCAGTCCTACATGAAAAAGGGGGAGAACCGTTAGAAAAGATAGAATCAAGAGCGCGTTGGTCATGATGGGAAGGGATATCAACAATAAACAACGAATCTATAGGGACATTATCTTCATCAGAAAATGTATAACTTACACACCTTTTTCAGTCATGGATGGAGTTGAAGAAGCCATCGGAAAACAATCGAAGTTCAAAAATTGAAGAACAATGAAGAACAAAGTCAGCTGCAAAGCAAGAGCGAGGAAGAAACTGAAACAATAGAAGAAGATGAAGGGAATGAATAAAAGTTGCAGAGGCGGAGAAGCAGAGAATGTATGTTCTTAAACAAGGAAAGAAGAATAAGTGAAGAAATAAAGACCAAAGGGGTTTATCATTCACATTTATAATCCGGGCGGTTACGACCAGCAGAAGAGGTAATGGGTCATAAAGGTTAAAGTAATGGGGGAACATCAGATCGGAAAATGCGGCATGAACAGAATCGTGGGAGGCGAATAAGTTTTTCCACCTCATATCGGGCACACGAGTGAAAGAAGGGGCATAAATGTAGGTGTAAATAAATGACAGATCCGGGTGGAGCAATCTCGAGTCATGACACACTGAAGAAGGAATGAAGCACAACACTGAATCATCTTCTATAATCTTAGCACAAAGAAAGATATATCTATCAAGCATTCATGGAACGATCACGTGTAAAGAAAAAACTCGGATGTGATAGAGAGATGACCTTCGGGAACCGGTGTGATAAGTACATTGACAAAGCACATGGGTAGGTCAGGATAATCTAGTCAAAGTTGGGCCAGAGAACAAAGGAATCAATTCGGGTCGGGAGGAAAGGCGATGTCAGATCGAAGAGTATTAGACTACCAATATATGGAAGAAGCATCGGGATAACACGAGATTGGATAACAGATGTCAAGGAAGACGTTGCTCATCACCCGACAAAAGTATCAAACAGGATAGACTGTGACTTACATTGTAACTTCGTTGTATGAGCGTGTTAGCCTATAAATAGAGAGCCTTGTCAAGAGAGAAAGGAAAGCAATCTGTAAGTGAGTGAGAGAATCGAAAGAGAATTGTGGAGAGAATAGAGAGAGTATTGGGAGAGAATCATAACTTGTATTCTTGTGTGAAATAATAAGATCATCCTTTTACCCCCGTGGACGTAGGTAATCATGCAGAACCACGTATATCTTGTGTTCTTATGAATGTCTTACTTGCTTATGTTTGCTATGAGTTCATGTGGATTGTTGGATGTAGTGGTTGGATTTTCTACACCTGCGGATACTGAAGATATACTTCCTTTGGCTAGTGTCATAGTGAACACAAACTTGGTCACTATCCAATTTTGTGTACATTCTGTTTAGGAGTCCCATAAATAACGAAATTTTTTGGTGGACGCAAAATTAGAATTTTAGTATTTTGAAAATGGAAACTCATAAATTATTTTCTAATTGGATTAGACCGGAACAGTTTTCGGGCAATTCTAGGTGGAACCCACCTCCATATTAACCATCGGACTAGGAATTAACTTGGAAGGTTTCCTCCAGCAGTTAATTTTGTGCTTCCACTGGTTTATTGGAAATATGATTCGTCAGTTGGTGTCTTAAGACGGGTCTCCTCCTCTTCTTCCTAAAAACGTATATGGGGAAGTGCAATAGTTCATGCTACAACTTGAGATTGTTTTGTTGAGAATAGTGAAAATCGCATTTTCACCAACTAGTTCTAGCATCTGATCAAAATAAAATAAAATAAAATTCAAGCTAGGTCTAGAGGAAAGATGATGATTACAAATAGAGAAAATCACCCAAATGTTAGTTATTATTATCATCAGCGACAACAGAATTTACCATCTTTTCATAAAAACAAAAACAGAAAGATGAACAGGAAGTTAGAGAAAGAGTAAGAAAAACAACACCGGCAGATGTTGATAAACTCTTTGGTATCTTGGACTCTTGAAGATGTACTAAATCACTACCTTTACAAAGATAAGGTAATCATCTTATCAAATTCTACTTCTTTAACTTTTTTTCTTTTTTTGTTTGTCTACTTGAAAAAAGATTCTAAATGCTCGATTTAAAATGCTGATATAACTAGCTTAGAATGGACTAAGGGTTGATACAACAAAAGATACATACTGAATAGAAGTGCATGTAAGAAACCACTGTCAGAGTTTCTGTAGCTTTAATTCAAATGAAAGAGACTAAGAATTCGAAAACGGGCGATGGCACATTACGAAAAATACTATTACTTTGCCTTTGTTGATTCTGTTTGCAATTATGCAATATCTGGTTTTCAAGTGGAGACAATTCCGGAGACATTCTCATCAATGGAGCATTACTTCAATTCATTTTAGTACCCTCTTCTTGAGGAAATCCGCATTGAAATGTACACAAGCATTGGAAATCTATCTTTGTCCGGAACGTGTAGCATTTTCTATGTTAGGAAAGATCAAGGTTATAAGCCACCAGAAAATATGTTGTATGGAATTACAATTGGCGGTAAACATCTGCCCCATTGTAATGATATAATTGCCTTGTAGGATGAGAGACCTTCAACTCTGGAGAACTTAACTAGATCATAAACTTCAATCTTGGTAAGGGAAATTGATTAACCAAGTTGGTAGAAGTACATAAATTTAAGTTGATATTGGTTCTATGGCTCAATATCAAATGGGTTGTATGCAAGTTCCAAATAAAAAAGTTAAGAAAATGGAGTCGTTGCAAAGGAATTACTGGTGGAACAAATATCAATCCAAGGGTGGCTGTATTATAGGATTGAATGATCTCAATAAACCAAAAATAATGGGAGGTATGGGTTTTAATAACACTAGATATTTCAATGAAGCTCTGGTAGCTAAGATTGCGTGAAGAATGCTTCAAGAAAAATATGCCAAATTGGTGCATCTTCTTCAAACAAGATACTTCAGAGATGTTGTAAGAGCATTGCTCGGTCGAACTCACAAGTGTTGCTATCTCAATCTTGTCATCAAATTTAGTTGTTAAAACTATATCTTGATTTCTAGTCTACAATTAATTAGTTAAGTATCGCATTAGGATAGAAGATGTAGTTGAGAAACCGACATTTACGACAGTCATCATTGCGTTTTACTATTTTGAAGGCGAAGATCAGCCGAAGCTTTTGGAGAACTTCTTCAATAAAAGGTAAGTGAAGAACTGAACCACCTATTTCTCAATTATTATTCATCTCTCTATTTATGAGATGTTTAAAAGACGAGTATTATCAACCTATAAGTCCGATACCAAGTATGATCTTCTATGTACAAAGTCGAGACAATACGAAAACTTCATATTCACTTGATAATTGTTACGGTCTGAAACCGATTTACTATAGGATCAATATCAAGTGATTAAGATTAATGAACAAGTGTATTTACTTTATTATAATATAAAACAATTATAATGCAGAAGTAAAGTAAATAACACAACATAAGTTCTTTTTAACGAGGAAACCGCAAATGCAGAAAACCCCCGGGACCTAGTCCAGTTTTGAATACTCTCATAATTAAGCCACTATATAAAATCTAATACCAACTTCGTATAGGACCAAGGAGACTACCCCTAGCTACTTGGTTCCCTCAGTATCCCTGCGCCTTCGACTTTTAGAGTCACACACGTGAATATCAAGTCATTTGGATTATATTCCAAACAACAATGGAAGAATCTGTTTGGTAACCACTCTAATCAATCTTGCTTAAGATAAGATGAGTTATTGACAAAGGATTTTATGTTTAATCTAATAAACTCATTTATCTGGTTAAATCAATCTATCCAATGACTACCGAAATAATCAAGTTTAGATTTTCACTCAATCGATATAGATATCAAAGAAAAACTATAGAGAGTTTTAGATCTCACACAAATAATCAATCAAGTCTATCAAAGATAAACCGATTCTAGTTGGATCCCAGCTGATCAAGGTTTGTGCACTAAATCCACGAGATACGGAAACTAATAAGTATTCTTCTTCATCTTCAAATCTTCTACTGCCTTCAAAACCTGCTCAAAAACACTTAAATCCTCTTGTGATCAATCACACACATAACGGAGTCGGTTAACAATGGATTATCACAAGATGTATTTAGATCCGAAGATGGTTCTAAATATCCCGTCGATACTTTGATCTAGTCTGAGTGAATTTTAGATCAGAAGCGAATATTCTCAAGAATAAACAAACTAGGTGCAATCAAAGTTTCAACATCCGTTAGTCAATCAAATCAATAATCAAAAACTACAATAATACTGAAATTGTCTAGTTTCCCACCAACGGTACTCGTAGAGATTCTTGATCCCACAGAAGTCTTTAAACGAGTGGTCGTTAGAGATTTCACCTAATTAAGATACTTTTCGCTCCGATTAGACGGCTCCATCAGAAACAACAAAAAATGAAGTTTTCCTGGCTCTAAGGATAGTTTGCTAGAAATGCAAACTTAGCTTTTTATAGACCAAGGTTGTTTGGGCACCAAGGAATTTCCCAAACTGAAAATATTCTTAAGATATGCAATGAATGCCCAAATTCGATTTCCTAATTCCAACAAATGCATTCCAATATTTTCCGAAATCTCTCATAAAAAATATCCAATTAGTAAATGCACATTACTAATTTTTATTTTCTGGAGCTATGAATTAATTGCTGGTAATTAAAGTATATAAAACCAAAAACCAAAATTAAAAGATTCTCAATTTATTTCAGTAAAGGATCACCTTGATTACCAAGGAATATCTATGAACAATAAATGATAAGAGTTAATCCCCATGTTCAAAGAATATTGACATCTTTATACAACAAATCCTAATTCTGAACTACGCAAGTTCATGAAGAAAATATGTAATTCATGGAAAAACAAAATTGCATCTTGGAATCGGTTCTACCACACTTCCAAACAAGTTCTGAATTGGTTCTACCAAAATTCCAAGACTACTATGTGATCGTTCATACCAAGTCACAATGATTAGTTGTGATCGGTCCTACCAAGTCACATACATGGGTTCGAATCGGTTATACCAATCACATGGATCTGTTCTACATAAACATGGTACCTACTTGTGATCGGTCAGGAAATGCTGAGGAAAAAAGTGCATTACTCTTAAATGGGATAATGTTTATACTTCAAGGTGGTCTTGGTATTAGAAGATTAGAAGACATGAACAAAGCTCTGCTTATGAAATTCTTATGGAAAATGCTTAATTTTCAAGATAAGTGGGCCAGCTAGTTTTTTCTTGCTAAATATACTAATAAGAATGGGAAATGGATAACATATTACAAGAGATCCTCTGTTTGGCCTGGGTATTAGATGGATCATTCAGGAATTCAATGAGCTTACTAGATGGACTGTTGGGAATGGTAATAATATTTGTATATGGCATGATAAATGGATTTGTTAAGAACCTATTTGCTGCATGTTTCCTAACCATAATATCATAAATCAAAATTCTCATCAATTGGTGAGCAGTTTAATTGTGAATGGGCAATGGTGCATTCCTGAAGATCTTCTCCAATTCATTCAAATTGAACATCTCTCAGTACTAAAAGAGGGTGCATATATGCTTGTGTGGTGAAATAGTAACTCTTGTTAATTCACCGTTTCTGATGCCATAAAAAAGATAAGTTCTCCTCTGCCTAAACTTCACTAGTATAATTTTTTTTGGAATTCTGCAGTTCAGCCGTCTATTACAGCTAACATTCGGAAAATCACCAGAGATGCCTGCTCAACTGATGAAAATCTAACAAAGAAAGGCTTTCACATGGTTTTTAGATGCTGTATCTTCCACCATGATGTTGATTCTCTGAACCATATTCTATGGAAATGCAATTTCAGCAAATTATTATGGTCATGGTTTGGAGGTATTTTCCATTATCTTAATCCAGTTTATTTTGAAGATGTTCTCATATTGAGCAAACTCTATAGTCCAATGATCAAAGAACCATGGGAAATTTGCTCTCATACCCTTATGGTGGAAATATGGTTTCTAAGGAATATCATCTGTTATGATGAAGGCAAACCAAATATCACAAAGATTAAAAACAAGATTATGAGAATTGTAAATGACTACAAGGGAAGAATGAAGGGTGTTATGTGGGGCACTGACTATGAAAAATATATACTCCAACTCTTTTAAATTAAATATAGTAAAGTGAAGAGAATGAGAATTATTGAGTTATTCTTCTTCCTTCCTTATGATGATGAAATTCTCATGTGATGTGATGGTGCATCTAGAGGTAACCCTGGTCTTGCTGGATATGGATTTATTGTTAGAAATACTTCAGGTGAATTTGTCTTTGCTGAATCTAGTGGTTTAGGAATAGTTACAAACTATATTACCGAGTTTAGAGCAAGTATTACATCTTTGGAATGGGCAGTGGAAAATCAGTGTTTTAAAGTCATCCTGCAATCTGATTCAAAAGCATGCATCACCTCATTGATATACCATCAGATCCCCTATTTTTATTAGCAAGATGGCAAAGAGTTGTGGATGGTTTGCATTCATTCTTTTACAAGCATGTTTATAGAGAGATTAATTTCTCTGCATATCACTTTGCAAAGAAAGGTGTGCATCTTCTAAAGGATCGGAAAGTGAACTACAGATATAGGCCAATCTGCATTGCTCACATGGAAAATCCTCATCAACCTTATTATATATTTGCTTAATCTTTCCTTTTCTTTTTCTGTGTTGGTTGATGCTATGATTTTTCATTCTTCTACCTTTTTAGTATGGGCATGCTGGTATTTTATGTTTAAAACTCTGATATTTTAATAAAGTTTCTTGTTATGAACCAATTCATGATCACCATAGGTTGAATTTTCCTGTCATGAACCAATTTATGAATGTTTTTACTCAGAATGTATTCAGCAATTATGAATAAAATTGGAGAAAGGGGATCTCCCTGCTTAAGACCTCTTCCAACACCAAAGAAACCAACAGGTCCACCATTTAGCATAATATAAATCTTAGAAGTTTTAAGAAGAACCATTATCCAGTTACAATTTTTTAGGAAAACCCAAATTTAGTTAGAGCTCTGTATAGGAATTCCCAACTCATGGTGTCATAAGCCTGTGAGATATCCAACTTAAGTCCCAAATTTCCACCTCTTCTCTTAATACTTAATTTATTTACTAATTCATACGCCAATAAGACTTGTTCATGAATGCTTCTATTTTTGATGAAGGAAGCTTGTTGTGGTGACACAATTTTGGGCATATAGCTACTAAGTTTCATAGTGACAATCTTTGTAATGATTTTAAAACAAAAATTACTAAGCCCAATAGGTCTAAATTGTTTAGCATTTTTTGCACCTTGGACTTTTGGAATCAACACAAGAAAGTTAGAGTTCATACCACTTGGAATTATATTGTTCTGACAGCAAAATTGTAAAGCATCTACCAGATCTCTTTTAATGATATCCCAAGAAAATCTGTAAAAATAACTAGTAAACCCATATGGTCTAGGAGTTCCATCTTGGTTTGGATCAAAGATAGCATTCTTGATATCAGCCTCAGTAGGAATATCTTCTAAGAAAAAATCGTCTTCTGCAGTGATCACAGTACGGACAACTTCAAGAAAAGAATCATTGATGATAACATCCTGGTGAGCATATTTATGGCTAAAATAATTAACCAGTACATTAGATATTCCTTGTTGATCAGTTATGAGATGTCCAGTAGAATCCTCTATTTCAGTAATATCATTATGAGCTTGTCTTAATTTGATGCTAGTATGAAAGAATTGATTATCTATATCTCCATCCTTAATCCAGTTCATTCAAGCTTTATCCCTTATAAGAGTATTATAATTATTAGCAGCCATCTCATATTCACCTCTAGCAGTCACCAAGTTATTTAAAAAATAAACATTAGATGGATCATTGTTAGATTTAGGAGTTACCCCCATAACCTTGTCCTCAGTTTTTTTAATATTTTCTCTCACATCACCACAAACTTCCCAATTCCAAACTTTAAGAATTTTTTTAAGTCTTTTAAGCTTGTTCATGAAAATATAAATGGGATTACCTATAATTTTTCATTCTAAGAATTAGCCACCACTTGTAGAAAATCAGGGTAATTAAACCACATTTTTTGAAATCTAAAAGGTGGATTAGGAGCTCTAGGAAGAACAACATCTTAACCAATAATAGTGACATGATCAGATATACCTCTAGCCCCCACATGATAACTCCATCCACTGAATTTATCCAACCATTTCAAATTATAAAGCTCTATCTAAATTACACAATATCTATTTATTTCCAACTCTACCATTATACTAAGAAAAATCTAGTCCAGATTTAGGAGCTTGAAGTAAACCACAATAATCAACACAATCTTGGAAGTCTTTAACAACAGAGGATATAGGATTTCTACCATCTTTTTTCTCATCCATAGAGAGGACAGTGTTAAAATCACCCAAAATTAACCAAGGTTTATCCAAAAGACTGATGTCACACAGTTTTTGCCATAGTTCTCTTCTGTTAATAGCATATGAATTAGCATGAACATCACCAACTTCTACAGTAATGCATTGACTACTAACATCAATAACTACAGGAGCAGTGAGGGAATAATTCCAAAATAACCAAATATTTCCTTTATTGTTATCTGTTGCAGTTATGAATATTTGATGATGCATACCAGGCAATCTAAAATTATATTTTTTTGTTTTAATTTTTGGTTCCACAATCCAAACCAGAGAAGGATTGTTAGACTTTACTAAACTATAAAGTTTATCTTTGGACTTTTGTATTTTAAGGCCTCTGATATTCCAGAAGAGACTCTTCATTTAAAGGGTGGAGGTTGAGGAGATAAACTCCCATTATCAATCACATGTTTAAGGATTTATTTACTAGCTTTCCTAGTCACAACAGCAGGTTTTACTGGAGGTTTTTTCTTAACTCCAACAACTTTACTAGTTCCAGCATCCACTGAAGAGGTATTTCTCTTAAAAATTATAATAGGTTGAGACCCATAAACAAAATCTAAGAGAGTAGTTGTACTAACCTATTTAATTTCACCATCTTCAGAGCTAGAAGTATCACTAACATTGTCTTGAAGAATATCAAATTGATTAAATGAAGTATTTATACCAGAAGTATTGTGAAGAATAAAAGGAGCCTCCACTGCAGGATTGATGCTAACAATATCATTTGGAGTTATATCATTAATACTAGAAACCTCATGAGTTGAGGCTAGAATATCATTAGTGTTCTGAATGTTAGTGATAACTGCAATATCTTCTATAATCTGTGTTGGAGTGGTAGAAGGCGGAGACTACAAAACAGATTCAGATGCTGGTGATGATGAAGAATGATTTTGATTTTTCTCTATAATTTTTCAGGCTCAGAATATTTTGCAGTACCTTCTGTATTTGAGCTCTGCTTAACTCTACATTCAGAATGAAGATGACCCACAATTTTTCATTTATTACAGAATTTAGGAATATTTGTGAGAATCACACCTTTAGAGAATGCTCCATAATTAGTGATTATCCAAAGCTTGTTCAGAATTGTTTTAGCCAAATCAGTTTCAATTAGAACTTTAGCATAATATCCACTTTGAAATTGTAAAGTAGCTGCATCAACCTTTATTGGTATTCCAAGAGCTCTACTGATGGTAAATAAGGTCTTCTCATCCCAATATTCTAAACTCAAGCCATGAAATTGCACCCATATCATAGCTTTAGAAGTGCGTTGGTTTTCAGGTCTAAAATTTGGAATCCAGTTCCTTACTCTAAGAATTTGATCATGAACTTCCTATTTTCCTGATTTGATATAGTTCTTGTCTTCAACATTAATTAATTTGATTGTAAAAAATCCTCTTCCTAGAGGAATCAGATGTACTTTATCCACTAATTTCCATTGATTACGAAGTAAAGTTGCTTCTTCTGAAAATTTAATACGAACGAAATCTAACCGACCAATCAAGGAAAATTTCCAAGATTCATATCTTGCTTCATCATTCTCATTTATCAAGTTAACTGAAGGATGTGTTTCAGGGTTTTTTTGAAAGATCCACTATCGATGAACCCATCTCAACCCTAAGATTTTACTAAATTTCAAAACCGATGCAGAAAAGAGAAAACTAGGACGAAATCTATGTAATAAAAGGACTAAAACTGAAAACACTAATCATTTGAAGATTTTTATAATGAAAATCACCAGAATTTAATGAAGATTTGACCCGGGAATCGAAAAATTGTTGGAGGAGAAAATTGAGTTTGTCACCGATCCTCAGAGCGTGACTCAATCCGATTCAGTTAAATTACCAGATTTAATGAAACAAGTTCACGAACCTACTTCCTTTAAACAAATAAAAAACATCATTTCCTAGGATGAAAGCTTCACCATTAACCCATACATATAATCATAAAACTATATACAAGATTATGTCGATGTCATATCTACGAAGTTCAAAAGATAAGCGTTGTACTTCGTAATATAATTCCTTAATACTGTGACCATACTATTATGATCATGTCTATCCACTAGAATATCATTTATATACAAGCTTCGTATGTTATGTTTTCAATATAGCATGACTTGATAGATACACTAGGAATGGAAACAAGTTCAAGTAAATAATACTAACCTCAAGTGGAAGGATGATGTCATCGTTGTATTCATTACTTCTTCTCATTCTTCAGGTCTTCGGATTAACACCTGTATTTCCAAACATTCCTTGACTTTCTAGTCTAACCTAAATGAAAGTAACTCTAGTATTTAATCAAGCGACTCTAGATGAGTTTTGCTACTAAAATATGAAAACCAAACTTGACATACCAACGCTTGGTGGGTTCAACCGAGCTATGCTCTACTAGATATTGTCGCATAACTAATTAGACTATTGTAGGCGTATCAAGAATTTCGAGTCAAGTTTATCTTGGTAAATTGTTCTCGAAATATATATGACTAAGCTTAATGAACATTTTTTCATACTTGATGAATTTCGGTTTAAGGAAAATTTGTTGTTCGCAACTAAAATTGTGATTCAAGATTATCATTCGACAATAGCTTGGAACAATGATATGTGTCATTGATGTTATTTGGGAATATTTTGAATTGATTTAGAGAGAAATATAGAACTACTGTAATTTCGGACACATGACAATATGCAAACCAGTCTTACAAACTGGGAGAAGTGTTATAAGTCTGGAACCATAGTACACATACCAGAGTAGCTATATGTCGACAATAACTTTTTGGTATGCATACCATCACGCATACCTTAAAAAGTATTTGAACTCGTGAACCCAGAATGATACGCAAACCAGTACACGTACTGAAAAAAAACTGTCATTTTTGGAGCCGGTATGGTATCCATACCCGATACACATACCGGAAAATTTATGTATGTTCCGGAACTCTAATTTTTCTTAAGGGTACACATACCCGGTATACGTACCATGACAAATATGTTCACGAACAAGGTTTAAGTACAAATACATACCTTGTCGATTAATTTCAAAGGCACATAAAATTATTTTGGTGAGGTAATTAGCATTTGAATAATCTCTAAAAAATACTATAGACACATTTGATCACATGATTATGACTCAAGATTAAAGTCTTAAGTGTTATATGAAAATGCTCAAGCTTATAGTTCAGTTGGCTAGTTTCGGTTAACCATTCATAAATATTATCTTTGTACATGGTTCGGTTACGGTCCATCCTAACTAGAGTGTATATCTTGTTATGTTAATCAGGTTCAAAGAATCATATAACAGTGTATATTGTTAGGTTGGTTCCAAAGCTATCTTAGCTTAAACCTAAAGCAACCTATGCTTTGAAAGTCTATAAAAGGGTAACCTCAAACAACTTGGATCTTTGAATCTTGATACTATATTTGTGTGTCCTAGTTTTAAACTAGAGTCATCCGCTTCCTAAATCCATTTTAGGTTTTAGCGAATAAAAGACTTCATAGGGATTCATGAAGCCAGGTTCAACTATCTTTTATCTTGATAACTCGAGTATCCTGATATTGATTGATTGTTGAGCTTGGTCCATCAATCAAGATAGATAAAAATCATCAAACTTCTCTTCATCTCAGACTTTGTTGATTCCACAAGTTTAATACTTGTGAGGTGATAATAATCTAGGATGCTCTTTGGGAAGCATAAGTCTGTATTTTGAGGTTATCTAGACTTTGTCTATTGCTATCGATTTCTAATCTCACCTTGATCTGCGATCAAAAAAAAATCACACATATAGGCTTATCTGTGGGAGGAAGATTGGTTTAAAGTATTTAATTGAGTTGAAGCAACTCTTAGGATGTAAATGACATCAGCTATGAGAA
The DNA here is from genome assembly GCA_023529315.1 of Papaver bracteatum. NCBI lineage: Eukaryota > Viridiplantae > Streptophyta > Magnoliopsida > Ranunculales > Papaveraceae > Papaver > Papaver bracteatum. The sequence goes on from JAJJWX010005371.1 coordinate 2,781,383, forward strand.
TCATTTGCATGGAGTCCTGCTAGGATTCAAGAGCTGTAAGGAAATAGACTATAATTGAATTGATGTGAGGGTTTTAGTTGGTCTCAACTACATTCCAGTCTGAAGTTAATTGGTAGTAGGCTATTTTCTGTAGCGGATTAATACAGTTTGGTGTTCAATCTTAACTAGGTCTCGAGGTTTTTCTGCATTTTCGGTTTCCTCGTTAACAAAATTCTTGTGTCTATGTTATTTCTATTTCCCCATTATATTGTTAATCTTTATAATTGAAATATCACAAGTTGTACGTAAATCAATCAAAAAAGATACATCCATCCTTGTTTGTTGGATACGACTTGATTGATTCTTGGATATCGATTTTTGAGATTGTCCAAGAACTCTCACACGTAAATCAGGTTCACAGATTTGGTTCTGTCAACTTTATGATTGTGAGAGAAAGCGATATAACTCTGAATATTATTCCTTGATTGAGATTTATTAAGTTGAACTCTCATAATTCCATGCAGGTTTCCTAAGAAAAAGTTGGTGGTGTATTTTGGTACCCCCAGTGTTTTCAGATGCTAATCCTTTATAAAAAAACATAGGAACATGGATTTAAAAAGGGTTTCAAAGGGGATTACAGTGGATCATAAGATTTCATATGTGGGAGGTTGGAGATGGATATAGTATATATGCTATTAAAATCACTTGGGTTGGTGATATGAAGAATAAATATTATCAGCCTCATGTTTCAAATATGCAATATTCTTTTAGTAAAGTTGTTAATTTTATTGATTATGAGAACAAAATATGGAAGAAAGATAAGTTCCAAGAGATATTTACAACTGAACAGATAATGAAAATTGAAGATATAAGAATTCCTAAGCAACCTGTTGAAGATAGATTGAGATGGTATCTTACTAAATATGAAGGCTTTACAGTAAACTCTAATTATAATGCGATTTTAATACAAAATTATCATCAGGTAATGAACAACAAGAGAAGATGTGGCTCATGATTTGACATATTTCAATCCCTTGCAAATGTCAAATGTTCATCTGAAAAATTTCAAAAGATATCTTATAAATTGCGGCTAGGTTTCAACACATTGCTCGGGTGGAAAATCCAAACTGTGTGATGTGTGATCAAAGTATGGAAACCAAGGATCATCTTCCTTTACATTGTCCTTATGTTCGGTCCATTTGGTTTGGTGCTTCAAATACCATTATTCAAGAAGCTTTTAAATATAGAAACATCCAAGAATTGATTTTATCTTGGTTAAATAAGGATAATATGGTGTCTATAGCAACAAATGAGCTAATTAACTTGGCAGTGATAACTATGTTGCATATTTGGAGAAGTAGATGTTCTAAAATATTTTATGGAAAAAACCAACATCCTAGATACATCATTCAACAAGTTTTTAAGTTTTGTCGGGAAAATCATATATGCATTCAATTTAGCCCAAGATTTTGTAATCAGGTAGCTGATGAATATGCTAGAATAACTCACTGTAAACAAGTTTGTTTTTCTAATCCTCCTAGAGTTATTATTCTGTTTATTCTTAGAGACAAATATTAAATGGTCATTAGGGAAGATGATGAAGAAATGAATTCTAGCACTTGTAGTCTTTGATCTTATGTAATAGGAACCTAGATTTTTTAGTCTGCTCTTGGTGGTATTGTTTTTGGTTATTCTTTGAGTTTATTTGTGTTGTATTTGTCTTTGTTCTTTGAGTTTGTCTATCTTGTATTTGTACCCCGGTGATGTCATCAATAAACCTTTATATTTCTTCAACAAGAAAAAAAAGTATACAAATTGAAGTCTTCACAATTGATTTATCTTTTACCTCATTGTTTTAGGTCGTATACCACCGGTAAGTAACTCAAATTTGGTGTCAATAGGTTTTACAACAAATAGGGAATCAAATTTGGGATGATAATGCAACTCGAGACTACTTTGCAGGTAATTACTTGTTTATTCTTCATACTCCGTTTTACCAAATAACGTGTTTTTATGCTTTCTAATTTCAGCATCTGTTTAACAGATAGAAAGGAGGGTGAGTTAGGACCAGTGAATTCAGTGGAGACACTTTGGTGCTAGGTTGGTTAAAGTTATATTATGGATATTGCATAATATTACACGAGCAAATCTCAATAGTATTCACTATTTCAGCAAAAGGTACAAAAATAGTTAGACTCGCTCAAAAGGTATCAACCATGTGCGAGATAAGTCAGTATAACCCACCCAGTCACCTATTTCAGTTTGTACCTAATATACCCTCCCTAGTCAGTTATATATAATTCTATGGTTAGGTCAGGGGATATGGGTTGGGTTATAGGAAATGGGTCGTTGCGATTATATATCCATTCTACTCAATCTTTCTTCCTCTTTTTTCTTCTTCTAATTTATGATCAGACCAAAAATCTAGGTTAACTCGGAGTAGGAGTTATCTATTTCTTTCTATTCATGAACTCAAGTCTGTAAATCACTGCTTTTCTCTCATAATTCCTAAAACCAAACTTTTATGGATTACTTCATCCTTCGTTACTAACAGGGAATATGTAATCGTCATTAGGATCAAAAAATCACTGTCAGCGTTAGGATTTGTATGAAGAGCAAATTATTGCGTAATTGTTATCCTTTTTTGGGCATATTCTCTGCCACGAAGTTTACATTAATAAGGAAAGTTGTGCATATTGTGTGTCAGATGTTCCTAAAAAAATAAATTGGGTAGCTCGATGACACGGTCGTATACATTTAAATGAGTATGTTATTTTTGAAGGTACTGTAAATTATAGCGGGTAACTCACCTTGAAAGTAGTATAAATTTAACTAGGTACGCATACCAGTCTGTAGCATTAAAAAAATTGGGTACAATTTTTTAAGTTCTGACAGAATTGGTTTGTGCTTCGGGTATATTTGTGCAACAAGGGTCTCTATTTCGGAAGTTGCAATGAAAAGGAAAAGATGAACTTGCATAGATATAGTTCAAAAAAACTTGACACAGTCTAAGCCAAGTCATAGCAAAATTAGAACCATATCGCTGGAGGAAACTTTGTGTGCCAGCATAGGGACCGTATAACTGATTGATACATCAATACTTTGTGGGACATAAATACTAATAGATCACAATGTACTCTCATCCATTGGTAGTTCCTGTTGATAGTAAACATGGAATTTTCCTGGAAGTTTGACTTACCTTAGTAACTCCAGTCAGATATACTTACTCTATTTGATTTCCAAGTTGTATTTCGATAAATTAAATATGTCCCTAAACAAAAGAATTCCAGTAACTAATCAGATCAACCAAATAGAAGGAAAAATAGCTTACGACTTTAAGAACAAAGGTACAACAATTGGTTACGACATTGAAAAAATATGCATGTAAAGGCACTGGAATTTAAATATTGGTACCACTTCAACAAGGTCACATCTCATAAGAAAAAAAAAACAATCACATCATTAGTCATACAAAACTTACTTTCTCCTTGTAGATCTCAACCTACAAGAGGCAGAATAAAGCTTTAACAACTGAATGAATAGATAGATGGTGAAACTGCACAGTTCACAGTTCTCCAATGCAAGAAATAAGATCATAAACATATACTTACCATTGACAACTTGACTGTGTACTTGGTCATTTCAACAAGCGATTTAAGATATTCAAAAAGTCAATCCACTACTCGTGGTAGTATGTAGCTATTAGAGCATTGCTCGGTCGAACTCACAAGTGTTGCTATCTTAAGCTTGTTGTCAAAACTATATCTTAGTTAAATCTCGGACTAGAATAGAAATGTAGTTGAGTAATAGTGGATCACGACAGTCATCATTGCGTTCTACCGTTTGAAGGCGAAGATAAATCGAGTTTTTGGAGAACTTCATCAACAAAAGGTAAGCGAAGATCAACCTATATCTCAAGTTATATTCACTTTTCTATCATTTGAGACGATAATGCATAACTAATTAGACTATTATGCATAGACAGGAATTTCGAGTCAAGTTTATCTTGATAATTAGTTCTCGAAATATAATGACTAAGCTTAATGAACATTTGTTCATACTTGATGAATTTCGGTTAAGGACAATTTATTGTTCGGAATCAAAATTTATCGTTCGAAAATAGCCTAGAATAGTGACACGTGTCATTGATGTTATTTGGGAATGTTTCGAATCGATTTAAAAAGAAGTATAGAACTACTATAGATTCATATACAATACAGTATGGGAAAACTGTTATAAGTATGAACCTGTTTTACATGTACTTGTACATGCAGAAGAGTAGCTATATATCAACTTACAGATTAGTGGTACGCATATTTTTATGTATATCATATGAAAATCTATTTAACTCATGAACCGGATCGGTATGCATACTTTTATGCAAACCATTTTCTAAACTGTGGTTATGGAACCGAGATTAGTTTCCCAAGCGATATGCAAACTAAAACAGTTATGTGTTCCTGAACTCGGTTGTATTTCCGAACCGGTACGCAAACCGATTTAGTTCTGTGAACTTTGGAACCAGTGACAGTCTTAAGGTCTCCAAACTGGTATGCAAACTTAAAAAGTTATGTTAACTCAGAAACTCAGTTTGGTTAAATGTTTACAAATCGGTACGCGTATTGTGACTGAACTGATTCACGAATGACAATGGTATATGAACCTTGTATTCCTACTAACCATGTTGATTATATTTTCAAGTACGATTAAATTATTTCTAAGAGACAATTAGCATTTGATTAATTCTATAAAAACACTAGACTGATTTGATCACATAATGTCTTATGTGTTCATGAAAATGAAGATTAAGCTTTTAAGTTCAAACCTGCTAGTTTCGGATAACCATGTTTAACATAATCTGTGTACACGGTTCGGTTACGGTTTTACCTAACCGGAGTGTATATCTTGTTTATGTGAATCAGATTCAAAGATTCATCTAACGGTGGATATTGTTTACTTGATTCCAAAGCTATCTTAGCTTAAACCTAAAGCAACCTATGATTTGAATGTCTATAAAAGGGGAACTTTAAGCAACTGGAATCTTTGAATATCGTCACTACTTTTTGGTGTATCCTAGTTGTATCCAGAGTCCTCCTCTTCCTAACCCTTTTAAGGGTTTAGTGACTACAAAGTCTTCATAGAAATTCTTGAAGCCATGTCTAGTTATCTTTCCTTGATAACTCGTGTATCCGATCTTGTTTGATTGTTGATTTATCACTTTAACAAGATAGATATAAATTATCAAAGTTCTCATCATCTCAAACTTTGTTGATTCCACAAGTTTTATACTTATGATGTGAATAATAATCTAGGCTGCATTTCGGGTTGCATAAGTACGGATATTGAGGTTAGCTAGACTTTGTCTATTGCTATCTATTCCCACACCTTTGATTAAACTATTTGATTATAAAGGGAAATCATATATATGCTTAATATTTTGGAGGAAGATTTGGTTTAAAGTCTTCAATTGAGTTGAAGCAACTCTTAGTTGGTGTGACGTCAACTAAGAGAATCAATTGCGCGGAGTCCTACTGGGATTCAAGAGTTGTAAGGAGCGCGAATGTACCATAATCAGTAGGATACCTTTTAGATATCAACTACATTCCAGTCCGAAGTTAATTTGTAGTAGGCTAGTGTTTGTAGCGGCTTAATACGGTTTGGTGTTCAATCTGGACTAGGTCCCGGGGTTTTTCTGCATTTGCGGTTTCCTCATTAACAAAACTTCCGGTGTTTGTGTTATTTCTTTTTCGGCATTATATTGTTTATCTTTATAATTAAAATATCACAGGTTGTGCATTGATCAATCTTAGTAAATACATCCGACCTAGTTTGTTGGATACGACTTTATTGATTATTGGACATTGATCTTTGGTACCGTCCAAGTTATCTCTTTGTGATTAGGTTCACGGATTTGTTTTTGTAAACGTTCTCATCGCAAGATATAGAGATATAGATCTAGATACTATTGTTAGAGCATTGCTCGGTCGAACTCGTATGCGTTGTTATCTCAAGCATGTTTGTCAATGTTAGTGACCAAAACTATAAAGTCTTGATTTCTAGTCTACTATAGATAAGGTCTCGGACTAGGATATAAAGTGTAGTTGAGATCAAGAACTCCATGGCAATCCTCATACAAGACGAAGGACTACTCAAGGAACCAGTGGATTTTCATCGACTAAAAGGTATGTAAAGACTTGAACTTATCTATCACTCAAAAGTCTATCTATTCTATCTCCTATCTTGAGACAAAAGTCGTACTACTATATAGACTAAGAATATGCACATGTGACATTTCGAGCTGAGTATATCTCGCTTATCTATTTCTCGAAATGTGTGTTGGTAAAGCGTTCGCTTTAGCCAAGTTCATCTTTACCTAGTGACGAAAGTCATGTTATGTTTCAATCATCTTGGAAATCGCTCTGACGAAAAATAGTTTGTGAATAACAACTATATAACCCCCTATGATAATGTTTCAATGATTGAAATGAGAGTTTATACTATATAACCATTGGGGGATATAAATATTATTGTGGCAAAACATATATGTATAAGTCCTTAGCACTAGAACCGAAGTTTGCGAACTTTGTTGATCAAGTGAAACCGGAACGTGAGTTGGAAACTCAGTCCGCGAACTGGCATAGTTCTCGAACCCGAGAATTTCTCCTGGAGTTTGTGAACTCCAACAGATTAACTTGAGTCCGCGAACTCAAGAAGGTTATGTCTGAAAACTATATTCGTGAACTTATCTTAATTATCTAAGGAATGCTTATGAAAACCGTGGCTTTAAAGTTCATGAATCGATTCGAGTGAATCACATCGTTTTTGATTCAATTGTGTCTTGTGTAGTACATAAGATCTCATAGCAATTGAACAACTCTCTAACTAGTTCATTTGAGTCATTTGGACTAGTTATTGTGAAGAAGAATATGGTTGATATGAAAGTTATCATTTGGATAACCATTTGGTTGACTAATATTGAACCAACCATTGTACACGTTTGGGTACGGTTACACAAACCCAAATCGTCAAATACATGTGTGTATGGCAAGCTAAGTTTTTGATCTAACGGTTGAGAGATATTAGCTTATATCTAATCATGTTTTCATCTAACGGTGAATATTAAATGCTTTGTTACTAAGCTAACATTGATTGCAAACCCTGATTTGTAAGACTATATAAGGAAGAACTCTAGCAACTGGGAAACCTAATCCCCACACATTCTATGTGATACTAGTTTTCTAAATCTAGAGTCGATTCTCCTTTAACCTTTGGTTTTCTTCTTCTAAAACCAGGTTAATGGCTTAAAGACTTCATTGGGATTGTGAAGCCAGACCGATACTACTTATCTTGTAGTTGTGTGATCTGATCTTGCTATTTATATCGTACGAGTACAATTGTAATAATTGGCTTGAGATTTCTACCTCCGATAGGCAAGATATACAAGTAGTTACAAACATATTCGTCTCATTGTTTGTAAATCCACAATACCCTTTTTCGCTGCGTCGATTAAGACTATTATGAGGTGATTGATAAAACTGAGATGTTCTTCGGGAATATAAGTATGGTTTTATTGATTGGTTCCTGTTCACCTTGATTTATCAAAATACGGGACAAAAATCATATGTTTATTCGTGGGATATGAATTTATCTATCTTGTAGACTTTTCTGTGTGAGACAGATTTGTTTATTAAAGTCTTAGACTTTGGGTCGTAGCAACTCTTGGTTGTGGGTGAGATCAGCTAAGGGAATCAAGTGCGCAGTATCCTGCTGGGATCATAGGTGTAGGAGCATAACTGTACCTTGGATCAGTGTGAGATTGATTGGGGTTCAACTACAGTCCAGACCGAAGTTAATTTGGAGTAGGATAGAGTCTGTAGCGGCTTAATACAGTGTATGTTTAATCTGGACTAGGTCCCGAGGTTTTTCTGCATTTGTGGTTTCCCCGTTAATAAAATTCTTGTGTCTGTGTTATTTCTTTTTCGCATTATATTTTGTTATATAATTGAAATAATAAAGGTTGTGCGTTGTTCAATCAATTAGAATATCCGACCATTATTGGTTGTTGATTTAAATTGATTGACACTTGGATATTGGTCTTTGGTACCATCCAAGTTATCTCTCTTAGATTGAACTCGCGAATCATATTTTCTTGAGTAAATAAAATCGAGAGATTGAGATAATAACTCCTTGAGTATTTTCTATTAATTGAGTCTAACTGTCTAGTTGATTCTCTAGAAAACAACTCGGATTTGTCCATACATATTGATAATCGTAATATTAGGTGAGGTTATTAGACCTCCGCCTTTTCAATTGGTATCAGAGCAGGCAAACACGTTTAAGACCTTACAAGTCTGTGTTTGTGGCGATCTGACTCTATGGACAAAGGTTTTATCTCAATAAACGTACCACCAGTCTTCGATGGCTCTAATTACTTATGGTGGAAAATTGCTATGCAAGCTTTTCTTCAAGCACGTGATTTTCAATCATGGGTATATGTTGTTAATGGCTATGATGCTCCCATCGATGCAGTTGGAGGTGTCAACGTTCCAAAGAATATTGCTGAATACACTCTTGCAGAAATTCTTGTTGCAAAGAAAAATTCAGACGGTTTGAATGCGATCATACATGCCATTACCCCAAATTTTCAGCACCATGTATCTAATTGCTCTAAGTAGCAAGAATCTTGGGAAAACCTTAGAAACCATATTCGAAGGTAACACCAGTGAAAAGGAAGCAAGGCTTCCAAACCTTAACTCCGATTGGGAAAACCTTCGTATGGCAGATGAAGAAACACTAGTGAAAATCAGCAGTTTCGCGACCGACAAAGCAAGTTATTTAACTCGTATCTATGACTTTCTTTGTCGGTCGAAGAAAGAGTCGATGTTTGAGCATCTTTTTCAACTATGACGTGTCTGTGGGGTCGTTGAAAATCTTATATCAACGATCGATTTTAACGGTCGATGCTTTATGACTGAATTTCATCATTCATAGATATAAATCTTAATAATAATAAAAAATAATTCAGATTGGTTGTCTAGCCTGACTGAATCTGACTAAATCTGAAATTAAACACAAATGAAACTCAAATGAGAATCAAATGAAAACTAAATTCAAATGAGAATCAAATGAAACTCAAATTAGAATTCAAATGAGAATCAAATGGAAACCAAATTCAAATCAAATAAAAATGAGAATCAAATTAAACTTGCACACAAATAATCATTCAATTTAACATTCATTGATTCATTAGTTTTAAATTACATAAAGGATTAAAATCTGTAGTTTTGACCCTTGTAGTTCTAGGATTCAATTACAAAATGATGAATTAAAAAACTATTGATTAAACAACAAAATGATTTCTCATCTCCCTTGTGATGGAAACCATATCAAGTGCATAAACTTCATTCTATTGGAATTCTGCATCATCAACTTTGGTTTCAGGAACATTGAGTACAACCTAGGCAGCAACAACTTCTGAAAAGCAGTTTCAAGAGAACAATTTTCAGTTCATTGTTGTTCACAGTTGTGAAATTATTTGTATGACATGCTATAATGAGTCTGACAACCAAGTATTTAATAGATACACTTCTAGAGCTGCGCGTTCTTATGTAAAACTATCTAATATTCAGTCGTAGTGAAAAAATACAATGAACTCCTAAGATTGTAAAATTATGGCAGTAAGTTACTAGTCTAATCCGGTAACTATCAAACAATCAATATTTGAAGATATTTGGTTTATTAATATTCAATACACATAAGTAAAAAGAAAACAACAGTAAGTAAAAATAAACTGACCTAAACAATTGGGAATATCCCACACCACACGGGAATGGATGATAGAGTCCAGTAAGGTTCGCCGAAACGAATGATTATTTACATGGTCAACATTGATTGTTACCATCGATGCGCCAATGGTAACATCTTTATTACAAAACATTTAGAAACTGTAATTCCAAACATATAGTTTCGTTAGTCGACACCAACTAGACAAACCAACGATATCTTAACAGAAAAAACTCCTGGGATAGTACTCTAAAAGGTGGATCATAACAATTATATAGTTATGAAAATATTTGAATATTATATATACCTGGAAATTTGTAGTCAATCACGACTTCACAGAAGCTTCCCAATGCCTTTTGTCAATAAATTTGTACATTGCCGATGGATTGACGTGGAGATCTGCCTGGTCTTTGAATGACATTACATATAATAAAATCCAGCAGGAAGTACTCCCCCATAAACATAATTACAACTACATCATAATAAAATTAGGTCCATAAGTTAGTAATACCTAACAAGTATAACATGCATTATTGAATTGATTCCCGCCAATTAACCGGTGCCATTATCCGAAAGGATGGGATACTAGAGCTCTATAGCCTGGAAAACATTAAGTACCATGTAAAGATGATGGCTTCAAAAATCATCAAACTTATTAATTGACAGTTGAGATAAGTCTACGCAACAAAAAGTACATGATAACTGTACGCCCCAATAAGGGATATCCCCATATAAGGTCATGCTTTATAAGAAGAATGATACTGCTAGCATATTCAGTAAATTATACAGCATAAGTGATGTCTACCTGTAATTTCTGGCCCTGCAACCAACTCCGCTTCAAGCTCATCAAAAGACCTAACATGTAGAACAAACCACACTTTTTAACAATCGTCGTTTGAAAGCCTAGAGTTGAATGAACCTGTTCAAAACTTAATAAGGAAATGAAGAAACTTTTTCCACCATTCCTAGCAAAAGCCTCCAAAACCCTCCTGTTTCTTCCTCCTACTGCATTGGAGAAAACAACAATTTAGTTTGTTGATATAAATTTTCCCTTTATTTTGAAGCTCAGGAAAAGTAACAGTAGTTCAAAATTTCATACAACATGTAGTGATGATGTCTTCTATCTCACATCTTTCAAAGAAGGTGTTGTCCTTAACAGAAGGGAACATGAGCTTAGAGAAAGCTTTCATCTCTCTGAGAAAAATTCTCATGATAGCTTCTTGGTATTTTTTGTATGTCGAACCAAAAAGAATAGGGTCATTAAGTATTCTGGTGCACAGCCTGAAATCACACAGTGTTCAGTGTACTACTCATACCTTCGTGTTATACCAGATTTAGAAGAGCATACATGCATTTCTAAGTTCAAACATGAGTTTCTTATTTATATTTTTTTTGTCCTGTCTCAGCTAGTTATAATCACCACAGAACAAGATTAGAAAACCAACCTTTCGCAGTTCCACAAGTTCCGCCCCAAGACCAACATCTATCACAACCTTCCTAATATTTTCCTCCCCCAGCTTCATTAAGGAAACAGAAATAAATTCATTTAACTGCTAATCTAGTTGAAAGCCAAAAATTATGTACAATAAGGACAAAGAAAAATATAAACTTACAAACAACAGACGGTCGAAAGATGTATAACACAGTTAAATGTCAAAGTGATACTGCAATGATTAGCTCAAACGAACAAGGTGAGAATTCCCAAACCACCAGAAAGGAAGTGACACACAACAAATGTAAAAACACAACCAAATAGAGGAAGAAAGAATAAGCTAAAAGGAAGCTTTTATAACTACAATGACATATGAAAAAAAGAGTGGAGAACTAATAGAAGAATGAAAAGAATAAAAACATTTAATCTTGAGAATGTTGTTCCTAAAATAGAGATTCCGTATGCAATTTAAACATCAAAAGGATATTTTGTTTCCGTCGTACAAATTATCAATCGGTGAATTTGGGTACCAAAAATATGAAAGAAAAAAAAAATACATTCAGGTTGAAACAGAGACCAAATATGTTGCGAATTCATAAAATTATGCAGGCCTTTGTGCAATTGCATTGCACAACGGAATGAAGTTAGCATAATGTACTTGCCTTGAGCCTCCTAAACATGCTCATCTTAGTTGCAATTACCATCAGCAATCAAAGCTGATAGTTTCTTCCTTTTTCAACAGTCACGAGAAAGTTTAACAAGTAAACCACTAAAATTCCAAGGTAAGCCAGGTATCTTCCAAGATAAGTGATCTAATCTAGAAGGTGTATTCCAAGATATGCTAGGGTTACCGATACGGAATAAAGAAAAGAAGAAAGTGAAATAAAATACACAACAAGGCCAAACAAACCACCTCTCTGAATTATGGGTACTTTACGAATGAATATTTAGAAGTTGAACTGTCAACCGTCAATGACGCTAAGCAATTTATGTGTTCAGTGACAGATGCAACATGGAAGAGTACTTCTTAAAATCGTAAACTATTGGTAAGACCATCTTTGGTTTTAAACAAATGGATTAAGCTATTGGAATTTTATTGTCTACTACTCCACCAAGGTTGCATGCTACCTATAAGTCCAATCTGATGTTAAAAACAATTAGATTGGTTTATGATCTAACGAACTAGTAACAATTATCAAACTATCAATTTCATCTGGAAATTATAAGGTCGGTTCCCTAGTACTCCTATTTAGCACTTTTTTGCTAAGATTATGCAGAAGGATCATTAAATTCATTATATTACCCAACTTTAGATTCTTAAAAAAAAAAGAAAAAAAAAACTTAGAATTATTAGGGATTCAAAAAGGGTAAAAGTCAATCGGAAGTATAATACCGAATCAAATCATCAAATATGAATTCAGAGCTTCAAGTGAAATACCAAATCAAACTTCAGTGATCTTCCAAACAAAATCTCACTCCAGATTTAGATGCCTGCAGAAAAACGAAATTGAAATCAAAAATCAAAAAAACTAAAAATCAACCGTAGTTTCAATTTTCAACTTCAATTTTCAGAATCAGACTCCATATATAATCCAAATAATCCAAACAAGAGAGGAAACCAGTTGAATCCTACCTGAATCCAAATGAAACTAACGATTTTGACAAAACTCGAGGTCGTCACTTGATTTCTCTATGAAAACTCGATAGACGGAGAGATAGAGGCAGAGTTTTCGGAGTGAAAATGAAATATATCAGAATTGAACATCACAGGTTCAAAGATTACCAGAGTTAGACATGAGTTTCTCTTTCGGATGAACTGAGGATGAAATATATCAGAATTGAACATCACAGGTTCAAATATTACCATAGTTAGACCTGAGTTTCTCGTTCGGATGAATTGATGACGAAATTTATCAGAATTGAACATCACAGGTTCAAATATTACCAGAGTTAGACCTGAGTTTCTTGTTCGGATGAACTGATGACGAAATTTATCAGAATTGAACATCACAGGTTCAAAGATTACAAGAGTTATACCTGAGTTTCTCGTTCGGATGAACTGAGGACGAAAGATATCAGAATTGAACATCACAGGTTCAAAGATTACAAGTGTTAGACCTGAGTTTCTCGTTCGGATGAACTGAGGACGAAATATATCAGAATTGAACATCACATGTTCAAATATTACCAGAGTTAAACATGAGTTTCTCGTTCGGATGAACTTAGGACGAAATATAATCGAATTGAACATCACAAGTTCAAATATTACCAGAGTTAGACCTGAGTTTCTCGTTCGGATGAACTGAGGACGAAATATATCATAATTGAACATCACATGTTCAAATGACCATATTACCCTTGTTGGAATTAAGTGGAATAAATATTATGGAGACTGTGAAAATGACCAGACTACCCTTATCGGAAATAGGTAGAGTAAATATTACAGATTGTGAAAATGACCATATTACCCTTACTAGAAATTATTGCAATAAATATTGTGCAGACTATGAAAATGACCAGACTACCCTTATCAGAAATAAGTAAAGTAAATATTACCGATTATGAAAATGACCATATTACCCTTTTTGGAAATAAGTGGAATGAATATTATGGAGACTGTGAAAATGACCAGACTACCCTTATCGGAAATATGTAGAGTAAATATTACAAACTGTGAAAATTACCATATTACCCTTACTAGAAATTATTGCAATAAATCTTGTGCAGACTGTGAAAATGACCAAATTACCCTTATTGAAAATAACTAAAGTAAATATTACATACTGTGAAAATGACCATATTACCCATATTGGAAATAAGTGCCACAAATATTATGGAGACTATGAAAATCACCAGACTACCCTTATCGGAAATAGGTAGAGTAAATATTACAGTCTGTGAAGGGTAGTATGGTCATTTTCACAATCTCCATAATATTTATTCCAATTATTTCCAATAAGGGTAATATGGTCATTTTCATAGTATGTAATATTTACTTTATTTATTTTCAATAAGGGTAGTTTGGTCATTTTCACAGTCTCCGTAATATTTGTTGCACTTATTTCCAATAAGGGTAATATGGTCATTTTCACAGTCTGTAATATTTACTTTACTTATTTTCAATTAGGGTAGTTTGGGCATTTTCAAAGTCTCCATAATATTTATTCCACTTATTTTCAACAAGGGTAATATGGTCATTTTCACAGTATGTAATATTTACTTTATTTATTTTCAATAAGGGTAGTTTGGTCATTTTCACAGTCTTCATAATATTTATTGCACTTATTTCCAATAAGGGTAATATGGTCATTTTCACAGTATGTAATATTTACTTTGTTTATTTTTCAATAAGGGTAGTTTGGTCATTTTCACATTCTACATAATATTTATTGCACTTATTTCTAATAAGGGTAATATGGTCATTTTCTCAGTCTGTAATATTTACTTTACTTATTACAGTTAATTGGGTAGTCTGGTTATTTTCACTGTCTCCATAATATTTATTGCACTTATTTAATAAGGGTAATATGGTCATTTTCAAAGAGTGTAGTATTTACTTTACTTATTTTAGATAAGGGTAGTCTGGTCATTTTCACAATCTATAATATTTATTGTTCTTATTTCCAATAAGGGTAATATGGTCATTTTCACAGTCCATAATATTTACTTTTTTTTTCTTCAAAAAGGGTATTCTGGTCATTTTCACAGTCTCCATAATATTTATTGCACTTATTTCTAATAGGTAGCGCAGTCGCGGAGGAAAGGAGGGTCCCGCCTAAGAAAAGTAGCAGTGATTCAACTAGGTAACGCAGTCGCGGTGTGGGTTGATGACTTGGGGATATAATCGTAATTAAATTTTTTATACAACGACCATTTTTAATGCTCTAATATGTGCTTCGAAAATTTACTCTATCTAGGACTGCTTTGACCGGTCCACAGTCCGTTGACCGCTATTGAGGGTCGAGGATGTGGGTCATTGAAACCCCCTTCTCCACTAGTGAAACATTTGATGAGTTTAATCACAAAGTGTTTGAAATTGTTAATGCATCTTTTGCATTGGGTAAGATTATTCCTGAAAAGGAAATTGTGATAAAAATTCTCAGATCACTGTCATCTAAATACGATGCTAAGAAGCATGCCACCGTTGAGGGAAATAACCTAGATACTCTCTCCATAAATACGCTGGTTGGAAAGCTTAAGATCTTTGATCATGAACTTTCATCCAAATCTAAGGATGTTGCATTCAAAGTACAAAAGGACACTAAATTACTTGATAAAAGTAAAAAAGTGTATATCTCTGAAGATGATCACTCTGAGACAGATTCATCAGATGAAGATCTTGACAAGTCAGTCTCGATGATCACAAGACAGTTAAGGGATCTTCTGTTGAAGAGAAATAAACGGTTCTGCAGAGATAATCCGAAGGCATCAGTCAAACCTCATAATCATGTTCCTCCTAAAAATAGGGATATTGATGATACTGATGAGGAGGAGGATATGCCTCAGTGCTTTAAGTGTAAGGGATTTGGTCATTTTGCAAACGAGTGTCCAAATCGTAGAAAATACACTGGGAACAAAGGTCTTGCAGCAACTCTTGATGAAATGTCTGACAGCTATGACTCTAATGAAGATGGGAAATCAAGTGTTGCACTTCTTGGTGAAAATATTGATTTTGTTAATTGTAGCAATACACATATCAATTTTGATATTCTTTCAGAAGATAATCCAACCATTTTGGAAGAACAAGTTGACCCCTTTCTTGGAAACTCTGTTTATGATGTTTCGGGATCCACATTGTAGTTGCAGGATTTCCCACACTACACCATTGTTAAGATCTTGTTATAATCAACTCGTAATTGAAGATGAAAAACGGCACTTTATTATTTTGGTTTCAGAAATGTTTACAGAAATGAGAGAATTCAAGATTACAACTATTCTCTTGAAGTTTCTCTCTCCTCAAGATTTTGTTAACTCTCAAAAATACATCATCCTTTTCTGTACACATTGGGTCTATATTTATAGGGTAGTTACATAGTGAATGACAGCTAAGTTTTCCTCTTATTTCGGATTGGTTCTGCGATTCTACCGCGATAGTTACAATGTTAAATCTCGCAAGCTTTGTAGCCATCGCAGAACAAACATGCTTTCTTCAATTTTTCTTCAGTCGTCAGGTATTACGTCATTCCTTTGAAGGCTTTTGTGACACTCGTGAAGTGTAGTTGAAAATCTTGCGGTGATGCTCATTCATTGAGAGCGTTGTTAATCTCGCAGAGAATAGATGTAGCGATATTCTGGTCCTACATCTTTCCTCTTCTCATGTCTTTTCTGCGAAGAAGAGAAGATCATGAGAATTTTTAAAATGCCACAACTACTTATCTCTTCATTAATCTCTGTTCTGACACGTTTCTGTACCCTTCGCCAGCTGTTTTCACATATTCTCTCTTCTAATGAATTTACGACACGTCCTCTATAACCGCTGCGATCTGACAATTCATTTCTTTTCTTTGCATTTATTGCGTTCATCTTCTCGAGAAACCTCTTCTTCTATAAATACTCCTTTCATTCTTTTCTTTTCCTCTTTTTACTTTCTTCTTCTTTCTCTGTGTAACTTCTCTGCAAGTTTACTGTTCTTCCGTAAATTGCGCGTTTGTTATCGTTGTGATTCCTTTTTTATTTTTCAACCTTTTTCTTCATTCCCATACTTGAAAGATGGTTATCGCTGGTGCTAATAAATTGATTGCTTTTGGTGAGATGCAATAAAAACTCAAGATCAAAGGTTTTACTCTGTCTACAATTCCAAATCAAAATTCTAGATCCGAACTTTCTCTCAAATTATTCACTGATCATCAATGCTCTCGCGAAAAAAGTTATAGTATCGCTAGGTCAACTTGAGGCTGGTCTTCCCATTCCTCTCTATGAACCAGAATTCTCATTATTCTATCAAATAATATCTGACGAGAGGTTCTCGCGAGCAATATATCAATTAGGTGGAGATTGTATCAGATTGCTGCTTGAATATGCCTCTCGCGGAGCTGGCAAAGGATCTCGCTACCTTGAAGATGCAAAGAATCCTCAATTTAAAGATGTCCCCATCGTCTCTGCAGATTATACTGTGGACAACTTCTTTGTAAATTATAAAATAGTCCCTATGAAGAGGGATAGCACTTGCTGGGGTGTTCATTTGAAAAAAGAAAAGGTCGCTGACGATAAAGCTCTTATGATGGATATTGATTGGCATACATCTACCAACCAAGGCCCTCGCCATTCTAGCGATGACAAGTGGTTCATTTTTCCATTATGTCTTGAGGGTCCTTATATTTTCGGTTCTCGCGAATTACCCGCGAATCTTTCAGAATACCAACCTTGGGTCTTCAATTGGCCTGAAAGAACTAAAGAGGTATATTTTCTTCGATTTTTGGTATAATCATTATTCACTATTTTCCCCATATTTTCATATTTTCGCTAATTACTTCACTCTTTTCCAGATTAACAGAATGAAGCTCAACTACCAGGCTTTGAGGAAACCCAACACTTTCTTAGCTCTTAAATCTTTCACGGATGAAGTAAGAAATATCTCTTCATAAATTTTAACAATATATTGTTGCCCCTATTTCTTATCTTCATCTGTGCTCGTAGGAAATTGAAGAACTAGAGCTAATAAAACCCGTGAGAACTAAGGAGAAACCTTCAAAGGATAAATCTACCATTCCTCCCAAAGGAAAGTCTTCTGCCCCTCGTGGTGAAGAATCTGGCGATCAGGATAAATCTGTTGTTCCTCCCAAGGGAAAGGCTTATGCCCCTCGTGGTGAAGAATTTGGCGATCCTCCTTTGAAGAAAAGGAAAACCCGACCTTCTTCTTCTTCAACTCCTCAACCCACTCCAGAAAATCTAAGTATTGATTTTGACAAGGATAATGATGAAGAGGATTTTAATAATAACAGCTTCCCTTCTATAAAGAATTCTTCTTCTTCTGATTCTTCGATGGCTCATCTATCCAATTTTTTTGGCAAGAATATGTTTGGTATCCCAAATGAGTATGGGGATGAAGCTATTAATGAAATATCCCAATCTCTCGCCAATGTCTGCGATGCTCCCATACTATATGACAGTGATACCCTTCGCGGGGTTTCAAGATCGCTAACTCCAAGTCTTTTGAATTCACTTGGCATCCTGGTAAGTTTTTACTTGTTCATCCTTTTTGTGTATCTACTGATATCTTTGTCAAATATTGATTTATATAGTTCTATCGCAGGTTGGAAGAGCCGCTTTTGCCGTTGCTTCTGATTTGGATAATAGGCGTATTATTTATGAAAAGAAAGCTGCTAATCTTCGTCAAGATAAAGAGAAACTAGAAGCTGAAGTTATTGAACTTCGCAAAAATAAAAAAGCTGGAGACTGAAGCTTCAGTTGAAAAGAAAAAAATCTCTAACCTTGATAAATCCAATCAACAACTCTATGGTATGATTTATTTATTTTCTCTTTTAATTCTTCTCACCCTATCGCAGCTTATTCAAGCAACCATTTTTGCAGATATTTATGGTCTTACTGACGAGGCTACACTCTTCCAATCTTTTCCTGACCCTGTAGATGATGATACCCTTCTTGCTAACCTTAATAATTCTTTAAGTAATTTTTCAGATGCTAAGATTGAATCCCTCTCCATAGATGAACTTAAATCCAAATTTAATCTCTTAAAAATTGAACACAGATTCAATTTAGGTTTGACCAACAAGTATAAGCGCTTTTATCTTGATTCGAAGAAAGAAATAGATAGATTAAGAAAAAGGAATAGTAATCTTATGACGAGAAAGATCATGCCGTTAAAAATGGCTCCAAGACCCTAGCAAACTTCCATAAAAATCTTCTTAACGTTCAAATGGAAAGAGATAAGCTTATTCGCGAGAATGAAGATCTTCTTGCGAGGGAAACCCAAGTTCGATCTCGTCTCCTTATTAATAGTGATGATGAGTTTGCTTGGGATGCGAAGATTCTTGATAACGCCAGAACTAATTTAGGTGTAGATGTTAGTCTTCATGCTGATCAAGCGGCTTTAATTAAAGACATGATTTCTGAAAGATAAGGTTATCACTCTTATGATTTCCCTGAATTATTTCCTAATTGAATTATCCTTATATGTGTTAACTTTGTCATCATTTGCTCGCAGCATCCGAAAATAACTACCGTAAAAGATATGATGAGTTAGAAGAAGAGAAAAACCAACTCGCCGGAAGTCTATCTTCTCGCAATGAAAAGTATTCTAGATTGAAGGAAAAATTAAAAATCTCATCTTCAAATTTTAGCAATGCCCTTCTGCGTGTTCGTAATGATGCTGTTAAACTAGTCTGTAATGATCATGATATCCCTCATTCTACATACCCCGATCTTGCAAAGGAAATTCCAGCTGATTCCCCAAATTTAGTTATCTCTGATAGCGAAGCTGAGGAGTCTAGCGAATATGATAAAGAATTATTTGTCGAGGAGGAGAAATCCGACGTAGATAGAGATGATAATGATGAAGAAGAGAAATATAGCAATGAAGAGAAATTTGAAAAACAAAAGAGTTCTGATAAAGGTGTTGATGGATCTACTTAGTCTTTGTTCCTTCTCTTTTTCTTCTTTGTAAATTTTGTACATTTTTTTGCTTCTCGTAACATCGCTACGAGTTTCTCTGACTTGATGTGTAAACTTCTTTTGCTTTTATCTGTATGAATTAGAAAACAATTCTTTTTCTACAACATAATCAATCAATCAGAATTATTATCCTTTAATCATTTGTATAAATGTATTATCTATGCAATTTTATCATATGATGGATGAATAATAATTTCATCATTCTATGCATTCCCATATTTGCCTCTATTATTCATATGCAATATGAAAAAACTGAGTACAGATTAGATGTTAGTTGTGAATCCAATCAAATTTGCCTCAATATCGGTGATGTTATCGCTAGAAATAATTGCATAACTTTATGATTTTTGCGTAGAATCGCAAATCTTATGGTCTTATTATGCCTTCCTAATTAAAGGTCTTATTTTTCCACATCTTTTCTTTTTGTGACAAAATCGCAAGATGTCTTTACATTTGCATGCATTGACCCATTGATCTTGTCTTATCAATATTTTTTCTACATCTCTGCGACAATATGATAAGTATAAACTCTCTTGCAAGAATTAATCCTTATGACATTTCCGTCTTGCGATGAAATCGCAGGACGTCTTTACACTCGTTAAATGTAAAAACCCATTGATCTCATGTCAACTTTTTCTCTTTTGGATATTTGCCTTTGTATAATTTTCGTCACGCGACAATATGACAGGCCTAAATGTTCTTGCGATCATAAAGCCCCATGACATTTCCGTCTTTAGACACTTATCAACTCCCTAATGGAGGGTGCCGCCCTTATATTCCCCCTGGTTTCCCCTTCAAGGAGGGAACATCGGCCATACAAGACTAGCTCCTCCTATCCAGATTTTCCAACAACCAGCTGTTTTCACAGCCTCTTGTCATTTATGCCTATATGGCTTATAGTTACAAGACTGCACCCTAAGTGGGGTTTTCTTCAGGCCAAGTGCATCATAGCCAAGACTTACCAAGAATGACCAGGGTAGTTTCGTACGCCCAGGGCACCCTTGGCT
Source organism: Papaver bracteatum (assembly GCA_023529315.1). NCBI lineage: Eukaryota > Viridiplantae > Streptophyta > Magnoliopsida > Ranunculales > Papaveraceae > Papaver > Papaver bracteatum. The sequence goes on from JAJJWX010005371.1 coordinate 2,802,215, forward strand.
CAACCGTGTACCTCGGCGCCTTGGTCATACTTTGCACTTCTTAGAATATGTCCTTAGTCGTCCTATCAGGGTATAACCTTATATAATTGGAAATCCAAGATCCCTCTCCTGGATAGGTTTTCTTTAACCCCAACATCTGCATAACTCAGGTTCCAGCAGCGGTATAACCTTATCGCTGAGTCATGTCAAGAGATACCCCCTTATATGACGCACTATTAGGTCTTACATTTGCCTCTTGCGAAATTGTATTCGCGGACTAAGGTGCACGCCATAAAGATTTGTCCCATTCTATTAATCTCTGCGAAATTTTATTCGCGTTTCTCACGAGCATTGTAACTCTGATAAAATTTCATTTCTATGATTTTCTTGTAAAATTTTGCAATTTTTTCAAACAGAGTACTCTTTTCAATTGCATTTTCTTCAAACAAATTCTGCATAAGCTTCTTATTATTTTACCTTTCTACTTACTATCTTTTGGTTCTGCTTTTCTGTTACGTTTTGTTCTTCTTATTTATCTGCGATCGGCTCGCCATTTTCTTTCTCTCACTGCTCTATTGAATCAATCATCAATCTTTCAGCTCTTTGTCATTGCTTGATGTTGTACTTCCAATTGCTCTTCTTCTCAGCTCTTTCTTCGCAAGATTTTATATCAATCTCATAACATTTCTTGCTTTCTCCCCAATCTCCCTTAATTACTCCAACACCATTAGGATGAGAAAATTTAACACACTGGTGTAAAGTAGATGCTACACCTAATATCCCATGTAGGCAAGGTCAACCAATCAGGGAATTGTAAGGTGATTCAATGTCAACAACACATAACAAGATCTTGGAAGTTATCCCTTTCAATGGAATCCGCATTTCAATTTCCCCTTTTGGTTTATTGGCAGTACCATTAAATCCATAGATTTTATATGTTGATGGAATTAGATCTTCGTCTCTTCCACTCATGGTCTTATAGGTATAATAAAATAGTATGTCAACTGAGATACCCGTGTCTATCAGAACTCTATTAATAGCCCAAGAATCTTCATTTTCATCATCATTTCCTCCATCTTCTTCTACTTGCTTTGGATTTATCTCTAATCTTACTACCAATGGATTATCATGATGCTCTCCAGGTTCTGGTACTTCTTGTGCAGTGAAAGATATAATTTGTTTCTTCCATTCTTCTAATGGCGAGGCTCTCGCGATATTCATTATCTCTCTTCTATCTGTGTCTCTCGCGAAGACTCTGCTTAGAACATTATCATGGATATCCTCTATTGTTCTGTGTGAATGTACAATGGAATTATAAAAAAAATTCTTTGTCTTAGCCCCAACTTCTATTACGAATGATTCTGCTCCTTTTACAGTATTTACCCTGCGAATTTCTGATGCTGGAGGCAATCACTGAGATTGTGGTTGTCCTATTAAAAAGTGGTTTAGCTTTCCTTGGTCAATCATCCTTAAAATTATTCTCTTTACATTTCTGCAATCATTTACTGTGTGACCATGAAAGTGATGGTAAGGACAAAATTATTGACTACGATTATTAGGATGTGGTTCTTTTCCCATATTCCACATAGAGGATATATTTTCCATCAAAATGATAGCTTCCCATATTTTTTCTATACTAGCATTTAGAGGAGGCATCTTAATTTCTTACCATATTATCCTCTGATTTCCTTGGCTTCTGAAATTGTTTTGCCTCTGTCCACCATAAGTTTCTTGAGGCTGATCAAGCCTTTGAATCTTATTATTCCCTCCGCGGTTGTAATAATTCTTCTCCCTTTCATATTCTTCTTGATCTCGACTGCCCATAGCTACCAACTTCTGCTGGTTATCGGTCTCCACTTTCTCTTGTTGTGCTTGCGAGATGCTCACCACATTGTTAATCATTTTAGGAAGTAAACTCCCATTTGCTGCTACTGAATTGGTGTTCGCGATGGGATATGATTCCATTTCATTTTGTTTCTCCTCCAAAGCAATGTATTCTTCTTGTAGTTATCGCAATTCAGTCATAGTGATTGTATTCTTGACTCTGAAAATTTGTATGTACAACAGATTGGTCGCGAACATTGCATTGATAAAAGACAAGATAAGATATCTCTCGTCAACTCTCCCCGCCATCTCACTGCACATTGTCTTCCATCTTATGGTTAAATGTTTCAGACTCTCGCCAACCCTATGTTTTAACCCAAACACATCTTCAATACCTGGCCGCGATGAATTGTTGCTTATATATGCTCCCAGAAATGTAGCTTGTAAATGATCAAAAGAAGTTATAGTATTTTTTGGTAATCCCTCAAACCATTTTAATGCCTCGCCAGTTAAGCTAGATGCAAAATATTTACACAATACAGCATCACGATTCTCCCATTGCAGCATACACCTAACATAAGCCTTAACATGTTGTACATCATAGGTAGTTCCATCAAAAATGCTGGTTAATGCTGGTAAGTTGCACTTTGGGGGTATTCCTCTTAACTTCAATTCTTGAGTAAATGGAGTTCTCGCAGCTTCTTCAATAGCTTCATCAAGTTGCCTTCTACCTCCTTCTTTTCTGTTATTTAGTATTCCCCTCATCTCTGCTAACTCTCTTAAAATTTGCTCATTCGCAGCTGAATTTGGTTCCATTGGTCTTTTCAACGCTGCTTCCCTTCTTCTGCGTTCATGTACTTCTTGTCTTGCGAGATTTTGTATATCTTCATCTACATCCATATTTCTTCTTCTGCGATCTTCTACTTCAGCTTCTTCTTGCCATCGCAACTAATTATACTGTCTATTTTCTTCTCTGCGAATTTCTTCATTTCTCATCATTTCTCTTCTCTGTCTTTCTATTCTCCTTTGTAATCTATCATACTTTTCCTGAATATTATTATTATGGCGATTTTGCCTCCGTCTCCTTTCTCGATTTTCATGGTTATTTTGCCGTAATGCCTCTTGAAATTCTTGTTCTTCTACTTCTGCTTTCAATCTTTCTCTCTCGCGAGCTAGTCGTGCTTGTTTAGCATAATGCCTCTCAATTTATTCTTCAATTATTCTTCAATTTCTTTGGATATCTCTCCCATGTAATATCCTCCTACCTTCTTCTGGATTATATTCATCATTTTGGTTGTTTCTTCCTTCTTGATTTCTGTTGTTAAGTCTATTATCTAAATTTTTGCCTCGCGGATCATGGCGATCTTCTACTACCTCTTCTTCTCTATGACGTTGCTCTTCATTTAGATTTTGCACTTCTTCTTGGATATTTCCTCTAGCATTTCTTATTGGGGAATTTGGCCTTAATTCTTCCCTTACTGATCTTGAATTCGATCTAACAGTACTTCTTGATCTTCTATTTTGTAATCTCAAATTATCCATTCTTAATTCGTGATTTTGTCTTGTTAAATTTGCACGCTCTTCCGCCTATAATCTTCTTTTCTCTTGTATTCTTTGTCTTGGATCATTTTATGTTTCATTTTCATCTCCTCCGTGAATTAATCCTTCAACCGTTCCTTGATTTCTTTCTTCTCTTCTTCCGTCTCTTAATTGTTGATCTTCTACATCTTCCATCGAGTCCGATATCCAAGTATGCACACTCACTCTATCATAATCCACATTTCTATTTTGGATCGGTGTTTGTTGATTAGGTTGTGGGATTTGATCTTCCCCTTCAATCCTTGTTCTATTTATTCTTGTTCTTATCCTTGAAGAATCTCCTAATTCATTTGTTTCTTCTCCTGCAAGTCTTTTACTCCTCCTCACAGTTGTTGGTGGTTCTGATGTATTTCTTATTCTTCTAGCCATTTCTTCAACTCTAATGATTTCTTCAAATCTTCAAATTGTAATTAGAGATTTCTTAACTTGATTCTCCCTGTTTCGGGCGCCAAAATGTAGTTGCAGGATTTCCCACACTACACCCTTGTTAAGATCTTGCTATAATCAACTCGTAATTGAAGATGAAAAATGACACTTTATTATTTTGGTTTCAGAAATGTTTACAGAAATGAGAGAATTCAAGATTACAACTATTCTCTTGAAGTTTCTCTCTCCTCAAGATTTTCTTAACTCTCAAAAATACATCATCCTTTTCTGTACACATTGGGTCTATATTTATAGGGTAGTTACATAGTGAATGACAGCTAAGTTTTCCTCTTATTTCGGATTGGTTCTGCGATTGTACCGTGATAGTTACAATGTTAAATCTCGCAAGATTTGTATCCATCGCAGAACAAACATGCTTTCCTCAATTTTTCTTCAGTCGTCAGGTATTATGTCATTCCTTTGAAGTCTTTTGTGACACTCGTGAAGTGTAGTTGAAGATCTTGCGGTGATGCTCGCTGGGAAGCGTTGTTAATCTCGCAGAGAATAGATGTAGCGATATTATGGTCCTACACACTTTGTGCCTAGCTTCTTGCACATTTCAGAAGCCTGATTACTATCCAAGTGTGACATGCTCATATTGTTCATTAAAATTTCATGAACTCTCAAAGTGTTACGAGTTCAAACACAAAAAAATACACGTCAACAAACTTCAAAGAAGAGCAAATCATTTAGCAAGAAAGCTTAAACTTGCTCAGAAGACCGCATAGGTATGTAATATTTTATCTTCGTCTAATAAGTTAGTTTCCAAATAAAAACCAAGATCATTTGAAAAGAAAACATGGTCAAACTATTTTGATAGATAGAAGTCTGTGGATTTTCCACAAGAGGAAATTGGTGGACAAATTATAGTTCACCACAGCGCAACTTGATTGTGTTGTTCTTAAAATATTGTCTCATGTGCCTGATCAAAAGAGACAATGATTTTGTACCTCCCAGACTTTAGGAAAAGTTTTTTTCTTAGAAGTGTTTCTTTTTGTCTATCAAATAAAAGAAAGGGTACTATCGATAATTCTACTCTTTATAGGGATAAGAGTTGGACGTTTACAAACCTGTTTTAGGTTTCAAACCCTACATTCTTTTTCCTTCTATGAAACCTCTTTTTATCTCAAGACTACTTGTTGAGCCAATTGTGATTTCCTCCCACAAACCCATACGTTCATGGATGCTCCAAGAATGATGTCATTCGATGAAAAAGAAGGTAATGTGATTGTTAAGCCATCAATCATGAAGGAAAAATAAAAATCTCCATTGACTCCAACCTTGAAAAGAAAAAGAAGGAATATGAGGAAGCCAAGAGTTGTTCCTTCAAATTCTCAGAAGTTTTCTGATGTACTTGAAGTGTTAAAGGAGATGCGAAAGGAGATTCATAAAATAAATGCTTTTGTGTATAAGACTCATGAGATTCAGAAGGCCTTGGTTCGACAATAACAACCAAGAAGGTTCATCGATATAAACTTCTTCCTTAATGAACCTTATGTTCCAATGGATGTTGACGACAAGGAGTTCGGGGACGATAATGAATTCTTCAAAGGTCTTAATGTCTAGTAAATCTTCTATTTTGTTTATAAGAATAACTAGTGTTTTGGAATAGCCATTATTGTGATTACACATAGCTATATCCAATGTTTTCATCTTATTGTTTTTATATTTATTGGTTTTCAATTCTAAACTTGTTTGGAAGATGATGGTTGCAGTATTAATCTTTATGGTTTTATATATTGCAATATTTTGATGGGATATGTGTGTTTACGTTCGTGAACTTGATTGTCCCATATTTTGTCAAAAGTAAAGTCGTTCATGAATTGATATGCAAATATTGATAAAATGATGAATAGACTTTTGACAAACACAAAAGTTAAGCCTATATTGTCAATTGTTGATGTAAGATAGGTTAAAATATTTTGTGATTCAAGGATTATGTCTATTGTGTCATTGTGAAAATGGTGATGGAAACATAGAATGAATTCTTGTGTTATCCATGGTATAGATCCTTATTGATCCATTTTGTTATGTATTACCGTGAAGGCTCCATTATGTATCTTATGTTGAGCACGATACGAATAAGTCGATTTCTTGATTGGCATGGTTGGTTGTTTCATTCGATGCAATATGTTGAGCATTAGGAACTAAATTAATCAACTTATGTGGTTATTTAGTTTGTATTCCATAAGCTTTCTTATGTTGAGTACATGTACGGTTAAGGTTGTCATATCTTATGATAATCTTAGTCGGGGTTCCATAATCTCTTATGTTGAGCCCAAATAAACTAAATCAATCATCTTGTGTGATTGTTTAGTTAGCACTCCATAGATTTCTCTTATGTTGAGTGTGGCCAATTAAATTAATTACTCTAGTGATTAGTTTAATTGTGTATCCGGTTGGATTATTTATGGGTTTTCTTGTGAATAATCTAATCGAGTTTATTAAGTCTCCATAAGTTTTCTTGTGTTGAGTATATTTAGTCGAATTAATCTTGGTTCGCTTGGGTTAATATGATTGAATATTTCTTGTTAGATCCCAAATTCATACTTGTATGTAATTTGTTGAGTCTAAAGAAATCCTTCTTTTCTCTTGAAATTAAGGTCGCTCTTGTTGTTCCTTTTGGAATGACATTTTATGGGGGAGAGTTCTTTTGAACTTGTGCTTAACTGCCAAATCTTTGTGGGGAGTGCGGATGTGGAATATTATAGGGGTTATATTGCGTCTTTATAAACTCCTTGATGAATGCATTTAGCTTTGGATTTATGATTACATCTAAACAAGATGATATACATTTACCTTTGGTCATGAAATGTCTCTTACAGAAATTTCATTAGGATCTCGTTCTTGTACCATTGCCAATTTTATTGACAAAAAGGGGGAGAATTAATTGTAGTTCACACTACAAATACATATGGTTTTCGGATCATTAAGTAAGGGGGAGTGGTTTCCATGTGAGATGGAGTATTGACTAAGGGCGAATGAAGTATCACCATAGTATTGTTGTTGAAGTTGTGATGCAATTGGAATTTGACGATGTGTAATAATACTATGACACTATATAATAATGATTGAGAACCAATGCTTTTCTCATTGTTATAGTAATGAAGTATCACCATACTCAGTCCGAGAACTCAGTTCGCGAACTGGCATAGTTCTCGCACCCGAGAATTTCTGTAGGAGTTGAAGCTCAGTTTCAGTCCACGAACTGACGGAGGTTCTCGAACCCGAGAATTTCTGCTGGAGTTTGTGAACTTCAACCGGTTAACTTGAGTCCGCGAACTCAGTCCGCGAACTTAAGAAGGTTATGTCTGAAAACGATGTTCGTGAACTTATCTTAATTATCTAAGTAATGCTTTTGCAAACCATGGTTTTAAAGTTCATGAATCGATTCGAGTGAATTACATCATTTTTGATTCAATTATGTCTTGTGTAGTACATAAGATCTCATAGCAATTAAACAACTCTCTAACTAGTTCATTTGAGTCATTTGGACTAATTATGGTGAAGAAGAATATGGTTGATATGAAAGTTATCATTTGGATAACCATTTGGTTGACTAATATTGAACCAACCATTGTACACGTTTGGGTATGGTTACACAAACCCAAATCATCAAGTACATGTGTGTATGGCAAGCTAAGTTTTCTATCTAATAGTTGAGAGATATTAGACTGTATCTAATTAGGTTTTTATCTAACGGTGAATATTGAATGCTTTGTTACTAAGCTAACATTGATTGCAAACCCTGATTTAAAAGACTATATAAGGGAGAACTCTAGCAACTGGGAAACCTAATCCCTACACATTCTGTGTGATACTAGTTTGCTAAATCTAGAGTCGATTCTCCTTTAACCTTTGGTTTTCTTCTTCTAAAACCAGGTTAACGACTTAAAGACTTCATTGGTATTGTGAAGCCATACCGATACTACTTTTATTTTAATTGTGTGATCTGATCTTGTTGTTTCTATCATACGAGTGCAATTGTAATAATTGGCTTGAGATTTCTATCTCCAATAGGAAAGATATACAAGTAGTTACAAATATCTTCGTCTTATTGTTTGTAACTCCATAATATCTTTTTTCGCTGCGTCGATTAAGACTATTGTGAGGTGATTGATAAAACTGAGTTATTCTTCGGAAATATAAGTCTGGTTTTATTGATTGGTTCATGTTCACCTTGATTTATCAAAAGACAGAACAAAACTCATAGGTTTATTCGTGGGAGACGAATTTATCTATCTTGTAGACTTTTCTGTGTGAAACAGATTTGTTTATTAAAGTCTTCGACTTTGGGTCGTAGCAACTCTTAGTTGTGGGTGAGATCGGCTAAGGGAATCAAGTGCGCAGTATCCTGCTGGGATCATAGGTGTAGGAGCATAAATGTACTTTGGATCAGTATGAGATTGATTGGGGTTCAACTACAGTCCAGACCGAAGTTAATTTGTAGTAGGCTAGAGTCTGTAGCGGCTTAATACAGTGTATGTTTAATCTGGACTAGGTCCCGGGGTTTTTCTGCATTTGCGGTTTCCTCGTTAACAAAATTCTGGTGTCTATGTTATTTCTTTTCCGCATTATATATTGTTATATAATTAAAATAATAAAGGTTGTGTGTTGTTTAATCAATTAGAATATCCTACCATTATTGGTTGTTGATTTAAATTGATTGACACTTGGATAATTGGTATTTGGTACCATCCAAGTTATCTCTCTTTGATTGAACTTGTGAATCATATTTTCTTGAGTAAATGAAATCGAGCGATTGAGATAATAACTCCTTGAGTATTTTCTATTGATTGAGTCAATCTGTCTAGTTGATTCTCTAGAAAATAACTCTGAGTTGTCCATACCGATTGCTAATCGAAATATTGGGTGAGGTTGTTAGACCCCCGCTTTTTCAACTATTCCTTATATGAGTTTAACTCTCGGAGTTTTATTGAGTTTGTACATACAAATTGTCTAAGAAAAAAACTTGTGGTGTATTTTGGTACCCCCGCGTTTTCAGTAGCCATTTCTCCTCTCAATGACTTTCCATAATACCAATTATGTCGAAAAGGAGTAACCTCATTCTTAGTACCAATTTTAATCGATAAAATATGTCAAATCAAACTGATATCCACAATCATAATTTGACACTTTACCTCCATGCTATATGTCTTCCCCGCTCTTGTCTGTTCCTAGTATGAAACTCACTAGTAGGAAATCATTGAATCGATTAAAAATAGACTATGGACAATAAAAAAATTACACTAAGTGTGTGTTTCAAAGTTTACGAGATCAGATGAGTTATAAACACAATCAAAAGACACCTCGGTAGTCGGTGATAACTACTAGAAAAATATGGACAATAAAAAGACATAATCACCATATAAGGAACTTAATTTTACCTTCCAGAAATGATGATAGTTCCATTAATGACATTAACAACATCTATTAATAAAATTCATACCGGAATGAAGAAGTAAATTAAACATATTTAGTAAATTGAACTGACATCATACAAAAAAACATTTAGATGATATTTTGATCTGTGAATCTAACCTTTCACAATCAGAAGAGAAATAAAATCATATACATATTATTGTTTCGAATCTTCATAAAACTCTTTATCGAAACAGAATTTGAACTCTCCTTCTTTCTCATCCTAATAACCAAACCACACAGGAATTGAATCAAAAATAAAGAATCAAAAGTGAAAGGGGGAAAAACAACGAATCAAATATTCGAATCAAACAAACCTTGAGAATGAAAGGTTCAGGATCTAAGTTATGTATACATATCTTATCACTAGTTTCTCATTTTTCCTTAGCGTTTAATGGTCTAAATCGATCACAAACTGTAATATTCGACAAATATCTCGTAGATTCAATATCCTATAAGAAAAAAATAGTATCATAGATCCGATCATACTTAAAATCCGTTTGAGGTTTCATTCCATCGAACTGAATCTTGGTATCTAATCAATTTTCACCATAGAAGGGGAATCAATATAACTGCATCTAACTGACTAGGGAGGGTAGATTACGTAAGAACTTGAACAGGTGACTGGGTGGGTTATATTGAGTTAGACTCGCACATGGTTGATACCTTTTGAACGAGTCTTATTATTTTCGTACCTTTTGCTCTTTTTTTATAGAAAAAGGAGGCAGGGCGCCTAGATAGGCCACCCTCACATGGATACAGTTTCGATACCGTCTGGGCTAGCAGGCTCCTCAGACGTATCTCTCAAAATATAGTTAGTGTTGTTACATTAATCCAGATGAATATTTTTGATTTTGGAATTCTATATTGCAAGCAAAATGGTTTGAAGATTCCTTCCTCTCCAGGTAAAGTAAGAGAAGAGATTAGAATGCCTAGTTATTCTTGCAAGATTAATAGCAACAAAGTTTTGATGAGCATTAACTGTAATAAGCTTCCCTAAGACGAAGTCGATTAGGCCATTGTTATTATTGTTGCCTTGAATTATACTTGCTCCTCCTTTGAACCTGTTTTGGACTTCCAGTTGGTAACTTGATTTGATAGCTTGTAATGTTTCTTCCGCTTCAGCAGCAAAGTTGACATTCGTTTGCCTCATAGTCTTTCCCCAAGTTAGAGCAAGTTGAGCTCCTCTTCTTGATATTTCTGCTTTGTTGAGTCCAGGGGTATAGTCTTTGAAGTTTCTTGTTCCCATGTATTGACCTGCGAAGGACATGGAAACAAAGGAGTAATTAGTATAAGAATGAGAATCACTAGTAGCATGGCATGGTTCCATAGATTCAATATGCATGATAATAGTGATTCCAAATTTGTCAGAGGTATGTATGTGTTGGATGTAGTTCTCAGGAGGAGAATTAGAGTTATTAAACTGATAAAATAGGTTGTTCATGATGTGCCCTAGTTTATGATGCACTATAGTATGACTCTAGAGGTGCTGGGTTATGTCTCTAGCAGTAACATTAGCATCTGAAGAGATTTTTCTAAAAACCCAGTCACATATGGCTTTCCAGATGAACCAACAGATAGTAACATAGGTTTCATTCCAGCTGGCAGAGAGATTAGTATCCTAGAACCAGCAATTAAACCAATGATGGAAAGATGTGAAGGCAGAGAATAGGTTATGATATTCCCCAAGAAGATTCTTCCAGACTTCAGAGGAAGGATAGAAGGGCATGAGTAATATCTTCAGCTCCATTGTTGTAGAAGGAGCATATATGACTTATGTATCTCAATATGCTAGCAGTTTTAACAGCAGTTGGAAGAATACCATGAGCACATTTCTAGATAAATAAGTGAATGGCTGGACTTGTGTCCAGAGCCCAAATTTGATTCCATGGAGCAATCTGACTATCATTGGCATACTTTTCATGGATTTGTTTGTCATATAAAAATTTGACAGAAAATTTGTTGTTGGTAGTGAGGGACCACTAGATTTCATCATGATCAGAAGGGGAAACAGGTTTTTGAAGAATTAGGTGTTGAATGTTAGGTGTGAACCATTGATTTATGATATTAATATCCCATTCTCCAGAATTGGTGAGAAGTTGGTTAACAATGATGAGGTTATCAGGGAAGAGGGTGGGTTTGTGGATTCTATCAGAGTTGGTAGCTATCCATCTATCATCCCAGATGTTAATTTTCCTTCCATTACCAATCTTCCAAATGTAGTTTTGCTGAATTAAGGTTATGCCTTCCAGGATGCCTTTCCATATCCAAGAGCCATTGTACTTTGGCTTGGTATCCATTCTTATAACTTCAGTATTGGGGAAGTGAATAGATTTCATGGTGCTGCTCCAGATGGAATCTGGTTCCTTGATTAATCTCCAGGAAATTCTTGAAAGCATATCCAAGTTGAAAATTTACATATTCTTGGAGCACAATCCCCCAAGCCCCTTAGGTTTATTAACAACATCCCAGGAAAAATAGGAGAGACCTTTAGATTTGTCTTGATCTTTGTTCCAGAAGAATTCTCTTTGAATAGCATTGATTTCATTGCAAGTAGTTTTTGGTATCTTAAAGCAGTTCATCTGGTATATGCTGGAGGTAGAAGTGACAGATTGGATCATAGTCATCTTCCTAGCAGTGGAGAGGTTAGCCTTCCATCCAGCAAACCTGAATTTAATCTTATCAACACAAGGCTTGAAAGCTTGAACCTTACTTTTAGTTGTGAATAAAGGGGATCCCAGGTACTTGTCTGAAGTATTAATTCTTTGGACATTCATAGTAATGCTTATACTGTCAGCTAAATCAGGGGCAGTGTTTTTACTAAAGCAAATGCCAGACTTTTAGAAATTTATCAGTTGTCCTGAAGATTGCCCAAATTCATGGAAGATCAGAATGAGATTGTTACATTCCTGCAGGTTGCCTTTGCAGAAGATCATGCAGTCATCCATAAATAGAAGGTGGTTTATGGCTGGTGTATCCTTGCAGATCTTGATTCCTTGAATTTTTTGTTGGGATTCAGCATGAGTTAAATACCTAGAGAGAGCTTCCATACAGAATAGAAAGAGATATGGAGATAAGGGGTCCCCTTGTCTCAATCTCCTAGAAGTCTTAAAGAATTTTTCTGGAGACACATATGACTAGGACTGCCATGCTTGTAGTAGATATGCACTGATGGACTAAGTTGCACCATTGAGGGATGAACCCCATTTGAGACAATACTTGGAGAAGGAAATCCCAATTCACTCTGTCAAAGGCTTTGGCCATATCAATTTTTATTTCCATTGCTTCCTTTTTCCCCCCTTCTGGTATTCATGTAATGAATTATTTCATGGGCTATAACAATGTTGTCAGAGATTTGTCTACCATGAATGAAGGCAGACTGGAAGGGGGATATGATTTTAGGGAGGAGGGATTTGAGTCTTTGGGATAAAAGTTTGGATATGATTTTGTAAGTGGTATTGTATAGGGAGATAGGCCTGAAGTGAGCTGGTGTGGTAGGTTTCTCAATTTTGGGGATAAGAGAGATGAAGGTGGAGTTCATTTCTTTTTGGATGTACCCAGAAGTGAAAAATTGTTGAACCATGAGAATGATGTCCTCTCCACAATAACCCAATTAGCTTGGAAGAAATTAGGGAGAAAGCCATTAGGTCCAGGAGCTTTTTCTCCAGCCATGCTAAAGAGGATGTTCTCGATTTCCAGAGCATCAGGTATTCTAATACGGTTCTGGTTTTCTTGAGTGGTTATAGTTGTAGGTATGAGGTTTATAATGAATGGGTTGATATTTATAGTTTCAGCAGTTTCCATGGTGGTAAAGTAATTTGTGAAAGTAGTATTTATTTCATCACTGTTTTGAATCCAGGATCCCTCATCTTTTTGTATAGAATCAATTTTATTCCTTCTATGTCTCTTTTTAGCAGCCAAGTGGAAGTAACCAGTATTTCTGTCTCCAAGTTTGATGTGTTGGTCCCCGCTTTTGTTCTTCCAGAAGGACTCATGAACATGTTGCCAATGTTCAACCTGAAGTCTTGCTGCTTTAAGATCTTGTCCTCTATTTGAGTTGAACTGATGCTTGGTTAACCAATCTAGGTGTTGAATGCTTTCTTCAAGATTTGTTTTGATGTTTCCATAAACTTCTCTATTTCATTTCTTTAATCTTACTTTGATATCTCTGAGATTTCTATCAATTCTTATGGCTAGGGATCCTTTATGGTTAACTTTCCAACATTTAGCTATTATGCTCTTGCAGTCTTCATGGTTTATCCAAGGTCCAAAGAATTTGAAAGGGTTTTGTCCTTGTTTCCAGGAGGGATTGGTATTGAGAATGATAGGGTTGTGATCAGAACCTATGGAAGGAATGTTGGAGATGGTAGTGTTAGGCTGAATTTCTAACCAGGCTTCATTAGCTAGGCCTCTATCCAATCTCTACTCAGTAAGTTGGGGACCAGTTCTTTTGTTGGTCCAAGTGAATGGACATTCAGTGTAACTTATATCAGTGAGACTAGCTTCCTCAATCTTGTTTAGAAATAATTCCGCTTCATCTTGATCAATAGGATGTTGACTGAACTTCTCATGCTCATGAAGGAAAAAATTACAATCTCCCATGATTAACTAAGGAAAGGGGTTAGTAGCATAAGTATTTTAAATCATCTTCCAAGAATTAAGTTTATCATGAGTAGTATAAGGGCTTCCATAGTATCCAGTAAACATCCAAGGATCTCCTTACAAGGGATTTATGATTGCACTAATGTTGTAGTCAGAAAAATATTTTATAGTGACATCTAGGTTGGTTTTCCAAGCAAGGACTAATCCACCAGCTGATTTTTTTTTTCCTTTTGGCTCTACATACAAGAAATTTGTGACACCTATGTTACCTAAAATTTTCCTAAGATTTATAGATTGCTGTTTGGTTTTAGATAGGAAGATTATATCAGGTTTGTGTTTATTTAGCATGTTATCAAGGTGTCTAATAGTGATGTTTTGTCCTATGCCTTGAAAGTTCCAACCAATGATTGAATAAAATTGCCAAAAGTATGAAATGGTAGGATATGTAAATATGATAATTCTGTATCCTAGAGTTACATGTGGATGGCTAGTGATAATGATTAGGATAGCCCAACTATGCGATTTCAGATTAAGAATGATAAATATGTTAACTTTATAATTAAAATTGTAAGAAGTTACCTGAGAGATGCTAAAGGGGTTGGTTCCTATCAGATTGCTAGTAGTAGTCTCTGTTATGTGCTCCTCCTCCAGTTGGGTGGTCTGATTGTTGCTCCTCTTAGCTGATTGGTTCCCCTCCCACTGCATAGCTTGGGTCTCAGTACTGCTAGGTTGGTTGTACAATTTTCTCTTAGGATCAACCAATTGGAGATGTTTCTCAGGATCTACTGCCTTAAGTTTGAATTCAGTTCTTTTTCTTTCCCATAAGAGTTTTTTCAGTTTGTTGTAGTCATCCATCATTTTCTTTTGGATATCAGCTAGAGAAGGAATGTTCTGGAGGGTATTGATTGAGAAAAGGTCTTCATTTGGGTGCTGAAGGTTATTTCCAATTTTTGGAAATATTGTTGAGGGATCAATGGTTACCTCTAGCTCAGAGGAAGTGAAGATGTTGATGTATTACTTTCTTGTTGCAGCTTTGATGTGATTTTTCTTCTTCATCTTAGGTTCTTTACTTCTGTAGTTTTCCATCATATTCTTATGCCTTTTCTGGCAGGAAATGGCTTCAGGGTTAGTGGTGGGGAAATCAGTAGTGATTGGTTGATCCAAACCTGCTTTGAATATTATATGCCCTGTAAATCCATCCAGCTCCTCAGAAGAGTTTTTAAGAAGGGTCTGTTGTTGTGCACTTCTCCTTTTGATAGAAAATTCTTCTGCTCCAGCTTTGTCAGTATAATGACGTATAAGGGGTGGTGGTTGTGGTTCCTTCCATCTACTTGTTGGGGTGTGAGTGTTATTTGAAGGAGAAGGGGTATTAGGTGATGATGGGTGTTTGGTTTTGGAGGTGGATGTATACTGATTGGTTCGGGTTTTCTGAGCATTTTTCTCCTCCTCAATGCAAAGGGGACCTGGGTGATTAAGAGTTCTGCAGACTTTACAGAAGGCTATACCATTAAGAGCATAAGCTAACTCAAGCCAGTGAGAATTAGTCTCATCCTCATAGGCATCAACGCAATACTTTAAAGCTTTGGTGATATCTAGCGTAATCAGGACTTCAAGATTCTTTTCATCCTCATATCTTCCATAAGATTTCTTGGATCCTTGGTAGATTCCAGCTGGTTCGATGATATTTCTAATATCAGGAATAATGTGTGTTGGTATTCTCTTCACCAGCACCCAAACGAAAACTTTGTATAATTCTGCTTCATCAATGAATTCTGGTCCTGATGGTGGGACTTCTGCAAGGACTATGAGCTTGTCGAAAATTCCTCTTGTTCCCCCTTTTCTGAAGACCTTGTAGTCCTCAATACTAGTCAGCCTGATTTGGTAATAGTTTCTTCTTTTTTTTCACAAAGAGACTTCAGCATTTCGGCGTAGCTCCCAGTTGTTATTGATGAAATTGGTTATATTTCTTGTTTCATGAGAAATGTTATTGCAGTACCTTCCAATGAAGACCCATTTCCAATCAATCTTTTTCTTGGGTAGGATGTTGGCTTTGTTAATAAAAACTTTTGGGAATAGATCTTCTGGGAAATTTAAAGAGGAGTTCATTTGATTCACAAGGTTGTCTATATTTCCAGTGTTTTTAGTTCCTGAAGAAGAGGCCATGAAAATTTGGGTATTGAGGTCTTCTCTGATGGTTATCTTGAGATGGCACTTTATGTAAAGAATTTTAGGATTGGAGGGAATATTTTTAGTTTTTTGAAGCACTTTAATTTGAATTTTGAATTGCTGGTTAGGGTTACTCAGATAGTATAGTTTGTTGCTTTGTTGCAGTTTGGTAGAGTGTAGTTGTGGGTTTTGCAGAGGTTGGCACCAAGAATTCCAGTTTTGCTTGTTGGCATTTTGAACTACTAGCAATTTAAAGGAGTAGGACTTGAAAATTAAGTAGAAGAAAATGCAACATCTACAAAGCTAATGATAGTAACTTAAAGAAAGACATAGTTTATAAATTATTGATTGAAAATTATTTTTTGTGATCAAACTCTGATTTTGATGGTTCATGCATTTTGTAATCCATGTGATGAAAGTGTACTTTGTGTGATGGTTGTGATTAATGATGTGCATCCTACAGAAGTTAAAACTAAGGTACCAGATGTGGAGGTGAGTGAGAAGAGTGTTGAGATGTCCTAAGGACTGTAGGATTCTCTTAGATTTGGACTGCAGTGTGACAACGAATTCAGTGTCATGGCATCTTATATGTCTTTGACCTATATTTAGGATGTTATCATACCTGGTACACGTTCACCTACAAACCTTGAATTCTAGATTGTAGTATGTCCTTCCTTTGAACTAGACGATATTGATATAGCAGCAAAGCCATGCGCGGTTTTCAGCTGAGGGCATGAGGTTATGGATGGGCTTGATCAAAAGGATTTAATAATCTTTTCCTTTAGGATTGAGGTTTATTGGGCTTCCACTATCCATTCCGAACCCGATCCTGACGAAAGTAATTGAGTGGATATGCGGGTCGAAAAATGGATTCGACACCAGGTCACGGGTAGCCCGAATTGGGGACCTGCTTGCCAAAAATTTGCCAAGTGTTTGTTGTCGCCTATGAATGTCCAATAAGTTGGGGTTGCGTTCAATAGGTCTTTGCATGCACATAGTAGGCATATGCCTCCCCAATATCTCAACTAGCTGATCTCGAAGATTAATCAACGGGTGATATGTGAATGGCCAATAAGTTGGGGTTGCGTTCAATAGGTCATTGCATGCACATAGTAGGCATGTCCCTCCCCAGTCCGTCTAACCCTGCCAGTTTCTTTCTATCTTTTTCCTTAAACGGTCACCCCAACGGTCTTTTTCTGCTGGATGTTCTAGCCGGATTTCTCTAATGAATATCAATTATCATTCTCTCATCTGCCAATGTAATTGAATTGAGCATAATCACATCTTTACCTGCAATAATACAATCATAGACCTAAAAAGTCACAATTACAATCACTCAAATCACTCCAATCACCACCATCTTTGAACCCTGTGAGGTCTTGCGTCTAACAAATCTCACTAACAATTCACCTATCAGTCACAATACAAACTTACTAACTATCTCTGGAATAGAATCAAATCTACATGTTCATCAATTTTTGAAAGAAGTCAAGTCTATCCCTTTCAACACTGGTTCTGAGTTAGCTAGTACTACTCCTGCAAATCTTCAGAATATCTTTAATCAGAAACCCATTGGAAATCCGTTGATTTGGAATGCCATAATCTATATGAGACTCTTCCTGTTTGATTCTAAAAGTTTATTCGAGCTCTGATCTTACATGCTGATGAAACTACCTCTCTACACCTCTGGTAAGAAATTTCAATACTCCCTCATACATTCATGCAATTATTTGCTACACTATCTCTATGTCACTAAATTAGACTATGATACCAGTTGGGATGACCCTTTTTGAAAACCCTGATAAGACTTTTAACCTCATAAAACAAGTTCAATCCTTCCTTCAACTTCCATCTGTAAATATCTATGGTCACCATGTTAAGCCCAAAACCAAATTTAACCACAACAAACATATTACCATGCATAATACCATCACCCAGAACTACATATACATTCATTTAATCACCATTGTTTTTAAAACCACTGTCATTAAAACAAATACCTTAAAACCTAACTTCAAGTGTTCTAGTACTACTTGTCTATCCATGAACTACATTTACATGATTCAGCAAAAAGATAATGATAGGAAGGATTACTTTACCAACTAGTGGGAAATGGTGGATTTCTGGTCAAACTCCTGGTGCAACATCCCTGCCAGCCTCATCTTCTTCTTGTGCAACTCTCTTCCTTGGCACATAATATTTTCCCCTATGAGGAGGAACATGCATCACTTTATCTTCAGGAACATCATTGGAATCAGTTATTTCACCTGGTCCGAAGGTTAAAAGATCATAATCATCATATGCCAATTTTCGCATCACTGGTGCCAGAAAGAATCTATTGGGAAAGACGACCACATCACTGGGGAGACCAAGCAAATCATTTATCGAATCTTGGCTTTGCTTGCAGCATGAACTGGTGCAAAATAGAAACCCTGTCTTGCACCTCCACCAACTACTTGCTCATCCCCAACAAGCATAACTCCCTCATTAATCACAAATTTCCCTTTTTCAGGATGAACCGCATATACCACCCACCCCTCTTTTGCCCCTTGGAGTTGAGGAAGTTGAGGATCCAGCACATAAGCACTGGAACTACTATGCACAAACACCCTCCACTCATTGACATCTATAACACCTTCAATACTAGCATGCATGCTTGGCTTAGGCTCCTCACTGCTGCTACTGCTTATTTCTACTACCTGTCAAATTGGAGAAATGAGGAAATCCCATTCAACAACACCGTTACTTTCACCAATAATTCTAGTTACAATTATGAAATACACTATCAACACTCAGAAACCAAAAATTATTTCACGATTATCAAAAATCAATACATGTATCTCTGGCACATTAACCTTGGCCTTTCTCTGTTCTGGTTCACTCCTGGAATCCTGATTAGTCGACACGGCTGGGTGAACATTCTGATTCAAATATACAGTATAATCTCGCTTAGACATAGCTTCAAATTTTGGATATTAGACTTGAATTTGCAGAGATGGGATATGGAAGTTACAAAGTTACTGAGTTGGAAATTAGATTTGCTCTCTACCCAGCAGTCCTTATGGATGAGAAGACCAACCATTATCGTACCTTTTGCTGAAATAGTGAATATTGTTGAGGTTTGATCATATTACATTTATGGATTTTAATTTTTGCCGTTACTTTTCAACGGTTGATTATCAAAGTGGTAGATGTTGGTGTTATATATGTCTGACTTTGGTCATTCTGGTAGGAATATAGAGTTTAATAAGATGAACATATCATTTAAATATTTACTTCACATACATTGTCCTTTAGACCTTGTAGAAAAATTGGTACAAATTTTATATATTAGTGTATTATTAAGAGATACTCGACCTCCCATGCTGGAGCTCCTAAACTCAAAGGTAAAACTCTTTGCTAGCTAACCTTAACTTTTTTCATTTTTTGCAAAACTAAAAATATCTCAATGCCTAATTTTCAGGGATATTATTCGAAACCTATTTTCAGAAACCCTAATTTGATGTCTATTTATCAAAACCATAAAATCCAAAAATATATTATAACCTATCAATCCCACACACACAATCACAAAATGGCTTAGAATACAACCACGGAAAACTTTCAATCTTCTAAAAACTCTGAAATGTTGGATCTAGCAAGTAAGTTCAGAAAAGCTACTTTGGAGTTGAATTATGAGGAGAATATGATTGTTCTCAATAACAAAGAATCAGAAAATGAAATTTCAGAAGATGGGCAATGGGATTTTTTCCTAATAAGAAAGATTATAATAGAAGGAAGAATGAGATATGGCACTATTGAGAAGAATTTACCGTTCACATGGAATTTTTTTCTATCGGGAGAAGTTAAAATCATTGAGGTGGATACAAATATTATGATTTTCAAGTTGAAAAACAAAAAGGTGGTAGATCTAGTCATTGAACAAGGTCCCTGGAATATTGATGTGTATCTATGTATCATGTTTGATTATTTTTATGGGTTAATCCATCAAAAGCTGGATTGGACAAAACAAGTGTATTGGATCCAACTTCAAAAATTCCAACTTGAACATATGAATGCTAAAGCTGTGGAAGAAATGGGTAAGCTACTAGGTGAAGTGTTAGCTATTGAACCATCAAATGCCATCCCAGTGGATGGTATTATGTGAAGGTTTATGTGAATATAGATCTTACTACTCCCCTAAGAAGAGGTGTACTTGCAATTATTGCAGCATGATTAACAAAATGGGTTCGATTTTACTATGAAAAGCAACCCAAAAAGCTCTGTAAGGATTATTTTATCATAAACCATTTTAAGGGAGTCTGTGAAGCTGCAAATGACTATGTGAAGGCTATCCATGATAAGTCGTACCCTTTTGGAGGGGTAGGAAAATTAAAGAACTGTCTTCAGATAATACTAGAACAAGCATAAGGCCCTAGCCAATCTCCAGGTAGCCAACAAAAATAATCTCTTTTGTGCCTCCTAAAGATTGGTTAGCTGTGAGAATTCTTACCGATTCTGATAATGAAGAAGTTCAAGCAAGACCAGGAAAAACACAAAGATCCATTGATCCTAAGTATGATATATAGGTTAATAACACTGAGGGTCCTACTGATGAACAAACAACAGCTAGAATCACACTGAAGGATAAAAATTATGGAGATACTACTGGGGAGAATGAGGTAGTTTTCAAACTTAAACTCATTACTCCTACTCTCACTTGTTTGAACTGTAAAATTGTTTGTTTTCCCATAACTGCATTGTTTTCCTTGCATCATTTTCTAGTCATGAAAATCTTATCATGGAATATCTGTGGGTTTGGAAATAAGAATACTATGAACCACCTAAAAGACCTTATAAGATCAAATAACCCTGATATTATTTTCCTTATTGAGACCAAAAATAATACCAGAAAAATGAAACCGTATACCTCAAGTCTTCATTATCCTAACTTGTCCTTCTAATATCCAATTGAATCATCTGGAAGACTTTGCCTCCTTTGGAAAGATGGAATCAATATTCAATTAGTAGAGTCCAAACTTAATATGATATATTGCACTGTTGAAATGGATGCTAGATCTAAAAACTCTTTAGTGACCTTTCCTTATGGTGCTCTTGATCCCATAGTTAGGAAAGATTAGTGGACTTACATGGAGAACATTTCCAATCAATTAAATTTACCTTGGATTATTGCTGGTGACTTAAATTTTGTTCTTTCTCAAGATGCAAAAGAAGGTGGAAATCAAATTAGCCAAACTACTTTAGATGAGAACAAGGATTTACTTGATAGTAATGGTTTACATAGCCTGAACTTTATAGGAAATCCTCTTACTTGGACAAATAGAAGAAAAGGACATGCTCTTATTCTTGAAAGACTAGATAGGTTTCTAGCCAATGATCTTGGTTAAACTTCTACCCTACTTGTGTTGTGTATCACTTAATTCCAAATGCTAGTGACCACTACCCAATTATGTTGTCTACTGCTAGGCTTCAAAATGATACATATAAACCCTTTAGACTTAATAAAGCCTGGTTTAGAGACAATGGTTGTAAAGCCATTATAGAAAAAAGCTGGAAAGTTCACACCAATGGATCTCATACTTATATGGTCACTAAGTCTCAGTTTAATACAAAACATGAACTTGAAAAAAGGAATTATGTTAGCTTTAGTAACATAAATACTCAGATTCATAAAATTAAGTGCCAAATAGAAGAGTTAACCAGAGCCAATAATGCAAATAATATCCCTTTGATTGAGGAGCTTAATTGTAAGTTGAATCAGTGGTATAGAGGCAAATTTTTGGAAACATAGAAACAAAAATGAAGATCTTAAAAATGGGGAAAGAAATACTTCCTATTATCACCAAAAAGTGAATCTTAGAAGGAAGAAAACCAATACAGATGCTCTTCAAAATTCAAGAGGTGACTGGCTTACTGATAGAAATGAGATTGCAAACAATCTTAAAGATCATTTATTTAACATGAGTAGGTCTACATTTCCTTCTAATGCTGATGAGTATTTTAACAATGTTGTCTCTTGCATCTCTGATGAAGAGAATGTCCTTTTAATTACTATCCCTTCTCATGATGAAATTAAGAATGTAGTTTTTGGTATGCATCCTTGGACCACACCTGGACCAGATTCCACCAGGTTTTTACCAGAAAATGTGGTCAAATGTAGGAGAAGACATAATAAATATGGTTCAGGCTTTTTTTCAATCAAAACATCTGTTAAAACAGCTCAATCACAATTTTACTGCCTTAATACCAAAAAAGAATTGCCATGTATCTGTAGTTGATTTTAGACCAATAAGTTTTTGTAATGTGAGCTATAAAATTATCTCTAAGATTCTTGTTACTAGACTTAAACCTATGTTAAGTAAATTTATATCACCTTTTCAATATGCATTTGTCCCTGGTAGAATGATTCAGGATAACATTGTTATGGAACATGAGTTAATTGATACCATGAAGAAAAAAAAACAGTGTTAAGGGGTGGATGGCCATTAAACTTGATATGAGTAAGGTTTTTGATAGAATTGAATGGAGCTTTGTCTTAAACAGTATAAGAAGCTTAGGTTTTTCTCAGGACTGGCGTAATATTATTAGTCAGTGCATTACAACTATGTCTACTTCTATTTTATTGAATGGTTCCCCAGGTGAAATGTACAAGCCTCAAAGAGGCTTAAGACAAGGAGACCCACTGTCTCCTTATCTATTTATTCTTTGTATGGAGTCATTTTCTAGGGGTCTTTTTACTGCTGAGAAAAACAATCTTATTCATGGGTGTACTGTTACTAAAACATTTCCTTCTGTGAGCCATTTTTTTTTTGCTGATGATTGCATGTTATTTGCTAGAGCTAACCCTGAAGAAGCTACCAATATTGCTGCCATTATTGATCAATCTAGTAAATACTCAGGTCAATATGTGAATTTTGAAAATTCTGGCCTAGGTTTTAGTCCTAATGTGCCAAACAATATAAAGTTTGAAATTTCTAACAATTTGCATATTCGAAAAATGGATTTGTAGGATAAGTACTTAGGACTTAGGAGTACCATTACTGCTTCAGAAGAACAAGGTAGAATCTTTTTCCCCTTTAGTAGATAGTGAAAAAGCGGGGGTCTAACAACCACACCCAATATTTCGCTTAGAAATCTGTATGGACTAAACCTTAATAATATTCCGAGAGGAAAAACTCAATCAAAGAATAATACTAAAGAGTTTATCTCTTACTCAACACAATCAATGGTTAAACAGAAGCAAGTCCATAAACCTGATTTTAGTGTGAAGTTCTTGAACCAAAATATTTTGTGTTAATCACAACCTATTCAATATCCACCGTGTATAAACCTATTTAAGCAACAATCACTAAAGGAATATATAACACGGTGTCCACTTGAAACAGGGTTAGTCCGAACTGGTCTAACAATGTGAAAATAACAAAATCAAGTGTTCAAGATCAATCAAGTCTTATCCAACAAACAATGTCGAATTTAACAACTATGATTGATTAACGTACAACATGTATTATTTTAATTATATAAAATATAATGCAGAAAAGAAATGACACAGATACAAGAAATTTTGTTAACGAGGAAACCGCAAATGCAGAAAAACCCCGGGACCTAGTCCAGAATAAACACACACTGATTATAAGTTGTTACACCAATTTCCTACAACCTACTGCTTCAGCACAAATAAAACTCCTGGCACAAAAACGATTGTCTTTAGGAATTCTTCTCCTTAATCTTCTAGCTTCTAGCAGAACCCAAGGCTCTCTTTAGAAGATACAATAACACGATTGATATGATTTGATATTTTGTTTGCAGAAAACACCGGTTTGATTTCCCTTTAGATGTGAATCAAGATTTTGGAAATCTTGTGTTTATTCTGATAATAATAATTACTATGTAATAGTAATATCAAAACAAACGTGTATATTTGGGATTATTATACTCTTCAAAAAACGAAGAGAAACCTAATTCTACCACAAGAACAACTAGAATAAATCTAGAGATATCTTGTTTAAAACTTCTTAAGGATTTTTACGAGATGCCTTAATCGAAGTTTTCTTTATAGCTTCCTATTTCGACTAACAAAAGTTGGTATAGATCTAAAACTGAAATCTATCAAAACCTAGGGTTTATGATCAACAACTCTTGAATGGTTTTATATTAGAAGAGAAACCCTTAGAATAGACAAGAGGTGAAAAACCTAGATTACAAGTTGTATAATCAATCACGAAGATTAATCCAACTCGGCTTTGTGATCCCCAATACAAATACTTTTATCTCACTCTTGTTCATGAAGAACAGAGACATGGAAAACAACCTTATGAGCTTATACCAATTTTCCAAAGGGGATGAAAACGTGTAGCACTCACGAACCCTTATTTATAGTGAAACATAGCTTGAAAACTAAGCAAAGATATTTTACTTTTTCAAGACTCTCCTAATTTTGGGAGTCTTTCCTAAGTTACAACTCTTTCCAAAATAATTAAATAATTAATTAATTAGCAAATATTTTATTTAGGTGAATAAATCACATTTTTAACTTAGGCAGGAATTCAAAGTTATCACAAACACTTTAATATGATAATCAAATATGTTTGGATTAATAGCCATCTTGCCTAGATAAGGAAACATCACCAATTTGACCAAAAATGCCTTTTAGTCACGTAATTGGGCCCAAGTCCGTGAAACGTTACAAGCAGCCCATGGATTGTTTCCTACTAACGAACCTTTAATAAATCACTCATAACTTTATTGTTATAACTCGGAATTGAGTGATTCTTGGCTCGTTGAATTCGTCATCTCATTCACTATAACATGAGAACCTTTCCAAGGATAAAGGTGTTGATGGTGGTTTTAAGCTTAGGGTTAAAATCGTAAAACCCAAAACCCTAGTCAGACAGTGATGTCACAACATTTAAGTAATAATCTTTTACTAGGCACATTTATTGAAACCTTTAAAGTGACTGTAAAAAATTACCGGGGTATCTTTTTAATACCAAATAGGGTTACGACAAGCGAAATCCTAATTCCCACGTGTGCTAATGGAAAACCATGCCAGTCACACCCACCGCGCCAAGGAATGCCAACCATGCTAGACGTACCTCTGTGCCAATGGAAAACCATGCTAGCCACACCCACCGCGCCAAGGCATGCCAGCCATGCTATCCGCACCTCTGTGCTAATGGAAAACCATGCCAACCACACCAACCGCTCCAAGGCATGCCAGCCATGCTAGCCGTACCTCTGTGCCAATGGAAAACCATGCCAGCCACACCCACCGCGCTAAGGCATGCCAGCCATACTAGCCGCACCTCTGTGCTAATGGAAAACCATGCCATCCACACCAACCAAGAAAAAACCGCACCTAGCCAAGCTAGCCACTCCATGCGCCCATGGAAAACCCTTGGCCCTACATGCCAAGCCAAACCGCACCTAGCCAAGCTATCCACGCTATGCGCCCACGGAAAACCCTTGGCCCCACATGCCAAGCCAAAACCGTACCTAGCCAAGCTAGCCACGCCATGCACCCATGGAAAACCCTTGGCCCCACATGCCAAACCATGCCATGCCAACCTAGCCACGCCACCATGCTGGCCTTCCCTACGCGTCCACCAAAACGAAGGCGTGCAACAATCAACGGTTGCCCTTCAATCCTAGGAGAAAACACTATCCATCCAAGGTTACCAGACAACGCATGGTAACCTCTGGCATGAAAACCTAAGTTTGGCCACGCCAAACCATGTCATGCCAACCTAGTCGCGCCACCATGCCATGCCAATGGCATGCCAGCTTAGCCGCACCACCATGCTAGACTTTCCTATGCGGCCACCAACGAACGAAAGCGTGCGACGATCAACGACTACCTTTCCTCTTAAGATGCAAGATCTCGACCGTCGAAGGTCACCAAGCTACCAAGTATCCTAAGATCGACTTTCCAGGCAACAAAGACATGCCACATGTTTTCCACAAAAACATTCGAGACATCAAACACATATCACAAACTGGGGGATCCTTTTTGGGTATTGGTTTGGCGGTTTACAGCATGCGGCGTACACTACGCCCGTCATAAGGAAGTGTCATAAGGGTGAGGCGGTTAGTAAATATAGGGAGTTAATGGTGAAACACTCGACATCAATTCCATGCGTTAACGGATTTATGGAACATCAATTCTATACGTTAACGGTTTTATGGAACATCAATTCCATTCATACGGTTATCACCTCCTCCCATTTACTTACCCATTTATCCATCCCTTAATGAGACCAGAGTACGTTTCACTTCGACTTGTATAAATAGGTCTTACCTATTTCTACAGAACAACAAGTTCATTCGGGAATATACAACACTTAGAAAGTACTTGCTAACTTACCATTTTTTAGCCTTCCCACTTTTCTGATACAAGTCGTAGTAACACAACTACTCTTCCAGAATCAACTATTTTGGTCTCATCACTTTCCTTGCTTCCCTCCCCAAAACCAACCCATTCTCCTCCACTTTGTGACCGAAGCAAGTCTGGAACGACCATTTCTTGGTTTAGTCTGGATTTGTACAGATTGATCTCTCGAATCTAAAGTACTCCCTTGCAGTACATTGTTTAGGTTTTAAGTTATTTCTCACCCGCACACGTGAAATTACCAAAATCAGCAGAAACCATTTTCACCTATAAACAATTGGCAACCACAGTGGGAGATTGATCTATCGGTTACAATATCATTTTTAATTCCTGATTGCATCTTCCAAATGCTGATCCCAATATGGTAAAACTCAGGTCCGGATCAGCTGCCGAGAATAACAGCACAGAGCACGTCTATGGTGTTAACGTCACTTCTAACAACGTCGTTATATCATCTACTGACCACAATAACTTCGAAAGCACTCCTTCAATCGTAACACCGCCAATCACCAGGGCCAGAGTTGTCCCCGCCTCTAATGTCCCTGCACAACCTCCTAATCACGGCATTACCGAAAACACCCCTTCGGGCATTACGCCACCAGCCACCAGAGACAGAGCCGCCGCTACAGCTCCTAATGCTTCGTCAAGAATGGCACCTCCAACCACAAC
Source organism: Papaver bracteatum (assembly GCA_023529315.1). NCBI lineage: Eukaryota > Viridiplantae > Streptophyta > Magnoliopsida > Ranunculales > Papaveraceae > Papaver > Papaver bracteatum. The sequence continues at coordinate 2,829,288 of JAJJWX010005371.1, forward strand.
TAAGATTCCAACTACCCCACCGACGGGTCGAGAAACCGGAGGGACCATAGGAATACGACCTTATATTACCATCACTGATTTGATGAAACGATAGGAAATGCTCGCCAGAGCCCAGATGGATATGGTTTTGACATAGAAAAAAATACTCGTCTTTCTTAAGGCCATGACAGAGCGGCTACCACGCGAGTCATGCCCTCCAGAGATGTTTAGAAACGTCTCCAACACCCCCGATGCTAGCACCTCGGAGGAACACGCCTCCGCAGACGAGGAGATTCACACTAGAATCCCATCGAAAAGAAATCAGTAGTCCAACTTCGTCACACGAGAAGATCTGGAGCAACTTCTCCACAACCGAGTCAAGAATGATGAAATGGACATGCATCAGCATCAACCTCCTTACCCATCCGAGATACAAAGAGTCCCTCTTCCAAGAGGATAAACCTCTCCTCAATTCACCCTGTATGATGGCACTTGAAATGCACATGAGCATGTCTCCCGCTTCTTGGAGTCCCTAGGTGAACATGAATACAATCACGTTCTTCGTCTGAGGGATTTTTCGAAATCACTTACCGGAAGAGCGTATACATGGTACAACAACATCCCTCCGAACAGTATACCCAACTGGGGTAGCATGGTTACCGCATTTTACACGAAGTACTTCTTCATGTCTGAACAAGTTACTTTGTCAGACCTTGGAAGAATGTACCAGTGGGACAACGAACATCCGAATGATTTTTTTAAGAGATTCAGGGTCCAAGCACTGGATTGTCATGACCTGAACATGACCGAGCAATAGCTGGTGAACGCATGCATCAATGGTATGGTTCCTATTTACCGTGCCTTGCTAGAGAACTTGCGTTTCCAGATATTCTCCGAACTCCATGAAGCTTCCAGATGATCTGCAACGACAGCACCAGTGTTACTGGAAAGAGATAGATCGACTCGAGCCGAAGATATGCATGAAACTCGCGGGAATAGACACCTCATCAGCAAGCAATTTAACGCTGGATCCTCCTATGTAAACGTAGTGAACGAGAGATAGAAAAGGAAGGCCCCAGCTGCAGACCATCAACCTAAACGTGAAGCACCGGCACAACGGGCAACTCCTCCATGGAAGGACGCCTCTAAAGCTCCCATGCGTCATCACGAAACTGAAGGCATTGCCCAAGATTTCCTATTTCCCATCGAGGAGGTGATTGATCTCCTAGAATCATGGATTCAAGATGATGTTATTGATCGCTGTCGTATGCGTCAAAAATAAATTACACTTTCTCACTACTCAAAATATAAATATAGCAAGGGCAAGAAAGGATCGATCCCACAGAGAGGTCTAGGTTGTCAAGATGTTTTGGTTTCCTACATAAAATACCGGGGTGATTTTCTGATTTTTATATACTAAAATAAAATAGAAGCAAAACAATAAAAAGTAAACACGCAAAGCAAGGATGTGAGAATATTGGTTTCAGATTTCATCTTCAATTGTAAACAAGTTTTTGAATATATGAATAGAATTCGTATTTAATCTCGCTATCATCAAAAGCCGTAGAATACCTTATTGCAAGAATACTCCGTAAATTTCCAAAGTCACCAACACACACATTAGAGATGCGTATGTGAATTCTACCTAAAGAATAACCTAACGCCTTGCGCTAATTAAGTTCAATTCCTAGGAGCATTAAGTTCAGGAAATAGGCTAATCAATGCAACTATCACACATTGCGCATGACAATTCGGAAAAAGGCCAAGGTCTACATATGATTACAGGAGTGTATCACTACAAACCGTAATCATATCATGCTACTCGTATTCAATGTTATCGCTCGATGAAAAACCTAAAATAGATATAGATATGGATGCATGTTCAATAAATTCTAGAATCAATTAAACAAACATTCAATCATATTGCAATACATCAATCATGCAATTATTATAATCAGTAGAAAGTGAACGATGGTTTTGAGAGAAAACTAGTTCATAAAGATCATAACTTGTTTCAAAATCCAACTACATCTTTAACCAATAATAAAAACTTAGTTACTCATGGCATAGGAGTTCATAACAAGAAGGAAGAGAAAACCTATCATGTTATCTAAACCCTAGAACACAAAAGTAGTAGCAGCTCCCTAATGGAGATATAAGATAAAAGATATCAGGTTTTGAGAAAAGACTTCTCTTTTATAGCTCTTCTTGTTCCAAAATTAGGTTTAGCCTTCAAAATCTTCAAGTCCACGTCCATCTACTAGTCCACCAAGCCCAGGTGTGAGAAATATGTATCTGGGAATTTTGGGTCCAAAACTGGTCGCCGGACTGCTGACGTCATCGCCGGAATCCGGTCACCGGAAAACTTTCTCCGATCACTTGAACCATTGGAAGACGTCACCAGGCAAGTGCACACTCCCAACAGCTCAACTCCATTTCTCTGCAATTCAAACATTCACAAAATACCACCTAAACCAATTCCTTGTTCTTGCAAAAACGTACCCAAAAGCGTGACGCGTAACTCATACTTCCAATGACCAACTTCCTCATCCGACTCATACCCCCTTCGCGATGCACTGAAACATTGCAATTCATGCTTCAAGTTGCGAATTCCGACAACCGGAGATAGTGCCACCGGCGCGCCATTTTTGCTCACTTTCGCGCAATTTCTGCAAAGATTGGTTTTCAGTGCCATTAATCACTACCAACGCTGTCATCGCTCACCGGCAGCTGCACCAACCATTAATCCTTCCTTCTCAGTCAAGCCTATCCCGCACCGACTCAATCTCGACTCCGACCATCTCCCCTGCATTCAACTTCAAATGGCAACAGCAGCTTAACATTGCATCCAAGCTCTTAACTCACTCTCAGCTAAATAATCCAGCTGAAACCAAGCTATCACTTCCCTGCAATTGCATTCAAAACAACACCACGAACCCATATCTCCTCAATCCATTCATCAGCAACCATGGCAGCTTAGATACCACCAAATGCAACTGCTTCATTCATTCCTAGCGTAACACCTGTTCTCCCAGCTACATAGATCCACCGACCCATTCCTCCATGCTCAGTTCCATCTCCTTCTCTGCAAAGTTTCATCTCATTACTGCCAAGCTCCAACTCAAACCAACTTCAATCAACCTGCATTTAATTCATTCTCAGCTAAAATCCAGCAAACCACTTCTCCCTTGATCAGCTCAACCCATAACTAAGAAACATTGCATTCACCATCTTTGACTGTACCAATGCACATACTCTTCATTCTCACTCCACAGAAACAACCAAAGCAACCAGGTTGCACTGAGAGCAACCACCATCTCTTTATTTTCAACATAACCCATTAACTTCCATTCTTCTCCTTGTGCAGAAGCGGTGCTTCAGCTGCAACTCAACACCAGCCTCTTGCCATCTTGATCAATCACCTGGTTAGCAGCTACAACCCACTTCTGCAAAACCACTATTGGTAGCTTTTCCATGAATTCAATACCACCATCTCTGTTTGGAACAGCTCAGGCCAATTCCATCTCCCTGCTGCAGCCACCAATTACCACCTGTCCTAACATACATCTAGCATCCACCAGAACTTCTTCATTACAGCTCCCCTGCTATGTTAGTTCACCACAACCTCCAACAAGCCTGCACATTCATCTCGAGCCCAACCCATGCTTCCAACACCTGACATGAACTGCCAACTTCAAACCACCATAACTCACCGCAATGCTCGGCTCTCACCTGTAGCTTCTCTTTGCTATGCCTAGCCTTCACCGCAGACCGCGTTCCATGTATCCCGCAATGCTATTTCAGTCATCTGTAGCTGTAGCCTCCAGTTCACAGCTCAAGCCAACCATCTTCATTCTGCAACCACCAACACATTTCCATGATAACTTTTTCACCTGCAATGTTTATGGCTTCAAACACCACCATCACAGATTACCAACAACTCACAGTGCCTCCTTTATCGATCATGGCAACAACTTTCAATCTCCATCATAGTTTAGGCAATTCTACAAACACATTGTGTGCAGATTCTGGTGATGAAGAAGATATGTACACATTATTGATTTCTAATCTCTCTCGTATCTTCTTCCCTCGCATATCATACAATTAGAAAGAGACCCATTCATTATAATCCATTAAGAGCTCTAAATCGACATCAATTCATCCCTTCAACATCCATCAATGGCAAGAACTTGCTTAATCCTGTTCATTACGATAAAACTTCATTCAAAACCCTTCAAGCTCATCTACCCAATCGGAATCAAACTAGCCCATTTATCCAAACTTCCATGAACTCTAAACTTTTCAATCTCATCCATTCGTCCCTCGTTTTCTCCATGAGTGAACTTTATCCTTTCCCGAACCTCGTTTTAACAATTCAAACACTCAACTCTATCTTCTTCTATCCCTTGGAATCATGTTCTAACCCTTCGAATTAACAGCACCCCACCAGACCTGAGCTTGCCGGCACAAAGGAGAAAAATGCTTCATTATGACTTGAGCTGATGAAGACTCGACCTTCTTTACTTGTTGTAAGAAACCTAATTTGATTTCTTTCTCAAACGTACATGCCAGCACCACTAGCACACAGTCCCCAGGCTTGAATGACTGCCAAGCCCATGTAGGTTCACAACACAATCTTCAAGCCCAGCGGCTTGTAGTCCACCTAGCTCATGACTCAATTGGCCTGAGTTCTGAGTTCTTTATTGTCGAGAATCGGAAACACCTCCTGGTTCTCGATGCGACTCATTTTGATGATTTTTCTTCCTTTTTGCAGTCTCTAGCCATTGTACCTAAATAAGGATAAAGCAAACGTAATACACAAAATAACAAAAGAAATAGCTAAGAAAAGCATATGAAATTGATACTTAAAAGATGTAACTTTGGCACCTATCAAATTCCCCCACACTTAATCCTTGCTAGTCCTCGAGCAAATAAAACAACACAAATTCTAAAACATACATACAACTCCGTGTCGCCGAGGCTACGGTTAATTTTAGCATAAATAACAAGCCTTTAAACCCCTAGGTGTCCTTAGTGGACGAGTTATAGTCTCGTGAAGGTTTACAAGAGGTCTGCCTATAAAACCTATATTTCCAACTCCGTCTATTTGTGACAAATCAATGAATGAATCCAAAATGACTACAGGTGGAGGTACCTTGTGGAAATTCAATTCATATATTAGTGAATAAAGCTTTAATTAGATAGTCGAACAAGCCACAATACTCGAAAACTGACAAACCATAATCACAATGAAAAGATTAAGAAGATGGATATAGATTTAGATGTTTTCGAATGTTCACAAGTGATCGATGTTTCCCATATCTGTCTGAAGGCCACTGCCAAGATGAACCTATACATCCTATTGGATTGAGCTGCTGGTTTGAATTCTACATCAACTCACTGGCATATACAAGGGAACCAAAAGTGACTTTATTCAACCAAAATAATACTTTCTTTTTCTTTTCACTTTTTCACTTTTTTTTTTCTTTCTTTGACAACATGATTAAATCTTTTGGATCCAAGCGCATGCTTCTTGTCAGCAAGTACATGATAGTTGCCTTAGATCCTGCATTCCACGCTTGTTTAGGCGACGGAGACAGGGAATACGTTTCACACATACTGCTATTCCCAAGTGTCATTTTATTCCGTTTGGTCTAATTGGTCGGTCTTTTTTCTTTTTTTCTTTTTTCTAGTAACTCAATCACTCTATTTCATCCTAGCAGTAATAACACGTCGATGCTTAGTGACCCACCAAAGCACTTAGAGAACAATAGATAAATATGGAAAAATAAAAATAGAATATGACATGGTGATATTCCGAGATAAGGTAACAACTATCATGTTAATTGTGATTTCTGAGCTATGTTCGTCTCTTTTAGTTAATTGGTTCCTCAACTCCTGCATTCAAAATGGTTCCATCCACTAATGGTGTCATCCTAAAGGCACAAGTTTCTAGATTTCGTAGTTCAAAAAACTCATTTTTTTTTTATATTTTTCTGTTTTTTTTTATCATGAACAAAAGAGAAAACTAACAAGGCTAAAAACTCTATATGAGAACACTCCCCCCACACTTAAACTTTACATTGTCCTCAATGTAAAATTTAGTCATTCAAAGTAAAGTTCAAGATGGGAAATTCATAACATGATATATATACACAATATGAAAATAAAATGCATGATAAAAACTCATTACTCCAACTCATTGCTATTACTGAACAATAGAGAATAAACACTAAACAAGCTATTTAGTTGGCATCTAATCCCAACTCAGCCAATATATACACCTCACCGCCAAGAAAAAATTCCATCTACTTAGAAAGGCTAGTGTTTATTCTAAATTGTTCAAATATCTCTAAAAGTTGGAGTTTTGATATGCAAATATACAAAATAAGAAAATAAAGATAAAAGACTTAAAATAAAAGAAAAAGATAGAGATAGATACACAAAACCAGTGGGTTGCCTCCCATTAGCGCTTGGTTTAAAGTCGTCAGCCCGACATGCAAGTTGAATTCCCCATACACCAATAATCGGAAAAGTTGGGGATCCACCCATAGAACCTGTTTTGCAAACACTAGCTTCACACAAATATTAGTAATATAAAACAGGAATGAAGCTATTAACCGATAAAAGCTTCCCCCACACTTATTCTCGTCCACACTTGGAAGTGCATAAAGAATATAGAAGTCGGGTACTTCCACGGTTTCTTGTGCAAAAATCTGCATAGTTTGAGAATCAAATATCTCTAATGGCGGAAATCGAGAAACAAAGTCATTCAATATTGTTCTCCAAGCACATACATTCAAACCAATAAGAGGTAAAGGAGAAGAATTAACATGCAAAGGGTTAGACAAACCTTGCACAATCTCTTGTAGCACGGAATCCTCTTCATCCTTGAAAAATTCAAGTGAACTATTCACCTCTTGTATATCATGGTCCTCTATCAAACCTTGCAACCATTCTTCGTCCGTTTCTGCGTTAACCAAAGTCTCGACATTAACATCATCGTTATAATCATTCACAAGTTCAATTGGGTCTTCCACAATATTGGTCATAACGGTCACATTCTCAACACACTCCTTTTTGTTGTAAGGAACATACTCCACTGCGGATTCAAGTCTGTCCATAAGGAACTTTTTTAGAACACTCATTGCATCATCCTCAAGCTCTACATTTTGAATAGGTTCTTGATCGTTATAAAGATCAATGCTTGAGTAAGCTACCCTAGTATCATCATATTCTTCTTTGTCTTCATCTTGATCCCAAAAAGATTCCATTGTACACTCCTCTTTGTTGTCACCATGAGTCATTTCAAGCAATGTATCATAATCACCGTCACTTTCATAGTTAACATAAGGTTCTTCGTCGCTGACTTTAGTGTTGCTAAACTCTAACTCATCCTTTTGAATAAGCGAATAATCATTATTAAGATCAAGAGTTGAGTTAGCTTCCTTACATTGATCAATGCCTCTTCGCAAGTTATCAATACCTTCACGAAGTTTTTGGAGTTGCTCGTCTCTAGTCTCTTTAGCTTTTCGAAATTCTTGTCGTACAAAGTTGGAAAAGTTGTCTAACAAGTTAGAGACTTGTTGTTCACGAGCATAAGAATCCTCCCATCCTTGTGGTTGTTCACACCCATACCCGCTATAAGGTTGTTGAGGAAAACCATAAGGTTCCATGGAATATTGGTCATAACCAATGAATTGGTTTTGATTATACCCCTGGAATTGGTAGTTGTCGTATTGTTGAGGTTGTTGAAAACCGTATCCATTCTCATAGTATGCTCCTTCCATGAAAAGAAAGTACCTGAAATAAGATTCCCAAACCAAGGTTAAAAACCAGAAAAAAAAACTAAAAAAAAAAAAACCAAAAACAAGTGACAACCGTTGCCTCCCCAGCAACGGCGCCAAAATTTGATCGCTGTCATATGCGTTAAAAATAAATTACACTTTCTCACTACTCAAAATATAAATATAGCAAGGGCAAGAAAGGATCGATCCCACAGAGAGGTCTAGGTTGTCAAGATGTTTTGGATTCCTATATAAAATACCGGGGTGATTTTCTTATTTTTATATACTAAAATAAAATAGAAGCAAAACAATAAAAAGTAAACACGCAAAGCAAGGATGTGAGAATATTGGTTTCAGATTTCATCTTCAATTGTAAACAAGTTTTTGAATATATGAATAGAATTCGTATTTAATCTCGCTATCATCAAAAGCCCTAGAATACCTTATTGCAAGAATACTCCGTAAATTTCCAAAGTCACCAACACACACATTAGAGCTGCGTATGTGAATTCTACCTAAAGAATAACCTAACGCCTTGCGCTAATAAAGTTCAATTCCTATGAGCATTAAGTTCCAGAAATAGGCTAATCAATGCAACTATCACACATTGCGCATGACAATTCGGACAAAGGTCAAGGTCTACATATGATTACCGGAGTGTATCACTACAAACCGTAATCATATCATGCTACTCGTATTCAAGGTTATCGCTCGATGAAAACCCTAAAATAGCTATAGATATGTATGCATGTTCAATCAATTCTAGACTCAATTAAACAAACATTCAATCATATTGCAATACATCAATCATGCAATTATTATAATCAGTAGAAAATGAACGATGGTTTTGAGAGAAAACTAATTCATAAAGATCATAACTTGTTTTCAAAATCCAACTACATCTTTAACCAATAATAAAAACTTAGTTACTCATGGCATAGGAGTTCATAACAAGAAGGAAGAGAAAACCTATCATGTTATCTAAACCCTAGAACACAAAAGTAGTAGCAGCTCCCTAATGGAGATATAAGATAAAAGATATCGGGTTTTGAGAAAAGACTTCTCTTTTATAGCTCTTCTTGTTCCAAAATTAGGTTTAGCCTTCAAAATCTTCAAGTCCACGTCCATCTACTAGTCCACCAAGCCCAGGTGTGAGAAATATGTCTCTGGAAATTTTGGGTCCAAAACTGGTCGCCGGACTGCTGACGCCATCGCCGGAATCCGGTCACCGTCGCCGGAAAACTTTCTCCGATCACTTGAACCATTGGAAGACGTCACCAGGCAAGTGCACACTCCCAGCAGCTCAACTCCATTTCTCTGCAATTCAAACATTCACAAAATACCACCTAAACCAATTCCTTGTTCTTGCAAAAACGTACCCAAAAGCGTGACGCGTAACTCATACTTCCAATGACCAACTTCCACATCCGAATCATACCCCCTTCGCGATTCACTGAAACATTGCAATTCATGCTTCAAGTTATGAATTCCGACAACCGGAGATAGTGCCACCGGCGTGCCATTTTTGCTCACTTTCGCGCAATTTCTGCAGCATTGGTTTCAGGCCATTAATCACTACCAACGCTCTCACTGCTCACTGGCAGCTGCACCAACCATTAATCCTTCCTTCTCAGTCAAGCCTATCCTGCACCGACTCAATCTCGACTCCGACCATCTCCCCTGCATTCAACTTCAAACGGCAACAGCAGCTTATCATTGCATCCAAGCTCTTAACCCACTCTCAGCTAAATAATCCAGCTGAAACCAAGCTATCACTTCCCTGAAATTGCATTCAAAATAGCACCACAAACCCATATCTCCTCAATCCATTCAGCAGCAACCATGGCAGCTTAGATACCACTAACTGCAACTGCTTCATTCATTCCTAGTGTAACACCTGTTCTCCCAGCTACATAGCTCCACCGACCCATTCCTCCATGCTCAGTTCCATCTCCTTCTCTGCAAAGTTTCATCTCATTACTGCCAAGATCCAACTCAAACCAACTTCAATCAACCTGCATTTAATTCATTCTCAGCTAAAATCCAGCAAACCACTTCTCCCTTGATCAGCTTAACCCCAGAACTAAGAAACATTGCATTCACCAGCTTTGACTGTACCAATGCACCTACTCTTCATTCTCACTCCACAGCAACAACCAAAGCAACCAGATTGCACTGAGAGCAACCACCATCTCTTCCTTTTCAACATAACCCATCAACTTCCATTCTTCTCCCTGTGCAGCAGCGGTGCTTCAGCTGCACCTCAACACCAGCCTCTTGCCATCTTGATCAATCACCTGGTTAGCAGCTACAAACCACTTCTGCAAAACCACCATCTGTAGCTTTTCCATGAATTCAATACCACCATCTCTGTTTGGAACAGCTTAGGCCAATTCCATCTCCCTGCTGCAGCCACCAATTACCACCTGTCCTAACATACATCTAGCATCCACCAGAACTGCTTCATTACAGCTCCCCTGCTATGTTAGTTCACCACAACCTCCAACAAGCCTGCACATTCATCTCGATCCCAACCCATGCTTCCAACACCTGACATGAACTGCCAACTTCAAACCACCATAACTCAGCTGCAATGCCCGGCTCTCAGCTGCTGCGCTTCTCTTTGCTCTGCCTATCCTTCACTGCACTTCCAGTTCCATGTATCCCTGCAATGCTATTTCAGTCATCTGTAGTTGTAGCCTCCAGTTCACAGCTCAAGCCAACCATCTCCATTCTGCAACCACCAACACATTTCCATGCTAGCTTTTCCACCTGCAATGTTTATAGCTTCAAACACCACCATCACAGATTACCAACAACTCACAGTGCCTCCTTTATTGATCATGGAAAGAACTTTCAATCTCCATCATAGTTTAGGCAATTCTACAAACACATTGTGTGCAGCTTCTTGTGATGAAGAAGATATGTACACATTATTGATTTCTAATATCTCTGTATCTTCTTCCATGCATATCATACAATTTAGAGAAGACCCATTCATTATAATCCATTAAGAGCTATGAATCAGACATCAATTCATCCCTTCAACATCCATCAATGGCAGTAAACTTGTTTAATCCCTGTTCATTACGAGAAAACTTCATTCAAAACCCTTCGAAGCTCATATACCCAATCAGAATCAGAAACTAGCCCATTTATCCAAACTTCCATGAACTCTAAACTTTCTGAATCTCATCCATTTGTCCCTGTTTTCTCCATGAGTGAACTTTATCCTTGCCTGAACCTGTTTAACCATTCAAACACTCAGATCTATCTTCTTCTCGCCCTTGGAATCATGTTCTAACCATTCGAATTAACAGCACCCCACCAGACCTGAGCTTGCCGGCACAAAGGAGAAAAATGCTTCATTATGACTTGAGCTGATGAAGACTCGACCTGCTCTACTGGTTGTAAGAAACCTAATTTGATTTCTTTCTCAAACGTACATGCCAGCACCACTAGCACACAGTCCCCAGGCTTGAATGACTTCCAAGACCATGTAGGTTCACAACACAATCTTCAAGCCCAGCGGCTTGTAGTCCACCTAGATCATGACTCAAATGGCCTGAGTTCTGAGTTCTTTATTGTCGAGAATCGGCAACACCTCCTGGTTCTCGATGCGACTCATTTTGATGATTTTTCTTTTTTTTTGCAATCTCTATCCATTGTACCTAAATAAAGATAAAGCAAACGTAATACACAAAATAACAAAAGAAATATCTAAGAAAAGCATATGAAATTGATACTTAAAAGATGTAACTTTGGCACCTATCAGTTATCAGACTGCCACCTCCCAGATACCCACCGACGGAGGCCGAAATAGCGAACCCCAAGTACTACCACTAGCACATATTTGTTTACCACCCAACCAATGATTGCAACAGACTAAAGCATATCTTCAAAGTAAATATAGAAGCAGAGGAGCTCCAACTAGGAAACGAGGGAGTACATCGAGACCCACTCCCAGTAAGGAAATGTGGGGTCTCTGGAGACTCCGTGGATGATACTGTACAATCAATGATGTAGCATGTATGCGAAACTCTCTACCTCTCCAAGGTGCAGCGCTAAGATATTTTCGCGGATCTCAATCGCGTTGTATCAGGCAAACGGATTTTCCCTCCATGGAAATCACGCCAAGGGCCCAAGCTTTCCAAATGGGCGTAATCAAAAAGAGCAACTCGGGATTGCTGATCACATCCCATTTAAGAGCTATTGAACTCGACAACACGCTCATCGATGTGGCCTCTAACTTCAACGTTATTACTTTCAACACACTGAAAACTACGGGATTTACGAAACAAGACGCTACCTATTCCCCGTCTGTAATCAAGAACCCGGGAGAAGAAGCCTTGAACGCGCATGGCTACATCAACCTCGACGTCAAGATAGGAGACGCTATAACGCATAACAAATTCCACATTGTCAAAGAGCTGGGTTACGACATGATATTGGGGCACTTATGGGTACTCGACAACAAGGAAAAATTGGGTACATCTCCTTTACCAATGACAAAGCCCGAAAGAATCTCCAACAAACCGTCTCACTTGATACTACATAGACGAGTTTCCGAAGGAACCCAGACGCCAGGTGAAGACTTGTTGTCGCTAACTCATGTATTCCAAACACAAATAGGTCTGGACGAACAATCCTCTTTGCGATCAGTTATTTCTTCCCCTATTTCGTCATGGGGTCCCGGCGCAATTAATGGCACGAACACCGTCAAGAGATGTGAATGGGGTGCTGGGCCATTCAAATACTTTGCAAGAAGCTCAGAAGCATCCACCGAAACAAATGAGGCCAAGATTCAAACGGTTACACAACGCTTGAACCCGTTTTCAATCGAAGATATAGTGGTTAAGGTAAACTGGTTTCAAGTTGGGAAGGTGACGGTAAAAATAGTTGTTCAAATTGGTTCTCCTAATGAAAGAGAAGATGATCCGTATCTGGTGGCAAACGTTCTTTTAGGAGGATACTGCAAGCTCATCAACACAGACAAGACGGAAGGCGTGATAGTCTACTCGCGATGGCTCAAGCTTTCCCATCCCTAAAATGCTGTATTTTTCCAGCCACTCTCCCTTTAACATTTCCTTCGACAACTTCTCTTGATATATGTATTTCCCCAAGATGAATACACCATTTGTATTCTTCTCCGAAATTTCATTTTCATTAAAAAAAAAGAACATACATCTCTTTCCGAATGGGTTTTCCTGATCTCATAGAAATACATTAAACTAACCCAAAAACCATTGAAAAGCCATAGACCATCATATCACAACCAGAAATACCTCATTCGATTATTCAATAAAAAAAAACAAACAAACAAACAAGCGGAACGTTAATTGGTGAAGAAGAAGGTAAAGATGAGTCTATAAAAACATCAGGATGACTAAGCAACAAACGAGAAAGATAAAAGGGAGAAACTAGCCATCGAAAGATGAAACACGAGTCCCCTTGGTCAAATCTATTTTCAAGCACTTTCCCCAACAATCTCTTGGGCAGCAAAGATTCCATTCGATAGCGTTAGCAGCATCAACCTCAACATCCCATCCTGAAGCAACCTCAGCAGCAATGGTATCCATCTCTTTCACGGCACCCGCTTTAAAGACTGGTCCAGCATATGACACCATGACCCCTCTAATGTCGCCGACGACATCTCCGGTGTCAACTCTGAAGGCTGCTTCAGTCCTGTCAAACGCTTCCTCAAAGGTTTTCTCAGCGACCCTTCGAGGAAGATTTCTTGATTCATATGCATCAGGATCAAGAACTATGGCGCCGTCCTGAACGAAGAAGTTACGTTGTTTTCCCTCTAAAAGTTCCTCAGGCTCAGTTTTCCATTGTTTCAACCTAGAAATAGTCCGATCTTCCCTAGCACTGAAGCGAGGAAAAGTTTTGCTGCACTGGAGCTTCTCAACACACCAAGGTTCTTCCTCACCTTCTCGTTCCTCCTCCATGTTCACCGAACCCAAGAAAGTCCGAGCACGCGCCCGCACTTCATTAAAATAGATAGAAGGGAGGTCCTTGATAATTCCACCAGCTTCATGGAACAGAGATTCGATTCTACCTAATGCCTCATCATGAGGAGAAAACTGGTTTTCGCTGATTCCAAAGTTTTTCTTCGAAGAATTAGAGGCATGACTATCTCTGGAGGATCCCATCATACACTACAAAGAATAGGGAAAATGGTCAAGTTCCCACCCTATCTATACCAACAACATACATAATAAATAGGATGAAATAAGAATGAGAAGAAAACACGAGACGATACCTGTAAAGAGGATGGGCGCGGACGAACTATGCGGATGGAGGGTTCAAGATCATCTTTTATGTTCAGCAAAATGACGCAGTCCCAAAAAGGAAAGTTTTTATATACTAGCCATGAGATAAGGCATGATATCCGATCCTAATTAAACCCCATGCCTGGCTGTGCGAAATAATTAGGGTGTGGTGAGAAAACGTGGAAGAACGTGTTTGAGACACACTAGATCGTGTTTTGCTTTCCCGCCGCCAGCACTGAGATTCAGAAGCAAAACCGGTAACGTAACCAAATCAGAAAGATCTCCCCCTTTTTGTGGGCATAATGCTTTTGGGTTGAAGAAAAAAAAAGAAGAACTTCCTGTTTGAGCCAAGTAAGGAAAAGAGGCAACTGGCCTTGAAGACAAATAACCAAGCCATCTGCGCCATGTCTTGGCCTCACCGCTCCTAGCCGTCCGTGCACGCCTCACCTCACCGAACCGTGCCTTGCCATGTCCGTGCCAGGACAAGCCATCCGCTCTATTTCTACAGCCTCACCACGCCTAGCCGTTCGTGTACATCTCGCCTTGCCATGTACGCACCATGTCAGGCTGCCCGCTCCACTGTAAAGGCCCTATCGTGCCAAGTCATCCATGCCCGCTTGACTTTCCAAGACCGCGCCACCCTTTGTCCCCACGAGCCAAGCCGTCCATTATGCTTTGACTTCCAAGGCCGTGCCCGCTTCGCCCCGGAGATGTACGACCAGACCAAGCCGGAAACTTTCGTTTCACCACTCCACGGTCTGCATCCCCAGTACAACTTATGCAACTTATGCAAGTCCGCCAACACGGGAAGCAAAAAACTCTCTTCACCTCTCGAAAAGGTTAGTCATATTTTCCTGACCATCTTTGCAATAATTTACGTCTCGATTCCGTCCTTGCCTGTCACCATCATATGCTTACCTCGCAACAAGGCACCTGTTCCGAGCTAATCAGGGGACTTAATGTTGATGGTGTTTTTTAGCTTAGGGTTAAAATCGTAAACCCTAAACCCTAGTCAAACAGTGACGTCACAACATTTAAGTAATAATCTTTTATTAGGCGCATTTATTGAAACCTTTAATGTGTTTGTAAAAACTAACCGGGGTATCTTTTTAATACCAATTAGGTTTACAACAAGCCAAAACCTAATTCCCACGTGTGCCAATGGAAAACCATGCCATCCAGACCCACCGTGCCAAGGCATGCCAACCATGCTAGCCGTACCTCTATGCCAATGGAAAACCATGCCAGCCACACCCACCGCGTCAAGGCATGCCAGCCATGCTAGCCGCACCTATGTGCCAATGGCAAACCATGCCAGCCACACCAACCACGCCATGTCATGCCATCCATGCTAGCCGTACCTCTGTGCCAATGGAAAACCATGTCATCCACACCCACCGCGCCAAGGCATGTTAGCCATGCTAGCCGGACCTCTGTGCCAATGGAAAACCATGCCAGACACACCAACCAAGCCAAAACCGCACCTAGCCACGCCATGCGCCCATGGAAAACCCTTGGCCCCACATGCCATCCCAAATCGCACCTAGACAAGCTAGCCACGCCATGCGCCCATGGCAAACCTTTGGCCCCACATGCCAATCCAAAACTGCACCTAGCCAAGCTATCCGCACCATGCGCCCATAAGAAAACCCTTGGCCCCACATGCTAACGACATGCCAACCTAGCCGCGCCACCATGATGGCCTTCCATACGCGGCTACCAAAACGAAGGCGTGCAACAATCAACAGTTTCCCTTCAATCCTAGGAGAAAATCTTAGCCATCCAAGGTTACCAGACAATGCGTGGTAACCTTTGGCCCGAAAACCTAAGTTGGCCACACCAAACCATGCCATGCCAACTGCATGCCAACCTAGCCGCGCCACCATGTTATCCTACCGTACACGACTACCAAAACAAAGGCGTGCAACAATCAACGATTGCCCTTTAATCCCAAGAGCAAATCCCAGCCATCCAAGACAACGTATGGTAAACCTCTGGCCCGAAAACCTAAGTTTGTCCATGCCAAACCATGCCATGCCAACGGCATGCCAACCTAGTTGCGCCACTATGCCATGCCAATGGCATGCCAGCTTAGTTGCGCCACCATACTGGCATTTCCTATGCGGCCACCAACGAACGAAAGCGTGCGACGATCAACGGCTACCTTTCCTCTTAAGATGCAAGATCTCCACCGTCGAAGGTCACCAAGCTACCAAGTCTCCTAAGCTCGACTTGCCAGGCAACAACGACATGCCACATGTTTTCCACAAAAACATTCGAGACATCAAACATATATCACAAACTGGGGGATCCTCTTTGGGTATTGGTTTGGCGGTTTACAGCGTGCGGCGTACACTACGCCCGTCATAAGGAAATGTCATAAGGGTGAGGTGGTTAGTAAATATAGGGAGATAATGGTGAAACGATCGACATCAATTCCATGCGTTAACAGCTTTATGGAACATCAATTCTATACGTTAACGGTTTTATGGAACATCAATTTCATGCATACGGTTATCACCTCCTCCCATTTACTTACCCATTTATCCATACCTTAATGAGACCAGAGTACGTTTCACTTTGACTTGTATAAATAGGTCTTACCTATTTCCACAGAACAACAAGTTCATTCGGGAATATAAAACACTCAGAAAATACTTGCTAGCTTACCATTTGTTAGCCTTCCCACTTTTCTGATACAAGTCGTAGTAACACAACTACTCTTCCAGAATCAACTATTCTGGTCTCATCACTTTCCTTGCTTCCCACCCCAAAACCAACCCATTCTCTTCCACTTTGTGACCGAAGCAAGTCCGGAACGGCCATTTCTTGGTTTAGGATGGATTTGTCCAGATTGATCTCTCGAATCTAAAGTACCCCCTTGCAGTACATTGTTTAGGGTTTAAATTATTTCTCACCCGCACATCCGAAATTACCGAAATCAGCAGAAACCATTTTCACCTACAAACAAAAGGTTATTGTCACAAAAGTCGTGGCTCAAATAACCTCAAGTATATATACATAAATATACATTTACCGTCATAGGAATTGTTTCATAGAGTGAGCATTTGTTTGGATATATTAGAAAGGTAGAATTGAACAAGAATCCAAATGAAATCAATTAACTCATACCTTTGTTGATGAAGTCCTTGTTGATGTCTTCTTGTAATCTCAATCTTCATCCTTTAAGAATAGCTCTTCTTAGACCTAATCTAGGCCGAAACTATATATAGTATAATAAATCAAGAATGCATTTTGGCAAGTAAAATTGACAACTAACTTGGCATACCAACGCTAGTGGGTTCAACCGAGCGGTGCTCTAACATATAGATTTAATGACATACTAGCCCCTGGCAATCTAAGTACATCGCTCAACCAGGTAAGACCACTCTTACTCAATCTGTGATAGGAACCATTGCGAGGCATCATATGTTTTTTTTTCCCATGCAAAAAACTGTTACAGACAAGATGGATATTGTGCACACAAAATTCTTTTGGAACAAAAGAAATGGTGAAAAATGTCTAAACATGAAAAAATGGAACCATATTGCTTATCCCAGAGACCTAGGTGGCCTTAACATTAGGAATTTTGCTATCCTAAATCAAACTCTTTTATCCAAATTAGCCTGGAGAATGATAGAAAATCCCGATGCTCCTTGGGTTAGTCTTTTTAGTCATAAATACTTCAAAGGTCTTAACCCTATAAACTGTGATCTTTCTAGGCAGGGCTCTTGGGTGTGGAAAGGCATTTGTGATAGCTTAGACATCATAAAGCCATTGTACTGCTGGCAACTTGGGTATGGGAATGATATCTCTATTTGGAAAGACAAGTGGATACCCAGCATGAATACTCCACCTAAATCCAATTTTGTCTCTTCTAATGTTAGAAAAGTCTCCCATTTGATTGATAATGAAACCAAAATTGAAAGATAGACATTTTGGAAGCCCTATTTGATAATGAAACTATCAAGGCTATACAAGAAATAAGAATTCCAATTTCAGGTAATGATATCATAAGATGGAAACCAACAGCCAATAGGGAATTTTCTGTTAGAAGTGCTTACAGGGCTATCCTAGATTATGCTCAACCTAGACCTCCAAACAACGATGAAATTGTGTGGAAAGATTTGTGGAAAACTAGTCTTCAAATCAAGGTGCAACACTTTCTTTGGAAATTGCTTCACAAGTGTTTACCTACTAGAGATAAACTTCTTAGGCTTAGTTTGGTATTGCTGCAGCTTTTGTAAAAGCACTTTCCTGTTGTGCTTGTTGTGCGTTGTTGTGTTGTGCTGTGAGAAAAAAGCAGTTAAACGTTTGGTAAAATATTAATTAAAGTTAAAGATGATTAAAAAAGCAATCAAAGTGTGTTTGGTAAAATACTAGATTCAACCATTGGTGTTGTGGCAAATGACAAAAACAGACATATCTCTAAAAATAGTTTTATTCAATTTAATTGGGGTTAAAATAATTTATTTTTTTACTATTAAATATTAAATTTACTAATTATTACTATTATTATGATTTTAAAAAAAAATTATTTTTATTTAACCACTTTTTAATATATATAATTTTCAAACAAAAAATAAACTAAAATTAAGTAATTATTAAAAAAAATTATTTTTTATTTTTGACAAATTAAATAAAATGGTATCATACAATAGTTTGAAAATAAAATAAAATAATATTTGAAGAATAAAATATAAGAAATAAAAATTGATTGTATATATATTTAAGGGTAATTTTTGTCATTTACAAAATAAAAAATGGACAAAAAAGGTAAATCAATCATTAAATTTTTGTGGGACCAAAGCTTATGCTTTTGTAGCTTTTAAAAGCTCATTCTCCCTAGCTTTTAAAAATTGAGGAATCTGGAAAGTGCTTTGTGTAAAAAGCACTTTGATTTTTTTTTTACCAAACACTAATTTCAAAAATTATTGACATATATAGGTTTTGAAAGTGCTTTTGGAAAAATAAAAGCATTACCAAACCTAGCCTTAGACACACTAATCATCAAGATACTCAATGCCATCTTTGTAGAAATCATGATGAGAATCTACAACATATGTTCTTAGATTGCACTGTCTTTTCACCTATCCTAGGTATTGTTAATGCAAACTGTTTACAGGCTCTACATGGAAAAGATGTACATCAGTAGTTAAAGTTTTGGTTTGATAAAGACTTTCAAAACAAACCAATAATGTTACTCATTTCAAAATTATTTGTTTTACAATGTGGCAAATTTGGAAAACAAGATGTTATGTTGTTTTTGATAATCTACAGGTGAAAATTGATGATGTTGTTGTGTGTATACAAACTCATTTAGCTGACTGGAAAAGAGTCCAAGGGGTTTCTTTTTTGTTCAGGAATGAGCATACTCCTGAGATCAAATCAAAAATCTGGAAAAGACCGGAATTACATGACACTAAAATCAAATTTGATGCAGCTTTCTGTAAGTCCAATAAACACACATGAATAGGTTTAATTCATCGAGATTTTGCAGGTACAAGCAATGGAGCTAGGGGATGATGTACGAGAGCTTTATATACGGAGCAAGCTGAAGCTTTGGCAGCCTTTGAAGCAATACAATGGGCAAAGGAAAAGGGTGTTACAAAGCTTCACCTAGAGGGAGACAACCAAAGAGTGGTGAATGCAATTAATGGATCCAAAGGAAATGTGAATTGGACCAATGCAGGCATAATAAGAGATTCGATTTTTCTTCTAAATAGTTTTAGAATGTACTTTTGTCCATCGTGAATGAAATAATGTCGCAAGCACTATTGCGAGCGAAAAAATCGTTATCTTTTTCTAGTTCTCAAAATTGGCAACATAATCTGCCAACTTGGTTAAATGAAGCTATTGCAGCTGATGAGTCTTAGTTAGTTTCACACTCTTAAGTTTCAGTAAAAAAATTTATTTCTTTCGTATTAAATAAAATAAAAAAAACCTTAAGTATTAGTGTTCATTATTAAGAGATACTCGACCTCCCACACTGGAGATGCTAAATTCAAGGGTAAAACTCTTTGCTAGCTAACCTTAACTTTTATTTTTTTAATGCAAAACTAACCTTAACTATTTGAACCGGGTAAATAAAATTGTGTGCTCGATTGTATGCTATGCGTTCTGCAAAACAGGAGCCGGTGTGAGTGACTAGTGTGTGAATCGTGATGAACTGGACAAAACTTCCGATGAGGGTAAATACTGTAATTGAATTTCAAAATATCAGCTGATTGATTCATGAGTTCTTTTGAAAAGTATTTAAAAATTGTCGCCCTAAAAGAGAAAGGAACTATGACCAACCCTAACACTCATACTGATGTTACTTTGCAAGTCTTTCTCCTTAACCTAATTAAAGAGTAAAATTCACTATTCAATATCTAGTTAACAATGCCAAGACCATCACAGAATATGTTAAGCTCACAATTATTTATACAGATACACACATTAAATAAAATATGTTAAGCTCACAATTGTTTATACAGATACACACATTAAATAAAGACTAGATTTTGTGCCCGTGCTACGTACCGGGCGGACCCGAAAACCATCCGTAACTTTTTCTTTCTTTCAATCATATTTTTGATTTGATGTGATATGGTTTCGTCTGGCCTGTCGTGCCTTTTTTATCAGGTGTTGTGCGGCTTTGCCCCGTCCCGTCGCAATATATTTTTAATTAGGTGTGGCTCGGCTTCGCCTCGCCCCGATGCTTTTTGATTTGGTGTTTCACGTCTTCGCCCCGCCCCTATTTTCACCTCCACTCACTATGTTTTGTCATTCCAATTTATTTCTACAAAGATAGATGACTAATATCAAGCTTAAAAGGAGCAACTTATCGTGTTAGCAATAGATTATAATGTGTGTACAAACATTAGGGCCAGCTTATCATATTTGTAAAATATATTTAGAAATAGATTTGGAAATAGATTTCAATATTTCGTTAATGAGCGCCAAGTTAGCTGGAGAGAAAAATATCAACATTAGAGTTCAAATTCAATGTCCAGGATCCGGAAGACTGGGCAAGTATTAGCTAATTGAATACGTGTAAGCATGACATAAAAGAGCTTAGCACACACCATTATTAACTAAATCATAAAAGGAATCTTGTTTCATGGAATTTTTCAGGAAGATAACATGATAGCATAAAGGAAGTTACTTTCTAGTAAGACTATCGAGAAGCATATTCATTGATAAAGGGGATAGTCCATATTAACATATTGCACGGTGTGAAAAGCAAGTAGACAATAGAAGAACAAACAAATACTAGCAATCACAAAAGCTCTGTATCATTGAAATTATAAATCAAAATCTCCTGCTCTACAGTAACAATTTTTGGTTGCCTCGAATAAGAACCCCTAAAATTTTGATCAAAATGAAAGCTCATGCACATGCTTCTGTTATCCTCCCAAACCATGACTTGCGGAAAAAAAAAGTGTAATAAAGATCAGAATTATACCATGGGAGATGTTCTATACATCTGATGTCCATATCCATATAACAAATTATTATGCCAGTTGTTCTCAGCTTTTGTTTTCCGCATCATTGAACTTTCGCACCATCAAAAGAAACCTAAGTTACATTTTACATGAGATATTGTAGTGATAAATGCATGTCAATGATTTCATGTTGATTCATGAAGGATAGTAGTTCATGTCCTTCCACGGAGGAAGCTCCGCCTTAGGAAAATTATTCCGCATAGGGTGAATAACCTGGGAAAGATTCATCAAGCTCAAGCAGAAGTGAACTTCACCCATTCATTAAGCCATTTTTAATCCAATCCATGACTGGACTAGTCTATGCATTCAATTTTGTCAAACCGACTACTCAACTAGTGATGTGGTAAGTAATTGGCAACTAATAACTGGAAAAACACAACTAATTAACTATCATGTCATTTTTGAATAGATTGCATAATTTAGTTAACCGTAGGCTAATAAACGTGGCAGAATGGCCTGGATTAAGAAAAAAGAAACAACATATTCAGTTTACCTGATTACCCGACAACGACTTACTTTGGAAATTTAAGTGGGTGAGCTATGATTTGAGTTTAGTCCTCTTGCTAATCTTTAAACTAATTGATTAACCTTCAAGTCAGCGTGAATGGAGCTATAAACAAAACTGAGTCCGCATAATCAATTCTACATACATACCTTTCTAATCAAATTGTTTAAAGCTTGAAAAACGGTGCCTTTGCTATTCCACTAAGTCAAAAAAAGAAAAAAGCAAAAAATTGAATCAAAATTGTACATGAAGAGCCATCAATTTGTAACTTATCAGTATTCGCATAGTTAATTTGTTGCCATCCAGAACATGAACTATGCTCTCATTAACTTGTTTACCTTCAAACTCACATAGGTTCCTCGGTGCACTCCAACAACCATCTCCATACTAACTGATTCCTCTCTGCAAAATAAAAAGATAGAGACAGTATTGAATTACACCACAAAAACACTAAATAAAAGAAATGTGAAAAAATAACAAAATAGAATCAGAAAATTCATTAAAATCTATACCTATATGCCTAAGAACCTTCGGTGAAATGTGTAAGAAACCCAATATCATGGGAAACTTTTGAGACGGTATTGAATTACACCACAAAAACACAAAATAAAAGAACTGTGAAAAAACAACAAAATAGAATCAGAAAATTCATTAAAATCTATACCTCTATGCCTAAGAACCTTCGCTGAATTTGTCTGGAAAAGTAAGATTGAAGCTTTTTCCATTGCTGTGGAAAAAGAAAACCAAGAGAGTAAGAGTTACGTATACACAAAAGATAGATAAACAAAAATTAGACAAAGAGAGATTCACGTGTCTGTGTCTCCGATGGCTATTGGGGTTTCTCCATATCTTAGTTATTTATCCATTTTCAACAAAAATTGATAGAAAGTAAAAGAGATACAATGAAATCTATGGCAAACAAAAAAGAACACCCAAATTTCAAAAATCAAAACTCATTTAAATAGGGTTACCTTAAGCAGTATGGTTTCAGCACGAAAAAGTTCCAGGATATTTTTTTTTCTGTTGAATCCAAATCATAAATACCAACCATCAAAATCTCTCAACACACAATACCCATCTCTAATCTCCATATGCATATTCTAAATCGAACCCCTCGTCCAACTATACAACTTATTCAATTCTAGCAAAAACCCTAATCTCTATTTCTTCTGATTTCTTTATCTTTCAGAGCTCAATTAGCTTCCAAGTTCATCACCATCTTCTTCGATTTATCTGGATCTCAAGATTTACACGAATCACTCACAAAAAGAAGCTATTCATGGGAATTGAATTCGACAGGGAGAGAAACACTGAGAATAGAAGAAAGAGACGAAAAAGAAAATGAAGAAGAGAATAAAACCCTCTTCCATAAATCGGTGTCTCGGTTGGCTTTAGGCCTAGTTTTTGACGTAACGGGAGCATTCTTAACTTGACGGTGTTACTTAACGTCTAGTTAAGTATTTGGTGTAAACCCGGTGTAATTTTTATTAGGTGTAAATCAACACATAAGTCTTGTACACCCACGTTTCTACTTACGGTTGCTAACAGTTTTAGTATTAGACCGTTAAAATCAGGGGGCTTGGACCAATAACGTTCTCTACTAAGGGGGTGTTTTAAAAAAAAAAATCTACGACCAATAACGTTACGACACTTGTCTTCTCCAGAATTGTTGTAGTTGAAAGCTTTTATCTAATTTAATTTGAGGTGGGTGTCACACTCACCGTGCAACGTGGAAGCTACTTAGTCTTTTAAAGGAGGAGTGATAACTTAATGGTCAATCGAAATTTGTAAAATATTAATATCGCTTAGACAAATTGTTAAAGTTGTAGATAATAAAAGTTCTTCTAAAAAGGATTAGGCTTTTTCCGTCAAAGCCAAATAAAATTAAAATAGTTTTAGGAAACAGAATAAAAAGTGAAATGAAGTGGGAGTGGGAGTGGACGTGAAATGTGACATTTCCAAGTCTGACGTAGAGAACCACCTTCTGCAAATACCCACCTATGACCTATCAGACCATAAGCTCAATTGGCTAAGATAGCCTAACTTTCGGAAAAAGATAATCACAAAAATTCTACAGTTAATTAAAGATTAATGGATTGCCAAACAAATTTCGTCATGGAAGCTTCCTTTATCCGTGAAATTAGCTGAAAATCGATTTTATTCTGCGGGAGAAGAGGTGCACTGCAAAAAAAAACAAAAAATCACACTGGAACGGCACTAGCAGCGACAATTTTATGTTGGGATTGGGAACTAAGGCTTTCAGAGAGCCAAAGCTGTTCATTTGACCATAAACAGCAGCTCGATAACCTTTTGCAACCATGCTAACCATGCTTATAAGGGTGCTAGAACGCTACATCTATTACTTCCCACAAAATAATCAAGATCCGTGGAGACAAAAAAGGCGTAGCTTTTAACATAGTGAATGATCATATACAATAAACTCATACTGCATCAAATGAGAATTCAGCTTTCTTAATTATGTTCTATGTTCTCCGTCAGAAAGTTGATTTTTAAAAGATCATAGCTGCAGAACAAAGAGATTTGTCAAGTTCTCGACAAGTCTTGGTATTCTCATTCATTGTTTTGATATTTATACATTCATATGTCTTGGTCATCGAGACATAATACGTGAACTGCACGTACTTAGTATTCCTAAAATACACGACTCAAATATAGACTATTTCCTAATACCCTCCCTCAAGATGGAGCATGCAGATCACAAATGCCCATCTTGGACAAAAGAAGCTTAATTTGAGCTTTTCCTAAGGATTTTGTAAAGATATCAGCCAATTGCACCGTGGTAGGTGTGTAGGAGGGTGAAATAATCTTCCATATGATGACATATCTAACAAGATGACAATCCACTTCTATATGCTTGGTGCGTTCATGGAATACTGGATTCTGAGCAATATATAATGTTGACTGCGTATCACAAAAGAGATTCATCCCATGAGTATGATGAACTCCTAAATCACCAAGCAAATGTTTCAACCACTTCAATTCACACATCACGACTGCCATTGGTCTATATTCTGCTTCTGCTGAGGAACGAGAAACTGTATGCTGCTTCTTAGTCTTCCAAGAAATAGGAGAAAAACCAAGAAGAACAAACCACCCTGTTAATGATCGTCTAGTCAATGGACAACTTGCCTAATATGAATCACACCAACCTTTTAAACTAAGACCACTATCAGAGCGCAACAAAATTCCTTGTCCTAGACTCTTCTTCAAGTATCGAACCACACGAAGTGCTGCTTCCCAATGCTCCATTCTAGGTTGTTGCATAAATTGTGATAAAATGTGTACTGAGTAAGCCAGATCTGGTCTTGTAACTGACAGATAAATCAAACGGCCAACTAATCTTCTATATTTTTCCACATCATCAAGTATATTCCCTTTTGCCAATGCCAGTTGGTGATTCGTCTCCATAGGAAATTCTGCAGGTTTTGCACCTAATAATCTTGTCTCCATTATAATGTCCAATGCATAGTTTCTCTGGCATATATAGAAACCTTGTTTAATATGAGCCACCTCCAATCCTAAGAAATATTTCAACTTCCCCAAATACTTCATCTTGAAACATTGTCCTAAGTAAGTTTTAAAATTGTGAAGTTCAACAAGATCATTTACCCGCCACAATCAGATCATCAACATATACTAATACATTAAGCTGCATCCGTCCCTTTGTCATAGTAAAAAGAGAGTAATCTGAATATGATTGCTTAAAACCATACTTCTTCAAGGCTGTTGAAAACTTTGCAAACCAACACCTAGGCGCCTGTTTAAGACCATATAACGATTTTTTTCATTCGACATACTAAATTGGAATTTCCTTTGGCAAATCCTGGACGTATCTTCATATACACTTCTTCCTCCAAATCTCCATGCAAAAATGCATTATAAACATCCATTTGATGCACTTCCCAATTCTTAATTGCTGCAACTACTAGAAAAGTACGAACTGTTGTCATCTTTGCCACGGGTGCAAATGTTTCATTATAATCCAATCCTTCAACTTGATGATTCCCAAATATCACCAATCTTGCCTTTAGACGTATCAAATTCCCATTTTCATCATGCTTCTCTGTATAAATCCATTTGCTTCCTAATGCCTTCTTACCAGGTGAAAATTCCACCAATTCTCATGTTCCTTGTTCCTCTAGAGCTCTTATTTCTTCAGTCATGGCTTTTTGCCATCCTGGATGATTCATAGCTTCTTTGAAGCTTTTGGGCTCATTTACAGCCGTTATAGCTGCAAGATATTTTCTATGCATAGCAGAAAAGCGATCACAACTAACATAATATGTCAAAGGATAAGGTGTACCTGAGGATGATGATTGTGTAGGTTGAGTGAAAGGAGGACTATTTTCACGTACTGTATGCGTCACAAAGCCCTTGAGTCTGCTAGAAAGAAGTTTCTGACGTTTTCCTTTACCCGTCTCATTGATATTATTATATACTACAACTTCCACCACAGTATCACTAGATGAAGCATCATGTTCAGTTTCCTCAAGCTGTTCTTAAACACTTCCTTGCAATTCTTCTGTTGCACATTAAACACCAAGTTGTGAATCATTATTTCTTTGTTGTTGTTGTATCTCAGGCTGCCGAGTTTCAATAACTTCTTCAGGAAACTGTACTTCTTCTTTATCCTCATCATCACTCCAACATGATTCAATGCCTGATGGATTAATATTATTTGACTGCTCAACAATGGCTGTCATATATGGAAACTGGTGTTCATAAAAATCTTCATCTCTTGACACCAAAAACTGTTTTGTGTCTAAGTCATAAACCTTCCATGCCATTTTACCAAATGGATAACCCAGAAATACACACCTTCTTCCTCGACTTGCAAACTTATCTCTTTTACTATTCTGATTGTGCACAAAACACAAACATCCAAACACTCTCAACTAATCATATGGAGGTAACTTTCCAAACATAATCTCATATGGAGTCTTATTATTGAGCAAAGGTGTTGGGGTTCGATTAGTTAAGTATGTTGCAGTCAATGCACACTCCCCCCCAAAATTTTATTGGTAAATTAGCTTGGAATCTCAAAGCTCTTGCAACATTCATTATATGCTGATGTTTTCTCTCAACTCTCCCATTTTGTTGGGGCATACCAACATAAGACAACTCAAATATGATTCCATTGGTCTTAAAATAACCACGTAAAGCATTAAATTCTGTTCCATTGTCACTCCTAACATTTTTGATTTCTTTGTCAAACTGACGTTTAATAAGAGCAACGAAGTTAAGAAATACCAATTCAACTTCAGTTTTATTCTTGATCAAATAAATCCACACACCTCTTGAAAAATCATCAACTATTATTAAAAAATAATGAGCTCCACAAGACGAAGGTTTCTTGTAAGGCCCCCATAAATCCAAATGAACTAACTCAAATATGCAGCTAGCTTTACTCTGACTATTTGAAAACTACTTCGACGATGTTTTGCTCGTGGACAAATATCACAAGCATTATTATTCTTCCTAACTAACCTACTAACATCTGGTATCTTTTGTAATACTTTCTCTGCTGGATTTCCCATTCTTTAATTCCATAGCTCATACGAATCTCCACGAACTGCAAGCACTTTAACTGAAGGTACACCACGAAACAGATATAGTCCACCTTATCTCTCACCCACTCCAATCACCTTCCTCGTCAACTGGTCCTATATAAGACATAAACTATTAGTACATTGCACAACACAAGCTAACTCATCGATCATTTGTATGACCGAGATCAATTTACATGTTATTTGAGGTACATAAAGAACATTGTCAAGCTTCAAACCACTAGGAAGAATCATAGTTCCTATTTTATCAGAATTTGCAGACTTTCCATCTGGCAAGCCTACTGAGCATGCCGTAATTTCTTTTACTTCTATCATGTCATCAATGTTACATGTGACATGATTCGTAGCCTCTGTATCCACAATCCAGGAAGTACGATTCGGTTTACCTTGTAATTGGAGTTTTGATTTGCTTGAACTCAAATAGTCTAGTACTTGCTGAAGCTGAGTCGCCGTTACTCCAACCAAGCCAGCTCCATCTGCAGGTGTAGTACCATTATATTGCTGTACTTCTGGTACATTCAGAGTATTTGCACGCATCATATTGGTGTTGCCATATCCTCTTCCACCTCTGCCAGGCACATAATTACCTCGGCCTCTTCCACCAGCTCTGCCACCTCTAGCAGTTCCTCTACCACCATGAGATCTTTCAATCTACCATTCCGGGTAGCCAATGATTTGAAAACACCCATCTTCAGAATGTCCAACTTTGTTACAGTGCTTGCAAAACTTCGTATCATCATAAGTGCTTGTGGTTGTTGTCTGATCAGGTTGCACTTTAAATGCCATCATATTCTCATGTATTTATTTAGATAGAAGTCCATCTCCTATTCTTAATCTCTCAGAGTTCACCACAGTTTGGTACGCAACATCAATATTTGGTAAATGGTCTCGTGCTAACAATTGTTCACGTAGTGAGCTATACATACCATCCAGGCCAATCAAAAAAATAGTGAAGATAATCTTCTTCTCGCAAGCTAGTTACCTGAGTTGCAATATTACAGGTACAATGACCACACTTACATTGTGGTATTTTCATATATGTTACCAGCTCATCCCATATTTTGTTTAATCTTCCATAATAGACAACAACACTCTCAGACTTCCCTTGTTTACACTCACTCAAAGAAGATTTTAGTTGACAAATTCTTGTGCCGATGACAACACAAAATTTCTTCTTTAAGTGTGTCCATAGAAGACTCGCATCATCATAATCTCCTAACGTGGATCTGATTGAAGAATCCAGCGTGTTATTAATCCAGGAAACCGCCATTAAATGGACAACAATCCATTCCTCCAACTGATCAGGGTCTTCGGGTTATTTAATGGTACCATCAACAAAACCAAACTTCCTCTTAGCTATCAAAGATATTCTAATGGATCTAGCCCATTCATCATAATTAGTGCCTTTCAAAGAAATCAGAGTAATTAAAATACCAGGACCATCACTTGATCCAAGATGATACACCGGATTTTTCTTTGGTGAACCATAATCTATGTCTTTTCCCTTTGTTCCACCTGATGAGTTTGTTCCATCTCCTTCTCCCATCTCTTAAAAGAGAACTTGAAAATAGGTTTAGGGTTTTAACCAGGCTCTTGAGACCATGTCAAATTCTCGACAAGTCTTGGTATTCTCATTCATTGTTTTGATATTTATACATTCATATGTCTTGGTCATCAAGACATAATACGTAAACTGCACGTACTTAGTATTCCTAAAATACACGACTCAAATATAGACTATTTCCGAATAAGATTCATATGTATATAAGAGTTCTTAGCGTATATAAAACACCTGTTAATTAATTTGTAGGATTTATATTTGAAAGAGGCCAAGGATTTGCTAAAGAATAAAAACGAAAAGATCAATTGTGTTGGTGGTACTCATGACGAGCTCAAAATTGTTAAGCTACTACTTGAGAGAGTATGAAGAGATCGAATTTCATGAGAGACAATGAATATGGTGGATGTTACAACTATGGTTGTTGCTAGCTCTGCAACAACTATTTGCCTCATTGTTTCCTTCAACCATTGGAAAGTTTGCAACAGTTAAGTCTGATATCGTGCAAAAATAAACTTGTAGGGAGAGAACCGAGTTGCTTTTGTTTCATCTTTTTTTTTATTCTTGGTTACTCTCTTTGTAGGATCGAGAAAGATAGAGGAGAGCACATGCGAAAGAAAATAAAATGATTACATTGTGTTTATAGGTGAAAATAGTTTCTGCTGATTTTGGTAATTGCGGGTGTGAAGGTGAGAAACTGTTTAAACCATAAATAATATATAACAAGGGAGTATTTAAATTCAAGAGATCAATCTGTACAAGTCCGGCCTAAACCAATAATGGTCGTTCCAGACTTGCTTCGGTCACAAAGAGGGGGAGAATGGGTTGGTTTTGGGGAGGGAAGAAAGGAGAGTGGTGAGACCAGAATAGTTTATTCTGAAAGAGCAGTTGGGTTTCTACGACTTGTTATCATAAAGGGTAGGAGAGATCACGAGGAGGGATAAGTAAGTATTTCTGAGTGTTGTCTTGTCCAAATGAACTTGTTGTCCAAAGGGAAATAGGTATGACCTATTCATACAAGTCGAGGTAGAAACGTACCCTGGTCTCATTAAGGAGTGGGGAAGTAAATAGGAGGAGGTGGTAACCGTATGCATGGACTTGATGTTCTATAAAGTGGTTAACGTATGAAACTGGTTTTCATGAAACTGTTAACGTTATGGAATTGATGTTCCATAAGGTTGTTAACTCACGGCTTTATGTCCCATGAACTTTTCCCACATAACTCCCATATTTACTAGGCGCCTCACCCTTATTTCACTTCCTTATGAATGGCGTAGTGTACGCCGCACGATGTAGGACACCAAACCAATACCCAAAAAGAATCCCCCAGTTTGTATTGATGTCTCAAATATTTTTGGAAAACATGTAACACATTGTTGTAGCTCGGCAAGTCGAGCTCGGGGAACTTGCTAGCCTGGTGACCTTCGACGGTCGAGATGTTTCATATTTTGAGGAGGGGCAAACGTTGATCGTTGCACACCTTCATTTTGGTAGCTGCATAGTGAGGGCCAACAGGGTGGCACGGCTAGGGTATGTTTAGACTTGTCATGAGAGGCCAAGGGTTCTCCATGGGCGTATGGCATGGCTAGGGCGCTTGGCTTGGCATGACGTGACTAGCATGGCTAGGGCCAAGGCAAAGTGCGTTTGGCATGGCGCGGCTAGCCTCGCTAGGTTTGGTTTGGCTTGGAATGTGGGGCCAAGGGGGTATCCATGGGCACATGGCGTGACTATCTTGGGCTAGGTGCGGTTTTGGCTTGGCATGTGGGGCCAAGGGGTAGCCATGGGCGCATGGCGTGACTAGCTTGGGCTAGGTGCATGACCAAGCTAGGGTTTTGGGCCACAGGTCGTGAGGGGACCTTAGATGGCCAGGATTTTCTCTTGGGATTGAAGGGAAACCGTTGATTGTTGCCCGCCTTCACTTTGGTAGCCGCATGGGGAAGGCCAGCATGGTGGCATGGCATGAGGGGCCATGGCGAGACGTGTTTGGCATGGCGTGGCCGGCGTGGCTATCTTTGGCTAGGTGCGTGACAAAGCTAGGGTTTTGGGCCAAAGGTCATGAGGGGACCTTAGACGGCCAGGATTTGCTTCTGGGATTGAAGGGCAGCCGTTGATTATTGCATGCATTTACTTTGGTAGCCGCATGGGGAAGGCCAGCATGGCGGCGCGGCATGAGGGGCCATGGCGAGACGTGTTTGTCATGGCGCGGCCGGCGTGGCTAGCTTTCGCTAGGTGCGTGACCAAGCTAGGGTTTTGGGCCAAAGGTCGTGAGGGGACCTTAGACGGCCAGGATTTGCTCTTGGGATTGAAGGGAAACCGTTGATTGTTGCACGCCTTTACTTTGGTAGCCGCATGGGGAAGGCTAGCATGGTGGCGCGGCATGAGGGGCCATGGAAAGACGTGTTTGTCATGGCACGGTCGGTGTGGCTGGCATGATTTTCCATTGGCACAGAGGTGCGGCTAGCATGGTTGTCATGCGTTGGCGCAGTCGGTGTGGCTGGCATGATTTTCCATTGGCACAGAGGTGCGACTATCATGGTTGGCATACCTTGGCGCGGTCGGTATGGCTGGCATGATTTTCCATTGGCACAGAGGTGCGGATAGCATGGTTGGCATGCCTTGGCGCGGCTGGTGTGGTTGGCATGATTTTTCATTGGCACATAGGTGCGGCTAGCATGGTTGGCATTCCTTGGCGCAGTCGGTGTGGCTGGCATGATTTGTCAATGTCACAGAGGTGCGGCTAGCATGGTTGGCATGCCTTGGAGCGGTCGGTGTGGTTGGCATGATTTGCCATTGGCACAGGGGTGCGTCTAGTATGGTTGGCATGCCTTGGCGCGGTCGGTGTGGATGGCATGATTTTCCATTGGCACAGAGGTGCGGCTATCATGGTTGGCATGCCTTGGCGCGGTCGATGTGGCTGGCATGATTTGTCATTGGCACACGTGGGAATTAGGGTTTGGCTCGTCGTAACCCTAATTTGAAAAATATACCCGGGTAATTATTTTAGAGACACATTAAAGGTTCAATTAAATGTGCCTAGTAAATGCATGTTGCTTTAAATGTTGTGAAATTACTGTCTTCTAGGGTTTAGTGTTTTACGATTTTAACCCTAAGCTAAAAACCACCATCAACATTAAGTCCCCTGCTTAGATCGGAACAGGTGCCTTGTTGCGAGGTTGTTTATGGGAGAAAATCGCCTCTGTCGAATTTGGTAAATTCGATGGTGAAGAGACTGGTTTAAACCCTTAAACAAATATGTTGCACGTGAGCACTTTTGATTCGAGATAACAATCTGTACAACTCCGGCCTAAACCAAGAAGATGGCCGTTCCAGATTTGCTTCGGTAACAAAGTCGAGGAGAAGGGTTGATTTGGGAAGGATAACGAAGAAGGGTGATGAGACCAGAGAGATTGAATAAGGTGAAACCTATTTATACAAGTGAGATTGAACGTACCCTGGCCTCATTAAGGAATTGAGTTAATGTGCCAATTAAAACAGAGGAGGTGGAAACCGTTGGCTTTATGGTGAAAAACGTTTTTCACCTTAACTTTCCTTATTTAATCGACCGTATTCATTCCTTACACACCTTGCTTTATTGCGAGCGTAGTGTACGCTGCACGCTGTGACCGCCAAACCAAAACCCCAAGAAAGCATCCCCTAGTTTGTGTTGATGTCTCGAGAGTTGGGCGCAAGTGGAAATGCCAAAGTTGCTAGTGAAGCGTTGCGACATGTGACGGACTAGAAAATTACGCCTTCGGCGCGTCACCCCGCAGGCCGCAACTCCCCCGGTGCGCCACGATGAAGCTACGATCCGGGCCTCATCCCCAGGCAAATACACGCTTTCTTGCACTTGCAAGAATGCTCGTGGATCATGATGCATCTAACTTAGCTTCCACACCTTTCCAGCTTACCATTGTTCTGCAAAGGGTTTATGGCCATAAGGCCAATGCCAATGCACTTCGCATGCATCTCTGGATTTGCCTCAGCGTAGGAATTCATCACTAAATTTCCTAACTAGCTGAGCAACCGTCATACCGTCGGGTCTTGTCCAGACTTAAGGCATAAGCCGTGGACTTAGGCATAGGCCGTACCAAGCCCTTGACCTTTCCTACGTTGCCTCGCTTACCAACTCTTTATAACTTGATAGGAAGTATGAGCATCCACTTACTGGCATGCAACTTAGCCTCATCAAGTCTGGACACAATCATCTCTTGAGTCGAGCTACCGAGCTTAGATGATATGAGGGGCCAACGTGATGTACCGGCAATGCTGCAACACATTGTGGCTGCCTACGTATCCTTCCCTACTCTAAAGGAATCAAGTATAGACCGTATTTCATCCTCGAAGGGACAAGCAACTTATTCCAACTCATTTGCTAGGCCGTGGCCAAGAAATAATGGTAATGGCCTAGTCCGTATAGGCCGTTCCGTCAAATACATCCAAGTGATGCATCATCGAGTCCGTGGAATGGCATAGTGATTCCTTAGCATCATATTCCCTCTATCAAGGCTAAGCAATTATAAATGATCCTTAGGCATCATTTATACCCTTCCGTCTAAGCTATGAAGCTTATTTGGTGCATAGTCCTCATATGCACCTTCAACCAACTACCCTTCCCTATATATGTTTATTTGACATTTTTAGAACTCTGATTGGGGGCGATAAAATCCTTCATCAACTCCCCGTTTTACTATTCATGGCCGTTTCCATGTATTTTCCTGAATAACCGGCCAAGGTGGATGTACATTCAGTTCTGGCTCACATGCCAGTTCCTATGCTCGGCCAGGATGGTTGAACATTTCCCGAGCCAAACCCGATGAAGGGCCATGATGGCTATATTTCCGACTTTGGCCCATAGGACACACCAATGTTCAGCTGTGATGGTTGTAGATTCTTAAGGCCATCTACCCAATTGGCATGAAGCACTCTTGGTGCGAGATTGGCTCTTGGCCAATGTAACTTCCAACTAAGGTCATATTGGCCTTAGCCAATATGCATACGCGATGTGCCTTACCTGGCATCCAATATTGACCCTTGGTCAATTTCCCAACGCAATGCGCCATTTTGGCGTGATATTGGCCTTAACCCAATCTACCTCTTACCAACCAACGGAAGCTTTGGATGAAGCTTTATCTCAGTCCATGGCGCATCTTTCAGCATGCGCTATGCTAAAAATACGGGGTGTTACACGATAGGTGCCAATGGCATGTGCGGGATGTCTCGACCGCAAGTTGTACTTTGAGTGCGGATGGAAATGCCAAAGTCGCTTGGTGGATCATTTGGCATGTGTGAAATGCCTTGGATGCGATTTGTACTTTGAGTGCGAATGGTAATGCCAAAGTCGCTAGTGGAGCATGTTGACATGTGCCAATGGCACGCACGGCCACTTTGGACAAGTTTCGGGCGCTACTTTTGGGTAGCGGCTTGGGATAGAAAGTGGCTAGTGGTAACGTGTTGGCATGTGCCAATGGCATGTATGGCCACCTTAGCCAAGTCGCGGGAGCTACAATTGGGTAGCGGCTTGGAATAGAAAGTGGATAGTGGTAACGTGTTGGCATATGCCAATGGTACGTATTTCCACCTTGGCTAAGTCGCGGGCACTACAATTTGGTAGCGGCTTGGAATAGAAAGTGGATAGTGGTAACGTGTTGGCATGTGCCAATGGCACGCACGACCACTTTGGCCAAGTTGCGGGCGCTACTTTTGGGTAGCGGCTTGGAATAGAGAGATGCTAGTGGTAACGTGTTGTCATATGCCAATGGCACGTATGGCCACCTTGTCCAAGTCACGGGCGCTACAATTGGGTAGCGTCTTGGAATAGAAAGTGGCTAGTGGTAAGGTGTTGGCATGTGCCAATGGCACGCACGACCACTTTGGCCAAGTTGCGGGCGCTACTTTTGGGTAGCGGCTTGGAATAGAAAGTGGCTAGTGGTAACGTGTTGGCATGTGCCAATGGCACGCACAACCACTTTGGCCAAGTTGCGGGCGCTAATTTTGGGTAGCGGCTTGGAATAGAAAGTGGCTATTGGTAATGTATTGGCATGTGCCAATGGCACGTATGGCCACCTTGGCCCGCCACTACAATTGGGTAGCGGCTTGGAATAGAAAGTGGCTAGTGGTAACATGTTGGCATGTGCCAATGGCACGCACGTCCACTTTGGCCAAGTTGCGGGCGCTAGCTGGGCATAGCGGCTTGAATATAGAAATTGGCTAGTGATGCGTGTTGGCATGTGCCAATGGCACGCACGGACAATTTGACCTAGTTGCACGGTTTGCAATCCTTGGGCGCTATTTTTGGCATGTGCCAAATGGTATAGCGGCTTAGTTTGGCATGGTTGCCTGTGAGTGTAGTATGTGGTTTGGTTTTGGCGTCGTTGCCATGGTGCGCAGTATGCGGCTTGGTTTTGGCGTCGTTGCCATGGTTCGCAGTATGCGGCTTGGTTTTGGCGTCGTTGCCATGGTGCGCAGTATGCGGCTTGGTTTTGGCGTCGTTGCCATGGTGCGCAGTATGCAGCTTGGTTATAGAATTAGGGTTATGTGTCGAAAACCCTAATCTGGTATTTTGAAAAAATACCCCCATTAATTATTGACACCTGAATTAAATGATCGTAGTTAATGTGTTGCTGGTAACACTAGATCATGGGGTTTTACGATTTTACCCCTTATCTAAAATACACCATCGACATTAAGTCCCCTGCTTAGCTCGTAATAGGAGCTTTGTTGCGAGGTAAGCATAAGATGGTGCCAAGACAAGATCCAAAAGAGAAACGGGAGATTTATCTGACCTTTTTTCTGAGATGCGGACTGGATTCGGAATCCTCGTCCTTGGAAGTTTTGCATGGAGCGAGAGGTTGGCACAATTTGGCGGAAATGGACGGCTGGGGAGCATTGAGCTGCTGGCGCGAGTTGAGAAACTGAGCGTGCTGGCTGGCGGGGCCGTTGGGAGACGGACGTGATAGCTGGTGTAACTTGGGAAGCATTGACAGGTCGGCGCAATTGGTGGGACCAGCGTGAATTTTGGAAAGTTGGCTCGAATTGGCAAACTGAGCTTGCTAGCCGGTGGGGCCGGTTCAACCAAGGGAAGAATAATCGCTTGATGCAAAATTTCCTTATGAGTTGAATTGCCTTCTTTGTGCACGGCTCCGATTGGGGATCCTTTATTGATGTGCGATTTCCTAGGGCCGTTACATCCATGAAGCACGCCCCTTCCTTCTCACATAAATATTGCTGGCAAGATTTTATTGTCTTCTCCCTCTCTACTGGTCGTATAGTGAGGTGACTACACCGTTTTCATACTTTTGCGATGGCATCCCATGGTGACAATGGTGATGGTATTGTTGGTTTCTCCGAGAAGCATCATAAGATTAATGGACCTCGATCTTCTTACAAAGAGTCGTTGGGTAGGATCGGCTCATTACTTTGCGAGATTAGAGCCATCATCCAAGATATCCCTTCTGTTCTTCCGGGTGATGCACGCAAAAAGGCACAGGTTCCCATGGATTCTGACATGAGCGAGTCAAGTGATTTTCCTGTAGGAGCTGCTGAGGAGAATCTTGGTGAAAACTTTGTTGATGTCGTTGGTGCTGCTGGAGGAATCATGATTGCGCACGTTGAATCCACGTCAGAGATGAAGGGGAAAGAGGCGTCGGTTGGCGCTGCTGGAAAGGCATCCGGATGGAAAATGGAGGCCGTTGCTGCTGTTGACGCGTCTTCTTTGTGGAACCTTTGCTGTCCGGAGGATTGCTAGGGGAAGTGTAGGAAGATATCTTAATGAGGAGGATCTTCTTTCTTTCGTTTCTCTTGAGGCCTAGTCGCCCTTTAATGTCTTGCAATTTTCCTTTTATTGTACCTGGTGTTGAGCCTCCGTGGCTTGGTCTTGTAATAATTTGTGAGCTTGAAAGTTCCGCCAAAAATATAACCGTTCTGTCTTTTGTGTGTTGCTTCTCTTCTCTTCTCTTCTTTCCTTTTTTTTTTTTGGTAATGGGTTTTTGAATTTTGGGTTGATCTTGAGAAATTTTCAAGGAAAAAAGAGGGTTCCTTTATTTCACTAGAGAGGATATATTAGATTGCTCAACAGGAGCAACAATTTAAATTTTGCTGGATGAATGTAAGTGATGCATCCATTCTGAAGCAATACATAGAAGTTGTGAAAATGAAAATTGCTAAAGAGGTATTGTGGAGCATGCGTCAGGAAATTGAATATCTTGACCTTTCATATGTTGGCAGCCTCCAACCAGTGTGAATGGATCACTATGCCTTCCAGTTTATCCGTGTTGACAAGTTTGCAATAGCCACCCAAAAGGATGTCGGCTACTAGGTATGGTTCATCTTCCTCTTCTTCGGGAGAACTTTTCCGACTCTGTATCTTCACAGTCATCTTTCCGACTTGAAATGAGGCGGCTCTGATTACTATATCCCCTATCTGGAAAGGATTGGGTTATGGTACAATCGCCTGGTGGTTGTTCTCGCAGTCTTCCAGGACGTCTTTCAGATCTCTGGTGAAACGCTTAAAAGGTTGGGCGTTCCATTCGCATCTCTTGACAATGTTGTGCTCGACAATTGTGTTGAGTCCCCAGGGAGGGTTGCGGTGAGAAATGGTTGGTGATAAAGAGAGCGTCTTAGTCAGGCTTACTTGAGTTTGGAGTTTGGCAGGTGGCTTTGGCGACTCCTTTCCCGGTAGTAGAGTATTGCTGGTAAGCTGTTGACAGGGTAGTAAGTAATCCGGCTTGTTGAATACCCTCTTTGGCGTTGACACGGTCAAGGGTGATGCTCCTAATTCCGTTTTGTTGTCGAGTACACACGGGCGCCCCAAAACCATGTCGTAATTTAGATTCTTGACGATGTGGAAAGTCCCACGCGTTGCGATATTTCCTATGTTGATCCTAAGATTAGCATATCCAAGTGCATGAAGGTGATTCCCCTCGTGGTATTTGATAGCCGATGGGGAATGAGTGGCCTCTTGTTTTGTTACTCCTGCCGCTTTCAGGGTCTTGAACGTAATAATGTTGAACTCTGAGGCTGCGTCGATGAGCGTGCTGTCAAACTCGACGTCCTTTAAGCGGGCCGTGGTGAGAAGTCCCCAGTTATGCTTCTCGGCAGGGACGCCTGGCGAGATCTGTTCCTCAGGTGTGTTTTTTGTGGCAGAGTGGAGTCTCTTCCCAAATACTATGTGGTTAAGGGCTGCGAAAGCGTCTCGACTTTGATCCTTAGAAAAGTAGAGGATTTCTCATATGCGCTGCATCATGGACTGCACTGTTTCGTGTATGGAGTCCCCAGAGATTTCACAGTTTCCTATGGGAAGCGGATCTCTATGTACTCCTTAATTCCTTAGTCGTAACTCCCTGCTTCTATCCTTTCTTTGAAGATGCTTTTTAACCTGTTGCAGTCGCTGGTTGGATGGCTGACGAATCTGTGGTAGTGAAAAAATCTGGAATTTGCCATCTCTTCTTCAGTAGGTGGGCGCCGAGGATCCGATAGCCTGATGACACCATCCTGGACCCATGTTTCCAGAAGTTTGATTACTTCCTCCATCAGAAAGGGGAAGTCCGAGTCGTCTCCCCTGGCTTCAGGGCGACGTTCAGAAGGCTTGGTTGGGGCATTTCGTGGGGCTTCCCTTCGCGCTGGGGCCGTGCGCCCATGGTGTTGATCCGTTGGAGGTATTTTCCTCTTTACCCTTTCGTCCACCACGCTCACGGAGGAGGGGCTGGTGTTGTATGGCTTGTTGAGAAAACGCGGGCTTCTTCGAATTCCTCGTGTATCTTCACTTCTAGGAGGCCTAGTTCTTTCCAACAGGGCTGGCGCTGTCGTGGTTGATCGTTTAGCAGCTTCGTGGAGTTCGTAGAAGGTCTGGAATAGTAAGTTTTCCAGTAAAGCCCGATAGATTGGAGTCATGCCATTGATGCACGAATTTACTAGTTGCTGCTCAGTCGCACCTTGTTCGTGGCAGTCTAGTGCTTGAATTATGAATCTCTTGACGAAATCGTTCGGATGTTCGTCATTATGTTAGAACATTCTTCCCAGATCCGAGAGAGTGACTTGCTCAGACACAAAGAAATACTTCTTGTAAAAGGACGTAACCATTTCACCCCAATCGTGGATGCTGCCTGGGGCGATGCAGTTGTACCACGTGTACGCTCTTCCAGTGAGTGACTTTGAAAATTTCTCGCAGTCGGAGAACATGGTCGTATTCGTGCTTGCCTAGCGCCTCTAAAAATCATGAGACATGTTCCCTTGCGTTGCCGGTTCCGTTATATAAGGCAAACTGAGGGGATGAGTATCCTCTCAATTGGGGAATTCTCTGGATTTCAATTGGATAAGGAGGTTGGTGTTGATGTACATCTGTGTCGTTCTTGATTCGGTTTTGTAGGAGTCATTCCAGGTTTCACATGTTACGAAGTCCAGTGGGCGATTTCCTTCCACTGGGTTCCTGATGCGGATTTACTCGCTTACGTTGATGTGCTCAGTTGCGGTGCTAATTCCAAAATCATTGGGAGTGCTTGACCTCGGCGCTGTCTGGCGTATCCCTCTTGGGGGTGTGACATTAGCATCCAGGTTGTCGGAAGCGTCTGCTCTTGATTCAGGCCGTCGTGTCTCCCGTGGAAGTTGCTCCGTTAAGGCTTTGAGGAAGACGAGCACCTATTTCTGGGTTGAAACCATATCCGTTTGAGCCCTGTCTAGAGCCTCCTTCCTTTCCATCAAATCCGTGATTGTGAAATAAGGTTTGCCTCCTTTGTTATCTCGTCCCGGCGATTGAGTAGATGTTGTGGCTCGAGTAGTGATCGGAGGTGTCATGCCTGCTGAAACACTAGTGGTGGCAGCGGCGGCACGAGCCCTGGTGACTGGAGGCGTGACACCTGAAGGGCTTCCCTCAGTGCTGTTTGAGTTGGCGGATGGTGCGGAGACATTTGGAACGGAAGTATCCCTGGCCCTGGTAACAGTAGGTGTAACACTTGGAGGTGCATTTCCCATGCTGCCAAGATCGGCAGGTAACGCAGAGGCATTGGTGGAAGGAGCATTTGTTCTAGGGGTGGCTTCTATGTTGGCGCCTTCATAGTTTTTCGCGGACCCAGATCTTAGTTCTACCATGTTGAGCGAACGGTAGAGCATATTTTGAACTAAAGATCAGTTTTTGTAAGCGAGAGATTGAAACTACCGCTGTGGTCGCCAATTGTTTATGGGAGAAAATCGCCTCTGCCGAATTTGTTAAATTCGATGGTGGAGAGACTGGTTTAAACCCTTAAACAAATGTAATGCACGTGAGCACTTTTGATTCGAGATATTAATCTGTACAACTCCGGCCTAAACCAAGAAGATGGCCATTCCAGATTTGCTTCGGTCATAAAGTGGAGGAGAAGGGTTAATTTGGGGAGGATAGCGAAGAAGGGTGATGAGATAAGGGAGTTTTGGCTAGGTAGTATCTCGACTTGTATCAGAAGTGTAGAAGCTTGCGGAAGCTTGTTAGTGATGGAAGCTTTTGAGAGAGCTTGCAAAGTTGCTATATGATAGTGTTGTATTTTGCCTGACCAAGACTTGTGTGTTTTGCAAGAATAGGTGAAACCTATTTATACAAGTGAGATTGAACGTACCCTGGCCTCATTAAGGAATTGAGTAAATGTTCCAATTAAAACAGAGGAGGTGGAAACCGTTGGATTTATGGTGAAAAACGTTTTTCACCATAACTTTCCTTATTTAATTGAACGTATTCATTCCTTACACGCCTTGCTTTATTGCGAGCGTAGTGTACGCTGCACACTGTGATCGCCAAACCAAAACCCCAAGAAAGCATCCCCCAGTTTGTGTTGATGTCTCGAGAGTTGGGCGCAAGTGGCAATGCCAAAGTTGCTAGTGAAGCGTTGCGGCATGTGCCAATGGCATGTGCGGTATGTCTCGACCGCAAGTTGTACTTTGAGTGAGGATGGAAATGCCAAAGTCGCTTGGTGGAGCATTTGGCATGT
This sequence comes from Papaver bracteatum, assembly GCA_023529315.1. NCBI lineage: Eukaryota > Viridiplantae > Streptophyta > Magnoliopsida > Ranunculales > Papaveraceae > Papaver > Papaver bracteatum. The sequence continues at coordinate 2,870,421 of JAJJWX010005371.1, forward strand.
GCCAATGGCATGTGAAGAATGCCTTGTCCGCGATTTGTACTTTGAGTGCGAATGGTAATGCCAAAGTCGCTAGTGGAGCATTGTGGCATGTGCGGAATGCCTTGGAAATTAGCTAGCAAGTAGGGGATAAAAGTGGCTAGTGGTTGCGTGTTGGCATGTGCCAATGGCACGTATGGCCACCTTGGCCAAGTCGCGGGCGCTATAATTGGTTAGCGGCTTGGAATAGAAAGTGGCTAGTGGTAACGTGTTGGCATATGCCAATGGCACGTATGTCCACCTTGGCCAAGTCGCGGGCACTAAAATTGGATAGCGGCTTGTAATAGAAAGTGGCTAGTGGTAACGTGTTGGCATGTGCCAATGTCACGCACGGCCACTTTGGCCAAGTTGAGGGCGCTACTTTTGGGTAGCGTCTTGGAATAGAAAGTGGCTAGTGGTAACGTGTTGGCATGTGCCAATGGCACGTATGGCCACCTTGACCAAGTCATGGGCACTACAATTGGGTAGCGGCTTGGAATAGAAAGTGGCTAGTGGTAACGTGTTGGCATGTGCCAATGGCACGCACGGCCACTTTGGCCAAGTTGCGGGCGGTACTTTTGGGTAGCGGCTTGGAATAGAAAGTGGCTAGTGGTAATGTGTTGGCATGTGCCAATGGCACGCACGGCCACTTTGGCCAAGTTGCGGGAGCTACTTTTGGGTAGCGGCTTGGAATAGAAAGTGGCTAGTGGTAACGTGTTGGCATGTGCCAATGGCACGCACGACCACTTTGGCTAAGTTGCGGGCGCTAGATGGGCATAGCGGCTTGAAGATAGAAATTGGCTAGTGATGCGTGTTGGCATGTGCCAATGGCACGCACGGCCAAGTTGACCTAGTTTCACGGTTTGCAAGCCTAGGGCGCTATTTTTGGCATGTGCCAAATGGTATAGAGGCTTAGTTTGGCATGGTTGCCTGTGACTGCAGTATGTGGTTTGGTTTTGGCGTCGTTGCCATGGTGCGCAGTATGCGACTTGGTTTTGGCGTCGTTGCCATGGTGCGCAGTATGCGGCTTGGTTTTGGCGTCGTTTCCATGGTGCGCAGTATGCGGCTTGGTTTTGGCATCGTTGCTGTGGTGCGCAGTCTGCATCTTGGTTTTGGCGTTGTTGCCATGGTGCGCAGTATGCGGCTTGGTTTTAGAATTAGGGTTCTGTGTCGAAAACCCTAATATGGTATTTTGAAAAAAAATATTCCCATTAATTATTGACACCTGAATTAAATGCTCGTAGTTAATGTATTGCTGGTAACACTAGGTCATGGGGTTTTATGATTTTACCCCTTATCTAAAATCCACCATCAACAGAGGTAAGCATATGATGGTGACCGAGAAGTACGGAATTGAGGTGTAAATCATAGCAAAGATGGTCAGGAGAATCCGACTAACCTTTTTCAGTGGTAAGGAGAGTTTTGGATTGCGGCCCTGCGTAAGTTGTACTGGAAATGCAGACCGTGGAGTTGTGAGTCTAAAGTTACCGGCTTGGTCTGGTCGTACATCTCCAAGGAAAAGGGGGTGCGGTCTTGGGAGGCGACATAAGTGGGCAGCTTGGATCGAGGGGCCAAGGGGTGGCGTGGTCCTGGATGTGGCAATGGCATACATGAGCGACTAGGCGTGGAAGGGCCGTGATGATGGAGCGAGGTCTTGGCTAGGGCCGCGGCGATGGCATTCACGTGCGGCTAGGCGTGGCGGGGCCGTGATGATGGAACGAGGTCTTGGCTAGGGCCACGACAATGGTATACATGGGAGGATAGGCGCGGTGGGTTCGTGGTATGGTGTGATGGGGCCGTGATATGGCGTGAGTATTCTTGGACATGGAAATTGGTCTTTGCGGGACCGGTTTCCTCTTTTCCCTTCTTGGCTCAAAATTGGAAATCCTTTCTTTGTTCAAACTCACACGTACCATGTATATATAAAGTAGGGGCCGGCTTCTCTTTTGTTTCACGCCTCTTTATTCCCCACATCCGTGTGACAGCAGTAAAGCAGAGTGGACGAGCGAATCCCAGGTACGCCTTCCAACACTTCTCTTTAACTCGTTTGTTTTTTTTGATAGTGTAAACCCTAGTTGTAGGCGTACCTTTTCATGACCTTGTAGAAATGTTGGCATGAATCTTAGGTATTTTTTGCCCTAGCTTGTCGTAACACTTAGGCATGGATGACATAGTAATGTTGACCGCCCCTACTCACGGTGCAAGGTAGACACGTGATAGTAATGTCCATGTCTTCTCACAAAAACCTAGATTTTTAGGGTTTGTTACTTGTTTTGGTATGGCTGTGTGCATAGTTCCCCATGGTGGGGCGCACCTCCCTAGTTGGACGAGAATTCCACGTTGCAGGGCATAGCCTTGAAACAGACTGGCTTGTGTCTTGGAAAATTAACTTCCGTGCATTTTCCGTATTAATTTCTCCTCGTATTGTTTCGTTGTAGTTGTTTGGAAAGCGGAAGTGCTGTGAGAGAATCTTTGTCATGACGCCGCTTGAGTAAAATTATGCCATTCCGAAGGATGTTGGTAACTCCAAGACAAACTTGGTTGATGAATTATTCACGATAATCTCTGCTAGGAGAAGTCCCCTTAAGCATGTGCCGCTACTTCTGACCGGCCCGGAGAGTGAGGGAGGGGATCGGTCGGTTCCTCCTGGAAATAAGATACGGTTTTGTCTTCGTAGGAAAGAGTATTCCGCTTATTTTATTGATTTCAAAGCCCAGTGAGCCCATTGCGTTCCTTCGAGAAATGGATGTGGTTAACGATGATCCAAGAGCATGTAAGAACCAACTTGACCAAGGCGAAGATCGTTGATGTTGTTGCAGCTTCCGCAGTGCTTCAGATAGTGTCCGGACACCCACACGGCCGTATGTAGATGGTGTGAAATGACTATTTCCTTGGATAGCGTGGTTGTACTGCTGAATCTTCCCGTAGTTGGAAACCTTGATGTTAAGTTATCCGCAGATGAAGAAGAGATGCATGACGCCCTAGTCGCGAAATCAAATGGATTCGTTCGGAAAGAGAATGAGACGAAGTGCTTATATGACTGGTGGGTGTCTCAGTGGTTTCCTGACGCGTTAGAGTCGAACCAAAAGAACAGTACACTTCAAGTTGCGGCGTTCTTGGCTCTTTGGCTATCCAAAGATATTTTTTATGACGGTTCGGTCAAGAAAGAGATAAGACATTGACTTATTAAGTTTGCCATAAAATTGGCAAAAGGTGTCGTTCTCCCCATTGGTGGTCTATTTCTTGGTTCTCCGTATGCACACTTGGATCAACTGGTTTTGGACATGCATGTCTCGAACGGCTACATGAAAGTTTATTCATATGTTCATGCCGCCTTTCTCCAAGCGTGGCTATGGGAGCAATTCGAGAATTATGACCCGAAACCGTTGGTTGTACTTCCTGAGTCTTGGGGTGGCTCGAGGATACTGGGCTGGTTGAACAGGCACCCCAAGACTGGTTCGAACCTGGTTGGACCTCTTGACAGCTCGCACGCAGTTAATTTCCGTATGTGGGCTCCGTTGCATGGGTCTATAACTCAGGTCACTACCTTTGCTCCTGTTCCAAACATGTCTTTGATTTCTGATAAAGAGGGACTGAGTGTCGGAGAAATGGTGTTCATGCGGAGCTGCACGCCTGGTCACGTGCCGTCTTTCTTCCGAGGATCTTGCAAAGAAACCTCTTACAACATCGATAGAGCGGCTCGGCACATGGGTTTTGATCAGGGGGTCCCACTTGTTTGTCATCCGGTCATTCCGGAAGTCATGTTGTCGACTGTTCTTAATGCTGGCGCTCTTGCGTCGGGTAAAAGTCTCCCTATCCTGCTCGCGGAACGGAATCCATCAACAACCTCCAAGTATAACATATTATGGCAGAGCGAATTTCTCATCATCGAGGAATTTGTGAACGCCGTAGTGGAGAACACTTGTGGTAGGCCTTCTGCCGAGATTTTAGCAAGACATTCGTTGTTGAGGAATACTCCTTTAACCAAAAAGAAACTTGTTGGTCTGTTCGTGGACAGTCCCCAAGTGAAGGAGCGAAGGTCTAAAAATCGTGTTGGTGGTCTTCAGTCGGACTCCACGATTCTACCGACTTTTAGTTCGTCTAACATGCGGGTATGTACGGCTCTCCTCTTGACTTTAGTTTGGAACATCTATATCTTTGTTCCTTTTCTGAGAATGCTCTCTTTTATTCCGTCCAGGGCCTCAGTAGTACGAACGCCTTTTCCAAACTTGCGAGCAGTCAAAAAGTATCATTTTTCGAGACAGGGAGTAGCGTTGTCGAGCCTATCCATAGTGAAGAAGAATCCGAGAAGGATGAAAGTTCTGAGTCTGGTGATGGTGAGGGTAGTTATTTTGACAACAGTACAGAGTCTTCTTCTAGTCAGTCTGAAAGTGAATCAGTGAGTCTTCCCCACGTTTTCTTCGTTTCCCCTCTCTTTTTTTTTTTTTTTTTTTGCAGTAAACTAAATCTTGATTTTTAGGAGAAAATCGTTCCTGGGGATGATCTTGAAGTGGAAGACCACCAGAGACGTAACCGTACTTCCTACTGCAGAAACTGTACCATCTAGCGATTTGGACATGGAGATTCATCGTCCCAAGGGTGCCGCCGTGACTCGGGTGGAGAAGAGCACTTCGGGGGGTGAAATCATAGTTAGGGATCTCCTGCCAGTTGTTGATTCAGTTGCAGGTGCCACCTTCAATCCTGTGTATCCATCCCCTTTCCCAGGTCATGTGTTGATTGGTGGATTTAGCATGCCAGCTAAACATGCGACATTGTATACTAAGATTTGGGAAAGCTACGGTCACATTGCTACGACTAAGAAGATCACTAGTCGACATGCGTTGGTCAAGCGTGTGGAGGAATCCTTGTCTTTGATTGATGAGATATGCAATGTGACTGGTCATATAGTTTCTGAGGATGTAATATCGATCTGGAAGTTCCATCATGACATGTGCATGGGTTTCGAATTCAACGTTCCTTGGTTCGTTGAAGGTCTCTCTGATGTTGAAAGGTTGCTGGTCGAAACAGTCGAAGGTCCATCCGCAAACATGGTGAAGAAGCAGGAATCGGAATTCAAGAAATTGTGCCGGCAATTGAAATTGAAAAGGGCGGCTCTCCAGAGCACAAAGGAGGCCTTTTCCAAGAGAAGCAAGTCGTTGTTGGAAAACTTTCCTTGAATATATATTTGTCTTTCGGACTTCTTATCTTTAGTTCTTTTTAGGCAAATGAGGCGTTTGATTTTTGGTTTTTAATTTTTTCTGGTTTTCTCGGGTTGATAGATAAATACTACCTTGACGGTTTTGGGTTATACCTTTTTTTTTTGAATGAAATGTTTAGAATTGAACTGTTTTTGGCTATATATGAAAGTGACACGGACGTATCAGGTAAACCATGGAACCGTGTGTTGGTAGATGACATGGGAAGAAACATGGTTATAGGTTTTATCAAAACTTGAAAAGGCAATCCATCATATTTTGTCTAAATAAGACTTACTCTGTTTCTTAGGTCTTATGATGAAAATAAATTTTCTGGGCGTAGGACCAAGTTTTACGAAAAACATGGACAAGGGAGTCCCCAGTGTTCCGAGTCGTTGCTGAGTTGTATAATAACCGAGCCATTAATCCCTGGGCAGATCATTTTTCTTCTAACTCCCAGGAAGTCTCCAGCCATCCCTTGTCGTGTCACGACTGATCATCTGAGAAGTCCCCAGTCATCCCTCGTCGCGTCATGACTGATAATCGATTCGTCTTCTTCTACCATCTTGATGTCTGGGTCGAAGAATGAGATCGACAGTCTAAAATTAACATTGTAACCGAAAGATCAATCCTCCCGATGTTTATAGGTGAAAATAGTTTCTGCTGATTTTGGTAATTGCGGGTGTGAAGGTGAGAAACTGTTTAAACACTAAACAATGTACTGTAAGGGAGTACTTTAGATTCGAGAGATCAATCTGTACAAGCCCGGCCTAAACCAAGAAATGGTCATTCCAAACTTGCTTCGGTCACAAAGAGGAGGAGAATGGGTTGGTTTTGGGAAGGGAAGCAAGGAGAGTGGTGAGACCAGAATAGTTGATTCGGGAAGAGCTGTTGGGTTTCTACGACTTATTATCATAAAAGGTAAGAGAGCTCACGAGGAGGGCTAAGTAAGTATTTCTGAGTTTTGTCTTGTCCGAATGAACTTGTTATCCAAAGGGAAATAGGTAAGACCTATTTATACAAGTCGAGGTAGAAACGTACCCTGGTCTCATTAAGGAGTGGGAAGTAAATGGGAGGAGGTGGTAACCGTATGCATGGACTTGATGTTCCATAAAGTGGTTAACGTATGAAACTGGTTTTCATGAAACTGTTAACGTTATGGAATTGATGTTCCATAAGGTTATTAACTCACGGATTTATGTCCCATGAACGTTTCCCACATAACTCCCGTATTTACTAGGCGCCTCACCCTTATGTCACTTCCTTATGAAGTGCGTAGTGTACGCCGCACGCTGTAGACCACCAAACCAATACCCAAAGAGAATCCCCCAATTTGTGTTGATGTCTCGAATGTTTTTGGAAAACATGTAACACGTTGTTGTGGCTTGGCAAGTCAAGCTCGGGGAACTTTCTAGCCTGGTGACCTTCGACGGTGGAGATGTTGCATCTTGAGAGGAGGGGAAACCGTTGATCGTTGCACGCCTTCGTTTTGGTAGCCGCGTAGTGACGGCCAACAAGGTGGCACAGCTAGGGTGTGTTTAGACTTGGCATGAGGGGCCAAGGTTCTCCATGGGCGTACGGCATGGCTAGGGCGCTAGGCTTGGCATGATGTGACTAGCATGGCTAGGGCCAAGGCGAAGTGCGTTTGGCATGGGGCAGCTATGTTGGCTAGGTTTGGTTTGTATTGGCATGTGGGGCCAAGGGGGGAGCCATGGGAGCATGGTGTGACTAGCTTGGGCTAGGTGCGGTTTTGGCTTGTTATGTGGGTCCAAGGGGTAGCCATGGGGGCATGACGTGATTAGCTTGTGCTAGGTGCGATTTTGGATTGGAATTTGGGGCCAAGGGGTAGCCATGGGCGCATGGCGTGACTATCTTGGGCTAGGTGCAGTTTTGGCTTGGCATATGGGGCCACGGCGTAGCCATGGGGGAATAGCGTGACTAGGTTAGGCTAGGCGCGTGACCAAGCTATGGTTTTGGGCCAAAGGTCGTGAGGGGACCTTAGACGACCATGATTTTCTCCTGGGATTGAAGGGAAACCGTTGATTGTTGCATGCTTTCACTTTGGTAGCTGCATGGGGAAGGCCAGCATGGTGGCGCGGCATGAGGGGCCATGGCGAGACGTGTTTGGCATGGCACGGTCGGTGTGACTGGCATGATTTACCATTAGCACAGAGATGCGGCAATCATGGTTAGCATGCCTTGGCGCGGTCGGTGTGGATGGCATGATTTTCCATTGGCACAGAGGTGCGGCTAGTATGGTTGGCATGCCTTGGCGCGGTCGGTGTGGCTGGCATGATTTTCCATTGGCACATAGGTGCGGCTAGAAATTGGCACATGGGTGTGGCTAACATGGTTGGCATGCCTTGGCGCGGTCGGTGTGGCTGGCATGATTTGCCATTGGCACAGAGGTGCAGCTAGCATGGTTGGCATGCCTTGGCGCGATCGGTGTGGCTGGCATGATTTTCCATTGGCACAAAGGAGCGGCTAGCATGGTTGGCATGCCTTGGCGCGGTCGGGGTGGCTGGAATGATTTTCCATTGGCACAGAGGTGCGGGTAGCATGGTTGGCATACCTTGGCGCGGCTGGTGAGGCTGGCATGATTTTCCATTGGCACAGAGGTGCGGCTATCATGGTTGGCATGCCTTGGCGCGGTCGGTGTGGTTAGCATGATTTTCCATTGGCACAGAGGTGCGGCTAGCATAGTTGGCATGCCTTGGCGCGGTCGGTGTGGTTGGCATGATTTTCCATTGGCACAGAGGTGCGGCTAGCATGGTTGGCATGCCTTGGCACGATCGGTATGGCTGGCATGATTTGCCTTTGGCACAGAGCCGCGGCTAGCATGGTTGGCATGCCTTGGCGCGGTTGGTGTGGCTGGCATGATTTTCCATTGGCACAGAGGTGCGGCTAGCATGGTTGGCATGCCTTGGCGCGACAGGTGTGGCTGTCATGATTTTCTATTGGCACAGAGGTGCGGCTAGCATGGTTGGCATGCCTTGGCGCGGTCGGTGTGGCTGACATGATTTGCCATTGACACAGAGGTGCGGCTAGCATGGTTGGCATGCCTTGGCGCGGTCGGTGTGGATGGCATGATTTTCCTTTGGCACAAAGGTGCGGCTAGCATGGTTGGCATGCCTTGGCATGGCTGGTGTGGATGTCATGATTTTCCATTAGCACAGAGGTGCGTCTAGCATGGATGGCATTCCTTGGCGCGGTCGGTGTGGCTGGCATGATTTTCCATTGGCAAAGAGGTGCGGCTAGCATGGTTGGCATGCCTTGGCGCGGTCGGTGTGGCTGGCATGATTTTTCATTGGCACAGAGGTGCGGATAGCATGGTTGGCATGCCTTGGCGCGGTCGGTGTGGATGGCATGATTTTCCATTGGCACAGAGGTGCGGATAGCATGGTTGGCATGCATTGGCGCGGTTGTTGTGGCTGGCATGATTTTTCATTGGCACAGAGGTGCGGCTAGCATGGTTGGCATGCCTTGGAGCGGTCGGTGTGGCTGACATGATTTGACATTGGAACAGAGGTGTGGATAGCATGGTTGGCATGCCTTGGCGCGGCTGGTGTGGCTGGCATGATTTTCCATTAGCACAGAGGTGTGGCTAGCATGGTTGGCATGCCTTGGCGCGGTTGGTGTGGCTGGCATGATTTGCCATTGGCACAAAGGTGCGACTAGCATGGTTGGCATGCCTTGGCGTGGTCGGTGTGGCTGGCATGATTTGCCTTTGGCACAGAGGTGTGGTTAGTATGGTTGGCATGCCTTGGCGCGGTTGGTGTGGATGGCATGATTTGCCATTGGCACACGTGGGAATTTGGGTTTGGATCGTCGTAACCCTAATTTGAAAAATATACCCGGGTAATTATTTTAGAGACACATTAAAGGTTCCAGTAAATGTGCCTAGTAAATGCTTGTTGCTTTAAATGTTGTGACATTACTGTCTGCTAGGGTTTAGTGTTTTACGATTTTAACCCTAAGCTAAAAACCACCATCAACACATTGATAATCAGTTTGGTGTATATTCTCTCATGGAATAACAACCTACTTATAGTCTCACAAACTTGACAATCACTCAAAGTACTTTCCTAATAAAATCAAACTCTAAATAAAGCACAGTTCTAGAAACACAAAGAAACTCTAAATATAGTAAAACTCTAAAACAAACAACCGACACAACTTGCTCTTCTAGTTAACTCGAACTTCCAAATATCGCACAGTGTGTCAATAGTTCATGTTGATCCAACTTGACTGCGTCAACAACAGTAGTTGATCCATTCGGACTGGATCAACATCATATGTTGATCCACGAACCAAATCACCATATCTTGGTTTAACTTCCAATATCCTCCCTTAAACCAAGATATCATTCAACGAGAATTCCTTAACCCTCTTCTTCCATTGATAAACGTTTGGACGTCCTTGTCTTTTATCATTTTCTATTCCTCTTCTTCCTTTGATAAACGTTAACACATTCATGTCTTTTCTCATACCATAATTTCGTCATCATTATCAAACTCAATTCACAAATAATGTAGCTCATCTTCAACTTTCTTCACTGAGCATTGTAGCTCAAACTCATTCTTTTGTTTACCCAATTCACTTGCAGGATTTCCATTCAACTCTTCAAATTCCACACTGGAATTTCTTCACTTCTCTAGCCAAATCCCCACTGGGATTGCTTCACACAACTCTAGCCAAATCCCCACTGGGATTGCTTCACACAACTCACGATCACAACCTTGTGACGTCTCTTCTCTTCAATATCTCATCACCACCTAGTGATTACTTCTCTTTCTTCACAACCTTGTTGTTGTTTCTTCTTCTCTTCTTTTTATTCTTTGTTCCAGTTACGCTATTGTTACGAAACCTTCACACTTCTTTTCTTTTCAAGATTCTCTCACAATCTTTCTCTTGTTACGCTTCTGCCACAAACGATAACTAACACAAAGTCTGCCACACTTTGTAAGACTTCCAAGTTTCTGCCACAAAATTTTCAATCACCATGCTTGATCTTAACAAGATACCATGGGGGAAAATCCGAGAATCAGTTTGGTGTACATTCTCTCATGTCTTAACATCCTACTTATAGTCTCACAAACTTGAAAATCACTCAAAGTACTTTCCTAATAAAATAAAACTCTAAATAAAGCACACTTCTAGAAACACAAAGAAACTCTAAATATAGTAAAAATCTAAAACAAGCAACCGACACAACTTCCTCTTCTAGTTAACTCGAACTTCCAAATATCGCACAGTGTGTCAACAGTTCATGTTGATCCAACTTGACTGTGTCAACAACAACAGTTGATCCATTCGGACTGGATCAACATCATATGTTGATCCACGAACCAAATCACCATATCTTGGTTTAACTTCCAACACTCTTTTATCTCTAAGATTACTTGTGCATTCACTTGTTATTTTGCCAATATATTTTCTGTTTTGGGTCGATAACAAGTTTCTTGGACTGTGTGCCCAGATTGGCGAGGAGGGATTAAAGAATTCCAAAATGAGACGACATCTCAAAGTGCCACGAGTTTGAAGGTATTCAAACTCCCCTTCAAGAGCTAATTCCCCATCTTCGCTAGCTATGTCTCAAAATTACCTCACAATAACACTGACAGGATAAACTCGATGTTGATGGTATATGCTGAACTTTTGTAGCATAAACGTGGCCAAAACCTTTGGAAATAACCCACCCATCCATAGTTACAAGAGAATGAAAATAAAAACACCAAAACGGTTTTGTGAGTTGATCACAAGTCTTCTTAAGTTCTTAGGGATCCATCACAAAATAAGTACCGCAGGTATAGACGGGACTCGGGAATACTTAACATTAAAAAGAAAAAAGAGGGATTTGTTGTTTAGTCCAGTAAACCCGACCCGGTTTACTGGCTAGTCCAGCGGGAAAACACATTTACTAGTTAATCCAAAAAAGTTTTGAAAAGAGTAAAATTACTCTAATAACCCTAACATATAAAATTTCATATATTAATACATACTACTAGTATACTAGTAGTAACTAGTATGTAGTATGTAGTATACTAGTAGTAACTAGTATGTAGTAATAACATATGTAGTATACTAGTATACTAGTAGTAACTAGTACTAATAGTAATAAGTTATGTATTGATACTACTACATATTGATATGTAGTACGTTATATATTGACACTACATATTGATATGTAGTATATGTTTGATATGTAGTATGTTATATATTGATACTACATATTGATATGTAGTACGTTATATATTGACACTACATATTGATATGTAATACGTTATATATTGATATGTAGTATGTTTGATATGTAGTACGTTATATATTGATACTACATATTGATATGTAGTATGTTATATATTAATACTACATATTGATATGTAGTACGTTATATATTGATATGTAATATGTTTGATATGTAGTACATTATATATTGATACTGCATATTGATATGTAGTATGTTATGTATTGATACTACATATCAAAAATTGTTATGTATTGATACTACATGTGTTACTACTAGTAGTATCCTATACTAGTATAGTAAAGTAGTTACCTAATTTACGAGTAACAATAAGATATTTTTGTTACAACTAGTATATTACATATTAATATGTAGTATCACCGTATTGATATTACTAGTATGTAGTAACATACTACTGGTAACATTTACATGTGTTGATACTAATTAGATTTGGAAGGGTGTTTTAGGCATTTAGAAAATACACTTTTTAATCTACACGAAGTTTTTGGACTAGAGAGTAAATAATCTAGTCCAAAAATATGTTTTTGGACTAGGGAGTAAATGTTTTCCATGGGTGAATTAGCCATTAACTGGGTCATGAAAAAGTGGACTAAACAGTAATTCCTACTATAAAAAATATTAGGTGATGCATAGTCTGCCCAATCTAAGGCGCTAGGAAGCTTGGATGTCCTGTCCGAGCAACTGGTGCTAGGGATGATAGTCAATTGGAGTCGAACAAAGATTACCTGAAATATCTGCTTTGGGTCAAAGTGGAGCACAAACATCAAAAGAAACAAACTGATTCAGTGCCACTAAATTAGTAGTCATTTAATTGGGAAGCAAGTTGCAACCTATAGTACTCCAATGAACCAGCTGGGTAGTCAACCCCTGCATTATCAAAAGTTGTTCTATTTTCTTGCAAAGACTAGCTAGTGGTCTAGTGCATTAAAACCCACACAACAAACTATTTTCTGTGTACGTTGTTAGAACAGAACATTTTATTTTTTTATTTTTTTTTGGTCAATCAACAAGTTTTAATTCATTCAAATCAAAACGTGATTACATGATCGCTTACAAGAATAACAAAAATATCAAGGTACAAGATAATAAAACCCCTAATACAAATGAAGATATCAATTACAAATACACCGCGAAGAGAAAGAGCCATATACCGTAAAGATACCTAATTTTTGTAAATGTAGTAGGTTAGGGTGATGGTATAATCCGGAATCGATTCCGACCATTTAATTATATTTTCTTCTTCTTCAATAAGAGATACTCCTATAAGAAATGAGTTATTTGCACAAAATCTTGTAGATCCAAACGAACCTGGATGCCCTGAATCCCTTAGATTGAATATAGATTCTAAGCAATACCGAATTGGATTGTTGATGTTCTTGAATCGAGAATAGCAAGTCACGAACCCGCGATCAAGGTTTGAATAAATCGCCCTCAAAACGAAGAAAAACTCGCCCCAAATGGCAAAGAAAAATCGCTCCAAATAGCGAAGAAATATGTCAAATGATATCAAAAACAAAAGAAATCTACTTTATTTGATTAAAACTTGAAAAGAAAAAGAAATCTTGCTCAGATCTGGTCCAAAAAGGACCAAATCTGAGCAAGAAATTAATGGAGAATAAGAGTTTTTTTCTTAGAAAAAAGAGGAAAAGAGAGGAGAGAGAAGAGAGAAGAGCAAGAGGGATTGAAATTTGTTTTGTTAGAACAGAACATGATCTGGCTAGGGGGAAACTGAATGGCCGGAATACCTGTTTTTCTCGTTCAATGCTAAAGGTCTTAAGCATACTAGCCCTTATTTCATAACTGATGAGCTATTGTGTGATGACATAGATGAGGAACAGTAATCACCAACCCAATATTTCTTTAGTTTAGTCCTTGTTAAAAGATTTCATAACCCTAAATATCATTCTTCAACACCATTCATGTGTGATAAGCTCCTTTCTTCAATTCAATTATTGCCCACCACCTTAGTGGAATACGCATGTTGCATATTCTATTGTCTCCTCCCACAATAACTAAAAACCCCATCTCTCTTTATACATGATATGACTCAGCTTCACTATGTTGGCGATGGCATGCTTATAAGTTTATTGGTACGTAGGGACATATAATGGTTGTGTGGACCTGTGTTGAATAAGCACGTAAATAAAACCAGTATCTCCCTATATATGACACAGATACAACCATTTCCAACCGATAACTCCTTAAGTAGCTAGCCCTCAAAACAAACTAATACATCCCTTTAAAGCGTCTCTCACTCTCTAACAAAGATGGCACAAGAAGGTTCTGAAGGTTCAGTTGCGAATTCATCCTCAACGTCAAACTTTTGGGACCTCCAAACGAATTCTCTCTCAAATTCATGGACTAATGTAATACCAACATGGCACCCACCAAATAATAACCGAAACTCAAACTCTTCATGTGAAGAGGAAATTTCCATTTCGAATTCTTTTACCAACACATCTAATCACTCTGGCTTAAGTGACGATAATTCTTCTCATCATCAACTTGTCAGACCCCCGTCTTCCAATGAACTTACGGGTGAACCAACGTCTGAGAATCATCTATGGAGCCATGTTTTATTGTAAGTTCATTTGTTACCTCATTTTTTATATATATATACAGTAAGTACATCATTACTACATCATCATATACATTTCTACTTCTTAGACTCTAGGAATAGTGGCAACTATTAACATTATGATGGTTCATGCCTCAACTTATCCTGTGGAGAAAGAAAGGAAGATAATCTATGGCACTGAAGAAGGATGGTTCTTAATTAACTTTTTTTTTTCCGGAACGAAGTTCATTTTAATTAATTAATTAATCAAAACAAGGTATGGGCAATCATTTTTTATTCCAGTAATAGTTTCGTATTATAAATCATGCAATTATATAAAGTTTAGAGTGAAAAACTTGGATTAAATTAACCTGCCACATTTAGGGGCGACTGAGTCGCAATTAGAGACAACACTAAAAAACAAAAAAGGTCACCCAAATGTAAAATTGAGCCACCCCTTATCTGTGATTTTTCAAAATGGCAACTATGCCCTTATATAATCGGTAGCCAAAACCACAATCGGTAGGTTACAAACAATCGGTAGTTTAAAATGAATCATTAGCTACCGATTAATGTATGGATATTTCGGCTAATGTTCCCTTTTATAATTAGAAGGTTAACTGGTTACATTACCTTCCGATTATAGGTTGCTCCAAAATGAGTTTTTTTTCTAAAATCCATTTTCTCCAAAATTTTGAAATCTTCCATAATTGGTAGGATATTTGGCTACCGATTATAAGTAGCCCCACATTGGACCTTTGCCAAATTTCCACTTGGCTCAGGGTGCAGAGCCACCCCTAACCATTTGGTTCGTGTTTGAGACGTAGCCATAATCGGAAGTTTAACTGGTTACATTACCTTCCGATTATAATAATCAGAAGGTTAACTGGTTACATTACCTTCCGATTATAGGTTTCTCCAAAATGAGTTTTTTTCTAAAATCCATTTTCTCCAAAATTTTGAAATCTTCCATAATCGGTAGGATATTTGGCTACCGATTATAAGTAGCCCCACATCAGACCTTTGCCAAATTTCCACTTGGCTCATGGTGCAGAGCCACCCCTAACCATTTGGTTGGTGTTTGAGACGTAGCCATAATCAGAAGTTTAACTGGTTACATTACCTTCCGATTATAGGTTGCCCCAAAATGAGTTTTTTTCTAAAATCCATTTTCTCCAAAATTTTGAAATCTTCCATAATCGGTAGGATATTTGGCTACCGATTATAAGTAGCCCCACATCGGACCTTTGCCAAATTTCCACTTGGCTCAAGGTGCAGAGCCACCCCTAACCATTTGGTTGGTATTTGAGACGTAGCCATAATCGGAAGTTTAACTGGTTACATTACCTTCCGATTATAATCGGGGTTACATTACCTTCGATTATAGGTTGCCCCAAAATGAGTTTTTTTCTAAAATCCATTTTCTCCAAAATTTTGAAATCTTCCATAATCGGTAGGATATTTGGCTACCGATTATAAGTAGCCCCACATCGGACCTTTGCCAAATTTCCACTTGGCTCAAGGTGCAGAACTACCCCTAACCATTTGGTTCGTGTTTGAGACGTAGCCATAATCGGAAGTTTAACTGGTTACATTACCTTCCGATTATAGGTTGCCCCAAAATGAGTTTTTTTCTAAAATCCATTTTCTCCAAAATTTTGAAATCTTCTATAATCGGTAGGATATTTGGCTACCGATTATAAGTAGCCCCACATCGGACCTTTGCCAAATTTCCACTTGGCTCAAGGTGCAGAGCCACCCCTAACCATTTGGTTCGTGTTTTGTAGCCATAATCGGAAGTTTAACTTGGTTACATTCCCAAGATTTTAAGGTTGTTACATTACCTTCCGATTATAGGTTGCCCCAAAATGAGTTTTTTTCTAAAATCCATTTTCTCCAAAATTTTGAAATCTTCTATAATCGGTAGGATATTTGGCTACCGATTATAAGTAGCTCCACATCGGACCATTGCCAAATTTCCATTTGGCTCTGGGTGCAAAGCCACCCCTAACCATTTGGTTCGTGTTTGAGATGTAGCCATAATCGGAAGTTTAACTGGTTACATTACCTTACGATTATAATAATCGGAAGTTTAACTGGTTACATTACCTTACGATTATAGATTGCCCCAAAATGAGTTTTTTTCTAAAATCCTTTTAAATCGGTAGGCAAAGGTGTTACAAAGCTTCCGATTAGGTTTTAACAATCGGGCACAAAATACCTCCCGATTATGAAGGGGCATATAAATATTTTCAACATATTTTGTCTTTTATTGTCGCCCTAATTGCGATTGAGTCGCCCCTAAAAGTGCTAGGTAAATTAACAGTAGGTTACTCTAAATGGGATTGTTGGTTGGTAGGTATGAAGATATAGTTTCACTGAAAATCCTTCAGGTCTATTAATCAGACCTTTAAATTATAGATATAATTAGCATTAATCAAAAGATGGGTATTAATATTCTTACCGAAGGAGTATATTCTTTTGATTTTATTTTTGCTTTTGTTTTGCTTATATAGAGGTGCTGGGAACAATGGAAATTTGCATAGCAATCAAGATGTTGGAGAAAATTTTGTCGATGCACTATCATCGTCGAAAAACTTAACAACTCAAATGTTTGAACCGGCTTGTGATTATCTGAAAAAAATGGATAATAGTTGGGAGTTAATTCCAAACTCAGCAACTTTTAACAATTTACAAAAGCATTTGAACAGTTTCAATGGAAGCTTAATGGAACACGAACGATTAAGTAACTTATCAAATTTGGTTAGTAATTGGTCCATTGCACTTCCTTTTCCAGAAGCTAACCGGAGGATTAGTACCCCATCAACCATATGTCACGATGAGATTCTTATAAATTCAAATCATCACCCTAAAGAATACTCAGAGTCTCACGATTTTTCTAATCACTCTATGAAGCAAGATATATTAAATGCGTCATCATCATGTGAAGTTACTGGAGGAATAAGAAGAACGAATAATAACAATTCAGCTGGGATTTTTCCATGTTATGGACAAGACGCGGATCAAACTTCTTTTCTTGGATCATTTAAAACAAATAGTTTGCTTCAACACCAAATGGATAATACTCCAGTCTTAACTAGAGAGAATGTAAATAGTTACAACAAATGTTGTTATGGATCATCGAGACTCGAAGAACCATGGTCCAATTCTACGAAGAATTTAACGGATATTATTTCGTTTAATAGCTTCTTAAACAAACCACTGATGGATATTCAGCCTTCCAAACATTGTTCCTCAAAAGCCTCAAATTCATCAGAAGCCAAGAAGCATGGACACGAAAATACTTCTTCGGTAAGCTTCCAGAAACTGCATGCGACTATTTGGCTCGGCTTTTGTCTATGACATATATCTTTTCTAAGCATCTTTTTTTACGTAATAAAACAGTATTATTGATATACTCATGTAAACATGAAAGGCAAAAGGAAGTGGGAGAGGAGGTGGAAATTCAAGTAGTGAAGGAAAGAAGAAAAGATCTGAAGACCATTCAGCAACGGTATTTAAAAAGCCTAAGCAGGATAATTCTGCAGTTTCATCATCTCTCAAGGTATATAGTGGTGGTAAACTTTGATAAGTTTTTTATTTGAAATCCTTTCTAACGACACTTTCCGAAAAGAAGAAAAAACAAAATCCTTTTTAACGCTAGTATTAAAAAATAGCTAGCTAGATATGATCGATCTGAAAGCTACTAACAATTAACACAGGTACAAGTTCCAAAAATCAAGCTCGGAGATAGGATAACTGCACTTCAACAAATTGTATCGCCATTTGGAAAGGTAGAGTAAATAAGAAGAGCGAAATTTTAAAAATGAAAAATATTACCACAAATACGTGCATGTCGAGTTATTATTTTGACTCTCATATTGTATGCAAAATTGCAGACCGATACTGCATCTGTGCTGCAAGAAGCGATTGGATACATTAAGTTTTTGCAAGAACAAGTTCAGGTAAAAAAAAAACAGTTGATGATTTTTAATTTTCCTAAATCATTTTATTGAAACTATGTGTACAAATTGCATTGCTAATATATAGTTAGCCGTTGATCTACGATTTTAGGCTTCACTGTTATGTAATCCTTCATAAAAACCATCATCACTATCTAAACAGTAACACATCTGCTGAATTCTTTTGTAGCTACTTAGCAACCCATACGTGAAACCGAACTCGAACAAGGTAATTAAGATATACTGCAATAGCCTACCCTTATTGAATGTTTACTTTATTATAACTTAAGTGGAATTATCAATTAATTAACCACCTTTCACGCACTTGTAGGATCCATGGGGATTGTTAGAGAGGAAAGATCATGCTAATAATAGTAAAGGTGGCGTTGAAGTAAAACTTGATCTGAAGAGTAGAGGGCTTTGTTTGGTACCAATATCTTGTACTCCTCAAGTTTACAGAGAAAACAGTGGCTCGGACTATTGGACACCTACGTATAGAGGAAGTCTGTACAGATGATAATCCTCTTGAGTGAACCCCACAAGTATCCGCTCTCGTCTATCCCTGTATATGTAGACACTTTATATTTTATATATGTATTAGGCCATCACCCAAGCCGAAAGCCCCTTCCAAGCAGAAGAAATTTGGGATTTGTTCAGAAGAAACCCACTTATCTAAAAAAAAAATTGTCCAGAAGAACCTGGCGAATTTAGGGGCCAACACTAAAAAACAAAAAAGTCACCCAAACGTAAAAATGAATCATCCCTTAACCGATTAAGCCGTATAAGGGTAGTTTCGCCAATATGGCTTAATCGGTTAAAGGATGACTCATTTTTACGTTTGGGTGACTTTTTTGTCTTTTAGTGTTGGTCCCTAAATCCGTTTGTCTGGCCTCTAAATTCGCCAGGCATAAGAAACCGGTAAACAATTTGCTGTCTTTGTCAAAATCAAAACTGATATTCCTTGGATAGTTATTGGACTCCCAATGATGTGATCTTTTGGCACAAGCAGAAGGCTGTCCTTGCCCCGAAGGTCATGGGCTAATAAAAATAGGTGGGGACAGGGGTAATAAAAAGTTTTTATTTTGCGGGTGTGATGTGTATTAAATTATCAGCAGGGACAGCAGAATGGAAACAATATTAATGGAAGGCCTTCCTAAAATTTCGTTATATAGTTACTTCTCTATGGCACGTTTTTCCGGAAAATATTTTGCTGGATTTTTTTTTTGAAGCATGTATTTTGCTGGATGATCAGTAGCATCATGTCAAATATAACGCGTAACTGGGGATATGGAATTAATTGGGGGATATAGTTACAGGACAAAAACGGTGTCCCAATAGCAATTTATGAAAATTTCCAGCAAATGCCGTCATGGTTTTTTGGTTGAATACCATGTCGGCACTATTTTTGTCATGTAGCTATATCCCCCAATTAATTCTCATATCCCCAATTGCGCGATCCAAAAATACTTAATTAATGAAAATTTTGTCCAAATTAACAAAATTATTAAACGTGGTTCATAAGATAAAAAAGAAAAATACCTGAACAATGTACGGGAAACTTTTTTCTCGTTTTCTCTATAGCATACGGATGCGGAAAGATCAAGAAAAATATTGCGTATATGGTCCTCATCTGGGCAGAAACTAAGTATCCACCTTTTTTCTCTCACATTTAATTCTCACACTCCCCTCACACTCGGTCACGACCTTTCGTATTTGTATAACGGTTATGTCTTCTGAGTCGTTGGATCTCAACAATTTTTTTTTTTTTAAATTACATCGATATTTTCTTTATATAATCTAATCTTTTTTCTTTTAACACTAGCCATTTATGGTATTTTTATCCAAGATGACCCATCAACTTAATTCAAAATATTTTTTTTAGTTTTAGTCGGAAAATAAAATGGCAAACAAGCCATCACGGTAGAAGATCATGTAATAATTGTTAAAGAGTTCATTTTGGTCTTTCATGAAAAATCTAATGTATGTTATTCCGTATTTTGGAAGACACTCAAAAAATTCTTAGTCCATAGAGACAAGAATCCTAGTAATCGTAAGTGCAAAGACTATGAAGCTGATAGATTCGACTATATTCGTTGATGAGGAAGGAGTGCCTTAGGATACCAATTAGTGCAGTGTCAAATCCATGCATATATTTTCTATAACTCTTGGATATTATATGTTATTATGTTTGTTTTTTTTATTTTGTATGGCTTGTTGGGTGAATCAATCGGGAGGAATGGCTATAAATTTCTCAGGGAAATAAAGTCTACAAGTGAAGAAGAATTCAAAAAATAACCAAAGTGAAACTCGTCTAAATCCATAATTCTTTACCTCTCATCTTGTAGATATCAAAGATGTGAAGCCAGCACAAAAAGAATAAGGTCAATGAGACGTCGGACGAAGAAGTTATGAGAATAACACTAAAACCAACTTGGATTTGGTTGTTGTTGATTGTTGGGCCTTCTTGTGCCTACACGAGAAGAAAATAAGAAGTTGCATTTTGGGCTCTCGTTGGCCATGAACAGAAAGAAGGGGTTTTGTTAGTTTCGTAGGAGGTTAATTAAGTCCCCTACTTAGATAAGGAAGGAATTAAGGATTAAGAGTAGGTGTAAATATTTGAGGATGTTAAGCTTCCTAATTGAATAAACAGTAAGAAGAGGTTACAAAAGCCTATATAAAGGGGAGACCAGATACAATTTTCTACAAAACTTCTCTACACATAAGAAACTATGATACTTTTTTTTTTCTTGTTCTTATTTCTTTGTATATTTTCCATAGGTTTTAGTGAATTCGTGCATAGCTAATTTTCTTGTTGGTTGGGGATGAATATGAAATCCTAAACATGGTGATTTAATCGATGAAGTAAGTTTTATTCTTTTAATCTCTTTTTAATTGATTATGTTATACTACTAATATCGTCATGTACAATTAAAAACTTGTTTGATTAAGTTGCAAATTGAATAAACCTAAGTTCATATTCATAGCTAGTCTAGGGTTGAAATCCGGAATTATCGAAAAACCTTAGTCACAAGTAGTATAACATAGTTGTTGAAGACGGGTTTTACCATGCAATTATGTGTAGAAGCGTAACCCGGATTAAATATGTATGACTCTTAATCCAAGTTGCTTAGAATAACATAATTCAACACCATTTTTCTCACTAAGTTAAATTTGAATCTGAGTGACGCCTTGATTATATTAGGAATTTTTCCAGAATGATCTCGCAATAGAATTATTGGTATGAAGCGAGATAAGAAGTAGAAGATAAATCTGGCTTGTTAATTAAATATTTGTTCAGTGATGAATACTGACTCCTTGATCATCGTCTATACTTTTTAGTATCTTTAGTTTAAGCTTGGCAAGCCCCCTGGGTACCCAAGAAATCAACAACAAAGAACATTTTTTTTCTCTCTGTGGGAACAAATTAATCCCTACTTGTTTATGTAGAAAGTATGGGAATATTCTAGTCGACTGATAACCCATCAAGTAAAGAAATATGTTTACCAATACCATCCTGGAACTAAGTGTTCAAAGAAAGTGAGTATCTCTACCTAGTTATCCATATTATTCCAATTAATTAGTCATTAATATTTGGTATTGTATACTAATTATTAATTAACATTATATATCAGAAGAGTTAAGACTTATGGGAGTCACTAAATTCTCAACCCTTCCTGCATGAGGAGTGTTATAGATGCTTTAAGGAAATTTTCCTGACATTCCTTGAGTTGTTATCTTTTGAGATATGTCGAAGAGTACTTGTATTGAACTAAAATGGTAAAATCAATGCTAATGTGTTTTAATTTTTTATGGTCAAACGATTGGTTTTGTTAAACTCTAATAATTCAAATTCAAATTGTATCATTAGCTTGTATGAAATGATTAATTACATAATAGGTTCAAATCCATGAATAATCATAAGATGACTAATGACTTGGCTCTTCCATCTCTCGAGTACCTAACTGAGGAGGATGGAGAAAATAACTTAAAAAACTGAGGGTACCAAGTACATCATCAACTTTTTATCTTTGAACCTATAAAAAATCATTTTATGATCTTAATCAACTTGCAATTTACTTTGATTATATAAATTAATCAAATATAATATGGAATTAAAAGTAAAGCAAGACACAAAAAATTTTGTTAAGAAAACCGCAGTTGCGGAAAAACCCTTGGACCTCGTCTAATATCAACACACCTTGAATTAAGCCGTTAATAAGCTAACCAACTACGATACTTCATATTGGATGTAACTGAAACAGAATAACTGTCTAAGCTACCTTTTTTTAGTTGTACTCATACGTCTCTGGCTCCATGATCCCACACACTTGAATCCCCTACCAAATCTCCTTTACAGTCTTAGGAGTTTATCTATAGTACTTTGTGAAGACTAACGCCACCCTTCCTCCAACATGACGCTTACTTGATTTATTTCTAGATGTAAAATCAAGGTGATATGAATCTCCCTAAAACTTGAATGATCTAAGTCGAAGATTTAGGTTTCTACTCTTGATACCTAATCAAGTTTATCTCACTAGAATATCAATCTTAGAACAAATCTTAGATAAATTTGGTTGAATCTTCTATATGGATTTCAATAAATAAGAGAGGTATCATTCGATGGATATATTGAAATTCTAAAAAATCGTGTATTGGATCAATAATTCTTGAATGACCTTATAGTAGATAAGAGTTTTATGAATGACCAAACCAAGATACAGGTTATGAAGCTATCAAGATGATTGTTTTGTCTATGCTTGACGATCCCCAAGCGAGGTCTTGAAAGTCTCACCATTTGTTCTTTAAGAACCTTCGGTGGTGGAGAAAAAACTTCGTACAAGGGATTGAGTTTCTGTGTCACGAGATGTCTTCAATATATAGTGAATTATCAAGGCTAGGTTTCTTTAGATATAAGCAATAAATTTCTTGCAACCTAAGTAATCTCAATGCTGTCAAATCTAAGTTCTTTCCTTGGATACAAAAGAAGGATGTTTCTTTAGTTAGAAAATAACTATTGCATTAAATAATTTGTTTGCATAGTTCGAAGTATAGAAACAATTTAGCATGAAGTAATTATCATAAGTAAGAACGCCATCCACTACTTAGAATTGGTTCATATGCATGTTGTATTATATCTGGTAAATGACAAACTTGAGCATTTGGATCGTGAGAACCATAAGCATCCCAATTGTTGGCATGTTGAACATTTGGGATATATATTGCGAAGGATTTTGCATTCTAGAACTCTTCATACTCCATATCATCATTAACCTCGGCCAAATTTGCGATATCAAATTTTATATTATATAATAGTGGACTTATGATGTTTTTAGGTTGTTATGGTGGATCAATCGATACCACTATTTGACTAGTTACTTGAGAGGCATCGTTCTCTTATATATAAGTTGTTGTTGACGTATGGATCAACAAACATGAAAAGACGAGGGTACCCAAATACACCACAATCTTTTATTTTCAACCTATAAGTCCTCTACCGAATGTGATCGTCTATGGACAGAGTCGAGACAATACGACAATTCGGTTCACACTTCGTGTGATTGTCTATGGATACGAGATCGAGACAATGAAACAACAAGATAACTTGTGTGATTGACTATGGATACAAGATCGATAAAATACTACAACAAAGTATGTTACTTGATAATAGGTTCGGTAATAACCAAACACTATAGGATCACTATCAATATTACAGAGTTAACATATATGTGTATTTTACTTTCTTATAATATAAAAAATTATAATGCGAAAATCAAAGTAAAAGACACAGCAAGATTTTGTTAACGAGAAAACCGCAAATGCAGAAAAAGTCGGGACCTAGTCCAATTTTAAATACTCGCAGAATTAAGCCGTTATACAAAATCTAATGCCAACTTCGTATAGTTGAGACCAAGCATACTACCCCTAGCTACTTAGTTCCCTTAGTATCCCTGCGCCTTCGACTTCTACAGTCACACACATGAATATCAAGTCCTTCGGATCGTATTCCAAATAGCAAAGGAAGAATCTATTTGGTAACCACTTTAATCAATCTTGCTACAAGATTTAGATGAGTCGTTGACAAAGGATCTTATGTTTAATCTACTAAACTCCTTTATCTGGTTATATCAATCTAACTTTAACTACCGAAATAGTCAAGTATAGATTCGCACTCAATCAATATAAATCTCAAAGATAAATATAGACAATGTCGATCTCACGCAACTAATCAATCAGATCTATCAAAGATAAACTGATTCTAGTTGGATCCCAGCCAAGCAATGTTTTGCACATAATTCACAGGATACGAAAACTAATAAGAAATCTTATTTGTCTTCAAATCTTCTTTTATCTTCAAACCCTGTAGAACACCACTTGAATCTCTTGTGATTAATCACAAGAACAGAGTCTGTTAATAATGGATTATCACAATATGTCTTTAAATCTAACAACAGTTCTAAAGATCCCTTCGATACTCTGATCTAGTTTGAGTGAATCTTATATCAGAAGAGGAGATTCTCAAGCATAAATAACTAGGTGCAATCAAAGTTTAAACAACCATTAGTCAATCAAATCAATCGAAACTAGTAACACTACAATTATCTAGTTTCCCACCAACGGTACTCATAGAGCTTCTTGATCCCACAGAAGTCTTTAAACGTGTGGTCATAAGATATTTCCTCTCTGAATAGACGGATCCACCAGAAACAACAAGAAATGAAGTTTTCCTGGATCTTAGGAGAGTTTGCTATAAATTTAAACTTAGGTATTTATAGACCAAGGATGTTTAGACACCAAGGAATTTCCAAAACCGAAAGTATTCTCAATATATGCAATGAATGGCAAAATTTGGTTTTCCTAATTTCAATAAATGCTTGTCTAATATTTCCGAAATCTCTCAATAGAAAATCTCCAATTAGTAAATGCACATTACTAATTTTTATTCTTTAGAGGTAATTAAAGCATATAAAACCAAAAACCTTAATTAAAAGATTCTTAATTTATTTCGGCATAGGATCACCTTGAGTACTAAGGAATATCTTTGAACAATAAATGATAAGAGTTACTGCTCGTGTTCAAAATATGTTAACCTCTTTTCATTGCAAATCCTTATTTCATATTTACATGAATTTGCATTCTTGGAATCGGTTATACCATACTTCCAAACAAGTTTAGAATTGGTTCACTTGTTTTCCAAGACTACTATGTGATTGATCAAATACCAAATCACATACATGGGTTCAATCGGTTTTACCAATCACTAGGATCGGTTGTACCTAATTATGGAAACACTTGTGATCGGTCACACCAGTCACTAGGATCGGTTCCACCAGTTACAAGGATCAGTTCCATATACAAATAGTATTACTTATCATCGTCACACCAGTTACCAGGACGGTTACACCAATTACAAGGATCGGTCACATACACACTCATGATCGATCACACCAATTACTAAGATTGGTCACACCAATTACAAGGATCGATCATACCATCACATGGTGATTACTTAGGATCGTTATACCAATTAACAAAAACCAGTCATACCAAATCATAAGTCATGCATTGTGATTAGTTATGCCAAGATACATAACCTAAATTAAGATCGGTTCTACCATCTCACACATATTGTTCATCCAAAGATTTGCAATGAATAACATGACCAATAAGCCTAATGATTTCCCTTTCGATTCACGAAACAAGTTCATGAATGTACTTCCTTTAAAAAAAATGTAAAACATTGTTTCCTACGATGAAATCTTTATCATAACCCATTCAAAAAATCATAACAAAATATTGTCGATGTCATATCTACGAAGTTCAAAGATAAGCGTTGTACTTCGTACGCTAACTAGGATATGACCCGTGTCGTAATGGAACGGGATTTGGTGTGTTGTTGGAAATAGAGATTTCTGATCTTACTCATTATGTTTACTTTTTTTTTATCGGAAGCATGACCTGAGTTTACTTATTGACTTAACCTATGTTTCCATTTTTTTTTATCGCAAGCTCTTATCTGTTTATGTTCTTCTGTATCCCGATGTAGTTCTAAATTGATGCATTAATTTGGGCCAAATCTCAACTGGTTTACTTTTTTGTTACATTTGAATGTGATTTTATTAAATTATCAAGTGTTGTTTCCGGTTTTTTCTTCCTCTGGAGTTCAAGATATTTCACTCCTTATGTTCATATCAAGATATACCAAAAGTTCAAATAGATGCCACATATAGTTTTTTGGCATTGGATGTCCATCCGTTAGTAGATATGAGATTACAAAAAAAAAAATATTAAAAAATTAAGTTTAAAATGATAAAAGTCCAAGGTAAGAGTGCGCTCTTCACTTTTGCATCCGCACTTTTTCACCCATCCTTACGTCTCTTGGACCTCACAAGATTCTTCACACTTGGTTCCATTAGCTAACATCATTTACAACCTAAGAGTTTCTTCAACCTTATTGAATATTTTTTATACCAATTTTCCTCTAACATGCCTATTTGTTTTCCCTTTTGATTGTTCAATCTAGGTTTTGAAATCTGTTTGTGATTCGAAAAAGTCCAGCATACCTCACAAATCCGAAACACTTACACTCGGTTTGATGAGAATCTTGGATTACTAACCACTTCTCTATAACAATCCAAACAAATCAAAGAAGAGTTTAGATAACTATCTTTAGGAATCACAAAGTCTAAGATGAATGGAACTTTGTGATTTCTATCTATCTCGTTCTTGATATGAGATTATTAGAACCTCAAAGACCAATGAAAACAAGATATGGATACATGAACTAAGTAAAGTCTTCAAAGTCTTAACCTAGAATACAGTTCACAAAGAACCTATGTTATATAGGACAACTCTGGAAAGAAACTAGGACACAAGAGTGCCAAGGATTAAAAGATCATGTTGCATGAGTCTCTCTATTTATAGATTTCCAAGACTCTAGGTAGTTTTGAATTCAAGCTAAGATATCTTAAGATCTAAGCAGACGATTTATCAATTTAGATTATAGATACAGGAAATCCCACAATACATCCCTCACAAGAATTCATAATAATCAACACATCTTTAAGATAAACAATCACACTTTTTATTAATTGAATCTAGAAATATTACAAGAGGTAAATGAAATCAAGAATACAACACTGTTTTGGACTTTCTTTCTCCTCAAAACTTTCTTAACACTCTAAAATTGATCTCTCCTTCCTTAAGCCTACTCGGTTCTTTATATATGGTATTACATAATGGATGACAACTAATCTGTCATTTATTTTCGGATCTGGCTTGCGATATTCTCGCAAGCATTCAAGTGTTAAGTTCGCAACATTATTAAATATCGCAAGGTCTTCACATCTTTCTCGTTCTTAGGCTGTCGTCATCTGTTACGTCATTTATGTAGTAAATCTGTGACGGCTTTACAATGTACTTTAGATGGAGATTTCGCTGGAGTATCCTGTTGCGATATTCTGATCCTACATCTTTCCTCTTCTCATGTCTTCTCTGCGAAGGAGAGAATGTCATGAGAAATTGTATTTCCAAAATGCCGCAGTTGTTCATCTTATCTTTTCTTCTGTACTGACACGATTCTGTATTTTACGCAGTTGTAGTTAAAGGAAATTCTACACTACACCCTTGATACGATCTTACAGTAATTAACACATATTTTATGATTAAAACAACACTTTATTATTCTATCTTTAAAAATGTTTACAAGTAAAGGAAGAAGATCGAGAATACAACCACTCTCTTGAATTTTCTATCTCCTCAGGACTTTTCTCAACATTCAAAAATACATCATCCCCTCTCTAGATATACTGGGTCTCTTTATATAGGGTAGTTACATAATGGATGATAGCTAAGCTGTCCTTTAATTTCGGATTTGGATTGCGATGTTCTCGCGGTAGTTATAATGTCAATTCTCGCAAGCGTTATAACCATCGCAGAACGATCATGCTCTTCTCGTGTTTCTTCAATCGTCAGCTATTACATCATTCTTTGGATCACTCTTTAAGTTGTTTTATGACGCTCGCAAAGTGTTGTTGAAGAGATCGCGGTGATTATCGCAGGAGTGTTGTTAATCTCGCAAGAATACTTTCATGGCGATATTCTGGTCCTACATCAGTATTTATTGCACGTATTTCTTCTTCCATTCATTCCTCAACACGTCCTTTTCAACCGTCATTCTCAACCGTGCACTCTACTCTTCGCATTAATGAGTTTATTTTCTCGAGAACTCTTCTCTCTATATATATTCTTCTCTTTTTCTCTTTTCACTTTCTTCTTTTCTTCTCTGCAATTTTTCTGTTTCTCCGCAAATTCCGATTCTGCTGCTGTAAATTTTTATCCTTCATTTTCTTTTGATCTTCACTCCTTCATTCCCATACTCAGATATGCCTCCAAGTGGTCATAAAGCTAAAACTTCTTTTGAGGGAATTCAGAAACTTCTCAAAGAGAGAGGTTTTACACTATCCACCATTCCTAATCAAGAAGCTACCTCCATTCTTTCTGCTAATCTATTTTCTGATCATCATTGTGATGATAAAGAAACCATAGTTTCACTCGGTCAAATTCTCGCTGACCTTCCTATCCCTCTTTATGATCCTAGCCTTCCTTTATGTTACTAGATACTCTCTCATGTGAAGTTCTCGCGAGCAATATATCAATTAAGTGGGGATTGCATTCGCCTGATGCTTGAATTCGCTAACCGCGGTGCTGGAAAGGGATCTCTTTATTCAAAAAATGTTAGGGATCCTAAATTTAAGTATTTAGAAATTCTCGCAGAAAAATACACCGCAGAGATCTTCTTTGAAAATTATGAATTAATACCTATGAAGAATGACAAAACTCGTTGGGGTGTTCGCTTGAAGAGGAAGGAAAATATTGACAACGATAAAAAACTTATGCATGAAATTGATTGGCATTCTGGCAAGAATAACATTCATCGCCAATCTAAAGATGATAAATGGTGTGTCTTTCCACTGATTCTGAGGGGTCCTTATATTTCTGGTTCAAACGTGCTTCCTGCGAATCTCGCTACTTACCAACCTTGGGTATTTAATTGGCCTGAGAAAGAGAAAGAGGTACATTTCTTTCATTCAGTTTATTTCTTCACTTTTCTCCATATTTATTAATTTTGCGAAAATTTCAGATTATCAAATTAATAAGAAGCTACAAAAGAACTAGCAAATCAAGCACCCTAGCAGCACTTCGTTCGATCACGGATGAAGTAAGAAATACTTTGTTTTATTATTTTTAACAATATTGTTGCCTCTGTTTCTTATCTTCATTCGTGTGCGAAGATTGGTGTTGTATTTGTTGAAGAGGAAGGATCTAAAGCTGCAAATACCAAAGGAAAAGGTAAAAGTGCTCTTCGCAAGGAGAAATCTGTTGCCTCATCTTCAAAGAAAAGAAAAATTCGCTCTCCTTCTCCCTCAAGTTCCCATTCTGATGAGAGTATAGATGGCGATGATGTATTCGCAAAAGAAGGTGCCTCTTCTGAATCTTTAATGGCACAACTATCCAGCATCTTCTCTGATTCTATGCAAGGAATTGGTGATACTCCTCTAACTAATGCGTGCAAGTCCATAGCTGCCATATGTGATGCCCCCCTCTTAGAGAATAATGAGTCTCTTTGCGGAGTTTCCAGATTTGTATCCCCAAGATTCTTACATTAGATTAATAGCTTGGTAAATTTTCATACTTGTACTTTTCTTCTTTTATTTTTTTGATTCGAAATTGTAGTTTATTTTGAAAATTCGCCTTACTCTTTCGCAGGCTGAAAAAGCTTCCTACGCGGTCAATTCTGACTTAGTTAGGAGATGTGGGAATTTTGAGAAGAAAAACCTTTAGCTTTGAAAAAAGAATGAAGAATTGGAAGTTGAGGCTGCTAGTCTTCGCGAGAAGAATAAACAATTATAATCTGAAATTTCTATTCAGAAGAATAAAATTTCTAGCCTTCAGAATGCAAATCAACAACTCTATGGTATGAAATTTTCCTTCTTCCCCTTAATTCCTTTATCCCATTGTTTTATCTTATTTTATCAACCATTTTTGCAGGCATTTATGGTCTTTCTGATGAGGCTACACTTCTTCGTTCTTTTCCCGACCCTATGGATGATGATACCCTTCTTGAACGCCTTAATAATTCCTTAAATAGCTTTTCAAATGATACAATTAAATCTCTCTCCACAAATGAACTCAGGTCCAAATTTCGCCTCTTAAAAATTGACCATAGATCCAGCTTGGGTTTAGCTAACAAATTTAAGCGTTTTTACCATAGCTCTAAAGAGGAAATCAATATTTTAAGAACCAAGAACAGTAATTTCATAGATGATAAAGATCGCATTTCTAACCAGGGTGCTCAAACTTTAGCGAAATTCTAAGAAACCCTTCTTGAGGTCCAAATTGAACGAGATGAACTTAAACGCAAAAATGATGTGCTCAGCGAAAGAGAGGGTCAAATTCGTTCCCGTTTTCTCATAAATAATGATGATGAATTTGCTTGGGCTGCGAAAATTTTAGATGATGCTGGAAATAATCTAGGTGTAAACGTTAGTCTCCACGCTGAGCACACGGCCTTGGTTAGAGATATGATTTATGACAGAGAAGGTTGTTAACTGTTCTTTCTTATTTAACTGTATGTTCTTCATAAATTTCCATCAAGTCATTGACACATTGTTATATGTTCGCAGGGACTGAAGAAAGATTTCACAGAAGAATTGAAGAACTTGAGGATGAAAAAGAGCAGATCGCAAAGAATCTTTCCTCTCGCAATGATAAGTGTTCTAGATTGAAGAATCAGTTAAAGAATATTGTTGCGAATTTTAAGAACGATGGTATCCTTTTCCGCAACCAAACTACTAAGATGGTTTGTGATGATAATAATATTCTTCATTCTACATATCTCTGCATCTCGGAAGAAATTCCAAAGAATGTTCCTGATATGGAGATCTCTGATAGTGATGCTAGTGAAGAAGAAGAATCTGATGAAGAAGAAAAAGAATCTGATGAAGAAGAAGAAGAAGAAGAAGAAGAAGAAGAAGAAAAATCAACCAAGAAATAATTCTGCTTTCTTCTTTAACATTTTGTAATATCTGTACATTCGTTCTTTAATCTTCTATCTCTGTAATCTTTTGCTGCGAATTTCTTTAATCTTCAAATATAAGTTCTATCCTTTTTGTGTCGTTAAATCTATCATATGGAGGCAAATAACACGTTCTCATTCTATTCATTCCCATACTTGCCTCTGTTATTTGTATCCAAATGAGAGGTGAAGCAAGTTATTTTTGAATAGTAAGATTGTTGCGTAATCTTTTGGTATATTTATGCCTTAGTTTCGCAAATATCTCTGCATAATCTCGCAATCTTGTATTTTGAGTAATAATTCTTGGCTTTTTCATTCTTATGTGGTCTTATTTTGCCTTCCTAAGTAAAGGTCTTATTTTGCAACCTCTTGTCATTGCGACAAAATCGCAGGACGTCTTTGTACTTTCATGCAGAAACCCATTGATCTTGCCTTAACTTTTTCTCTTTTGTTATTTGTGTTGCGACAATATGACAGGTCTAAATATTCTTCCAAAAATTATGTCCTATGACATTGTCGTATTGCGACGAAATCGCAGGACGTCCTTACACTTTCATGTACTGACCCATTGATCTCGTCTTATCTTTATCTCTTGCATTATTGCCTCTTCAGGATTTTTGCACAAATATGACAAGCCTTGATACTCCCGTGAGTAAAAAGCCTCATGACATATGCGTCTTAAGACACTTATCAGCTCCCTAATGGATGGTATCGCCCTTATCTTCCCCCTGGTTTCCCCTTCAAGGAGACGTACCTCTACCATACAAGGTTGGATCTTCCCATCTGGTCCTAACAACAACCAGTTGTTTTCGCAGCCTCTTATCCCTTTTGCCTATATGGCTTATGGTTACGAGACTGCACCCTAAGTGGGGTTTTCTTCGAGTCGAGTGCAGTATAAGCCAAGACTTGCCAAGAATGGCCAGGTACGTTCTAGATGCCCCGGGCACTCTTGGATCAACTGTGTACCTCGGCGCCTTGATCATATTATGAACTCCTTAGGGGAGATCTCCGTACCTTAGTCGTCCAACCTAAGTCATATGCTTAAGCTGATAATCCAAGGCGCCTCTCCTGGATAGGCTTTATTGACCCCAAATCTCCATGACTCAGGTTCCAGGGGCGGTGTAACCTTTTCCCAGAGTCATGCAACAGGTACCCCTTCTATGACGCACTTTAGGTCTTATATTTGCCTCTTGCAAAATTTTGATTTCGCGAACTAGGGTGTACGCCATAGTAAGTTTGACCCTTTCTGATGATTATTTTATTTCTTCTTTTGCATTTCAGCTCTGTTGTAATTTCTCAATCTCATCTTTGTCATTAAGTAAAATATTTTTTTGATTTTTTTTTTTTTGCAACAAATCAATCATACATCTCTTTTTCTTTTCTCGTTATTCCTTTCATTTCACAGCTTAAATTTTTTACCTCTGATGCTTTCTGGCTCTGTGTTTTTGTTGTTTTTTGCTACTTTCTTACCTTCTGCGAAATTTTCGCCACTTTTCAGCAAGTATTTGCTTCGTAGAGTTTCTTCTTCTCTCTATTCTATTACATCTACCAATAACCTTTCACTTTTTTGTATTTCTTTGATAT
This sequence comes from Papaver bracteatum, assembly GCA_023529315.1. Taxonomy (NCBI): domain Eukaryota; kingdom Viridiplantae; phylum Streptophyta; class Magnoliopsida; order Ranunculales; family Papaveraceae; genus Papaver; species Papaver bracteatum. Next base: position 2,903,077 of record JAJJWX010005371.1, read on the forward strand.
TATACTTCCAATTCTACTTATTCACAGTTCGCACCTCGCATGATTCTACGTCAATTTCATAACACTTCTTTCCTTCAATCCAGTCTCCTTTAATGATGCCAACTCCACTAGGGTGAGGGAATTTGATGCATTGATGAAATATTGACGCTACGCCTGGGATCCCATGTAACCAAGGTCTGCCAATCAAAGCATTATATGGAGACTCTACATCAACAACACAAGAATAGAACTTCAGAAGATAATACTTTCAATGGAATTCGCATAGTGACTTCTCCTTTAGGCTTATTGGCAGTACCATTAAAACCATAGATTTTGTAAGTTGAAGGTACTAGATCCTCATCTTTTCCACTCATAGTTTTATAAGCATGATAGAATAGGATATCCACAGAACTTACAGTATCAATCAGAATCATGTTAATTGCCCATGAATTCTCAGCCTCAGCCTCATCATCATCATCGTTCGGCTTTGGGTTGATCTCTAGTCTTACCACCAGTGGGTTGTCATGCATTTCTCCTCCTTCGGGAACTTCTTCTGTGGTGAAGGAAATAATCTGTTTTTGCCATTATTTTAACGGCGAGACCTTCACAATAATCATTATTTCTCTCCCATCAGTGTCTCTTGCGAAAACTCTGCTTAGAATGTTGTCGTGAAAGTCTTTTATTGTTTTGTATGAATGCACAATAGAGTGACAAAACAGATTCTTTTCCTTCGCTCCAACTTCTATTACAAATGTTCCCCTTTCCTTTGTTGTGTTTGCTCTGCAAATTTCTGGTGGTGGTGGTAATGGTTGAGATTGAGGTTTCCCTATTAGAAAATGATTTAGCTTTCCCTGATCAATCATTCTAAGGATGATTCTCTTTATATTTCTGCAGTCATTTGTCGAATGTCCATGGAAATGGTGATAAGAACAAAATTCATGACTTCTGTGGTTTGGAGGTAGTTCGCTCCCCATATTCCATGGTGCTGGTATGTTTTTCCATCAAGATTACAACTTCCCATATTTTCTCCACACTAGCATTCAGAGGTGGCATCTTGATTTCTTCATATATTATCTTATGACTTTCCTGCCCCCATGATAGTTTTGTCTTTGTCCTCCATAAGTTTCTTGCGGCTGATCAAGTCTTTGAATTTTGTTATTTCCACCTCGGTTATATAAGTTTCTTTCCATTTCGAATTCTTCTTGGTCACGACTTCCCATAGATACTAGTTTCTACTGACTATTCTCCACTATCTTCTCTTGTTGTCCTTGCGAAGTGCTTTCCAGGGTGTTTATCAACTTGGGTAATAAGATTGCATTCGCTGCTTTTGAACTTGTATTCGCAACTAGGTATGATTCCATCTCATTTTTATTTTCCTCAAGAGCAATATACTCCTCCTGAAGTTCTCGCAATTCAGTTATTGTAATTGTATTCTTGATTCTGAAAATTTGAATATACAGCAGACTAGTTGCGAACATTGCATTAATGAATGATAAAATGAGGTATCTCTCATCCACCCGTCCAGCCATATCACTACATATTGTCTTCCACCTCATGGTTAAATGCTTCAAGATTTCTCCAACTCTTTGCTTTAACCCAAATACATCTTCAATGCCGGGTCGCGAAGAATTATTACTTATATACTCCCCTAAGAACGTAGTCTTCAAATGATTAAAAGATGTTATAGTATTTTTTGGTAAACCCTCATACCATTTCAATGCCTCTCCTGTTAAGCTGGATGCGAAATACTTGCACAATACAGCATCATGGTTTTCCCACTGTATCATACATCTCACATACGCCTTGATGTGTTGAACTGCACAAGTTTTTCCGTCAAGAATACTAGTTAATGCAGGCAAATTGCACTTTGGGGGTATTCCTATTAATTGCACTTATTGTGTGAATGGAGTTTTCACAGCTTCCTCTATGGCTTCGTACAATTGTCTCATACCTCCTTCTCTTATGTTATTTAACATCCCTCTCATTTCTGCTAGTTCTCTTAAGATTTGTTCATTTACACCAGGGATTTGGTCAATTGGCTTCTTTAATTATTCTTATCTTCTTCTACGTTCATGTCCGTCTTGTCTTGCGAAATCTTGATTTTCTTCTTCATTATTTTCTTCTTGTCTTTCCTTGTGATCTTCTCTTTCATTTCTTTCATGAATTCGCACATGATTGTATCTCTCATTTTCTCCTCTACGATTTTGGTCATTCCTCATCAATTCTCTTTGTTGCCTTTCAGCTCTCCTTTGTATTCTATCATATTCTTCGTTGATGTTTCCATTATTGCGATTTTGTTCACGCCTTCTTTCTCGATTATCATGGTTGTTCTGGCATATTACCTCTTGAAGTTTTTGTTCCTCCACTTATGATCTCAACCTTTCCCTTTCGCAAGCTATACGTGCTTGTTCAGCATAATGTCTCTCGATTTCATCTTCAATTACTTGTTGGTTTCTTTGAATTTATCTCCCATGTAATATTCTCCTTCCTTCTTCCTGATTTTCTTCGCCATCTTGATCATTTCGTTCCTAACATCGCCTGTTCCCCTGATTCTTGTTGTTTTGTCCATCTTGGAGAATCTCGCCATGTGGGATGTAACGATCTTCAATTATTTATCTCCTTTCGCGACGTTCTTCATCTGGATTTTGTAATTCCTATGGAATATCTTCATTAGCACTTACTACAGGTGAATTTCGCCTTCTTTCTCCTCTAATTGATCTTGAACTTGATCTTGTAGTACTTATTGACCTTCTATTCTGTAGTCTTATATTTTCCATTCTCAACTCATGATTCTGCATTGTCATATTTGCACGTTCTTCCGCTTCTAATCTTCTTTCTTCATGTATCCTTTGCCTCAATGCCTCTAGTGCTTTAATCTCTTCATTTTCATGAATTACTCCTCCAACTGCTTCTTGGTTTCTCTCTTCTCGTTTACCATTTCTTAATTGATGTTCTTCTTCTGCTTCGTCTGCTGAATCTGACCTCCAAGTGTGTACACTCACTATTTCATAATATATAGTTCTATTTTGTGCTGGTGTACGCTGAATTGGTTATTGAATTTGATTTTCTCTATTATTTATTTCGTTCATTCTAGAAGATTCCTCAATTTCATTTCTCCTTTCTCCAGCAAGTCTCTTACTCCTTCTAACAGTTGTTGGTTGTCTTGAAGCATTTCTTCTTCCATCCATCTCTTCAATCTTAATGAATTGTTGAAAATTATATGAAACTCTTCACCAACTATTCCAAAAAATTTCAAATCACAATACTAATCTTCACGCTAAAACAACATCGTCCCTGTTTCTAGCGCCAATATGTAGTTGCAGGAAATCCCACAATACATCCCTCACATGAATTCATAATAATCAACACATCTTTAAGACAAGCAATCACACATTTTATTAATTGAATCTAGAAATCTTACAAGAGGGAAATGAAATCAAGAATACAACACTATTTTGGACTTTATCTCTACTCAAAACTTTCTCAACACTCTAAAATTGATCTCTCATTCCTTAAGCCTACTCGGTTCTTTATATAGGGTATTACATAATGGATGGCAGCTAATATGTCCTTTATTTTCGGATCTGGCTTGCGATATTCTCGCAAGCATTCAAGTGTTAAGTTTGCAACATTCTTAAATATCGTAAGGTCTTCACATCTTTCTCGTGTTTAGGCTATCGTCATCTGTTACGTCATTTATGTAGTCAATCTGCGATGGCTTCGCAATGTACTTTAAATGAAGATTTCGTGGGAGTATCCTGTTGTGATATTCTGATCTTACATAGATAAAATCCTTATTAGAAATTAATATAAGCATGTGAGAAGTCAGCCTTGAAAATACACATAAGATTATACACTATGGTCCAGGGTTCTGGAATCGTGTACAATGATGGTTCGTAGCGAATTATTAGCCTTTGAACCTTTAAGCATAAGTGGTGTTCAATAACACTCAGGACTTAAACCATGATTTACAAAATCAAGAGATTTTGTGAAAAAAGATGTCTTATAAGTGTTTCTGAGAGTTGTAGCAAAGATAAGCATGTTTGTAAAACAGTTTGTGAGCTTCTTCTTAATTCAGAACTGGGTACGTATGCATACCTATGGCAAAGTCCGTGAACTCGGGCTCCAATTAAGGGTATGCCTACCTTGGCCGTTCACAAACTCAGACCCTATGCTTACCCCACCCCCCACCCACACCCCCACACCCACCTCTCTCTCTCTCACACACACACACACATACATACACACTTCAGAACTCATATCAATAGGGTACGCGTACTGGGTAAGCGTACCCATCCAGTTCGCGAAATTCAGATGCTTTGGAAACTCTCTTTAAACGATTTGAAACATTCCCCATAGCTATAGATAATAAATATTATAGCTTGGGCAACTCCCGGTGTAGGATTAGAATATCGCCACAGCAGTGCTCTTGCGAAATTTACAACGTTTCTGCGAGCTCTTCAACAATACTCTGACAGCGTCGCAGATTGACTCAAATAATGATTCAAAGAATGACGTAACGGATGACGGTAGCAGAAACACGGGAAGAGCATGACGATCCTGCGAAGATTACGGCATCTGCGAGAATAAGCATTACAACCCTGCGAGAATATATTTGATCAGATCCGAAATTAAAGGACAGCTTAGCTGTCATCCACTATGTAACTACCCTATATAAAAAGAACTATTAGACCCAGAAAAAGATAGATCAATTTGGAGAGTGTTGAGAAAGCTTTGAGGAAAGAGAAAGTTCTTGTGAGCGGTTGTATTCTTGATTTCTTCCAATTCCTGTAACATTTCTGAGAATTAATCAATAAAAGTGTTGTTCTTAATCTTCAAATATGTGTTGATTATTATGAATTCTTGTGAGGGGTGTAGTGTAGGAATTCCTGCAACTACATAATGGCGCTAGAAACAGGGATGTTTCTGAGCAAAGATTGGAATTGTGATTTGTAAGAATTTGAAAATATTGGAAAATATTTTTACGTGATTTACAGTAATACATTAAATTTGAAGAAATAGCTAGAAAAAGAAATACATCAGAACAACCAACAACTATAAAGAGGAGTAGAAGACTTGCCGGAGAAGAGACAAATTAAATAGGAGAATCTTCAAGATTACGAACAAGGAGCAACATAACAAGGAATAATGGAGAAAATCAAGTTCAACAACTGCATCAGCAAACACCGATACAAGATAGAACTGTGGATTATGACAGAGTGAGCGTGCATACTTGGCGATCAGATTCAATAGAATAAGCAAAAAATCAACAATTGAGAAATGGAAGGCGAGAGGGAAGAGATCAAGAAGCGGTTGGAGGATTAATTCATGGAGATGACGAAAATGAAGCAGAAGAGGCTTTAAGACAAAGAATACAAGAGGAAAGGAGGTTAGAGGCAGAAGAACGCGCGAATTTAACAAGACAAAATCACGAGTTAAGAATGGAGAATTTGAGATTACAAAATAGGAGATCAAGAAGTACTACAAGATCAAGTTCAAGATCATTTAGAGAAGAAGCAAGGTGAAGTTTCCCTGTGAGAAACGCTGATGAAAATATTCGAGAGGAAATGGAAAATCCAAATGAAGAGCAGCGTTATGGAGAAGAAGAAATGATTAATGATCGCTACATTCCGCGTGGTGAAACTGTGGATGATAGACGTGATAATAGAAATCAAGAAGGTAGAAATAACCAAGATGGTAAAGAAAATCGAGAATAAGGAAGAAGAATATTACATGAGCGAGAAATTCAAAGAAACCGAAGAATAATTGAGGATGAAATTGAGAGACATTATGCTGAACAAGCACGTCTAGCTTGCAAAAGATAAATATTAGGAGCAGAAGTGGAAGAACAAGATCTTCAAGAAGCAATATGTCAGAACAATCATGACAATCGAGAAAGGAGACGCGCAAGAAATTGCAACAATGATAATATCAATGAGGAATATGATAGAATACAAAGAAGAATAGAAAGACATCGAAGAGAAACGATGAGAAATGAAGAAAACCGCAGAAGAGAAAATGAAAGGCATAATCATTTGCGAATTCATGAAGGAGGTAAATAAAAAAATCGCAGGAGAAGGCAGAATGAAGATGCTGAAGAAGAAGCACAAAATCTCGCAAGGCAAGAAAGACATGAGCGTAGAAGAAGGGAAGCTGCACTGAAAAGACCAATGGAGCAAAATTCAGCTGGGAATGAACGGATCTTAAGAGAGTTAGCAGAAATGAGGGGAATGTTAAATAACAGAAGAGAGGGAGGCAGAAGGAAACTTGATGAGTCCATTGAAGAAGCTGTGAAAACTCCATTCACCCAAGAAGTACAATTAGGAGGAATACCCCCAAAGTGAAATTTGCCAACGTTAACCAGTATCTTTGATGGAACTACTTGTGTTATTCAACATGTCAAAGCTTATGTTAGGTGTATTCTTATAGATGGGGAAAAACGATTGGCTGGTTTTTACGGAATTGAAGAGCCGACCGTGTGGAGACTCCTTGAACCGAGCGAAATGTTGAACCTCACATAGATGCAATGGAAGAAGGGAGTGCTTTTAGTTCGAGAGATCAATCTGTAATACCCCGGCCTAAACCAAGAACAATGGTTGTTCCAGAGTCAATTCGGTTAAAGAGAGGATGGGTTGATCTGTAGGAGGGAAGCTGAGAAATGTGTGAGATCAATGATGATCTGAGATAGTAGGTGTGTTGTGAATTCAGCGTGAAAATGCTCTGAATGATTGAATTTTGCCTGATTGAGAGTGATTTATGTGAGTTCGTGTAGACAAAAGATTGTTTGTATGAACTTTGATGAGAAATTGCTCGTTTAGGCGAAAGTTGCTTGAATCTTCAAATTGTTCGAATCTTGTTCAATGTTGGTGTTTTAATCAGGATTCAGAGACATTTTATAATGCCGGAGTTGAAAAACACCATGATCCCATGAAGTGTGACAGTTTGCTGAAATCAGAGAATGAAGAAGTAGGAAATCATGTTAAACCAATTACTCATCGTGCGGAGACTTGGTTAATTTTCCACCCACTACTTTGCTGATTCTTCCAACTGATTGCACGACTTTCTCACATTCTCATCGTGGGTGAACACACGTGCCGTATACCGCCAGACCAAACCCCTAGTTAATATCCCCCCATTGTAACATGATTGAAATCTCATGATTGTGGAGTCAGTTGCTGACTTCTTGGGACGATGAGTCCATGTAGTGCTGAGTTGAACACGTTGTAGCAAATGTATCGAAACTCATGAATTAAATGTATGTCTGCTGAGACGAGGTACCATTATAACCTAAAATGAGCAAACTCTGTTGCTGAATTGTCGAATATTGATAGTAGAACCAATATTCTTTGATCTGAGCAAATATTGCTAGTATGAGCGAATATTGCTAATTTAAGTGAATATTGCCGGTTCGAGCAAATATTTCCAGTTTGAGCAAGTATTGATCATTTGATGAATTTATTGGTAGCAGGACCGAATAAAATAATAATTTAGTTTACTGACTGCTGAGTCGAGCAAAATAAATAAGAATGTTGATCATGGAATCAACATAAAAATTATTAGAGTGTTTGAATCTGCTCAGAATCATGTTTCTGTGGAGCTCTGGATTCAAAACCCTAATTTTACCGAGATGATGATTTATTGCAAATCAACATGGGACCGGCTACATGGGATGACAGGTTCACCATATAACACCTAGATGCTCGAATGAGGAAAAATACCAAAGTCTCTTGAGGACCAGTTGGTGATACAATGATTAAATGCTGGTTTAATCATTTACCGAAATAATGCTCGTGTGAGCGACAAATAATAAAACCTGGTATTATGAAAACATGAAGGACCGACCAAGAGGTAATGAGACTTACTCCTAGTGCGTGTGGGACCAGTGGATGGTCGTTTGAGCAAACTTCCAATAGTTTGGGAAGAGTTTGAACCTAATATGATCAGTTGAGCAAATTAGGTTAAAATCAGTAAACCATGCGGAACCAGCTTTTTGCAAGCCTCAGGGTCACCCTTGGTCGGTCAAGGGGATGTGCCCATGTCACCACAATGTACGTGTTTCAGTCCTGAGAATTTTGATATTTTATGGTGCACGTTTGAGCAACATTTGAGAAAATATGCAAAATCCATGGTTTTGCTGAAACTGGGAAAAATACATGAGATGATGAAAATAATAAATAAAACAGGGAATTACAAGGTGTGGGACCGGCCACGGCTAGGGCATGACCGGCCGGTTGACAAACATGGTCCCACATGCTTTTACCAGTTTTATGTAATTTTATGTATTTTTTGTGATTTGAGGGAAATTCCATGAAGCTGGAGAGTTTTGATGAAATTAGGAAACTCCCATAAGATTAGAGACATAAATTAATGAATATAAAATAGGGAATGGGAGTATGGGACCGGCAATGGCCACGGCATGGCCGGCCGGTCGCGGGTCCTAAGCCACTCTTTCCAATTTTACCAAATTTTGACGATTTTAGATAATTTTCATAAAATCAAGGAGATTTGTTGAAAACCAAAATATTTTGTTGAAATTAGGGAGTTTTCATGAAATCATGAAACGAAACACCAAATAATAATAAAAGAAGGGGCGTGTGGGATCGTCTAGGGCATGGCCGGCCGGCTAGAGCCCGGTCCCACAAGTTTTCTTAATTTTTTAATATTTTCTATAATTTTAGAGGAAATACATGAAATTAGGTAATTTTAGGGAAAATTCATGAAATCAAGGAATTTTGATAATTTAAGAGAAATAACAAAATAATGGGGACATAAGGTGTGGGACCAGCCAAGACTAGGGTATGACCGGCCGGCCGGCGATCCCATGTCACCTTTCCCTAATTTTATTATTTTTTGATAAAATCATGCGATTTAGATAAAAATACATGAAATTAGGTAATTTTCATGATTTTAGAGAAAATTCATAAGAAACCAAGGTATTTTCATAACTTGAGAGAAATAATAAAATAATGAGGGCGTGAGGTGTGGGACCCAGAGCCAAGTGAGTCCCATGTCACCTTTTCCTAATTTTATTATTTTTGATAAAATCATGTGATTTAGGTAATTTCTTTGAAATAAAGAAAATTGCTCGGTGAGAGGATTTTCACATGAGATCGGGAAAATAGCAAAAAATATGATAAATATATAAAATTGGGCACTGGACTCAAGTCTTTGATGATTGGACGGTGGTGAACCGATCCTTCGACGCTTTTGCTAATATTTTATTATTATTATTTTCCTTCCTATTTTGCATAGGTTCCTCGTTCGTTCATTTTTTTTTTTGAAATGCTCGTTCGTGCATTCAGAAAGCTGGTATGTGCATTATCTGCTAATTACACTTGCACCATTTTTGTCAGGGCTTATTCGATGCTCAGATGCCTGTTTCATCGGATATTTATCACTAACCCGTGGCATTCTGCTGGGAAAAACACGAATTGAAGTGTGAAATATAACAGAGAATCGTAAAATATTGCTGGATATTTAGGCAAATTAAAGATGGCTAAGTAGAATATTGATGGATATTGGGCGATTTTGGGATAATTAATCGGTGGCTCAATACTAGAAGGGCTTCACCTTGGAGCATTAATCATCTGAGGTTTGAACAATATGAACATTTGAGTGTCATATTCTTCTGCATAGTCGGGGAAAACCAGTCGCATCCCGAAGACGTTGTCGCCCAATCTTTCTATTCTATACAGTATGAGATGTGCCATGGTCTCAGCTGGGAAACTGCACATCTGCATCTTCTCTGAGAGACTTTCTCCATCATAGGGTTTTGAGATGTGCCGTGGTCTCAGCTGGGAGACTGCACATCTACATCTTCTCTGGGAGACTTTATCCATCAGAGGGTTATGAGATGTCATAGTGATCTCGAGTTTGGGAGCGCATCTACATCTTCTCTGAGAGACTTTCTCCATCAGAGGGTTATGACATGTGTCGTGGTCTCAGCTGGGAGACTGCACATTTGCATATTCTCTGAGATACTTTCTCCATCAGAGGTGGCATGATCTTTCATGCATAAAGACATGAGTCTCGATACTCATCGGATTATCGGATCCGGAGTAATTACTGAAATTTCTCAGTATTCATGTGATGTTCCATGGTTTCAGCTGGGAGACTACACATCTTCATGTACTCTGAGAGACAGCCTTCTCAGTCAGAGATTTGTAGCATGAGCTTTCATGCTTTGATCGAGAGACATGAGCATCCATACTCATTTAGTTGGGAATCTGAGAGTAGTTTTACAATTCTACCCTTTGTCAAAAATCCACCATCTACATTAAGTCCCCTGCTTAGTGAGGAACAGTCATGTTCCTCAGTCATCATTGAATGGTGATTTTCCAGGTATAAATAGAAATAAGTAATTGAACTTAGTTATAAGATATGATGTTACCGGATTTCAACTGAATGAGCAAACCACAGTTTGGGAAAAACCCCGTGGCATAATAGGGCGTTACCCAATGAACATAAATTCATGTAGAACTGTTGATTCGATGGTGGAATCATGGTTGGTTTAGGATTTACGGATCGGGCTCAAAAAGGAAATCCTTAAGAAATTAGGTTTTGGAAATAAAATTAGGCAAAAGGGGATTAATCCTTTTTTATTCTCACGCATCCATTCATCCCTCCTCTACCTTTTTCCCCTCTCCTCCATTCAAGAGCAGTGAGAAGAGATGAGGAGAAGTTCACTAATTCACCCATGGATGCAATCGGATTTCAACGTCCCAAAAAAAAAGAATTAAAAAAAAAAAAAAACTTGTTGATTTCATGAGTTGTTCATGGTTTCATCATGTTAAAATTTTATACATGGGTATATGTTAATGTGAGTTTTGTAGAAAAACCCTTAGTTATTAAACGTATGTTTGTTCCTTCGTTAGTTTTGAAACTAATAATAAATTCCCGATTTATGAGAGATTTTTCTTTGAAAATAGACTTGTGTCCAGTAATAAAATTTTGTTTATGAGCTTTCATGGGAAATAAAACCTTATGTTAAGAGTTGTGAGCTTTCACAAAACCGAAGTAAACCTCGTTTTAGAAAATAGGGTTCATTCGAGGAAAAATAGATTTTTTTTTTTATATACATAAACTTATGTCCATTGATAAAACTTTATGTATGAGGAAATCATGTCTTGTTATATGAGGAAATCATGTCTTGTTATATGAGGAAAAATAGACGTGGGTTTTGAATAACCTTCGAAATTGGAAAATTTATTTATGATGAAATAATGTCTTGTTATAAACTTCAAAGCTTAGCTGTGTGAATGTTTATATTATGGAAATTATGTCTATGATTTTATGAGGAAATCATTTTTTATGAACTGGTGAAGTTTCGTTCGTTACTGCAGGTTTCAAGAAACAAACTAATTTCGTGTGCTACTCTTGCGGCACAATCACTACTGTTAGTGAAATTGAAAAAGGTAGGAGTTAAGAATTACCGTTTTTAGATGAATTTTTCATGTTGATAATCCGTGTTCCTGGTTTCAGAAAAATGTCGACTCCCAGCAGCAGTTCTTCTGATGAAACCTCCAAGGCTTCTATTATCATGAACTATTTCATACGATAATTACACTAAGTTGGGGAGAATGACAAACATAAATCATGACAAAAGGCAACAAAAAGAGATGTGAGAAACCAAATTGATTACAATTAATTCACGCGTAGCCTGCATAACTCATAAAGTAGGGAGAAGACAATAGGAACCATGATGCAAAAAAAGGGAATAAAGAGAGATGTGAGCCAGACCGACCGACACAATTAACTACTGTGATGCAAACGCGTGTTTGGTCAAATTTTTTATAGGTTTCATTTTTTTTTCCTTCCTGCTCACGCCGCAAATCTTAAAATCACAACATCTTCTTTTTTGGAAAAATCTGGCACTTTAAAAATTGCTTTAATTTTAAAAAATGGTAATTTGAAAACTAAAATCAAATTAAAACAAAACTAAAGAAAAATTAACCAAGGTGTGACTAAATGAACTTACCTAACTTAGCGAGCACCTTTTCAGCCTCTACTACCACTACTTCTTCCACCACCACATTATACGTCACCACCCACCAGCCTCACTCTATACCCACCACCATTATCCCCACCAACTTAGGCCCACCACCATCAAAACCGCCATTAATGCTTAATTTACCTATCTTAGGACCCCTTTTATCACCCTACTACCACTACTTCTTCCACCACCACATTATCGCCACCATTCCACCGAACCTCACCAATACCCACCACCATTATTCCACCACGCGCCCACCGCCACAACCACCAGGCAGATTTACAGTTACGCGAGTACAAATTTGATCGCTATTTATCTAGCCTAACATGTACGATTTTTGTTTTGTATTCTGAAATGTAAACAATTTTATTTTAATACTAAAAAAAAGCGTGATTTATTTGATCGGGTACTATAAATGTGTCGGGATCCCATTTGGGTGATCCAGTACCGTGATCATATTGTCTTATATGATTTAGTATCCTCCTCAAAATATTTGTGTTTTGTCCTACCGCTTAGTGCTTGTAACAGCCAACTACATCTATCACAATAAAATGTTGTCCACTTTGTAAAGACACAAACGCTATTGTTGTTCACTCTGACTATTCACTAACATCCACCCATTGTACGTCAAAACCGAAATACGTGCCAATATCTTCTTACACCACCCGTATGTTTCCTATCGCCCACCACTCACAAATACTCATTGACGTTACCACCTAATTGCCGTCTTTAACTACCACCATTAAAAATTATTAATATATTTTTTAACGGGGTCAACATCATGATGGTACAAGTCGATGGGTGATGATACCAATTGCACATGAGTTCGAACCTTCGCCAACACCAAATTGTTTCACTGATCAAGCACATATATAGTTTTCAATAAACTTATTTATTAATAAAAATGTGTATTTATTAGATTCATATTAAATGAAAATTTATCATGAAAAATTAATTAATCATTCATCATGAGCAATTAATAGGATAATCATTAGTATAAAACAAGGTCTGGACAAGTTTGCCTTTGTTTTTTGTTAGTGGTGGTGTCAGGATTTGTCCTGAACAAAGATAAATCAAGGTTGTGGTTCTCCGACCACCCCTACAACTCGCACGCATGGCATTAATTCCAATATTATGAATGAAAATGAATACTCAAGTCAAGATATGGAATTTCAAAATTATAACGGAGGTTCGAACTCATGACCTATTGTGTCATAAGAGTGGCCTCTAACCAATGTTCCACCTTGGTTGGAATTGATAGAAAAGATAAATCAACAGTGGTGGTTTGTTCAACTTAAATACCATAATTGCTTTATTAATTAGTGTTTCACTAATTGCACATAATAAATAATCTATTCATTATAAAGTGTTTTATTAATTAGTGTTTCACTAATTGCTCATAATAAATGACTAATTATTTTTTAATTATAAATGTTTTCTTAATTAATTATAATATTTATTTCTATTAATAAGTAATTTTGATAAATAATATCAATAGACATTTTCATGACAATGAGTAGTAGAAGAGGTGGAGGCGAAAGATTAGTGGTGGTTAAGGATGAGCCAAGCACAATTATATTTATTTTTGTTCTTTTATCGTAAAATGGGATACAAAGTCCATTTTTCACATGTATCCAACTTGCCAAGAATTTTTCTCCCTCTCTCCTCAAAATCCTGGCTCACCTGGTTTGTGGTGGAAGAAGTAGTGACGGTGAATGCTGGTGAGTAGTGATGGACAATATTAATTTTATGTTGTCGTTACAACATCGATAACATCGTAGTGTGGAAGATGTGGTTGGTTGTTTTTAACACTTTTGATAAAGAAAGGTACCATATATTTGGGATGATATCATACAAGACAATATTTTCATGATCGTAGTTGGATCACCCAAATGGTACCCCTGTTATCTTTGGTACTATATCGTATAAATCATGATTTTTTAATGTTAAAATAAAATTGATTGCAATACAAAAAAGAATATATACACGGAAAAAATAATGAAACTAATCAATTGACGAAATTTTGTTCAATCTAAACCTCATACATGGCATTTGTGATTGAAAATTAGAATTGCGTCCAACAACCTACATGGGATGGGCAGTGATGGTGGCGTATGAGTCAAAAATTGACATTGAGGAGGCCTATTTTTTAAAAAGAAACATGTAAACTTTGGTGGACTAAACCATAAATATATATGGACAAAGTACTATTTATAAAATAAACTAAAAAATTATGTAGTTATTAAAAATTTAAGGGGTTAGAGCAGGTTAGTCAACCCTTGGCTCCCACTAGGTGGTGGTGGATAAAAAAGTGGATTCATATGGTTTTATGGTGGTGATGGTATTGGTGAACAAAAACATATTATGCTAATTTCGTAACGCTACAAAAATGTGTAACGTTATATTATAAAGTATAAAACGTGGTTGATCATTCTAATGTTAAAATAAACTCGATAAAACACATGTCCATTTTAAAAATTGGTGCAATCAATTGCCATGTTATGTAATAACTAAACGAACGACACGAATCAAGATCAGAACATATGAAATTATTTATTATCGATTTGTTTATGTAAAGAGTGGTCAGGATTTGTCCTTGGCAAAGATAAATTTACCGCTGGGTTTGTTCAACTTAACCATTTTTAAACGTTTTATTAATTAGTGTCTCATTGATTGTTCATAATGATTAATTAAATTTCTATTATAAATGTCCCTTTAATAATCTAACATAAATACATAATTTTATTAATAAATAATTTTACTAAAAACTATATTAATTCTAATGGTGGTAGTGAAGTAGGGTTAGTATAAGCGGTGTGGTGTTTGTGAATGGTGGAGGCGGTAACATTACTATTGCTGGAAGAAATAGTGGCGGTGGATGGTTTTTATGGTGGTGGGTGTTGGTAATAGTAGTGTATAATAATAGTTTTGCTTTTTAGTGAGTTTTATTGACCAAGTAAAAAATAATCTTCACAAAACATGCAACATTGTATTGTGAAAGATGTAATTGGTTGTTTTTAGCACGATTGATAAGGACAAAAACCAAATATTTCGAGGATGATATCGGAACGTATAAGACAATATGATCATGACAGTTCGATCACCC